>CAXIVR010000001.1:78522708-80922708 GCA_964035755.1 Teleogryllus oceanicus | reverse complement strand
TCATCTCCAGGATATGGGATGTTCTCGAACGTTAGTGTGAGATTTCTCTGCTCAGAATTATACACCTAGTAGGAATAGATGACCTGTTTTCTGTCTAAACTGTGCGCCTACTTTGGAGCGGGAAAATGAACGAATCTCAATTTGGTAATAAATGGAGATCACTAGTTTTCGGACTCATCGATTCAATTATATTTTCAGTGCACTTTATTTTATTGGAATAAAACATCTAGAGAAAACATACAGATATTTTTAAGAGAAGTTTGAAATTGTAGTGTGAGCTTCAAATATACCACGCTCCCAATTTAAAAGTTTCATTTCAAATTCCCTTAATCATATATTGGGCGAGACCTTCTGGAGAATATCCATTTTGAAAAAATTCTTTCGAACGGTTTAGACGGTCACAGCTGTTCACCAGATAGACAGGCACTCAGGCGGACAAACGCAGATGCGGGATATTACGCCACACACAATTAACTGTTTTGGACGTAAAATAAATAAACAAATAGGTAAATAAATGCTTTTGAAAAATTAAAAAAAAACTTTTTTCCATATTAAGGTCCCCAAAATCGAGTATCTCTTTCAAAGTATCTACATCTTCTTCTTCTTCCTTCGTTTACATAACTTTTCCTAAAGTACTTCGAGAAAGTAAAGGGGTATGAGAAAGCCTATTGAAAAATAATTGTTGCATACGAGATTTTTAAATGTGAACATTTTTGGCATTCATAGATCATGAAACCTGGGGCAGCTAATGACAGTACGTAATTATTACAAGCAACACTAGAAAGGTTGTTCTATTTAGCATCTCTAATTATATTCAGGTGTCTGAATTTTGTACTGTTTCTATAAATAACTATTTTTTCCCTACAGAACTCATCTGCTGAAAGATATAAAGTCTTATCTTTATCTTTTCAAAATATCAACAATGATTCCGCTTAATGCGGAACAGCATCATATTAGAGAAACATCAAAATAGTTGGTTCTCGTTTAAAGTTTCTGGACGATAGTACCCATTCCTAGAATCAAGGAATGGCTGAACGACGTAAAACAACTGAACATTAGCATTAGACACCATTTAAAATAATAATAATAAATTATTATTATTATTATTATTATTATTATTATTATTATTATTATTATTATTATTATTGTTGTTGTTGTTGTTGTTGTAGTTTTATCTTTCATTCATCTTTCAACTATCGTTAAAATGTTGGGATGGGATTCTCGTTCTCAAGAAAGCGTGCGAAGATAATCTTCCTTCCCCATACGTCATACACAGTTTTTACTGTTTTTTGACCAAATAAATGAAGTATTGATCGTGTGCGTACCTGAGTGTATCAATGTTTTTACGAGGGTGGGCGGAAATTTTCGAAAGACACTGGGGAATTCGTACTATTCAGCATACGAGATTTTCACTCACTAAAACCAACTTCTTTTTGTGACATCCTCTCCGCGGAACCGGTGTTAGTCATTACAAAGGGGGTAGCGTGTCTATGTGTGTCAATGTCAGTGTATGAGTTTCTACTTGTATGTGAGTGTATGCTTGTTTATGGACGTGCATGTTTGTGTGCCTGAGTGTATTCATGAAATTGTGCGATCAGGTCTAACGAGGTAATTCATAGCCGAAAATTGCAAAATGTTTTAATCTAAACCATAATATTGTTCTATTATCCTTAAAACAAACAATAAAATGTGTCATAAAATAGACTGAAAGTACACGATTTAATAAAAACAGCGACTTTTCAGAATCAGCAGCAATGCTCTATGGAGTAAAATTACGGGAGAGCTCGGCGATCCTTCTGAGTAAATATGATTTGGGAGTTTCTGCAATTCCCAAAATGACAAACGTCCTCTTTCCAGGAGCAGCGTTGCGTGTCTCTTAATTCAATATTGGACCGCTAGATGGCAGGAGCGTTTGTATTGCATGCTTTGGTTTCCATTCAGACTTGTTTCAACATAGTTACAACTTCAAACACATTTATCTTAAAACGATTTTTTTAGCTGTGTGCCACTCTTGCAACCCATGAGCAGCATGGTCCCTACGGATCTCAGGATGTTTTAGCTAATCCACTTTGAGGGGAAACAAATTCACTTTCATTTCTTGTGTTAGGAAATAAAAACTACGAGAGGACGCAGATACATATGAGATTGCTCTTTCCACACCGATAATGTGAAGAATATTCTTATTCACACCTCACACAGAAGAATATTCCAATATCCGAAAAATTCGACATTGATACACTTTCTATAATTGGTCATAAAACTTTCCGAAGCCATTTTTCTTATTAATTTGTAAAATAGCATACAGGAAAGTTATCCTAGTTTGATTTTAAAACACGTTAAAATGGGGGAAGAAATTAGTAGCAATTAGAGAAAAGTATGTACCTTTTGTAAGGATAAACTGAGTAAAGAGTAGAATGGTAGTCACAGTGCTTCTTAAATACATTACTTTCTTTATTTTCATTATAAGTTTCTTAAAAATGTGAGATCAGAATAAATATAATATGGAGGTAAATTTGTGTTTGTTATATAATTTGATCACGTCTGTTTATTATTTGTGTCATATTTCATAATGGCTAAGAGTATAATGAGTTTTGTATGGATATAAGAGAATAAATTTGTGAAGTACACTCCCTCCATTCCTTTCCCCTAAAATTTTGGGGATGATTTTAATTATTTACTTATAATTCTTTGAAGATCACGAAAGACAAAATGGAGTAAGAACGACAGGAAGGACGCCGGTGTGGCGGCGCGCCAGGCTCTGTAGTAACTCAGAGGCAGGGAAACTGAGCGAGATCTCTCAGGGTCCTCACTTCATGGATCGAGAGGGTCAATGATAGGACTGACAAGTGTTAGGGCTCGTGAAGTCAAGGGGTCCTTGCCGGGTGTGAGTGCAGTTAGATTGATAAAGTCGAGGGAATTGGAGGGGAAAGGGGATTGGTAAAGCGACAGAGGAGGAGTTGGGAGGGAACAGAACGGGAGGAGAGAAGGAAGGCGAAGACGATAAAGAACAGCGAGAAAGTAGTGAAGAATGTGAGAAGAGTCGATGTGGAGATGGGGAGTGTTGTGGGAATGGAATGGGAGAACAGGGGGAAGGAGACAACGAGAAAGAAGTGAGAAATGTGGAAAGAGTCGATGTGGGGAAGAGGATAGGGAGATCAAGGGAGGGAAAGAGGAAATGCGGAAGGAAGACGCTGGGAAGGATGGAGTTGGAGAAAGATGGAGGTGGTGTGGAATGGGAGCGTAGGGGAAGGAAGGAAGGGGGACGGGTTGAAATGGGAGGAGATCTGGAAAGAAGGGCCATGGAGGGAGCGACCTATAGTTCGCTTTCCCACGCTTGCTTCCCCGTCCCTTACCCTGTAAGGTAAAGACCGGAGGGGGCCGTTTCTTTACCCTCGTACACGTGATAGTGCTTTTAACTGGGCTGACGCGCCCGCGTACGGCGTTAAGAAAAGAGGCAGAGAGACGTCTTTTGAAGGGAGAGCGCAGGCGAGTGCTCCCGCACATGGGAAAAGCTCCCCTCTCCCTCTGTGCCCCTTAACGTCCCCCTCCCTCACAGCCTCAGGCTGCCCGGCGTCTCTGGCTCCCTTGAGGGGTACCACCGTGCAGCCGGCCTCATAAAGCGACGTTTTTGTGAAGCCTAAACAAAACCTCGGCGGTTCAATCTTCCCAGAGACGGAAAATGACAAGGTAAACAAAAAAGAGTGGCAAACATATTTCTTACGTGTTACATGACCGAGAAATGTGTTGGAAAATGCAAACGGAGCTTGAATTTACGAGCTCTGCTTCAGAAAGGAAACCGTGCGTCGTGGTTGACGCGGATCTCCTAATCTCGTTTTGCACAAAAAAAGCTACCGGATCAAAGGGCAGTGGATACGCAGAGGATAGGGACGTGGTGGAGGCGAAGTGAGGAAAGGAGAGAATGGGGGTCGGGAAGGATAGGGAGGAAGGAAGCGCGCGCGTTATATTTGTGGGCATCCTCACTGAGACGACCGGGTCGCTGTCGCTTGAGGCGACGGTAGCCAATGCATTTTTGCACGAGGGGTCTGAATAGCGATATGCGCCCTGCGTCATAAACGCTAGAAAGTCTCTCACCCTTTTGAGACACATCTGATGAGGTTATGGAGTTAAAAATGTTATCTCGCACTGTGACAGTCGTAGCAGTGAAGACGTCCACGTGGTGAATGATTTTTCTGGCTACAGAAAGAAATATTACCTCGACGTGTTGTGAATGCAAATTGCACAAGTGCGGGTACTTATTTAACATTGTTTCCTGATTAAAAAATCTTATTTCAACGAGTTTGAAATGCACTTTATGGAAAATAATTCCTTAAATTAGTATGACGATATGTTGATGTGCCGTGTTCTGGGCATCAATTTTTTCTGCTTGTTGATAATACTTGAAATTACATCATTGGTGGGGGGGGGGCTACAGGGAGGGAATTTAATCCAACTCTTTTAAATGATTTGCCGTTACATAATTATCGTACATTTTCCATTTATGTATTTAACCCTTAACATGGTAAGCAAAGTCTTACGGAAGACAAAAATGATTTAAAGGCATATTATTTACATTTGAGGTGTATATGAAGAGAAAATAGTATTCTAATTAATATATTGGGGTTCTAGATTAGAGAACTTTTATGTATCTTACAACATACGTTGCCAAGTTCCCTTAGTAATATGCATGTGTCTTGTCAAATACATTGCCAATAACAGGCACACAAAATAAAAAAGTTGTGAGTCCCAAAGGCTTCAAACATGTTTTTCTGTATGTACTTCGACAGGCTAAATCCAAATCTGAAGCCAGAATTGCGCCACCTTTTTCCAGTTTCTTTTAAATTGTGAAAATCCACCGTGACATTGTATTTTTTTGATTTCGGGGGTTGTTGTCAGAGCCAAAGACTTGACACATGTTTCTCGATGTATATCGACGCGATGAATCTGTCGACACGCTGAATACAAAAAACTAACATCATCAAGCGAAAATAATTATATTTACGGGACGATGTTCTGGAGATTTTCTCCAATCCGTCATCTCGCCCCCATCAAAATGGGAATTGTTTCTTCTCTTTCACTTAATCACTGCAGTCAGTAATATGCAGTACAGCATTATATACTTCAAAGACGTAAATAAGACACCGACTACCAAATCAAAGCGATTTCCGTATTATAATAATAAATATTTGGCCACAAAATTTCTGTATCCCATAAGATACGTTGCCAAGTTACGGGTTAATGCTGCACTTTCAATGTAATGTTATACACGCAGTACATATTTAATGATATAATATGAAAATTAATTGGGTATTCTTTTCTTATTAACAAATAATACTTTTGTTGAAAGCTAAATAAATGGTTCATAGCAATATCAGAGTATAGATGTTTCTTACTCACGCGTGAGAATGTTGAAGGTCATCTTCATGAATTATTCCGGTTTCTCCTTGTTTTTCCTCCATTGCACCTTTTATTTCGAATTGCTTTTCATTATTTTCTTTTGACGATTAAAGTAACACTCAAATTTTAAAAAAGTGCTACTCTGGCGAGAGTCTAGTGTAGGATATTTTTCTAACTTCGCATACTGAGCAACTTCATAAACCGAGTTGAACGATGAAAGGTGTGGAAAAATTCTCCATGTTCCTTCTGACATTTGAAGTCGGAGATCAAAGTTATTTACGGCAGACTGTTCTACTTTTTTAATGTTAAGAAACAAAATTCATAATTCTCCCGCAATAACATGAGGCGAGAATATGGTTTGTGGATGACAACTATATTTTTAAAATGGTAAAGAATGAAAAATGTTAGAATTGTATCAATTGTTTTAAAATGTATTGCATTGCTAGAAAGCTTGAATTTAGATAATTTAGATAACCACAATATAAGACGTAGCCCATCTCCAGACTCAATTAATGGTTTGAGAGCGAACGTTTGTGAATAAAAATGTACCCTGAAACGATAGTCGTAGGACTCGGCACGTTCGTTCGAGTATCAACGCCGGGTATCTCTATTTTGAAGGCAAAGAAAAGAAAAGAAAAATAATATTTATGTTTGGAAAGATTTATCAACTTATGACAAGATCAACATAGACTATTTGCTTATATAAAATATTAATAATCCAAAACGTACAAAACTATGAAGGTTCAGTGTTACGGGTTAACACTGTTTAAATGCTTTAAAAATGTATATCAAATTATTTTCTATTTCATACAAAATGATAAAATAAAAATTGTCAACATTATAAATATTGTGATCACATGGGTTAACGATTACAAATTATAATTACGTCAAATAACAAAAAAACTACACAAAAATTAATGTTTATTATAATGTTTGAGCCGAACTATTTTCCTTTCGATGTTATTGAGATAATAAAGAAAGTACGAAAAATATGAGGGAAACACTTTCATTTATTTGGCAGTGGTGAAGTAATTATGGAGTTTCACTGTATACATAAATCATATTCTAGGAAAAGTTAACTGAGAAAAGATTTAATCGGCTGCAAATACAAATGTGTTCTGTTCACTTACCTCTTCTACTTCACCGAAGACACGAAGCAAGTTCTTTCCAGCAAGTTTCTTGATGTCCTCCTCAGTCCAGTCAGGGTCTTCCAAAAGACGTGCCAACAATTGAGGATATTTGGAAACGTCCTCAAGTCCTGTAGGCGTGCTGTAGGGGTTCAAATCACATTGCAATAAGCAATATTTGTACATTTTCTAAATCGCTGTGAACAAATAAAAATATTCCATTATAAAATAAATACATGGGATCACTGAATCTTACTGTTGAGATCTTAATTTGAGAAACTGAAACCCTTCATAAAAAAATTCACTTGTAAATGAAATCATACACTGAATAAATTCACTTCAAATTTTATGACGTTTAAATGATAGCTCAATGTTTTAAGAAACGGAATATATTGCAATTATTTTTATGATTTTGTTTTGAAAATTTGCAAACGAAATATTTTTGATTACATTATCGACCGCATGAAAAATTTAATAAATAATTATACGAAAACATATTGGCACTTCAATCATTATTTCTGTAAAACATGCAAAATTTCTAGGGCATCTCCAAACCTAATTACCAATAAGAGTAAGTACACAAGATAAACAGGTGATACGTTACAGTGCTCCTAGGCACACATGCTTGATAACAGCGTTACATGCTTGGTAGTGTGTAGGTATCCGCAACACCACGGCGTCTCGAAACAGCCGTAGCGGTCGGCTGGGCGCGAGCACTCGACCCAAGGCGGTTAGTGAGCGGTTAGCGAGCGGTTCGCAGGGCGGTCTCACGTCGCTCGACATCAAAGGCGCGTGACCATCGGAGCAGGGCTCAGCAGCCGCTGCACTCAATGGCAGCCGGAACTCCTCTCCGGCATTGGGTCAGCACACCGGAGCAGGTAGCCAAACGAAATATTACGTAGTTTCCAAACGGACAGGAATGAAAATCATGTTGCTACAAGCACAATTTCTATACACGATACGAACTATTTGAGGCGCCTTGTAGAAATTGGCGACTGACCACCAGGCACCCGCTCATATTCTTAATTTTTACATTGTCGCCATACTATGTCCTTACGTTTTAATGAGAAATTATTGTCATGCTGCGACAAGAATTGACGATTTTTTGACAGACGTACTCGTATTGAATGATATCTGATATCCAAATTGTGGGTAAATCTCATAGTAACTTCCTCAAACACGCTGTGTAATCAGAATTCACATTTTGTAGGTCCTTGTTATCGACAAATGAGATGAAGGCAAAATGTCTCCCAGTCCGTCTGGGCGTGTGCTCAACGCTAGCTAAACCGTTTAGACAATTTTCTCCAAAACTGATATGCTTAGATCGATCTGACCGGACTCAATGCCTTGAAAGTTTGAAATGGAGATTCTAATTTTTAGAGGCACGGTACTTTATATGAAGCCTTCACAAAATTTTAAAAACATTCTAAAATATTGTCTCACAATTTTTTTCTTAAACTTTTTTCCGGGAAGAGCAAAGGACGCCTAAAATGGCGCATGTCACATTTTCGTTGACTGTTGAAAACTATTTTTTTTTCAAAGCAAAAGTTATAATTGCTTTTTTTAGCCCCTTCCTTCAATTACAATATTTATGGGCGATTTTTCCCTTAAATTTGTTCAAAATGCCCTAAAAAAGGCATCCATATTTTTTCTTTATTTTTCCCCAGACAAGGACCTCTAGTCAAGGACGCTAAAAATTGCGCAGGGTCCAATTTCAGCGAACTACGTACTTTCGAAAATTGCAAAACTTTAATAGTGCAAAACATTTCGTAGATGTTGTGATATTAGTGAACTCGAAACAAACGTAGATGATAGAATATTTTTCTGAATAAAATCTGATCACGAAATACTTTTCTTCATAATACCATGTACTTTTTAAAAAATGTGTGGTTTCGCGTAATTTTTGCCTGAATTAAATGCAGTTGACCAAAAAGCTATCAACTATGGCTCTAATTTTTCTTTAATGTTGTCCCTCGGATAGAGAAAAGAATGCTGAAAAATGAAGCTGGTCTTATTTTCGTTGCATTCTCTTAATTTACAAAAATTGCAATAGTTACAAATTACGCCAGAAATTATGTGCTTTTTTATTAAATAATATTATGCGCATATTAAATTCTGTATATAGCACATAAATTATGTACTATATACAGAATTTGCATCATGCGTTTTTATGCATACTTTTCATGAGAGAGCGAGAAGATTCTGAACTGCATAAATGTGTTATTGTTTTATGCAGTTGTCCAGAGGGGGGACAACAAAACCTCAAGAATAAGCCCTTAAGGGACCGTATTTAATAAGCCCTCAAATAACCGTATTTTTTCTAATAAACTCCTTCGAGATTTCCAATGGCAGAACCTCAATAAGAACTCAAAAGTTTGTTTGAAAAAATACTTTCTATGCAAAAATTTGCATTTCAGAAAAACACACACACTCCAGAAAAATGTCAATGATTTATTATTTACAAAAGAAATGAATACATGTTTTACAAAAAAATTCACGCAGAAATAAAAAAATCAATTGAATTATATAAATTGTTTTTTGTCATTTTTTGTGAACAAATAGTCATCTTTTTGGGAAATAATAAGCAATTTACTTGTTTCTGGAGTGTTTATGTGTCTGAAATGTAGATTTATACACAGAAAATATTTTTTAAACCAAAATTTGAGGGCTTATTTCGGCTCAGCCATTCGAAAACTCGAAGGAGTTTATTACACAAAACATGCTTACAAATGACTTATCAGCTTATTTTCGAAGTTTCGCTGTCGCCTGTCTAGACATTCTGTATAACGAATTATTGCTTAATGACAAATGTTTGATAAAAGATTTTACCATCAAAAGCATAATTTTTGCAAAAGACAGGGCGTTTTTCATCCTAACATGGGCGACGACAGAGGAATCCTGATGAGCCGCTCATGATCTTACTTTTTCTCTAAGCACGTCAAAAGTGAATGGGAAATTTCTATAACTATTTACGTCCATTAATAACTAAAGATATACAAAGTTTAGTAGAAATAATTTACGAAAATGGAAATCCACTTAAAAATATCTGGAATGTAATCATGTGAACACCACTACTTACTCGCGAATCACTAACTCGCGTTATTCTCCTTGTTTGCTAAATCATAATAATAAGAGTAATAATAACATATTTTATGCGTGTTGCAAATATCTATCTTCAAACGTTTCGCTGCAACAGAAAGCGAAAATATATGTTTGGACCATATTTAAATATTATTCATTGGAAAAATATACAGGGATTAGCGAACTATATTTACATCGTTACTTCTCAACCAACATCGCAGCGTCCACATGTCAAAAAGCAACCGCCCTCCAGTGAGGACACTAGATGTTCAGACCTTATATCCTGAGTTGTGGCATGTAGTAGCACGTCGAAACTTTTCTATTCAGGCAAACCAATTAGTTAAATGAATTTAATAAATAATTGCGACGATTGACCTATCCTTAATTCAGGTATTTCGTAAGTGTAGGACCCTCTACTCATCGATTCATTGATATGTTAAATAATTTTACGTACAAAATGTGAAATGCGATATACTAGAAGATATGTTTGCTGACGCGTGGCAGTTACGTACAAATTAGTAGTTTTAAACGTCACAGCAAGCTACAAAATAACTGAAAGTAGGGTCGTAAAAAGTTAAATATTTTAAATGATTTTAAATATAAGAACATGAATTAACAAATTCTTGAATTGAATGCTTAATAAAACATTTTTAATTTTTTAATGCTATTTTTACGTCATATTAACAATGGGTTTCATTTGGTTCCGTATCAATAATTAGTTTTGAGAACAAAAGTTAGTTTATATGTTCCACTTTCACATATCGTGTTAGAGCTGTTAAGCTATTAGGGGGTACAATAAAGACGGTGTTACCCTATAGGAGAGCCGCCCGTGAGAGCTATACTTCATCCGTTCGGGGTAGACTACAAGTAGTTTAGTACAGGAGAGCGCCGCCACTATCCGGCCAACGTAATGCATTTGTCTCAAACTGTCTACGCAGCTGGTAGCCGGTAGCCGGCGTCAGTAGCCGAATTGCTTAACCACATTCTGTGACGTCATGGAGGCTAAGCAGCTCGAGATACTGAGGGTCCCTGGTTGGTTGACTGTCTGGGAACCCCGTATACTAACGGCGCCCGTACGCTAAGGATAATAGGCAGTGACAGTGTGACAAATTGACTACGTTTAAGAATAATTAGTCCATGTTTAATGACTTATGATCACGTTCAAGAAGAGTTACTCCCTGTGGAATGTCAAATATAGGCTTTGAATATTGTTACGAGAATAACAGAATTTACTAGAAGTCCAGGAAAAGAATATTAAATGTCTGCCATATTTTCGTATTCAAATGTCCAGAAAATGTTCACGAAAGGAATCGTATATGTAGTCAATGAAGACTTTCTCCCTTTTCTGCGGATTGAATTTGCAGAACTTTCAGTACAATCTCTTCCGGCTTGTTTTCGGGAAACCTCGAACGCTCGTGATGTCGCAACCTAAGGGATGCTGATGCCATTACCATCTCCATACTTTGCGGCGGGCAGACTTAAGAGGGGAATGAGGCTGAGCAAGGCGCGAAGGGGAGAGGGGGAGGAAGTCCAGGTAATGCCCCGGCTGTTTTCCACGCTACGATCCCCTGAATTCAGATCGTTGAGCAGGCTGTGACTGTGTGCGTTTGTGTAAGTAAGTAAAGGTGAGGATAGGACAAAGAAAAGGAAGGAACGATCGTGAGCGGTCCATGGCTTATTTGTTAGAGTACTGCTCAGTCACTCGCCTGGTACTGGCCAAAGGAACTGCGGAAAACTACCGATCAGAGCAGCCGACCGGTAGAATTCTTCTCCAGACAGCGGCTGAATTCGATGTGTCTAGCTAGTGTCGAAAATTATGCCATTGTTGATACTGGAACCCTAGGATCTCCCATTCAGACCGGGAGCGGTAGCTAAGTGCATCAACTGATGTCACTGCAGCGCCTCTCACCGGGAGGTCCTAGGTTCGAGTCCTGACGGCGGCAAGATTTTCGACACTAGCTTTTCAGCTAGGTCGAATTCAGTCGCTGCCTGGAGGAGAATTCTAGCGGCCGGCTGCTCTGATCGGTAGTTTTCCGTGCTTTCTCCGATCAACACCAGGCGAATGCCGGAGCAGTACCCTACCAAACGGGCCACGGACCGCGCGCGATCTGTCCTTCCTCTTCCTTGTCCTATCCTCTCATACTTACACTAACATGCACTACACTATCATATATTCCGGGAGACCTGTCGGGAGCTTAGAGCTTGTCCCGGCTGGGGCGGTGCCCCGCTGGTGGGAGTGTTCTGGTTGGGGGAAACCCCACTGCCCGACGGTAGGTCGGCGCCGGATCTCGCCATTCAGCAGGGAAATATCACCGTCATCTCCAGAAAAAAACATGCAGTACACTAACGGGACTAAAGACCGAATCAGTTGACGCGCCCGGAAACACGAAAAAAACAAACCAAATCAATCCCATTCAGAGGCACTGCAATGTCATCAGTTGGAGCCATGAGCCATCTAAGCAGGTTGCACGTTCGTGCTTCTCGATCCCTGACCGCGCTGTACTCAACTCGTGGGAAATACGAACACTGAAATGTTACGAGCTATTTCTCCGGATTTTTAAAGAGCAATTCTACATTAATTTATTGATATACGGACATAGGAAGAAGCGTCGTGTTCACGTGGCAGTGAAAAATATTTTGTTCGGAATATTTTACCTGATTTTTGACTCACCTGTATATCTCTACTGAAACATTGACTAATGTAGCGTTCTTTTTCTCAGAGTCAAGGTATTTTTAATCTGGTGCTTACAGCTGAGAGAATTAGAATTTGAGAAATCTCGTAGAAAAGGTGCCCATCCAACTAATAACATCACAGCATTTCTTCGCCGGCCGCAATCAAATTGATATCGATAAGGTCGCGCCTGAAAGTTCGATGGAATTCGGTGTGGTAGGATGGCTCGCCAAATGCGACGAGGTTGGAGGAAGAGGGAAAGTAAGAGTGAGAGGGGTGGGGGTGGTCGGGTAGGGGGCCACTGACCGGCTGATACAGGGGCGGTAACGAGGCTGTCATCGGTATGGGGAGAAGGGGGTGGGGAAGGGCGGAGAATCGGGCTGCAGCGAACGCTAATGAGCAGGAGGGGTGGAGAAAGCCCCGAGCTGGCACACCGCCTCCGCCTCCATCTACGACACGGCGCACTGTGGGTAAGAAGTCAAATGACCTAGGCAAAAATTCCAGTCCGTTTGCCTCGTGAACTTGTAGCAACATGTCAATACACTGTATTTCTGATAAAACTAATGAATCATGTTTGCAATATATACCTTGCATTTATCTCCATTTATTCATTGGCCAAGAAATCGTCATTGATCCCCCTTCAAGCCGTAGTATTTTCTATTGTTTATTTTGCGACACAATACAAGTGTCTCAGAATCCATTTTAAAAACCTGTATGATATGGAGAGAAGTCTAACATGATCACATTTTGCCAAAGAACATGTAGTGGAAACTTTAACATAACGGAGTTATATGCATTTATTCATGTGATATTGGCCCCCTGATCTTTACTCAACCTAGTACGCACAGATATTGGGCTGTCAAGGAGCTTCACGTACCGAATATACATGTACCATTCATGTGCCGAACATCTGAGTGTGCAGGGTTGCTTAAAAATCAGGGAATAATTCCACATGTATAAATGCATCAACTCCGTTGTATGTAATTTTCCAGTATACGTTTGTTAGTAAAAGTGATCATTTTCGACACTTCTACATGCCCCAGAAATGTGTAGCATTTATTCTGAGACTTTCCATATACAGACATGTGACCGCTGAAGAGAAAGCAGAGAATCAACGCGGCTTTTCCGCACCTCGTTTGTCATTCTTGTTTCTTCGGCAGTGCGCGTCCGGTATCCCCACCCCGCGCTACTTTCGGGTGCTACCGCCGTCTACCCTTCGACAATTCCCCTTCTTCTTTTCTTCTTCTTCTTCTTCTTCTTCTTCTTCTTCTTCTTCTTATTTTCTTCTTCTTCTTCTTCGGGCACCTCCGCTTCCGCCTTCCTTCCTTTCCCCTCCCCTTTCTCGTCGGTCGAGGTTACTGAGTAAACGCGGCGTGCTTAGCCTGCAAGTTGCGCACAATTGTGCCTAAGCAAATACGCGTAAAGTGGCCAACATCCTGAAAGAAAGCTCGGCGGAGTAAGGAACGAAGGCGAGTCCCTATGCCCTCGCAATGAGCTTTCCGAAATTGAAAGGGAAAGGTAAGAAGAGTAAAAAGGAGAAGGCGAAGGAAAAAGATTACGACAAGAATGAAAAGCTGAATATTGGGAAGAAAGTGGAAAACCAGAAAGAAAAAAAAAGATGAAAAGAATAAGAAAATGAGTGAGGGAAAGAAAGGAAAAAAAAGTTTCCTTATTATCTGTACGTAAATGATTGGAAGATAAGAGGGGGACAGAAACAAAGTGTGCGGGAAGGGAGAGCTCTTGAAGAAACTAATGGCAGTACAACAGCACATACTGTTTTGCATTATTTTTAAAGTTGCAAAATGTTTAGAGAGTTCAAATTAGAAGAAATTTAGAGAGTTCAAAAAAATTAGACCCGCATCAATCTTTTAAGCATCCCCTTTTCTATCAGTGGTTAAATATTAAAGAAAAATTTGGAGTGGTTTTTGAAAAAAAATTTCATTTTCCTACAAGTTTCCTATATTTCGCGCCAAATTGCCGACCTGGATGGCCGAAATGGCTAGAGCGTAAGCCGACTCAATGTCTCAGTCCGAAGGGCCGCAGGTCCGAGTCCCGTGGGCATGGTTGTTAGTTCCTTGTCTGGGTACCCGACGCGGATAGTCGAAATCGGCATCACCAGAAGCTGGAAAAAGCTCAAGGGAAAAAAAGTCCCTTCGTAAGTGCAAGAAAGTAAAAAGGTAGAAAAGAGATGTTCAACAAAAAAGTAGGAAGCCGAACAATTAGGAAGGATTGAATAAACTGGAAACGAATAATGTACCTCAAATACTCAAGTTAATGATGTACTAGGAATGGGGCTCAACTGGCATCGTTAGCGCAGATCTTAAACCCTACGCCATGCTTTCGACTTTTGGTCATATAGGGAGCGGTAGCTCAGTGCATCAACTGATGTCACTGCAGAGCCTCTGACCGGGAGGTCCTAGGTTCGAGTTCTGACGGCGGCAGGATATTCAACACTAGCTTTCCAGCTAGGTCGAATTGAGTCGCTGTCTGGAGGAGAATTCTAGCGGCCGGCTGCTCTGATTGGTAGTTTTCCGTGGTTTCTCCGATCAACACCAGGCGAATGCCGGAGCAGTACCCTACTAAATGGGCCACGGACCGCGCGCGATCTGTCCTTCCTCTTCCTTGTCCTATCCTCACCCATTACACACACACCTACACTAACATGCACTACACTATCACATATTCCGGAGACCTGTCGCGAGCTTAGAGCTTGTCCCGGCAGGGGCGGTGCCCTTTTGGTGGGAGAGTCCTGGTTAGGGGAAAACCCCATTAGCCGATGGTAGGCGCCGGATCTCGCCATCCAGCGGGGGAAGATCACCGCCAACTCCCGAGGAAAAACATGCATTACACTAACGGGACTAATGACGGAAGCCGTTTTCGCGCCCGGAAATACGAAAAAATCAATCAATGAACTTTTGGTCATGACGATGGCTGGTAGGTTACGAGATCAATTCTGACAAGACCCAGAAAGATGATTGTGGTGTTAAACATACGTGAGGTTGTAAAGTCTACCAGAATAGAATTTGGCAACCCGACTGCTCTTATAGTTGGCTTCAACAACTTTCAGGGGAATGACGGACTGATGTATTAGTGCGTACAGGCGCGTCAACTGCTATGGTCATTAGCCGCGTAAGTGTTGTTCATGTCATATACTGGAAAATGGCGGTAATCCTCCCTCGCTAGCACGCGAGATAGGTACCGACCTACAAATCGGCTTGAGGCTTTCTCCGTTACGGTATCTTCCCAAGGTGGGACTTGCTTTATGCTCGCGACTGATCTCGAAAAGTGTGGTAGTGTAGTGCAAATAGGAGAGAGAAGAGAGTAAAATGTGAATCACCCACGGTCCGTGAGCCATTTTTAAGGTGCTGTGAGGGGTTAGGAAGAGTACGACAATAAAATCTATTATCTCGATTTTGTTTTCAATAATGAAGACAAAGATCGGAGGAAAAGGCAACTCCTTCGGATACACAGAAGCCAGCAAATTCGAGGGAGAATAAAATTCGAGGGGGATTAGAAAGAACATCGTAGTGAAAATAAACGATTGTTGTTTAATAACGTGTTAATTTAGTATAATATTATAGCCCTGAAGCATGTTGGATGAAAATTTAGCAAAATATTAAGGTAAAATAAAAAAGTTTTGAAGGCTGGGAACTCGAAATTTGATTTACAAGGTCATTATCTACTAACTATATTAGTTAATAATCACTGGACCAATGAGCCAAACCACAAGAATCAAGACCTGCGGTACAATGAATGCAGAGGCAGACAGGGCGGTGGGGGTGGAGTGCGGAAAGAGCAAGTGTGAACAGCAGAGGCGCTGCTGCTGGCAGAGAAGATCCACTTGTTATTGTTGCCCGGTGACACGGCAAGGCGCGCGCCGCGACAAGAGATGAATGCCGCTCGTATCTGCCAAGTGTCTTGACGACGCTCTAAGCGCCGAGCGCCGCCTGTGAAGCGCAGGCATTCATCAGTCGCGCGAGCGCGAGTGCGCGTGGGAATACTTAGGCAGGTGTGAGGAGGTGTGGGCAGGCGCGGAATGACGCGGAAAGATGTGGGGGGGTGGGGGGCGTGGCAAGGTTCCGGGTGAAGCGGGAAGATGTGATGTGTGGTAAGGTGTGATTGATGAGTGATTCCGAGCGCGTCAACTGCCATGGTCATTAGTCCGGTAACTGTGCGCATGACCCAAACGCGGGAGGTGGCGGTGATCTTCCCCCTCTGGAAGGGTGCCGATCTCCGTCAGCTTGGGGGATTTTACACAACTACGAACCTCCCAACAGCGGGGCACCGCCCCAGCCGGGACAAGCTATAAGCTCTCGACAAGTGTGGTAGGGTAGTGCATGTAAGAGAAAATGTGGGTAAGTAATGGGTGAGGATAGGGCAAGGAAGAGGAAGGAAAGATCGCGCGAGCTCCGTAGCCCGTTTGGTAGAGTACTGCTCTGGCATTCGCCTGATATTGATCGGAAAAAACATGGAAAACTACCGATCAGAGCCGCCGCTGCTAGAATTCTCCTCCAGACAGCAGTTGGATTCGACCCAGCTGATAAGCTAGTGTCGAAAATCCTGCCGTCGGGACTCGAATGATTGTATCTCCCGGTCAGAGGCACGGCAGTAACATCAGAGGTTGATTTGTGCCACTTTTGCTGGTAGGAAGGTGTGAGGTGTGGAGGGTGCGAGGTACGGTGTGGGAGTGTGCGATCTCTAAATTACATAGATTTAAGAGAATTATGGATCGAATCACAAGAACATTAATTTTCAACGCATTTGAAAATACAGCAAATCTTGTAAAATGGAATGATATACTTCATTTATCATTAAATTATGTTACATATTTAGAAGAAGCCATACAAGCCATACATGAAATAACCATACAAATAGTGTATTTTTGTTTTTCACTAATTATTTCATTAATCATTTCATTCACGGTAAAATTCAACAATCTTGCAATATAAACATTTAAAGTAATCCCCTTCATTTATTGGACATGCTATAAAGCTTCGAAAATACTATTGAAGTCTGTCTAATTTGTAATCTGTTATAATACTTTCATCCTATTTCATCATCATTATCTAAATGATCAACCTCTCAGTAGGTGTTTCTTCATACTTTTTTATTGTACGACCGGGTTATTGTAGTCTTCGAGATCACAGTGAACGAAAGATTGGACATGTTTTGTAAATTAACTCTTTTTGAATTGTCACTACCTCAATAGTTCATCCAACATGGCTCGGTACACTATCACCATCGCTGGAGTAAATTTATTTTCAATACTTTTATCGAAATGTAAGACGTACGACGGTAAAAAGAAATTGAATTGATAATTTCTCGGTAATAGTTCCCGATAGTGCGTACTCACTAAGCCAATTTCAGATTATAACAAGTTAAGGGTTAGAAATATATTCAAACTAGTCCAATACAATATTTTTGAATATCATACCTATTTATTAAATGACATATGAAATTACAAAACAAAGCGTAATTTAATTTTTGTTTCGTTATGTAAGTTTGGGGACAACAGGGAAGTATTTGCAAAACTACGCAGAGTAGAAATAATTGGATTGGTGATATCCCTGCCATGTTGCCTTACTTACTATATTAGAGAGGAAATCTTAGCAAATGAATTTAACTCGTGGAATTGTCTTACAGATATCAATTAAGTATGTAATGTACATAACGGTTCCAAAATTTGTATTGTAGTACATACATAAAAATGCAAGAAAATTCTTATTTTTGTTTTATAAATTAGTTACTACTCAGTTCTTTAAAAAACTAAGAAACAATTAGTAACTTACGCAACGTTATCTAATTAAATCACATCTGCCATAAGGGTTGGAAATACTCTCATCTGAGAATCGAGACTGACATAAAGTGTCTCTTGAATCTAGAAATTTCGCGAAAAACATTCTTTCGGATCGTAATCTATGGATCATTATTATTTAAATTACCGTGTTGTAGCTTGTGTAGCAGTATCACGTTTGAGCCTTCTGCACACTTCCCAAATCTTCGTACATTTTATTGTACGACCAGGTTATTATTGTCTTAAAGATGAAAGTGAATGCACGACCGGATATGTTTTGTATATTAACTCGAAAGTAATATTTAACAAAAGCGCCCTGAAAGTCGTTAGCTACACTGACTTGACGGCGTTGATAAACATCACGAAGAGCACCACAATGTCAACGCCGTCCATTCCTAATTTTGACGACACTTCCTTATTAACGTGTACTCATGAAAAAATATAAGTTAATAAAAATATGAGGGCGCGTTGTCCTCATTCTAGACCCTTCCTCGCAGGCCTCACTACCGTGCAGGCTGAGAGCGGGGATAGAGCTGGCGAGACTTCCCGAGAGGTATTTCTGAGCCGGTCTCGGAAAATCTCGATATCACGCTTTGGAATTTCCCATCCTGCTTTTAGGCGCTCACATATCGTTTTCATACAAAATATTTTCCAGAGGCGGATTGAATATTTTGATATGGAAGGAACTACAATTTTCTGGTATTAGCGCTAAGAAAAGTACATAAAAGTAATTATTTTAAATTACAATTACTTCAATAGGCATATCTGAGTGTTTACTATAATCATTTTTACTAGAATTAATCGGGATTTCAAGTTGCCCTTCTCTCAGTCGACACACTTGCAATATTTATGTCAATTCGCACTTCGAGAATTAGCTATCTCACACATTCTCATTGAAACGTAAAAGATGTATGCGATTAATGACTTAGCCTCTAGATATCGATTCTGCATTTTTAGTCCAAATCTCCTTCAGCAGACTTGGAACACTCAAGATGATTTGGATAAAAATTCATTCATAGTAAAACTGTCTCTTGTTTTGTTATTACACATTATTTAAGCTTTATTTACTGAAGAATTCGCGATAAACAAAGAACTCATCGCTCATGAGTAAATGTCTTACAGCGAAGTTTAATTACACTAGTGAACAAGATTTTTACCTCCAGGAAGGTAGATTGCGCAACATACCCAATTCTAATCGTAGATTACGAATTTCACGGTAAAAACGTCGTACCACGTCACAGTTTCTAAATATACCGTAATTTTATGCTGTATTATACTTTATTTTGTAAATACATTTGAATTGATGCAAATTGCATTAATGCAAAAACATTTGTATTGCACCTCCAAGATATGTAGAATCAATACGCGTAAAATCTATTTAAAAATAAAATATTTTTAAAGTTCATCTATGTCAATTTCATAATATATCAACACAATTAGGCTTGCGTGGTTTTTTGTACTCGTATCTTCTATATTCGAAGATTGCCGTCTTCAATCTCGCTTCTGGTAGTCGCGCTCAATTACAAGTAGGTCTTAGTGGATGTTTTGAAAACCAGTCATGTGCACTTTCATATTTCCTACTGCGCGTCAGTCGTCGAAAGGAATTATTTTAGACCCTTATTCCAAGCATCCAAGTATCCACCTGTTGGGGTGGGATATTCTGAGTCAGTTGGAGTCATGCGGAACTGTACCCGCAGTGCGCGTGAAGTTCTTGTCTGGTTTGTGTGTGCCTTAAATGCACTAAGATTCTGTGGTTTTCATAAAGTGAAATTCGTCACGTGATCTGTAAAATTGATAAGTTCCATAAAATACAAATCGTCATTTCACATCGAAAGTGTGCGAATGAACCTGATAACTTCTGTTACAATTGTGGAAGATTTACATGCAAACTTCAATGAAAAAAAATTACAAACCTTGCGTATACTTTATACTTTGGCTGTCGTGTTTGTGATGAGGATAAACCATGGTCTGCTCGCCAGTGTTGTTACATCTGTACGAGGAACCTTAGATTATGGTTGTATGGAAAACTCAAATCATTGTCATTCGCTCTACCAATGTGAAAAATACTAACAAACCATTTCAATGTCTGTGTATTATTGCACGAATATTCTTATTCCATTTTTAACTTGTTCTTACCTCATATGAAGGATGCTAATAAAATTTTGTAGTAATATAAAAGAATTGACATTGTGGACATTACTATAGGATTTTGTTTATTTCCAATATTAAACATGTTCATATCTTTTGAACCGTGTGTGATAGAAACTTTTAATAATGATTTTCAAAATCATCGTGATCGTTTCGTTTAAAATCGTCAACTTTAATTCTGCTGGTATGAAAAACAAATTGTTCCCTCGTGTTATAACATTGAAAACTGTAATTATTCTGGTAAAAATTTCACACCAACATAGATTATTTGTGCCTTATTTTGCTGACAGAATTACGTATATGAGTAGTACAGACGCCCAATCTCATTATCATCCTTTTAGAACACACATTGAAGTTTTCCCTCTTACATTTCTTTCATGAGGTCATGATCCCCACGTTGTTTTCAGAATCCATCTTCCAACCTTTCCTTCTCGTCTACAACCCACATCCTCCCTTCCCAAGCGTCTACACGTCCTTCACAGAAAGGTCTTTCGTCCAAACCTTCGTCCTCAGTGGTCGGCCGGCCGGCCCTTCCCCGCCCCCGACTTCGTCATCGCCTCGACCCTCCTTCCCTCCCGCCCCCGCGCGCTCCGCACCGCTCCGCTCCTCCTCAGCACCGCTAACGACCGCAAGTCTCGAGAGCGCCGCGGGCCGCGCAAACCCCTTCAGTGCCCTCAAGTTCCCCGGCAGCCGCGGGCGCCGCCGCGAGGTCCGGCCCAACTTCGGATTAGGGCCCGGCCCGGCCCGGTTCTGCCCGGCCCAAACGGCCCGGCGGCGGTCCCAATGTTCGATTATGCCGGCAAACACAACAGCCCGGGAGTCGAACATGATTCGGATTGAACTGGTTTAATGAGAAATATTGTTTAGGTTTGATTATATATTGGCATTCATCATCATCACCATTATTATTATTATTATTATTATTATTATTATTATTATTATTATTATTATTATTATTAGTATTATTATTATTATTAGTATTATTATTATTATTATTATTTATTGTATTATTATTGTTATTATTATTTATTTTATTATTATTACAATTCACGACTAAACATATCATGCGTCAATTCTACTCCGGGTTTCAACCTGGTTCCTAAGTAACTGATCTTGGGACTATCGGTTCTCCTACAATACTTTGCGGAAAATATGAGCTGTTTCAAATAAAGCAATGTCTTACACTTCTGAGTCTTTTGATCGACTTGGGAGTTTAGCCAACTTCTTATACAAATGTTTCGGAACAAATCCCGGAGATCCGATAAGTAGCGGGACGACCTGTGCTTTTACGCTCCACATTCGGCTGATTTCGATATCCAAACTCGTGTATTTAAGACGTTTCTGTGCCTCCTTGATTACGACGTTTTGATCGTATGCCCCAGCAGCACCTACGTAGCCAAAGTAGACACGATTTGTTCTTCAAATCCCGGATAACAATATCCCGTTTGTTTGTTGCTATCGTGAAGTCAGTTTGAATGTGTTGGTCGTACAATATTGTACAGAGTTCAATAAACGTCCCCGGTTTTGGCGAGTGTTCGAACCATTTGGGACATATGTTTGGAACTTCCGGGGCGGTACAGATCTGCCAAGGGAGGTAACTACACACACTGTCGTGTCTTTTCTGCTATTCGGTCGTTGCTAGAATTGGACAAGTTGACGATATGATCAATAGTTTCCACTTGTTTCTGGCAAATACGACATTTATCAACTTGGTTAATTTTGAGAACCGCTTTACCATGTCGTGTTCTCAACACTCGATCTTGGGCAGGTATTAAAACTGCTTCCGATTCTGGCTTCAACCTTCCCCTTTTAAGCCACACAAATGATTGATCTGCATCTTGTCCATTCTTTTTAGATACTGTCCATGGAGTAGTTTGTCTCTCCACGATTTCTTTAACATTTTTTGTGTCTCATATTTCATGTTAAGTAACATCAGAAGTTCAACGACTCTGTTATTCTACGTGTCTTGTATAGACCTTTTCGCAATACTTCTTGGTACATTTTAGACCTGTTCCCAATTCTTGGTTTTCCCCCCTTTTCTCCTCTCCCTTTTGTCCTCTCCCTTTTCTCCCTCCCTTTTCTCCGCTCCCTTTTCTCTGCTCTCTTTTCTCTGCTCTCTTTTCTCCGCTCCCTTTTCTCCTCTCCCTTTTCTCCTCTCCTTTTTCTCCTCTCCCTTTTCCTCTTTTAATAATTGTTAATATACTGAAGATCTCTCACAGTTCTCTCACTCACTCACTTACTTTTCATATTATGAGAATTTTAAAAATTTTCCATTCGAGTTTAAAATTTTTTTTATAGAAACCTTGTCCTGACAACGAACATACACAAAAAAAGAATTATCTAATTTGGTGCAGTTGCTCGAAAGTAATGCGTTTACATGCATTTCGGCGATTCACATTTATTTATTTAGTTAGTATCAATTATAAGCTAACGAATATTTTGTGTACAAAATAGAAAGAATGATTCATCTATCATTAATGGTTATTGGAACTAATATCCATTACTTCTCAGCAATTTTCTGATGAATGAGCATGTATTGAGTATAACCAATTTTAGATGATTGATGACTATTCTCTTTTCAAATTACTAATGATTTATACGGTTTTCGGAATGATGTCCATTGCTGAAAGACCCACGGGGGCACACTTAGTATGCAGAATGCTCCGGCTCATTCACGATACGGCACAAATTTCTGTACTTCTGATTTGCGTGATATACTGTCCTAAGATCGCTGAAATTGACAACTAGCATATACAGTATACAACCCATAGTTTCTTCTACTCTTTATCCTAGAGTATTATTTTAGATCTACTGTCATAAAATGTTCTGCCAGTCAGAATACTTTTTACAGTACAGTTTGCAGATGTTATATTCAAGAATTTGGGAATATACTTGATAAATTGAATATAATAGAATAGTGCGAATCCGCAGAACGTGAGAGATTAGACTTGTGCATTTCGTACCACCAAATCACATCTGTTCATATTATCTGAGGGGATTGGTTCACTGCAACTCTCTATAATATGGTGAATTGTATCATCGTCTAGTTTACATGAAACCTCAATGATATTTTCAAAATTTTCTCAAAATTGGCTAAAATGTGTGTAAAATGTCTTTGTTTTTTTCTCGAATAGAACAAACCACGCTTATCAACATTGCACGAGTTCAATCTGCATTGAACTCTTTATTATTGAAATTTGCAAAAGTGCATATCCTTTTTGGCGTCTTCCTACAAATACAATAATGATTTTTCTTAATGATATCTATCCTAAAAAAAGAGATCAGATATAATTGTTTCTTAACATTAATTGTTTTCGTGTAAGTTTTGTAAAATAAAGGCAATTTTAAAAATAATTATTTTTCTGGAATATTACAAAGTACGCTTATAAATATGACGCAGTATCCATTCCTGTGGAATTCTCTGAATTCATGAAAATTGCAAAGGTTACAAGTAATGCGAGAAAGTATGCGCTGTTGTCACGCCATTAGTTTTTTAAAATACCCGGACTTCTCATCTTCCTTGAAAGTGTACCTTCGTACGCCTTTAAGGGCGCCCTTTGTACTGAGTTTTTGAGTCTGTGGCTTTGGAAATGGGAGAATTGGAATCAAATAAGTGTATTCGAATGTTCAGTGTCAGTTTCAATACGAATGTAATTATTGATTTTGAGTGCGTATTAACTCTGCTGCAAGATTTCGTGAGTTTTGAAAGAGATAATCAATCTCTACAAATTTCATCTGTATTCTCTCTTCACTGGGCATAATACACTCATTTATCTGGAGTCCTCGATATTTATTTATTTTACGTCAAAAACAGTTAAAACTGTGTGTGACGTGCTATGGGGAGAAGTGAAATTTGTGCACGTTTTCAAAATTCTGTGATCCCTACCCTAAGGCATATACATACTACTAAGCCATATACTCTATTAAGTTAATCTGCTTTAAGAGCTTGTAATGGTCTTCCTAAGTAAGAATTTCTATTCTAATTACAGGGGTTAATTTTTAATGATACTTTTCATTTTAAAACTTTTTTAAATCCAAATCGCAATCATACGTCAATACAGAATCACTTGGTGATACGTATGAGCTGCCTTAGTCACACTAATGAGTACAGCGTGATATCATCTATTTATACTAAGATGACTTACAATATATCTTCATCCTTTTCAATATTTTCTGCTAGGATATAGAGGGAATTCATAGCACGACAAAACATGAGTGATTGACTCTTATCACTCGGAAAGAGAGTCTAACGTCTGTGGTCAATCCTATCTCCTAAACCATTCATATTACTTTTTCGAAAATTGATATTCTCTGATCGATCTGAACGAGCCTCAGGCTCTTCGAGTTTGAAACGGATACATTGGTTTTTGGGGTACTTCACATAAGAAAACAACATTTTTAAAATTTTAAATTTTTTCCATTTTTTAATTAACTTTATCTTTGGATAGTTTAATGAAATGGTCTGGATCTCATTTCTGTTAAAATACCTGAATTCCCCAAAATTGCAAAGTTTCAAAATTGTTTTGGCGTCTTCTTACAACAATATTGAAGTTTTTTCCGTAATGAAATTATTTTTCAAAGACAAGTATTGAAATAAAGTCATGTATAATTTCCGTAATTATGAGTACTCTTCCCTTGAAATATTTGTTTCGCGTTATCGCGTGAAATATTGGCTCCCAAAACCGGCTTCAAAGAGTATAGCTGAATAAGCTGGCGAAAACTGCCCCCAAACCAAATCGCTAATCGCGATGTTCATAATTATAAAATGAATAAAAAATGTCGTAGATCCCCAAAACAGCCTTTTAGGGCAATCTGTTGTAGAGATACAACGAGAAAAGTGTTTTTCATGTTTTATTTTTCCCAGCTTCTATTGCATGTATCAGGCTGGAAAAAAATTGGAGACGCGAGACAGTTTTCACCACCTTATTTGTCTATACCCTTTGTACTTGAACACCCCTCATATATACAAAAAGACGCTAAAAATGCACCTTTTTGGCACATTGTGCTTTCGCAAAGTGTGAAAAAATTACACGGCAAGAGTACAAGCCCTCAGGGATAGGAATTTTTTCCTTAATCAAATGTTCTAGAACATTAGATCATTAATTAATGCCATGTAATTAAAAAAAACTAGTAGTTATCGCGTAATTTTTTCTCCAAGTATATTCAATTTATCAAAAAATCTCTAACTCACTTCCAAATTTTTCTTTAAATTGTTTTTTCCAATAGAGCAAAAGATGCTTATAAATCGTGGAAGTCTCTCTTACGCCGACGTTCCTGAAGTTTTGGAAGTCGCACAAATTAAGAGGGCCTGGGGCGGTGCCCCGCTGGTAGGAGACATTTGGTTGGGGGAAAATGTCGCAAGTCGACGTGTGGGTCGGCTTCGGATCTCGCCATTCAGCTGAGGACGCCCATCGCCAACTCTCACGATATAAACATGCACTTCAGTTACGGTGACGACGTGCTGGCATGCCCGGAAACTCCAATCAATGAAAACGACCCATACAACATCTAGACCTCCACGTCACATTACACGTAACCTCATATAAACATCAAAATTAAATAAGCTAATATCTCTCAACTCCGACCTCACATGATCAAACAATTATGTTACAAAATAAAATTTCATAATCATGTAAAAAGAAAATAAAGCTCTACGCATGTCCAATATGGGCAACCCCACAAAGTCTATAAAAAGCTACCCAACGTACAAGCATCTTCCCAGCGCAAACTAGCTAAAATCTATATCATTAAAAATGAATGGCTGAATGTATGTAAACGCATAACTTCCGAACGACTGCACCAAATTGAATAATTCTTTTTTGTGTGTGTTCGCTACTCTCTTGACAAAGTTTATACAAAAGAATTTTTTTAAAATTGAACAGAAATTTTTTTAAAATCTCGTAATATGAAAGGCGAGTGAGTGAATGAGACAGAAGACTGAGAGATCTTCAATATATTAACAGACCATTGACAAATTGACGTTCAGTTGTTCACACAGCAGTTGATAACTTCAAAAATATTGACAGAATGAATAGATTGATATTAATTCATAAACAATTATCGTTTCTTTCGCAACAGTAAAATGATTTTTCGTGTGTTCTGATGGTGGGAGAGGGTGGAAGGGGTTCCGGAGAGGGAGAGGTAGGACGGGTGGCGGAAAAGGAAGGACTTGTGAGGTTGGTGTGGTGGGAGAGAGGAGTCGGGGGAGGGGGTGGGAGAGGAGACGGAAGGAAAGGGGACGGCGGGAGAGGGGGCGGTGTGGGAATTATTGATAATCCGATTAGTTTCCTCAGTCCGCGACTGTACACACCCCGTGTGAAGCCGATGCGAGCCTAAATAGTAAACCACGTCTTTCAGAATTTTTGAAAATATTCACGAACAAAAAATAAAAAATACGGCGGTACAAAGTGCGCTGAATTAGCTAGTTCTTTCATAAACAAGAATCAACGTCTTGTAATTTCGTTCCTTTTAAAAATACGTTCAGATCAAGGTATATAACCCCGAGGTTCTCCATGTGAGTTTTCTATAATGCCGGGTAAAGTTAGCTTGATTAATACAAGAGTGTAAATGCACATACGTAGTGTAGCATTGATGGATGTGTTTCTGAGACAAAGTAAACATAGTTGAAAAAAGATGTCATTATCAACACCCGAAGCAAGAGCCAGATCAAAATATTGATAATTGGTAGAGAAGAACAAATATCATGTTAACCTTTCCTTGTGCACAAATACGTCTATAAAATTAGAAATTACACTGAACATGAGAAGTTAAAATATTTTTTAAAATCATAATATTAATGCATTAATTTCAATTTGCTTAATTTGTATATTCCCGTTTACATATTGCAATTTACGTAATTCCAAAAATATAAATATGCGTTTACGAAAACTTAATTAAACTCCACCGGATGGGTGAGTGACTCCCATCATGATCCAACTTTTCGTCTGCTTTCCTACGTTCTGTTCAGCAACTGCTGAGATGGCACTTGCTTTGCGTCTGGATTGTAACGAACAAAGCTACCCCATCTCCGCACGTTTATTTCTGTTTTCGCTTGATCCTGGAAACGTTTGCTTTCTGTACGATCCTGAAAACTGCTTTCGCTCGATAAGAGAGAAGTGAAGGGTTTAATTACGTCTTCAAATTAACTCTGCTGGATGTTTGCCGATGTTAATATTTTATATTACATGGGAATGAATGTTTCTTGTTATCTAATGCAGCGAAAACATTCGTGTCTCTCTTTATTCATTTCTCTTCATTCGTTTCCCATGCACCCTTCAATAAGTGCACATAGGAAACGACAGGAAATTGGGGATTCTGGACCTGAAAAAATCATGCGCAGATACGTCACATACTTTTTATATTAAAATAAATGAAAATTAATTTTATTAATGAAAATTTCGAAGATCCTTACTAGTCATGCTATTTGCCCTCTCCCCAATTGTATTAAAATATTAGTTTACAAACGGCACGCAATTTGCTAAAGAGATACTAAACTTCGAGGCAATAAAAATAGCAATTTTAGATTGTTAGAGGTTCATTTCCATAAGGACCGAAAATAGTGAAAAAATAACTTATAACGGTATAAATGAAAAGCAATCAATCTTCAGTAGGCACTTTAAAACTGAAAATCCAAAATATTGCTGAACAATAATGAATACGTCTCATTTCCTTATAAATAGTTATAAATCCGAATTTTATTTTTTTTCCTATTATTAATTTGGCAGTATCCATTTTAAAAAATGTACTACGTCCATATTCGATTTGTACAACTCAATACCCAACAAGGGCCCACACATCAGTGTGAATTTGCTGGAAAATTGATGCTTAAAGTGCAGTGCAATTCAGTTATGTGAAAACAAGATTTAGCAAGCAAAGCTTGGTTAAATAGGCATACAAGGCATAAAAAATCATTTTACTATTAGTTGATATTTTTCCCGGTATGTAAGCATTCCATGCGTCATTCGAACTGTTTTCTGAGATTCAATTAGGTCTTTTCAGATTTGCTTATCTATTTACAGTCATTGTTAGTCACGAATCGCATTACTTTACACATTAAACGAGCTAGAGCCATAATAAAACTTCACCGACATATTTATTTGCAATATTACATTAATTTTTAACATTTTTTACTTTAGTGTAAAACACGCCACAACAGCATTTATATTGTTTTATATTCATTTCAAGTACCCATGCATATACTAATTTCAGAATAATTAGAAAGTTTAATTATTTATTTATTCTATTTATTTTTATCATTTGTTTTTGATATACAGATGCAGGGTAGGCAGGAAGGGTGTAATTAAAATAAAACAACTTTATTCTGAATTATGTTTTTTCTACTCCCATTGGATAACGTTGTCTTTTGTTGGTTGCAACCAACTGCATAATTATACTCATTATGATACAGATTTCATTATGATTCAGGTCCTTGACCAATAACAGAAGCTTACAAAGTATTGATAATTAATCATAGAGAATCGCTCTAGTAAATGTTTTGTTCAATTGTGTACTTTAAAATTGCATTTGAAATTATATTGTGTTTATCAGTTTTAATTTATTTTTTTATTAGCAATTTTTTTCGTGGAATATTATTTAAAATAATAGGATTGTAATTTCACTTTGATCCTATTTAAATAGCGCAGTACTCCCTCGCAGGCGGACTGGTAATCACAGCCATTTGTGGAAGCATGCAAGGGTAGGGTGGGCCCTGGGACTGAATCCTGCATGTCAACTACCACGAAACGATTCAATGTAAAAATTTAACTTATAAAAGTCGTATGAAAAAGTACCGTATGAAACTCGATGTAATGGGTATTAATACACTCGTGTGAAGTTTACGTACCTCGCTCGTATCGTAATATCACGCTCTGTATTAATACCCATCATCGTTTCATAATGTACTATTCTCTGCATTTGGTGCAAATACCACCACGCGCCTTTCGTTATTCTCTTATTTATTCCAAGAGCGAAATTTAAAAATTCCTCTTCAGAATTTTTTTTAACAATCCATGCACGAAACGCGGTTTCTCGTGCTTGTTTTCCGTGTGCAAAACAGCTAATTTTTTCACAGTGAGTGAAACATGGCGATGCGTCTGGGCGAAATATCTGGAACGATTCGCTATGGCCTTCACGAATTTTTGCTTATTATTTACAAACAATAGTATTACGACATTGACTGGAGTGCATTCACTTTCGTACAAGTAAGGTAAAATATCACTTCAGAAAGTAAATCGGAGATCAATTTTTAAGAAACGGTATCAAAAAATCCTTTAAGAAATGAATGTTTTTCCTTTCAATTTAATAACTGTTGGTAAATTTTTTTATTAATGATAATCCTGAAAAGATAATAATAAATAAATCCTTTATAAATAAATGTTCTCTCCTGTTCATACTTTTTTAACATTTATTGGCCATTAATGACAGTTAAAAAGTAAGAACATAACAGATTTTTGATACTTGATTAGCCTGGCTTCACAGATCGCGGGGAAATTTGTGTAGAAAATTTTTGTGTGCTTTGTAAATTTACATTAAACGCAGTTAAAAAACAATATAGTTTTCTAGCTTGTTTATCCTCAGAAACAGAGAGTATGAACAAGTATCGTTTGAAGATATTTTTAAAAAATCGTGTTATAATAATTTAATAGATTTAACTATTGTCAACATAATGCAACACTAGACTGAATCAAAGATTCCAAAGATACACGTTGAGACGGAAGGATAGTGTAGTAATCCGTGGCTCAGTACCGTAAAATCCTAAGAAAAGTGAAGCCCCTAAAACATTTTTTGCTATAATTCTTCAAGACTATTTCAGAACGATCTGACAAAATTCGAGAGCTCTCAAATGTGATCACTTCCGTAAGTGACACTATACTTCTCGAAAAAGCACTTTAGGCGCTTAACCCCTTTCCCAACACTGGTTTCAACAATTAATTACAAAATTAGGTTTAATTATCATCAATCTAACGAATCAAGTACTAACATGAAAATACCGGAAAGAGAATAACAATTCACAGTGTTTGACTAATATAGCATTGATCAATATAGCAATATAGCGTAGGTGGATTGAAACCATAAAAAATAGATATTTTCTAGAAATCTTCTAGAATATCCTACAGGAAATTGGGTAAGAATTGTGCCAATCGATTTGCCTTGTCAATAGGAATAGAATGAGCAATTGATCACCTCTTTAGATGCCGTAAGTAGCCCCAAACTCGCTTTAAAAAACAAATAACATGTTTTTAGATATTTTTTGAATCTTTTGAATTGATGCACAAAAAAACTAGGAGCTACAACAGCATACACTTTCTCGCAATATTTATAAATTTGCAGTTTTCAAAAATTCAGAGGGTTCAACGAAAATTAGACCTGTGCCAATCTTTTATGCGTTCTTTGTTCTATTCGTAAAAAAATTAGAGGAGTTTTTGATACTTTTTTAGAAATTGCACGAATTTCAAACCCAAATTACGCAAAACCTACTAGTTTTTTTAAACAAATTTATGTCCTTTCTTAAAGAGCTGTTTTTAGAACAGTTTTAAAGAGAACATCTCTGTCGTCTTTATAGTCTAACCGTGAGTGATGGATGCAAGTTACTCGTCATATTTATGGAGGGTAGCTGCACGTGACTTTTATGGGGCGATCAGAATTTTCATGCTGAATCTGTTTTTACACCCAGAGTTGTTGGCCCAGGGGGATGTGGTGGAATTCGAATTATAAAGAATGACGAAGTTGACAATCTGAAACATACAGAGCCACACACAAACACAACCATGCCGGAGGCGGGACGCGAACCCGCGATCCTTCGGTTCAACTCCGGCCTTCGATCGGCGATCCTTCCGCCCACGGCACCACTGCATCTCGGACGCAGGCTCCTGATATCTCGGCTACCCGGAACGGCTATCAGTTGCATTTCAAATGCTAGCTAGACCAGGGCTTCTACAAACAGTAGTTATTCGTATTTTCCTTCATTAAAGTTTGCCACATTTACAGTAATTTATATTGGGGATATATCACTTCCCTCCCTTCACCTGGCGACTCGCCATCACTATATGACGAGTGTCTGCATGATCTTGAATCAGGCCTTAAAGGAAAATTTGCGGAGCTGAAACAGCACGTATTTTCTCGCCCGTATTTTCACGGGAAATTACACGAAAATAACTCAAATTTCCAAAAATTGTACATTGTCTTTATAACAAAATCTATGTTTACAGGGAACAATTTTTATCATTATTATTGTAGTTGTAGAAAGTCACCGAAAAAGTTTGAATTTATGCAATTTTCGAGTTTTCAACGTACACGAGACCTACACCATTCTCTTAAACGTTCCTCCCACAACAAAATTTAATCAATGTGAATTGAGTATTTTTTTTAATTTGGAAAATGTCCCTGGGCCTTCATGTAAAGTATCCTCCAAAATGAAAATATATATTTTAAGTTCAAGGGGCCACGACATCAGCCAAAATAAGGGGCCAAAAAATGGGGCATCGACATCAGTAAAAATAACAAAACTAATGGCAAGTATTAAAAATCTACTTAATTCCCACCCATCCTACCACTAGCCGCAGAGCGCCGGCATGCACCCACGTTCGCCATGTCGGGTTGGGAAACGCCGCGTGGCCCACCAGCCATTAATGCCCAGTTAGGCACGCTGCGTCTGCTGGCACTTCATTAGGCGCTGATTGCCCGCGCGACAGCTGCGTCGCGCCAATAATTACCGAAAATCGAGAGGAGAGGGCGGACAAGGCATGCCCCTGCGCTCACACCCACTCACATGCCCACGCCCGTGGCCCCACGCCCACACCTTCACCCGCGGAAGCGCCATTGCACTTGTCGACGCCCGCGCCAACGCTCACGCCTACGCCAATGCCCACGCCAACGCCCACGACCACGCCAACGCCCTCGCTCGCGCCAACGCTCACACCAACGCCACGCCAACGCCCACGCCCCCACCATCGCCTTCGCAAGCTGTCGCGCCCACGCCTGCGCCAATCTACGCACGGACTCCCGCCCCCCTGCAGCGTCACCTCCATTTATATTATTAACATAAATATCAATTCCACTTTCGATGGTCAGTGCACTCTCTAATGAATTGTAGAGAAACAGTTGTGCAGTTAAAATATTTCACTTGACATGTGTGTAACAGTTTTAATTGTATAATGCAATCCGACAACGAGTTGTAAAATAACACACACGTATTTTATGAGGATTTTTTGGAGTGAGATGCTGATGTGGACACCAGATAAAAGTGATTCCTACGTCGTGTGTTCTAATTGATAAATATGTCTTGGAGGATTTCTGTAGTTAGCACTTGTTTTTACTCGTACTGTTTCTGTTCTCTAAAAGTGTGGAAACTGCAGAAAGTCTCCTCCAAGTATTAAGCTACATCTGAGGCTAAAGTATTAATTCGTAAAATGGATGGAACGAGATGAATGGAAGTTGACTAAATTTGAAAGAATATAATGAATTTAATTTTGTTATCTAATCATTTGCAAGGGTATTTCATTTGCGGTTTGAATATCCTGAATCTTTCTCAATACCTAATTTTTTTACCTCAACAACCGACAATTATACATTATTAATTTTGAATGGCGCATGAAATTGTCTGATTATTCTTTGAAAATTTTGTAAAATTTGTAAAATGTAAAATTCTTTGAAACAGTTTTTATTCGTTTACCATTATTTCGTTAAGACGAAACCAATTTGAACCACGTTAAACCGTGCCACTTATTATTTCCTTTTTTGCAATTACATTCGTTTCATCGGACACTAACTGTTCATCCTTTTTCTAATGGACGAGGGCACATGGTTTTCGGATAGAATAAAGGGAACGGAGACCAAGCTCGAGCTCAGGGCGACTCCATGCTCACGTAACAAGGGAACTGCGCACAGGGGATATGCAACAGGGAACTGCGCACTGCGCGCGCTCCGCCGATGTGAGAGAAAGCCGAGAATGACCGGTACCGATAGTTCCGATCCTTGAAAGACACCTACATATAGATTTCACAGGCAGGTAAGAAAAGAGCTTACCCTCCGGGATTGCCAGAACGATCGATAAAATAATGTCTCGTTCGGCTCTCCAGGTAAGTTTTGTTCCCATTTTTAATTCTGTAAACTGGTTTTTCGAAGATAGAGAAAACTTTATCGCATAATACAATTAAGTCGCATACAAGAAACAGTATTTAAAAAAAATAGTTTTCTAACTAAAAAAATTTCGTAAACTGCAGAAAACAAGTTGAGAAAAACTGGTTCAATTATTCTCAGTATGAATCGCCATCTGGGATTGTCAGTCATTAGTGTGCATTTTGAATTGATTAATGTTTCCGGGTAGGTAAACTGGAATTGTTATTCGTGTCATTAGTGTAATGAATATTTTATCCCTGGAGGTGGTGGTGTTGCTCACAGGACGGTGAGAACCGTTGCGAACATAAAGTTTGACTCACGGGGGATTTCCCCTCCAGGTGAAGAATCGTCCAAGTAAAGACAAACTCTTGGCTGCCGACTGGTCTCCATATATTTCTTTGCTTGATTTGTTAGTGATTCCGGGCGTATCAACTACTAGGGCCATAGGTCCTGTAAGTATAGGGCATGTTTTTCTCGGGAAATGGCGATGTTCTTCCCCCGCTGGATGGTGAGATCCGGTGCTCACCTACCGTTGACTAGCGGAGTTTTCCTCAACCAGGTGTCTCCCACCAGCGAGGCACCGCCCCACCTGGGACAAGCTGTAAGGTCTCGACCGGCGTGTGTGGTAGTGTAGTGCATGCCAGTGTATGTGTGTGTAAGGGGAAAGGATATGACACGTGCATGGAAGAGAAAGGAAATATCGCGCCCGTTTGTTAGGGTATAGCTCCAGCATTCGCCTGGTGTTGATCGGAGAAACTACAGAAAACTTGCGATCAGAGCAGTCGGCCGCCGGAACTGTTCTCCTCCAGACAGCGACTGACTTCGACCTAACTGGCATGTTAGTGTCGAAAATCAGGACTCGAATCTAGGACCTCCCGATTAGAGAGACTGCAGTGATATCAGTTAATACCCTGAGCCATCCTAGGACCTCCCGGTCAGAGGGACTGCAGGGACATCAGTTGATGCCCTGAGCCATCTCTCCCGGTCTCAGACATTTGGTAGTGTAATGTATGTAAGAGCAAATATGTATAAGAGAGGACAAGACGAGAAAGAGAAAGGAAAGATTGCGCACGGTCCGTATCTCATTTGTTAGGGTACTGCTCCTGCATTCGCCTGGAATTGATCGGAGAGAGAACGGGAAATTACCGTTTAGAGCAGCCGACCTCTAGAATTCTCCTTCAGGCATCGCGTTGCACTGAAACGTTGCAACGACTGAATTCGACCTAGCTATGCAGTTAGTGTCGATAATCCACTACCGTGAGTACTTCAACCCTTCCGGTGAGGGTTCGCTTGAGAGTTATCGGCAATTCAGATACTGTTACTCTTAGGTTCCGTGTATCCCTCTACAATTTTCGGATTCAGAATTTTTTGTTTTCTTGTTGCATCCTTCAACAACAACAAATTCTAGAGTAAGTATTTAGTGTTTCTGTGTGCGTCAACTACATTGCTTTAGTCCCGTGACATATAGAGCAAATTGTAGTCGGGATGTGGTGGTGCTCTTTCTCTACTGGAAAGCGAGATCCGGCGTCGATCTACATTTGGTTTTCGAGGTTTTCCGCTTCGAGGTTTTCCCCCCGGCTGGACACCGTCCCAGCAAGGACTAGCTCTAAGCTTCCGACTAGTCTCCCGATGTGTGGTAGTTTAGTGAAAGTACCAGTGTAAGTGTGTGTGTATAATTGAAAAAGAAAGGATAGAGATGAAGAAGGAAATATCGCGCCTGCAGCCCGTTTTATAAAGTACAGCTCCGGCATTCTCCAGGTATTGATCAGAGAAATTATGGAAAACTACCGATAAGCCGGCCTCCAGATTTCTCCTGCACTCCATGGCTGAATTCGACCTAGCTATACAGCTAGTGTCGAAATTCTGCTACCGTCAAGATTGGAGTCCTAGAATCTTTTGGTCAGAGACGCTGCAGTGGCAACAGTTGTCACAGAGCTATCTTAGCCGGCGCTCCTGTGGATAATTTCTATAGTTGGTTGTTCTAGCTCTTACTATTGGCATCTTGACCTCTAAATTTGAAAAAAATTAATATATTATATTCACTAAGATTTCTGAGGAGTTATCTGGACCTCTGTCCACTTAATTTCAAAAGCTTTGTCTCAGTTAACTGGTTACTTTAAAAACGTTGTTATAACTTAAGCTCGAGCATCAAATGCTCTTCAAATGAAATAAGTAAACCCTCGTTTACACGAATTCGAAGGGAGTTCGTCTCATAAAAATCGAGTTATACGAGTATTATAAATGTCCATATGACCGCAATCCCTTGCCGGGTTCCATGTTTTGTTCATGTAACGGCAAAATTCGTGTTAAGCAAGTTCGTGTTAACAAGGGGTTACTGTAGCGATGGAATGTTACTATAGCGGCGCTGTAATGGCGGAAAGTTCCTGATATCTTCTGGACAGTGAAGATTATTTATTTATTTATTTATTTATTTATTTATTTATTTATTTATTTATTTATTTATTTATTTATTTATTTATTTATTTATTTATTTATTTATTTATTTATTTATTTATTTATTTATTTATTTATTTATTTATTTATTTATTTATTTATTTATTTATTTATTTATTTATTTATTTATTTATTTATTTTATTTATTTATTTATTTATTTATTTATTTATTTATTTATTTATTTATTTATTTATTTATTTATTTATTTATTTATTTATTTATTTATTTATTTATTTATTTATTTATTTATTTATATTGTGATGTAAGTTGAAATTAAATTATTGAGAAAAATACACCTACCCTAATCAATTTAAAGGACGAAATTACTTTATAATCGGCAACAATATCCGTATAGATAACAATTAAGGTGTGAAATGGAGCTTCTCTAATTCCAATAGTACAAATTTAAACATTTCCCTAAGAGAACATTTTAGGTGGAGTGGTTTAGTTCATTTCCATAACCAGTTAACCTCACTCTCCTCCACTGAATACGCCCACACCTGGATTTCTGGGGAACAAGGGAGATCAGAGCGGGAACCGCAACGCTACCGCCGTCGCCGCATCAAACCTAGCCCTGCTAGCTCCCACTTACCACTAATGGAATTCTAGGAAATCCCGCCCCATGGAGACTGCTTTTGGCGAGAGCGGTAATACTCCTTTGCTGACAATTCAAATGCGTTTGGACGCCTCCCCCTCCCGTAGCACGTTTGAACGAGATGAATGACAAGGAACGACATTCACGGAGAGTACGAGGTCAATCTTTGGTGAGCTAACGCCCAAGCTCCCAATATTACTAGACTTCAGGGAGAACAGACGAGTCTCCTAGATGTTTGAAATGATGCTCCTACTTTCAAATTCAAATGCGTTTGGACGCCTCCCCCTCCCGTAGCACGTTTGAACGAGATGAATGACAAGGAACGACATTCACGGAGAGTACGAGGTCAATTTTTGGTGAGATAACGCCCAAGCTCCCAATATTACTAGACTTCAGGGAGAACAGACGAGTCTCCTAGATTTCTGAAATGATGCTCCTACTTTCCCAGAAAAGTATAGGAAGCCACAACCCATGGGCGAAGTCAACCATATTCCTTAAGGTGAGATCAAAAAAATAAGCTGACATAGAAATATAATTTCAAAGAAGTGTTCTAACTATATGCAATTGTCTATTATTAGTTCTCCAAATTCTTTTTATGTAAAACAATACACACCTTTGTTTACAATTGAAATCTAATATTTTTAGGGACTACTGTTAGAAAACGTGAAATACTGAATAGGGACATCAATTTATGTGTCATAATATCATTAATGAAGTCGGTATGTACGGTATGGAATAGTACGAAATGATTAATATCAGGAAGTGGAAGATGTGTTACGGATTCTTAAAAAAGGAGAAGATATATATATATATATATATATATATATATATATATATATATATATATATATATATATATATAAGTGAGTTAGAAAAAACAAACAAACAAATTTTGAATGCTTGATTTGAAATGTGTCTTTCCAAAAATGAAATATATAGGGTGAAGCACAATAACTAAAAATTGTATCACATTCCTAAAAATTGAAATGTGTTACCAAAAGGGACTAAGAAATATAATGTAAGAGCATTTTACTATTTTTGTGGGTCTATTTCTATAGAAATTTAGGCGAACACTTATATTAGATGTTACTCATTAATGTATCATATTGTCACAAGATGTACTTCTTGTATTTTTTCCAAAATGTAAATAGTGAACCGATTTTGTGCTGAAAGCTCATTTTTCGCAAATAAGGAGGTTTTAGGTTTTCGCTTTTACGAATGCGGTTAGCGGTTTGCGCAAATACTTCAAATCAACTAATACTATGTACGTGGTTCATTTCTTTTTCTATTTTTTCACAGAAATTTTTATTTAATATCAAATTAATAAATTACTAAATTAATTACGCTTAGAGTTTTTGGAGAAAAGGCTTGGATATTTGTTTCGGGAAAATAGAGTGTACAAAATTATTATTCCGAAGACATTCAAGATGTCGCATACAGCATTAAATGAAGTCAATACATATTAAAACACGGGAAAATGCTAGTTAGAAGTCACTGGAATTATAGCAAACTCCTTCGAATGAGTTAAAATATAAAAAGAATAGATCTAAAAGACTGCATTCCACCTGGCAATTAAAATCGAGTAATAAGTGCATCTTGGGTATTGAGAAAGAAAGGAGTTAAATTCAGCGATGTGAAAGAACAGGAAATATAAAATGGGGTTTCATGCAAAATGTCATGAACTTACTAGAAGAAAATATTAAAACAAATGCTTTTATTTATAAGACTAAAGATGTTCTAATAAATTGCAAAATATTAATTACATAGCACAATATTTACGTCATTCATTATACATAAGAAATAAATCTACTTAACTAATTCTGTTGGCATTCTTTAGGATACTTTCTTTAAAGTAAGTGCGATGGCTTTAATATGATTTGCATATTACATTAAATTTATCAAATTACAAAAAAGAGCTAGACCTCATCTAGTAAGAGTGTTTTATGTATTCAGTGCATTCATAACTTATTATCAGACAGTGCAGGCTCCATGGGGTAGACAAGGTAGTCAGTTACAGTTTCTTATACATTACATTACTCTCACATTGCTTTTCTGAGTACTTTTCATTCATAAATATAAAATTAACATTTCATTTTTGCGCTACAAGAAATATTCACAGTTCAAACGTTTCCAAAGAAGCTCCACCTATCAGTCTTGTTCCCTCTCTTGTTGCATCGCCTTGCGTCTCTTGGGGAGGCCAAGTTGGAACGTTCGGATGTTCCCCCACCTTAACCCGTATTCTAAGAAAAGGCCCCTTACTGAGCGTATGGGTCCAGCGACACAAGCGCGTTCTTCTTAAGTAAGCGATTTGATACGGCCTGCTGGCATGGAAGACTCCGATTTTCAGTGTTATTAACAGAGTGAGGTTTGTTTAATTGTGATGGTAACAAGTGGAATAAGTGATATTTACAAAGTACTTATTAGTTCATTTTATTTTTAAATTCAAACTATATGGATTATGTGCGTGAATTACATCATGTTTTAACATTTACATCTGTATTTCTGTTAATGTACCGAATGACAACTTTTCTCCATATAACGAAGAATCTGATCGTCAATAAATTTACAGTTGTCGACCAACTGCTACACCGAGTACGGCTGTAGACTGTGATGGCGAAGAAAATAAAAATAAATTCTGTAATAGAAGCGGATCCAGAAAGAATTTCAGGAATGAGCCAATTATTGTTCGAACCCTCCATAAATTTCTTCAAGAAAATTGGCATTTTTTAGAATGTATGTTTCTTCTTGAAATACGTCCGTGCGGGTTTAATGGAAATATACTTCTTTGGCATAAGATACGATGCGATGCAAACGATATATGACAATTGTTTTCCATAAGTTGTATTTTCCATAAGTTTTTATTAAAACTGAGATGGGGTACGGGAATCGTGCCCCATAGACCCTCCATAGAATCTCCACTGACTTCTAATCCACTTTGCCTACCCTGAACATTTTCACGAGTCGCCTCTGTTATAAACCTCGGATTCTTTGGATAATATCTTTAGATAACAAAGTTGTTTTGCGTTTTACATACTAGCAATTATCATCCGTAATATCTAAAGAATCTGAAAATTCCTAAATTTTACAAAAAACCTAAAATGGATCTCGTTGCTGGACAAACTGAATGCCGAATAGTGAAAAAATAATCTTTCATTTGTATATGGATCATGTCCTTTATGACCTTCGTGGTCAGAAGATACATCAGATATATTGAATAAGGTAGCGCTTTCTATGAACAAAATTACATCTGTACTTATTACACTGTACAACATCTGCAGTTTTTTAGCATGCAAGCGGATTTGAACGGAAAACAGAAAATGGTTTATTCCGGAATAAGGTTTCATTATTTTAGTGTCATAATACCATTACTCAATAGTTTTTATTTAGTTCTCTAAAGAGAAGAATATCTGCTACGCATGTCATGAAACTTGATTATATGTAAATGTAAGTTTGAATTATAAACATTGTATGAATTTCTGCAATTTACTTAACTCATATTTTAAATTATGAGAAAATTATTTGGAAGTAACTAGTGTCAAGTTTTATGTACCTAAAAATTCGGGGCTTAAAATAGCAACTGTGAAAGTAATATAATTAAAAAATATTCTACTAATCAAGGAATAATCTACATATGATTTAAAAAGTGAGGGATAATGCATGAGTGTTGAAGGGATCTTCTATACATTTTCGCTAAACCAAATTAATATTAATATTTTACTAAAATTCTTAAGAGGAAATTTGGTCAACAATAATAATTTCTTTGCTAGACTTGCTACTTTGGTGCATTATGACGAGGGGCTACTGGCGAAAAAAGGTCAATAAAGAATTCAGTGGGCTATGTTTCAACAGCTTCTCAGCCCTGCAAGTCCATTATACCTTCAAAACAAAAAAGAAGTAATCAAGCAAGCTAGGTCATGGTGGAATCAGTCCTGTTTATTATACTCACAAATTTATGCCATCGTATCCGGCACCAAGTCCCACGTGGTCAATTCCAGCGACATCTCGAATGTGGTTGATGTGGGCTGTAGGCAGAAACATCTGATCTATTATCAACGTCGGATACATACTGCTCGGAGGGAAAAAGCAAGGGCACTGGAACAGTGTTACTAGCTTTTTGAAAAAAGCCATGAATTTTCTTCTCATTCGGCATTAATTAGAATGTCGAGTTAAAATTGTGCTCCTAAATAAAATTCAAAAATAGATTATCTTCATTTACGCTCACTATAGTAAGGTAGATTCACCATCTAACAATGTGATGCAAAATTGTTCACCGCAGGACATCATTGATACTTGATCTTCCAAAGTGAAAAATATTAAAAATACTTTGTGAAACACACAGGTATTCAGTGTTTCATAGCAGGTCATAGACTTCTGCGATCACGTTTACTTTACCTGTCGTTATTGGCATTCCAACTTTCCTTTTAATAAGGTAGAAAATTTGAAGATAATTGCTTTAACACACACAGATTTTCGATTTAAGAGCGTGAACACCATAGATAATACCTTACCTTTCACACCATGCAACTTTCAACAAGTAAATTAAGAACAGTTGCGTATAGTTGGTGTAACTTGTCAGAAATCTTCCATATATAGCTGAAATGGTTCTTACAATGTTTTCGACACCAATATGATTATAGCAGTAATACAATATAAAAATATAGATTACATTGTGCATAACACAAACATGCATATGCCTCTAGAAACATTTATCCAAGAACTAAATTATATTACATTCAGAGGCATGGAACAAACATGCATGAAAACATTAGTGTTGATTGTGTTCACAACTTTATATAACAAAGATAAATATAAACACATTATACTTCAAGATCGTTTAACTCTACGGACAATTTTTGCAAAATTTTGTGAAACCTACAGGTAGTTTTTTGTTTTGTAAGGTTAAATGACACGACGCATTTTCGCAATTTCACTATAGACTCCAAAGTGAATTATTTGAGCGCGGCGTTCAGTGTTTATGCACACTACGCACGAGTTACTTACCAATAACGTCCGCGATGGTAGCTGTGGCATTGCAGGTGATGAAATAGGTGTAAAAGTTCACCATTACTATTCCTCCGTTTAAGGCCTGAAATACAAAGTCACGTTTTGAAGAACATCAAAAAAGCAAAAATGAGGACATCATTACCCAACGCAAGTATTTATTACTAAACTCGAAAAAATACTAACAGAGAAATATAATAATAAAAGCTATGTGCATCCGTTAATACGAGTAATAAGTAAATTATACTATTTGTAATTATTTTCATTAGTATATTTTATGTGTGAGGTAACAAACACTTCTTACAAATTCTCCAGTAAAGCGAATCAGATAAATAGTCGTATACCAATGGCCTAACGGTATCTGGTACCAATGGGGTGGGGGGTGGGGTGGAGTGTTAGCGGCGGACTCGGAAATAATTTGCAATACATTTAAATGAAATTTTCTATATTAAAAAATAACACTAGAATAAAATTCAGCACCACGCCAACTGTTTCTTGATATCATTCCACAACTCTGTCAAAAATGACGACACTGGTCTTTTAAGTGTGACAACTGACCAATAGCACTTGTTAGGAAAGCTCTCGCATGCCGAAGCTGCTTATCCTTTCAGGTTTAGTAGCGTGATTGATTAGACGCCACATCATCGTCTAATCTCTTTTATTCGTCAAAATCTATCGATTTGTGAATCGTGGCCCGGTACTACGTTACTCGCCAAAAAATATTTTAAAAAATATTAAATGTTCAGTATTTCTCCGGATCAGAACCGACTATTATTATATATCTGTGTTTGGTAAGTCAATTGCTTGCCAGAATCACAGTTCCTATCAACGATTAGGCACATAGATACACTGTTTTGCATTGGAATTCGAAGGGTGGGTAAGTAAAAAGTTAATTAAAAATTTTAATCTAAAAAGGGAAAATGTCGGAGAAATAATCGAGAGTTGTATTTGGATAAGAAGGGAAAAATGCTCTCTGGTTGAAATCAAGTAAGAGAAAAGGTGTACTAATTAACACCTCAAACACTGAGACCCAGTACGTCGAGACTAGTGATTTGAAGCCTTGTGCTCACTAATTCCACGATAGCAAACATGCAATTCACTACTTTCATAGACGACTGCTGACATGCAATTCACTACTTGTTTAAAAGAATCCTGAAGTCAATACTCCTTTAACTAAACAAAGCAAAACAACCTCATGAAATTATTTCCTACTGAAAAATACGAAAATCTTGAAAAAAAAAAAACAAAAAACAGAAAGGAAACGTACCACAAGTTTGAGCACATCATCCGGAACGTTGCGTGAAGAATTGCACAAGGCAAAGGCCGATGAATGTGAAAAGATAATCGGGGCCTTGCTGACTTGCATTACGTCCTTCATGGTCTGCACGGAAGCATGGGAGAGATCAACCATCATGCCCAGTCTGTTCATCTCGCGAACCACTTTCTGCAAAAGAACAAAAATGCACTTTATCAATTCTTTCCTTTTATTCAAATTGAACAACTCTTTAAGAATGTTACCTTTCAACATTACTCGGGCCATTTTGGACCAGTCATAGATTTATGTACTTCTAGGTATATAAAACAAGCGATATGGATCCACTCATAAATTTCAATAGACTACGACTAAACATAAGCAATGTGTTCAACGCGTGCACTGCGTAATCTATGTAGACAAATATAATCCTGTGTGTGTGTGTGTGTGTGTTGTATGTGGCGAAAATTTGTGAACTTGTGGTCAGGAGTCTACGCAATAATTCATCACACAGGAATCTTTTCAAAATTCAGAAAGATAGAAGAGAATTGCTCAAAAAGCAAATATCGCTAGTGTATCAGATAAAAATCAACCTAAAATGTACAACATACATCATTGTTAATTTAATGGTATATGTACTGATGGTTTTTAGTTAATTTTTACCTGGTTAAAAATTTTTTTTTTATTTAGTAACACCATACATATGTTTCCAAGTTGTTTCAGGTTATTAATGATACTTTTTTTTTCTTTATGTTGATTTTCTTTCATAAAGGCAAATATTAATCCCATTTGCATTTCCTTTTGGATTTTTTAATATTGTATATTCCATAATATGTTAGATATTACATCGTTTTACCATTATTACTTCGTTTGAGCTGGAGAATGGACAATAAAACTTCCAATATAAAAATGCTCCTACTAATACTTCTCGTTCTAAACTTTGTGTTTTTTAATGTGAAATAAGTAGTCTAAATTGTAGACTACCGAAAATTTATGTCATAGATTACATTGTCTATGAAGTCCACATGAAAAGAAGAGCGATGTAAAGTACATGTAAATTACACGTAGGAAACATGCGAGACCTAACTCTGCATAAAAATTAAATAACCGATTCATTTTTGCTGATACATGACCCATCACGTAACATATTTTTATATCGGCCTCATAATAAATGTTACCGACTTCGAGACCCTGTATGAGGCTGAAAACGTCAAACTTAGTCATTAAACACATAGTGGTAAATTTCGTGCAACAGAGTTACACGTGCGATTATTTCTCCCGAAAGCTATGCAATTCATGAATATCTGCAAGTCACGTTGACGCAGTCAAGGAGATTTCATGTATCGGTCATGAACTTAATTTAAAGCCGTTTTTCAGAAAAAAATAATATTTTTACATCAAACAGAAAGTGCGCCGAAAATTAATTAAAAATTATTAGTTAATTTCAAAATTAATTAATTTAAAAATGTATATGACTTTATTTAAAGATCTGATTTTCTAGCACATATTCCATTAAGGAAAAATATATGTCATGATTATTGATTTGATTGATTAATCAATGATCATCCCCATCCCCATCTCGATCAGGTTTTTCGTCCAGTTTCCCTGATCCATTGAGCAAATGCTGAGATGGCCCCTTGTTTTGCTTCTGGACATAAATGTAACTTCATTTCCTGTGCACGTCTTCTAGAATTCAGTGGGAAATACAATTATTCAAATTATCGTTTCCATGTTGTCGCGGCAGGAAGTAATAAGAGCCAAAATTTATTGCTTATTTATCCTTGAAAATAATTTTATTACATGGGAGTTTTTTGTTTTTTTTTCTCCCTTTCAAAATTCAAAATTTATTGCTTATTTATTTTTGAAAATAGATTTTACTACATGGGAGTTTTTTTGTTTTTTCTCTTTCAAAATTCAAAATTGATTGCGTATTTATTTTTGAAAATAGATTTTACTACATGGGAGTTTTTTTGTTTTTTTTCTCCCTTTCAAAATTCAAAATTTAAGTAATATATGACTTAGTGTAGGGATCACAGAATTTGGAAAATGTGCACACAATTCACTTTTCCCCATAGCACGTCATACGCAGTTTTTAACTGTTTTTTTGACGTAAAATAAATAAATAAATAAATAAATAAATAAATTCCAGTCGCGTAAAAGGCTCAAAGGAAGACGTTGTAGGAAGATCCAATAAAATTTTACATTTTACCTTATTTGTATAATTCATCGAGTTCAACAGAAATGAGACTTGTACAATTTTCTGAAATTTCTCTGCTTTATAAAAAAAAACAATTTGGAGTCATTTTTAGGAAAAAAATTGAAAAAATCTTTGAAATTTCGTGTAAAGTACTCCTTAAAATCGACTATTTAATACAACCAGAAAACTATACTTTCCCGCTAATAGATCAAAAGTAATTAACTGAAATTTGATTGATAATATCGAACAAAATTTGATGTACAGATTCAAATCGACGGAATCGACACTTATTACAGAAAATAGTAATGTCAAAGTAAATAAAACAACATGAAGATTTATAACCGCAAATAAACCAAACTGTTGATAGCATATTCCTATATCACCAACTCATAATTCCATGAGTTTGTTAACATTTGAAGTAATATTGTAAAATTAATATTTGATTGTTCTTCTTGTTTACAGCAAAAATCTTCGCAATTTTACTTCCCATTATTATAGAAGTAATAAAAGTACTGAAATCAACCAAACACACTCGAATAGCTATAATAGATAAAACACAAAAATTCAAGGACTTTCAATTCAACGCGGCTGTCTTGTAAGATGAAGTGAACCAGCTGTCCGATGCCAAATACCGAAGGGAAGGAAAACGGATTGACTGATTAGTGATTCCGGGTACCTCAACTGCTAAGTCATTGGTCCTGTATGTTTAGTGCTTGATTTTTATCGCGCGAGATGGCGGTTATCTCCCCCTGTTGAATCCCATCTCGATCAGGTTTTTCGTCCAGTTTCCCTGATCCATTGAGCAAATGCTGAGATGGCCCCTTGTTTTGCTTCTGGACATAAATGTAACTTCATTTTCTGTGCACGTCTTCTAGAATTCAGTGGGAAATACAATTATTCAAATTATCGTTTCCATGTTGTCGCGGCAGGAAGTATTATTCCGAAGGACAACATGGATAAGAGCCAAAATTTATTGCCTTTTTATCCTTGAAAATAGATTTTAATACATGGGAGTTTTTTTTCAAAATTGAAGTAGTATATGACTTAGTGTAGGGATCACAGAATTTTGAAAATGTGCACAGATTTCACTTCTCCCCATAGCACGTCATATGCAGTTTTAACTGTTTGACGTAAAATAAATATATAAATAAATAAATGGCTAGATCCAGCGCCGAACTACATCCCCTTGCAGGGACTTTTCTCAATCGGTTAACATCCACCATCGTGGCCCCGTCGCAGCCGGGAGAAGCTCTAAGCTTCCGGCTGATCTCCCGACAAGTGTGGTGGCATAGTGCATGTGTCTGTTAAGTAAGGGAGTGAGTAAAGGAAAGGAAGAGGAGGGGAAGATCGCGCGCGGTTCGTCAGCTTGTTTTCACAGTACTGTTCCGGCTTTCGTCTCGTGTTGATCGTAGAAACCACGGAAAACTACTGTTCAGTCCAGTCGATCGCTAGTATTTTCCCCAGAGAGCGACTGAACTCGATCTAGTGACGTAGCTAGTGTCGAAATTTCTGCCACCGTCTGGACTCTAACACTAGGATCTTCCGGTAAGATTGATTGATTGATTCATGTTTCCGGGCGCGTCAACAGCTCTGGTCATTAGTCCCGTTAGTGTAGTGCATGTTTTTTCTCGGGAGATGGCGGTGATCTTCCCCCGCCGGATGGCGAGATCCGGCGCCGACCTACCGTCGGTTAGTGGGGTTTTCCCCCTAACCAGGACTCTCCCACCAGCGGGGCACCGCCCCAGCCGGGTCAAGCACTAAGCTCCCGACCGGTCTCCCGGAATATGTGGTAGTGTAGTGCATGTTAGTGTAAGTGTGTGTGTAAGAGGTGTGTAAGAGGAGAGGTTAGGACAAGGAAGAGGAAGGACAGATCGCGCGCGGTCCGTGGCCCGTTTGGTAGGGTACTGCTCCGGCATTCACCTGGTGTTGATCGGAGAAACCACGGAAAACTACCGATCAGAGCAGCCGGCCGCTAGAATTCTCCTTCAGACAGCGACTGAATTCGACCTAGCTGAGAAGCTAGTGTCGAAAATCCTGCCGCCGTCAGGACTCGAACCTTGGACCTTCCGGTCAGAGGCGCTGCAGTGACATCAGTTAATGCACTGAGCTACCGCTCCCGGTGCCGGTAAGAGGCACAGCAGTGACAACAGTTAATGACCTGAGCCACCTCTGCCAGTGGAAGAAAAAACGTAGTCGGTGTTTCCGCGCGGAGGCTGCGCTCTCTCTCCAGGCTTATCTTGAGCTTGGGATTAGGACCATCCAATTAAAAATATAATCGACACCCTCGCTCTTCTTTACAAATTCTCCGCAGTTGGAATTAAACATTGTATAATTTCGGTTGAGGAAGTATGTGGGGGCCTGGCGCGGGGTCGGTCGCGCAGTATCCGAGAAACGACTTTCGTCCGGTTTTTGATAATAATTGCGTCTTTGTTGCAAGGAGAACCTCTGAACGCTCACCCTCGGGATATCAGAATGCTAGGGAGAATGAAGGAATACGAAATGACGAAGATATGAGATATTAGGGGACGAGACACTTAGAAAAGCGAACGCCTTGCTTTTGTGTCTTGGTGTGTAAGTGTGTGTACGTGTTGTGTTGTGTGGCAAATTATCTTGAGTGTGTTGTAATGATGATGATGATGGCGATGATGGTGATGAAGAAGAAGAGTTAGAAGAAGCACTGCAGTATGGCATCTACATCAGAAAGAAAATTAATGGCAGATTTAAATCCAGAAATATTACGTTTCTTAAGATTTCAAAGGCCTTATACATATCGGCTGAGTTTAGCTCAGAGCCAGCATTGCCGCTCTCCCTGCAGCGAACTTTACTGGGAGGTCCTAGGGTTCCTGCCAAGACGCAGGCGAGTTTTCGACACTAGCTAGATTGCTAGTTCGAATTCAGCCGCTGTCTGAAGGAGAATTGTAGCGACCGGTTGCTCTCATTACTAGTTTTCTGTGGTTTCTTCGATAAATACCAGGCAAATGCCGGAGCAGTACCCTAGTAAATGGCCCACGGACTACGCAAGATACTTCCTTTTTCATCCCTGTCATATCCTTCCCCTAACACACCCAATTCCATGATTTTCACCAAAACTAAAACACTGCACACTACTGAAAAAACTAACACACTACACTCTACAGAAAAATAAAATCTGCAGTTCGTTTACCGTTGCAAATAACTTTTCTATAACTCGGGAACGAAAATATCTAGTTTTTCGCTCTTTTTTTAAATGTTATAGTTATAATTTACTTTGTTTTTAAACTTTTATTCATCTTTCAACTATTTATAGTTAAAATGTTGGGATGAGAATCTGAAACTCAAGAAAACGTGCGCAGAAATTCATCTCCACCATACAGTGTTTACTGTTTTTGACTAAGTAAATCAAATCAAATCAATACACTTCCACACCTGTCTGGGGCTTAGTGCTTGTATTGGATGGGACTGTGTTCCGCAGAGGGAGGTAATTAGAGAAGAACTCCAAGCATTTCTGGATATCAGACTATGTCAATAACACTCCTTTCTATGATTTACTCTGAATTCAAATCATGTGAAGGAGTGGGACTATGCGTTCCAAGACTCAAGAAAGCGTTCGCGCATAGTACGCAGTACCAACGCGTACAAACGATTTCATTGGCTAATACAAGTCCATTGCCAATGTTCCGTTCGTTCTGACACCTCATAAAATTCTCTCAAAATTCGGGAATGTTATTCGTAAGTGAAAAAAACAAACGTATAATTTATATAATGATGAAATATTGAGGAACATATTGCATTAAATAAGAGGTATCTATTTTCAATATTGAAGGTTTAGGACAGTTTTGAAATATGAAAAAGTGGAAGAAACCTGAATTTTTGCAACTTTTCTTAAAATGAAACAAATTCGGATGTGAACAACGGAAGATATTTATATGTTGGCGGCACTAATAAGACAGCGACAGTATTGGTAGCAGTGTATGTTTAAATAAATAAAGAATAAACGGAATGAATATGAAATGTGGAGCGAAAGCGCGAGTAATAAGACAATCTGAATCGAGCGTTAAAATTTGTTATTATGAACAAGGAATTGTAAGTGAGGAGGTGAGCGATTTTCGAAACACAAGACGGAGGGAAAGCAGATTTAAAACCAAATATTTAAATAAAACTAGACAAATTTACATTCATTTATGTTTCTTTAACTGCTGGTATTAACAAATAAACCTATTCTTTCGGAAATTACAAGCCTCAGCATGGATCGTGAATCATAGTCATCACTTCAACATTTTCAATTAATTTACGTTACGCTGGACTTTTCATGAAATCCTTTACAATTGTTCTACTTGTAAAAAGACGTATTCCTGTGAAATACACGTAAAGAAGCAAAAGACGGGAAAGAAGAAGCGAGAAGGAAGATACAAGAATAACTGAGACGGAGCAGAACAAACTGTAAAATATTTGTCATGGCTACAGAATCGATACATTCTGGTGGCTCACAGAATCATCTTCCCACATCTGAGGCCGGCTTAGGTGGCACAGTGGATCATGGATGTCACTCCAGTGCCTCTGATCGGGAGGTTCTCGAGTTCGAGTCCCGACGGTGGCGGGAATTTCGCACTAGTTACATAGCTAGGTCGAATTCAGCTGCCGTCTGGAGGATACTTCTAGCGGATGGTTGCTGTGACCGGTAGTTTTCCGTGGTTTCTACGATCAACTCCAAGCGAATGCCGAAGCAGTACTCTAACAAACGCACAATGGACCAGGGGCGATCTTTCTTTTCTTTTCTTTGTCATATCCTCACCCCTTACGAACTCTTACTCTTAGATGCACTACACTATTACACATGCCAGGTGACGCATCAGGAGTTTAGAGCTTGTCCCGTCTGGGGCGGTGCCTAGCTGGTGGGAGATACCTGGTTGAAGAACACCCCACAAGCTGACGGGTAGGTCAGCGCTGCATCTCGCCATCCAGCCGGGACAAGCTCTAAACTCCCGACCGGTCTCCCGGAATATGTGATAGTGTGGTGCATGTTAGTGTAAGTGTGTGTGTAAGAGGAAAGGATAGGACAAGGAAGAGGAAGAACAGATCGTGCGCGGACTGTGGCCCGTTTGGTAGGGTACTGCTCCGGCATTCCCCAGGTGTTGATCGGAGAAACCACGGAAAACTACCGATCAGAACAGCCGGCCACTAGAATTCTCCTCCAGACAGCGACTGAATTCGACCTAGCTAAAAAGCTAGTGTCGAAAATCCTGCCGCCGTCCAGCGGGATAAGATCACAGCCACCTTCCGGGATAAAACATGCACTACAATTACGGGACTAATGACCTTAGCTGTTCAGGAGCCCGGAATCATTAATCAAGCAATGAAAACCCGCATCTTAGTTACAATTTTTGCAACGCTCATCTCGTACATATCCATATTCAAGTGTTTCGATTGTAGTGACGCATTCTCGTGAAATTTTGACGCCGAAGCGAAGGCAGTTCGTACGAAGGAAGAAGAGACGAAAAGGAAGGGCGGTGGCGGGCAAGAGACGGACCAGGAGCGAGCGGAGGGACAGCGCGTCCGGGCTGATGGTGTAATTCATCGGTGAGATTGATGCGTGCCGGGGAGGCCGACGCTTTATTGCGGCAGATAACAGGTAGCGTCTATTATTCATGCGGCGGCAGCGGCGGCGACGGCGGCGGCTGCGGTGGCGGCGGCGGCGGCGGCGGCGGCGGCGGCGGCGGCGAGGACTCCACGGCACCCGCAGTGCCGCTTGCTCCACGATGTCCTCCCCTCTCCTCCTCCAGCAACGCATCGTCCCGCCCCGACCCGCGCCCTCGCCTGGTGGTCCCAAGCCTGACCCTGTCCGCGCCCCGCCCCCTTCGCCAATGGTCGGCTCCTTAAGCGAGAGGCCGGGCGCGCCGACTTTAGCGCCCCCTGTCGGGACGCCAGTAAACCGCGTCTTCATTCACCGGCCTACGCGACCTGCCCCTCCCCTACTTTCCCCCCCTCCTACGCGCTGGTTGCCACTAGGCCCGCCCGTCGACAATGGCCCTACACCCTCCTCTTAAGACCTCGCCTCCTCACGATTGGCGCCCACGAGAAGGCACTGCAAGCTTATTTTAAAAGAGGAACAAAATCATTTGTCTATGATCAATGGCATCATCTTACACGGGCGGCCAGAACCATTATCGTGTAAATTTTTTTCGAAAAAAAGTATTTTATTACCAGGACAATAAAAATGAGAATGATTTGCCTGTGTTTCCACCAGAAGCTTTAACTTAAAGCGTTAGTAGTTTTAATAATAAATTAAAAATATAATTATACATCATATTTTGACATAAATTATTGAGCTTATTTTGAGAGGGGAGCATGGCAGCTGCCATAGAGATTTCCTCCAAAAAATTCAGTGCGTGGTTTATTACTTTTACAATTATTATTATTATCATTATTATTATTATTATTATTATTATTATTATTACAGAAAGTGAGAGATAACAACGTAAGATATTGTCAATTAATCGAAAGAGATTCAAAGAACAAAAAAAATCAATTTAGAAAATAGAAAACTGACTTTAAAAATACAAATCTTTTAAATACCAAAATAATTCCGAACTTCGTATCATTTCAAGATTCAGCAATGTTTTACGTGACAATGTATCTGTAATTAATATATGTAAGTTCGATATTATTATTTTTTGCATTAAGTAATTTTTTTAAGTCACGAAGTCGATTTTACATTCTTTTATAGTCAATTTTTATTTCTAACTGGCGAACCCGGCAATGCTTCCCTACTGTCATGTATTATTCTTCACACGCTACTGGTGATTGTTAATCACGTTTTACCCTACCTCCTGCAACAATTTTGAGATGAAAGACTTTCTCGTGAGTATGGGTTTTTTCCATGTCCTTGTTTGGATCCTGGTCAAGTGTCCTATTGTTAAAACGTACTTCCTCAAGTTTGGGCAAGCATTCCTTATGACACTGTCTTGAATAAATGTGATCTATATGTTTGAGAATAATCATTCAAGTAATAATCGCGGTCGATATTTCTCAATCGCAGGGGCAGAATTTGCAGCGAAGACGCCCTTAATACTTGAGGGTGCGGCGGGTTGCGTAGAGCTTCTGTTCCGGGACACTTGCATCAGCATAAAGACATAAAATCATCATGAACGCGCGTCTATGTGCGACAGACATACGCACATTCCCATTGTGCTATACCTATAGTCTTCGCGCAAGTGCAAAGTAATAAGTTGACAAAGATTTCTCGCAATAGGATGAACAGTACGGCAGCGCAGCAATACGAACAATCCTTGATTTTTATATAATATCGATTTGCAGTGACTTTGGTGGAAAAAATTAATTCTCTGTTCTTTCTTGTAACGTCTAATTATGAACTGATGCAGATATTAAAAAATGGGTTGTTTCTTTCAGTATATACGTATATGAACATTGTGTTTGTAACAACATTTTTCTCAATAAATACTGGTCCGACCGGTCTCCTGGTATGTGTGGTAGTGTAGTGCATGTTAGTGTAAGAGCGTGTGTGTGTGTGTGTGTGTGTGTGTGTGTAAGGGAGAGGATGGAATAAGAGGAAGGAAAGATCGCGCGCGGTCCGTGGCCCGTTTGTTAGGGTACTGCTCCGGCATTCCTGGTGTTGTTCGAAAAAACACATAAAACTACCGATCAAAGCAGCCGGCCGCTAGAATTCTCCTCTAGACAGCGACTGAATTCGACCTAGCTGGAAAGTTAGTGTCGAAAATCGTGCCGCCGTCGGGACTCCAACCTGGGACCTCTCGGTCAGAGGCACTGCAGTGACATCAGTTGATCCACTGAACAATCACTCCCGGTCTGGCTGTTCTGATCGGTAGAATTCTGTGTCTTAATAAGATCGCTGGTGAGGTAGATATCTTCTAATAATTAAAGAAGAGGAGTTATAAGGTATAAAAATATATTTAATCAGAAGATATTTCCGAACGCGTAGCGATCACCATCGGAACTAATCTGAAAATTACAGGAATATGATAATAGAATCGAATATATGATATATAAAATGAAGTATAAAATGAAATTGTACAAATTGTTTACAAAATGTTAAGTAACTATTGGCGTTAGCAAATTGCATCGTATATACCTTGTACAGTCATAAATATACACATCCACGCTTCATCATGCAAATTTCAAAATGGAACGAAACATTGATAATGAACTTGTTACGTGAGAGTTTATTGAACCCGATGAAAATACTGTAGCATTAAAAGAGTTCGCAAGCCTCTAGCCCAGTTTGCAGGCTTCCGCCTCCCAGCGGCTATTCCAGCTTCGTTCACGCAGTGCTACCTTGGCCCAGCGTGTTTGATGCTCCCCCCGCAATGGGACGGCCCTGGAAAGGGAGGGGAGGGGAGGGGGGGGTGGGGGTCGCGACCTGCGGCACCCGGTTGGCACGAGGCCTGGCGGTGCCGCGCGGGGCAGCGCATTGGCATCTGTTTTGACACGCGCAGTTCCGATAAGCAGCTCGCCAAGCAGCATCTGTCAACTGCGGCGGCGGCCATCGACACCCGTCCCCCAACCGTTCATGTGCTATCCCTCCACTGCGCCCGTCAGCCTCCCTCCGTTCGCCTGCTCGCCCGCCCGAACCTCCCCTGCACGCCTGCCCATCCGGCCGTCCAGAGTCCGAGTCCGTCCCCCCCCCTTCGCCGTCCGTCTACCGGACAGTCTGTCCACTCGCCCTTGCGCCCGACCGTACCTACGAGAGAGCCCGTGTGTCTGTTGGTCGGCCCGTTCGCCCGTCTTCCCGTCAGCCCATTTGTCCGTCGGTCTGTCTGTCCGTCCGTCCGCTCGCCGTCCGTCCGTCGGTCTGTCAATTCGTCCGTTCTCACACTCGCTCGCCTCTCCCCCTCAGTCTCCTTCCATCCGCTCAGCTCCCCTCCCCGGCGTATTTCACGCCTGCTGCACCTCCGCCACCCGGAAAACGCCCCGCCCACCCTTGACTCGCGCTCCGACTCCTGGCCCCTTTGCCCCCCGGCCGCTGCCTCGCCCGACCCCCCTTGCTTCTCTCGCATTTCGCGCCTTGCAGCCACGCACCCGCGCCACACTTAAGGCACCTCTGCTCTCCCCTTTGCTCTCATCACCAACACCCCGCCCCGCTCCTCGCGTCCCTTCCTCCAACAACCCCCCCAGAGGGCGGCTCTACGGAGAGGACGTCAGGGTCGTGACCCTCCTCTAAATGACTGATTGATTTTTTCAGGTTTCCGGGCGCATCAACTGCTTTGGTCATTAGTCCAGTAAGTGTAGTGCATGTTTTTTCTCGGGAGATGGCGGTGATCTTCCCCCGCTGGATGGCGAGATCCGGCGCCGACCTACCGTCGGCTAGCTGCGTTTCCCCCTAACCAGGACTCTCCCACCAGCGCGGGACAAGCTCTAAGCTCCCGACCGATCTCCCGGAATATGTGGTAGTATAGTGCATGTTAGTGTAAATGTGTGTGTAAGGGAGAGGATAGGACAAGGAAGAGGAAGGAAAGATCGCGCGCGATCCCTGGCCCGTTTGTTAGGGTACTGCTCCGCCATTCGCCTGGCGTTGATCGGAGAAACCACGGGAAACTACCAGCCTCTAGAATTCTCCTCCAGACAGCGGCTGAACTCGACTCGACCTAGCTGAAAACTAGTGTTGAAAATCCTGCCGCCGTCAACACTCGAACTTAAGACCTCCCAGTCAGAGGCATCAGTTGATGCACTGAGCTATGGTCCTCTAAATGAATGGAACGAAGCAATATTTAAAAACAGAAATGCGTGTTATAAAGTAATCCCTATCCCCTCGCTCCTTCACGGATCTGAGAACCGGACAAAAAAAATCAAACCAGTCGAATTGATGCTGCTGAATTGAAATTTCTCAGACACGTGTCATGATACACCCTTCAAGGTCGAAAAAGAAATGATATACCTCAGAGCTATATATCATTAGTATCCTCGACAAAATCGAAAGATACAGAGTAAATCGGTTGGAACATCTAGAGAGAATGGAGCATTGCCGCATTTCAAAACAACGTCTCAAGGAAGAGGGAATGTGGGACGCCCACGGAAATGCTGGAGTAATCAATTTTAAATTCGGCATTACATTTCTTCAGACTGGAACAAAGCGCTTGGTTCAACCCTTGATGTTGGTCGTTGTTGATGATGATGATGATGATGATGATGATAACGAAAAGTGTTAACAATGATACGTTACAAATATTTTGAAATTATTGAATTTTTTAAAATTGTTTACTAAGCTACTGTAATTACGTATTTACTAAAAATTTTGCAATTATCAAACACTGCACTACATATACATCAGATATATCTCACATATACATCGTATATTTAGAAACGTCCACAACAATATTAATAACAATTACAACAAAAGAAAAGAAATAACGGTTTTTCTCATACATTGCCCCCCCCCCATTACCTCTTCTATGAAAAGTTTGAACTCCACCATTTAAAAAACCGCTAACAGCAATAAAGCAACAGAAGTTTATGTTTTATCATTTTACTCGTTAACTACGCCCCAGTTTTTGCTTAAGCGCTCGCGAGTATTTTCTTTCTATCAAGTGGCCAAGGTGAAGAAATCATTATACAAGTATCAAACTCGACAAGGTTCCTGGAGCTACGTCGCATTTCTCGGAATTTGCTTTTTCCCTCTCGTCTTCACATCTTTCCTTCCTTGGGGCCAAGTTCGCCCCGTCTCGGTGTGTGCGTTTGCAGCTTAAAATATGCAAGGCAATGTTCAACCAGTTTCACTTCATTTTCCTCGCACCCACTTTCGCTGGTTTCTTCACATTCTCGCATTGGGACTCGTAATTGGAACTATGTACACGACAAAGATATTTTATTTCGCATTTATTAAATAATAGAGCTCGCAAGCTGGCCGGGGTCGGGTTATAATAAGAACAACGGGTACTGTTTTATAATTTAATGCAAGATAATCACAGCGAGACTCGCCTGTGTTTGTAATGTTTAGAGCTCTTTATTGTTTTAAAGGGTATATGTTATGTTTTTATACTAGCATTTTAAACGATCTTTTCTGTTGCAAGATATCGTTCATAATCGGACATTTTATGGCACAAATGACGTATTAGATTTTACGGCAAGAATGATTGCGTCATCACATATTCAGACAATAGTAGCGAGAGAATCATGGGGAAGTAGAGGTACACGGAACAGCCGATCACCGTTTTCTGGCGCTCGTCAAATACTGGAGACATCACAAGAAAATTGCTTCGCAAAATTAAGTTTGATTCTCTTCTAAATTTAGAATGCTGTTAAACAAACAAAATAGTGAAAGCAACTTGTTTATAACGTTGCTTGATTGCATTTGTACAAATTTGAAAACTCGCTCCTAACGTTGCTCGTTTTTCAAAATATGTATTCATACAATAAAGCTTAACATTACAAACAAATTGCATAAACTATTATAATTTAATTGAGTAATCAAATGAAGATAGTAGATAATTCTGATATGAAACTACGGTTTAAGACAGCATTTCAGTACAGGAAGAATAGATAATATTCGATGAAACATGTTCGGAATAAGGAGCATTTACCTGTAAATAATATGGTGATCACAAATGATTTTCGATCTATTGAATATTTTTATCGCAGTGGTATTTTCTTTCATTAAGGCCAAATCATTTCACGTTTTAAAAACAATTATTCTATTCGCATCTGTGCACTAAAATTATAACGTGTCGCGACCCAATGTAGTCTCATCAGCTGTTCTGTAATACAATCGGTGTACAATCAATTGAAAAGGTTTTTTTCATCGTAAAGTTTAAATTTAGCTTTAAATTTAAACTTAAATTTTATAATCATAGCTTAAACTTAAACTTTATGATTTACGCTGAAGTTCTCGGGCACATCTTCTCGGGAACTGACTGGCATTGTAACTGTCATTACGTTTGCAACATGATATTTTATGGCGTATTTATTACATATTTTTTCTCAGTTATTACAACCGGATATCAAGAACAACAGTGGGGACTGAATTATAATTTCCTGCTTAACTTGTACATTTTTGCATTATTAAGAGCAATTTACTGAATTGTGTCGTAGATATTATTTCTTTCAATTGTATAACCAAAATATGAACATACAAACTAGTTACCAGCAGCAACAAAATTGCTGGCCACTTGCTCCAAAAAGCCACAAAACACAAAAAATGGTGTTAAAAAAAGTACCACACAGATTACAGAAGAACAATACATAAAATATTATTGTGAAATAAATCTAATATTGCGTAATACAATTATTAAAATTTTTAACAAAGCCAGATTCCACGAATACAACAATATAATAATGTACATAGTACAATAGATCATTTCGTACAAATAATATCGAAGAAGTTGCTGTTGTGTTACGCAAGTCCGGATTAGCAAATGATTAATCGGGGCAGCCTCTTTCTTGGAGACTTATTGTACCATGTCGTCAGCTGGGTCCTAAGCACTAAACCGCACAGTATGACTGCAGACGCTAGGCGCCGTATAAGTATAGGTAGAATAACACAATCAAATATTTGCATGTTTAGCCAAAATTAAAACAGTTACATTGTTTTTGTACATTTCTTGAGTTCCTGGGTAGCAAACGAAACCACAGACATCTCTGAAACGGCCAAAGGTTGCATATTTTTCTTTCAATTTCTACGCGCAATGGAAATTAGCTAGATAAATAGTGCACAATGCTTTCCACGTGTTTTATTGATTACATTTCTTGGTAACAGGTATATTTTCTGCAATTATGAAAGTATTCTTTCAAGTAATTGGGTGGTACTTACATGGCATCTGATTATATAAAGTAACTCACAGACACATTTTATCCAACACTTTAGGCAAAACCAAGATGGCAAAATCTGTTTTAGTATGACGAATAAGGATAATGCAATAACCTGGCATCGTAGGCAATAAGGCACCCTCAGACGCGCACGGCAGTAGTCATGATCTGAGCACTGCACTCACACCAATTCTGAATTATATTTTAACTAAAAAGGTAGTGGTAATTAATAAATATATTTTATAGTAAGTTAGGCAGGGTACCAAAAGAACATAGAGGAGATCGTTTCCCAGTCGCGTTCACGAGGCGAGGTGTAAGTAGTTCTCATGCCGCTCAATAGAGCGCACACAATGTTCTGAATGGAGAAAAATCTGTTGTACATTGACGGACATTCAGAATAAGGAAACAGCGTATAATATGGGAGTCAGCAGGAAGCAATAATTGTTAATACTAATTAATTCATTTTGATTATTTTTGATTGGTAATTATAAGAAATACAGTACACAGTAAGTGTACATTTGTTTATACAATCTCGCTGCTCGCTGCATTGATATCGCTGCTTATTTATTTATTTATTTATTTATTTATTTATTTATTTATTTATTTATTTATTTATTTATTTATTTATTTATTTATTTATTTATTTATTTATTTATTTATTTATTTATTTATTTATTTATTTATTTATTTATTTATTTATTTATTTATTTATTTATTATTTATTTATTTATTTATTTTTATTCATTTAAGCAGAAACCATTCTATTCATATTGCAAATGCAATAATGTAACAAGATTTATATTTTTGGACTATTTTTAGTCTTAGGCATGTTCAGATGCTAAAATATTGATTGGCCAATATTGGGTTGAGTATCTGAGCACTGATACAGTGTTTCAATTTTCTAGTGACCACCATTGAAACACGATTGCACCATTGTTGCACTGATCATACTGAGACTTCTGCGGGAAGTTTGTTAGGTCACCTAGGGCAATTTGATATAAAGCTAAGCTTTAGTGAAACTTCGTAATCCGAAGTAGGAAACTGAGTTCTAACCAGCAACCACTGCTAACCAGCCCCGGTCTCCCCTAATACTATAAAATCCCTCATAATTCGGAAAACGACCTAGAAACTGATGCTGGAAAAAACATCCTGCAAGGTATTCCGAGGCAAAAAAAAATACAGCTAATAGGCCAGAAATTGTAATTCACGACTTCACAGAGAAAAATATTCTTTTCATTGATATCATGTATCTATCAGATCACAACACTGATAAGAAAGAAGGAGTAAAAATTGTCAAATATACCGTCTTGGCCAAAGAATTTAAAGAAATATATTGCCTTAATGCTGTTGAAGTTTTACCATTTGTTATCACAGCAACTGATCTGCTCAATAAAAAGTTAAACGAGGGTATACAAAAATTACAATTAAACCCGTTAGTAATAATCCTTAAAACACGAAAATCTTTTATCTTATTAACATGGCGCAGCGTCCAGAATAGTTGCCACCGTTCTGAATTTATCACGAGCTGTAATTTAGTATGCTATCTGCCAAAGGTGGCCCCACACACCTAAGAAAACCAGATTATGAATCTTCGAGACTACATCAAATAATAATAATAATTAGGGAACGGATTTCCATGTAATTACATTTTGGTGCATTCAATAATATATTTTTGAGTTTACAAGACATTCTCAATGAATTGGAACTATTTTTATTTTACATATTTTTTTCATATATTGGTATAATTACATATTTTTACATATTTTATCTACCCTTTATATAATTTGTTAAATTTAATATATTTATACGTTCAAACGGAACAATTCCGATGCACGCTTGCATTATACGTTACGGAATCATCTTTTTTAAATATCAAATGTAATGCTGTTGGTCTTCTATCTTCGTCATAATTGTCACCCGGCCACGCCCCGCTTACTGCGTATTCGGAGTCAGGAATCATCGACTTCCTGTGAACGAAAGTAATTTCAACTACGTGTTTGCTCATGTTTTAAACAGCCCATTCGTTCCTCGATCGAAAACTAAGAAATATTTTTTACAGAAGATTGTCTTTAGCGCTGTTCGATTGCGGGTGGTGTAACCCCTCCCCCTCCATCCATGACTGGTGCATTCATTCATGACTGGTTCCATTCATTGGAACACTAGATTCTTGTAAACATTGTAATATATACTATGAACGTATTTTGTATTTCGAATAATACTCTTGTGTGTGGTGAAATCTAGTGTAGAATTACTTCTGTAGAAGTAGAATCTACTTTCAGCCACTCCAAATGCTAGTTAAGAACTGATTGACGACGTTCTATGCTCGGAAAATGCTTGTAGAGGACAATTAAAACACAATAATGAATTTTAATTTTACATATTTCCTCTTTTTCTTACATATTTTGCAAAAAGTAAATACATGTTTTGCTTTTTTATTACAATAAATTCCGTTCCCTAATAATAATAGTAATACTACTACTAGTACTACTACTACTACTAATAATAGTAATAGTAATAATAATAAAAAGAATAAATACAATAAAAATAATTAAAATAATAAAAATAGTAATAGTAATTCTCCATCATGGCCTTAAGATCTTCCTTGCCAGAACCCCAACCCTGTTTCGCGGATTTCAAGAGCAAGGCAAGGAGGGTTCCGTTAAAAACTGGTCCGACGCTTGCGGCGGGCTGGGGACTGCAGCGTCGGCGGGCCGCCCCCGCGCTGGTCATTTGGAATTCATTTCCACAGGTGCTTGAGCACGTTCCCGGGCGCACGCCTCCTCCGACCCTCCCCCTCCCCCCGCCCTCCCGACGCGGGTGTGTGTGTGCTGCGGAACTCGGAAATGGCAGGCGAAGCGCGCCGCTGCTCCGCTAACGCACTGGACGTCAAATTTGGGGTTGTTATGCGGTTTGGGCCGGGATTCGGTGAAGATGTGTGTGAGGTAGGAAGATTGGGGTAAATTCTGTTAAGTGGAATGGCTCATGCGTGGAAGTCAGGGAATAGTACATTATAAAACGATGATGTAATGATGCATATCAATACACGAGTGTGATATTACGACAGACGAACGAGCGAACTTCAAGGAGTGGATGAACGAACGAACTTTACACGTATGAACGAACAAACTTCACAGGAGTGTATTAATAACCATTACATCGAGTTTCATAGGGTACCTTTTTTCTACGACTTAAAGTAACTTTTGTAAGTTAAACTTTTGCATTGATTCGTTTCGTGGCAGTTGACATGAAGGATTTAGCCAAGGCTACCTAGCGGACAGCTCCTTAACCCTACCATACCCTTTCGCAGGTGGCTTTGGTTACCAGTCCGCCGGCGAGGGAGTACTGCGCGCGTCAAATACGTTCAAAGTGAAATTACGAGCCAATTTATTTTAAACAATATTCCAATTAAAAAATTACAAATAATGAAAGAAATTAAAACTGACAAACATACTATAATATTAAATGCAATTTAAATGTACAAAATCGAACGAAACATTTAGTAGAACGATTCTCAATGATTGATTAAATGTCAATACTTGGTTTGTAAACCTCTTTGTGATTGCTCAAGAACCTATATCATAATGAAATCTGTATCGTAATGAGTATCGTAATGCAACTGGTTGCAACCATCAAACGACAGAATTATGCAATGGGACTACAAAAACAGATTTACGTTACAAGAAGATTTTGTGTGGTTCCCTGCAGGAGGGCGAGGGAAAAATGCTGACGATGAATGATTCACTCATACTATGCAGAATTATGGTACATTATTATGATTTTAACACGCCTAATGAAATCACCTAACAGTGCAAATAATTAGGATTAAATAAATCGATGTCTTAGTGTTTAAACATTGTACGTTCAGTCATGGTCATTTTTGAGTTAATATGATTTGTGGAAACTTCTCGATGATATTTTCTTAGTGTACAACGATTTTATGTTCATATAAGAGGAATCATCCTTCTCCCTATAAATCCAACATTGTCACTCCATAAGAAACGTCATCTTTAGAATGTTTCAAACTAATGAAAACAAAAAACAAATAGGAATTCTGGACATACAATTTGTGTGCACTAAAACATCAAAATATTTATGGTAATAATAAATATGAAAATAATAATTCTAAGACCATAAAGAAACGCCACATCTCAATTATTATCGCAAGTTTTAACAGCGACGATGTAGAAAATGGTCTTATTATGTACCCTTCGTACTACCAATAAATATTCTTCTTCACTTTCTTGGACAATGAAGCCCATCTCCGTAGGTTTTCGGTCCAGTTTATCTTGATTTATTGAACAAATGATGAGATGGCCCCTTGGTTTGATTCTCAACGTAAATGTAAGTTCACTATCTTCGCACAATTTCCTTATATCTGCGAGATGTTATTGGGAATTTAGTTATTTGCCAACAGTTCCAAAAAATCGTCATATGCTGTTGAGAATCCTTCATTGAAGGCGCGATAAGAGATAAGAGTCAAACTATGCAGTTCGTTTATCGAACGAATCGCAAATAGTTTGAATTGAACGGGATCGAATAAATTCGTTTCATCAAAATCTTGCCAAAAGCTCTCGTTGCAGTCTTTAATCATAATTAAATTTAATGTAGTAAAATAGCTAGTATATGTATTTTAGAGTTTAAGAAAACGTGCAAATGTTGTGGTATGCATCCGTACGTTAAACACAATTGTTTAATTTTGAACATCAAATAAATAAAATTACGCTTTTTCGCAGTAATGCTCGTTGCCTTCGAAGTTGAAAAGGTTTTTAAGTTAAAGATTTGATAATGTGTTTTAGAAATTCTTTTAATATTTTCCCGACTTCCTTTAGCGTGTATGAATTTGCTAAAGTAGCTTTCCCGAAGGAGAATACATAAAAACAAAACTGCATTGTGTATTCATCTTCAGTATCTGTAATAAATCTGAGAATATCTACTGACAGAAAATTTGTACATTATTCTCAGTTGTTGATATAGATCGTGATTTCGTATTTTCATGTTACAAAACACTCGAAAAAAAGTGTCGGAGATATTTCTCAGAATCGAACAAATACATCCCGACATCATTATCAAAGATGATGCCCAAAAATACATGTATGAGTAGTTAATTTTGGAAAATCTATGACGTCAATTTCATACTCAAAGAATGATATTTAACTCTTCCGAAGTAATCCTTAACTCTTAAGAAGTTTAATCCTTAACTCGTTTAAGTTATGATTAATATCTATCATACTAGTATCACGACAGATCGGTTGGTGTTTATTTCGTATTGTTAAACAGAATTAAGCACTACGTGTCATCTGATTCTTAAGATATCACGACGTCGTTACTATAGGAAACTCCGTTAGAAAAAAGCCACTAAGATTTACTCTTTGGATTTAACTATGTTCTAGTCGTTTGTTCTCCCACAATTTTTCCATTCTAATACAAACTTCACCACATGCTCCATATTTTTCATTGAACGATAACTAACACTGCATCAATGTAAATTCATGGAAATCAATGCAAATCGCATCCGTTGTCCCTGGGTGACGGATATCACGCCATGTTGAAGAGAAGGGGAAGTTGTGAAAAGGGAAGGAGCCAGACGAGACAAAAGGGAGTCAAAGAGAAATGCCAAGGGGAGAATCGTCTCACTGGTTGTGAATTCTGATGGGTAGTACCTTCGCGAAAAAAAATCTACACACTAGTGTAAGTAACTTCATCGCCATACATTGAAAAAGGGAGCACAGCTGTTTGCAAACAAATCGCTCTCTATTCCCGTCCGTTCATTGGAAAGTGAAGGTCATGAGATATTTTTTCCACGAAGTTATCGCCATTACAGGAGATCAAAAGGGAAATATTTATCGTTTAATCAACTCTCTGAAATTTTCTAACGACTCTAGGCGAAGATTAAATCAAATAACTGGCGCCTTTTCTCTATAGAAAACAAACCCAAACTATTATAAAAAAATGTATGTATATTCAAAAGGTTTGCATCCAAAAGGCTGTTATATCAAAAAATTTTCTATTATTAAGTTTCTGTTAAATTTTTATTCAATTTCATATTTTCGGTTAAGTAAAGTTTAGATAATCCAGCAGATATAATAACATTCTTGAAGCATATAATTTTCAAAGTATTTAAGAACGTTTGTTCATAATACAGATTTCGAAATTTCTAGGATTGTATACTGCTTTGATGAAGCCTATTATTCTAATACTACTGTTGGTAGAACTTGCTTGTCCTTGATAAAGAAAAATAGTACTCTCTAGAGTTTCGTTGCATTGTAAAGAAGGATATCTGCATTCGCATCCCGACAAATTGGTGCTTCACACCAGATATTTTCTACGACACAGCTTGCATGAAGAATTTCAGATTACTATTCAATTTGATACTACAAAGAGAGCTCTTCTCTTAGCTAACAGCGTGGACTAACAAGCAACTTCTGATACACTCAATCATTGTCACCCGAATGGAACATGTTTGTGTACTCCGAAAGAAGCTTTATTCATAGCTTCTTTCTTCTCCGTCGCACTGTTCAATTCTTATCCGTAAATTAATTAATTACATTTAACCGTGATTAATTTAATTTTGCACATTATGTATGTATTATTACTGAGATTGTTTAAAATACACAGAAGTTAATATATTGTATATAGCCTACACAACATTATCTAGTAAACTATAAATAAAATGTATTTTGTTGTTTTTACAAATACAAATATTCTTGCACATTTTAAATGACTTGCACTATATATTGACTTAAGGGGAGTAGGTACAGCCATTTTAGGTCAAATTTTCGATTTTCCCTTTTTTACGTAATTTCATTCCCTGTGTATTTAGGAGTTTGGTGCTACTTTTTATTTTGCTAAAATCCGACCAGAAATGTGTTTTTTATACATTTCTCTGAATGTCAACACTTGATGGCCACGCCCCCTTTTCACAAAAGCATTTGTCCTGCATCTATTTACGTGTTTGTGTGTGTTGAATTTGTGAAAGCACTCAGATATAGAAAGAAATTTATCTTTTCAAGTGTTGGCTACACTTATTTCCACCATGGAACTCACTTTCCGTAGTTTCTCTCTGGTATTTTGTTTGTTTTCTGTATTGCGCGAATTTGTGAGTTTGACTTGTGAGTAGATCTGCATTGCAAAGTGAAGTATTTATTTGTGAAGTGACGTAAAGTATTTATATAGTGCCGCAATATGCCGCGAATTAAGAAGTTCGGGTAAGAAAAGTGCATAAGAATCAGCACAATATCAAAAGAATGAAAATGTGAAAGACAATATTACCACGCCAACTCCAGTGGTGCAAGTGGAACAAAGCAAGTCAGCTCTGCTGAGAGGAAACTGTCCATTCGAAAATGCTTGAACAACGATTTCTCTGAGGAAATGCAAATGAACGACGGCGTTTTGAAAAGTGGATATCAGCTAATTGATTTACATATGCTGTCAATTGCTGTAAACAGCTTTACAAAATGTAAATATTGTGATGGTGAAAATTGTTTAACTGTTGGTGAAGTTGTGAAGAAGAGAAGGATTGGCCTGCAGTCTCGTCATTATCTGTGACAATTGCAAACACAATCTGTGCTTTGATACATCAAAGAAAACTGGCAATGGCTTTGAGGTTAATTTAAGGTTTGTGTATGGTTTACGGTGCATTGGCAAGGGACGAGAAGGAGGCAAAGTGCTGTGCGGGGCAATGAATCTACCTAACCCTGCTACAAAATTTAAGTCAGCTATGACAGCAATATCAACTAGTGTTGAAAAATGTGCTGAAATATCAATGAAGCAAGCAGCATTAGAAGCTGTAGAAGAGAACAATGGCTGTACAGAAATTGCTGTTGCTGTTGATGGAAGCTGGCAAAGAAGAGGTCACAAAGTTTGAATGGTGTTGTGACAGCAACCTGTGTGGATACTGGAAAAGTGCTTGATGTTGACATTCTGACAAAATATTGCCATGGTTGCAATAAATCTAAAGACACTGAAAACATGAAAGTAATTGTGTCATTAACTACAGTGGTTCTTCAGGTGGGATGGAGGTGGAAGGTGCTGTAAACATTTTTAATAGGTCTACGGAAAAGAGAGGTGTTCAGTGCACTGAATATTTGGGTGATGGAGACAGTAAAGGGTACAATGCTGTTGTAGAATCAAAACCCTATGGTGACATTAAAATAAATAAACTTGAATGTGTTGGGCATGTGCACAAAAGAATGGGTGCTAGACTAAGACGTGTGGTGCAAGATATGAAGGGGAAGAAGCTGGCTGATGGGAAACCAATAGGTGGAAAGAATAGATTAACAGGAGGTGAAATAAACAAACTGCAGGACTATTATGGTAATGCAATTAGAAATAATACTGACAGTTTAGAAGCAATGAGGAAAGCCGTATGGTGTACTTGGTTCCATAAAGCTTCAACGGATGAGAATCCATGCATTCCTTGTGTCCGAAAGATTCCTGGTGTAAATATAATAAAGACCCACAAAACTATAAACATCATGGCCTTCCTAGTGATGTAATGGAAGCAATAAAACCAATTTATAGAGATCTTTCCAAACCAGAATTATTAAAAGGTGTTTGCATGGAAAGACACAAAATGTCAATGAATCCTTTAATAATTTAATTTGGAACAGAATTCCAAAGGGTGTGTTTGTAGGGTTTATGACATTAAAATTGGGAGTGTTGGATGCTGTTATTAATTTTAATGAGGGATGCATGGGAAGGCTAAATGTTTTAGAAGATTTAGGTATCAGTGCAGGCTACAACACAGTTACTTCATTTGAAGCGATAGACAAATTAAGAATATATAAGGCTAATAAATCTATTGAAATTAAAGTTAGAGAACTGAGGAAGAAGAAAAGAATATCTAATGATGATGAGGAAGATTCAAAATCATTATATGAACCTGGTGGATACTAAGGTCAGTTAAATTACTACTTCAAACTTTGAGTGTCATTTCCCGATATTTGTAATTTTTATTTTTTAGGTACGCTTACCTCTGAAATGAATACAGATATTCAAATGAAATTTATACCAGTTATAGAAGTGAATTAAGTCTACTGATTGAAGGTGTATTCATTTAAAATAAATCATTGTTTTTGGATCTAGATGCAGATATAGTTGAAAAATTTCTGTATTTTTTTCCACTATGAAAATATTTTTTTTCTTGTAATAAATATGAAAGTAATGGAAATGGCAAATATTTTAATCATACAAAGAGACCCTAATAAGTATGTATTTAAAATTTGAATTGGCTAGGAAAGAGAATGTTGAAGCTAAGCGAACCTGAAATAAGGTAATTTAACATGGGGCTGTATAGGCAGTACCTACTCCCCAACATAGCATTGTGTATCCACCTACCAAAGCGCTAGGCGTTAAGCAGGCGTTAGTAGCACATCTCTCAAGAAGCGATTCCAGTAGGTTTTTGAAACACGCGTTCAGATGTTTCTGGACAGGTGTAGGTACAATTAAACAGTATTGTTACAATTACAATTATTTGAATACTTTGCCTATGGAATAAATTATTAAGAAAAAAGGGCAAGATGTCTTGGAAGAGAACAGGACAAAAGAAAGTAATTTAAAAATGTTAAGAAAAGAAAAATGTTTAATTGCCGACAAAAAGAAAATCAAAGTTGATAAATAATTCGATGAAACAGGATTAAAAACTTCTAAATGAACGAAATCATCATTTAGTGCTATGTGAAGGAAGCCATAAGTAAATACTTATTGTTCAATTAAAATTTCAATTCATTAGGTATGGGAAAAATGAGATTAACAAAGACGATGGAGAGTATATAGCTGAGAATATAGCCGAAGAACGCGGTAAAAGGGCCTCCAAACTAAATCAAGTTCGTATGTCGTGATTGAATCTGTGTTCAAATATCGATAAAAGGATTTTTCCAATCACATATGAGCGCAAATTTCAAATTTTTAACTGAGACAATTGGTTTTAATTTTTTTCACTATTGACTGAATTCTTGAAAAATCTAAAAAACTATACGTTGTAAAACGTTATAAGATATATTCTAGGAGAAACAACTGAGGAGAACTCTCTTATCACATCAAAAATCAATTTTTTTAAATTATTTATTTTTTCTTTTTGAGTTTGGTGTCCAAATTGGTTGCCAAAAATACTTTCATATTCAACTATTTCCCCCCGCATCTGCAATACTTTTTCTAACCTGACACATGCAATAGAAACTGCGAAAAAATAAAACATGAAAAACATGTATTTGGTTGTAACTCTGCGACAGATTATCCCAGGAAGCTGACTTTTTAGAAATCCAAAGCATTTTTATTCTCTTTCATATGACATTGAGATTATTGATTTGATTTGGGAGCACTTTTCACCGCCTTCTCCGGCTATATCCTTTTTAAAACATACCAGTACCAGGTCAAAGAGATGAACTGCGAAACATTTACTTAGAGATTGGGTTTTATTTTCATCTATTAATGACAAATATATAAATATGATGCTAAGTACGTTTTAATATTTCCCACTTATGAACACAGATGTCTTAATGTTGGTATATCATTAGCACATCGTGTATAATGCGGGAATCTACGGCCAAGATAATGAACCATATTTTCTGCTGAGCGATTCCATAGTGACTAACACACCGTTTGTATACGATTTATAGAAATGAATTCTATAAAAATGCACGGAAAGCGTTTAGATCATGCATAATATATTGCAGCTTTGAAACACAATGTCACAAAATTAATGCCAACCGCCTTGGTAAATCTTTTAGTTCCACTGTTCTTCTGTGTTCGTGAACAGATTGTTCTAGAAAGGATTCTTCACTACCATATTGCTTAATGTTGATAGAACTAGATTCGTCTGCTCTATCTGCCGAGGAATGAAACGGCGCAGAACATCGCCTTCTGATGATTCGTATTCTTCGCTTTTACGTATATTCCTCGCCTTTGCTTTGACGTGAAAGATAGAAAGATTTTATATAAAATAATGCATATCTGCTTCATCAGACAATCGATTCAGCGAAGGTAACCTTCTGTTATGCAATTTCGGCAGCTCGTCAAAATATAAATAAAATATAACGTTGCGCAAGTACTTAAAGGGCAATTAGTAAGTGCAAGTTACAATACGTAAGTTACAATTACTTACACTTGCTTACAATAGTATACGAAATATAGCTGAGTACGACACCCTTCGCAAACACTAACCTAGCTCGATAAGTTAATTTCTATCCACTGATAACTGATTAAAAGTCACACGACATGGCTTCCAACCATTAAAACTTATATGATCCAGGTATCAGTAGAAAAAGTCGAGAAATTGTTAATTAATTTTTGAGGCTTTCAGAGTAATCGTTACAGTCAGAACGTATTGCCATAGCAATACATAATTTTTTACACCAAAAAGGTGAACTGCTCAACTATGTCCAAGGGGAATTTAAGGCGGTTCGTGTTCTAGCTGTCAGACATATCATCTTTGCAGTTGCCTTTCACTCTAGAAATCAGTGTAAAATTCTCAGTCGATCCACGTGGAATTTGTAGTAGATAATATTGGTTCGGGCATGGTTTCTCAGTTTTCCACTTAGCCTGACACTCACCTTCGACCAACAACACCTGTTCATCAACTAATTTTTTTCATCCACTGCTGGGTATGTCGAAAGGCTTTGCAGAGGAATAAGGATGTAGCAGTTGAAGTTGCACTTGACTGTAATTGTGACGACTCAAATATATTACCCACAAAAGACTAAGACTAAAACTATATTCAAAAAGTTGGTAAATATTAAATGATCTATGTTTAATTTCAGAATCACACATTTCCCTACTCTTAAATTATTTATTTATATATGAATTGCCTTTTATGGCTTCGAATAAACTCAATTAATACACGTTCATTACTTTCATATAGGAAAAACCAATCAATAATTTTGGATGATTTGTTGTAACTGTCAAAGTCACTGAAAATACTATTTTAATACCTGATGAGTAAAATTTAAGAAAGTCAATATATATAACTAAAATGAAAATTCAAACTTTTACATTACACGCGGAACATTCGGAGCAGTCATGCTGAACGGTGGATAACTGCGCCCAGCAGCAAGGATTATCATGATTGGCAGTACAAACTGCAAATACCACGCACTCACACTGTTTCCATAAAAAAAAATAAAGGTAGGTTTTTCTAACAATATTTACTACGTACATTTATGAAAGAAGAGGTATCATTGAACTTTCACAAACCACTGGAAACATAGGGTCCCTTAAAATGTTTGCGTGAAATATTACATGGAGATCATTTGTTCGATTGGTAAGAAAAATCGTGGGTTCAGAAAATAAATCTCCGGATGTGTAGTAGTCATTCATTTGTGGAGAATTCTACTATAAAACATTTTCGTGTTTGTTGGATCGACAGTTTAAAAGTCTAGCCAAGTGAAACAGAAAATTGGTGGACAATACTTTTAAAAATACAAAGAACTTGCCAATAGACTTATTTTATGGGTAGATAATTTGAAAAACACTTTTGTAAAAGAAAAATATGGTTGCAGTTTCCCAATATTTTTATTACGAATGTATTTAGTGAGAGATTTTTGAATAATTAAGTAATATAATTCAAATAATATAAAAAAGAAGACAGTTTCAAATATATTTTGAAAACACTGTGAGCAATACATTATTAGTAGTCTATGAGAGAAATTATTTACTTTATGAGGGATGATTGTTCATCAGTTATTCAGTGTAAGTGTTTTCGATCTTGCCCGTATCTTTCACAACGATTCAGTATACTATTCAACAGCTAATTAATGTTGAAAATACGTTTAGGTTTGTAAATATCTGTTTTATCCAGAGCAACCGATCCTGCCCAGCGGGCCTGGTTGGAGGCAGATGAGCGAATGGATACTGGTAGCCCAATTTGTTTTTACTCGTTTAATTGAAATAAAATGCAAAACAATACAAACGATAAATGCTTATAGTTAACTTAAAGTTATGAGATATGAAAAGTAGCAGTTAATAATATACAATGAAAACAATAATGTGAACCAATAACAAATAAAAATAGCTGAGATTTAATTGTAATATTTTCACCAATGAAGTTAATTGTTGATAGAGTTTCGTTTTAGTTGTTGAGTTCCATTTTAGTTGTGATGCGATTATTGATTGAGCAATACTAGGCAATTTGGGATTTACAACCCAACGTGAATTACTATGAGTGATTCAGCTAGTTGAACTTTACTTAGGGATGCAATTGAGATTCACCTTTTTTTTGTAATATTCTTATTCACGTAGCAGTCAATTATTTAGCTTACAACACAAATCTCTCTTTCAATTTTACTCCCTTTTTTTCACATTTCGGGTTTTTTCAAACTCCGTCTATTTTAGTTTTATAATTCGTCAATTTCTAATTTTCGGTTTTGTGAATATACAATATACACAATCTAATTTACTATTTTTCAAAATTTTAAATAATGTTACATTTTTTCCTTATTATTTTTTTTAATTAGCTGCCTCCGATTATTCCATTTTTTCTCATTAATTCTTCTTCCTAACCACACACTTTGTACATTTTCTTATTTTATACATAAGTGAACCTCATAGCCTACTTCACCGTTTTCTTTCATAATGCTTTTACACATAATACTACGCGTGTACTCGTAACGTATATGAAGGTTATTACCACATCAGTCGCGCATTAGAATGCTCGACTGAGCAACTTCATAATTGTCATATTCAATATCGAAAAAGATATAATAATGATTTAGTGACAGAAAGACTATGTGAGAAACATTACTACTAACTTCTAATTCTCTTTCCCTACTTTCACTGTTAATTGGGAGGAATATGATAAGGTGATATCGAAAAACAAAATCGTGACGGGGTAGCGCAAAGAAAAAGAAAGCGGAGAAACGCACAACTGCTAAGGTCATTATTCCCGTAAGTGTAGTGATTTTTTATCGCGAGAGTTGGCGGTGATCTTTCCTTGCTTGACAGCGAGATCTGGCGCCGACCTACGTCGGCTTGCGGGGATTTTCCCCTGGCAGGTATCTCCCATCAGCGTGGCACCCCCTCAGCCGGGACAAGCTCTACGCTCACATCTTGTCTCCCGACATCATGGTTGTGTAATCCCCAAGAGTGTCCCCGATCAGAGCAGCCAGCCTCTACAATTCTCCTCTAGACAGCGGCTGAATTGAAACTACCTGATAAAGCCAGTGTCGAAAATTCTACTACCGTCGGGACTCGAATCAAGAACCTCACTATCAGAGGCACTGCACTGACATCGGTTGCTCTGAGCCACCTTTGCTGGTACGAGAAAGCAAGACAGAAGAACGATTGAGAATCCTCACTCTTCATACATACAATAATATCCACATTCGCGTATAGAGACATACGCACGACCTAGAGCATCTCCGCTCGTACGAAGCAGTGTTAGGTAGGACCGGAATACAATGAAAATCACCTTCCCTTCCCAGCGCATGGCGCTGTGGCCAACCAGCCAGGCCGCGCGCTCTAGCTCCCTCGCCGCCACCACTCCAGTAGTTCTCTTCTCGCCCACCCCTCAATTACAGTGCACGTTATTGTGCCGCGGCATTCATTTACGAGCAGCGCACCACTCCGCCTCATCCTGGCGCAGGATTGCATGGCGCGCACTCCGTCGCCTTGCATACGCACGCAGCCCGGCCGCTCGCCTCCGTCCGCCCCGCCCCCCGCCGCCGCAATTCCCCCCATGCCGTGCACACTGGCGACGGTACAGCGCGCTGCGCACGGTGGCCGTGCACGCCGAGGGCGAGGGGGTGTGTAGGCGAAGGGAGGATGGTGAAGGTGGAGAGGAAAGAGGCGAGGGAAGGGGCGGAGGGGGAAGAAAGGGAAATGAAACGACGGCGGGGAAGGAGAAGAAGAGGAGAAGGGAGGAAAGGTTAAGCGGAGAAGGGAAGAAGAAAAACAAGCGAGGAAAGAACAGAAACAGGAGAGAAAAGAGGAAATGAAGAAAGAGGAGGCGAAGAAAGAGGAGGCGAAGAAAGAGGAGGCGAAGAAAGAGGCGAAGAAAGAGGAGGCGAAGACAGAGGAGGCGAAGACAGAGGAGGCGAAGACAGAGGAGGCAAAGGAAGAGGAGGAGCTGAAGGAAGAGGAGGAGCTGAAGGAAGAGGAGGAGCTGAAGGAAGAGGAGGAGCTGAAGGAAGAGGAGGAGCTGAAGGAAGAGGAGGAGCTGAAGGAAGAGGAGGATGGGGGGGCCAAAGTAAGGGCAGGAGGCGAGGGAGAAGTGATAAGGGTGAGGAAATTAATGAAGAAAGGAAGGGTGGAGGAACGTTGCGTGGAGAAATGAGGAAGATGCGAGGATGTGGAATACAGACAAAAAGGGGGAAGGGGGAAAAGAAGAAAAGACAAGAAATAATAGAGACAAAAGATATGAGATAGGCAAATATGAAGAAAATATGACAAGGATGGTGGTGAGAGCTTCTAGTCCAACATTAAACTAGAAAATGAATAATACTGGGGAAAGTTGACACAGAAACGGCGAAATAGAGACGCGGAAGATTAAAAAAGTGTATGGCGCCGAGACAGGTCGAGGTAGGAGGGCGGGGGTCGTAATTGGGAAGAAGGCTCGACAGCCGAATACAGGCCCAGAAGCGATTTGGAAGCGTGGGTATCTCCGTAGGCCGAGGCGTGTGGCGTAGGTGGGCAACGCAGGCGGCTGAAAGTGCATTCCGAGGCAGGGGGGCGGTGGGCCGGTTCGAAACTGAAGTGGCAGGAGGTGCGGGGGTCGAGATGCGGACCGAGTGGGTTATCAGCGCAGCGCTGCTTTGGAGGGCCGTGCGCCCGCCGCCCTATCGCCGGGCGCCTGTCTGCGTTATGTGATCGTAACTCGACCGCTAACGCTCGAGGGCGTTGGGAGAGGGGGCACGTGACAGCGAGGGGTGGGCTTTGGACTGCGCGTGCGTGTGGGAGGGGACACGCGAATCTTACTCAGTCACGTGGTGAGCAGAGCGCTTTGTACATTATTTCAGCGATATCTGTTTTTATGCCGTGTAAGATACAAGACGTCTTTATGTTTTGTTACTCAATGCATTTCTTTTGAAATATTTACTTTTTCGTATGCGTCGTATTCAATAAGTTAGTATGTAAAACGGAAAAACTCAATATCGAGATCTTGCTGGAAATATACTGTAAAATTGTTTCTTTTTTAAATAGTTTCTCTCTTTCTTTCCGTCTGTTACTCCGTCCGTCCGTCCGACCGTCCCACCGTCCGACCGACCGTCCGTCCGACCGACCGTCCGTCCGACCGACCGACCGTCCGTCCGTCCGTCCGACCGACCGTCCGTCCGTCCGTCCGTCCCCGTCCGTCCGCCCGTCCGTCCGCCCGCCCGTCCGTCCGTCCGACCGACCGTCCGTCCGTCCGTCCGTCCGTCCGTCCGTCCGACCGACCGTCCGTCCGTCCGTCCGTCTGACCGTCCGACCGTCTGTCCGTTCGTCCGTCCGACCGACCGACCGACCGTCCGACCGACCGACCGACCGACCGACCGACCGACCGACCGACCGACCGACCGACCGACCGTCCGTCCGTCCGTCCGTCCCGTCGTCCATCCGACCGGCGTCCATTCTTCCGTTGTCTTATTGTGCACAGCACTATTGCTCGAACCGTACGCAGGATTTTCCCCAAAACTGATGACCTCCTATCGATGTGGTCGAACGCAAAACCTTGCAAATTTGAAACAGATCTTTTTAATTTCTGGTTATACTTTATATTATGTCCTTAGAATTTTTGGAACTGATTTGCTTGAAAATTGTTTTTAAAGTTGTTGCGTGAATGGAACAAAATTAGCAGAACTCCCTAAAATTATTAAAACCTCCAAAGAATTGAAAATTGTAACGATTTTCGAGTGTCAGTTTTGACCTAATTTTAAGTCAAATCAAAACAATTTTTCAGAAATAAGTTGACAATATTTTCTCAAAAATGGCTCCAATTTTTCCTATAAATCCTTTGTAAATAGCAGAATGCACTGAAGTCTGTGGCAAAAATGAAATTTTCATTAAAAACATTTAAGGAAAAATGTTTTTGATATTATTTTATATACTATACATTAATTGTTATACATGTTTTATAAAATGTTTTCATATAAAATTACAACATAAAGTTTCGCGTAATTCTGGTAGGCTTTATCAGGTGCAACAATAACATTTACACAGTTTAGTGAAAGCATGTTAAGTTTAATCGAAAAATTAAACTAGGTCAATCGAAGAAACAAAACAAAAAACCAAAAATAAATATCAACATCAAATATCAACATTGTACATCTTCGAATCAACGCGGAAAGAGGCAAGTATTGGCAGGATCTGTTTACAAACAATCTCTGTTTGTGAGGAACCAAATTCATCACCTCGGTAGGTGGTGGAAGTTGCTCAAAACACGTTTTTGTTTTCTAAAACAATGCAAGAACACACATTTTTGGATACATATCTTAAAATAGCCTGGACGGATCTGCAAACAAATGATCAGTTCCCCACCAGGCGATTGTGGCGCGTCGAATGCCACCTCATGTGTCTCGCTTGATGTACGGGATGGAGGCTAACGATAATTGAAGGACGGACGGACGGACGGACGGACGGACAGACGGACGGGTGGACGGACGGACGGACGGATAGAGGGAGGGAGGACGGACACACTGACATTGCGTCCGACGAATGAAGTTACTATATAAGAATTAATTTTATTGCGTACAAATTGACATTACATTATCGAGGGAAAGTTACAGCTGCCTAATACAAATTTATAGAAAGAAATGAATCCATAATCGCGAAAAGAGCTGGAAATACAACAGCTGCAAATATGCAATGCAACATCCCTAACTAATTCTGGCGAAATAAAATAAAATTTCACAACAAGAACATTTTAGATGGACGTCTCAGTTAACCTCCATGGCCAGTTAACGTAGCTCTAACCTACTTTGTTGGTTACGACAGAACAGGGGACATTTTACAATTAACAAGAATATGAAATAGTAGGATATGGATCACGGACGGTCAATTAATGAAATACATTAGTTTGCTAACGTTTCGGAATATTTAATTCCTTCATCAGGGCTTACTAATACATAAACTGGTCAAACATCTTGTTCGTCTCCAGCCCAATTCCAAAATAGAGTTGCTGAAGCACACAAGTCCATTGCAAGTCAGACCAAGGCCACGACCCGAAAGAAAGTGCAACGAAACGTTGGAAAACGAATATATTTCATTAATTGAGCGATCCCGTGATCCATATCCTACTACTTATTAACGGTCGTGATTTCTACAATGGCCAAGAATATGAAAACTGAAGATATTTTTCAGAGTTTTTAAGCTGAAACGGTAAGAAAGGGAAAGGCAAGGCAAGGAAAGAAGAAAATATAAATGCAGATTTTGTTTTTGCTGGCAAGTTATGATAAGTCTTTGTTGAAAATGCCAACGTTAAATATCATACTTTTCACATTTACACATCGGCGTTGTGACATAAAAAAGAAAACACGATTTTAAAATATTTCCCTCGTTTGCAAATCACAAGCAAAAATCCACTTGTTCACCACAAATCCCTTAAAAAATTTCTGGGTAACATATTCACTCGTAAAACTCTTCACGTAACATCAAACAAACCGCACAAATTTCCAACCGTTTATCCCGGACTCGCTTTTCTTTGGACTCGTCTCCAATAGCTACTGCGCCGAAAACGATAGTATTCAACACAGGTGAGCACTTCCCCTTATTCCTCTTTCCGATCCACGCACCTTTGTCTCTTTCCCGTCTATTTCTCTCTCTCCGTTTCGCCTTTCTCGAGTAGCTGAGTTTCGCAGTCGTCTTCGCCGACCGACAAAATTGAAAAAGTTTGCATCGCGTCCGCTCGCGACACTTTAGCGTTAACGTGGGCTCGAACTGGATACTAGCGCGTATCAATTCCCGTGTGGCGAGACGGTCGCACCACTTAAGAGAGATCGCTTTGAAAAGACTTTCCTTTGTTTCTACCTCTTCCGCGCAGAATGTACCGCTTCCGTGAAATATGACTGGGCGGGTGATACTAGGCGAAGTTAATGTGCGGAGTTTCTTCACTTTGGATATATTGACTTCAACGTTTGGGTTGCTCTCGATGACCAGTTTAATGGGCGTCAATTTATCATTCGTCGTGGTTAGATATGTGATGCTTAAAAATGCCCTGTTCTTACAATTACACTATGTGGTTGTCATAACTGATCAGCGTTGTAAAAAATTTGGATCATGTAATATTTACAAATGATTGATCAAGTGATTAAGTAGTCAAGAAGATACTTACTGAGTAAGTATAGAATATATATCCTCGCCATTAATAGCCTCGCCATTAATAAAGACATTATTATTATTATTATTATTATTATTATTATTATTATTATTATTATTATTATTATATATATATATATATATTATATATATGATTTTTTCCGAAATAATAGATTTTGAACGAATTAAACATGCTGAAATTTGGAGCAAAATTATAATGTTTTAAACACCGTTTGAACCCAGATTAAAAGCAAACCAACAGAAAATGATACCGCATAGACTGAACCGAGCAGAATATTGCGAGTATTTCAATTTGTCAAGTTTAAGCGCGGAAAGCAGCTTTAACGCACGAGTATATAAGATTCCGAATGCATCACTCGTTACTTGGGCGCAAATTGTTATTTGATAATACGTACAGGACATTTGCATAAGGAGATACACTTCGAATTTTTGAGGTTGTAACTATTCAGTTCAGTTCGCTATACTATATTTGGCCCTTAGTAATATACACTGAAATACACGATGTATTAAAGAGAGACCGGAAATCGTGCCTGATAATAGGAAAGTTGATTGAAAAACACACGCTTACACACAGAGAACGTGTATTCGTTTTCAGAGACATCAGAATTTAAGAGAATAGGAAACAAAAGTACGTGGAAGGAAAGAGACCGGGAGTAATATGAGTGCAAAACTAGACAATTGCACCGTACAATCCAAGCCCTCGGACAGAAAAGGATGCATGCATCACGCGAAAAAAGTATAGACAACTCTCTTCCCGTTTTCTGCATTGCCTTGATCAGCGCGTCAACATTTACTGTTTCCACCTCTCCAACCGTACTTTACATGTTTTACATAATGAATACAAATTACTGGGTCAAGTAGTAGTCGCTGTCGTTCAACACGAATGTTCTTCAGCCAAGCTGTATAATTTAAATGTCTCTGCGACAGTCTCAAGCAGATTCTGTCACTACAAGCAAAGAATATAACAAGTTACAATCGTAATGATTGTTTTCAGAATACAGGGCTTTGTGACAATGAAGCTTCAAATAAATTGTCCTCTTCTTTAACAAAAAAGGCGTTTAGAGCACCAAAAGTTAATGAAACGGACAATGAAAGAGGTTCACAGTTGAAGGGTTTTTGAGGCCTCGAAACTTCCGATGATCACGATTACCGGGGTTTGGGATGTCCGAGGTGCCCGGGTTCCGGATATCCAGGTTCGGAATCTCCAGGGTTCTGTATTTCTATTACTCGGAATTTCTGGGGATTTGGAATCCTCGGGATTTGGCATATTCGGCAGCCGGAGGTGCAAGAACCACGAAGACAGTTGTGGGCGTAAAGATTCTGGATGCATTGTAGTGAGTTGGATGGCGGCTCAGATGCAATAGTATTCGAACACAGAAGATAAGTTTCGTGAGGGGAAAGAAACTAAACGCGAGAAGAGCAGGTGTAGTCCAGGGATTTGAACGAAATAGCTTGCAGGAGTGCACCGCCACAAGTTATTGGGTACTCAAAAAATAGAAAAAGCGGTGTCGTTGTGGAAAAGAGGGCGCGTCTTGGGAAAAATGCAGGAATGTAATAAGAAGATACCTGGAAGTGGAAAACCAAGTTGCTATGTTGGTCGGCGTTGAATCTCACGTTCCGGCGGCGGAGGAACACCGTCACGTCCCGGGATATAACATGCCCTACACTCACGGGAGCAATGACACACGTAGTTGATACACGCGTAAACACTAAATGATCAATCAGTCGGGGAAGACTTGGAGGGAGGGATTGCTGGCGGCCAGGAGAAGGTGGCATCGAAAATGGTTGTGGTTGGACACGCGGTGGGTTGAAGGAAAAGCAGCCCGATTGATTGATTAACAGATTGATGAGAGATTCCGACCACGTCATCTGCTAAGGTCATTAATCCGTTAGTGTAGTGCATGTTTTTTCCTCAGGAAGAGGCAGAGGAGCACAAGCTTGGCCGCGAGACCAGGCGCCAAAGAGCGCCGACAAAGACGCGCCAGCAGGAAACAGACGCTCGAAAACGGGCAGGGCTGAAGGGGCGCGAGAGACCCGCAGGCAACGAAGCGTTGATCAGCCTGCAAGGTGGCGTGAAAGACCTCCGGCGCCGGCGGCTGCGGCGGCGGCGGCACCAGAGGAAGTGCGGCGCGTGGGGAATGGAATGGAGTGTTGATTTGGGGAAATGAAGTGCAGAACAAAGATATGAAGGGATCAACACAAAGCTCCGCGCCAGAGGGCGGTGGGGTGTCGGAGAAGGCGGCGGTGACGAAAGCAGCTGCAGCCGCCACATCGCGACGAATGACAAAGGCGCGTCTCGGGTCTAGGGTTAGGGAGTTGGCCCTTCAATTTCGACGCGTTATCGCTTTTAGTCGAACATTTGAGGGAGAATATCTTTAGATATTTTCTTAGGGATTTTACGATTACTATATTTTTGCATTTTGACTAATAGTTTTCAAATCAATGAACCGCAACGATAGAAACTAAGTAAACTAGTCCAGTTTCTATTGTACACACACACACACACACACGATAATATCATATGATGAACAGAGGTAAACACGGAACTATTAGTTAAATACTTAAACATTTGTTAATAATGAATCACCTCCGACTCATCGAGAACACACATAATATTTTAATAAAGTTCATGAACTAGTGATAAATGCTGTCTGAGATAGACGTAATTTTGAAATTTATCCGATAATTAAAAGTAATGTAAATATTATATACTATCCACAACAGTAAATGTATAAATATTTCTTTAAATATTAATAATTTCTTAAATACTTGTTATAGGCATCAATATATTTCTTTTTAATGTGTACAACTACTAAATTTTAATACAAATTATTTAAAAGTTTTAGCTCTAAAGGAGCTTCTTACTCGGAAACTACGGTGAGCAACTACTACAAGTGGGTCAGTTCCTAAGGGTTTCTTAAGGAATTGAAAGAAAAAGAGAAGCAGAAACAGCAAGAAAAGAGAAAGAGGACCAGCTCATCAACATTTCTGCAATCCATTTCGTTAGTCGACGAAATGACAGGCGATTCTCACCGTGGAGGTACTGACAAAGTCCGTGACGATAAACATACCTTTAATGACACTCAGAATGTCAGTGACATTTCTGCTCACTGTTGCAACGATTACAAAGGCGACTGATTGAAATTTGAATTGTGTTTGCAGTGTTGTAAACCAAAATGTTTACTACGGTATTAGTAAGCATGCCAGGAGCTTTCAAAGAGAGCTACGCGTATAAATGTGCAGGCTTCAAGTGTAAGGAAATGTAATTATTGTTCTTACAGTAATTACATTTCTTTACACTTGAAGCGTGTTTCAAACATATTCGGAATTGTTTTCATTACATGAGAGCCAAAATTTTACACGATTACAATACTTCATCTGGACTATTTACCTAATAAGGCGAGAAAATGAAAGTATTGATGTTATTTTGGCGAAATGTAATAAATGTAGCATAAACAACACATTACCTACTTTAAAACATTTAATTCAAAATAAGAGGGAAAATAATGAAAATTAGAAAGAAAAACCAACTTGCGGACAAGCTGATCAATGGTTTAGAATAGTACATAATGAAACGATGATGTAATGATGCGTATTAATGCACGAGCGTGATATTACGATACGCGCTCGTACCGTGCTCGTATCGTAAACTTCACATGAGTGTATTAATACCCATTACATTGAGTTTCATAGATACATTTTCTACGACTTCTATAAGTTAAACTTTTACATTGCATCATTTCGTGACAGTTGACATGTAGGATTTAGCCAAGGCCACTTCACCCTGCCCTCGCATGCTGCCGCAAGTGGCTGTAGTTACCAACGAGGGAGTACTGCGCTAGTCAAATAGGATCAAAGTGAAATTACGATCAAATTTATTTTAAATAATATTCAACGAAAAATTACTAATAATAAAAGAAATTAAAGCCGACAAGGATAATATAATAGCAGATGCAATTTTAATGTACACAACCGAACGAAACATTTACTAGAACGATTCTCAATGATTAATTGTCAATACTTGGTATGTAAACTTCTTGGTCATCATTGGTCAATGTCATGGATCATAATGAAATCTGTATCGTCATGAGTATCATTATGCAACTGGTTGCAGCCAACAAGTGAGACCATTATACAATGGGAGTAGAAAAAAAGCTCTTAAGAAACTTCACATAGGAAATCTAGATCCAAAAAATAAGCAGGTCAAAGGGTAGACACGCCCTTGAAACATGTTGAAGCATTATATCATCACTGCTGCCCAAGGGGAATAAACTATTCATAAAATATAAGTACGTTCTGCACAGAATGAAAATGCCATGAGTATTAAATGCCTGATTCTCCACTTCAGTATTTATTCCAGTTTGCTTAAAGTTGTCCTTTCTTGAAGAAGTTCGGAAAGCCCACGCGTAGGCAGATGACGTAACGGACGCAGCTCGAGTGGGAGGACGTGCAGGGGTGGGCGGAGGGGAGGGGAGCGCAGAGAGAACCGGGGGAGGGGCGGCGGAGGCGCGGGACGGGGATGGATGCCCCCGGAAAGGGCCCCGGAGCCAGGAAGGGGTAATGGGGCATCGTGCAGGGGATTTAGATGAATAATGAGCGGGGCTCCAGAGGGGGAGTGGAATGCGGGCGGAGCGAAGCAAAGTGAGGCGGGGCGAGGAGGGGCGGGGAGACACGAGGCGGCGAGAGGGGTAGGACGAGGCGGGGCAGGGCCAGGAAAGGCAGAGCGGGGCGGGGACAGACGCGGCAGGGAGACACGGGGCGGGGGAGTTGTGGCGGGGGGGTCGGCACAGGGAAGCCGGCACAACTCGGGCTGAAGAGGGAAGAGATGGGGAAATGCGAGTGCGAGGACTGTCCGGATTGGGAAGGGTCGGGAAGACAGGGATGAGTTAGAAGCAAACGGGGCTAGGGTGGGCTGCGCTGGGAAAGACAAGGTGGGGTGAAGAAGGGCGTGTTAGTAATCAAAGATGGCCAGCAGGATGCGGTGCGAAAGGAATGGTAGAAGCAGGGAAGGTAAGGGGCTGGGACAAGAGAGGAACAGAAGTGCTTAAAGAGGCTGGATAGGGAGAGGCATTAGATGGTGAAGTGGGGTAGAGTAGGCTGAGAGACGTAGCACGAAATAAGTTAGGCAAGTTGGGGAAGAGCGGGATAAAGAAGACTATGCAGAAAAGGGCGGTGTAAGACGAAACAAAGTGGGGTTTGGAGGGCGAGGCGAGAATAGTGAAGCGGGGCCTGGGAGGGTGTACAGAGTGACGTATGGTGGGGTAACGTGGAATGAGGTCGTGTGATGCGGAGTTCAGTGATCTCATCTACCTCTGTGGGAGAATGGGTATGACCTTTAGAAACCTTCGTCGCCTCATGGGAAGTAACGCTAAGAACGTGATTCTGGAATACGACAGTAAAATCTTTTTATTTAAGATAACTAAGAGATAACAATACGCAAAACAAACACTTATGTGGAGGAAGAATGGCGCATGTGCTCTCATGAACGGAATGAAGTAATTCAAGAAATTGTTGACTGCGGCGCGGTGAAACCATGTAGCATGAAAGGCTGTGATGCTTGAAAGAAAGTCTAAAAAAAAAACGAGAGTAAAAGAGTGCAGTGCATGAAAAGTTAGTAGATGGGATCGGAACCTGGCGAAGAAACAGCGAGGAAAAAATTCAAATATGCGATCATGGGAGACGAAGCCAGGGTTGAGAAATGGGACGTGTGCTAAGGATTCTGAAATTCGAGTGAAAGAAGAGTTGAGGTTATCGAATTTCTTAATGAAATAAGGTGTAATGATCCTCTAGGCAATCTCTAGCCCTCTAGGTGGAAAATATTTATGAAAATATTTGAAGATACACATTGAATTGTAGCTGCTGAAATCTTTGTGACGAAACCCGCATTAGCTGAGTGATTTTCAATTTTTTCTCTTTGTAATAACAATATAGTACACCTGAGTGAACTAATGTAATTATTATCATATAAATAATATCAGTATTTGCTTGAAAGGTATCAGAAGCGTGATGTAAATTGCAACTGAAGCGAAATCCAGCTCCCACCTACACGTCGGCATGTGTGATTTCCTCTTCAGGTATATTACCAAGTGAGGCACTGCCGATACAGAGGGAAACTCCCGACCTCCCGACATGTGCAGTCATGCAATGCATGCAAGTGTAAGAATATCAGTGCGAATGCGCTTGTTTGTGAGAAAGAGAAGATGGAAAAAACAAGGCAAGAAAGGTCTCACGCGATGCGTTAATTGTTTGTTAAAGTACTGTTCCGGTATTCATCTGGTATTGACCGGAGAAACCATAAAAAACTACCGATCGATGCAGCCAACCGCTAGAGTTCACCCCCAGAAAGTGACGAATTCCACCCAACCAAGTAGCTAGTGTCAAAAATCCACCGCCGTCGGGATCCTAAGCCTAGAAGCTCCAGGTCAACGCTGCTGCAGACATCGGTGTTACCACGAGCTATAGCAGCCAGCACGATTGACAGATAAGTGATTCCGTGTGCGATCACTGCTACGGTCATTAGTCTTAATAAGTGTGCATGTTTTCCCTCTGCAAGTGGGGTGATCTCTCCGTTGGATGATGAGATCCGGCGCCGACCTTCCCATAGGCTTGCGGTTTTTTTCTCAAACAGATATCTCCCACCGACGGGACGCCGCCACAGTCGGGACAAGCTCTGAGCTGCCGATCGCTCTCCCGGCAAGTGGTAGTGTAGTGCACATGTTCGTGTGTGTACATAAGGAGTGAACATTGGATAAGGAAGGAAAGGATTGCGCGCGGTTCGTGGCCCGTTTGTTAGGGTACTGCTCTGGCATTCGCCTGGTATTGATCGAAGAAACCACAGACAACTACCGATCAAAGCAGCCGGCCGCCAGAATTCTCCTGTTATATAAGTGGAAGTGTGTGTGTGTGTGTGTGTGTTTGCGTAAGGGATGAGGATATGACAAGGAAGAGGAAGGAAAGATAACGCGCGGTCCGTGGCCCGTTTGTTAGGGTACTACTCTCGCATTCGCCAGGTGTTGATCGAAGAAATCACAGAAATCTACCGATCACAGCAGCCGGCCGCTATTATTCTCCCTCAGTCAGCGGCTGAACTCGACCTAACTGTCTAGCTGGTGTCGAAAACCCTGCCCCTATCCGGACTGCAACCGTAGGACCTGGCGGTCAGAGGCACTGCAGTGACATCAGCTGATGCCCTGAGCCACCTTCCCCGTTGTGCCGCTGCGAGCGGAGCGGAGCGGGCCATCGCGACGGCGCGGAGAGCGAGGGTGGCTCCCGGGGGAAGACGCCCGGATGAAAGTGGCCGTGGCGGCCGGCAGAATGCGAGTTCCGCCGGCGACGTCGCGCTGCCCGCCGCGCAATCGCCCCCTCCCCCGCTTCCGCGCCGCCCCCGCTTGCGTCCCCGCCGCGAAAAAGCGCCCCGCCGCGCCGGCCAGCAACAGGTCGGGCCCCGGGGGCGGAGAGGATGAGCCGGTGGGCGGAGGGGGTGGGGAGAGGGGAGGTCGAACCGGCACACGGGGGTTCGGGGTGGGTGGTGGAGATAGCGCTAAACTGGTCCGATGAACTATGCTTGATGTAGAGGCGGACTGAGGAGGGATCAAGATGATCACAACTCCCGACGAACTATAAAATAGATCTTTTCTTTTTTTACATACGAATTTTTTAATTAAAGAGCCATTTTGAATTAAGACCATTTTAAAAAAAGAAACTCGATGTACTAATTAACATGATGTAGTGATATATGTGCTCATTTCGAAATTATATTTTATGTAAAGAAACAACAATATCTAATCTTTTCTGTGCAGTTGCTCTCAGAGCGATCTTAACCTAATACAAGTATCGAGTCGTATCATTGTTCCGAAGTACCCATTTTGCCAGAAAGGGTGTGCTCAATATGCTCAACTCGGTAGAATGTAGGTATTGTAATGGCTTAAAGGCCTTCGGCCTAGCCACATTGGATCAAGTTTCTAATTTGGCTGTAATAATTACCTATTAAATAAAAAAAAAAATAAAAAAGAAAGGGTGTGGCGATGAAAAGTGCCCCCAAAACAAAATCAAATAAATAATCGCAATGCTCGTGTGAAAGAGAATACAAAATGACGTAGATTCACAAAACATCAGTCTCCTAGGGCAATCTAGGGCAATCATCGATTATGTATCAAACTCAATCGGAATATCCTTTGTGGAAATACATGATGGAAAGAGATGGGTGGCCTCTTGCACATTCGACTTCAGAAAATGAATTTCAGGTACCATTGTGCGTCATTTTATTAACGTGAATTTTAAATGCCAAAATTATCACAGTTACAAGTCATGAAGCAGAAACAGAGAAGCGCTTTTTTAAATATTACATCTTTTATTTTAATTACCCTTTTATTGAATTAATTTGGTCGGTCACCGTTGAAAATTGTCTATTTATGCCACTTAAAAAATGTTTCTTAACACCTCTTGCACTCCATGAAACATGGTGACCACAGTCGACGTTGAGACTCGGCGGGGTGCGGACGTTCGCTGCTCCGCTGTGCTTCCATCGCGCGCTATGACCGTGGTCGTTCTAGATAAGCGTCAAGAATGAAAGCTGTTATAGTTTGTTTTGTTTTTTTTGTGGTTAATAGTTGTTCCTTAACTGTGTGCAAATTCGGGTGACGAGTTCTCCTAGATTTGTGAAGTTCAGTGTTTTAGTGAGTGTTCTCTTCATTTCCACGCACCGAGAAGCTCGAAGTGCGTATGTTTCTGACCATCGTGTTGCTGCTTGGCATCCGAGCAACAACATCATGGAAGTCCTCCATCCCAATCAACAACCAAGTATTGTGTCAAGTAAGAGTTATGTTCAAGCTTGTAATAGTTCCCTGTTTCCTAAGAAAGAAAATGCAATTGTGATTGACTCTGCAAATTATGCACCGACAGTTGACTTCATTGAAGCCCTTGCAGGAAAAACTAATCCTTCTCATATTCGGTTTGCATCAAAGATCTCTAATAACAGGCTGTGTGTTTATTTGTCCACCAAAGAAGTTGTTGACGATCTAGTATCCAAAGTTAAATCAATAATTGTATCTGACCATGAATTTACTATAAGACCGCTAATTTCACGCAACAAAAGAATAATTCTTTCCAATGTTTGCCCGAGTATCCCTAACAATCTACTAGAAGATAAGTTATTAGAATTTGGCGTTAAAACTGTGGCATCAATGTCTTTTATTCGTGCAGGTTTCTCTAACCCAAACTTAAACCATATCATGAGTTTCAGAAGACAAACCTACATAGCACCGGAACATGAAGAACTACTCCCGGAGTCTTTCCAAGTAACATTGGATGGTTTACCGCATTGGATATACATCTCATCTGATATCCCTACCTGCTTTCAATGCAAGCTACAAGGTCATTTTGCTAAGAACTGCCCAAATGGCAACTCACCCTGCCGCAAGCAGCTATCAGCCCGAAGGTAACAACCTTTCCCTTATCAGACGGCGACCTTTCCGTTTTTCCTGCCCCCGGTCCCGCTCCTGTCATTAACGAGAACGAATTCCCTGATCTCCCAAATGTTTCACAACCAGATCCTTTACCGGCATTCCTACAACTTCAGTCTCGGAATCCAAGACTAAGAAGCCAACGGAAAACACGGTAAAATCAAGAACTAAAAGGCCACTCTCAACTAGTAGTTCCCAAGCGACGCCTCTTCCCGCTAATGTGTCAAGAGATCTCGTTACGGAAAAGACTATCCTCTCTGATTCGGAGATATCTTTAGACTTAGAAGACCCCCCTGTGAAACAAAATAGTGTTCCCCAAAAAAAAATAAAAACCACCTCAGATAGTAAAGAAGACATTCAATGGTCAGTGACCAAAGAAAAGATTGAAAAGAGCCCAATTAAATACCGTTATCGATGAATGAATTGTTAAGCTTCTTTGACAAATCTAAAGGTTCCCAGAACATTGCAGAAATTGCTAAAGACTTCTCTCCAGATATTCCACCTTAATTTCAATGTTACGGGATATTTATTCCACCCTTCCTAAAAAGGTATTAAAAAAGATGTTCCAGAATAATCAAAAAACTTGAAAGTGCATTGGATTCTGATACGGATACGTCCCAGGCATCTACAGTGTAATACTACGGCCATATATTTCCCTGTATTCCGGCCTCATGAAAATTATAGAACTCCTCACCAAATTTAATCTCATAAATAGTATTTAGATAGTGATTATACATTGTCCCATGTACAATATTAATATTAAGGCTCTATGTGTGTATCCCATGAAATTGTGCAACTAATGTATATTTGTATATTTGTAACTACTGTATTATTGTAACTGTGGTCGCCAATGACCTAGACGTTTCTAAGGCGACCTTAAATAAATAATATAAAAAAAACATGGTGACCGACGTCTGGTCTCGCTTTTCAAACGAAGTGGTCAGGTGGTTCGTGACGGAAACTGGTGCTGTGCAGAACGAGCAAAAATCGGTGCACGGGAAGAGCCCACCCATATCTTTCACCGTGGGAATATCGGGAGGGAAATGATATTGTCAACGTGCGATCGGAAGTGGCACCCTCGGATGCTGCTCCCACACAGCTGCGATAATTTAAACACACATTACACACGCTACTTGGCAAAAAAGAAACGTTGAAAAAAAAACACGAAATTTTGTGTAGACTGTTGCGACAAATGCGTGATATCAGTTATTGAAGAAAGTGACAATGATTGTCTATGATTGTCTAATTGTCAATGATTAATAAATCTACAACTAATAATTTGATTTATATTATAAACATAAATGATTAATATACCTAAAACTGAGTAATTAGATTTATATTAGAAACAATAGATAAATCTGAAAGCAAAAGGGGTTTCATAATTTTATTCCGATAGGAATTCTTTCCGTTAAAAACAAACATTTGTCAGCAATAAGTTCCAAATCATTCTAGTAAGCAAGTCCTTTCAATACTTTTAATATAAACTGTTCAAACTTTGGTTTCTCCAATCACATTTTGGCTCAAATTTCAAATATTTAAATCGTCCACATTGTTTAAAAATAAAAATATATGTTATTGAATGTTACAAGACCCATTTTAGGAAAAATTGAGACAGTACTCCAACGTTATCACGTCGAAAATAAATTTTTTTCTATATGAATTTGGCGTCAAAATTCGTTGACAAAAATACCTTCAAATTGAACTATGTTTCTCGGCTCTGCAATTTTATTTAGCCTGATGCACGCAATAGAGGCGGAAAGATATAGAACATGCAAAACACGTTTCTCGTTGTCTCTCTGTAACATATTGCCCCAAGAGGCTGATTTTTTTGTGAATCTACGTCATTTTGTATTCTCTTTCTTACGAACATCGCTATTATTGATTTGGTGTGGAGATACTTTCACGGCCTTATTCGGCGGACCCTTTAAGCACGTTAATTTCGATCGAAATGAATATGTAGATGCACAAAGAATCAATCTGTAGGTTTTTAAGTCTTCTTAGCAAATACAATAGGCAATTGTTAAATTTTAATCGTTTCTATGGTAATCGTAATATTCTAGGTAGATATTGTTTTTCTCAGACTTTAGCTCTTGGGGAAGTATAAAAATCACCAAACAATAATGCAGTCCAACTACCACAGACTAGTAAGTTCGTCAATGAAATAATTTCGGCGAAGAGGATGACACGCCAACGCGGAGGTAACAGACATAGTGTCAGTCAGCTGTTATCGTCTATAACTCTATTGTTGTGAGAAAGAGTAAGGGAGTTCCATAACAGACGCTCCTGGGCTGCCATGCAAGCTCGTGAGAGAAGAGTTGTGATTTATAGCAATATTTGCAGATTAAGCGAAACCAGATTTGTGGGTTGTGTTCAAAATACGTTATTATGTTAATACCTTTTACGTTTCGTACAAATGTAAACTCCTTATTTATTCAATTCCTTTTACTTTATCTTGAAGATAATGACAATACTAATATAAATATAATTCTAATTTTTTATTAATTTCAGTCTTCCAGAAAGTAATTCCTTCACTCAAGTTTGCCACAAATGATGATTGCTACAACTCTCGCGACAAGTGAATCATGCTGATAAGGACTCAGAATTAATCTGAAGGATCATAATAAAGATAAAGGGAAAATTATATATCATGAATGAATATAATCTTATTTGTGTGTATGATGAGGCTTGAAAGCGGCGTAACTTCCAGTTTATTTTACTTTACACAACGTGGATGCATATCATCGGTAAAGTACGTCGTTTGTAAAAATCGGACTATTTATTAGGAGTCAGGTTAATGCGCAGCAGACAGGGACGGCGCGGTGACGATGAGGTGAATGATGAAGCAATGGAGGAATGGAAGGCAAGGAAAACGGGAAATCCCTGAGAAAGCCTCGGCAGCAGTTAATATTAGTATTTCGTAGTTATTAAAACCTTGCCGTTCTGACTTTGAGTTCATTCCGCACCACCAAGTGAACAACATTATGAAAAGAAAATGAAAACCATACCAAAAACAAAGTTGGACATAAAACGTTGCGTTTGCAGAAATATCTACCGCTTTTAAAAACACGTACACCATTTTTGGTCACATTGATGCGTGATGTTTCTGCCTCTGAAAGTTGCGCCGCAAATCTCAACAAAAGGAGCCGAGGCAAAAAACACCGCTCTTTCGCAAGAGGGAAGAAACGACCCAGACGACGTCGCCCGTCTCCTGAGCTACGTCTCCGGACGGAGCACTCCACCGCGGCGGCGGAGTGACAGAGCACGGCCCGTGACAGCGCCTGCTTACCCCGCAGAGGAGCGTCTTTCCTCCGTATTTATTTCTTCATTGGACTTTAGGGAGGGCCCTTCAAGAACTAAGGGCACCGATGATCTAATGCGTAGATGATGCAGATAATGACGATGGTGAGGTGGATGATGATGGAGCAAAGGGGGAATGGGAGGCAAGGAAAACAATGGAAAGCCCCGAGAAAACCTGCCGAGAGGTCGCTTTGTTTACCACAAATTCCACTTGAACTGGCCGGGGATCGATTCATTGATGATTCCGATTGATTGCTTTTTTCGAGTTTCCGGGCGCGTCAACTGCTTTGGTCATTAGTCCCGTTAGTGTAGTGCATGTTTTTCCTCGGGAGATGGCGGTGATCTTCTGAAATCTGGACGTAAATGTAGCTTCACGATGCGCACGTTTTGTTGAGCTTTCCTTTTGCTTGTAGTAGTAGTAGAGCTTAGGGTGAGTTTCTGTTTGTTAGCAATAGAGAAAAATCAAATCTGTTTGTTCGTTTACCGTTACAAATAAGTTTTCTATAATTCGGCAACGAAAATATCTAGTTTTTGAAATGTTAATCTCTCGCTTTCTAAAATGTATTATTATTATTATTATTATTATTATTATTATTATTATTATTATTATTATTATTATTATTATTATTATTATTATTATTATTATTATTATTATTTTCATCTTTCAACTATTAATACCGGTAGCGGTAGCCCAGTGCATCAACTGATGTCACTGCAGCGCCTCTGACCGGGAGGTCCTAGGTTCGAGTCCTGACGGCGGCAGGATTTTCGACACTGGCTTTTCAGCTAGGTCGAATTCAGTCGCTGTCTGGAGGAGAATTCTAGCGACCGGCTGCTCTGATCGGTAGTTTTCCGTGGTTTCTCCGATCAACACCAGGCGAATGCCGGAGCAGTACCCTACGAAACGGGCCACGGACCGCGCGCGATCTGTCCTTCCGCTTCCTTGTCCTATCCTCTCCTTTTACACCCACACTTACACTAACATGCACCACACTATCACATATTCCGGGAGACCGGTTGGGAGCTTAGAGCTCGTCCCGGTTGGGGCGGTGCCCTGCTGGTGGGAGAGTCCTGGTTAGGGGGAAACCCCATTAGCCGACGGTAGGTCGGTGCCGGATCTCCCCATTCAGCGGGGGAAGATCACCGCCATCTCCCGAGAGAGAAACATGCACTACACTAACGGGACTAATGACCGTAGCAGTTGACGCGCCCGGAAACACGAAAAAATCAATCAATCAATCAACTATTAATAGTTAAATTGTTGGAAAGGGATTCTGAAACTCAAGAAAGCTTGCACAGATGATTTTCTCATACGTCACATACAGTTTTTGACTAAATAAATAAGTAATAACAATATCAGCTAGTTTCCGCGCCAAACACCTTTTTTCACAGAATCTGCGCAGCTGTAAGGTAGCCCCCGCTCCCAAAGTCAAAAATCTTTTTTTTTTCAATGCCGCCAGGATGTGAATTGCTACTACGCCTTTTACCTGAGGAGGCGACCTTTTGTGACAATGTTTGGCTGAAAAATTCTTCAACAATTGACTCTGGTGGCGTCATATTAAGAAATGCATTTAATTCCCAGAAGTGCCAACAATGCTGGCCCCCAGTATCTGGCGCGATCTCAGGAGCGTCTATGAAAGCAATTCAATCTTTTCAAAACAGTTTGTCCTTCCAAAGAGTTTCATACGAAAGACGTCTTTGCCTTTCTCTCTGGAAGCCAGCCCGCGGTTTATACAGGAAAATATACGTCCAAAGCGGGACGTTTAAAATGCATGCCCTTTGCTGTAAATTAGCGCCAAGGAATCGTTATAAATGATAGAATTTAAAGTACGGCGCCAATTTTGAATTAATTGTGGCCGCCTATGTGCCAACAATAGGAGTAATCCCCCTTCACTTTTATACATAGTAGTCATAGTATTCCGTAAGTCGTCACGAGGACCGCCAGGTAACATATCTGTGTACGCGCCTTTCATAAGCGCTTCTGCGTCACTACACTGCGGAAAAACTTGTGGAGGAATTACGAATGTGGTACGGCTTAGGATTCTTCCCAGGGTTTGGACTAGCGTCTGTGAAGCAAGGAAACTCGTTTTGTCGGAACAAATATCACAAGAGATTGTTCGGCATTTGAACTCGACCTCCTTGGTGAAAGGCAAGCGTCTTTACTCTGAGCAACGAGCCACCTTCAACCGCCTTCATCCGCCCCGCTCTCCGTCTCGCCATCTCTGATTTCCCATCCTTCCTGTCCCGTCCCTCCATTGCGTGTCTCCATTGCGTCCCGGCCCCGTCCCCCTAACGAGCTCACAAGGCTCACCCCTTTCCTGGCTTCACTTCCTGCCTTCTCCACTGGTGCCGCTGTGCCGTATTCCGTAATATCGCAAAGAATTGAGGGCTGCAGAAAACGTCTCTCACTCCAAATCAGAGAGAACTCGAGAAGAGATGGCTATTGTCCCAGGAAGAGGCCACTAAATGCAATGGCGGACACGCCTATTTATTTATTTATTTATTTATTTATTTATTTATTTATTTATTTATTTATTTATTTATTTATTTATTTATTTATTTATTTATTTATTTATTTATTTATTTATTTATTTATTTATTTATTTATTTATTTATTTATTTATTTATTTATTTATTTATTTATTTATTTATTTATTTATTTATTTATTTATTTATTTATTTATTATTTATTTATTTATTTATTTATTTATTTATTTATTTATTTATTTATTTATTTATTTATTTATTTATTTATTTATTTATTTATTTATTTATTTATTTATTTATTTATTTATTTATTTATTTATTTATTTATTTATTTATTTATTTATTTATTTATTTATTTGTTTTACGTCAAAAACAGTTAAAAACTGCGTATGGCGTGATCACATTTTCAAAATTCTGTGATCCCCACACTAAGTCATATACTACTTAAATTTTGAATTTTGAAAGGAAAAAAAAAAGAATAAATTTTGAATTTTAAGGAAAAAAAAACCCAAAAAATTTTAAAAAAACTCCCATGTAATAAAATCTATTTTCAAGGATAAATAAGCAATAAATTTTCGCTCTTATTAATTCCTGCCGCGACAACATGGAAACGATAATTTGAATAACTATATTTCCCAATGAATTCTAGAAGACGTGCACAGAAAATGAAGTTACATTTATGTCCAGAAGCAAAACAAGGGGCCATCTCAGCATTTGCTCAATGGATCAGGGAAACTGGACGAAAAACCTGATCGAGATGGGGTCATTGACCCGGACGTTGTAGTACAATAGTTGTTACAGGTTGTTTATACTCATTTATACAGTCCAAATGGTAAATAATGCATTATGTATCATTGTTAAAATTAATGTTAATGTGCCTTCACGCCCTCGAGCTTTCCACGGGCTAAGAGATTCAGGGCATCAACTGATGTCGCTGCAGTACCTGAGATTGAGAGGTCTTTCGGTTCATGACCAGATTGTCATAATCAGATTGCCAAGATTTTCGACACTAGCGAGAGAGGTCGAGTTAAGCCGCTTTTTGGATGAGAATTCGAGCTCGGTTCCTCTCACCAGCCGTTTTTCGTGATTTACGATCAATACCAGGCGAATGCCGGAGCAGTATTAGGAAAAAACGTGCCACGCACCGCGCGGGATTTTGACTTCCTTAGCCTTGTCCTTTCCTTATCCCTTACTTTCCCACACGCACTTCACCATGTCGGGAGATCGGCCGGGAACGTATAGCTTGTCTCGTCTAGGGGGGTGTCCTGCTGGGAGATGCCTGTATAGGAAAACCCCACAAACCGTCCCGTTGGTCGGCGCAGATCTCACCGTCCAGCAGGGGAAGAACGACGCTATCAACCGTCCTAAAGCATGCAATAGTACTCTTTCGGAACTAACGAGCATAGCACTGCTGTGCCCGGACAATTGAGTTTATCAATTAAGCTTTCGAATGAGCCCTAGACTCATGTCGACAATCGACATAGGCGCTTAACAATCGTAACCAATTCATACACTTAATTCATTTATATATTACGACAATAAATTTGTGTAGAGTATTTGGGAGAGAGTATTCGCAATTAAAGATATCAACTGTGGGGCTTAGACAAACATATTTATTCACAAAAAAAGAACAGTCTCATCTAGCAACGGAATTTCAAAAATGAAACATATGGCGTTTATAAACTACAATTTGTCATTTATTACGTAACATATGAATTAAGGTAATTTACCTTACGTGTAGATCAATTTTAAACAACATAATTTAAAAATGGATTTGTGATATATATTTATTAATGGGTTGGCACTACGTTCTTCCATTTCGTCGAATTTCCAGAAATACTTCAAATTTGTATTCTTAAAAAAGCTTCTAATTAAAATCAGGAATTTAAAGTCTTACGGTACAATAAATGAAAAGAGAAGCGTTTGGAATAAGAAAAAGATATTTTCTTACGTTTCATCAAAGAACTTAAATAAAAATATAAATTAGTTAGGGAATTTTATTTCATTAACTCGTTCATTTCTTCAAGGTTTATAATAGGAATACGGATATACGCAATACTCAAATAGAATTAATATAATCAACAAAAATAAACCATAGAGATGAATAATTGAAGTTGAATATTTACTTAAGTTAATTTTCAATACCCCGGAGTCATCTGAAAATTTCCAACCCGGTTGAAAATAATCCAGCGAGAACGTTCTTTGTGACGTGCGTGAATAGATAACATATGGAAAGAATAGGATACTCGTATGATGGGATGTCTGAACGATAAGCGGTGGTGTTGTGAAGTATGAGGTTCGTGAATTGTGGTGTGCATGAAAGGTATGGCAAGTGAAGTATGGGGTGCGTGCAGAGTGAAGTGTGTAAAGAGTAAGATTCACGAGGAGAGGGGTGCGTGAAGGGGAAGGTGTGTGAAGAATGGGATTTGTGAAGGCTGGTGTGCGTGATAGGTGTAGTGTGTGAAGCGAGGGTTGTGCGCAGGGAGATGTGTGTGAAGAGTGAGAATCACGAAGGGTGGGATGTGTGGAGAGGTGGGGTGCGTGAAAGTTGTGTTGCGTGAAGTGTGGGGGTGTGCTGGATGCGGTGTGTGAAGAGTGAGATCCGTGAAGGGTGGGATGCAAGAAAAAGATAAGGTAGGCGAAAGGCGGGGCGAAATGGAAGGTGGGTGAAAGGCGAGGTGAGCGAAAGGCGAGGTGCGCGAAAGGGAGGTCGGAAAGGTGAGTCTGAAAGTTTATGTGTGTAAAGATTAGAACGCGTGCGGGATGAGTGGTGTGAAGAGTGGGATTCGTGAGAGGTGGGGTGTGTGACGGAGCGAGAAGCTGAATGAGAAAGGGAAGGAATGTGGGCAGAAAGGTACGGCTAAGTGCGGAAAGGGCGATCGCACGGTCGGGAAGCGTGGGCCTGGACAGGAAAGGAAACATGGAATGAGGACAGGAGCGGACGGGCGAGCAGAAAGGTACGGCTAAGTGCGGAAAAGGCGATCGCACGGTGTGGAGACGAGGGCCTGGACGGGGGCGGGAGTAGGTGCTGGCGCGCTAGCGAGAGGGCGCGCGCCTGGTTTCAGGCTCACCGCGGGACGTGATGCAATTAAGCGGAGGACGATCGCGTACTACCAGAGCTGCGTAACCACCGCCTCCTCCAACATCACCGCCGACGTCTCGCGCTTACACGAGGCACGCTGACTGCCACCGCACGCCCCACCCCCCCGCACCCCTCATCTCCATCCCTCGCTCCCCTCTCTCCTTTCCCCTCTCCGTCGCAGTTCCCTTCAGGCCACGACAAATCCCCCTAGCCCGCGTCTCTGACAACGCTACGCCGCTTAGCCTGCTTTTCTTCGGCGCTGCTTAACCACTTGCAGCAGTTAGTCCGCTACGCTAACTTATCGCCTCCGGTTCTTGCGCTGGAGAGCGCACCCTTCTAAGCCGCACGTTAAGCCCCCGTGAGACATGTTTAGCGCAACTGAACTGTCGCCGGCGGCAAGAAGTTCCTCTTGTCGACGAAATGAAAGTTATGCGCGAAAGCCGACGTGACGACGGTCTGATTTTGTTTCTCTGAAACTCAAGTATTCCCTGAAAGCGGCGGAAGCTGCGAAACGTTGTCACTTCGTATTTGTTTCGTAATAGCTTAAAAAGATTGGCTGATAGTGCTGGGGAAAACCATTTGGATGCTATGCTATACTATATTATACAGGGCGTTGTAACAAACCTTGTGCGGTATAACAAACCTTCATATCCAATAGAAATGTAAACTAGCCTTATTCTACTTAATCATTCAATTATGGCCCGAGATTTTTAAATAAGTTTTTCGCATCACAAATGGCATTAATTTGTCTAGTGTTTCACGTTAATACACGATGATTAAAGGAGGCTGAAAACCATCTACTGTTCTGGGCAGTATAAATGGGAATTCTTGTTTGCTAGTTGACGGTCATTAACACACAATACTGTTGAATTAGTTTGAATTTCAATGTATTCCAACACGAATAGAACATGTAAAATCTGAGCCATTTTTTTGAGAACAGTGAATGCTAGTTCCCAATCGTTCATACGGGAGACAACACTACTCTGCTGTGCATCCGGAATCATATTGACATGCACTGAATTGTATGAATGTATTCAATAATTCCAAGAACTATCACAGAATATGAATAACAGTATGGAAATATTCTCTGAGCGATTTCATCCATTCACATGCACCTACAATCCTGTGATATTTTTACACAAACCAAGTTCATGCTAACATAACGGAGTAAATATCTCAAGCTGTCGACCTAACTTCTAGAACAGGGATTAGCCCTGTTTCTTAGATCGATCCCTTTTAAAGAATTGTTTGCTTCATCGAGCCTCCTTACAATTTGTATCTATAATATTCATTGTAGTATACAATCAAAACACAGAATTGCAGACAAAATACTTAATGATAACTATTTCGTGTACAAATATTTTTGTAAAACTCTCGATTTTCAATTATCTGAGACCCTTCCGCATCTGAATTGCCAAGTTCTTAATCTTCATTGTTGTGCCATAGTTACAAAATGTAGAACGTATTTAACGAAATAGCTAAAACATGTCTACAGTGCGTTTTGCTGAGACTATTTTCTTTCTCGATAGAGTAATATTGTGAATAGATAGTTACAGTTTTCTAATTTACCAAACGTCTTTAAGATGAATACTGGAATAGACAGAAAGAAGTTTGTAATATATGAGTACTATTACTAGTTTTCTTACTCTACATCAGAAAACAATTAATTTTCATTAATTTTTTTGCAAAGTGACCTTAATCTTGATTACACCTATCAGTCGCCGAAAAATAATGTCATTGAAATCATTTACATGCTATTTTGCTGTATTTAACCATGTTGTGAAGTAGATGAAGATATTTGGCTGAGAAAACACGATTGTCCAATCAAATACAAAATTCTGTAGCCTAATGCCACGTGAACAGCACTCATGTCAGAGAGTGAACGCACAACGAACTAGGCGCTGGTTTGGCCACAGGAAGGATGTATTCAGAATTGTGGTTCGACAACGACGTATAACGAGGTAGAGGGCGTAACCGCCATGGCGGGGATCTTTATTACCGCGTGTCGAGGTGGATGACGATAATGGAACAACGGGGATAAGGGGTTTATAAAGGAGGGTAGATGGCTGGATAATATGAGTGACATAGCGAAGCACTCCATAAAGTACACTTTTTTGACAGGTTTCAATTAGAAGTATAAAGCGGAAATGTGAAGTACTGACTACTTTTAAGAAACGACGGATCAGAATCAGTGGAATGATGGGAGAACATTAACATAAGTAGGGCCTTCCTCCGATGGATGGCATTAAGAACGAAGTGCATGCAACGAGAAGCAAGAGATTGAGAGTCACGAGGAACGTAGGAGCTTTAGAACGGTAGAGGTATAGTCACACAAGGCAGAGAATGCATGGTGCGTAGGAGCACCTCTGAGGAATTCGCAGGTGAGATCTTGAAATAAGGGTCGCTCTGATGGAGAAGGGACGCGCCGGGGAAGATCGTGCAGAAGGGTTGATAAGGAGGACCTGCTGGGTGGCGGGTGATTGATTGATTGACTGATTTTTTCGTGTTTCCGGGCGCTGCTGCTTTGATTATTAGTCCCGTTAGTGTAGTGCATGTTTTTCTCTAGAGATGGCGGTGATCTTCCCCCGCTGGATAGCGAGATCCGGCACCGACCTACCGTCGGCTAATGGGGTTCCCCCTAACCAGGACTCTCCCGCCAGCAGGGCACCGCGCCACCCTCAATAAGCTCTGAGCTCCCGACCTGTCTCCAGGAATATGTGATAGTGTAGTGAATGTTAGTGTAAGTGTGTGTGTAAGGGGAGAGGACAGGACAAGGAAGAGGAAGATTGCGCGCGGTCCGTGGCCCGTTTGGTAGAGTACTTCTCCGGCATTCGCCTGGTGTTGATCGGAGAAACCACGGAAAACTACCGATCAAAGCAGCCGGCCGCTAGAATTCTCCTGCAGACAGCGACTGAATTCGACATAGCTGAAAAGCTAGAGTCGAAAAACCTGCCGCCGCCAGGACTCGAACCTAGGACCTCCCGGTCAGAGGCGCTGCAGTGACATCCATTGATGCACTGAGCTACCGCTCCCGGTGGGTGGGTGGCGGGTGAGCGGGCCATGTGTGGACCCGGCGGGGCGCGGGACGTGGGTTTCCGGGGAGGGCGGGGTGCGACCGAAGGGTGGAAACAGCTGCGGGGTCGGGCAGCGGCCGTGCCGCCTGTCGATCAGACTTATCGACCACCCGCAGTGGTGACTCTCCCTCTGTCTCTCTCCCTCTCTCGCTCCCTCTCACTCATTGTTTTCCGTCTCTCTCCGCTTCGTCCGTCCCCTCTGATATGCCGTCGCTCTCTCCTCCCCCCCGCCCTTCGCACCGACCCCCCCCTTTCCTCCCCCGTTGCCGCTTCACTTACGACAATCCCTCCCCTCTCAGTCACGCAGTCCCGCGTCGGCCGAGCCGCTGCCGCACAGTGGTCCGGATTAATGGGGAAGCGGAAAATATTTCAATATCTTTAGTCGAGTTTTACACGAATACCATTTCAAGTGTGTGTTTGATCTTTAAGGCTAGTGTTGGTTTCTTCGGTCAACATGAAACTTCAGCAACCGACGTGGTGAACGCAGTGCGCCGCATACAAAAGTAATTGATCTGATTGCTCAAGATTTGTAATTATAACATAATATGTTTTTAGGTCCACTTGAAAAACATGAATTTAATATCATAATTAGAACACGACTGACGATTGCAAATGCTTAATGTCCTAAAATTGTCTTCAAAGACTTCTTTCAACTGCTATTGTGCTTTTCAACATAACCAATATCACGTTTTGTAATATAATATTCACTAGCACTATTCAACACCCAATAAAGATAAACAATAAACTTAAAAAAATATATCGCTTAAATTTAATTATATTCCGCACACTTTCATAAGTTTTCTTTATATATCACATTAATCTAGTCACTAATCTCCAAAATAATATCACAAAAGAAGTACCACTCTATGCGTTTCTAAAATATGTATTACATTCGAATCGGGCAACCACCAAATCCTAACACATCTTGATAACATTATCAAACAATAGTAGATTAACATTTGATTTAATCCCTTTTCTTTCATTCTGGAGCATTGTTAGTCCCGATCACCGCCGCAGCTTTCGCCGCCCTCGCCCCGCTGCGCCCTTCGCCACCGCTGCCCCTAACTACGCGGCCCACATCGTCAGAGCTCCCCGCCATCGTTCCCGTCGCCTCCGCTGCTCTAGTCTCCGCCGCTCTCACCATTATGCACGCGGCAATGCCCACCACCATCACCCCCACAGGTTCCGTATCCACCGCCGCCGCCGGCCCCACAAACGCCGCCACCACCCTCTCACTTGCAACCTTCCAGGCGTCTCCTCCGTCGCCAAAATTCCCTACCGCTACCGTCACTTCCACCGCCACCGCCATCGTCTCCGTCACCTTACACCCCCAATCCCCCGCCTCCACTACCGCCATCCCCTACTCCGCCACCCCGCCTCCACAGCCCCGCCTCCGGCAGCCACGCCCCCGCCCCCCGCCTCCAACAGCCCCTCCTCGGCCAGCCACGCTGCCGTCATGCCTGCTGCCTCCGCCTCCGTGGCGAGTTCCCTGCAAGTTGCCGCGCTCGTCTCAATCGCAACCGACGCAGAATCCCTTTTGTTTTGCGAAGCTTAACGAACTGGAAGTAAAAATTGCGCAAGCCTTTCCCCCGCCCCGTGGAGCCACCGCTACTTTCATCTCGATAAATAACACAGTGGGGCGAAGAGAGGCCGTCGCTGAGAAGGGGAGCGGGCGGCGGAAAAGGAAGCGAGGGAGGAGAAAGGACAGGAAACGGAAGGATCGGAAGAGGTGCTGTGTTGACAAAACGGAACGGATTAACAGAAGTTCAAGAATCCGTATCTAAAGAGGGTTTTATACTCGCAGGCAGAATGAGAGATGGTAAAGCATACAGGAGAAGATGAAGGCTATGACGGAATGAGTGACAGAGGTACGAGAGACGCCGAAAGAGTTGAATGTAGAATGACAATGAAACAGTAACAAGCGATTGCTTGGAAAAGGAAGAGGACGATTAAAATCAGAATCAAGACAAAATGATTGTCTAAGTGGGAACCTAATTCACGACGTTTATTATTTAATGGTTACACAGCCAACTACTTTAACGATTGTTTACTATAATAAAATTTTAAAATGAAATGAGAAAGAAGAAGAAAGGGAAAGAAGGAGAAAGAGAGGGATATTGAGAAAGTGAGAAAGAGAGATATTGAGAGAGAGATATTGAGAGAGAGAGAGAGAGAGAGAGAGAGAGAGAGAGAGAGAGAGAGATGACAGAAGACAGAAGCAGATCAAGAGAAGCGAAGGAAATATATCAAATGCATCAGAGAACAGGAAGAGAAGAGTGTCTCCACCTCAAAGAGTTTAACGTTTTGAATGCGGGACTGCCCGGGTGGCAACAAATTTTTTCGGACGGGCAGTCGGACGGGCAGTCGGACGGGCAGTCGGACGGGCAGTCGGACGGGCAGTCGGACGGGCAGTCGGACGGGCAGTCGGACGGGCAGTCGGACGGGCAGTCGGACGGGCAGTCGGACGGGCAGTCGGACGGGCAGTCGGCGGGAGTCGGCGGGGGGCAGGGGCAGTCGGACGGGCAGTCGGTCGGGTAGTCGGTCGGGTAGTCGGTCGGGTAGTCGGTGGGGCAATCGGTCGGGTATTCGGTCGGGTATTCGGTCGGTCGTACGTGGGCCGTAAGTCGGTCGCAGGTCGGCCGCCCGGCGAGGGGTGGTGGGCGTGTGGGGAAGACGGGGGGGGGGCAGGGGGTGGAGGGCGTTTGTAGGGGGCGTTTGCGAGGCGGGCCTTTAGGGAGAGAGTCGAGCGTTTCGGGGACGGACGTTTTGGGGGGCTGAAGTTTGGGGGAGGGGTCCGGGTGAGCGTTTTGGGGAGCGGGAGTTGAGGGGGCGGGCATTTGCGGGTCAGGGAGTTGCGGGGCGAGCGTTTGAGGGGGTCGGTGGGTGGGCGCTGCGGGCGGCGCGCGGCCAAGGCGCCGTGCCCTGTTTGTGTTTGCGGATCAGCGGGGCCTCTGGCCGCAGTTCGTTAATTGGAGGGTCGCTTTCGGCCGCGTTCGGGGTCGCTCGGCTGCGCCCGCTGCCCTCTCTCGCCCTGCCCCTGCCACGCGCTCGCGTTCACGCCGCTTTGAGCCGACCGCCACCCCCGCCGCCGCCGCCCTTGCCCCCGACGCGCCCGTCTCAGCGCCGCCTCCGGGGTCGCGCACCGACCGCTTGCCTCCAGAAACCTCCCCATGATTTTCGCTTGTGAGTGAGGGAACGCCACCGGGCATTAGGAACGATTACACAGTAAAGAAAAGTACTTGCCCTCCAGAATCTTTTGCAGACCTTCGAATGGCATTAAATGAAGTAGCTCGCAAATAACTGAGATGAGCTTAGTTCTCCTGTAAATTCTTGGGTGTTGTTTTAGTCGAGAGCTAGATGACTATAAATCATTTTTTAAAAGAAATTTCAAAAACATTAATCTTTAGCTCGTGACCCATGTAGATTACAGAACCCATTTCCTGCAAAATAGTTATCATTAAAATATATTTACAATTGGATGGTTCATTACCAGAGCTGCCAAACACATGAAGTCATGATGTCCCATATTCCTATCAAGTAGTAGCTGCAGTATTGGTGTCATATTTTTTATTCTTGTGATTGAATGAATGAATGCAAGAATGATGTGTCACAGTTTGAGCCAAAAATCATGAATTAATTAATTCATTCACAAGGATTATAAAGTTTGGTTATATAATTTATCAGTTCAGAGCCATGCTGTAGAGCTGGCACGTCAAACCGCGTCCGCACGAGCTACTTGTCCATCTAGGGTGTCTGGCGCTTCTACCGGCACAGGCAAATTCAACTGACTCCGCACTCATTTCCCCTTAAAATCGAGAAAGGGGTGTACATGCGCAAGCTGATGCGGCGAGTGGCGGTGAATACATACAAAAAAATACAAAAAAATTGTTGCCAGAGATTTTCTATAAAATAACCGAGAATTGTATTAAGCATTATTGAAATAGGGATAACCACAGCAATAAATTGTCGTTGAAACAATTTATTATTGTGGATGATGATCCTTATTTCTATAATGAATTACCACAAGATCTCAGCTACCACCATGAAATTAATTGTATTATGTGTGTATTCTTCACTACTTATTACTATTTGATGTTTATTTTCGTACTTAATTGTCCCTTATATAAACATCTCTGATAAGTCACAGGAATAGGTTTGAATGGCAAATTCTTTCCTTGTTTTCGTTTTATGTTAGCAGTTATGTGTATTTAGCAATAATTTGAAATAAATTAACATGTTGTAAGTTAACAATTCTTGCTTACGGACGGACAGCGCTTGTAACAGACAAGAATAATGGTCTGTTAAAACTTCTAACCTGAACGTAGAAAGTTCATGCTTTTACAGATTCTTAAGTAAACAGAATTAAAAAACCAAGATACTTTTAATTCATTTTTTTAAAATTTTACTCTCAATTGAGAATTTGAAATTGGACTGATGTATTATTTCATTTTAATATATCATTTTTTTGCTTTAAAGAGAAAATGGGAATCAATATAGCAAACTTTGTGAGAATAATTGTCAAGAAACCATGTTACTTTGCCCGCAACCTTGACATACCTGATGTAGAGGAAAAGGGCCTTAACAACCTAGTGGGTAGGCAACTCTAGCACTGATCCACTCAACTGTTTTGTAGTTGAGTTCGCAGTTCTTCTGAGGGTGTAATATAAGCTGATCTTTATTTTCAAACTGGAACTATATAATATTGGTGACGTTTACGAACAGTTTAAAATGTATCCAAAACTGTTAGTAGTAGCTAACCAGTGAGATTTGTTCGCACAGTAGTAAACATTTCTTTCTAGAATATCATATCAATACACTCAGTACTAATATGTTCGTGTGGTCGAAACTGGGCAACAAAGTGTATTATTGTAATATTATTGTAGATGTAATATTTCATTTTTTGCCAGTACACCCCTGAATGTGTTTAGTCCGTCATCCGCATATTCTGCCATTTCGAAGTCCATTCACAATGGGAATAAGTTCGACGCACGTACGTAATTAAACATGGAACTGGGGAGGGGATGAGGAAAGAAGAATCGCGCACAATCCGAAGATCTTTTCTGAGCGTACTTCTTCGTTTGCTTTTTGTTTGGAATGCACTCGAGCGAACTACTAGTAAGAAACGACCAGAACAAACGGATAAGATAGACAAGCTTTATTGTGATCGACAACGAAAATACTGTATTTGAATCCATGGGGCCTAATTGGAATGACATTTCCAAAGATATTTACCAGTCACAGAATCGTAGAGATTATTTACATTAATTGAGTGCCCTCAGAGGCAGATAATTCACAAAATGAGGGTACAAATAATGGTGCACTTGTGGACGCAGGATTAAGATAAAGAATCTTGTCACGAAGAGCAGTAAATATTTTTAACCCTAGCAGATCTAAGAGGTACATTTGTAACCCCTAACATGTTATTTGTTATTTATAGGTTAATGCTACTATCTGCATGGCATTGTTCTATCTTGATATTTTGCCCTAACGCACCAAAAATATGATCACAAACAATGAGAGATTTTTGGCCGAAAATTCTCCGTTTCCCGAAGCATGATTACATAAATTTCTCTTGTTACGAAGTACCTTCGTAAGGGTGAGAAAGTAAAAATTAGTTATTCTTTCAGAAAATGTTTTTTTCTCCTTTGGGAGTACAACATGCACTTCATTAGTACTCAGTTAAACAAATTATAATAACTTGTTTCTTTAAGAATTAAAATCAGCTCTTATTACATTCTTCGAATTGCGATTAGGGATTCGACATGTATGGCGATGCTTTCAAAACATCGATGTTTCTAAAAATTATCGATGTTTTCAACATCGATGTATTGAACATCGATGTATTGAACAAGGGGTGGAAAACAACGACAGGATAAAGCACGCGCGAAACAGTGTAAGTGTAAGTGTAAGTGTAAGTGTAAGTGTAAGTGTAACAGTGTAAGTGTAAGATGTTTCATTTTTTCAAGACAAAAAGGTAAAATAAACTTACCAGAATGTTCATTGTGTAAAAAGTTTGATGTTTCTCTATAAAAATATATAAAATAAAGAAAATATTGAAAAAAATTGTTAAAAAAATATTGTTAGAAAATTTAAAAAAATATAAGGGGGTCCAAACTTTACTCCATCAGTACTCTAAAGGAAAAACTCTGCTTAGGCCTCTGAGGGTTAAAATAATTTCGTATGAAACATGCTTGCTTCATACAAATACGTCAATATATCATGATGGTAATTAAACTCAAAATGCACACAAAAAATCTGTGTAAAAATGAAAGTTTTAAGATTCTGCAAATGTTCTGTGAGTGTATGTATATGTGTATGTGTGTGTGTGTGTGAACGTGCGCGCGTTGCTTCCGTGCTTAAAAACATCATTCCTCAACTACTTCATTCATCATTATATGGAAAGCAGAAATTCTCGAGCATTATTAACGAGTAAAAACAGAATCAATATTAAACTGAACCTTAAATACTATGTCAAAACGCACATGCAAGAACATTATTATCTAGTATCTCTATTGAAGGTAGCTCGAGATGTACGTACTACTCAAAATTATTTGTGCAACCGGAAACTAAAATTTCACTTCTAATATTTTACTGTGCTAAAAAACAACCACCATAAGGTTGAATTAATTCGAACAACACTGATCACATTTTTCGAGTCCGCGATATTATGCAAAATTTTAATAATAGATTTAAATTCTCTAAGAACAGTTCAATTTTCCAGATGAGGGATGAGAACGTTCATTTCAAACTCGAAGTTCCACGACGAAAATTGGTTCTTGCATACTGCGTACGATGCGCGCTGAGAGCAACTCCGACCATTTATATTGTGAAACGAGCGTTCGACGCCAGCAGCGAAGGCCGACCCACCAGTTCATTAGTGGAGTACATAGCTGCAGCCGCCGTGGTGGCACATTACGGCTCCCGTTGCATTTTATATTTACGCACCACTGCATACCATCCGTGCTTCATATTTTTATTACAACCTGCATTCCGGAATTGTTTGCAAGGGTCGGCAGCTACGCTATTTCATGTATAATATTGAGATTTCATTGCCCATTTGATTGTGGACAGTTGATAGTGCGCTGAGATGAAGTGGGTATGTGTGTACAGCGAGAGAACACGCGGGAGAATGTAACGGAATGTGGTTGCAGAAAATTGGAAACGCTATGGAGATTTGCTTTGCGGTTTCCGTAAAATGATGGGGTAAACGATAAGTGGTGTAGGGAGATTGGAAATCATGGAGAGAAATAGGGACATGCATTTATGGAATGAAAATGAGCGAGAGTAGAAGAGAATGAAAGAAGGAGATGGAGAGAAGGAAAGGAAGAGAAGGAAACAAAAGCAAAGAAGGAAAAATGGAGAAAAAGTATCAAAAGAATGAGAGAATGGGAGAGAGAGAAAATTATATAATAGTAATTTCGCTGATATTAGAAGTGCCATTAGTAGGGGAAACCAAACTCAATGGAGAAGAAACAAGGAAGAAATGAGTAGCACGACAAGAGAAGAGAGCGTGAAAGTGTGCGGAATGGAAGTAGTGAAGCAATAAGAAATTTAGTTTCAGTGGAGACAAAGAGAGAAAATATACACACGACTGGAAGAAGACGTTTATAAGCTGGCGATTCGACGGAATAAACAGTTCTCATATGGCTAATAGAACAAGATGGGAAAGATAATGCTAGGGCTTGTAGGCTTGCTAGAACGCACACTGTATTACGGAGTCACCCACGAGTGATGCAGTGGAGTAATGGTGCAAGAGGGAGACTGTCGTATGAAGAAAAGGGGGAGGAGAATAGATGGGAAGGCGAACGGATGGGGAAACGGGGGGGGTTCAGTGTTGGTCACGAGAGGGATGCGGCGACGGGCAAGAGCGAGCTGGTTTGTCCTCGTCGCAAGCGCTCAGGAAAACGGACGGGCGTGAAACGAGATGGAGGGGAAGAGGAATTTAAATTTCTTTCATTTCCATCTGGGCAGAAATTGGAGTTATAGCTGTTCTTAGCGAGCGGCGGGAAAGCCGCGACGGGAAGCGACGGAGAGGAGGGTGGACAAGGGAAGGAAGGGCAGGGGCGGGAGGGAATGAGGAGGAGAAGGTCGCCAGGGGAGCGCGGGCAAGGCAGCTCGCTGCTGTGTGGTTGCGCGATCGTCTGGGGAATTACAGCTCGGTTGGTGCAAGATGAATCAGCCACGAGCCTCGCCGCCGCGTCGGCCGCTGGCCGTCGGCCGCCGCCGGCCCCGGCCCCTGGGCGGACGCACCCTCCGCAACCCGCCCGACCCCCAAGGGGCCGGCCGGTTGCCTGCCTGGCGGCCGGCCGGCTGGCGTGCCTACGAGCCTTCCTCCGCCCATCTTTTTTGCTTCTGTGCGGCTAACATTACCAGGCGCAGCCTGTTACACCCGGAGATACAAATGGTTCTCCTCGTTTTTAACAGACTCAATTTTGTGTGTAATTTACTTACGTACATAACTATCCTTCTTTTTCTTGCTACAGTGTGTTTCCTACAGCTAGATCCATGTTTTTTATGTGTCGTGTTCCTATGCTTGTTATATTTAGTTAATAAAGCTTATTACAGGATACTGTATACGAATGTCACTATTTTATTTGTGGTCTTATACTGCTTGTTTTCTAATTGCAGGAGAATGTGAATTTTGGGATGTAATTTAAACAAGGAGCATTGAAAAAGTAATAAATTTACTTGTTCAAATGAAGAATGTGCGTACTAATCTGTTAGAATATGCACATAAATGTGTGGAGAACATGTGTGAGAAACATATGATACCTTATACTCATGGACACAATTAAATATATTTGTATTATTAATTCCCAACTTATGCAGAATGCAACATCTAATTTACTGTTGAGGTTATATTAAATATTAATCATAATTTCATACCAACAGAACTGAGAAATCTCCTCCAAACACTCTCCAAAAACATGTTTTCACAAGAAAGGAGAATGTCTGCTGCCATTGCTATCTAAAATCAAATACGAATTAATTCTTGATTGCTTATTTTTTGTAATGAGCCTTCACTTACATAATTTCAAGAGCGTGGTTTTATTTCTACCAATAACTAACTTAATAAATAAATGGAAGTTAATTACTCATTTACGATATAGAAAAATGTACTTATTTCATTGAAAATTCACAGTGATGTGGATTTATTTTGAAGGAAATTCCACAAGAGGATACGGAACCTCGAATATTTTATGAATTGAGTCTTTAAAAACCAATTTCGAGATACGGAGTTTTAGAATGAAAACTCAAACTATATGGTATTATTATTATTATTATTATTATTATTATTATTATTATTATTATTATTATTATTATTATTATTATTATTAAAACAGTGTTATCATTACAATAAAATAATTTTGTTGGTCTTTTGTGATAAAGGTTTTGCAAATAAAATTCTCCCTTGCGTGATTCACCATCGATGCATCGTGCGTGATTGAGATGGGCAATATACTTTTGGAGGTAGTTTAAACCGCAGCCATCTATCGTGGCGTGTAATCGTAATTTTATTCGCTGTTTTCGAGCGGTCGCCCCTTGGGACCGCGTGCGCCACGACGGTGCCGCGCCTTCCCTGTCCGCCCGCAACCTGGGGCAAACGCGTGCCGCGTCCACCGATGAATTTACGCACTGGGTCGTCCGTTTCCACGCATGGGCGGACCTGCGCTGTCTGGCGCGGGGCGGGAGAAGGATAGAAGCTGAAGCGAGTGCGAGGTATGGGTGAGGTAGGGCGGGGCGGGGGAAGCGAGAGCGGGGTATGGGTGGGTAGGGCGGGGCGGGGCAAGCAGGGGGGTATGGGTGGGTAGGGCGGGGCGGGGCAAGCAGGGCGGGGTAGGTGGGGTAGGGGGGGGGGGGCGGGGTAGGGGGGAGGGCGGGGCGGAAGGAAACCCAGGAGCAAGGAGGAGTGGCGGGGACGGGAGACGGACTGAGCGGGAAAGAGTGGGGCTGGGGCCTAAGATCCTTCCCGCGGGCAGCAACGCGTTAAATTTGGGACGCTCTCGCTGTTGCGTAACTCATGCAGTCGCGGAGGAGAAAGGCGAAAGTGGTTGGCTGTAGACGTGCTACGTACGTGCTACGTTATTCGTTTTGCAAAATGAGGAGATGTTGCGTTCACGGCAAGTCCTTTTGTGCAGGAAGATAAATATATTTACTCGTATGTGTTCCAATACATTCATTAAATCAATCAAGGACATGACGGGAAAATAGGAAGACAATATTTAAAAAAAAAAACAAATGAATGAAAATTAAAATAAAATAATGACAGCGATAAAAACAAGTAGAAAAGTCCTAGCCCCAAACTAAGAAGAGAAGTCGATTTCAAATGAAAAAGAAGGTGATGAAATAATTGATGCAAAACGTATTCAGAACATTAAAATACGGTAATGCATATGTAGTAAATCACAGACAACTACTGTGAGACTGTGCATTGGCACACTATCTTTAGTCCAATAACCAAATAAATACTCAAGAACTTGGCAAACCTCCTTGGAAAATCTTTGCAAAGATCTGGGAAAGTTTTGGCATATTTCCCGGCAAAAAAACACGTTCTTGATCCAGCGGTTCTCACTGAGCAACTTTAAAAGGCGAGTGAGTAAAAATGTACGACGAATTCTGTATTCAAACAGTAATAGGTAAAACATAACTATAAATGAACAATACAACGATTTCCTATTTTGAGTTGTTTTTGTTAAACATTTAGCAATAGAGAGCAGGCTAAAGCACATCAAAAAATTTGATCATATTTCTCACAAAGGAAAAAAACCCATCATCGTGTTTTGAGTTAATACATTTTATCAAATATATCAAGCAGAGAATCTACAAGATTAATTACATCACACGATCATGTCATCTCATTTGCTTACAACAATAGCGGTTACATATGAATAAACATCACTACTCTTAAATCAGAGAGGAGTGATTGATCATGCTGCCATTAATGCACAAAAAAGAAGTGTATGAGAAATTTGGAAACCTAATGAACATAGACGATATAACTGCGTGTCGATCATATAACGACAGTTCGTCCCAGATGCTTCAGGGAGTAAATGATGCCCAAGAACCAGCTCATTCTAAAACAAAAATATTTGAAATTGAGTGTAAATGAAGGTACGTGACTCAAGACTGTTCATCTCTGCATTAAGAGACATTCAAGAACTGATATTCAGAAATATGATATCAATGAAATCTTACATCAAAAGTTGATCTAGATATTGATGCATCTTCTCAGACTCAGAAGATTAAAAAAATTCTGAAGCACAATAATATCTTACACATAACAGATAAGAAATGTTATGAGTATTTGAATCGTATTAATTATTACATAACCTGACGAAATATCTTTTACAACAAACCACGCTATTTTAGCCAATCACGAACTGTTCAATTTGTATAGGCTTACTTTTTTCCGTTGGAGCAAAAAAAAATTAAAAATGGATCCAGTTTAGAAAAAACTTCAAGAGATTCGTAAAATGTATCCTCAAAATTAAAAGATGTTTCAAATTGGGGACATTGCCTAGGTCGATCCGGTATTATATATTTCTAGTGAAAATCTTATGTAAGTTTTAGGGGTTGGAATTCTTACAGACACAGATGTTCGGACAGACAGACACAGATGTTTTGAGAGAAAAAAGACTTTTAGTTATTAAGGATCCACAATACTTGTATTTTGATTATATTATGTACAAAAGAAAGTAATTGATTACTACACGTAGGAATAATAAAACTTTCCTTTTTTTGGAGTCAGGGTCCTACAACATGTTTTTTCTTTCGAAAAAAATAGCTATTATACTTCCAGCAAGACAATTTTCAACTACTATATACCGGCTGAGGTGGCTTATGGAATCAACTGATGTCACTGCAGTGCCTCTGACCGGGAGGTCGTAGGGTTCTATCTGGAGGAGAATTCAAGAGGCCGGCTGCTCTGATTAGTAGTTTTCCATGGTATCTGCGACCAACGCCAGGCGAATGTCGAAGAAGAACCCTAACGGGCCATGGACCGCGCGCAATCCTGCCTTCCTCTTCCTTGTCCTCTTCACCCCTTACACATACACCGGCATGCACTATACTACCACACAAGACAGGAGACCAGCCGGGGGCTTAGAGCTTGCCTAGATGGAGTACCTAGACGAGGAAACCCCCGCAAACTGCGGTGTAAGTCGGCAGTGGATCTCACCATTCAAAGAAAGAACGTCACTGCCATCTGCCGTGATAAAAGTTTGCACTACACTTGCGGCACTAATGACCTTAGCAGTTGACGCGTCCGGAAACATGAAATAATCAATAAATCTACATGGTAGATACGAGCGAGTAAGAAAAGCCCTGGGAGAGGGGAACTCACCTTGCCGAATTCGGTTAAGCCCGTGCGGCGCTCGGGGGGCTCCGTGAAGGGCAGCGGCGCCGGCAGCGGCGTGGTGGAGTCGCCGGGGCCCAGGGAGATGGCGTCCTCGGCCGGCGAGGTGGCCTCTGTGGCCGGCATCGTCGGCGACACCTCGCTTTCCTTGGCGGGCACGGAGCAGTCGGCCCTACGGAGCACACACGCACGCCTTGGAGGCTTCCCCTTCGCCTCACGCGGACTTACTTTTTTTATTTATTTGCATTTCAGGCGTACAGCCTCTTTTACAATGGGTTGGAATTACATAAGATATAGAATTACAGAATTGAGTTTAGTTTACAAGTTATATTTTTGGTTAGGATTAAACGCGGACTTATGCTTCCATTTGTTTAGAGCTGCGTTTCACAGTTCAGCTGTTACGGTGTCATCCGATCGACAACTTACACGTCACTACAGTGACGTCACTTTGGTGATGTTCAAGCTCCCCATTGGATGACACCGTAACAGCTGATTGACGTCAATTGCAGTTATATTTAATTCTAAGTGTAATGAGTGGTGTAATGTAATGAATTTATGAACAAACAATTTTCAACGAATCGAAAAGAATATTAAAATAACACAACGGAACACCACACTTTTAAGTTTAAACATTTCACGCATTCTGGCACATACAATATATTCCACATATAAACATGGAGCAAAAGATGTAACATCAGTACTGGAGCTGGGCTGGGAGTCTATTTGTCACTCGTATATCACTGCACTGATCAACCTAAAGAAGTATTGATTTAAATTACTGTTTGTAGGAAGGTACTATATTTATGCAATTTCTAGGGTAAAGGATACAAGGAAAAATAAATTCGTGCTGACTTAAAGTCCGTGCGAGACTACTTCACGGTTAATAGACCTACAACGCTCTAACACAGACATGTGAAGGTCGCGGTCAAGGTAACTAACTTTATACAGTGCGTCAGCTCCGCGTCTAGAGCAACTGGGGCGTAATTAAGTATAAGGGTGGTACAAGTTTCTCCGGGGTGGCGGCAAAACATTCGCAACTCAAACTTATTCCTGCCTCTTAGCAAACATATTTATACAAAGTAGAATTCGGAAAGAAAATAAATATGAATTAATGTAATAAGTAGTCTAGCATATAAACAAAATCAAAGTTTAGTTGTTTGATAGAAAACATCAGACAACTATATTCTCATATGAAAACACCACTCTTCCGTTATACTTCTAGTATGCTCTGGACTTAAACGTCTACATTCCTTTCTGGATTTGGAGGAGAAATGTGATCACATTTAGGGGAAGCTGACTATGCTTGCAGGAGCACCAGGTTTCTCAGGCAGCAGTTCGTAAGGGCGCAGTTTGACATGTCTCCTCTAACAGCCGTTTCCCTCAGTATATTAGTGGTTGATAAATAATCATGAACGTTGCGTCCGTGACAGAAATGCCCCGTTATCACCTGTCGTCTATGCAGTATTTCTGCGTACATATAATGCATCTATCGTGTAGTTCTGCGCACACCTAATGCGTGAGTTGGTGTTGTGATTTATGCATCTAGGAGAGTACAGAACATACGCGAACAACTGTTATCGATACCGTATTTATGAGTGGATTTGCGTATGCGTATGTGTGTATTCGTCATATGTGTGTATCCGGGTGTGCATGTCCGTGATTATGGATGGGTCGTAATGTAGGTTTTTATAAACTAATAACTACATTCGTGTCTTATGTGTAGTTCTGCTCACAGATGATACACGAACAGCTGCAACGTGTTTGCACATCACATCAGATTGATTGTTTCATTTCAAGGAAGATCAGTGTTATCATTGGAGGGTGAAGATGTTTTCAGCTCCACAAATCTATACCTCGTTTTATCTCCTCTCATCTATCCGAGCTCGCACGTTTTTGGAAGCAGCCTAATGTTGGTACACAAGAGTCAAATTTTTGATTTATTTTTCTAGCATTGGAACTATTTCGTTGTAACCATATCTTCGTTAGTTAACTTGGAAGTAAAATATTATCTTTGTCCACGAATGAGAAGGTTCGATATTTTGTCGAAGATCACCTAAATTTTCAACTTATAATTTACTATAAAGAGTTCCAAATTTGATAATACTTGTAAATTATAAATGGAAACATTACATATGCATTATATAAGTCATTAGATATAGTACGCCAAGAAAGTCTATCCGCACTGCACCGAATCATGGCATCCTATTAAAAACTGCATTTGTGTTGTTAGCCACCAGAGCATAGGGAAACAAGTTGAGACATTACTGCCAGCATCTATTATGATTGTGGTGAGTACACAATTTACATTTTCAAGCTGCAGTTCCTGCTACCAACATAATTTCAGTTGCAAGCACTTTCAGAAAGATACCACAGCAGACAAATTTTCCTGGCGCGCTATGTGATTTGGTCCTTCCCGAAATAACACGAAAAGACTGCTTCCTATGTCGAGACTTCCAACTCAAAATTTGAACATTTTATTTTACTACACACAATCATGCTTTTAAAATTGTTACATAATGAATTTGTTACATTTTTACCACCCAAGCGAAACCGTTCCAATGTTATCTACCAATTCATTCGCAGCGCATACTCACCAAGCGGTGTCACAGGTGTGCGTGACGGTCATGTAGCGCGCGCCCAGGCTGTAGAAGGTGCGTAGCACGGCCAGCGAGTTGCCCAGGGAGTGGCCGCCCTCCACGCCGATGAGCGACGCGATGCGGCCCGCGCGGTGGGTATCTTGCACCCCTGCAAGCACAAGCCCAGGCGCCACTAGTGATGACATATTTTACCAAAACACCCATACATCGCTAAAAGGTTTTCGATGTCGATGAAACATCGACGTTTCGAAACATCCATGTTTAAAACATCCATGTTTCAAACATCCATGTTTCAAACATCCATGTTTCAAACATCCATGTTTCAAACATCCATGTTTAAAACATCCATGTTTAAACATCCATGTTTAAAACCCCCAGGTTTAAAACATCCATGTTTAAAACATCCATGTTTAAAACATCCATGTTTAAAACATCCAAGTTTCAAACATCCATGTTTCAAACATCCATGTTTCAAACATCCATGTTTCAAACATCCATGTTTCAAACATCCATGTTTCAAACATCCATGTTTCAAACATCCATGTTTCAAACATCCATGTTTAAACCATCCGTGTTTAAAACATCGATGTTTAAAACCCCCAGGTTTAAAACATCCATGTTTAAAACATCCATGTTTAAAACATCCATGTTTCAAACATCCATGTTTCAAACATCCATGTTTCAAACATCCATGTTTCAAACATCCATGTTTCAAACATCCATGTTTCAAACATCCATGTTTCAAACATCCATGTTTCAAACATCCATGTTTCAAACATCCGTGTATAAAACATCCATGTTTCAAACATCCATGTTTCAAACATCCATGTTTTAAACATCAATGTTTCAAACATCCATGTATCAAACATCCATGTTTCAAACATCCATGTTTCAAACATCCATGTTTCAAACATCCATGTTTCAAACATCCATGTTTCAAACATCCATGTTTCAAACATCCATGTTTCAAACATCCATGTTTCAAACATCCATGTTTCAAACATCCATGTTTCAAACATCCATGTTTCAAACATCCATGTTTCAAACATCCATGTTTCAAACATCCGTGTATAAAACATCCATGTTTCAAACATCCATGTTTCAAACATCCATGTTTTAATTATAGACTAATAAAAATTCCTAATATAAATAGCCTATCAATTTTTAATTACAGTACATAAAAGGGGTATCTTTTATTGTTTGGTTACCAGCATGTTGGTAGTACGTAAAAATTATATTCGAATGTAAAGAATAAAATGAACAATAAAGAACATCTTGTTTTCCTATCGATTTCGTGTTTCACTGTCGATTCAGGTAATGACACGCCGGGTAATAACATACATTCATAATACGACCAGCTCCCAAACTTCCTCAGATTGCACCGGCGAAATGTGCAGCGTGATAAAGATGACGCAAAACAACGATGTTGCTGTGCATCGCTGCTAGTCTACAACGTGCTTAAACCCCTTTATTTACAAAAAAATATTTTAAAAAATCGATGTTTTTGCAAAAAATATTGATGTCAAGAAAATATCGAAAGCAAAATATCGATGTTGATAAAACGATGTTTCTGGCTGAAAACATCGATGGTTTTTGCCATCTCTAGGCGCGACGCACTGTTTAGAACGCAGCTGCAGCACACGAAATGGTGCACGCGTACCGTGTATTTTGAGAATCATTCATACATTGAATGGAGACAGATTTGCGTAGAAAAGAACCAGCATTATCAACTAAATGCTCATTATTAATTGAAAGGCAGTGTTTTTAACACATTAAGGCTTTTCAAAAAATAAGAAAAGTGTTTAATTACTGAAAACAGCTAATAACTAATAAATGTTTTATTCATTGTTTATGTGTAGAAAATGCGATATGCACAAAATGGGTTAGGGAGATGTAGAGTCTTTGGCAGCAGTTGGTAGTAATTAATTTTTTTACGCAATTACGATTTAGTTTGTACAATTTTAATTGTATCAAAGGCAACTGGTATTTATTAGCTTTCCTTGCTTTTCTTAATTCGTGAATGTTTGACTATCGAAATTTTAGAGTCGATAAAATTCATCTAGTCAAGGTTAAATTCGAATTGTATTTTTTATTAAAAATTGCCGTAGAGTTGGAAGTAGTCTCTAAAGTAAAAAGCTCATAAATGAAAAATCAAGAGCGTGGTTGAAAGCTTCATCTGAAAAAGAGAGAGGAGGAAAATCTCTCCTTCGCAATATTCAGAAGACAATCAATGTACTATGCAAGGACGTGACTGACGTGATGACTTATGTGAAGACGCAATTTACTACTCATATCAACAAGATTTAATCACTTTTTCGTTACTAGGGCCTGGCAATAGAGAGTTTTTCTGTCTAAAATAACCGTTGATTTCCTGTGCCCCGTACTATTCTTACGAAGTGAGAACTCGCCGAGTAAGTAGTCAACGACATCACCATTGTGACAGATAACACAATATGCGCGGAGTTAAGTTCCAAGTGATTCTTCGAGTGTGTTTCGAAATGTGTATGTTTTTAATTTTAAATATATTATGAAGTAAACTGCCTGGTTGATTCCCCTGGACCCTTAATCATTAAGGCAATAATACTTATTCAAACATTTAATTACGATAACAGAATGAAGGCAGACGTATGAGTCCAACCATTTATCATCACTAAATTTTACAATGCTTCAATATTTTTATCTATACGTCATTTTTAACGAAAATTCGACGTATAAATAATTGCTTTATAACGTAAAAAACTACGGGGCTCCTTCGAAGTTTTTCAGGGGCGAGCATTGCCCCCCTGGCCCTTCTTGTGTGGAAGCCCACGCATAGAAGTGTGGCCAAGGGGTGCCAATGATATAATTCACTGTTACGAGTACATGCAAACTTTATTTTTCTCCTCGAATACAAATGTCTTTAGTTTATATTCATATTATAAAAATTAAAAGTTTAATAATTAAAATTAGTTTTTACTGGCGGGTTATTTACTCGGAGGCCATCGTTTTTTGTTGACATTTCTAACCAAGCAAGAAATATTTTCCACTAATCGAACCGCCACGTAATTTTGTCAAAAAATGGCCCTCTCAAACATAATGTACATCTCGGTCACACGTCGTCCATTGCATCTTCGTTTCTCCACGGGCCCACTTACTGGCTCACGAGCTTCGCTTTTTATTCCATGGAACCCAATTACGCTGCTCCAAATTTTCCGCCGTTCCAGCTATAGAATATAATCGCCCGTGACTTTCATGCACGCGGAAGCAAAGGGCTCGCATCGGGCGCTGTTTCGGCCAGCGCCCCTCCCCCTAGCTCCCCCTCCCAATACCAGCGTCCGCCCGAGCTGGCGCTCCGCATCTCCGCATCTGCGCGCGAATGCTGACGCCTGACCGTGCCATCGGGCTTCTCTGTTCGCCAACCCTGTTACCGGTCCATCACGAGACCTCTGTGTGGGTTTGAATGTGTGTGAGGGAGTGTGTGTATGTGTGTGTGAGAGAGAGAGGGGGAGAGAGAAGTGGAGGAGGGGATTGGCGGGGTGAGGGGGGGAGGCCCCGGGGAGGCCTTGATTGGCGGTGGTGATGGAGGCGAGGCGAAAATGGGAGGCTATGATGTGCCGACGTCACTGTGAATTTCTCGGAAAACCCGCAGTGTAGAGTTGTCATTATCTGGAAGGACAAACATTTGTTTATCGCATTACATTCCTATTTTTTTGTTTCAGAATTTTCGGAGGGATCGGGTTTTATAATTTTGTTCTATTTAATAAAAATTCTGTTGATATTCATTTCTAGGAAGTAAAAAAAGAAGTACGTTTAAAAACACTATAAAAAGTGGGCAAAAATGTAAAACTGAAAGTGTTTTTTGACGACCATGGAAAAATTCGAAATTTGTGGAAATATAATGTCCACTCGAGATATAAACCTACATGACATTATTTTGGTTTATTAATTTTACTGAATATTTCGAATACCATTCTAAATAGTTTTAGAGAACACTTTTACTTTTATACGAGTTAAATGCCATTTAGTCTAGTACACAGATAGTATTCGCTTGCCCCTGATTGCTACTTCCGTAAGCGGCTACAAATTTGCACAATTGTATTCACAACTCATTTAGCGACATCCTACTGTATCTCCAAAACTAATTATCTCAAGCTACATATTCATTATTCAGCATGTAAAACGTGAAGCGGGCTCTTTGTTGGTGACATTCGACTACAATGGATATCTTAGTGCGAGATAACTGGTTAAAACTGTGGGGATAGATTCCATCGAGACCTCTAACCGGGAGGTTCTAGGTTCGAGTCCTGACGGCGGCAGGATTTTCGACACTAGCTTTTCAGCTAGGTCGAATTCAGTCGGTGTTTAGAGGAGAATTCTAACGGCCGGCTGCTCTGATCGGTAGCTTTCCGTGGTTTCTCCGATCAACACCAGGCGAATGCTGGAGCAGTACCCTATCAAATGGGCCACGGACCGCGCGCGATCGGTCCTTCCTCTTCGTTGTCATATCCCCTTCCTTTACACACACACTTACACTAACATGCACTACACTACCACACATTCTGGGAGACCGGTCTGGAGTGTAGAGCTTGTCCCGACAGGGGCGGTGCACCGCTGGTGGGAGTCTTGGTTAGGGGGAAACCCCAATAGCCGACGGTAGGTCGGCGCCGGATCTCGCCATCCAGTGGGAGAAAATCACCGCCATCTCCCAAGAAAAAACATGCACTATACTAATTGGACTAATGACCAAAGCAGTTGACGCGCCCGGAAACAGGAAAAAATCAATCAATCAATCGAGCGAGACGATTCTACTGGAGTCGGTAGGGGAACGGGCGGTTTTACGGTGACGGTGACTAAGACGGAGTTGCTGACGGAGGCGGTAACGGAGACGGAGAAGATGACGGACACAGTGACGGTGACGGTTTACGAATAGGCGGTCTACTAAGTTCGTGCGCTGGAAACGAAAGAACCATCTGACGGGAGAGTTACTAATACGAGGTCTATGAACAATTTAAATAACTGCGTTTACCTTTTCGGAGCTTTCTATTTAGTATTCTAGATATCACTTTTAATATTCATAAGTTGCGTTTGACGTTTACCGCTGTGAACTCTTATAATTTAAATGCGTTTCTGTGCTATATTAAATTATACTTTCCCCTTGCATTTTTGTTCACGATCTTTGTCTTTGGAGGTTGGATGTATTGAATATGTTAGTCGTCCACAGAAGAGTAAGTATAATGGGTTCTTGTTATATACCATATAACACAAATATTGAATTTAGGAGAGTGTGTTAAGTTGTTGTAAATTTGAAGTGTAAGATTTTCTTATTATAAAATAAAAACAACAATACATAACAATTAACTACAAACTACCAAATAATACATTGAACAATAATATATAAATAAATATATAAATGTTGATTATCTATACTGGCCTATTTGTACTTGGGCGACAGCCTGCGTACGGGCCATGGCCTACAAGCAACGTCCCGGCCTCGCGGCCATGGGTTAAGGAAGTACGTGTGGTTAGCACGAAGACACCCCCAGGCCGTATTCTGCTCTTTTCAACCTGAGAAGCAAGTTTTTTCATCGTCACACAGCAAGATATACTGGGATATTGGGAAGAAAACGCATATTCTAATCTTGTCCGACCGGGAAACGAACTCGGGGACGCGAGCACGCTGACTAATAAGCAAAACCACGCGGGCCATCTGTACTGGTAATCTTAGAAATATATTTTACATTCATTTTATAATTTTACTATACAACAGTTCACAATAGCGCAAAGTACAAAACACTCCCGAACTGTCATAAGCGGACAGACACCAAGTACTAGATACATTTAAGAGAAGAGGGTAAGGGAGAAAATGAAGCATTCGGAATAATTAAATGCGGAACAAGCCATTTGGATTCAAGTCAGGTGGGTCGAAGAGTACCAGAAGAAAAATTATAACTGAAATATTGTTCAATATCATAAATGTGTCAGTTTGATTATTATTATTATTATTATTATTATTATTATTATTATTATTATTATTATTTGCGAGCAGGGGGCGATAAGTAGCTACTGCCATAGTAGAATGATGCCACAGACGAAAAGAGACGCGGCAGCCAAAAAAACGCCAAGAAGCTGCAGTGAAGAGAGGTTGTTAGGGTTAAGTTGTGCGGGTCGGGCCGGCCGTGAGGCGGTCGCAGATCAACGAGGGGGCACTGGGAATACTGTCGCCGCCGCCGCCGCCACCAGCGCAGCTAGAGCGATAGGTGGGGAGGGGGAAGAGGGTGGCTGCAACGCTGGCAGCTCGCGCTGATTCACTGCCGAATCGCGTTTGACGAAGCAAGCTGCAGCGTTTACGCGAAATTTTCAATGAAATTCGATTCCATTCCCTAGCGCTCTGCGTTTGATTTTTCGCCCCCCGCCCACTTCACGACCCTTTCCCGTCCCTCCTCCGAGCGAACGATTGTGCCGCCGGGACCGACCCAGGCCACGGTGCCGCCCCGCCGATGAAAGGGGGCGGGGCGCGAACAAATGTACCCAAATTGTTCTCCACAAGCAGGACGAACATGAAAAGACCCTGCAATTTCGGCCTTTGTCTGAATTCTTGTTTTATTTTGTGGCTATTTGCCCGAAAGACATAAAAGCGCGGCAATAATGCTGCTAAAAATAGTGTGTTCGCGCAAACGCGGATTCTCAGAAATCTCCCTCCTACTTGCCTTTGTTGCCGTGTTTTCTGGCTACTCGGCAAAATGCGTTCTTGGAGACGTTCTCGGTCTCTATTCGTCTGATTTTATTGTGGAGGTGCGTGCGCTAAGAAAGGTCACAGAGTAAACTTACGTTCATAGTCTTTTATTTATTCGAGAGAGTAAACAATACTCGCAAAAATGTAGTAGATGATACTATATATTTTCCTTTTCATATCCGATATCATTCAGTAATTCTTATTGACTGATGATTGTTAGTGATTCCGGGCCCGTCAACTAATGAGGTAGTTAGTCCCGTAAGTGTAGTGCATGTTTTTCATCAAGAGGTAGCGGTGATCTGCCCCCTCTGGATTGGGAGATCCGACGCAGACCTGCCGTCGACTACCGGGCTTTTCCCCAACCATGTATCTCCCATCAGCGGGGCACCGCCCCAGCCGGGAAAAATCTAAATCCACGACATGTGTGGTACACGTGGTGTGTGGACATCCCGGCATGTGTGGTAGCGTAGTGCATGTTAGTGTGAGTGTGTGTAAACTCGTGGGAGACACCTGGTTGAGGAAATACGCGTTAGCTGACGTGTAGGTTGAAGCCAGATGGGGAAATCACTGTCACATCGCGAGATGCACTACACTTGCCTGCGCATTTATCAGAATCTATTTGATTAGAAAAGGTATGAGTTCTATCTATTGTGAGAAATTGGAATCATTTTATTTATAATGCCTCCTGGCCTCGCTCCCCTCCTGCCCGCTCCGCTCTGCTTTGTCCTGCTCCGCCCGAAACCCATCCACCCCAGCCTCGCCTCTCGCCATTCCCGTCCTGCTTTACCCAACTCGCGTCGCCAGACCCCGGCCCGATCAGCCCCTGCTCGCACACCTGCTCCGTTAGCAAGAAAATAAAACATTAGGAACTGTAAACCTATGAATTTTCTCCGCCGTTATAAAATGAGAGGAAAAGAAGGTGAGTTTGTTGTCAGAATACTCAAAAAGAGAGGGAAAAGACCGACGGATCGCTTCTTGAACTGTCCCGTAAGGGACTATAACCTTAGCTGTTCACGCGCCAAGAATTATCAATCGAAGTATTTCCGACATAATATTAAATCTATATGCACTTTCAAGACATCACTGTATACTGTAAAGGTATTGCATTTGCATTTTCCTTAGTACACTTTGCAAATTGTAGTTTTGACTAGCAAACAGTGGCATAGGTACATAATAGGTTTCAAGGTGGAGTCCCCCGCAAAGATTTAATGGGAAACAAAAACTGTTGATTACGTTTATTGATAATTTTCCGATTCACGTCTGGTCCTTTCTAGATTGTGCTTCATGTATTTGCAGATACATTGCGAACAATAGCGTACGAAGGCTCTGGCATTCGGAGCCTTCTACGCATCCGCAGGAGGTGTGCTCGCGTGTTGCAGAAATGCTGTTACATGCAGCTTGATTTAACGAAGGCTGGCTTCCGGAATCTTCGCGTAGTTTATTTTCTTGCGGACACACTCCAATAGCAAACACATCAACACACACCAACTCAGCTTATCGGAATGACTAACCTCTAGTTAAAGTCGCTCAGTCAGGTGACAGGAAAAAGTAGGCTGATAGAAATGCGTTAAAATACGTGCGTTTCATGCGCAGATCTTTACCTCACCCTTTCGGGAAGCAATATGTTATAATAGTGTTGAGACTGATTCTTAGAATTTGCTTATAAACAAAATAATTACTTGGCAGTTATTCACCATAAAATTTAAAATATATTTAAACAATTCTTGTGTGTGAAGCAAACAAAAAAGTGCGAAATAAATTAATCAGTAACTATACAAAATCTGAAATTGCTCTTGGCTGTCCGGGTGACGCTTCGTAGAAGGCTGTGTTGCCGACGTTTCGATCTTCCTCAGGGCTGGTCCGCGCTGGAGTGGTCTGCGCTCGGGTTTATATTTAGGTGGGAGCCATGTACGATTGACTGAAACAGTCCGCCAATCGTAACGGCGGAGCGTTGGACATTCTTACATTTGAAATGGCGCATGTGCTCGCGTATTCGGTCCTCAACCGTTCTGCCAGTCTCGCCGATGAAGTTGCGCCCACAGCTACAGGGTACAGAGTATACTCCTGCTGTTTGGAGTGGCGGGAGCTGGTCTTTAACCCGCACTAGAGTTTGTCTGAGTTTATAATGAGCCTTGAAGATTGTTTTCACCCTGAATCGTGTCAGTAGTTTGCCAGTTCGGTATGTGATGCCCCGGGATGTAACGGAGTGCCAATGTTGCCTTATCTTCGCTTCCCGTGGGGTTGGTTTCTCTTTGAGTAGTCGGGTGGTGAGTGAGTTGCAGGGCTCTCTGGATAGTGGGTCCGTTGTGCCGGTTTGCCTCGAAAGTCTTCTTAAGAATTGGACGGGCGGGTTGCCTTTGCTTGTAGTGGACTGTATTATTGGTTGTTGAACGTAGATAGGCAATCCACTCAGTCCCTTTCGACGCTCGTTAGGAATTTTGTAATAATGTGGGTTATCATGGAAACACACTTCGCACCTTGCAGAATGATGTTTAATTACCTTTGAGTTGTCACAATTGTTCATTACAATAAAAATACACTAAGTTATTGTTCTCAATGTGAGAATACAGTAATCTTCCATCTTGAATCACGAAGCGCGAGAACATGTGCTCGCCTGGCAACTTACTTGCAACTTCGTGTGAAATACATTGATTAGTTCAATACATACACAATGCTGAACTATAACAAATTGAAACAATGTGGCTTTCACTTGGCCACAACATAAGCACAGAATATTACTTTCTGCATAAGAATTTACGTGATGTTTTAACACGGAGCCCGAGATATACTTCTCGCACTGCTGCTTCTCAGCGACTGATTTATACACAATGCTGAACTACAACAAATTGAAACAATGTGGCTTTCACTTGGCCACAACATAAGCACAGAATATTACTTTCTGTATAAGAATTTACGTGATCTTTTAACACGGAGCCCGAGACATGCTTCTCGCAAGGGTGCTACTCAGCGACTGATTTATACACAATGCTGAACTACAACAAATTGAAACAATGTGGCTTCACAACATAAGCACAGAATATTACTTTCTGTGTAAGAATTTACGTGATCTTTTAACACGGAGCCCGAGACATGCTTCTCGCACGGCTGCATCTGAGCGACTGATTTCTTTTCGGTTTGCGAGTTCTTTCGGGCACGCGAAGAGGGGTTTGAACTGATTTGAACTGGCCAATTAGCGATTGCTTTTCCAGCGGTTGCAGTATGGCGAAGAGGGGTGAATTTGAACAGTCCAATAGGCAACTGCTAGAATTTGAAAATATTCTAGAACGGTTTAGAAGGTTTGAGTCGCCAAGGCGAATTATCACGCGGTGCAGTGGTGCCACTCGGCTTATGGAACTTTCCATCCCGCGCTTCCGGTGTTGCCGCCTAGGGCGTAGGAAGCGTCTTATATTTATACGTCCCTTTCTGCTTTTGCGTGTGGGCTCGAACAAGAATTTCCAGCTCAGCAGGGAGGCTTGTCGCATCACAGATTCTGGCTGCCCGGGTGGCGAGAGTTCTCAGAACGCCGTTCTTTGTCGCAGGATCGGGGTGAGATTCCGCATGGAGGTTGCGGAACGCAGTTCGTGTGCGTGGGTTTTCTGTATACAGCATGTCCAAGGCTACCGTCGTCACGCCTGCTCACCAACACGTCGAGGAAAGTTAATCAGATAAACTCTGACCGCGGAAGCCAACGACTTCATTTATACAAAACCTGTTGACCACACATTTAGTTCTATAATTTTTTTAAACAGTTCTTTTGCAGTCAGCAAAATACATGTTATTTCAACATCGTTTTGACCACTATTCTGGCCAGAATTATCAACGGTAGACCGTTCAGCTGGCAGTACGTTCACGATATTCGCGACATCACAATGAAATAGTTATTATAGTGGAACCAGCCAGCCCCGACATCCAGAATATTCAGGCTGTTTGAAATTTTCAAAATTACTGATCGTGTTTGGTTCAAATTAGTATTTTCTCAAGAGAAGCTTAGCAATATAAATATTAATTATTGAAGGACATATGGCGGTACCAAAAGGAAACAATCTCGCTAATATTCTATTTCAATAGCCAAAGAACTTAATTCAGTAATTTAAGTTATGAAATTATACTAGAAGTTATAACTAAAGGACCTATGCCAAATCTTACTCTAAAAAGGCATATGAGAAAAATGAGTTACAGTTTCAAATTAATGGTGCTAAAACAGCACGTACTTTCTCTCCCGTGATTCCATTCAAAATTGTGGGAAAATTACTTAAATTTTCTAAAAATTGTACATGTCCTTATTTCAAAATCTATCTTTAAGAAACAGATTTCATTAAGGGAAAAACCTTTATCTTCGTAATTGTAGTTGTAGGATGTCGTCAAAAAATATTACGTTTTTGTAATTTTCGAAAAATCAGTTTTTAACCAAAATACGACTTGTACCATTCTCCTAAACGTCATTCACTCTATCCAACAACAAAACTGAATAAAAAACAATAGAGCCATTTTTTTTAAATTTGGAAATGTCACAGGGGCTTCATGTAAGTATCCCTCAATATCAAAATATAGATTTTAAATTCACGTGGCCATGATATCAGCCAGATCGATTACGACATATCAATTTTGGAGAAAACTGGCTGAACGCTATAGGCGCTAGTGTTGCTCATAGAGACGGACCGACTTTTGCCGTAATTCGATTTTTCGGTATAAAGGACGCACAAAACTAGGATTCTGGCTACGTCACGTGTTACAGGATTTTTTCTAAATTTAGCAACTGGATTTATTTTTTCGTTACCAGGGTCCTGTAATAAGAGATTTTCTGCCGAAAATCCGCGGTTTTTTTCGCGCAGCATTACATAACATTCTCTCAACTGCGAAAGTGGTAGCGAGAAAGTAAAAATATGTCCGATGAGGGGAAAGGGGAAAAAGTTTAAATAAAGTCATGGTAGAGTCTAAAAATCTGAAGTGCTTTCTTAAACATATACCTGCTACCGTAAAATTTACTGAATTAGGAACGACAAGAAATGGCCATACTTTTTAGGAAGTTATAGCTGATATAAAGTGCAATTAACAAGTTTATCAAAATATTAATTCTTAAGCACTTAATTTCTCTGTATGTTTTTTTACATAACAAGAATTATGTTTTAGAGACGAGTCAGATATTTCTCACAACAAAATGTATCTAAAAACGCTTGGGTTCTTCGCACACCAGGACCCCACTTACAAAATCTTATTTTCATTCGTGTGTTGATGAAATTATTTCTGTATAATTACTTGTTAAATTATTGCCACAATTTGGAATTAATTGTCACGTATTTTTATCGAGCAAACGGATGTGAACTAGCTTGACGCGATGTAAGCACACATGTAAGTTAAACTGTTAAAAAAATTAAACTGAAAATATTTTTACAGAATTTTACATACAATGATTCTAATTTATGGCTAATTATTTGATGGATTTCTTCTTAAATATTAATATTATATATTACTAGCTATAATAGTCCCGCTGAAGGGCGTTGAAGACCTGTTGTTTGGGTAAGTAAACACATGCCGAATTTGAGAAGGCAAAATATAGGGACACCGTACACGCATGAAGGCTTGTGAAGTCGTAACCAAATGTCACACGTGGCAAATGTGTGTTGCACTGTGCCAAACGTGACAAATCTCGAAAAATTCGGATCTTTTTGACAAGTCCAATAATATCTTTCATTTAAAAAACTATATTCAAGATTTTTAGTTCTATCCATTTGAATTGAACCACAAAATGAAGGTAATGTTTCATTTTTTTGGTTTGTTTGAAAATATTTTAGTTATTCCGCGTGGGCAACCTTATGACCACGTTCCTGCCAACAGTAAATATATTGCGTGAAACATACCGTTATTAAAAAATACGAATAAATATCAACAGAAAATTCTGAAATTATTCACACCATTTTGTGGTTAAACCATAGTGATTCAATGCGTTGCCCTAAAAATGAAAAATGTGTGGCATATGGAATCCGCATAAGCTGTTTATTAGTAGAGTTAAAACATCAAGAAACGGTTCAGGAGTTTGTAAGTCAAATACTAAACCGTCATAAAATAAATGTATCTTGAATTTAAAATATTTTATAAGGTTGATAATATAAGAAGGTTGTAATTCAATACGACAATTGAACTGGACAAAATTTGCACATAAAGCATATTTAGATTGATACCTTTAAAGGAGACGCGTCTCATATTGTGTACGTGATTTCGCGCTAGTATATACTATTTACTATGTACTATGTACCCCATATGGGCTACCATTTGGAAAATATAATGATGTTTTACAGGTACTTGTACCATGTGTTACAGGCACAACGCATGGCGAAGGGAGCTGAGCAAAGACTCCAGCACTCTAAGGTGTCCATAATTGAAAGTACTAACCATGCGTTCCTGGACATGAAGCAAGAGAGTGCAGGCGTTTTTATGCGTGTGTCCATGATGGCAAGTTTTGGAAAATTTAAATTATGCTCCTTAATAGTCAACCTTAGTAAGGTGGGTTTTAATGTTATAGTCTGTATAATTAACTGTATTTTAATTATGATGCTTATTTTTAATGAAAGATAGCTTAGTTCATCATGTTATGTGTTATTTGTTTTTTATGTGTTATATCTTACTTGGATATAATACATGTAGTGCATGGAGTAACAGTGTAAATATTTATTCCACAGCCCTGATGAGGGAACAATAAAGTTCCGAAACATTGGCAAACTAGGAGCCATTTTAATGAAATGACAAAACAACCAATCAGTTAATCACGCAGTCGTATGCCGCACGAAACAGAAAATCTAGCAGATAACATTTAGACGCTTATGTAAACAATAATTTGCCTTTCAAAATTTCTTTAATATAGAAATTATTTTCTATTCTGATAGTCTCTAGTTATTGAAAATTCAAACATTTTAATTTTAGCATGTACTGTGTGAGTTTCCAGTTGGATATTTCTAGCCTGACACGCATTATCGGGAAGAAAATAGTTGAATTCACTTTCGCAGTAACCCTCGTAGGTTTATTTTATTTCATATTACATTTACTATAATACATTCAGTAATATACCACGACGGAGAAAAAAAATGATGCGAGAGTTTACCCTGAATTGAGCGTTCTCTTGCTTCGCTGAAAGTGAACATTTCCCGCAGCAAATGTTCCGGACCGTTGGTATTTTCCATAACAACAGAGATATATCGTAACCACGTACCTTGTGATGAACACGAGTCCCTTTAATCTACGCGCTCCCAGATACACACATCTGGGCGGGCTCGCATAGCAGCCAACTCTGGAGGTTGCCGCCATAAAGAAATGATAAATAATAATAACGTATAGTTAAAAAACGCGTGCGTCTCTGAAAAGCGCACTTCCACCATACGCTTCTGTTACGTTTGTTATCGCGTATATGGCGCGGAAACATGATGGCTTTCTTTTCCATCCCAGCGGGAAGCCATCAGCGGCGCACGGTTTGCGGTGGGTGTGGTGAAAGGGGGGAGCGGGCGGCGGGGCGAGGTATCGGGTAGAGAGGGGCGGAGCGGGGAGGAGCGGGGAGGGGGGGCACGCGTCAGGCGAAGCTTAGCGCAAGCGGCGAGGAAGGCCAGGCAGTGTGGAGCGCCGCTTCGCGTGAACGCCTGCGGGAAACTCCAGCGAGAGCGGGTACATCATCTTCTCTTCTTCTTTTCATTCATCATTCATTCTTGCACTCATTCATTTCCTCACTGATGCGTGCATGCTCGTACCCATGCATTCACGATTCATTCCCCCACTCACGATCCATATACTCATAATTTATTTATTATTTATTTGTTCATTAATTAGATACAGTACACCCTCAATAACACGAATTCCAAGTCATCCAAATAATCGGTGTTCGTGTTATACGAGTATTATAAATGTCCGTATTACCGGAATCCCTTACCGGGACCGAAGTTTTGTTCGTGTTACGGTGAAATTCGTGTTAAACCAGTTCGTACGAAAGAGGGTTTACTGTATTTATTTAATTTCACACAGTGATTGGTCGTTACTTTCTTTATTCATTACTGATTCATTTGTACGCATTAATTTATTACCCATTCACTTGTTACCCATTCATTCATTTTTCATTAATCCATTATCTATTCATTCGTTTATTAACTTGATCACTCACGCACACTTACACTTTTTTTTGTTCCTTGGCTAATCGATATTTTACTTGTCCATTTCTTAATTTATTCGTTCATTCCTTTCTGTATACATTTACAAGCTATTTGACTAGAAAACTATTTGATTAGAAAAGGTACGAATTCTATCTATTGTGATAAATTGGAATCATTTTATTTATAATGTCTCCTGGCCTCGCTCCCCTCCGGCCCGCTCCGCTCTGCTTCGTCCTGCTCCGCCCGAAACCCATCCACCCCAGCCTCGCCTCTCGCCATTCCCGTCCTGCTTTACCCAACTCGCGTCGCCAGACCCGGCCCGATCAGCCCCTGCTCGCACACCTGCTCCGTTAGCAAGAAAATAAAATATTAGGAATTGTAAACCTATGAATTTTCTCCGCCGTTATAAAATGAGAGGAAAAGGCGAGTCTATTGTTGTCAGAATACTCAAAAAGAGAGGCATTCTGCTCCGAGCAGCGGTCGGAGAAGGTTGTGTCTTGAGCTCCGCTCGCCGTTATCGCAAGCCGCCGTGTTATCAGTGCCACGCCCAGCGGACGGACGCAACCGGTCGCCGGGCGCGGCCACGGCCGTTACGCCGCTTGCGGCAAATCAACGATGTTTGTGTCAGTGTTTTTAGCAAAAGTGTCGTATCCAGCTGAACTAAATGTTATACTGTGCGAACTCCATCATCGGAGATAAACGCGTCGGCAGAATCTCCAGACTTCTAGCACAGTCAGTCACAGAAGCAGTTTCGAGTGCGCTCAGAGATCTATACCAGTATCACGACAATCCTCCCACGCACCTACTACAAGAGGTAAACCGGAACCCCAAATCCTGCCACTTCTAACCCAACCACAATCAAAATTCCTCCCATATTCATCACGACGTTCAAGATCATCCAAACCTTCTCAAAACCATCCATCAGATTCTAAAACACAACCGGTTCCAAACCCGTAACCGGATGTTAAGAAAAATTAGAAGCAAAAATTGACTATGTATCAAGACCCAGGAAAACAAACGATGTCAGTAGTGTTACGAAATGTTCCATAGACTACAGTGAAAAAGAAATCGAAGACGAACTCATCAGAAGGAACCTTCCCATTCTAAAAGTGATCAGACTCTCTGGCTTTGACAAAAAACCATGGCCATTGTGTGCAGTCACCCTGGAAAAGAACAGCAATGCCCTTAATATTTATAACCAGACTGAACTATTCCAAGCCATCATCACAGTAGAAGAAAGAAGACGCCGCCCCGGACCAGTTCAGTGTCGAAGATGTCAAGACTTCGGACATACGAAGAAAAACTGCGGACTTCCTGCGAAGTGTGGTCGCTGCTCCAAAAATCACGCCACCAAAGACTGTACTGAAGGTAACCTGCAGTGCGCAAACTGTACAAAACCTCATCCAGCCAGTAGTCGTGAGTGTACCACATACCAGAATCTGCTTCACAGAAAAGGTATCCCATTCAAAATGCCCCCACACTCCTCGCAATCCCCCCCTTTTCGCACCTTTCCCCCATACCCACACCAAACTCCATTCAACTTGGATACGACTCTTCAGCACAATGACCCCTCGCCCTCCAGAATTCAAACTTTCACCACCACAACCCAAACTTTGAAATTCCAAGGCAACAAACTAGATCTTATGCCAATGTAATCCGTCAGCATCCACCTTTACCCTTCGTTACAACTCACTACCCAATCCAAATATACAAAAATCAATATCCCACCCAATCATTTCTTCCCAGTCACCCCAGATGATCCAAATAATTTCCCAAGTAGTCAAAGAATCACTCACATCCATCCTGAAAAATCTTATTCCCACTATCATCAACACCATAATACAATCCATTTCACCTCCCAAAACCCCACCTTAAACATGCATCAAAAACCACCTCTCAGTATTCTTTCTTGGAACGCCAATGGAATAAGATCAAATATCCTTCTCCTTAGTCAATTTATCCACTCCAACCAGATTTCTGTAGCCTGCATTCAAGAAACACATCTAATCCCATCAAACCGAATCTACATCCCAGGATACACCATATACCGTGCAGACAGACCACGCAAACGAGCCAGTGGTGGTGTTGCCATATTTATTAAGCAAAATATATCGCATTACCAAATTCCTTCCATACCAAACTCTCCCTTCGAAAATGTACGAATCACTGTCAAATCATCCTCCGGCGCGCTGCTCAACATCTCCTCCATTTACAAACCACCAAATGTGCCTTACTTACCCAACTCAATTAATGCGTTCTTCCAACAAAATCAACCAACGCTCGTAGTTGGCGACTTCAACGCCAAGCATACAGCTTGGGGTAGCAACATCATTACTACTTCAGGCATTAGACTCTCAACGACATTAATAATCTAGGTTTGCAAATCCACGCCCCCTACTCTCCTACTCGCTACCCATCCTTGCCCAACCAGCTACCCGATATAATAGATCTCGGATTATCGTTATACCTCCCAACAACCATAGCAGTGGAAACCCACATTGCGCTACCCTCCGATCATCGCCCAATCATATTCAGACTAGGACTTTCAGCATCTTCAGTTAAAACGCTCTTCCCCTTCAACCTAAACAAAACCAACTGGCACTACTTCCAATCCCTTCTAACTCAATTACTTCCCCCAATAGAAACCCTATCCACTCAAAATGAAATAGACAAAGCCATATCTGTACTAACCCATACTATTCTCGATACTCTTGAATTAACCACACCCTCACCTAAAAATCTAAATACCCTCCCCATCCCTACAATACTCCTAAAACTCATATACCACAAGAGAACCATTGAAATCATTATCATCCCATCGAACTCCTTTTCTAAAATCATACTTAAACCGCCTAATTAAAATAGTACGGAGACTCCTTTTCTTAGTCCAAGCTCAATATTTCCACAAACAAATCCAAACCGCACATCCAAATGACCACTCACTCTGGAATCTCACACGGCGCCTTCTTAGAAAACACAACCACATTCCCTCTCTCCAAACACCGTTCACCCTCGCATCATCCCCTACAGATAAAGCCAACACTCTAGCTGACTATTTTGCATCTGTCTTTATTCCACACCCTCCCACAAATGCAGAATTCAATCAATCAATAGAGCATGAAGTAAATAACCCACAAACCACCGTCCCTCATCCCATTAAATTATCTCGCCATTAGAGGTAGCTTCTATCCTGGCCAAAACGCACCCAAAAGATCCTTTGGTCCAGATAAAATCAATACTTATATTCTAAAACAACTTCCATTTAAAGCCATCATACATATTACCCACATCTTCAACTCCTCTTAAGAATTTACTACTTCCCACAGCCTGGAAATATGCACATGTTATACCCATTCTAAAGCCCCCAAAGACCCCTCTTCTCCATCCAGCTACAGACCCATAAGCCTTCTACCATCCATCAGTAAAATATTCGAAAAATGTATTCTCTCTCGCCTAAAAGCTTATCTCAACGAAACGTCAGCTATTCCTAACCATCAATTTGGCTTCCAGTCGCTTGTCTCAACAAACCATCCGATCCTTAAACTTACTGAAGACATTCTAGAAGGTTTCCATCAGTTTTCACATACAATAGCCGTCTTTCTCGATATCGAAAAAGCCTTCGACTCAGTATGGCACCCCGCCTACTATTCAAACTCCAAAACTTGGAATCCACAGTACCTTATACTCCTTATTAAAAGCTTCCTCACGAATAGATCCTTCTCCATACGACTAACAGATGCGATTTCTGTCCCTGCTCCTATCCTAGCAGGCGTACCGCAAGGCTCTGTATTAGCTCCAACACTCTTCAATATTTTTACTTACGACGCACCGACCACCCCTCACACCTCCCTCGCTCTCTTCGCCGATGACCAAGTCGTATACTCAACAAACCAAGTACTAGATGACGTAACCATTGATATTCAAAACCACCGGATCAAATCTCTTGGGCCGGGCATCAAATTCAACCCAACTAAATTTAAGCCAAACTCTTTCTCTCCTCCCCCCTTACCACCACCTGTAGAAAAGTTACCATCCAACACGCCAGTCAAATACCTCGGAGTCCTCTTTGACCGTCGCCTAACCTGGAAAGCCCACATCCACCATAGACTTGCTCTAGCCACACAAAGAACTCACCAGCTTTTCCCAATACTACGTCGATCTTCTCCGCTCCAAATCCAAACCGGTACCCATCTATACAAAGCTATGATTAGACCTATGCTTACATACGCATGCCCAATTTGGGGTTCAGCAGCCAAATCTCACATCCATAAGCTCCAGACCTTTCAAAATCGTTTCCTCAGGACCATCACCAAAGCACCCTGGTTCATACCCAATGAACTACTCCATCTCGAGCTCGGCATACCCCTCATTACCACCAACATCAAGCAAAGCGCTCTAAAGTTTTATCACAAAATCCCTTCAATCCCACAAGCCCTCCACTTCCAATTAGGGAAACAAACCCCAAATAGAGCACGTATCCGCAGGAAACTCCCCAGACACTTTTTCGACCCACCCTAAGCATTCACACACCCACAACTCCTCTAATTATCCCTAACCAAAAATATAACTTGTAAACTAAACTCAATTCTGTAATTCTATATCTTATGTAATTCCAATCCATTGTAAAAGAGGCTGTACGCCTGAAATGCAAATAAATAAAAAAAAAACAAAAAAAAAAGAGAGGGAAAAGACCGACGGATCGCTTCTTGAACAGGTTCCAAAGGATCATTCAAACACTGTTTACAGGCGATGAGGCATGTCTGTCGTAAAACATGAATTGCAGACAGCTTGCAGAAGTAACAAATACGGTTGTGAAGACAGTTTCATTTAACAAGGACCTGACATGACAATGACATTATTGATTCGCAAAATAACAATTTTTTTCAATATATTGGTAAACTGATATCAAATATTTTTCTACCACGATTTTTAACAAACATTTCCGGTTTTAGAATAAGACATTCTGTTGATATTATACAGCAAACGGTCTCAAAGAAGTGGAACCTAGAAAGTATTTTTCGAAACGCAGTGCATTTTTCCACGCCATGAAACTTTGCACATGCATTCGGGAGACTATTTACGTACTCAGAAAGACGTGCTACAGTTTCCGAACTTTAGTAGTGAGGTTCATTCACAAATGTGCCAGATTTTGCTACAATTAGACATTGCAATTAGGGCTCTTATTATTTGCACCGAAAAACCTACTCAAAAAATTCTTCATGTGAGTTGTTACATCCGAAATGACATACTGCGAGCCACAGTACCGTCCGGTACAAGCCGTAAGGCCAGCACCCGACCTGAGACGTCTTGGGGGGGTGGCGAACACAATTCACCAGATGGTCGACTAGCTCAGTATAGACGTCCCAGTGTGGACACAATAAATAAAAAAAATAGGGGGGGCAGGGTCGTGAAGATCGTTTATGGATTGGATGCAAAAATTACAAATAACTCGGGTGAGAATCACTTTTCACTAAATTCAGAATATATTCTAAAAATATTTGCTGCTATGACAAATACATACAATGGCACACAGAAAAAAAATCAAATACAGAATACTCTTGACTGAAAAAAAAACACACACTAATAACTCAATACACAATTTCCTACTTTCATCTACAACCCAATTGTTTAACAAACACACTTTCAGAAATGAAAGAATCGTTAAATATTACTTTACAAAAATGTGAAAGAAACACACATTGAAAATCAAAATTAATACTTTTGACTTAACATTACTTTTACAACAAAAAGGAAACTCTTTCTCTCTAAAATCCAGAGAATGACTATTATTATAATTATACTCTTACACAAACTCTTAATCACTATATTACAATATTAGATCTTAAATCCTTTTGAAAGAAAAGATTGATTCTGTTCTCACGTATTAGAAGTCGGAAACAAATGTACTTTTACTTTTCTTATCTTTTAAGCATGGTAAATCTGTTACCCTCCCTTTCTTTCTACGTGACGGATACAGAATTAGCTTTCTGATTAAACTGAATCACTCCTATCCCTACAAAACAGTTTATTTGGAACGACCTTACTGTGTTCTCGGCCGCGTAGAGCAGTCCGCTGGGCTTCCTTCTACCCCTTTTCACCGAGCTGCTTCGGCCTTGAAGCGTCGTGGCCTCGGGTTGAGAACGCAGTTGCTCCCCACAAAACGCCTTCTTCTTCTCGTTCAAGTTTTATATTCTTGCGTGCTCTCATATGAATTTTACTTTATTTTCAATTACGGTTAATGACCAACTGGATATTCAGAGTGAAAATGAATCCAGAGATCACCCCTTTTTATACGAGCACCAACTTCAAGAGAGTATTTAAATATAAGAAAAGTATGTGAGAGAAAAAAAAAACTGGAAAGAGAAATGAATGCAAGCTATTAATTACTGCCATCTATTCAAAATTTCTCTCCCTAATTCTTCCATTATAAATTCATAACATTTCTTATTATCTTTCTTCTAAGATTATGTTTAAATCAATTTATAACAGAGTAATTACCTCTTCTGGTCTTCTAGAAGAGTTTTCCTCAAAAGTTGCAAATCTGAAGTCCGCTGCAATGTCACTTCCTGGCGTACCGTTTTCCATACGTCCGCCCAGTTCAGCTGCTACCTTCAGAAAAAACTTTTTCTTTCATCCGACCTCCGGTCTCGCCCTTGGTCTATGGTGGCGGTCTCTCTTGTTCTAAATTCTAATTATCATTCCAAATATTCATCCGCGTTGGCGCGCGTTCAAAATATTCCTTTCCCTCGCTTTCTTAGGGCGGTATGTGACACGTTTTCGGAATCTAAGAAAACGGACGGTCACATTACCCCTTATACAAAATATCAAAGAAAAATGTTTTGTCCTTGAAATATCTTCCAAATTTTGTGTACGAACATTTTGTCCATCCCTATCCACGGCTCCAAGCACTCATCTGAAGCTCATCTCATCTCTCAGCACATTGAATCTGGTGAGAACGGAAAGGGTTACGATATGAAGGAAAGTAATTCAAAGGTGATGAGGCGGGCGGCGGTGCGACGCGAGGGCAGAAAACGCTCAACCACTCGTAACACTTGCCGCGATATTGAGGCGGCCGTTAGAACTTGCCCCAACTCCGCTGGAGCATCACGCGGCGCTGCCCCGCTCCTCACTGCCCTTCTTCGCTCCTACGCTTCCCCAACATCTTCCCCGCCACCGGGAGCGGTGGCTCAGCGCATCAGCTGATGTCACTACGGTGCCTCTAACCAGGGGATTCGATTCGAATCCCGACGGCGGAAGGATTTTTGACCCTAGCTTTTCAACTACGTCGAATTCAGTTGCTGTTTGGAGGAAAATTCTAGCGGTCGGCTACTCTGATCGGTAGTTTTCCGTGTTTTTTTTTACGATAAAAACCAGGCGAACGCCGGGGCAGTACTCTAACAAACGGGCCACGGACCGCGCGCGATCTTTCCTTCCTCTTCCTTGTCCCATCCTCATCCCTTACACACACACTTACACTAACATGCACTACACTACCACACATGCCGGAAGACCGGTTGGGGACTTAGGGCTTGTCCCCGTTGGGGCGGTGCCCCGCTGGTGGGAGATACCTGGTTGGGGAAAACCCCGCTGGCGAAGATCACCGCCAACCAATGGCGAAGATCACCGCCACCTCCCGTTGAAAAACGGGATTAACGACGTCAGTAGCTGACGCGCCCGGAATCACAATCAATCAGTCAACCTAATCTCCCCCACTCCCTTCCATTCCCTCGCATCCTCGCCACCCTCCCGACCCCTCTCAACCGCACCCAACCTTTGCCAACCTCTCCCACTCAGTGCCTCCCCACCCATCCCCCTCTGAACCGGTCTCAACGCCTCCCAACCCATCTCCACCCTTGCGCAACCTCCTCTGCTCAACTGCCCCCGGTGCCGCACTCTTTTAACTATGTAGCTACATTACCCGCCGCCAGGCAGGCACGAAGGCCAGCAAGCTAGCAGCGTGCAGAGCCTTACTTTTTAATACAATTTCACCTTTCTTAGGCGTTTCATATATTTTCAAATTGCATGCATAGGTAATGTAATCACGCTCTCTAAAGGCTATATTAGTTGCCTGCCACCCTACATTATCTTATAAAGTCATAACCCAACGTTATTTATGAATTCAGGAAACGCGTTTCGGGGCGCCCCCGGGTATGGAACAGAAGCAAAGGGGAGGTTCAAATGGAGGACGCCCCCGGCAGGCCATGCTGACCCCAGACCGAACGAGGCGGCGGATGGGGTACAAAGCTGCTTGCAGAAGAGTACTGTGTTTAGCGAGTGAGAAACCGAGACCGCTGCTAGGAAATCCCGGCAGAAAGGTGTATGAAAGAACCGCTGGCTCTTTGAAACGTTTTTTTCTCTCCGCGATTCAACACTCTTAACAGCTTAAACCTACTGCACGGGTTTATGTGCTGTTGTGAGAGGGAGTTTTATGTTTCAGAGAAAGGATTCAAGAAGTAAGAAAGAAATGAAAGGAAGAAGTGAGTTTTGTTTTCACGCACATTTGTTCTGCGAGTAATCATTATTTATGGAAGAAAGTTATGTATTCAAAAAAACCTCTGAGTAAACGTATTAAAGAGTACCTGTATGCATCATGATTTACAGGAAGAAAATCTAATTCTAAATCCTATTTTAGAAGAAATATCTTTTTCTGCCTCCTTTTAATAACTAAAACTCGCATGTCGTACTGTATTAGGGATATAACATTCACTCGGTCGGTCTGTGGTGCGTTCGTTGATATTTCCGTTTCTTTCGACGTTTTTGTTTATCGTCCATTCGTATTGAGACCCAATGGTCTCAATCAGTTCCAAAAAACTAAATATTAGATTGCTAAGCTGATGCTAAGGTGAATGACGCGAGCGGTTGAAGTAAAACCCGGTCTCCTGCAAAACTTTGGCGAGGGTGGGCGAGACGGCCGCTGGAGACGACGGTGGACGCCTCTGATCGGGAGGTCCTAGGTTCGAGCCTGACGGCGGCAGAATTTTCGACACTAGCTTTTCAGCTAGGTCGAATTCAGTCGCCGTCTGGAGGAGAATTCTAGCGGCCGGTTGCTCTGATCGGTAGTTTTCCGTGGTTTCTCCGATCAACACCAGGCGAATGCAGGAGTAGTACCCTATCAAACGGGCCACGGACCGCGCGCGATCTGTCCTTCCCATTCCTTGTCCTATCCTCTCCCCTTACACACTCACTTACACTAACATGCACTACACTACCACACGGGAGACAGGTCGGGAGCTTAGAGCTAGTCCCAGCTGGGGCGGTGCCCCGCCGGTGGAGAGTCCTGGTTACGGGGGAATCCCCACTAGCCGACGGTAGTTCGACGCCGGATCCCGCTATCCAGCGGGAGAAGATCACCCCCATCTCCCGAGAAAAAAGCAAGCACTACACTAACGGGACTAATGACCAGAGCAGTTGACGCGCCCGGAAACATGAAAAAATCAATCAACCAATCAAACGACGATGGAAAACATTCAGCCGGAGCCCGAAACACGGACGAACGACCGGGACACGTTGGAGGTGCGCATAATACCGAGAAATGCTACCGGGGGTGTGAACGAAAATAATAATGGTGTGATAGGGGGTTTTGAATGCGGTGTACATCAAAGTGAAAGAAAATTTGATAGTGAAATCGGATAGTATTCCAAACAACTGGATATGTACGTAATTATTGCCGACGACGAGTGGCCGCCACGTGACTGATTCAACTGTGCGAGTCTAGACGGATGAGACAATTGGTTTATTGGGCGACGCCCGAGGACCATAATCAGTACCTGGTATTGATTTGTATGCGATTTGGAACAATTTTATGTAGTGCAAGTGCATACGGTGTGATTGCTAGAATACCCGAACACCGAGTATATTCCATGACTGAAAATTGATTAACAGTCGAAACGTCATTTATTACATATTGGTCATGTTTATATTTGAATAAAGACATGATACTGCCGGAGGCCGGCCATGGTATTTTGTTACGATAGCCGATGCAGCTGAAGGCTGAGACAGTGTCACCAAAGGGTACCGTGGGAAGCAACGAGCCCGACCGGCTTTCGTGGCCAGTCATTGCAGTGGAAATCATTGCAGCGAACAGCGACCGCCGGGATTCCAAGTATAAAAAAATCACTTGTATTACGGGCAATGTAGAGCCAATAGTGACGCGTAACCATAATATAAATATCTTTATAAGACATGGGGAATGGTTATTTACGTGAATCACAGGCTAGAAATCTAAGTAAATATCCATAATAAAGAAGTTATGAATGAAAGAATAACGTTATGTGTCATATGCACTGATATAATCTAAAGTGTGTCGAATGTCATGTTTTCCCAAATTAAAGCAGTATTAGAAATATTGTGATTTTTTGTCATTGTTTTGTACAAGATAGCATTTTATAAATAAGGAACGTTACACGTGTAGATAATTATCAAACATTAATATTAAATTTGGAGTGAAGGAAATAATGAAATTTAAAATTTAAACTGGGTAAGAAGGAACAATTACTATCATTATCCCATATGAACAAAATCCAATTTTTTTGTTAATATTTAATCTGTCATAGTCAAAATCAAAACAAGTTACATTTTACTTTTATAATTTCGGCTACTAATTAGATTTCTGTGTGTAATTTTTCGGTAACTAATTCTGGGTTATGATAATATACGTCAAATATTTTCGGTCGTCTGTTTTGTATCGTGAGGGAATAATGAAATACGAGTAGTTAATGGTCCCTGGAAGACTTTGAAAATGGGTTATACCCCAAAAAACGTGAAAGAAAAAGAAGAAAACTATTCTGAAGAAACTTGAATATGGATGGTACATCACACCATATTTAAGGAAATGAAGACAACATCAATGTCTTATTAATTAACTGTAGGTATAGTGTCAAGCCAACTTGATGTTTTCTAGTAAAGAAATTTTCCTTTATGCTACTGAATATAAAATATATTTTAATTTGTTGACTTACAGTTAATTTTTATAACGTTAACAATTGATATACAGAATTACTTTCTTTTGTATAGAAAATTAGTAACAGTTTATTTTTGAACATGTATCCTTGACGTGGGGGGATGAAGCTCAATGAATCGCCCCTCTTGGCTGTGCTATTCTCTTAATTGCAGAAAGATAAGCTACATAAGAAAAGTCGAAAACCAGACCACATCCAGATTGGAACAATTTTATGAGAGAATTGTTCAGAGTGACTCGCATGAAAAGTCACCTTTTCATGTGAGAGAGAGAACTAGCAACAAATAAAAAGCAAATGGAGTGCTCATTTCTCCCCTCTACTGTTTCAATGAAAGACTGAGAGGAAACTAGATGTGAGAGAAGGATAGAAAGCGATACATCAAAGAGATGCGCAACGAGGTAGACATCAGTATCAATTGTTCTCAGCGGTCACTGTGGCTGTGAATTGCGGGTTTGCGGTCAAAGCTCAGTTGCATTATGTTTGTTTTGGACATATATGTGGAAGGCAGCAGGTAGCCATTAGAGGAACGGACAAAGCGCAATGAAGTGATTTGTAAATGGTGGACAGCGCTTCTTTCTGGGCCGTGAAGTTTCATAAAAGCTTTGTCACGTCCTGAGGGAGAGATTACGATGGAAGCCACAAAATTAGATCGCCGAGCACAAATTCATTGGCGTTGCCATTTGGGTCAGCGCAGTACGTTTGGTGATTACATAATGTCTGGTTTCAGAGCAACTCGCAACAGACTGTCCGTGAACGGTGGACACAAGTTTGACACAATTTACTGCCGTCAAAATGACGTTCTTCAGGTTCAATGTAGATGCTTTTGGTGAGCGACTCATTAAATTTTGTTTTTCAACAGTCTACGTATTAAAAGAAACCAAATTCCATTAAACAAAAATGGCATTTTTAAACGTGACGTTCAATTATATAGAACTTTTGGGGGTTTAAACCAGTTGTGTTTTTCTTGTGGATATTAAGTAATGATATATCATCAAAATAATTTAGTATATACGAATTCTTGAATCACGGTGAAATCTATTTAATTTCACGACTGGATAATAATTCATTTCTTTCAGAACGGACACTTGTTATTCAGCATTCAAAAGAAAATGTTATACAATTTCTCACGTGTACGTCCTGTTTGTTTAGCAAAGACTTCCCATTAAAATGATTTTTCTTCCCCTTAAAGCGTATAATCTTCTAAATCTCCGTAATTTAATTATATTTCGATATAGGGGTTGATAGATATAAATAATAAGTGGTTCAACATTTAAACCATGCAAACACCACTAACTTCTAAACAAAACAAGGATTTTTACAAAAATTCATTGACCATAACGCACGGTCATACAAATTTAAAGTAGATATTTTTAATTTAGAGGGGATTTTCATGATGCTTATATTACATTTATTTTTTCGTCTTACATTGTAAGGAGAGAATGTGTAGTAATCGTGAGCCGGAAATCAGCGATTTTCTTTTAGGAAAACTGAACTCGCAGGCCCTAGAGTTTGTTCACGTCCACCGAGGAATATAATTTCGGAGAAAAACATCTGAACGATTTAGGTAGAGGAATGTACCCAAACCCGGGCCCGGTTTCTAATGCTAGCCCCTTGATTTACAACTCTGTACAGTGCCTTTTCCTATTCAAAAACGTAATAAAATAGTAGTTCTTTGCAAGACCGCGGCCCAGTCAAGCGGTAGTGTCATCTTCACTTGGTGCCAGCTAGTTGGCCATTAGTGCGAATAGTGAAAAGCAAAGTTTTTCCAAGTGCTTATTATCAGTTGCCCGATTTCGCCACATCATCGGTAAGTCTTCTAACCATTACATTATTTTGAAGGAGACGTTACAAGCTATTGATAATAAATGATCAATATAAACACATTAATGCCTAACCCAAGACCCCCAATGGTTCCTAACGCGGGCCCCCATTTTTCTCCTGGTAAAATATAATCTATTAAGATATTTGGCACTCGTTTATTCGCACTCTTTATTACACTCCTAAGGTATTAGGAGTGTAATAAAAAGCAAGAGCCTACTCCGAAGCCTATTAGTTCGAGTGATCAGGAAGAAGAAAGGCCAAAATACAATTTCAGAATTTAATCCCAAAGAAGTTGAAAAGATGGAGATTTAAAAACTTCTTTAGTTAAACAAAACGCAAAAGGAAGATTCCACCTCCGGCTGGAATAGGACGACATGACCTCTGGCTCTTCCGAACTGGAAGTTAAACCTGGGATATATTCCCTCACAGGTTAAAGTGAAGAGTGCATGTCCTGCCGTGTGAAGAGGGCTGTATGAAAAATGTGGTAGATGTACCTAATGTAGAACAGGTGGGAGAAGGAGTGAAAAATGTTACTTATATATTTCAGATTTTCTGTCAATCGATTTTTCGGTGTAAAAATGACTCACAGAAGATGCATTCTGACTACACAATGTGATAGATGAAGTATTGTTTTTACGTATAAGAACAATGTTTATCCACTTTTTCATTACCAGATGTTGGGAATAAGATAAATTCCCAAATAACAAAAACTTATTTCGCGATCAATCTGAACGCACTTGACGACCTGCCTTGAAAGATATATTATTTTTTGGGGTGGGGTTGGGGGGTACATTACATAACGCCTTAACAAAATTTTCACTAAAATGTTTCCGATTTTTTATTAAACTTATGTTTTTGGTTGCGAAAGGAAGTTTTAGAATAATGGTTTAGACGTCATTGTCGTTATTATCCCCGATTATTCACAAATTGCGAAAGTTCAAAATTATTTCGGTATCTTTCTACAACTACAATATTGCATATAGAGATTGTTTTAAATAAAATCTGTTGTTCAAAGACAGACATTGAAATAATGTCATGTACAATCTTTTGAAACTAGGGATTGTTTTTCTCGTAATTTAGTGTGACATAAAGCCATTATTAAACAATAGTTCTCTCCAAGACGGCTCTACAAAGCATGTTTAAAAATGAGCGCATGTCAAATTTGTGTTCAACTCTCTGTGTTTTCGAAAACTCCCCCTCTAATGTTAGAAATAATGCGAGAAAGTATGTGGTGATGTAGTATTATTTTAACAAGAAAATGAGCCGTATACGTTATTGGCTGAATCGAAGGACTACATTTGTGTTCGATATTTTTTTTAAATCCAGTGGATTTTTATTCTTTCAAGTCGGTTCTCCCTTTTATTATTAATTTTTATTTAAATTGCCTTTACCACTTCACGGAGGGAAACACTCTGATTTTTCAAGAAAGTCAACAGATATTTATAACTCCCTAATGGAAAAATGAAGCTTTGAAATTGTGAGATTTTGTGAATTGAAAGGTTTAAAATGTATTTGTTATATAAAAGAGAACGTTGGTAATCTATATTATTTTTATCATTAAAATATAGCAGTATATTTTTTGAAAACGCACCTTTTATTCTTCCAAGAACGAAGAAAAATTAGTTGAAATGGAAAATTAGTTGCAGGGCAACTAATAAAGTGCATCGGCATTCTACATAAGTATTCAAGTAAAAAATATGATAATATACCTTATGTACTATAGAGATTGAAGAATGCTTGTATCTAGTAATCGTATTATATTACGTACAGGAACGACATAATAATAGGTACGACAATAGATCGTTACCTATTGTCTCTGAATTGAGTTTTACTAATGGGGAAAATCTTTGACTACGTAACAATAAAATAAACTTGTATGTTTATTGTACGAATTTTCAATCAAGTATTAAGGTATTCAGAAGCTTTATAAAGTAGCAGTGGTTCAATCAGAATCTTCACCAAGGCATAATATCGATGAACTCTTCCATATTATAGCGTTAACGTGGTAAATCGGGAGCTATTTTATGTCCGTAACAGATGACGCCGTTCTCGCCACTACACTCTCCGTTTACGAGCGGTTGAAGTCCCGTCCTGTTGCCAACCAAGCATTAGAGAAAGTCCAATTTAATTTATCTACATTACAATAGATTTAATTCTGCGTGAGTGCAAGTTTAACAAGTCAGACGACTGACGCACGGAATTGAATTCTTTCGGGAATGTTTCTCTTTCTTTCATTTTTCTTCTTCTTTCACTCTTGCTTTCATTTTTCTTCTCCCTTTGAAATTCGTGTAAATAAGCATAAATAACAATAATCAAGGTAAACCATATGCAACGCTTCAACATGGAAATATGAGACAATATAAAGTTGAAGGCATTATTGTGGCCATTAGAGACTTACCAATATCAATTATCTTTCTAAGAGATATCAGAACAATTGCTCATCCACGAAGTGAATATAACGGGAGATGTGACTCAGGGCATCAACTGATATCACTGCAGTGCCACTGATCGCGAAGTCCTACGTTCCAGTCCCGACTTCGGCAGGATTTTCGACATTGGCCAGAGAGCTACGTCGAGTTCAGTCGCTGTATTGAGGAGAATTCTAGCGGCTGACTGCTCTAATCCTTAGATTTCCGTGTGTTCTCCGATCAATACCAGGCAAATGCCAGAGCAGGACCCTCACAAACGGGCCCTGACTGCGCGCAATCTTTCCTTCCTCTTCCTTGTCTTATCCTACCCCTTACACACACGTACACTTACATTCACCACACATGCTTGGAGATCGGTCAGAAGCTTAGAACGTGTGCTGGCTGGGGCGGTGCCCCGCTAATGAAGAAACACGGTTCGTGAAATCCCCGTTAGTCGACAAAAGGTCGGCGGCGGATCTCACCATCCAGCGGGGGAAGATCACAGCCACTTCTCACGATCAAACATTCACCACACTTACGGGAGTAATTAGCTCAGCAGCTGTCGCACCCGCAATCACTAATCAACCACTCAACCAACGAAGTGATTACGCTAATATACATTCTGAAAGAAACATGGGGAATAAATACCACAAAGCTATTTAAATACAAATCAAAGTGTTTAAATAATAATAGAGAACTCAATTATATTGATCATTCGTCCTTATTAAGACCTGACGGAAAGTGCAAATTTTGTTAAAATATCAATAGACACTACACCCAGCTAACCCTACACCATCTTTAACCAAAAGTCACAGGTGAATCTACAAGGGAGAGGCCCAAAGTGCAACGAGTTTCCTAACTGTGCTCTCTTGCTAATCGAAACTCTCTTCCGAGTGAAGTGTGTTGCTCTCTCTTTCTTCGCGGCGGATAGAAGAGTTACATCGTCTCGAAGAATCGGCATCGAAAGAAGAACTTTGTTTTTTCTCCTGAAAGGATATGTAAAATATGAGCGTGTTTGCTTCAAAGATATTTACGTACTGAAAGAAAGAAAAACTGAATTCGACCTTCTGCGAATCTCCTTCACTACTCTGGATTCGTTTCTCCTCGAGAATATATTCCCAGTCGGAATATGCAAGCCATTGAATTCTCTCCTAGGCGTGGATTTCCCCGAGTTATCTATGCAACGCTTCCAAGGCACGCCTTCTAGATAACGTTTGGGAGATTATTCAGTTGCAGAATTTTCTTTAAAATGTATGTTCGAACTTTATGTATATTTTAATAAACATCAATAAGTTTTCTTTATTCTAATGAAAATATTTCTATTTTTTCATGACAATCGACAAAACCAAGTACTATAGCTTCCTGTTCTCATAATATTTTACACACGGAATAATTCAATACACAAATGCGTAAAAATACAGAAATTCGTTTGCTATTTAACACATTATTGGTTGGAATTGGCAATAGAAAGATAGAAAACTAGAAAAAAAGGTAACACAATCTCAAATGATCAGGTATTGAAATTATATACATGCACGAGCAGTACAGACTGGCGTTTGTTTTGCTTTTATTTCTAAGGAGGACGGTAAACACCAATCCTTCAAAGGGTAATATTTTCAACGGGAGAATCGTAAATATTTCTGCAAATCACTGAAAGTCATTGAAAACTCTCTGCTGTAAGTGTATAAAATAAATAAAAAAGCTGATAACAAATAATAGAATACATCTTGCCCCTTATCTCGTTACTGTCTGCCTTAACTTTCTGTTTCTTTAATACAAATGAAAGTTCATGTAACTTTTACTTTCTCTTGAAGTTTTCCCTTCAATTTTTTACTCTAAACGAATAAAAAAGTATATAAAATGCTAAAGGTGGCGTGTTCTAAAGATTATGCCAAAATTTTAAATACACTTTAGATTTATTGCGGACATTCCGTTTTGAATTTCCCGAATGCACAATGCTTCCAACAATGTTTGTAACACTGCAAATATCTTCCTCATTACCAAAAATGTTGGAAAGCCCCACTCAACCGTCCGAATACAATATTTCCGGGAGTTCGGCGAGTCGCCGGCTCTGTTGGCGAGTGCGCCACCGCCAGCTGTGTCGGAACCGCATACATCAGACCGCATTAGCATAGCGCTCGCGGAACTACAGAAAAGTGCATATTGATATTTGCACGCGGTGTGCAGGACTGGCGGAGGGTGCGGGGTGGGGACGGGCCGACACAGCCCTAAACAGGTCGCCATCTTGCATACTCTCCGCCGGACGCAGCGGCTACACGAGTTTTAGAAAGGGTGAGTCAGAAGTTGGGATGTAACACAAAGTCAGGTTTTGGTGCATTCAGATTTCAACAATACGACGTAAGCCAAAGTATTCCAACTATTCTGTTTGGACGGGTGCACGTTGTAAAAGTCACCAGGAGGCCGCTACGCGCTGCAGATATTTCTCGGTTGACGAGCATCCACTGGCCGAATGTTCTTCCGAAGCTCCCGTAATTTGTGATGTACTGTTTTAATTCAATTTTAATTTATTCATTGTCAGATTGATTGATTGATTTTGTCGTGTTTCCGGGCGCGTCAACTGCTTTGGTCATTAGTCCCGTTAGTGTAGTGCATGTTGTTTTTTCTCGGGAAATGGCGGTGATCTTCCCCCGCTGGTTGGTGAGATCCGGCGCCCACCTACCGTCGGCTAGTGAGGTTTCCCCCTAACCAGGACTCTCCCACCAGCGGGGCACCGCCCCAGCCGGTACAAGCTCTAAGCTCCCGACCGGTCTCCCGGAATATGTGGTAGTGTAGTGCATGTAAGTGTAAATGTGTGTGTCAGGGGAGAGGATAGGACAAGGAAGAGGAAGGACAGATCGCGCTCGGTCCGTGGCCCGTTTGGTAGGGTACTGCTCCGGCATTCGCCTGGTGTTGATCGGAGAAACCACGCAAAACTACCGATCAAAGCAGCCGGCCGCTAGAATTCTCCTCCAGACAGCGACTGAATTCGACCTTTTTAGCTAGTGTCGAAAATTCGGCCGCCGTCAGGACTCGAACCTAGGACCTCCCGCTCAGAGGCGCTGCAGTGACATTAGTTGATGCACTGAGCTGCCGCTTCCGGTTTCATTGTTAGAAAACAGCAAAAACTGTTTGTGAGACAGGGAGAAGAAGGATAATCTGCGCATGTTTCTTTGAGCTCCAGTATCCCTATTCTATTCTTTTACGATTCATTATTATGAACGAAAGTACCCACGCGCGCGTTTAGCAATATTTGAAAACTATTAATTGCTGCTCCCGAGTAACAGAAAACGGTATTTTTTATTGGAGGACTACATACTTGCCTTGTTAGTATTTTTGAGAAAATAACACACCCGCTGTGTATTAGTGTTTCTTCCGCGACTAGAAAAAATGAAAGCTCGACAAACTTGATTTACACTTCAGAAGTTGGTAAAACTGCTCCCAAATTTCCTAGTTTTCTCCACGGTGATTTTTCTAAAAGTGAACTAACTGTACACAAGGAGGTCGAAACACAAAAGAAAATTCGTGAAAACATCACAAAACACATTGCTGCCATTTCGCGATTTGTGGCACTTTTTAAAGCTACGTCGGGATGGTAAAGCACAGGACCCGCTAGAAAAGTCATCGTCCGAAAGAAATTTCTGCGATACGCCGCTGCACATGGAGAATTAAATTAGTCGTGATAGATTATATTAAAAAGTGTATCACTTGCCCTCTCACAAGGACAGGATGAGTATAAAAATAATACATGCGCGCAGTAGAGTTAAAATGTGGTTTCTTACAATATTGAGCAGCAACAATAAACGACTCGAATGTTGAGAGCAACAATAAACTACTCGAATTTAGTGACTACGGTCTTTAGGTCAGCGATTTATTATTTTTAATAAGTTAATTTACATATCCACAATTTACAACACAGCTCTGATTTATTCAAATGTTCCACCTAAATTTCAAAATAATAGTGAGAAAACCAGCAAGCCAGTGTTTATGAAGAGCAAGAACATACAATACTGGTACATATATTAAAATCGGGACACCGTCAAAAAAACAGATTTAAATATAAATGTAGAACAAACTTAGAAAATGTACGCAGTTTAATACCAGTCGCACACATACATACACCATTTATGTTTTGTTCTCTATCTTAATATCGGTAAAATATAAAGAATTCGACGCGTCAGGCAAATTATATTTTAGCACAAGTGATATATTAACCAAATGGAAGAGCAAGTTCTAGTAGAAACGGCAATTAACGTACGAAGAATATTAAAAGTATTTAAAAAGCAACTAAATGACACATCAATTTTTAAAACTCTTTTATTATATTGTTACACACCAGGAAAAATAGCAATCCCAAAACATTAATAAATTATCATAAGAATCATCAACACCTGTCTATCAGTTAAAGGGGAATTTATTATATTTTTCTGCAATAATTTTATAACATTGCATCATGCTATTTCTTTGCAATGCAATGTAGTATTGCTTATATTTATGTCAAAGTTGCTGATCGCTATATTTGTCGTGCAATCATAGATATCTCTGTGAATATAAATAAATAAATAACGAAAGAAAAATCTGAATTTAAAATAGAAACCTGCATTCAAAGAACTTGCAATGCCGAAAAAATAATATACAGACGAATAGGTAGACTGCAAGTGGTAGCAAATGAACTGGAAAATGATCGATGAATTACTGCAAGGCAAAATTACTCAAGTTTGCAGTCTCCAGCGAAATGAAGAGACCGAGAGTGCCTGGGCGGTGTAAACAACCATCTGCTTTAAGGCATCACTCGTCAGACTAAAGTTTTCCGGTTTCATTTCGTCTGCTTTCCGGTTTCATTTATCATGCGATCCTCCGGCAAGACTCTAATAGGGCACTTTGTTTCAATTATTCGCGACGCCTTTAACAGGAAGAGAAATTTTGTCGTTAAAAGAGTTATGTGAACGCTTCAACTAATTATAAATACTTGTGTTTACTAACAGGACATGAATAATGTGCTTTTAAAGAGGACTGAACATTTCAGGGTAAATTATGCCTAACCGCCTTAAAATGACGACGAAGGTACAAAAAGGATTGGTGAGATTTAACTCCTTTGTTAATCGGAATTTCTTTACTCGAGATTAGGCATAGGATTTATTAGGGCCCTAAGAAGTTCACAGGGCTCTAAAGTTCGAAATATGTTTTGTGGAATTCATAAAAACTAATGCCAAATAATAATGCACTCTTTGTAATACTATCGAAGAATATAAAGAAAAAATGAAAATTATATTCAAATGTCTCCTATTAAAGCAACGTCTAGTAGAGCGATCTTTTCATTGATTTCTGCTGATAAGTCGCCGCACAACCCGGAACAATACTTTCAAAACGAACCATGGTTTGCGGGTTATCCAATCTCTTGCTAGAGAAGTGTCAAACTGATCACTTGCTATTTCACTCTATGCTGAGAAAAAAACCTGCATTAAAGTTTGCGACATTGAAGTAATAGTTGAAAGAAAAATCTCTTTATATATTAACTTATTTTACAGTAAAAACTGTGAAAAAAGTGTCTTTGACGAATGTTGAGGGAGAGTTCAATCTGCGCGCGTTTCCATGAGACCCATCATTTCTCCTCTCCCTAAAAACAAAGAAATAACGAGACTATCAACATTTGCCAACACAAAATGTTCGCTCTCTTGTAATACAAACTATTTGGATCGGAAAAAGAAGCCATATTTCATTTCAATTGATTTGATTTTTATAGATCCGACTTACAGATTTTGTTTGATACGAAATCACAACAAAGTGCTGTTAAATGGAGAGAATAAAATAAAATTTACTTAGTTAAAGTCCATGCTTGTCGTGAATGTGGAACAGGAAAAAAGTCCAAAGGCTATGTTCTATTTATTTCCAAATATGAACAATTCAGCTTTCCAGTTTTATACAGAGCTGTTTGGTGAGTAGGAATAAAATGAAATGTCGTAATTCATAATATTTCTTTTCTTTTATAATTAGATACAAGTTTCGAAATACATCATCGTTGATATACTTTAAGTTGTCGGTATGGTATTTTTGATTTTGTCCCATTTCATTGTGCACACATAAGATTAAATTTCCATTCTCAAGTAATGAAATGATGTTCTCGTGTGCTACTATAATATGGAAAAACTGTCATAAAATGTTTCGTCTCTGAAATTACGTATTCCAGTCAATTACTCTTTGTTGCACTGTATACGTTTTACGCTCATGTGCCACTATATACGTTTTATTGATAGAGGTTTCCAGTAATGTAATAATTCACGATTCAGCCAGAAAGGCAGAAAAAAATTATCTCAAAGAATCATTTATATGTTTATACATCTCATTATAAGCGTACCACCATTGAATTAAACGGTCCTATGAATCTTTGCAAGTAATAGATAAGAATAATATTAGGGCGTTAGTTATTTTACTTGTGACGAGAAAATATAGGTTTTTAACCCTTGTCTTAGCAAAAATGTACAAGTTTTGATAAACAACAATGAGTTAATGACTGGAATATGTAATTTCAGAGACGAAACTTTTTATGCTTGTTTTTGCACATGAGAAACAAATGTTGCAAATGTTAAATAATGTATTTAGTGAGTAATCGTCCTGTAATCATAATTAAATTTCGAAATATATAAATGATTATATTACTTCGTGTTTACAGGCGAGTCAATTGCTATGGCCACTAGTCCCATAAGTTTAGAGCATGTTTTCTTTATCATGGGAGGTGGTGGTATTGTTCTCCTTGCTGGTTGTCGAAATCCGACGCCGACCTACCCATCGGCTTGTTGGGTTTCCTTCATACAGGTATCTTCCATCCATGGGACACCGGCTTAAACGGGACAAGCTGTGGTCACCCGACATGTGCTCTAGTGTAGTGCATGTACGTGTAAGTGCAGGTAAGTGAGGGGTGGGGATAGGGTCAGAAGACGAAGGAAATATCGTACGCGATCCAGGGTCCGTTTGTTAGGGTACTAGTCTAACATTCAGCTATTATTGATCGGAGAAACCAGGAAAACTACCGCTCAGAACAACCGGCCGCTAAAATATTCCCTCAGACGGCGACTGAGTTCGAGCCAATGTCGAAAATCTTTACATCGTCGGGACTCAAACCCTAGAACATTTCGGCCGGCGTCGCTGCAGTGACAACAGTTGATATGCTGAGCCACCTCAGTCGGCGAGATAGATAACCGTAATTTATAAATTGTTCTATGGAATTGATCATGAAGAAAAAATTGAAATATATGAACATAGATGAACATAGATGAACATGTGTTATATTTTTGTACGATACCGCGCCAGAATTTTTTGTGAGTTAGAATTTTTTGAAGCTGAAAATGCAAATACCATCTTTACAATTTTGGGTAACTCGTTCGTGGTTTTTACTATTTGTTTTCTGATGTTTTATGTTTAAAGCATTTCATATACGTAAATTTACATTTGAAGAGAATTAAGTGCTTCAGAGTTTCTTGAGAACACAATAATAGAACATTACTATAGATATATCAATAACACTCGCCAAGCCACATTTGTTAAATTATGCAAACTTGCGAATGAGACTTCTAGGAAGAATTTTGACACTGATTTATTATTGGGTTCCTACATGGTGATAGTTCACCACGACGGTTCTTACAAGATGGTTCCACACGGTGTTTGTGAATGAAACTGAAATGCAAGGACACTCAAATTCCGTAAACAGCGTAAACATCTTATCATCCCCACCAGTATTTTACTTACGTGATTATAATTCACATGGTAATTCTACATTCTAGAAAGATTTTACAACACGTTTACGACGTTAACCGCATACAATTGTGCTTACACTCGAGTTTCATTCTTATTACTCATAAAATGAAATGTCAGCTTTTAAGAACCCATCACTAAATCACTGGAAACTTTCCTACTACGTAAAATGTGCTTGGCTTAGTTCGTTACAATGGATATTCTTATTCGCCTTGATGAAGAAAATGTTCAGAAATTCCTCTCCCGATCTCGACTTCGCCAATCAACCGACCGAACCACGTAGGCAGGTCCGTGTGTCAGGTTGCGTACGCTTCCCTCACGGTAGAGACAAAACGCAGTCGGAACTGAAGGACACTTTAATATCGCGCCGGAAGATTGAAAGGAGGAAAAAAAGGAAGCAGCGACCTCGCGACGCAGCATTTAATAAGCTCCCTGGCGCGGAGTGGCCGAGGCGGGGCGGGGGAGGACGAATCGAGAATGGTGGAGGGGTCGGGGACGAGGAAGGGGTGATGGTGGGGTGGGGTCCGGGGCCATGGCTGGAATATCGGGGGGGGTATGGTGACGAGAATGGGCGGTGGCAAGTGCTACACGACGTCGCTTGCCTGCGATGGAAATTCCGCGGTGGACAAAGGCACAAGAACGGGAAGGAGGTAAAAGGAAATGGTGCTCAGTGAGGGAGGAAGAAAATTGGGAAGAGTGTTAAAGGGAATGAAACGGTAGATAAGTAGCGGTAAGAACACAGGAAAGGAGGGGGAAATGATGAAAATATATGCAGGAACGACCGGGAAGGATTATACAAGCAAAGCAAGCGAAATTAGGAAGTGGAGATGATGGGAGCAGACAAAAGAGGGTACAGGAGAAACGAGTGTGTAAATCACGGTAAGACGATGAGGATAATGCGAGACGGCGACAAATTCTTTTGGCAAAAGCAGAAGTGTCCCATGCACACGAGTGACAAAGAATAAGATAGTACGCTAGGAAACTACAGCAACGAAACCTGTGGATAAAAGTTGTGATGACTCAAACGTTATAAACAAATAAGGAAATAACAGAGGAAAATAATCGTCTAAACACCTGTATTCTTTTAAATACTGTCGGAAACACACGAGCTTCATTGCGGCCTTCCGTCATACAAGACTACAGAACGAATATTTTTATGAACGTCTTCTTAACGATAATAGAGTGTGGAGTTGGCCGAAAGCAACGAAACAGGACGAAATGAAAACTGATTTAAAAAATGGATGTGACGTTTGTAAGGTATTGATGAGCTTCATTTGAAAGAAAATAGTTTCAGACACTGCTGCATAAACAAACATTTGGTTCATTTATTAGTGGAAAGGTAATAACGTTAATTACCACAATACTGTAGAAAAAATCATATTGATTTAATATTAATTTATATTAAATTATTGTTTAAAGTTTTTGGAAATGATAAAGTTATCTCTGATATTTAAGGATGTTACAAACAGAAATTCTAGATGTGGGTATGGTTATCGACAGCTGACAATGTTTTAGTATCTAGAACATTGCATAAATCCATTCACTCTAAAAAGAATTCTGACAATCTGTGGAAACAATTTTTCCACACAAATTTACATATTCTTTTCAACCCTGTAACTTGAGATATTCACTTGTTTCATCTCGGACATGATATGCATTTTCTCTCCCCTTGATTTACTCGCTGATGCAAATTCAGTGTTTCGGCAATAAAATGTGAAGTTCCTTCTGGTGGTACTGTTATTCACAAAGAAAAATCAACAATGGTCATACTAGGGGTGACCACTAATCTTAGTTTTAGGAGCTACAAAAATTCGAAGCAAGCCACATCGTGAAGAGATTTATAAAATGGCTTATAAAATGAAGACATCTTTTTCATTTTATAACAAATGAAAGAACATTGTTTACTCTACGCCGAACATTACTATTCAGGAATAAAGGAAGGAATGCAATTTTGCTTTTGAGAAGTGCGTTTTCGAGTGTTCATTTTTATTGTTAGTTGTTTTAAATCTGGCTGATAATTAGTATTCTTGTAAGCCTATCTTCATTAATATAAAAATTTTACCATTACCTTGTCTGTTCTTTGACACAAAAGATACATTGGCATTTGTTTTTCTACAAAACATATTCTTCCTCCCAGTTTGCATTAAAAGCTCGATGTTCCTATTCATATTTACGCTTCTCAGATAGCATCGTAGTTGTTCAGACAACAGGCCACAACAGTACTCAAACAGCACACAACAACTGCACTCAAAAAATATCTGCACTCGCTACTATTACCCGTTCACTTCACAATTGCAGATGAAGCGCTGCGATGTTCACAAGAGATCACCGCCGACTTCACCTCAAGACACTGACTCACACACTCACGCTCAATGCGCTATCAGAAGGCCCAGGAATTATCTTACCCTCCCATCTCTCACCATTGACCTATTTCTGATGAAGTTTCGAGGTACTAAGATCGTTGAATTCAATAATGGAAGTTAAGCCACACATAGCTGCCACTGACTGCCTATTAATTAATTTTACTCTCAGCTCGGTGTCAAGAGCCGCACGAAACTGACTCAAGAGCCGCATACGGCTCACGAGCTTCGTTTTATACTATATACCTTGTGAATGCTATATGCCTTCGCTATATATTTTGTGAATGCACAGCTATATGTGAGGAAGAAACGAAAAGAATAAAAATCTCTAAGTCGAAACCAATACAATGTGTTCCTGCACTGAAAAAATACATAATATTTGAGGGAAATTTTGACATGATTGACAGAATTAACAAACATTTTTACTTTTTCTGGTTGCACTATTTTACGTACTTTGTCCAATATGTTTTTAACTAATACGGACAACTTCGAACTTATTCGTTTATTTCCAAATACTTTTTTAAGAAAACAAAATAGCACTGATTTAGGGAACCATATTTATAATAACAAATATTTAATTTAAAACTATTTATCATCTATAATTTTTAATTATTATTAATATATTTTTCCAGAACGAAAAGTGTTTTCAGAAACTTTTACTCACTTACCAATAAAAATGAGACAATTTACTAGATACCTTTTACGACTGTCTCAATGATAGCAAATAATTGAAAGGTTCGGGTGTAAAACATGGTAACTCACGAGGAAACGATTGCAAGATAAATAAGAGAACGTTTTTGCTGTAAGGGGTTAAAATGGGGTATACAGAGAAATCAACAGCCGGGAAAAAATATGCACCATAATTTGGACTATTTGAGTATCACAACGTATGGGCAGCCCATGGAACCGTACGAAATGTTAAGACCCGTATCACAAACTCTTTGACCCGTATCACTTTGAGGGTTACCATATTTTCCTCCCGAGTCCTTCAATTGTCACTAAAATTCACCGTCAAATGCGTATCTAATTGTCCATTTCATTGCGGCCGAAATTGACGCGCATTCCGGCTGGCGAGCCGCCGCCCGCAGACCGGCAAGTTGCGCGGGATGCCGGAGAGGTCGTCCCGCGCGGGGGCGGGGGCAGGGCGGGGGCAGGCTCGGGCGAGGGGAAGGGCGTTTGGAGAAGACGCCCTGACGACGCGCGGATGATGAGGAGGAGCGACTGTTGCTGACGCGACACTGAGTCGCCCGACGGCACCTCGTAAACACTGGAGAGTGCGCGGGCGGCGGAACTGGCGTGGGCGCCGTAGCGGGCAAGTCGACGCGACGCGACGGCCGGGTGGCTTAGTCCGGGGCGACGCAGGCGGGGAAGGGAAGAGGCCTGGGCGACGTTGGTGGGTGGGGAGGGAGGCTACCGAGTGCGCGGGGGGGGTTAGCTGCGTGAGTGAGGCGTGAAGAGAGGGCGGCGAAGGTGTTGGGCGGGGATTTATGAGGAAGGGAAACGAAGACTGGGAAACGGAAACGCGGGGAGATCTTTGTGGCAGAGAAGTGAAAGGCGGAGGACGTGGCAGGCGTGGAAGCCGGTGATGTAATGGAAGAGCGGGGATAAGGTAGGGCGGAAAAATGAGGGGGCAGGCAGGAGAAAAGTTTTCAATAGTGATTTTGAACGCGCCAACGGCTGTCATAAGTCTCGTAAGAATTGTGCATGTTTTTTCGCTCGGGAGTTGGCGGTGATCTTCATCCCGCTACATGGTGAGAAGAGAGGGTGGAAAGATTGGTAAGTTGAGGGCTTACCTGGAATAATGTGATCCAGTGGAGGAGCAAAAGAAGGCGAAGAAAGCAAGGAAGGACAGGGTGAGTAGGGAGGGATGAACGAAACGAGGCGACGAAGGTTGTAAAGGCTGTCAATGACGTGGTTTGGTGTGCAAATATGGCGGAGAATGTGAAGGCGGGGCATGTGTATTTGTTGTCGAAAATGTTGCAAATATGATGAATTTCGCTTGCCAGGCACGTTCACGTTGTCAGGCAAGCGAAGGATACCGCAACAGAGATGAAGGCGGCGAGGAGCGGAGATGGAAGCAAGAGAGGCGGAGAAGATGCGGTGGAGGGGAGGGGGGAGAGGAGGAAGGGAGGCAGGAGGGAATGGGGAGGAGATCGGCAGAGGCGAGATCGGCAGGAGGCGAGATCGGCAGGAGGCGAGATCGGAGGAGGGAGATGGGGGAGGGCAGGAGGCGAGAACGGCAGGAGACGAGATCGGCAGGAGGCGACATCGGCAGGGGGAGATCGGCGGACGGAGCAGGAGGCAGAGGGCGGAGGCAGGGAGGTGGTGAGATCGCAGGAGGCGAGATCCGCAGGAGGCGAGAGCGGCGGGACGTGAGGCAGGAGGCACGAGGGGCAGAGGCAGAAATCGCGAGCCGCGTCATTGAGGCGGGGTGACGGGGCGGTGGGATATCCAGCAGAGGCGGGTGATGGTGTCTCGCCTGGAGAAGCCTGCGCGATAATGCAACTTTATTAACCCCGCTACGAGTTTCAATTAAGAAATAAGATGCCGCCCCCGGGTGGCGTCGCGCCGCCCACGCCGCCCGCTGCCGACGAGGGTTCTCGGAGGCCTTGCGTTGAGGAGAAGAGGATGGCCCTTTTCACCTCTGCCTTGCGCCTCAGTCCCTTCGCATCTTCTAAGGCAATGTTCAACATTTTTCAAGGAAGCCTGACTGCACGTGTAAACCTGGAGAAAGAAACCACTTTGCTGCTGAAGCCATGATTAGCATTTACTACTCAAAGAAAAAGACGTGCTAGAAGGGGAATATTGACAATATTATGTTGACCAAAATCAGTCGTAGGATAATGCTCGCAATGTTAATTTTCAAGTTTGAAAGCAACTGATCTTTAATGGGGTAAAGCAAAATGATACGATACAAGAGAGCCGGACAATATGTTTATCTCCTAAATACTTATTCGATTAGCAGCATTTGATGTCTATGTAATTATTATCATAACGGCTGGGTGGACTATTAGTCGTTCCTGATATATGAAATTTGACAAGGATGATCCCGCTATTGAATGACACTTATGAATACAAAACATTATTCTTCACCAATTCTATAGCTATGTTATTATGATGTAGTGGACTTATTTTGCACAAACACAGGGAAGCATCACAATGATAACGAAAATTACAGACGTCATTAACCAAAAATCTATGCCGACGTGCCATTCCATTGTGCATATTTTGAAAAAAAATTCACCGAATATCTATATATGTGGGCCCGTGTTAACCGATCAAAAAGTAACTAACATATAATGGAACCGATTTTCTCATATGCAGAGAATAATGTGGATTTCGATTCTCACAAACAACGTTGGAAGGTGTGACCTCTTTACCATACGATATTATAACACTTTGTTATTAAAATAAAATATGAAGAAGAAATTGCAATTATGAAAAAACATAGGGACAGTACTATTACGAATGTTTGGGATACTGAAAATGACATTCTATTTGCTGCTTCTTATAATAATAAAGAAGAACTCGGGAATAGGAACGTCAAATAGAAACCTTTCTCACCACAAAACCCACGCGTTGTCTCAAAGAGACCTAGCCCACGACTGAAATTACCTAGCTGTTAAATGAAAGATTAAGGAGACAGAGTATGGTACCACAGGTGCCATCAAGACGCAGCAGAGGTATTTTGACAACGTTCCGCTGTATGCCTGCCGCTTTGACTTGAACAAGTCTTATGCAAAATTATGAAAGATAATTTAAAAAATTCTCAATATTCCAAATAGAAGGTTCAGTCTCCCCATACCACCATGTGTCATGGATGATGTCATATTAACAAACTGATTCAAGTATATTCAAAAGTTATGTTTAATGCATAACATACATATATTTTTTTAGATTTTATCGGATGAGTTCTAATCCGCAATAACAAGGTATGCAAAATATTCAACATTTTATCATGAAGAAACGAGATAATGTATTTTTGATAAACGTCATCATAAATGGACACGAAGTAAAATTTTAAAAAAAAGTTGTGGTACAACAGCACACACTCTCCCATTATTTGTAAGTTTTCGTAATTTTCGAAAATTCAAAGAGTTCAACACAAATCGTACCTGCGCCAATTTCATAAGCGTACTTTGTTCTATTAAAGAAATAAAGAAAAACTGGTGCAATTTTGAGGTTTTTTAAAAATTGCCATTTTTTATGTGAACACTACTAATAATTAAAAAATGTACAGACTATGGCACAAAAAATGGGCGATGTCATGAACGGAACTTTACCACAGTTTGCGTACCCCTGCCTCGCACTGCGGGATCGAGTTGACCAATACCAAAATTATCGGAAGGTTGCTTTGATCTAGTTCACTAGACTAACTCTCTAACACTATTTCTCTAAAACTCCAACAACAGCTTTTCTCGCACCATGAATTTCTTGGCACTGCGTTAATCTGCGTGATAAGTCTTCGTCCGTTTGGATGCATCGCCTTTACGGCCAGCCCAATACACGCGCCTGCTAATCCGCATCACTATGTCAAGCGCATCATTCGTAAGTGCGACGTCCAGCACGGACGCGCCGTGAACCGTAATGCATTCATGTGCCACATAGATCCATCCCGGCTCCGGATTATGGCACAGTGATCCATCAGTCCTGAAGGCCGCTTACGTGTCCAAGAACGTGCCGGGCGCTATTACCGGCCGCAGCCAGCCCCACCTCCCACCACCGCCACCGGTGCATCAGCAGAGATCCCTCACCCCAAGTGCTGCGCTGGCAACACCTCTGCGGTTTTAACTGGACAGAAGTGAGGAGAAGGGATTCATTGAGATGGAGATGAGACAGTGTTAGTTTGTGAGGATGGAAAGAGGAGAGGTGCGTCAAGAAAGGATGGCAAATATGATTCTCAAAGAATGCTAATCAATCAACCAAACAATGAATGAAACCATAAATCAACGATGCTTTATTTGACGTTGCAAGTCTCAGACCATCAGGCTTGCTCTCCCGCCTGACCACACGAATTTTGCTATTCTTCGTTCGCCATTTCGCAGGGAAACAAGTACCACTCGAACGACGAAAGAGATGACTTGAATTTAGCTCAGATGATTCTCTTAGAACTGAGGATCTTTCACATGCATTAAATCTACAACATGAGAGAGCCAGCTTTACTTCTTTCCCGAAGGAGGCGCGTAAATTATTTTTTGTCCTAAAATCCATCTTCGTTCGGGTTTATATCATACTTGAAGCCGCAATCGTAGGTGTAACAATCCGATTTCTTACCTCACTTAATTTATTGTATATCATATCTCTTTCCTCTTTAGATGTAGCAAATTACGATGACAAATGACTGTTATAATGTTTTCATGTTTTCTTCGTTGCTGTTGTCAAGATTCGTTTACAGGGCACCTGCATGCATTGACACGTGTAAACGTCCAGTAGTCTACATAAATTGACAAGAGACCAGTAACGTGAGCGCAAATAACCAAATGTGATCTAACTCTGTGGAATATGTGCGATGTGCCCATTCCTTGCTATGTCTCCGAGTTTTGACCATCTCACGAAAGCTCGCTCCCACTTCTTTGAAGACAGTGCGGAAAATTAAAAAAATATTAATTCAAATAATTTGTCAAAATGTGAGAAAAGCGATAGAATAAAATAAGAGGTTGTATATTACACGTGACTAAAATACCTTTATGTGCTCATTAGTAAATATACATTAGCTGTTCCGCGCTCCTGAGTAATCAACTAAATTTCGAAAAATAGTTATAAACCATAACAAGTTATAATATAATTTAAAAAAATTAGGCAGCTTTATGATTCAAATGAATGGGCACATGGCCGTGTCACTTAAAGGAATAATTGTCTCCTAAGTGACAAAATCGACACCGTCCCAATGTATATTTAGTAACTACAGATTTTTAATAGCAATGTCTCTTGGAATATATTTTATTTATAATTGTTACAAAAGTGGAAAAGAAAATGAACGCGAAATATGATAACGTATGTTATACAACATTTGAACCTTTTCTCACTTCTCTTTTTCATAACTGCTTTAGCTCTTTACCACATTGTGAATTCTAAAATAAGGTTTGAATCACGTTAAACATTTGTATGCATCTTTAATAATAAAACAAAGTGGCAATCGCGGCAGATTAGTGATGAGGATGTTGGATTAAGAAAATTATTAAGTGCAGGAGCTTGAGTCATTGGTCTGTTCGACCATTAAATTCTTACACGATCTGAGTTCAGACCGGTGTAAGCCAGGTTGGTTTCTCTCTCTCTCTCTCTCTCTCTCTCTCTCTCTCTCTCTCTCTCTCTCTCTCTATATATATATATATATATATATATATATATATATATATATATATGTCTTTTAGTACGAGAGGATCAAATACATTAAATGATTTATGATTAAGAATTATATTAATTACTATTTTGGCAGAATTAAGTGCTATGAATTTAGAATCATGAATGTAACGCAGGTTCAAATCCCAGCTTAGCTGAGGATTTGACGCTTAACTGAACCTTTCCAGGGTGCTCCAAGGCCAAGGCCAACTCATCCTTCTTTCCAAATGAGGACCAATATTAACTGGCTTTATTAGTAGTTAATATTGGGGGAAAATATCCATTTGAAGCATGCTGCTTGCATGGCCCTCATCACTCCACTTCAGACTTTCTAGAGACAATTTAAATGTTGTTCAGTTCCTTTTTTAAATTTTGGACAGCCGCTATAAATATTTTTAAAAAATTAGAAGGAAATTTTATTTAATTTATGCAAAAAATAATTATAAAAATAGTTCAAAATGATGGAACTAAAATGATTTTCACATTATTTACAAATGAAGAAAGAACAAAAAATAATAAATAAACCTATATATATATATATATATATATATATATATATATATATATATATATATATATATATATATATAACTGTACCAATTCAGAACAAAATAAAAAATAATCTATATATTAATATCTTGAAACAAAAAGAACAAAAACATAAACAAAATATCTACAAATTATACACAAACATATCTGATTTTAAGTACGTGGTGTAGTGCCCTCCAGCCACATGACCGTTGACAGTTTCAATAAAGTCGTTGCAAAGTTGAAGGAGTAACGCAACCGAGGACAGAGTCGAAAGATGTAATTTCGAAATGCTTGATCCTAATATTACAAAGGTGGAGGGGTGTTTTTGTCGAAAAATATTTAGTATGGTGTCATAAATCTTCGTAATGTGATTGGATTCTATTAATTGTATTAATAGATTTTATATTCAATGTTTCTGTTACTAGTATCTTATTTCTTATGTGTTCTATTGCTAAAATACAAAACTGATAAAAAGTATTGTATGATTTAGGTTGAATCTATGTCGGGATATTGAATTCCGCCTATTTTTAACTTCTTTGATATTCTTTCTACGCTCTGTTATTCTCTGTTTAATTCTTTTAGTTTGGCCAATTTAATTCAATTCATAATCTTTCGTATTTTAGATGTTTATTACCGTTATAATAATTGTAGAGAGATCCATGGACTGAGCCCTAAACGGAAAAGGCTGAAAGAGAGAATTCCTAACATCCTCTAACCCTGAGCAGGTTAAGCCTTCAGAACTAAAAGTGAAATAAAGATAATTAACAATCTCCAAGGACTTGATGCTGGATAAATTACATTAAGAAAGAACATGTTATTAAATGCAGATGCAGCATACAGATGCAGATGTTCAAAATACCCGGTAATTTAAGAAATATTTCAAGAATGTGTGTGCTTAGTTTGAAGAAACTCAAAAGCAATACCGACAACATTGATTGTCGGTGAATTAATAACTAAAAATCTATACACAGTGTTATGTATTATCTACTATTGAAGATGTGTTAGATATTATTAAAGATATCTATTAGTTAAAGACGTTTGTAACTTTGTTATAAAAAATTATCAGCTAAAATCGTGAAAACCAATGTATGTAACTTCGTATAAATTTCGAAATTTTGCAGTAATTACGATCTATGTATTTATTTCCAAATATATTTGAGGTTCATGTACTTATTTCAAAACTTTTATCTCGCAGGCATTTATTGTAGACAAGGGAATCTCTTACGGATCGTGCAAACGGTGGCTGTTGGATTTACGGTAGAAATGTTATTGATTGTATCTCCTTACGGAATTAAATGTGTACTCCGTTGAAAAAGTTTTTGAACTATCTATTGAATATTTTCCTATAATACAAATGATCTTACATTACATTTTCATGCCTCCAATAAAGAGAGCTGTAGATTATAACATTTTCTTAAAAAAACTTAACGAAGCCAACAATAGCTCTTTTAAATCCATTGTTGTTCGCGGAGATTTTAAAATTGATTTCTGTCCAAATCTTACGAAAAAGAGAAGTTTATTAATTTAATTTATTCTTTCAGTTTAGATATTACAATAACTGTACTCACACAGACTGCATTTAATTCACAGATTGCAATCGATCAAATAGACAGAACGAGGTATCAAACGTAATGCACGCGGTACGTTATATTTATAAAATACTGGTTAGAATATTAAATAAGGAACAAAACATATTTTGATAAGTCAGAATTGTTTAGAAAACTGACAAACAAGTGGTATAATTAAAAATAATTTCATAATTTGAGTTGAATTCGATCTAATGAATATTTGTACTTGGCAACACAATATTTTAAGACATAGCTCTGATAGGAGGATAGAAGAAAAATTAAAATTAATATTATATAACACGATGATAATATAAATTATAACTAATTATTTTTTTAATGTCATAAGACATCCACATAAGTCACAGACATTTGAAGCGCCAAACTAAAAAAAAATAATAGCTCAATGAGTTGATCTGATGCCCATTTACTGTACCAACAGGGAAAATTCGATATTAGACGTTACAACTCAATAATAAATAACTCTCAATTTATATTTACGATCTCATAACATTTCCGTCGATAATCTGACCAGCTATTACAACTCTGTCTGATGCGTACGTAATACTGCCAGCAAGGGTCTCAAGTACCTTTGATAAACTGAGTCCTATCGGTGGTTCATTGCTCGTCGAAGCTCGAGATGCTTAGCGGTCGTAAAGGCAGCCGTGCATCAGGGCTCATAAAACGTTCGCGCTTGATTTCAGAACAAGTCGGCGGCTCAGCGGTAGTCAACTACCTATTAATATCTTGCTTCGCAAACAACCGCGTAAGCCCCGATCCCGTCAATGGCGGGGACGGGCCCGGCTTTTATCCGACGGGTACGTGACTTAATATCCATTGTGGCGGCCCGTCGGGTCCGGCAAGGGGCCGGAGCGTCGATTTTATTAAACCGTGTAATAGGCGCACCCCTCCTCGCGGTTTGCGTTACTTTCCGCATTACGTTCTTCATGTCTCAGCCCTATCCGGACCTCTTTTTCATCTTCTTCTTCCCGCCTTTACCATAATTCTTTTCTTATTCTTATTATCTCCCTTTTCTTTTCTTCTTTACCCTTTTCTTATTCTTATTATCTCCCTTTTCTTTTCTTCTTTACCCTTTCTTTTCTTTTTACTCTTTTCTTTTCTTCTTTACCCTTTCTTTTTTTCTTCTTTTCTTCTTTTCTTTTTTTTTTTTTCCTTCTTTTCCTTTCCTTTTATCTTTTCGTCGTTCTCCTGTCGTCTTCCTTTTCGTGTTCTTTAGACTTTTCCTCTTTATTTTTAATTCTGCTTCTTCCCTATCTTCCACTCCATGCTAGTATATAATTTACCTCATGAATTGCCTTACTCTGTTTATCGAGATCTACTGAATATCTCTGCTATTACTCGAGGTACGGATGAGACAAATGGTAATATGCGGTAATACTATTTGTGTCCAGTATCGGTATACTGGACAGAAGAAATACAGAGCACTGGAGTATATGCTTTACATCGTAGCAAAGAGTGGTCTAATAAGCAATGATCTAAGTTTTACTTTTGTCTTGTGACTAATACTTCTTCATGCTTTTCTTCTTTATCTTTATTGCACTTTAATTGGAATTCTAAATACTATCTTAAATTCCCAAAATTCCTAGTACCTAAGAAATATACCGTTCAAGGTGTTAGAAGGCAAATGATTACCAGAGAAGTGTGATTGGAAAAACGATAATACCGTACGAAAAGTACCCCGTGCTGCAGGCTGTGATTTCACTAAATGAAAGTGAAAACTCGATATTAATAATGGAAAATCTTGGTTCCTATAAATGTAAAGAGAGTGCGTGGATTTTGAAAGAGTGGATGTGAGAGAGTAATGAACATGTAATTCTGTACATAAAGAACTCTCGGCAAATTCAACACACGCGTATTTAAATCCTTTGCCAATCCCCACGTTGATAGGCATTACATTCAATAATTCACTGTACCGAAGAGGCGATTAAATAATGTTACGTTTCTAGGTAGTGAATTAAAAGTCTGGAATTCTGTTAACAAAAACGTTTATTTTCTTTCTTAACACAACCACTGATAACACTTGATTATTTATTTACACTATACGTTTCTTAATTATTTATTTACACTACACTTCTCTTGATTATTGATTTATACTGTTCACTTCTCTTACACACTCGCACAGTCCTAAGCACTGGCCACAGTTCACTGCACTGATCACAGATCGATGCACTGGTCACAGTTCACTGCACTAACCACAGTTCGATGCACTGACCACGGTTGACGTCACTGACCACAGTACGATGCACTGACCACGGTTCACGTCACTGAGCACAATCACTGCACTGCTATTCACCGCGATGCACACACTTTACAGTTCAGCTTCCACTGCGGACTCAAGACTGACTCGCGGTCGCCGGCCGCCGTGTATGGGGGGGGTACCGTCTCGGGGGGTGCCGTCGAGAACTTTCCGTACCCCAAGATCGTTCTGGTATAGTCTAGTGCAGGGACCGGCGGCAGATGACGCAATCCGCTCATACAGGTAGTTCGTGGTGGTGCCGGCCGGTGACGAAATATTCGTTACAATAACATTCATCATTGTTGTGAAGCCTGCTTGGGAGAGTGGATTAATAGATGCGGTGCGAATATTAAGCGCGCACAGGAAAGTTCATCTTATTGTTCAGGACTCTCAGAGACTTTGCAATGCACGTATCCCCTAGATTCTCAAATCGCTAAAGGAACGAGTAGTTACCCCCAAACTCATCCCTCTAAGAACATCGAGATGTATCCTGGTATCGAAGACAGTGGCATGAAATATCTCCAACCCACACGCTAAATCGATACGATGGAATAGAATATCGATCGCCTTCTGGAACGACTGAAAAAATAAAAATTAAGTACCATTTTTTTTCAGTCTAGACGATTTATCTGGCTGCAACCAAAACAGCTAACTACGCTTGAGATTGCTGTTTGATTGCAGAAATGGGATTTGGATGCTATACCTGGTATTTGTTTCGAGAGCGGAGTGAGATGGACAAAGAGCAGAAAGCCTTACATGTAGGAACATAGCTACAGTTTGCACAAAACGAATGGAAGAACATTAGGAGTTGTCTTAGCTAAAATTAATTATTTATTATATTAATAATAATTATTTTTATTTTTTTGATCTTTATATAAACAATTTTTCTTTTCTTTAAAATCAATTTCATTATTTTAATTTTGTTAACATTTCTTTATTAACTAATTTTCAGTCTCTGTTTTTCTCAACAGATTTTTTTATTCCTGTTCATAATTTATGAAGCCTTTTCATTTCCGGGTTGGTTGCGATTCACTCACTACCAAGGGATTTTTAAGGTTCACAAAGTTTTCTCTGCTTTCTTCTTCAGGTTAAAATTCGTTTTCTGACATTGAAATAACGCAGATTTCAATCGTTTATGCCGAGTTACGAATACTAACGAACGTTTGCAGATACACTCGCTAAATGACCAATCGATAACCATAAAGTAAAACCGCAATACATGCAGTATTTCCTGCTTAGCGGAACAACTTAGTTTACTCATAGGATGCGCAAGTAGTTTTACAAACACTTTTTCCTACAAAGCAAAAGGCAATGCCAAAATGTTATGAGCATGGCCCAATGCTATATTGACTATTTTGCTTAGAGAATATGTAAACTTGGAAATAGGCTGAAGAATTTCCTTCGGTGAAGTGCCAAAAAGTGAGGAGTCATACAGGATACATTTTTTTGAAGCTTGTGTGTAGTCTGTGTGATTGGGTGAATGTTTCATGATCAACAATCGGTTCTAAAAGGGTCGATTAATTTGTTTGTATACCCGATTTAGAGATAGGAAATTTTTAACATGGTTGGGACAAGGCAGTTGCTTTGGTAGGCGACACAAATTTCCCTGCACTTTTGTATCATGTAGATGTGTTAGATTCCATATCCCAGAATTTACAACGAAAGAACTGAAGAACGCTCTAAGCAACATGCTGTAATTAGCAAGTTACTTTCGACCCACACTGAAATAGTAATAATTTTACAACTGTACATTTATTCATTAGTAAATTTGATTACAATAATGAGAGTTAGCAGAATTTCATTGTCTTTTAAAATTACGACGAGAAAGGTTTCACACCTAAATTAGAAGGGTGATTAGGAACACTGTATTCCACGCATCGCGGCATAATTGATATTGTTCCATCTAGCTTGTTTGCGTTGTATGTTGATGCAAATCAATATAAATTACCGGATCATTATACTTCTGATATAATTACGAATTTATTCAGGAAAAGACTGTAAGACCATGTTAATCAAATCAGCAGGTTTTATCATCACTGGTCGCTCGTATGTTTGTATTGTTAATGAAATGATTAGCCGTGAATTAATTCTACAGTCTTCCAGAACATAAATGTTATTTTGCTGCAATATTAATTGATGTTTTGAAATAAGATCCCCTATTTACAATCAAATTCAAAGAACATTTTCAATCCCGATATTTAAAGCCTAATTAATCTCAGATCATGTCTGGAATTTTATTTTCTCATATACTCAGCATAAAGTATTTTCTGTAATGATGTAAAAAAATTCCATGTCCACATTTTGACAGAAAATCACGTTTTAAGGACTTTGACATTGGAAAAGCAGTTTTTTCGAACCATCATGCGTCTGGCAGTTTGCCTGTCTTACCTTTCTACAAGTAGTGGCTAAACCTTTCACAGGATATTCATCAAAATTGACTCAATTTGACACGTATATTCTTATTTTGAGGAATGCAATACATGAAGCTCCAACACTTTCAAAATTTTCTCAAAAATGGCTTCACATTTTTCTTGAATTTTTTTGCATGAAAAGGCTCTTTTGAATTCTGAGAATTATCGAAAATTAGAAAAAGTAACTAATTCTGAGATAACCCCCAAGAAATATATTATTTAAGTTAAAGATTTGTTTGTAAATATAATCTGTTATTAAAAAATCGGATCTTTAATTAGTGTCATGTACAATTTTTCAAAAATATCAAAAGTTTTGCGTAACTTTGAGTTACATCGCTTACATTTTACGAGTGAGCCCTGAAGTGTTAGTAGAAATGGAGGTGCAGAATATTATGTAACCGTTACGGGAAATTATATGCAGTTGTTGCATCATCACTTTAATGTTAAACTATTATCTTAATGGTATAAATATATTTATTTAATGGTATGATTTCCTTATGCACATCTAAAGAATCCCAATTAAATTATCTCTCATTCACATGAGTCAATTTTAAGAACAACTAGAAGTATTACTTTTTTCCACTCTGAAAACAATATCGTGAGGTAAAGCAAAATTAATCGTCCCATCAAAGAAGTAGATGAAAAAATAAGTTTGATTTTAATATTCGAAGGAATCACCTTTCTAAAATTTGTGAGTGAGAGAATGAGTACAGATTCAGGGAGTGCCAAACAATGAGATCATTAGTTACGTAAATGGAATGAATCTTCTATCTCGGGAGATAGCGAACTTCCTCGTTTGGTAGAACGTGAGAACCTTCGCCGACCTACTCATCGGTTAGTACGTTTTCTCTTTCAAGCACTTACCCGAAAGGACACCTGCTTCAGCCTGACAAGTCCTAAGCCCACGTCATGTGATGCAGTGTAGTGCATTTAAGGGTGTAAGTGGAGACGAGAGGAACACGATGAGGAAGGAATGATCGCGCGCGGTCAGTGGCCTCCAGAACTGCTCCGGTATTCGCCTGGCATTGATCGCAGAAACCACTGAAAACTATCGCTCCTAAAATTCATCTTAAATTTGTGACAATATGCAAGATCAATATGATATTAATTTATTTTTGTTTGGCAATAAATAATAGTCACACCCTAAATTAAAATTAAGCAAATGAGATTACTAAGGAATCTTTTAGATTTGCGAAATGCGCCTCAATTAGAAGACGTTGGCTCTAGAACTTTAATGACGCGAATATAGTGATGCTTCCATCGTGTGAATCACAGAAAATTGATATATTAATTGAAAAGAAAATGGAAGAAGCCAGTGAGTTGCTATCAACTCACATTTTGGCTATAATTCAACCATGATCACGCAACTAGAAGTGAACAGCTATTCATAATTTTTTATTCGCAAGCTGGATCACCTCAAGACAAGATCAGACGACACGCATTCGTGAGTACATGCGAGTCACGGGATTATAAAAATCTGAAGGAGTAAAGAAGAAAACGAAAGAACTCCCCCGTCTCCCTGAATTCTTCTGGGAGGTCCAAGATTCCAGTTCTGACGGTGGCAGGATTTTCGACACTAGCTACAGAGCTCGGTCAAATTCAGTCGCTGTCTGGAGGAGAATTGTTGCGACCGGTTGCTCTGATCAGTGGTTTTCCTTGGTTTCTCCGATAAATACCAGACGAATGCCGGAGAAGTACACAGAAAACTTACCACAGACCGCTCGCGATCTTTCTGTCCTCTTCCTTGTCTTATCCTCACACCTTATTTATACACATTTATACTGACATGTACTACTCTACCACATATGCCGGGAGACCAGTCGTGAGCTTAGAACTTCTCCTGGTTGGGGCGGTACTATGCCAGCCGATGGTAGGTCGACGCCTGACGGAGCAAAGTTCATCGTCACGTGATAAAACATGCATACAATTACGGGACTAATGATCGTAGTAGCTGACACTCCGGAATCGCTAATCCATCAATGAAACTGAATCCTTCTACAGCAGTGAGGAAGCTATGAACTCTTGTGATGACTCTGAGCGCTCAGTGTTTTGAAGATCCGTTTTTTATTGTTCCTATTATATTTTTATTCTTTTGTCTTAATATTCTCTAACGGGTTCGGTGGTATAACGGTCAGCGTACCGATCGAAGCCGTGGATTTTTAAAGGCGAACAAATCCCTTGTACGACTTCCTTCGGAGGGGAACTAAAGCCGGCTGTCCCATGTAGTAGATTTACTGCATGTAAAAGATTCTCAAGCCTAAAAGAAGACTCTGAGCAAAATTGAGATCCGCCAGTTTCGTCGCCCAAGATAATACCTCCTTTCTCCGCTAGGTGGTGAAAGGAGCGTATCCAAATTTGAGTGGTTAGACGGAAGAGCGGGCCTCATGGCCCAAATCTCGCCACGTAATATTTTACGCATTAACTAACTAAAACTTAACTAATATTCATAAAAATTACAATAAATCATATTACAATGTAATAAATACGGCTGCACTACGAGCGTGCGCAGGACGCTCAAGGATACCGTGCTGGAGGTCTATTTTCGTGCCTCCATTACAGCGTCTCTGACCGGGAAGACCTAGAGTTCCAGTCCCGACGGTGGCAGGTTTTTAGACACTAGTTACAAAGCTAGATGGAAATCAGTCGCTGTCTGGAGGAGAATTCTAGTGGCCGACTTCTCTGATCGGTAGTTTTCCGTGATTTCTTCGACCAACACCAGGCGATTGCCGGAGCAGTGCCCAAAATACTGGCTGTAATGAATGTGAATGTGAATGGCGTGTGATGTTTACTTCCTCTTTATTCAGCTATTCTCACCCCTTACTTACATTTACAGGCACTACACTGCCACACATGTCGGGAGACCAATCGGGAGCTTAAAGCTTGTCCCAGTTGGAGCGGTGCCCCCCTAATGGGATATACCTGGTGGAGGGAAAACCCTGCAAGGCGACGTGTAGGTCGACGCCGGATCTCCCCAACCCGAGGGAGAAGATCACCATCACAATCGGCGATAAAACATACACTACCCTTACAGGACTAATGATGTTAGAAGTTTATGCGCCTGGAAAAATCAATCAAAGCTAAAATCCTCGGGCGCGTAGGAGGGACCAATTTCCACGATTTGCAGGTCTCCAGAACAAATATTATATTTATCATATTTATTTCATGACTGGTACATTCTCCACTGAATACGGCTAGCTTTCATTTCTAGAGGCAGCAAAGTAGGGCACGGTAGTGTTGATAGCGTCAACAAAAATCGAATGAACGAGAGATGGGTTGACCTCTGTGATGTGTGTGTGAAGAGCGACTGACAATGCGGCCGAGTCAATATGGAGGAAATGACGGGAATAAAGACGAGGTTGACTATGGGACTTGGATAGCGGCATCGGCAGTTTCCCTGGTTCGCTGCAACTCCCGCAAAGCCGTTCTTTCCAGAGGGTGTTAATGGCGCACACATACGCAGTAACGATCGTTCGATGAGGTCGGAGGCTAAAAAGGGCCAGCGACCGCACGGCAGCGCGAGCCGCGTGAGGGAGGGAAAGGGTGAAGGGAGGGAGTGGGGAGAGGGAGCGGGAGCACTGTGCCGTGCGCCAAGGGGCCCACGGAGGCCCACTCGTGTAAATCCCCCGAGGGCCGCGAGTGGGCGGTGGTCTGCCTGCGAGGCCGAGCGGCGCGATGGCGCTCGGCGGGGGGGGGCCGCCCTGGAGGAAGTGGAGGCGGGAGAACGGGCTAAAAGAGGGGAAGGGGGGGTGGGGGAGGGGTGGAAGCGAGGAAAGTAAGGTATGGAAGGTGGGAGCGAGGAAGGTAATCATGGGAGGATGGTGGTCGGGAGGGGAAGGAGGGGAAAGGAAAAGGGAAAAACCTTTTGGGGGGGGAATTATGAATGTGGTATTGCATGGATTTATACGAGGTTAAGAGATGCAGTATGAGAAGGCGGTGTATGTGGCGGGGAGGAACGGGAAAAAGGGTCACAGTGTTTGGCGGCGATTTCCGAGACAATGTGTGTCAAATAGGTGCGGTGGCGATGGCGGAAGAAACGGCGTCGGCGAACGGTGACGATGGTAACGGGAGGGGGAAGGGGGGAAGCGGCGCTGGCACTTGTGCCCCAGGCAGGCACAAAACCTCGGGGCAACGTGGAGGACGAAAATAACTGGGGTTGGTGGCCGAGATTTCGTTGAGATAGAATGGACTGAACACGTTGAGGCGACAGGATTAAATAGGGAGAATGTAGGACATTGTGAAAGGATGAGATTTTTGCATGATAAATGAAAATGAATAATGATACAAATTGTGATATAGTTTGGGAAATAAGAAAATGAGTTGACAAAAATCGTTTTGTGGACCTTTCCATTCAATGATGAGTTCCATAATATTCAGTGTAAATAGCAGGTATTCGATAGGCAAAATATAATTATTTACATATCTAGTACGAACAGGAGACTAACGAATAGGCAGACTAACGGATAGGCAGACTAACGAATAGGCAGACTAACGAAAAGGCAGACTAACGAAAAGGCAGACTAACGAAAAGGCAGACTAACGAAAAGGCAGACTAACGAAAAGGCAGACTAACGAAAAGGCAGACTAACGAAAAGGCAGACTAACGAAAAGTCAGACTAACGAAAAGTCAGACTAACGAAAAGGCAGACTAAAAAATAGAGGGAAATAGGTAAAAACAGACTAACGAAAAGGCAGACTAACGAAAAGGCAGACTAACGAAAAGGCAGACTAACGAAAAGGCCGACTACAAGGTTGAGGGAAATAGGTAACAACAGTCAATTAAATCGAATTAATACTCCATTTGGGAATAAATTATCTTACACGCAAATCATTGCGTGTAAGCCTACTATTGTGGGTGATACCTCTTATATCCTGAAATTTTAATTAAAATCATAGTTGTTTCCTTCCCTTTAAATATGGGAATCAAAATGTACCGGCAACCCTTCGTGTCTTAGTAAGTTACAACTCTCTAGAGAATTTCTGTGGATCAAAAATGATCAGTTTTGCATAAGAACATGTGGTGGAAAATTTCCCATAACGGAGTTACTCAAGTGAATTTTCCCCTGAATTTCTTGTGCCCAGGTGTTCGGCAGATCACATTCGGTCGCCGTTAAGGAGATTTCATATACCTGCAGAACATCTGTACGTACACGTTGCGTACCAAACGTCACGTGCAAATAACTACTTACCCTGCACACAGTGTGTCAAATTGAAAATTCCTAGCAATTTTAGTTCCTGCCGGAGTGAGCCAAGGGATAAATTTCAAGTATACGGAAATTATAAACGAACAAAAATCTCCAAATACTGGCAACATTTCCCCCACAACGAATACCGCAGTACGCCACCGCCACGCGGAGGTGGCTTCAACGAAATCAACTGCGGGGAGGGGGAGGTCGGCTGCCGGCCACCGGAAGGCAGACGGCGAAGACAGAAGAGGCGGCGGCGGCGGAGCGGGAGAGGCGCCGGGAAGGAGACGGGGCGGTGCCGGCGGCGTCGGTTCGCCGCAGTATGAATACGTGCCCCTCCCCCCCGCGCACCGTTGCTAATTCGGCCCGCCGCCGTCGCCCCCTGCGAACCTCCCCCGCCCCCACCCACCGCTCGTGCCCACCGCTCGCACGCGCCAGCCGACGTGTCTCCAGACATCGACGCCGCCCGCGCTCATTAAAACTCCTCCAGTTTTTGGGTTGAGGTTTCAAGGCTGATTGATTGTTTCCCTCCTCGTCAACTGCTACGGTCATTAGACCCGTTAATATAGTAAACGCTTTTTTCAGAGATGTGTTGTTCCCCCCAAACGGCTGGCGAGATCCAGTGCTGACCTACACGTCTGCAAACTGGGGAATTCCTCCTGTAGTTAACCGTCGTCCCCGTTCAATTTTCTCCTATAGCCCCCGTCGTCCCCGTTCAATTTTCTTCATGGTCTCTGACGTGTGATAGTGTAGTACATATAAGTGTGTGTGTGTGTGAGTGTGTGAGTGAGTGTGAGGAGAGAGGATAGGACAAGGAAGACGAAGGAAAGATCGCGTGCGATCCGTGGCTCGTTTGTCAGGATTCTGCTCCTGCATTCGTCTGGTATTAATCGAAGAAACTTAGGAAACGTACCGATCAGTACAGCTGGCCGCTAGAATTCTTCAGACATTGGCTGAATTCCACGTACGTATGTTGTTAGTATCGAAACTCCACCACCGTCGGTACTTGAAACTTAGGAAGCGGTTTCAAGTGGTGTTTCGTAATCGATTGTGTTATAATGCACCGCAATCAGTCGAAGGGTTTCGGGTATAAAGAAATATGCGTTGGATTTCATTAAAGCTTTGATGTCTTGCTGACGTTGATGGTGATACGATCAATGAGAATAGAAAATAAAAGAGTCAGTGTTGAAGGATGTTGAATATTTTGAAATTAATACCCCTTTTGTACAACCATTCCTCATGGAAACAAAGAGTAAAATTCTTTTCAATTACGATATAATTTTTTTGAATATTAAAGTAAAATTCCATACGAATCTGATATCGCGAATTCGATAGTAATTTATTATTATCAATGACGTCAAATGCATTTGTAATATCCAAAAACATTCCAAAAGGTTCCTAATTATGACCAACTAACGATACGGCATATTTTCTTGGATTTTGATTTCTAAATCTTAAGTGACAATCTGAAATACTTCGCTTTTATTGAGAGAGATGCCCATTCGAACGTAAATGTTATGAATTCTCAAACAGAGGAAATCATGAAAACAAACATATCCTGAGAACGAGCGAGAGTGATATCCACATGAATACTTATGGACGTTTGTCTTTGTTATAGAAAGAGTTACGTCTTTAAGTACAGGCATTACAAATAACAGATTAAAGTAATGTATTCGAGTCTATATATGAAGTATGTGACTTACTTTTAACCGAAGTGTACAATTCGCATGTGTGACGCCAATGATAGAGTAGACATTTATTTCACAGCTACAAAATTCCTTTCATCAAATTAAATAATATCTACAGAATATAAATGGCATTACTTATTGGAAATAAGTAAGAACGAAATCTTATTATTACCGCATCTATTATCTTTTATAGTAAACAAATAAATCGACCAGTCCGAAATCCGACCATTTCCTATTTTTTACCAAATTGAGATTCGTTCATTTTCCAGCTCCACAACTGTAGAAACACAGTTTAGACTGAAAACAGGTCATATATTCCTACTGGATGTATAATATACTAAGCAGAAGTTCGAGAACATGCCATGTCCTAGAAATGACCTGTTGTGTTAATAAACTGGGAAATATTGTTATCAAAATGATCGTATCGAAAAAACAAGAAAAGAAAAACCGCAAATTCGGGTATCAAATTTACTTACAAAAGTTCGACACCTGGTTAAGTGCAAGTACCTCATTTCAGTAATGGTTTGTGAAAATTTATATCTTCTCTGCACAAAAAAGTACATAGAAAGTGCCTCCACTACCAGTCAAGGCAGCATATTCTGGAAAAGTGGCCATAAATAACAAGAAAATTGTGGTCATAAAAAAGATCAGCAATACATCCCAAATGAGTTCGCGTCATTCTATGAAGAAATTTGTATGTGGCCCCGTATATATGATCGTCATCCAGAAAAAGATTTCTGAATCTACATACTAGTTTTCTACCAATTTTACCTTTTTACCTACAATATTGTCACTATGCACTAAAGGACTTTTGAACTGACAGTCTGAAATTAGCTTCAACTTCCGTTAATTATGTAGCTTGAGCAAATGCTGAGATGGCCCCTTGTTTTGCTTCTGGACATAAATGTAACTTCATTTTCTGTGCACGTCTTCTAGAATTCAGTGGGAAACACAATTCTTCAAATTATCGTTTCCATGTTGTCGCGGCAGGAAGTAATAAGAGCCAAAATTTATTGCTTATTTATCCTTGAAAATAGATTTTATTACATGGGAATTTATTGCTTTTTATCCTTAAAATTTTTTTTTTTTTAGAATTCAAAATTTATTGCTTATTTATCCTTGAAAATAGATTTTACTACATGGGAGTTTTTTTCCTCCCTTTCAAAATTCAAAATTTAAGTAGTATAGGACTTAGTGTAGGGATCACAGAATTTTGAAAATGTGCACACAATTCACTTTTCCCCATAGCACGTCATACGCAGTTTTTAACTGTTTTTGTGACGTATAATAAATAGATAAATAAATAGCTTATGTTCATGATTGATACTATTCCAGTAGCACAAATATTCATGTCCATGTAATATGAGGCTTAAATGAAGTGTTTATTTTAATTTAAAAATGAAGAATTAAGCATACCCATTTGCTGAGAATGATGACCCATTCGTTGCTTATGAGAGATTACTGGGCTAACAGGAAGCCCAAAAAATGTTGATCCCGTGGTTGTAAGTGAAGAAGCGAAGAAGTGGCGAAGAAGAAATTAAAAATTAATAATATTTTTACTTATTTAATGCAATATTCATTATATTTTAAGGATTTGTTCAAAGAATGATCATCTCCAAATTCTAATTATTATTCAAAAAAACAAACTAAGTGTTATTATTACATAGTAGTGATGAAATATTTTTTAAATACCAATATTATAATGTAAAAATTAAAAAAAGTTTTTTATGTGCATAAATATTCACATCAGTATTGAATATTTTATTTTTTTGCCTTCCTTGTAAAATTAGTTTCCATTGAGATAACTTATTTTCGGACTCATCGATTCAAATATAATAATTCACTTAATGTTATTAGCTACACTACTGATTTCGCGTGTGATGCACATCCGGTGACGCTATTCTTATTGCTCTGTATATTAGATGTCCCCTTGGTGCTATTTACGCATGTAGCAAGAATGTCAAGACGGATGAAGAATTAATCGAATCGCTCAATCGCTTTAAAAGGTCCCTTGACCAACTGCCCAGGACTCAGTGCTGCTGATCTTGGACAACCTTGGGAGTCACATTACTTTAGACGCCTACAATTATTGTAAACAAAATAAATTGTGTTTTTGAAGTTCTAATGCGTTCATTTTGCTTCATATTTCTTTAGCGACTGCCATTATCCGCATGAGAGGGTATTGCGGGTCAAAAGAAAATTTTTGGAAATTCGATATTTGAGAGGGTTTTAAAGAATTTTTGATTCATTTTTGTGGTGAAAACACAAGCTTAATAAATAACCGGTGATATAAAAGCATATACTTGTTCATTGGAATAATTTGTACTGATTTATGCTGAAACAATTGCCTCATTACCTCCGCTTCCTCTTAAAACTTAGTTAATGAAAGTAATGATTATCAATATGTAGGTTGGTAAAATTACAGGTTTTTGTTATTGTTAATCAAAATATATTCCTTTTTAAAATGAAATTCTTTATTTCATCTCTTTGCGATGTTTTGGAGCGAGGTTATCTTCATCATGAGTAATGTCATCAATATAATATTAATGATCAATATATTAGCATCAATACTCTCACGATGTCGTTTATTAAAAAAGGTAATGACAGTGACGATTGTTATATAGGTCAAACCAAGAGAGACCTATCTATTAGAATACATGAACATGAAAAATATTATGGGACGCCTTCCCCAACAAATGGAATTCCCTAAGAAGTCACAGGTCCCAATTACATCACAACATTAATTTTGATCACTATGAGATTCCATATAAAAAACCCAAGTGGCATTCTTATATTCTTTCCGAGACTTTAAATATTAAAACTTAACACAATGAATAGCCTGGTAGAATGCAACCAATTTACATATGCTTATGATAAGATTTTACGAGGATCTGATATAAGAAACAATTTAAATATATCAACTCCTTTCTTAACGTCTAATCCCACCACATTCTTTTGCTTCCTTCACTTCAACCCCGCGCGTCTTCCTTATTGCCCCGCAAGGCAAACCTCCTCGAGGCATGCTGTCACCTTTTCAAGTGAACTTTAACGTCATATAATCAACAATAATGTATTTCTGTTGTTGTTAATTATACATCATTGTAGGTGAGTCTTATAAATCTTATTTTATTTTGTTTTGTTATTTGTTTTTTTTTTTTTAATAACTGTTAAATTTGGGGAAAAAATTTAATTATATTAATTTTAACTCTTTTTGTGCAGAATACCATATTCCAATGAAAAATCCAATTTTTTTAAAAAAATTTTAAAAAGGAATATGAATACATTTGATTGCCAATAAAAAGAGGAACCTATAATTTTACCCGTATAAACTTAGCATGTAAGTTCCATTGCTCTCGATAGAAAGTGCTGCACATAGGTAAAACTTGGAGCAACACAAAACCATTCAAATTCTCGACATTCAAGAGTAGCCAGGTGCGGAACGACGGCGGCAGGTTCAGCTGTGATGAAGGAGAATACGACTATGACCAAACATGACCAAGACGTCAGTATTGTTGTTGTTGCTGGAGGAACGATGGGCGGTATATATGTAAATGTTGAAGGAAAAGTGGGTCTGTATGCAGGTGCTGGGCAGTCGATAGATGTGAAGGATGGAGGCGATTGGGAAATGAAGGGCAGTGGCTGGTTGTTTGTGATCGTGAAAGTAGTGGTGATAGTAATGATGGTGTTAGAAGGCATGATAGTGGTGGCCATAAGTGTAGTGATAGTGAGTAAGCAAGTGAGTCATTAGTGTTTTTCCGGAGGCGTCAACTTTCATGGTCATAATTGCCTAGAGTGAAGTTATTACCCTGGAGGTGGCGATGTTCCTCGCTGAGACGTGAGACATTGAGCCGACGCGCACGTCGTGTTGCCGGGTGGCGTCGGCGGAAGGCGCGATATCGGTAGAGGTGGCGGCAGTCCCTGTGGCGGTGGTGGCGGAGCAGCTGGGGAGACGGCGGGCGGGAGACGGCGGGCGGAGGAGACGGCGGGGGAGGAGACGGCGGGCGGAGGAGACGGCGGGCGGAGAGACGGCGGGCGGAGGAGACGGCGGGCGGAGGGCGGCGGGCGGGGGACGGCGGGCGGGGAGACGGCGGGCGGGGGACGGCGGGGGTGGAGACGCCCGGGTTCAGACGGCTGGGGGGACGGTGGGGTGGACGACAGGCGGGGTGGACGGGGGGCTGGACGGCGGGGTGGACGGCGGGGTGGACGGCGGGGTGGACGGCGGGGGGGACGGCGGGTGGACGGCGGGGTGGACGGCGGGGCGGGCGGCGGGGTGGAGACGGCGGGAGAACGGCGGGGTGGACGGCGGGGTGGACGGCGGGGTGGACGGCGGGTGGACGGCGGGGTGGACGGCGGGTGGACGGCGGGTGGACGGCGGAGTGGACGGCGGAGTGGACGGCGGGGGGACGGCGGGGACGGCGGGGGGTACGACGGGGGGGCGACGGGCGGGGGCGGGTGGAGACGGCGGTAGAAAAGGAGGGTGAAGTGGGATGGAGGGGCTAGGAGGCGGGTGCGCGTCCTGAAGAGAGGCAATTGTCGTTCCGCGCGGTGCGATTGCCGTCTCAAGCACCAGCGTAAGTGTTATTGCGGCCGCGGTCGCTTAACGCGCTCTTCCCACCTAAAACCCGCAACCGTCGCGGACGCGCCTTGCCTACCGCTCTTCCATCTTCGCCTTCTCCAGGTACACCACAGCCGACCTTCTATTATTCTCCGTCTATCGTTTCCCGAGATCTTATATTCTCTCGACAACAACTTCTTCGTAAACTCCGTATGGTTGTCATAACGACCATAAAATATTTTTTCTATTGATGTTAAAATAGGCCATGGTGGCTTTGGTACGTTTGCAAACTGTTAATTCCATGGGATAATACACTTGCGAAGAATGTTTTAATACGGCGGATGAAAGTTTTCAAAATTTAATACCAAATATGGCACATTATTGCAGCAACGACTGTTGTGAACGTGCGTATTTGCTGTTTGAAAACACTTGTGTAGATTCATGTAGTATTGTATAATACCGCATAGTCGTTGCAAATAATATGAGAAAATAGTGGTGTTGTAGCACTACTAATTCTCAGTGCCAAGAGCTTCTCTCCATTGATTTTGGAATGTAAATTTCGAGTTTTAATGAACGTATTAAATTATTATTATGATATTAAATTATTATAATAATATGCCGATGGCAATATATATTATTATAAATCTTGAAACATTCTGACTGTTTACTATTCTTAAATTACACACAGTACATCTTTATAATTAACAGTAGGATCTCTATTTGACTCTCACCACTGCCATTACTGCCATTGCTAATTCAACTAGGCAAAGCGTTTGATCAAGTTCCTTTTTTATCATCATTTGAGACTCCATCGGCACCATCACCATCATCTTTTAACATAACCCTCTTCACTAACAGTAACAATAATAACAATAAAATAATTCACAGTAAAGAGAACCATAGAAACACTAATATACACAATAATGAGGAAAACATTGAGAATAATAATAAAATATGACTAGGATATTCTGCCTCAATTTTTCTGAGTATGTTATATAAGACACTTTTATAGTCTCTTCTAGGGAAAAGATGTACATTCCTCATCATATAATTATTTCATGTCACATATTAGTATTGTCTTCTGTAGCAGAGTGCCTTTCAATTCTTATATTCTCCACAGGCAGACCGTAGTCTTTGAGAAGAATGAATTCGATCAAAACACATAAAAAAGGCAATAACGACGAAGGCGACAAAACTAACGATTTCATTTGTCTATTCTCTAGCAAAAATTTGAAGTGTTTTAAGCGCAATAAACTATTTCGTACCATATCTTTACATACGAAGACTAAGTCAGAACACTTGGCGTCTTGTTCCACAGAATTCAGCGCAACATGTATCTGACGTACATCAAACACTGCCAAACCTCTCCAGGCAGAGATATCTGTAGTGTCAGGAGCAGAATACGTAGTTTTAATTAAACCACCAAGTGCCATTTTTCAAACTAAAAGATAATAAACTGACATTGTCATAATGCAATCGGAGATTCACTCTGCCTTAACGACATAGATTTAATATACGATTCGCCATTAGAGTTTTCCCTTTTTTATAGCTTCAGGGTGGAATTAGATCTCTTTAAGTACCGACCTCGTCAAAGGAGTTTGGGTGAAATTTTTATGTCGGTTCCGAAATGAAATGATTTAAAACGAACTGACGTTAGATATATCGTCCACGTAATTTTCCTATCGCGCACTCGCACAATTGCATCTCACCCTTGTCTTCAGCACAGTTTATTAAGACGTTCCTTAAAATACGTGCAGTTACGTTATATCCGATTGAGTGCTTAGGTGACATGTAGATCATCTTTCTTCCCTTAATGTATCACATTTCATTACTAAATCAGTGGTGCTACATGACATATTTCTAGCATTATCTCTAACGTCGGCAATTTTCAAAAATTCAGAAATTTTAACGAATATGAGATCTCCGCCAGCGTCCAATACTTTAAACGAGAGGAAAAAATTAATGAAAAGATTTGGAACGGTTTTGTGTTTTAAAATAATTGCAATATCTTCAATGGATATTTCGGTATCAAGGACCAACAAAACATGAATTCTGACTATACGGACATAACATGTTAGAGGAAGTAATTTACCACATACAGGAAGCACATTTATCTGATTTTTCGTTACCAGGACCCGAAAATAATAGTTTTTCTGTCGAAAAATTTCAGATTTCCGACGCACGATTACAATACGTTCTCTTTCCTACCAACGTAATAAGGCAAGAAAGCAAAAACTATTGATAATGATCTAACCGATACACTGTAGGTTGGGTCCATTTGTTTGTTGCCATAAAAAATGTTAAAAGTATGGGGTTGACAGTGCCAATTATATGCGATGTAAATACGATACAAAACTTCCGTTTCCCGTTCTTCGCTATCGTCTTTGTAACACCTTCTCTAAGGACATGTCTTGAAGGTTGGAATTCAGCGTCCGCGCTGCGGCGTTGCTAACTTTGTCTAAAAATGTTAATGATATGCAAATGAGAGTGTGTAATTGTATAAGTCAGAGAACAATAGAATAAAATGGGAGTCGTGTAATAAAGTGCAATGGTATGTGGTGCAATGAAATAAAGTCCAGAGTAAGGAAGTCATGCTCCGTTGAGGGAAGTAAAGAAGAGGAAGTATAAGAGACACTTGAGCATGGCTTAGTGCTTTTTACGTGATTAAGAAGAACTGTAGGGCACAATAGTGTAAGAATGCCAAGTTAAAAGAGGCAACACTATCCTTTAGCCATTTGGGTTACTTGATGATACGTCCATTTCATTTATGGCGAATTTATTTTCATTGTGTAAATTAATTTAATATTTTAAATATGCAATATTAATAAATACTTATATAATCTAAGAGTTTCCTCTTAATTAGGGAATTTAAAGAGGGTCCTATTAATTTAGAAACTTAATATATTTCTCTGTTTTTTTTAACTAGTGTGGAAATCTGTTATAGGTCACTTGTTTCATAACATATAATGTATTGATTCATATCATTTTAACACGGGATTTTAAGTTCCAAAATTAATCTTCATCATCGGATTGATGGTACCTTTAGTATTCTTTGCATTTTCAAAGAGAATATTTCTGGGATTTCACTTCACATCGTTTCCGTATTGTGGTGATTGTTTCAAGACGTGACGGTGGTACCCTGTAAATACCTACCCACGGAGGAACAACCCAATTTGAAACGTATAACAAACATCTTAAAAAACTTCGTTGCGAATCATTGGAGTCGGTATAGAGAAGGAAAAAAATAAATGAATGAAGCGAAAATAAGGAAAGAAATTGACCTAAATAAGCTACTCAAGAAAGAGAAAAGGTGAAAAACGTGAATAGGAAAACTTCGACGCCGATGAAAACCAGAATGATGCAGAGAAAGACGGTCTGTTGATTACAAACTGCAAGTCGAAAAGCTGATTTTTGCCAGTTATGATCGAGGGTACAGCACACAGTGCTTCCCTCCCACGCCAGTGACTCGTGGGCGCGTGAACGGAAGGGCACCGCACCACAGTCACCGCGTTTCCCTTCTCTCCCGCTCCGCCCAACCAACCACGCGCATTCGCATTACGTAATATATTTGTTTGGCCTTTAAATTAATAATATAAACAATATGCCCTGTTTAGTCCAATGGCTACGCGCTCAACTGAGCCGACCTCTGACTTCTATCTCAGGCCTTTGCAATTAATTTCACGAAAATACTGTAAAATAATTACTCCATGCCACAAGGAAACCACAGCTATTTGTATTTTCCGTACAGACATACGCTTTCGAGGTGGCAGTTATGAATGAGAATGTTGCTGTGAAACGGATGTAATTCTGTTCATAATTATTAGTACGATGATAGTTATGAAATGACTAATACTTTTTTCACGAAAAAGGAGATTAACATCAATTACAGATGTAGACGCGTTGAATGCTACTCATCGCAATTATAAAGAAACAAATACACAAGTATATTTCAACATGCTGGTGAAAAATCGTGTGTGGGAGAACGTTGGAAAATGTGAAAAGGAATGCAGCATATTTTTCCTTTGATGATTAATGATTCCGTAATACGATTACATGCTTTTATAATATAACGCAATTAAAAAATCAGCATCGTAAAACTTCAGAGTTTCCAGTTTTTTAATGTAAAGCAGGAGCATACACAAAAAATTGACAATCCAACAGTCGTTTAGGAATCCTATTCTCTTACTCAGCAAGCACTAGAAATTGTATCGAATACGAAATGCTAATAGCATTCTCATCGTCTCAACATACAAGCACATTGGTATTTTCCATTGAATGGCTTCAAAGGATTTAATTAAAATTGCGTACGTTGACTAATATAATATTTATTATTAAAGAGAACGAAATACAATGAGGCAGGCACACAAAATAAAAAAAAGTTGTGAGACCCAAAGGCGACACATATTTATGTATGTGTCGACGCGCTGAATAGGAATCTGAAGCCAGAATTGCGCCATCTTCCTCCAGTTTTTTATTGTAAAAAAACTAGAGGATGATGGTGCAATTCTGACTTCATATTCTGGATTGAGCGCATCGACATACATAGAAAAACATGTGTCAAGTCTTTGGGTCTGACAACTTTTTTTGTGTGTCTGTGTTATTATTGTATTTCGTTGAAGTGTATTATTCTCATCGAATACAAATAGTACACGTTTACTAATATTATATGAATTACAATCGAATCATAGAAATATTAACAAAAATGGATTACTAATTATTGATTTCCAATTCTGAACTTCGATGTCAGCTTGAATGTTGACATTGATTTCAACATAACTTGGAAATTGTTAAAAGCAACAAAATTGTACAATAAATACAATGTTTTAAAATACCAACATTTAAACACTTTGCGGTGATAAACGATAACAAAGCAATATACTCACCTTTGACGGAGGTCACAAGAGTAAGATGTTCCGGATGTAATTCTGCCAAACGTTTAATAAGATCTATCTGTTCAAGGGTCAGCTGCACAGCATCTAAGTATTGTGCACCACAAGGCACGTAAGCCGACCAAAACTAGAACAAAAAATAAAATATCAGCATATTCCTCGTTGAAATTAATTCTCATGTATTAATTCTCATGTTGGGACACTAAATTTATATATCCTTTTCAACACATGAAATTAAATCACTGGGCTGTAATAAAAATTGATGTGAAACGCAAATTGAATAATAAGACGAATGTGACATCATTTATTATAGATAATATTTATAGATATTAATAACAGATCAAATTTTTATTGTTAAGGTTGTAATACAAAATTTAACACAAAAGTAGCAATTAATGTAATTATGGAATGTTTCCACCCTTGGTATTCTACGTGATCATCTCACATTCAATTACTGAAGAAGTATTTTAAAATACAATCGCAACAATATGGGTTTGTTTTAGAATTTTAGAAGTGTCTCAAAGGTGAAATTAGGGGAAATATATTTTCAATTAAATGCAGGTTGAATTGCAATATAATTCTGCTATTTTGTCCATCCCTTTATTTAATTACATTATCTGAGAATCAACACAACTGAGTAAGTAATTATGCACTCATTAGGCGCGGCTAGAATTAATTATTTCTTATGGGAATACACATGTGCTCCTATGAAAACTAACATGTGTTACGAACTTCATTTATTTAAACGACAAACAAGTTGCTGTAATTCAAGACCTTGCAATGGATGGAATAACTGCAGTTTAGAAATTCAATGGGAAATCTTTTGAATATCAAATTTCATTCTCAAATCCTGCTAACACTTTTTAAATTGTCGTAAGTCGTACTCTCTAAACGTACCACGTTGAATTTATTTCAGGACATTTGTTCCGTCCGTTCTTTATCTCCTCTGTAAAAAAACGAGTGGGACAGTAATACATATTTTCTCGCATTATTTCTAAGTTTTGCAATTTTCAAAAATTGATAGAGTTCAACTAAAATGAGTGTACGCCATTTTTAAACGACCATTGCTCTATCCGAAGAAAGAATTAAAGACAAAATGTAAGTGCATTTTAAAAAAGTTTAGTAAATTGCCTTTATTCAAGCCAAAATTACGTAAAAATATTTTAAAAAAAATTCCTTTAAAGATTTACTTTTAGAACATATTTCATTTAGAGAAAACTTTATCATCAATATTGTAGTTCTACATTGGTAGTTTTTTCGAAAAATACTGTGTTTACCGAAAATAGGCCACTTTTAATAGCGTAATACATTGCTCTATTCCAGAAAGAGATTAAAAAATGGAGTTGTTTTTTGAGAAAATATTTCTTCAATAATTGCCTATAATTAACGCAAAATTGCGCGTAAACTACTCATGTACGCGACAAATTGTACATGCTCTTATTTAAATATCTGTCTTTGGAGAACATATTTTATCCAGGAAAATGATTTATATCTTCAATACTGTATTTGTAAAAGACGCTGAAATATTTTTAACTCTAATAAGGAGTGCGATGGATTCCTTACTCCAACGTTCACCGTAAACGCGGAGAAACAACGCATCGTCCAGGCCCATTGCAAACGCCGGAGTCTGCTGTGACACGGCAACCGGTTTGCATTTCGTGCCGGAAATTATCTCTTAAACTCCATTTTCTCAATGACTTTTTTTCTAAAACTTGACTTGCCGTTCTTCATGAAATTCAACACAGAATCTGGGGTATGTTCTTGTATTGGGAGCTTCCGGACACCAGTATATTGAATTCGGTGAATTACAATGCGGCATACGAGGTCTGTCCGTGAAGTAATCGGACTGATTTTTTCCCTGGCAGACGGACGGACGGTTTCTGCACCTGGTGTTGGTACCAGCAGCTGTCGTCTCTCTGTTGTAATGGAGTGTAGATCGCTAGTCTCCTCAACCTCTGCAAGTACCCCCCCCGTCACGCTGCGTCATGGCTCATCTTTTGGAACAGAGCTACGCCACCAAACTTTGCGTTAAGCTCGGCAAAACCGGGAAAGAGACGTAAGAGGAATGATTTAGACGGCTTATGGTAATAACGTCATGGGTATATCGGGTGTTTTCGACTGGCACAAGCTGTTATGGGCGGGGAGAGAGGAAGTTCAAGACGACGCACCTTCAGAATGACCTTCGACCTCCAAAAGTGACGAACATGGGAAGAATTTGCTGGATAGTGACCGCAGATTAACCGTTCGCATGTTTGTCGATGAACTTGGCATCGCCAAAACGCAAGTGCACGAAATTGTGAACGAAAAATTGCACACGAAGATCTGCACGAAGTTGGTGCCGCAAGTGCTGACAGGCGAGCCACAGTCTTCATTGTGGCGGCGTGTCTGGTCCAACACAACATCGCAACCCTGCCTTAGCCACACTACAGTCCCGACGTTGTTTCACCATACATTTTACTTTCTCGTATACATACGTATATGCGAAGTAATATTCGTAGTATAGAGAGAGTTATGCAATGCTGCGGAAAATCGATTTGGAGATTTCAACGGAAATTCACGTTTTGGGGTCCTTCGATAAGAAAAGTGTTTTTTGTCTGTACGTCTGTGAACACCACTAACACCTAAACCATGCTTAGGATTGTTTCCAAAACGGATATTCCCCAGTCGATATGGCTCGACTCAAAGTGCTGCGATTTTGAAAAATATTCTTTCAAATTTGAGGGTACTTCACATGAAGCCCCTAGTACATTTTCAAAATGTTCTCAAAAACGGCTCCAAATTTGTTCTATTTTTCTTTTCTTTAAAATGAAGTTAATTTAGTTTTTTTTCCAAAAATTACACAAAAGTAATTTTTTTGGAATAATTCTCACGCCATTAATATGCACATTTCCAGCAATTTCTAAACACTTTTGCAACCACGAGTTAAAGTGCTTCAAATGACTTCTATTGAAGTTTTCCGAAAACTCAAATATTTTCTGTAAAAGGAGCTTCAAATTTCACATTTACAGTAATGTTTGGACGCCATTATCTAAAAAAAACGGCTGCAAAGTTTTTCAATGAAAATTGACATTTAGGACGATGTTTAATTCTTATCTTAATATTCTTAAATTCATATCTCGATTCTTCAGGAAACCGAAAAAGTGAGAAAATTTTTAAAAAAATTTAATTTGACCGGTGATAGATGGCAGCTGGCAAGAGTATGTGCCAATTTCAAATTGCTAGCGCACACCAAAATGATAAAAAGGAAGAATACTAATTCGAGAAAGTCTGTGCCATTCTGTAGCACCATTTAGTTGCTATCCCCCCCCCCCGGTGGAAGGGTTTCAACAAGCCGTGGCGAGGGAGCTCAATAATATTCCCACCGACGCCTTCCGGGTGGCGTATGAGAGCTTGAAATCCCGCTGGAAGCGATGTGTGGATGTAGAAGTGTCGTACTCTGAAGAATAACGAGCGCATGTATTTATTATTTCTGTCATTAAGTGTTTTGTACTTTCAGTCCATTCAGACCATTAAAGACAAAGATTCAGTCCATTAAATACAGACCTTGTTCCTGCCACTTCTCGGCATGTCGAAACAAAGTTGTCCAGCACCATACACATGCACAGAGATGGTGATAAGTGCCTTGAACCGCCATCAAACCTGTGTAGTGTCGTCACAGCCAACTACACTTGTTTGCACCGTACTCTGTACAGTCTAGGGTACAGATTGTGTACACTATTCATGGAAGAAAATTATATTTTCTGCAATTTTATTGTACTTATGGTAACATTTTATTCATACACGTTCATCATTATGAGGTAAACTCGGAGCTGGTTTTTTGGTTTGGACATTCTTTGAAGTGTAAATAGTGTGATGAGCGCTAATTCTATATAAAAAAAGGATGGCAAAGAACCATACACGCAATATTTACAATTTCACCCATAGATCTGAGGATCATCCGACTTTCACACAATCTTACAATATTATTATAAAATATTTGTATAACATATTGTAGAATTAAGTCATTATTTTACAACAAATAGATATTTATTTTTTAGAAGCTTTCAGAATAAGTACAAAAAATACCAGTCCAAAAGATTGCTTTGAATATTTAATAGAAAACAGAAAACACCGTGCTGAACCACTATGTTTTATATGCTGTGTTCCACCTAATATTAGTGTGGCATTTTTGTTAATCTTTTATTGCAGCAGCCCAAAGACCACAATTGAGGCTTTCGAATTGCCCAATTTATTTTGTTAAATGAAAAACATTACTGGTCACCATGTTATTGTTCATTTAGATGACTGATAGAACGATGCTTGACGGGTGAAACTACAGAACTTTTTGAAAACCTACCGCAACCTCATTTTGCTCACCACAAATTACAGATGATATGAATCGTAATGATTCGAATCGTAATGGCTAGGAGCGGAAGAAGTGTTTGTAGTTGTTTTGCAATTTGGTCTGGTATTTTGAATACCACAATATGAATTAAACATGTGTATATGTATGTGTGTGTATATATATATATATATATATATATATATATATATATATATATATATGCATGCAAGTACGTATGCATGTATGTTTGAAATTGGCATTTTAGGGTCGTAATAATCCGATGTTTACCAGCTAGAGGTATTCCCAGACCTGAGACCTGTTTTCAGACCTGGGGATGAAGGAGACACGTGGCGAACATGATTTATTCCCTTCCCCTTATCTAGAATACTTGGCCTGCTTGAGCATTTCTTCCGTCGTACAGGTATAGAAACTGAGGCAATTGTGATGGAAAGATACAGCTCTATTTTTGCTCCGACCGGGAATCGAACCAGGGAGAGCAAAATGAAAAGCTAGCACGCTGTCCGTGAAAAACCCAAGAGGTCGATATTTAAAATACTTTTATATAATTCCAAGCCGTTTTTCAAGGTGAACATCTATAATTTTGGAAATTTATTCTTATTATTTGTAAATTGATGTGTGGCATTCACAGTGATGTTTCCTAAAGGGTATTTTTCAGAAATATAGGATAATTCGAGCAATTCAAATGGACCGGAACATAATTTTTCATTCTTTAATATTTTAGTGATGACTATATTGAAGCACAGTACTCTCTATACGCGGGATTCATACCTTTTTTCTTACATCATCCCCCTTTAAAAAAACTGTTTGCTTTACAACCCAATAACATTTTCCTCTGTAATACACAGCACTGAACACAAGGAATTGCACATTAATGGTATAAAGCAACATTTCTGCAAATCCAACCTGTAAATATCATATTCACATGCAAATATCATATGTAAATGTGTACATATTTCGATTTCCAATAATTTGAGACGCTTCCGGTTCTTGGTGGTCGAGTTTTTAATCTTCTCTGTTGAGGAATAATGAGAAAGTAATGCAGTGCGGAATAATGACTGTGAATTGCGATGAAATGTTCTTGAGTAATAGAGTAAACCTCAAAGCATCCTAACGATGAACACGAGAAAAGAGTATTGAATTCATATTTTATTCTACAGGGTGAGTCACCTAACTTAAGCATCTCCTGCAGTTTTTGAACGGTTGAAGTTATTACAATGTAGTTTTCACGGAAATGCATGAGTGAATGGGCCTAATCAATTCATGAATTCATTACTATTTTATCATTTGTATTTTTCGAGATATTGAGGAAACTAAGTGTTTTACAAATGGAAATATACGTATTTTTTTCTATCATGACGAGCATACCAAGACAAATCCAATGATATACATATTATCATATGTTATACAAGCGTTTTCTTGAGTAATTTTGATTTTTTGCTACTCGTATATAACGGATATTGCAACGATCCGAGCACGTGATAACAGGGAAAGTGCTGCGCGATTTTGGTTGGTGGACTGTTACATTTAAAATAACCGTTAAACACGATTCACAAAAAAATCAAAATGACTAAAAAACTGCTTATCTATCATATGACAAACTATCTATCATATTGAAAAACTCAAAGTTCTCTCAATATCTCTGAAAATACAAGTGATAAAATCGAAACGAATACATGCATCAATTAGCCCCTTCCCCTCATGCAATTTCGTGAAAACGACATTGCAATAACTTCAACGCTTCAAAAATTACAGGAGGTGCTAAAGTTACGTGACTGGCTTGTATATTTAAAGTTGTTATTAGGAAACAATTAATTATCAGCTTCCTTAATCCATTAACGACCAATGGCAGAAAAAATTGATAGAAAATTAGTATTTATTCTTAAGAACTTCTTACTGAATAGTATTTATTCTTAAGAGCACAAAAACGAAGTTAAATATGTTTTTCTACTCTTAAGTTAGAAAATTTTGCTCTTGCCATAACGCAACGTTGGCCGCTTGTAAGTACTACAAATTACATCTGTTTTTTCAAAACATTTTGAATGTAAATAACTATTGCACTTTTTACATTGATACAGTGTGGTACTGCGGAACAATTTACACCTTGTTTTTTTTCAATGACATACTCCATTATATCTTATTTCCAAAACAGTTGAGTTACGCGAAGTTCCTCCAGTGTATTCAACATCGTTCTTACTCTCACATTTCATGAGGCATCTTGCAATATAACGTTCAAAATCTAGGAGTTCTCTGGTGTGAAAAGGTTGAGCAACTTCCAAGAAATGACGATACAGCAGTCTCAGGAGTTGGTTAATAGCGGCTGCTACCATTTTTTCTCCTTGTATTTGGATTCGGTAATTTGCCACTAGGTTGTCGTACAGATCTACTCCTCCCATATGTTTATTGTAATCCATAAGTATGTGGGGTTGATTTAAATGTATAGATTTACGTTCTTTCCGGCTGAATCTTTTAGCCTTGTGAAAGGGATGAACTGAACTATAGTTGCAATAGTAACGATGTTGTCGTTCTACCTCACCATTGTAATCTCATCTTTATTGTCTTGTGCACCATCCTAACTTCCTCTTTGAGTCTTTTGCATTTCCATTTTGCCCGTGAGTGTACATTGTCCATCAAGAATTGTACCAGTTGCAAGAAACCATTCTCTCGAAGTGTGACAAATAAATAAAAGGAAGAAAAAAATTATCAAAGAATACACGATGATGAGATGGTTCTTTGACCACATGTAGTCAGTCAACAACTCTTTCACCTAACGTTTTATGAACATCGTTTAAGTTTTGTATGGTCTCCTCATAAGGCTGAAATTGATAAAAAGTACCATTTGATGAACAAACTCACAAAATTTTAAAGCCAAACCTTAGAGGTTTTCCATTTATAAACCTTTTCGCCGAGTACCTTCCATAATATGGAACCATTTGTTCATCAATTAAAACATTATGGGAAAAATGCCCAACTGAATACATTTTTTATTATGATATTGATGAATGGACATAACTTTGAAAATTTATCGCTTTTGTCTTGAGAAATGTTATCTGATACAAACAAATTTCTCTTTATCTCTCTAAATCTGTTTCGATTCATTGCTTTCTCCACTAGGTGAGAAAACTGTATAAAAACGTACGGCACAACGGAATAAGGTGTAAAGAACGTTCCAGAGTAAAGTATTCCCAGTTTTATTTCAAAGAAACTAAATTAAAATTAATTATTACAAATATATTGAAACTGAACTAAAATTCAATAATTGGTGTTTCGCAACGGTGGCCGTAAGTGGGTTAAAATTATTTGCAGTCAATGGGATGTTGAATTTAATTATATCAACTGGTACTGATTATATTAATCGCCGAGTCGGTGCTCCAATGGTGAGAGCTATCTGATTGGGGAAAAAACTCCAAGCCGACGGGTAGGTCGGCGCCGGATCTCGCCATCCAACAGGGGAAGATCACCGTCACTTATGGGACTAATGACCATAGTAGTTGACGCGCACGAAATCACCAATCTAACAATTCATTAGGCGTTTTACTTTATTTGGATCAAGAAATATAATACATCTCAGAAGGGTACGACATTTGAAGTTGTGATCATCTAGGCTACTTCTGTTGTTTCATTTTGCTGTGTACACGGAAGAATACAGTTGTTCGCAAACATAAAATATTACCGAACATAGATGTGTTTGCAGAATATTCGAATTTAACTGAAAAGTGCGACGAAGCAAATTTCTATAAACATTTAATAAACTTGTTGCACAACAGAATCGACCTTTAAGCCATCAAACTTTGTCAATTAATACTAATTGAAGAGTTACTGCATCAATTTCTTCTGAATAATACATAGTAGCGATCAAATTCCCGTTCGATGACTAAACTGTGGAAAACTATGTTCATTTCTTCAGAAAGAACTTTTAAAATAATAATGTAACGTCCGCATTTGATAATTTATATTTTAATGAAATCATATTTGGTAAATGATAAAAATGCATCTTGACGGCTCTCCCTGTCGCAATGCTCCGAGGGGAAATCGATGGCCCTTATCTGTCGTTCACATTCTTGGCCAGAACTGCACAAACATAAAACACCCTGAGGTACTTAAATGAAAGAATTAGTTGCAGTGAGAAGAACTGTATATACAAAAATGTAAGACAGATATTATATTTCCAACATAATGGTTATTTAATCCATTTCAGTAGAATAACCAGATTGACCATCATGTGAAGTTGTCAAAGTCGCCGCTAGATCAGTAGAACCCTTTTCACGCTCTTGGTGCATAAACAACTATTTCGTTCGTTTTCCACCATTCTGATTCCTGTCCGGCTAGAATAGCAATTCCGTTCATCGCGCGCCGGTGAGATGGCGGGGTGAACGAAAGAGGTGGCACGGCGTCGAAACAGAGGGCGAGGGGACACGCCCCTTCACCAGATTGCGAGACCTCTGTCATGTTTGCTTAGATGCCCAAACGGTTAACGCGTCGCAAAGCGCTCATTTGGAGGATTATTTGGGCGGATTACGCGGATCCAGTGCAAACGTCTAACGCCTCCGCCGGCCCTCTGGAACACACTTGGCATCAGACTCGTCTGCCGGTGACGTTTCATTTGATTGGATTGGATTGGATTTCAACAAATAATAAGCGATAATTACAGTCGCAAATTATATATATATATATTTATATATATATATATATATATATATATATATATATATATATAATGATAGACGTTTCACTATCAAATGTGAAATCCTTTTCGGTATCTGAAAATATACATTGTTACAAAAACAATTTTTTAATCAATAGGTTTAAAAGTCAAATTTATATGTACAAAATTATCAAAATGCAAATGTTAACTATAAATATGTAGTTAGATTACCTGTAACTATTACAGGTTATATAATACGTCGAATATTTTTTCATAGCTGTTTATTTATTTATTTATTTATTTATTTATTTATTTATTTTACGTCAAAAACAGTTAAAACTGCGTATGACGTGCTATGGGGAAAAGTGAATTGTGTGCACATTTTCAAAATTCTGTGATCCCTACACTAAGTCATATACTACTTAAATTTTGAATTTTGAAAGGGAGAAAAAAAACCTCCCAGGTAATAAAATCTATTTTCAAGGATAAAAAGGCAATAAATTTTGGCTCTTATCCATGTTGTCCTTCAGAATAATACTTCCTGGCGCGACAACATGGAAACGATAATTTGATTAATTGTATTTCCCACTGAATTCTAGAAGACGTGCACAGAAAATGTTACATTTAAGGTTAACATTTTGGAAAGCTGTTAAGGTTAACATTTTGGAAAGCAACTACTTTCTGCTGGCTTTTTTGTTAAGCTACTACTTAATAAAACACGGCATTCGCCTGAGAACACACTGAAAACTACCGATCAGAGCAGCTGACCGGCCGAATTCTCAAGACAACGCCTCAATTAGACCTGCAAAGGACCTTTCAATAAGTACAGATACAATAAGTACCTAGTAAGTAATATAAGTACCTATAAGTAAGTAGTTTCAATAAGTACATCTGGTCTCATTTTTTCCTATAGACAAATTTTCACTATTTATATGTGCTGTGAAAAAAATAGCTGCCATCACGCACTGGAAGTGATTGAAAAAAAAATCACACTTTTCACGACGCAAATCTTTGTTCCCGCTGGGTTTGTGCAGCCTTGCCTATTTTAACAAGAATGTTCGCCGAGGGAACAAACGCACGAGAACAAATTCAGTGCAGCGAAACACTAAGCTATGGTGTTGCCCACGCCTTTGACAAGCCCGCATTGCCTTGCCGCACTTACCTATTCTTCCGGGCACTAGTTCTTTGGTATTGAGAAAAAGAAACCCGATGTGATACAAAACAGTGCCCTCGGCATGAAAGTATACTTAATATTGTTTGTCAACCTTTTATTATTTTTGATAAAGATATATCAATGTGTGAATCAATGTATTCAGTTGGGTTTGTGGTCCACTCCAGTAAACATTTTGATCATTATCCCTGCTGGTATAATCTGGATCGAACTCTCTAATCGTAAATTTTAACTGATGTATAAATTATTTGGCCTCAATATAATCAATATAATTGTGTTTATTAATCTATAAAATAACCAACTGCTGTACTATTTGCAATTAGAAATTTACTGACTACATACAAAATAAATTCACACATTTGGTGTTCCCTAGTGTTATGGGAAACAAGGTTCCCCGAAAAGAACTACTATGTTAAAAGAACTTCAGCTTCAGGTATGTCTGAAGAAGTGTCGCTTAAACCTGAAAAGTAAAAATCCTGGCGAGCAATAACTGCGCTGTGTGAGTAGTTCAGTCCAGCAAGGGTTGTCCATGGCGTTAGCTAAAGAGCATGGCCAAAACTGAGTAAGTTATTAATTTTTTGACAGAGAGACGAAGGGACAAGACGAGGGGAAAGAGCAGGGCCAGGAGATGGGTCGAGAACAGGGTCCAGAGCACGGGTCCAGAGCACGGGTCCAGAGCACGGATCCAGAGCACGGGCCCAGAGCACGGGTCCAGAGGAGGGTCCAGAGCACGGGTCCAGAGCACGGGTCCAGAGCACGGATCCAGAGCACGGGCCCAGAGCACGGGTCCAGAGGAGGGTCCAGAGCACGGGTCCAGAGCACGGGTCCAGAGCACGGGTCCAGAGCACGGGTCCAGAGCACGGGTCCAGAGCACGGGTCCAGAGACGGGCGAGAAACAATACGAGAGGAGAGCCGAGGACACGGAACGGGATAAAAGCAAGGGGACATAACGACGGGAGGGAGTATGACGAGGAGACGAGTCGCCGAGCGGGCCGCGGGGGCGGGAGGAGATGGGACTGGGGTATGCCGTGGATGGGACGCGACAGGAGCGAGGGAGGAATTGCGGGCCCCGCAGTAAAGTGCGCAGCGTGGGGTGATCGGCGCGCCGCCGGGACCCTTCCGGCCCCGGGGAAGCCGCCTGCAAACCGGCGCCGGCCATTGTGCTGGCGGTGAAAGCGGCCGTGCAGGTTAATTCGCAGGCGCCGCCCAGCGCCGCCCAGCGCCGCCCTGCTCCGCCAGAAAGTGACTCATTTCCCGGGAATGTAGACGAGGAGCCCGCCACGCACGCAGGCAGCCAGGCGGACAGGGAGGGCAGGCGGGGAGGACGGAACGAGGACGGTCCGAGAGGAGGACATGTCGTACGGAAAAGGAGCAACCGAAAGAAGAGGAAAGCGCAAAGCAAATGAAAGACGGTGATTTTGTGGGTTAGAGACCGTTTCGGAACGACCACTCTCACGTATGCGAAGAGAATAATTTGATGTTGCAAATACGCAGATTTTTAGTTCGTTATAGGTGTGGTGTGGGAATATATCTGTGAAAGTGTGGTTTCAGGTTCACAACTGGGGAAGATTTAAATCTCTAGAAGGGGTTGAGACGAGGTGTTGTTCAGTGTACAGGTGTAGTGAAAGGGAGAAAAATGAAGATGAACAGGGTTTGTAAAATAGAATAATAAGTTTTGAGCTACAATTAATGTAATTATTCCTACACGATTACACTTTTGGATAGTGCAGGACTGTGCAATGTGGGGTGAAAATATGAGGGGTTGAGTAGTGAATGAAAAGAGACGAAATGAATTAGTGTATAGAATTGAATATGTGAGAATAACAAAATTAAACATAAATTATTCAGAATTATTAATATGAAGGGGCATGAGAAATTGTAGGTTTGGAAAGCATAGGAGTCAGCAAATGTAGGTGTTAATGAGGCAAGCTGAAACGTATTCGTTTAATAGGAAATTTCACAGCGTGAGTTTATTAAAAGTAATGGGATCGAAACGTTGGCAAAGATACTAAAAATTGAAAACTGGTGGCAATAAGACACGGAGCAGGTGACGAGATAAAACTAAGTGAGTGCAGCAAAGAGAAGCAAGAAGTGGCGGAAAGATATCGTGGATGTAGATATGGAATTGATCAAAGCAGACTAAGGAGCAGCGTGTAAGGAAGTTGGGGAAAAGCGAAATCATTTGAATGGAAAGAGAATCCAGAAAGAAGCAAAACAGAATAACGAAAACAATGTACTAAGAACAGTGAAATGGAGGGGGGCTGTCTAAGAAAGCAGTCACAATTCAATTATAAAAAAGAGTGTGGGCTCGTGAGATCGCTTTCTTCGTTTCAACAAAGAAATCAAACTCACGAGCCTACAAATGTGGTGAGATGGAGTAAGCAAACGGGTGGATGCAAATAATAGAAAAGGGCCAGAGGAAACAATCTGTGGCACTCGTACCTGTACGCCTGATTGATTGATTTTTTCGTGTTTCCGGGCGCGACAACTGCTTTGGTCATTGGTCCCGTTGGTGAAGTGCACGTTTTTTCTCCGGGGATGGCGGTGCTCTTCCCCCGCTGGTTGGCGACATCCGGCGCCGAACTACCGTCGGCTAGTGGAGTTTCCCCCTAACCAGAACTCTCCCACCTGCGGGACACCGCCCCAGCCGGGACAAGCTCTAAGCCCCCGACTGGTCTCCCGGAATGTCATAGTGTAGTGCATGTTAGTGGAAGTGTGTAAGGGGAGAGGATAGGAAAAGGAAGATGAAGGACAGATCGCGCGCACCCCGTGGCCCATTTGGTAGGGTACTGCTCCGGCATTCGCCTGGTGTTGATCGGAGAAACCACGGAAAACTCCCGATCAGAGCAGCCGGCCGCTAGAATTCTCCTTCATACTGTACGCAAATTACGAAGGATATACGTAGAAGAAGAAACAAAGAAAGCAATATCACGAGTCCACAAGACGTAGATAGGAGAAGCTGCGAGCAGAAGGGCGGATGAAAACGATTGAAAAGAGCCAGAGGAAACAAGCAAATCACCCTACCCTAGCAGAAAAGCACACACAGTATGGCGCAGCGCGGCGCGAAGTGTACGCCTGTTTGGACGAGGGAGAGGGGAGGGGGTGGGGTTCCGCGGGAAAAGCAAGGAGGAATAGGGGGAGGTAGATGCGAGGTGGGCGGAGGCGGGAGCGGGTTCTCAATCTCGGCAGCGCGCGTGGTTTACGGCCCTGCGCCGCTGCCGCCGCCGCCGCCCCCCTCCAAGCTGGCGCCGTTGGCCCCGGTAGCCATCTCTCTTCTCTGCCGCCGCGCCGTGTGCAGCGCGGCAGCACGGGAGCTATGGCTGGCGCAGGGGCTGGGAGAGACGGGCGCTGACAAATATTTTTTACGTCATTTTGCTTAAAGCCAGTAGAAGCGCAAAATATTGATATATTAATTGATGTTACCATGCACGCCAACTCCTAGGGTTGGTTGATTGATTGATTGATAGTAATTCCGGGCGCGTGAACTACTATGGTCATTAGTCCCGTAAGTGTAGTGCATGTTTTTTTTTTATCTGAAGGTGTCGACAATCTTACTGCTTTGAATGGTGAGATTTGTCGTCGACCTTTCTTCGGCAAACGTCGGCTTTACCCATCCACGTATCTCCCGCCAGTGCGGCACCGCCCCAGCTATGACAAGCTCTATGCTCCTGACCGGTCTTCCGGCTTGTGTGGTAGTGTAGTACATGTTAGTTTATGTGTGTGTAAGGGGTGAGAATACGAGAAGGAAGAGGCAGGAAAGTTCGCGGCGGTCCGTTGCCCCTTTGTGAAGGTACTGCTCTGCCACTGGCCTGGTATTGACCGGAGAAACCACGGAAAACTACCGATCAGAGCAGTCAGCCGTTCGAATCCTCCTCCAGACAGCGACTGAATTCGACCTAGCTGACAAGCTAGTGTCGAAAATCCTGCCACCGTCGAAACCCGAACCTAGGACCTCCCGGTCAGAGGTTACATCAGTTGATGTTCTGAGCCATCTCTATCAATACAATGGTCTTTAGTTCCATTCGTGTAGTTAATGTTTTATTCCAGGAGGTGACGGAGTTCCAGGTGACGGTGACGCTGGAGGGTGAGGTCTGTCGCCGACCTAAACGTTGGCTTGCGGGCTCACTCTACAAGTATCTCCCCCGAGGGGGCACCCCCTCAAAGGGGACAGGCTCTAACACAAGCCCCTGACCGGTCTCCCGATATGTGTGGTAGTGTAGTGCATGTGTGTGTGTGTGTGTGTGTGTCCTGTCAAGTGAGAGGACTGATCAACGAGGAGAAAGGAAAGAGAATGCAAACTGTTGGCCCATTTGTTATACAACTGTCCCACATTCGCCCCATATTTATCGGAGCAACCACGGAAAACTACTGATCAAAGACGTAGCTAGAATTCTCCAGAGAGCAGATGATATCAACCTACGTACTTATCTTTACAGCTAGTGCCGAAATTTTTGCCACCGTCGGGGCTCGCCCTAGAATCAGATGATACAATCGCCCCAGATGATGCCATGAGCAGAAGTATTAATCAGTCGATGAAGCGCTCAAGATATTACTAAGTTATTCCGAAGAATCTTCTACTTTTTTCCGATACACACGACACAAAAATAAGGCATCGCACGCAGCCTTGCAATCGTGCTCTCAAAACCTTATCTCCGTGCCGTCAGAACCTTATCTCGCTAGTCGACCATTAGAGTTATAGTGCAATGACGTAAATGATCCCTACATTCTCCAATGGTTTCCCGAGACTTGATTGATTTTTTCGTGTTTCCGGGCGCGTCAATTGCTTCGGTCATTATTCCCGTTCGTGCAGTGCATGTTTTTTGTTAGGAGATGGCGGTGATCTTCCCCCACTGGATGGCGAGATCCGGCACCGACCTACCGTCGGCTAGTGGGGTTTCCCCCTAACCAGGACTCTCCCACCCGCAGGGCACCGCCCCAGCCGCGACAAGCTCTAAGCTCCCGACCGGTCTCCCGGAATATGTGGTAGTGTAGTGCATGCTAGTGTAAGTGTGTGTGTGTGTGTAAGGGGATAGGATAGGACAAGGATAGGAAGGACAGATCGCGTGCGGTCCGTGGTCCGTTTGGTAGGGTACTGCTCCGGCATTCGCCTGGTGTTGATCGGAGAAACCACGGAAAACTACCGATCAGAGCAGCCGGCCGCTAGAATTCTCCTCCAGGCAACGACTGAATTCGATCTAGCTGAAAAGCTAGTGTCGAAAATCCTGCCGCCGTCAGGACTCGAACCTAGGACCTCCCGGTCAGAAGCGCTGCAGTGACATCAGTTGATGCACTGAGCTACCGCTACCGGTCCGAGACTTGAAATTGCGCAAAAGTTTGGGTGACATACAGGCTGCAACGGAATTTGAAAATTCGAAACCATTTCTGCCTCTTTGTGAATTTGAAAGTGTGGTAGTCAAGGGGAGGGCGTTGCGTCTTAAGCCCCCCTCCCAGAACCAATTATATATAAAAATGCAAGTTTTACTAATTTTCTGTACTAACATATATCGTTCAATTGTTCAATACATCAATTGTTTACAATATGCATATTATCTGTAACTAAACAAAAAATACATTTTATATTCAGCATATGGGAAAAAATATTTTTTTAAGAAATCCTCAAGGGGGATTGAAACTATACCTGCACCCCCTCCACATTCCTTCCGAAAAAATTTTGGGTGCCTCTGGCATGAAACATTCTAATACAAAACATTTTATTTATCCCCCAACATTGACCTGTATGGTGATCGCAAGGATTGATCTAGTATATTTGGCAATTGCAATGATTTTTTAACATACGCCAACATTTAAAAGAATGTTGCAATAGAATACAAAGAAGTAAGTAAAATATATTTATTGAAATCAAGAATTATTTGAAACACAATAAAGGAATGAGAGAAATGTATATATATGTAGAAGATAAATTAACATGAAGAGGGGGAACTGAAAAGAGTGAAGAAGAAAAAGAAAAAAGAGAAAGACATCTAAATGAGAAAACCTAGGCGAGGTGGAAAACGTAGAATTACCTACCATAAGTGAAAGTTTGGGTTGGGAGGGAAAGCGTCACGTCAAGGAAGAGCGTTAAAAAATTAAGATGAAAACAATTGGGAAGAATAAAAGGGGAACATGACAATTAAAATAATAAAAAGGGGATAAAGAACAAGAATGAATGAGAAAGCGAGAAAGAAATAAAGAAAAAAATGGAAAATAGAAGAAAGTGAGATCGATAGACACAAACATTTTTATTTTATATTTGTCTCCTAACAGTTTTCATGCGTTTTTTGTCTCTGGCCAATAATTTTCACAGAGGAGTGGATAACAATTCAATTCATAATATTGCCGTGAGTTATTCGATTCTTTTGGAAAATTCTCGGTCAAAGACAACATATACGTAACAAGACAGAGAGTGAGATTAACAGAGCCAACTAAGTGTGTGAAAGCGATTGAAAGGGTAGGGGAGTGACAGGGAGTAAGAGTGTGGCAGAATTTGTGTGTGAGAAGAGAGAAAGAGAGAGAAACAGAGAAAGAAAGAGAGAGAGAGAGAGAGAGAGAGAGAGAGAGAGAGAGAGAGAGAGAGTGGCGAATACAGGGGACACGATGTCATCCCTCCCCAAAGTCAACATGTTTTGTAATTTTACCCAATTTATTTAAAATGACTACCATAAACAGATCTAATTACATCCAAAGTAGCATTCCTATGATCAATATACTCATACATTTTTATTGCATTTCTTAAAGAAAATATTATTTCAAATTACTTATGGGGCCTGAACTGAAATTTCCCCCTGAAATACATTCTCGATGCGCCATTGCAAGTGGTGAAATAGAGGGAGAGAGAGGAATGGAGAGAGAGAGAGAGAGCAGGAGAGGAGAAAGTTGAGATCTCCGAGATGAACCGGTGTTGGGGGAAGCGAGGGGCAAGGAGAAGTTGGGAAGGGCCCTCGCACCCGGCGAAAGGGATGGATGAGGAGAGAATGGGGATGACGGTAGGGAGAGATGGAGGAGGACGGAAGGAGGGGCGAAGGGGGGGGAGGAGGAGCCGCAGCGGCACGCGCGCAAGCAACCGCGTCGTGCGACAGGTGTTTCCTCTCTGATGACAGAGATCTGACGCTTCCGCGCTGCTTCCTCGGCGGCGCACAGGTGGCCTCCTCCATAAAGTTGAACTTCGCAGTCGTACTTTCATTTTACAACAACTACAACGCGCAAGCACGAAAATCTTTTTATTGAAACTTGAAGGAAGTTTCTCACTGGGTCGGTTTCTTGGGACGACTCCGTAATTGAGATGTTGTTAACATGCATATTCGTGTTTTGAGACGGGACAAGGAAGGGAATGCTGTTTAAACAATACAAACTAACGAATTAACTCTTGGGAAAATAAACATTTTCGGATCGAGAGCTGATTCTCTGAAAATACTGGAAAAAATTCGAACCAGAATGAACAGTGAGAAGGGATGGATAATAAAATGAATGATGGTTAATATGTCGAATTTATGGTTAACATGTACAGATAATGCGATAAAAATGTATTACTGATGAATTGGGATCTTGCCAAGTCAAGCAACAAGGATCGCAACCATAATAATTTCAGATTTTATTCAAACTTCGTTGCCTGAATTTCCTGTTAATATAAAAAAATATACCGTTTGTGAGGGCAGTTACAAAAACATATAATATCATTTATTAAAAAAAAAAACCTTTAATTTCGAAATTGCTGCGGGCAATATTACACAAAATCAACATTATCTCAGTAATTTTTAACGTAAAAATTTGGTTTACATGCCCTTTTAACGCTTATAAATGAGGAGTTTTATACTTTGAAAAGAAAAAGATACGTAAAAATTTCGAAATAAACAAAACGCATTTTAAAATTTAATTATAGAACGTGCATTTTTAAATTAACGAAAGTAAATATTTTGTTTTTCTATTTATATAAAACTTTATAAAACTTTAAATCTGGATTGAAGATGGGATCAGGAGATACAAATTACTGAAAAGCAGCATATTCTTTTCCATTGCGTTCCAGAATCAGATCTTTAAAAATTAAAAGTGCAAATCTCCCACTCTTCTTTTTAGTGAAGAAATCGTTTAAAGAGATGGCTTAAGAATTAATAGGATATAATTTGCGATATTATAGTATTACGTATCCGTTACACATAATATGAGAAAGTATGTGGGGTTGCGAAATCATTATTTTGTACGTTAAAGTACTGTATTCACGCCATTGAAGATACAGAATTGTAATGGTTAAATTAATATTTAAAAACCGAATAACCAAGTTCGAAAATCTCAGTGTAATAAAATAACTTTCTCTGGAAAATAATATTCATTTGATAACTTTCCCCAGTAACACTCTCCAACGTTATTATTATAACGCAAAAATTCCCTTATGTATTGTGTACTGTAAACACACACCACGCCAAAGATGCTTTGAAATGTTAGAGTCAATTCAGCACACATTTAATACGGTACGCGTTTTTATTTTTAATAAATACTTGTTACACGACTCTTATAAATATCTCACAAATTCACTCTTACGCAAACACAAGTCCAATAAATTCTCTTTCATTTTAAATAAAGCATGTTAGCGACCATTAGCAAGGCTACATTTGTTGGAGTCGAGATAATTTAAACATGAGTATTGCGAGTATAAATATGGGTGCATTATCAAATCCTCGCATGTGTGATTCGTAGAATGTCGTCGGTTGTGGAGTGGGACGAGTGAGTGGTATGCGCCAGCTTAATCCCCATTTTTGCCATCGCATTTAACATTATTGGTGGACAGGCTGGCAAGAGCCAGTGACCCCGATATTTTGGCGTTGATATACATGTGTTCACTTACACGTCTCTAAAACTAATTGTTTATATTCATCGCGTTTTGACCAGCCAGAGTGTTAGTAGAAGATCAAATAAACAAATGCGGCAATATTATTAAATGAACATATTTCCATTAGACCAACCTGTATTTATCTTACGTAAAACAAATTGTTTTGGGTATGTGTGATAGTGCTGTTACTGTAATTTAAAGTGAAAGAAAAAATGTCTGCAGAAATGCATACATTATGAAAGTTTTCAAAAAGAAAATGTAGTACAAAGTATTAGAAATGCATTGATGAACACTGACGTATTTTTGTGATATAAAATTACTACAGAAATGAACTTTAGTTTGCTCCATTTGATTCAAAATACAACCTGTCTTTATTTTGCTGGTAAATACGCATAATATTAGTTGACTGGGATTAAGTTGACGTGATTTATTTGCTGCAGTAATGAAAAGGAACAACATTGCACAAATAAACCTGTAATCAACATTACAGAGAACGTTGTGTCTTTTTATTTGCAGTTTCAGATTACCTGCGTTCTATCAGAAGGTTTCCCTTTAAATTTCACTAGGGTATTAAATTCATAAATGTAATTACTACCACGAATGCATCGCCAGGTCAATGTGAATGTAAATTGAGGTGGCACCGGTAAAATGAAGCTGCACATTTTAAATGTTAGTCATGTTTAGAGTTAATTACTGAAGGTTCTGTGTTGAGCCAAAGTATATTTCAGAGTGTCTATTCCGGGATACAGTGATTTGTTTCTAAGAACCAGCTTAAGTAGCTCAGGGTATCAAATGATGTCGCTGCAGTACCTGTGATCCGGAGGTTCTTGGGTTCGAGTCGCGACGGTGGCAAAACTTTCGACACCAACTACATAGCTAGGTCGAATTCAGCCACTGCCTGATGAATTATAGCGTCCCGCTGCTCTGATCGATAGTTTTCCGTGGTTTCTCTTATGAATACCAGGCGATTTCCCAACACTACACTGCCAAACGCGCTACGGAACGCGTGCGATATTTCCTTCCTCTTTTTTGTCCTATCCTCACCCCCTTACTTACAGATGAACCATACTGCCACACGCGCCGGGAGACCAGTCGGAAGCTTACAGCTTGTCCCGGTTGGGCGGGGCCCGCTGGTGGGAGATATCTGCTTGGGGAAAACCCCACAAGCCGACGTTTAGGTTGGCGCCATCCATCAGAGGAAGATCACTCGCGAAAAAACGCACTACACTCACGGGACTAATGACCATAGCAGTTGTGGCCGGATTCATTAATCAATCAATCAAATCCTTGAAGAGAAACACTCTCCCAATATTCCTTTGGGTATCCCTTGGGTCATAGGCAGTTTGTGTTCTGACTCGTCACGCTCACGATGTCGAACACTGATTTTCATGAGAATTTTCCAACAGATAGTGCGTGATCGAAAACGCAAAGGTCACATTTGTAAATGTGTTTGACAATTAGAATGCGAGTTGTGAACAACAATATGGAGCATTGTACTTTCCCCATCTGCCGTTAGGCGGGCACAATCGGGAGATGGAGGTCACGAGCACTTCTCTCGAGGCGACGTGTGAACCCAGACCAAACAATACCATGACATGGCTCAACCCCATGACAGCTGCACCTTGCCTGCTAAAGTGGGGAAATCAGCTTTCAGATTATGTTTCATAAGTTAAACTTTTAGAAGTCTGATAATGCAGGTACACATTTGGTATTTCAAACAGCCTCCTTTGTTCAGACTGTAACATTTTTTTTCCATGAAAATATGCTTGCACCTGCTCTTGAAAAGGAACTTATTTGATTTGATTAATTTTCGTCAAGAACATGAAATCGTGTAAACGACGTATAGGGAAGCGTAATCTAACTATAATGAGCACAAGTTTTCCTGTACTCCAGAATCTCTTCCCTGCCCTTTTACCATAAATAGCTGGATGACGAATAAAATATCAGCAAAGCCATAAAGCAACGTTAGAAAATTAGAAATATTTACTTTAAAGTTGCATAAATCTTATTAATGTGGTTAAACCAACTACATATTGGGTTTTAGTATTACTTTCAAAACAACAAACCATATCCCTGGCTCTACTCATACAACTAGCAAAAAGAGAGATCAAACAAAATGTACGCATTGTGAAGTCACATTTACGTTCAGAAGCGAACAACGGGCCTTCTTAGTATTTGCTCAATGGATCAGGGAAACTGGACGAAAAACCTTCTCCAGATGGGGTTATTGACCCAGAAACAGAAGTAAATTACTTGTTACCGAATTGCATTATTTGAGTATTTCTAAACATTTTTGCGTATACTTGTATTCTGATTGTCAAAAGCACTTCACAATTGGACTATTTACGTTTCCGATTATATACTATCTGCTGATGAAGTTTCATAAAACTCCGAGTACCAGCATTGTGATTGCGTGTGAGCTTGTAGCTAAGGTTCAAAATTAAAACCCAAATTTAAACTCACATTAACGTCGGTGAAAAGTTAACTGCAGCCACTAGTCTGAAATTAGTTTAGAATAGTTATGTTAAACACGTGGGAAAAATATTATATCCGAATAGCAACCTTTTGTAAAATCAACATGTAAGTTTCACCATCATAGGGCATGACACCTGCGGCTATTTTGAAACATGATGAAAAATAATGCAATCTGATTAAAGAAAATACAGACATGTAGTACACAATTATTGCCCTGGAAGGGAACTTGGGTTGATATAAAGTTTGAATGGCATAAAAATGTTCACAATAAAGTCTCACTGTTAACTACTAACTCACTGTCTCACTAACTCATAAGTTAAAATAGCATGAAACGATACTTGATCAAATTTGCATAAGCTTGGAAATGTTAGATACATTTTAGAAAATTTTAGTTTTATATTATCATTTTGGTTATTTAACTACTCTTGTGTAAGTTATAAGTAGGCATAAAGTGTCAAATTAGTACAGGGTTGCCAACCGTCCTGCATTTGGGAGGACCGTCCTGCATTGACGCCAATTGTATTCTCGTCATCCTTTGTATTTTAAAAGTCATCCTGTTAGTAAATTTTAAGCATTTGTTGTCATTTGTTTTATCACATGACTACCAACTGCTACTTTGTGCTGTTTATCGTAGCATAGAGCATAGAAATAGTTTAGCATAGAAAACAGGAATATATTTTTTTCAAAACGCTAACATACACGCACACACGCATGATCGTGTCTCTGTCTAGAGACTGAAATAAAAAAAACAAGCAGACCATTTCCATCTGCATTTTGTGAACGAATCTTTTCACTTGAATCTCAAATCGAGGGAAGAAAGGAATGGAGCAGATGTTAATCTAAATCAAATTTTTATAAAAAGAAATGTTGATTTTTTGGCTTATCGAGTGCCCTCCCATTTACATGAACATTGTTGGCAACTCAAGGTGAGTCATAAGCAGACCATCAAATATGCAATGCATCAATGTAAAATCAATTAAAAAATAATAATTTGGGTTAGAAATACCAACGTGGGTACAAGAAGAATTGCGTACAAAATAAATTTTAGGAAAGAACGGAGTAACAAACAATAGTGTATTTCATTTTCGTTGGCAACTCTAAAATGAATGAATGTAATAGAATGTCAACGAAATATAATTATATAAGAATCATCATGGAATTTATTGAATTTTCAATTCGATTAGTAATTTGCTTACAGAAAAATATTACAATTTACATTTATATTTCTTGTATTTTCTTTAAGGTAAGAAGGGTCTATGAAACATCGCATACTATTAATGAAAATTAATTGTATGTAATAAAATAAAAAATGTAATCACATATTTATTTTAACCCTTGAGATAATTATTTTCTTTCAACTAGCCACTCTGAAGATAATGATAGGAGTAAGATCTTGGGACGAGCAAATTACTCTCCTCCTCACGACTTTCCAGTCTGATGGCGAGAATATGCGTTATTACTGGTGCTTTACCCAGGGGCAGAGGCTATTGGTAGTTTTAAGCGGCCATTACTCCATCGCAGCGCTCATATCCTCCCGGCCCAGGACCATATCGCGGCCGCAGCAATCAATTCCAGTTCACTGTGATTAGAGCGTGTCGACTGCAGACGGAAGCATGATTCTAGCGATCTTCAGAGGTCTATTACTCCCTGCCGCTTATCGGGCAATTCACAGCGGTAGACAGAACCTGATTTCCGTTTCTAGCACCCTTTCCTAGGAAGAATTATGGGAAGCTGAAATAGATCAAATTTTCTGATATCGGAAGAAACATTGAGAAAGTTTGGCTGCACCTTGCACTTCATTTACTTTGAATTTGGGAGATGAGATTTCATTGCAGAATTGGATTCAAACCGTTCTCAAAACAAATAAATTGTTCGACAATGAGCCGATAGTCACTTTTCAAAGAAACCTTGCCCAATACAATAGCGAAATACATCTACTCGTAGAATTAATATATTTTGGTGTGTACGTAAAAGTTATCAAAATGTGGCTAATGTAAAATATCAAAAGAAAATGGATGTAAACGTGTAATATAATATAAATTAAATCAGGAACATAAGCCTTCGCCACACACATCAGTGTCATCACATTTTTATTTTCCCGCCGTAGTATTACTACCCGTTGTAGAGAAAGTAAAGTAATGCTGTGGGAAAAATACAATTTTTCGACAGAAAAATTTGTTGTGGGTTTCTAATTACAAAACAGTGCGTTTTTCATATTCCTAGATCTAGTAAATTACTTTCCCAAATTTGTAGTATCGTTCGAATACTCATTTTGTGGGTCCTTAAAACAGAAAATTTGTTTTCGACAATCTTCTCTCCTGCACGTGCGTCCATCTGCACGTTCGTCCCAGTCTCCGTCCCTGCCCTCATCGCTGTCAGTTTGCTCGTCCGTCCGTCCATTTGTCCGTCCGTTTGTGTCAGGAACTCTAACGTTTTACAAGTACACATGATATTGAACGAAACTGATATTACCCTATTTATTTTTCAACTTACAATATTTACACTAAGTACGAAACTGATCCAGCTAGTTACTACATTATTACCGAAATAGTTTCTCACATGAGCATGCATCGTTTACAACACGAAACAGACAAAGTTGGCCTGTCTAAAAATTCTGCCGGCGCCGTGCGACGCCAAGGCCACTAATCAAAGCATTTCCAGCGCAGTTCCCTCCGAAAACTGCAATTCAAATTTGAAAGGTCTGATTGAATCTTGGGCGCAGCGCGGGCGCGCGGTTGACGCGGGCGGCGCGGGCGCTGCCATCGGCCCGTAAATCACACGCGCGCTCAATGCGACGCGACGCGGCGCCCGCCGCGACTACCCTCCCACGGGCCACTCACCCCCGCCGCCCCCGCGCCTGTCACCCGTTCAGCCCACGCCCACACGCCACACCCCACGCCAAATCGGCGCGCGCGGGGTCCTGCGAGCCCTGTCGGAGTCCCCTAGAGGGGGTGCTTCAGCAGGTAGGATAGGCAATTTCATCATAGAGCTGCCGAGCGCTTCACTCCGTTCTTAGTCGCTGCCTGAAGGAGAATTCTAGCGGCCGGCTGCTCTGACCGATAGTTTTCTGTGGTTTCTCCGATCAACACCAGGTGAATGCCGGAGCAGTACCCAACTAAACGGGCCACGGACCGCGCGGGATCTATCCTTCCTCTCCCCTTACACACACACTTACACTAACATGCAGTGTACTACCACATATTCCGGGACACCGGTCGGGAGCTTAGAGCTTGTCCCAGCTGGGGCGGTGACCCGCTGGTGGGAGAGTCCGGGTTAGGGGATCTGGGCCGGATCTCGCCATCCAGCGGGGCAAAATCACCGCCATCTCCCGCAAAAAAAACATGCACTTCACTAACGGGACTAATGACCAAAGCAGTTGACGCGCCCGGAAAAACGAAAAAAACAAACCAACCCTTCACTCAGTTCTGTTAGCCTACGCACTACTTCTCACTCGGCCCGTTCCTTTGCCGACGTGCAGAGGTGCTTTCGCCCTTCCCGCCTCTCCTCTCTTCCACACATGACTCCCTTCCCCTCGGGACACTCGCAACTCCTCCTGCGCCGGTCGCCAACAGGCCACGCGCTACCGGTGTTGAAGTCACCTGGATGATGCGCTTCAGCAAGTGGCATAGGCAATTTCATCACAGAGCTGCTGCCCGCTTCACTCAGTCCCGTTAGCCTACGCACTCACTGCTCACTCGGCCCGTTCCTTTGCCGACGTGCAGAGGTGCTTTCTCCCTCCCCGCCTCGCCTCTCTTCCCAACAGGGCTCTCTTCTCTCGGGCTACTCGCGTCTCCTCCCGCACCAGTCGCTCACAGGCCACGCGATTCAGGAGCGCGCGCTCCCGCGAGCGATGTCGAAGTCACCTGGATGGTGCGCTTTGCGCTTCAGCAGGTTGGATAGGAACTTCTTCATAGCGCCGCGTTTGCTTCGTCGCGTCCCGTTCACTTACGCACCCACCACCCACTCGGCCCCTCCCTTCACTGACGTTCAGGGGTGCTTTCTCCCTTCGTACCTCGCCTCGGTTCCCCGGCAGGCACGCATCTCTCTTTCTTAACCCCTTTTCTAAACCCCCTTTCTTAAACCCTTTTCCGTTTAGTCTCTCCCCGCCGTGCCCTTCTTTTTGCCCTCTCCTGCCTCTATCTCCCCCTTTTTTGGCCCCCCCTCCTGGCTTTGTCTGACAACATCTTCCGCATCATCTCTTTCTCGTCACTCTCTTTTCTCTGCATCGTGTATCTCTCGCGTAGATCACCTCTATCTCCCCTCATTATGTCTCTTCCCCCCCCGCCTTGGTTCTTTCCATAGCTCGTCTTATACGTTTCAGCTTTCCTGCCTTTGCTCTTCTCGCATTGGGTTGCTCACCGCATGCATCTCTCCGCGCATCCGCTATCCCTATCTTTTGTGTGATAGACATTCCGGGCACGTCAACTACAATTGTTGTTGTTAGTCCCGGAAGTGTAGTGGGTGTTTTTAATCGGTGGGTGGTGTGGTCCCGCGCTATATGGCGAGATCCGGCGTCAACCTACCGTCGGCTAGCGGGATTTTCTCCAAACTGGTATCTCCTAAACAGGGTACCGCCCCAGCCGGGACCAACTCTTAAGGTCCCGACCGGTCTCCCGGCATGTGTGGTAGTGTAGTGCACGGTAGTATAGTGCACGTAAGTGTGAGTGTGCGTAAGGGGTGAGGATAGGACAAGGACGAGGTACGAAAGATCGCGCACGATCCATGGACCGTTTGTTAGAGTGCTGCTCCGGCATTCGCTTGGTGTTGATGGGAGAAACCACGGAAAACTACCGATCAGAGCAGCCGGCTGCTAGAATTCTTCATCAGGCAACGACTAAATTTGACCTAGCTGACAGACTAGTGTCGAAAATTCCGCTACTATCGGGACTCGAACCTAGGTCCTCCGGGTCAGAGGGACTGCAATGACAACAGTTGCCCTGAGTCATCTCTCTCTACCTTTCATATTGTGCGGCGACTCTCCCCGCCTTTCCTCTCCTAGCCTCCCCATTCTTCGGCTTCCCGCTTCGCCTCTCCACATTATCCCTCCCGGACCCCGGGTCCCCTCGCCCATGCCTCCCACCCCACACACTTTCCCATCTCCTCCACCCTCACCGTCCATATCCTCCTTGCCTCGCTCTCCTCCGTGCACTCCCTCGTGCCGTCACGCCCCTAGATGTATCTCAACGACACTCCCAACTTTTGTGCTTTTAGACGCAAATGTAGCTCCTCGATGCGCACGTTTTGTTGAGCTTTCCTTTTGTTAGTTGTGATAGGAGTGGTGTCGGAGGTATGCGATATTTATCTTGTTTGTAGTAGTAAACAATCATATCAGTAGTTCTTTTACCGATTCAAGTAATGTTTCTCTCACACGACAGCCAAAATACTAGTTTTCAAACTAGACGAGACACTAGTCTAGTAATGTGATAAGCCATCAGTGAGAGGGCGATTTGTGCTGAGAAAGCATTAATCGGCAAAGAATTTTCTGGTTCTTCAGACTTTGATATACGAAGGACAGGTTTCGTTTTTCATTCAAATCCTCTATCTGTAGTATTGCTCTAGCACCTTCACATAAACTCTGGGAACTACGACGATGAGGAAAATATTCTTGAAATGCACACGTTCTCATTACGTATGTGTTCATAATCTACTATAATGCGTATATTAAAAATATGGTGGATCTCACCATTCACGTTAAATTTTAAATATTGGGTGTATCGTCTTATTTCCGGAAAAGTTATAAATTTCGTACAAAACTATACAATTTTTCCCTTTTAAATTTGATCCTACCAGAACGAGTGTGATCAAACTTGAGATCTTGACTGTCTGTTTTAACAACTGGCTAAGTAAAACATGCCTCTCTTGATTTTACCGCTACGTTGCTTCCTAATCCATCACAATGAGCACGGCCCTATAAAGTTCAAACGTGACGTATGTCGCGAAAATGAAGCCTTACTTTAGAGGACTTTTCGAGCCCTTGCTCTTCTCTTCTGTGCCCTTCTTTGCAAAGCCTACTTCCTCCGTTAAACAAGCAGTACAGTCCGCAGGACAAGCCTGCCTTTTCCTTTGAGCGGGCGGGCATGCAGGCAGGCCACTGTCCTTGTGTAATACTGACTATTTTAGATGCTTTATAAGAGGGACGTTCATTTTCCTTTGTGTTCATACCGCTCAGAAAACGTTAGTGCGTAGTATGCGTGCTTCTTTGTCTGGAACGATGACAACACACGTATAGTTCTACTTTTCTTACATACTATAAACGAATCCTTATTTTAGGTGAAATTTCATGAAATTCAATCGAAGACACTCAGTAGTTTTCTGCTCATGCAATCCAACAAAATCTTTATGCAGCTCGTTGATCGTATTTGGCGAATGTGTTTTATTTCTGCATGAAGCCAGTTGATTTTGATAGAATTCTGAATGCTTAATATAATAATCTTAATTTAATGTTTAATTCATTTATATTGATATTCCGTTTGATATTTGATTGAATTAAGAAACCCAGGAATTTTGTTACCTTAACATCAGCCAGGCGCAGATTGTTCATACTCAACCGCATATGCAATTGAATCGCAAAAAAATGCTTTAAAATAGTTTTCCCTTCATTTACTATTAATCTGTTATTACGAAATCAATTCAAAATAGCTAAAATAGTACTATTTCTTGTTTAAAAAAATATTCGTGTCATCATCAAAGAGAACTGTTCTTACGTTTCTAATGGACAAGGACATGCCATTTCCTTGTAAAATCGCAAAGCTAGGGCCTTGCTTTAATTCTGAGTAGTTAACAATTTATCTGCTCGGTCTCACAAATGTCACATATACTTTCTATTGTTTTTCACATTTAATTCATAAAGAATCCAGAAAATAAAAAAATAATACTTTGAAATAGAATTCAGTTCAAACAAATTTGGCATCATAATTTAAACCTTTCGTGCTCTTTAAACGCTACTCGTTTCTACTCACCTGGCCGCCCACCATGCCGCGACGTAATCTAGGGAGATCAGTATGGGACCAGTTGCTCCTGGCCCAGGGATCGACTTTCATTAAGTCGGCCGTGAAGTTGAAGGTCAGTATTTGGTTGTGCACAAATTTTCGAACATTCCATGGTAAATCGTTATGGCTGCAACATAGAAAATCACAACAAAATCAAAAACTGAATTAGAACACACATGGAAAATTATTATAGAAAACTAAAAGTATTGGATTGTACACTGAGCATTATATACTGAAATTTCAGGAGTAACTTCAGCATATGATTACACAACTCCTCGTAAGATAGCAACCAATAAGTCGACAAAAGAAAACAACCGTTTGATTGTATGACACGACAACCGAACCAAATTATTTGATATGTCAATCGATCTATTTTTTCTTTCATACATTCTCTATTAGACCACAGAAAAATCCACGAGTAATAGGAAGGAAGGAAAGAAAAATAGGTAATAATTGGAAGGAATTGTGGAACTTCAATGAAGCATGTGAAGAAATATATTCAAAAGGAAACTTGAGATGAAAGGTATTTGCATTTATCAACAGTTAATTATAGAAGACAGTACTGTTCTACAGTAATTATGTAATCATAAATACAGTCCCAAAAAGTAACAATGTTGAATGAAGTACATAATAGAGAATACACAAAATACATGTAGATGGATTACAACGATGTGTCATGGATGGAATTCGTTCATGTAATATTCACCAGATTATCCCATTCATCACTATCATAAGTGTTCCCATTTTTAAAGTGTTACCTTTTTTGTCCTTGAATTGGAACTTAAATATTTAGAGCTTCCACAAATTTTGTAGTTACTAATTATGAAAGCACAAATACGTAGACTAACGTAGAATGGAACAAAACATTGAGGGCATTAGAAAATGTTCAGTAAAGTTTACGCGAATGAAATACAACCACATGATAATGGGACTAGAAATTAAAACAAATGATAACAGTGTTTGTACATTGCAGATACTAACAGTTTACACGAATATAACAATAGAATACAATCGTCTTAAAAAATTATAAAAACACATTGTGGGTGCACAAGAAAAAATGACACAAAAATTGTTATTATGGAGACCATTTTTTCATGTGCGGCGCTGTTCAATTCGCGACAAAAGGCAATGTGTAGTCAATACATAGCCTAATTTTCTGAAATACCTTCATGAAATTCTTACTGGTAAAAATCATTATTTACTAAACATATTTCTTCTCTTAAGTGAAAAAAATTTGAGTTGTGTCACTGTATGTTACAAACATTACAAACATAATCCGCAGGTCTTTCTTCATTATCTCACTTAATTTGCTCGAAGCCTACATTTCCCGAGTGTGTTCAAATAAATTCTGTTTGAAAAATTTAATTAAAACGACCTAGTCATCCGATTGGAACATTCAATGACGTTTAAAAATAGCAACAATACCATATGCCAGTCACATAAGATTTGACTGCGTCAGAACTTCCCAAAAATCAGAAGAATGTGAAAATGAAATAAAATTACACTTTTTAATTTGACAACTCTTACAATGCAATTTCTTAGTTGGTTACGTTGGGCATTTCTACAATTCACAATATTTACTTTCAATGTTAAATCATGCTAATAAGAAAACTATTATTTATTTAATAGGTAATTATTACAGCCAAATTAGAAACTTGCTCCAATGTGGCTAGGCCGAAGGCCTTTAAGCCATTACAATACCTACATTCTACCGAGTTCTAACCTTTCGCCTTCTGGTATTCACCCCCAATGGTCTCTCCATCGCCTCAAAGCCGCGGAAACGAGACCATAAGGTACGGCTGAGGGAAAAACCCCTGAAGGGGGAAAAACCTGCCGTCAGAAGCCGAGTACATGCTACTCTATCTTGTTTTTAGACTATTTATTTATTTGGCGCGGGCGTCAGGCATTCTCCTTCCAGTGTTTGGCCTCCTCAGCACCTGAAAACAAACAGCACCACAGAAAATCGCCCGCACCAACGCCTCTGCCCTAACATTTCCGATTCCCACTTCCCTTCGCCCCTAATGTGCTTTATTTTAGCCGTTTCCTTTTATTTTATTTTAATTTAATTTATTTTTAATTTATTTAACTTATTTTAATTAATTTAATTATAATTTATTTAACTTATTTTGATTAATTTAATTTTAATTTATTTAACTTATTTTAATTAATTTAATTTTAATTTATATAACTTATTTTAATTTATTTAACTTGTTTTAAATTTAATTTAAAATTTATTTAACAATAAGAAAACTAGGAACGAGGTGGAACTTGAGGCGTGTCAGAAACATCATAATTGAAAAAATCCTTACTTTCTTCTTAACGAGAATTCATGTAATGCAATGAAGTGACAACTACCTCACAAATAAAACACTGCCTCCATTAGAAAAATTTCTTTGACTCTCATTTGCCGAGACACGCTGGGAATTGTTGGGAGAGGTGGCTCACTGCAGAACAGCCATTTCAAGTTATAATTGGTTAGCGAGGTAATTAGGAAGTTGGAAGTTTTTACACCGCTAAGGTGTCTTGGTGGTCCACGCAGAATTGGACAGTTAAGAGTAATAACTGCCTCTCTCGCAGATATATACTGAGGACGGTTTGGCTAACTCTCCAGTACACCTGTCGTGAATTCTGAAACATTTCGTACTGTATCCTTTTTCCATTCAATTAACCACTGGCACAACGATAATATTACAGGTTAAGTCTATTTTACACCGATCCTGATATTTTAAAACTAAACAAATGATTTGTAATTTGGCTCCTGAAATGCCATTTTAAATCAGAGTTTCTGACCCAGAGACGTATGAGACGTAAATGGCAATTTCAGGAATGAATGAGAAAGTTGCAAAAGGCAAAACTACTGTGTAAAGATATTAATGCAATGAATGTTTAATATTAAATTAAAGTGGTAACCCGTCAAAAATTAAATCAAACTTCCATATTAAAAGTTCAATATAGTGAATACTAAAAAAAATCCTACTTAATAATAAATCTAATTTTTATATCAATATTTCCTTTATTATCAGTAATAGTTTCTAAAAATTGGGGTCGCCCATCCTCTGAAGGACAGCGAAGAGGTTTTAGGGAGACCCTGAAGAGGTCACCAAGTGAGATTTTGGGCTATTTGTGATTGGTGTCACGTCCCATGAAGGAATCAAATTTAGTTCCTCTCATATTTGTTATAGTCGTTTAGGCACACAGCGTTCTCGAAGATTAGGTCTACAAGTAAGAAATGACTAGTGTTTCTGACTATCGAAATATTTGCAGATATGGACCGAGGAACTTCGTTTAAATTTGTTTGGACTTTTTCAAGAGGTAGCTGAAGTGTTCGTAGAGCAAATTGCAATAATATTATGTACTGATCCCAATAATGCGAGAGAGTATGTGCTGCTGTTGTAGCACCTGTAGTTGTAAAACAAAACTGTGTGATTTTGTTCAGTAGTATTTTTGCTGGTACAGCACTTCTTCTCATTTTTTTGAGTGAATCAGTGTCGTGTTAACAAATCGGTAAATTGTCGTGGTAACAAATCGGTATTTTGTACGCAATATTTTTCTGATTGTTGAATTGCCTCTATATAAAAATTACAAGACCTATAATGTAGGATATGAGGTATTTGCAAAAAAAGCAGTTTGTGAGAGATTTGGGCTTCGAAATCTGGAAACACATTAATATTTCAAGTATTTTGCATATCATTCCAAACTTCGAAATTAAAGTGTAAGAAATTCAGCTTAGTAGAAAATTTTCTGACAGTCTTTTTGTTTAATTTTATTGGGCTATTCAACAGCTCCGATGAAAGGTATCGGCTTTAGGTTTCTCCCATGTAATAAGTATTCTCACGACAGATTCAAAAAGCGGAAAATATTTTTCGAACACGTCATAAAATAAGCGTTTTACTTTTATGACACTGTATTGTTACTGCACCGCTAGAAAAGGTTTTGCTTTACATTTCCACGCAGGTTTGAACTGAGAGGGGTTAAATGAATTTAGAATCAAAATAGTTTTTTGATTTCAGAGAGGGTATTGTTTATTTTCTAGACCAGTTAAATTACTGTTAACAATTAATAGTTGCAGGGACAAAATCAATAACACAGGTCGCACTTAATAAGGGAACATGAACAGAGCATGAACAGAAATGCCATAATTAATAAATACACCATTAAATACTAAAGACATTTTCAGTAATCACAAACCAGTAATATATTTGTTTTTAATTTTTAATATAAAAACAGTAAAAACTGCATATGACGATTAAAGAGTGGGTATAAACTACAAAAGAAGATAAAGTAGAAATATTACCTGTATACGCCACGTCCAATTTACATAGTAAAACATAATTTCGTATCACGATATAGTAGGAGCCGAAATATCTCACTTATAATACACACTCGATTAGCACAAGGACAGACGCCAACAACCGGTATCGCACGGTTTTTGTCGTGAAAACCCATCAGCTCGCTCACATACTTTCCCGCCTTTGATGTCTTTCAGCACGCCCAGTCGCTTGAAAGATAATTTCAATGCCGGAGAAGCTTACGCGTATCTTTCTGCTTATTCAAATACGAGAGCGGAATATATATGAAAAGCAACGCTTTAATATTCACTAGTCGATATAAACGCTGTGAACTCAGTAGCTCTAGCGCGACACTGTCTATTTTAAGATTCTATTCATTCAGCGCCGCGACGACGAGGCGGCGGGTGGCAGATATCGCAATAACAACCAAAGAGAAGTCCGCCCGAGAAAAGTCGCCTGCAGTCGCCCTCCTGCAGGGCCTTTGAAGTCCGCACGCAGAACGCGACCTGCCGCCGCTCATGTTCCCACCCTGCTCCGCCCACCCGCACCGCGACCTCCAAAGCTCCACACTCGCAGACACACACACGAAAGTCCACATTGCTCATCTCTCGAACAACTTCCATTCAAATTTATCCTCCATAAATCAAATAGCCTATTACAACCTAGCCACTCACAACGATTTCCCGACCCGAATCCATAATAGACATCCTGTACATGCCTTCTTGCAAATTTTTTCCGATGTACACTGAGTGTAGGTGCTCAACGAGCATACTACATCTAAGTTGGGGATAGATCCCCACCGCAGACACACACGCGAAAGTCCACCAAGCACCACATTGCTCATCTCTCGAACAACTTCCATTCAAACATATCCTCCATAAATCAACTAGCCCATTACAACCTAGCCGCCACTTACAATGATTTCTCGACCCGAATCCGTAATAGACATCGGGTACATGCCTTCTTGCAATTTTTTTCGATGCTCTAAGCACGTCGATATATATATATATATATATATATATATATATATATATATATATATATATATATATACACACACATAAACGCGCGAAAGCTGCGACATTAGGGTGAAAGGTCGCTACTCGCTCAAAAAACCGTCTTAAGGTCACCGCTCTCTTACTGCCGTCACTTATTTCATCGTTAAGTTTGTTATCCTTTCAGTATGCTATGCTTTACTTCTGTTTGTTTTAATATTGCTGCTGATTGTCGGTGTGTAATTCACGTTTTGTCGCTCGAATAAGAAGCCAGATGAAGGCTACAATCCTCCTCTGCTAGCCACTTCATTGTTAGGTGCCTTCGTTTGCTGGAACTACTTTTATTCTTCTATTATCGGTTTATTTCTACGTCCTGTTTATCTGATGGTCGTGAATGTTATGTCTTTTCTAGCATGGTTTACGACTACCGCAGCTATCGCAGGGTTGAAATTTGATGCTCGACCAAGACGATCAAAACGCCATAGTCGCTTTTTTTTACTATGTTTGCGCTCTCTGTTCTGCTACTGTTGCTTCTGGCCATTGTAGTGCATTATTACGATTTTTAGATTTCCTGTCCTCAGCCGCTGAAACTGTAACTGGTATTGTGAGGTCAAATGGTCCACTCCCCTGCAACTTCACAGACTTGGCATTGTAGGACCGCCATCATGCTGATGTTATTTCTTTCGGTCACCACGGTCGTTACGAACACTTCGTTTACTATCCTTTCCCGCTCAAGGATAGTTGGGAGTTGATATGGCTACTATGGAGTCCAATGCAATTGCTGAACGACGAAGCTGACGCTTGACCGTCATTTTTTTTTACTGTCGGCACTTCTTTCATTATCGTGGCCATTCTGTTTGCTGTTCTTTACTCTTCCGGTAATGAAGGATGTCTTGAAGGTACTATCTTTCAGAAATATTAAATTAAATATGATTGCAAGAATCTACATTGAGTATTTATTGCAAAGTTTATATGTCCCGCAAAATTCACCTGCTCCAATTTGGTCCATAAGAAACTAGTTGAATCACAATTCCTACGGGTTGAGGTATTTTATGATGAACGTAATTTGTACGACCTTTATCTCGATCAACGCACGGTTCCCCGCGGTTTTCTAGCGAACCTCCGTACAAAAGCTGAGGACATTTCTTCGTTCTAAATAATTATTCATGTTTCTCAAGTGAAATAATTAATAAAATCATTGTAAAGCACCAGATAAATATAATATATTACAATATCTTTCATCGCACTCAGACATAAGTGTATTTAACGTTCTTCATTGCGTACTGACATGGCCATGAGCAGCCTAAACGGAGAGGGGAAACCTAGTACATTTCTGGGCAAGCCTAATAGTGTTTAAATTCAATTCAATTCAATTCAATTATGGCTTATTTTCTGTGGCGAGGCTCCGGCCATTAAGCAATCTCTTCCGACTGACCAAGTAACTTTCGCTACGCGTCATTACTGTCTTGCATACAAAGAGTGCACGCGCGACAAAACAGGCGATTTGAATTTTGATCAGAGGCTGCTTTTAGACATGAGGATCTTTCGCATAAAGTAAATTTACAACATGGGACAGCCGGCTTTACTTCCCATCCGAAGGAACGCGTACAAAGGATTGTTTCGCCCTTCAAAATCCATGACTTTGATCGGGTTTGACCCAGCGAAATTTGGTTGGTTTGGTTTATTCGTGTTTCCGGGCGCGTCAACTGCGTTGGTCATTAGTCCCGTTAGTGTTGTGCATGTTTTTTCTCGGGAGATGGCGATGGTTTTTCCCCCACTGGTTGGCGAGATCCGGCGCCGACCAACCGTCGGCTAGTGGGGTTTCCCCCTAACCAGGACTCTCCCACCAGCGGGGCACCGCCCCAGCCGGGACAAGCTCTAAGCTCCCGACCGGTCTCCCGGAATATGTGGTAGTGTAGTGCATGTTAGTGTGTGTGTGTGTGTGTGTGTGTGTGTAAGGGGAGAGGATAGGACAAGGAAGAGGAAGGACAGATCGCGCGCGGTCCGTGGCCCGTTTGGTAAGATACTGCTCCGGCATTCTCCTGGTGTTGGTCGGAGAAACCACGGAAAACTACCGATCAGAGCAGCCGGCCGCTAGAATTCTCCTCTAGGCAGCGACTGAATTCGACATAGCTGAAAAGCTAGTGTCGAAAATCCTGCCGCAATCAGGACTCGAACCTAGGACCTCCCGGTCAGAGGCGCTGCAGCGAAATTGGGTATAACAGTCCGCTTGGGATACGCTAGCCGTTCCACCGCCCAAATTATCGAGCGTTTCGCCTCGCCGCGGCACGCGGGTGCGATCCCTAGCTCGTCGCCCGTGCCCCTTGACCCTGACGGATCTCTTCGCGAAGTGGCGCGTCAGGAGCCAGGGCGCCGGCGAACGAATGCGAGGAGAGCAGGTGAAAAATTCGCGCGGATAGAAGGGCCGGACAGGCGGCCCCGGCGAACAAAAGGAAACGCCGGGCACGCAACGAGTCCCACAGGGCCGATTCCTGCAGATGGATGGACAACGTCGAGATCGCGCACCCAATAAATACACGGCCGCGGACCGAGCGTCGGGTTTGGAAGAGTGGGAGGAGAGGGGAAGGCAATGGGTGGGGAACTGGCGCGTCGGAGGAGCTGTGTGCGGAAGCACGGGGAGACACGGTGCGTACAAGGCGATTGTGTTGGGGAAGAGAATGTTGATAAATCGTCTAAAATATGTAAATAATTTTGTTACTAGCGTAACAACGTTCCACGCCTTTTTGACAATGAATGCAAGTAAGTATCCTTAAACTCGGTCTGTGATACGTCAAGACGTAAGTCATTATCTTTTTTAACTGTCGGCCACGGAATTAGTGTCGATAGTACTCGGGGCTCCCAGACGGTCACACATCCAGGGGCCGGCGGTGACCCGAGTTCCTTAACTTTACGAAGCTTTGTTAAGAAATTCGCCTAACGGCACAGGGAAAGTGTCAGAGAGAAGTTGGAAGGAGGTGGCATTATGGAAGAGAATGTTGATAAAACGTGAAGCTGGAGAAGAAAATATAGTGGAGAGTGTTAGGGAAAAGGTACAAGAAGATAACATTGGGAAAGACGAAATTGATAGAATATAAATTTAGAGGAAGAACTATTATAGAGAATGGATGATGCAAAGGAAGTGATAGATGGAGCAGAGGAATAAGTCAGGGAGGTGAATGGAAAAGGTCTGTTTTGAGAGAGCAAGGGGGGAGATTGAAAGAAAAAGAACACAAAAAAGTAATGGATTATGTTAAAAAAATACTGTTTTGAAAATAAGGTCTTAAAAAGGAACTGTGATGTATCACTTTTTAGGAAATAACGTGACATACAAAAGCGAGTGCCATACAATCGAATAAATAGTGAACATTTTCGGTTAGCGTAATTAGATAAGGCTTACACCTCGTCACAATTCAATTGAGTGTGTGTGCCAGACAGTATAATTCTGAGCAACGTTACATTCTTCCCAGAAGAAAGCGATTGAGACTGCAGACTCAAGGTGAGGCGTTTCGAATTACGAAGTTGGCAGCACACGTGCCTCCCGGGGGCACACCTCTCCCCTCCTCCCGCAGCCCCGCCCTCGCTCCCCCCGCGCCGCTCTGCGCCCACCTGCCACCCGCTGCGCCGCGCCTCGTGGTATCGCAGTCGCAGCTCGAACAATCCCCCGTCGCCAGAAGTCTCCAGGTGCGGCGTTGGTTTAACACGATTGTCGACGAGGCGCCGGTGCGGGGGCGGCGTCGCGTCCCAGAGGACATGCGGCGACGCCGGGTCGCTCGGGATCCCCGCCTTCGGCCCCCGCGCGCCGTCACGACCCACCCCGCCGCTCCACTCTCCGCCTTCGGGTCTCGCCGCCCACGTCGCCTTGCGTAGCGCGGCTCGCTACGCTCCGGAAACAATCAGCGACGCCGGCCGCAGACAGGACGGGAGAGGTCCGGAGTGACTGTGGCGGTCGGCGGTCTGGGGGAAGGGCGGCGGAGGGGGTGGCGAGGGCGGTGGCGAGGGCGGTGGCGAGGGCGGTGGCGAGGGCGGTGGCGAGGGCGGTGGCGAGGGCGGTGGCGAGGGCGGTGGCGAGGGCGGTGGCGAGGGCGGTGCGAGGGGCGAGGGCGGTGGCGAGGGCGGTGGCGAGGGCGGTGGCGAGGGCGGTGGCGAGGGCGGTGGCGAGGGCGGTGGCGAGGGCAGTGGCGAGGGCGGTGGCGAGGGCGGTGGCGAGGGCGGTGGCGAGGGCGGTAGCGAGGGCGGTGGCGAGGGCGGTGGCGAGGGCGGTGGCGAGGGCGGTGGCGAGGGCGGTGGCGAGTGCGGTGGCGAGGGCGGTGGCGAGGGCAGTTTACATTCAGTCAAACGCGAAAGTTAATCTTTAGAAAAATTAAGTTTCAAGACATTAAAATGAAAATATTAATACGCTTATTTAGGTACCACATTTAATTACATTCAATTATATTACCTAAGTTTTACAATGAATAGTGGCGAATCATTTAACCCTTCCTTTACGTATTTTATACATCTCCTTTAAGACGAAGAATTAATGCTTAAAATCTGTGTTAAAAGCTCATAGATATTTCTTTCGCCTGAAGCAATATCGATTTTACTGTTGAACGAACAATAAATGTAAATCAAAATTTATATATTTTAAAAGTATTAAAGAACTGTGTACCTATTTGCGATGTTTCGTGTTTGAAATTATGTAAAACTTATGCTTAGCCTGTTAAAAAAATACTCATTTTCAATTTCAATTGGACATAAGTGGCACGAAACGAAAAAAATTAGTGAAAAATATAACAATAGTCATATACATTTCATTGAATTAATACATTTTAGACTCACACAGTAGATTTCTCCTCAGTTCTCGTGTATTGTATTTACCAGATGGTTACAAGAACACAGTGACCGCATTGATGTCAGTTCCAAGTGCGAGAATAGTGTCTGTGGAGGCGAAGTCTCTGGAAAAGGTGATGGAGACACATTCGCCGCAGACAGTGGCGTCTCTGGCAGTATTAACAGCAGATACAGTAGTGTTGATTGCCGATAGAGTCTGATGAATGCATAATTTCCAACCCATAATTTCTAACGCTTTTTTATGCCAAAATACTTCTTGCAAACACAAAACGCCTCCTACATTCATCCCATTTCAGCCAAAACCCCGAGACTGATACAACAACCTCTGGTTGAAGTCCGTAATTATCCACTCATCGTCATTTATAGTTTTATACACACCTGGATAATATACGATTTAGCTGGTCGTTCCAAATATTAGCCATACTTCGGTCTTCATGTGTTGTACAAAACAAGGCCCTCTCGGTCAACGAATCTCGAGTTGGATCTATACACGGTAAATGCGCCTGTGTTTTCATGATTACATCAACATTTGTAAACCATAAACCGTAGGAATACTATCTCTTTAATGCAACTACATCCACTAGCAATGCGCCAATCTCGCCGTTTTCCGTAGCGCCGCCGCCACCATTATATCCACCGGGGTGCACTTAAACCGGAAAGCGGAACGCGAGACGTGGGTGAAGAGGAGGTGGAGGATGACGAATTAAAGTGGGAGGGGATGAAAAGGAGGAAAGGGACACGAACGGGGGGAATTCATGTGAGGAAAGGGTGATGCCGATATGAGGTAAAGAACAAAGATATGAAAAAGTGAAGAGAGGAGGGGGTGGAAAGGGGAAGAAGGGAAGGCAGCAAAGGAGAAGGGAGGGGAGAAAGTTAGAAGGAAAGGAAATGGCAGGGGAAGAAGGGAGGAGAGGGAAGAGGGGCCGGGGTGGAGAAAGGGGGGGGGGGGGAGGGGGGATGGATGCAAGATTGGAGGAGACGGTGGTGGCGGGGGGCGGGGGGCGGCGGGGTTGGCGGTGGCGATGGCGATGGCGGCGGCGATGGCGGCGGCGATGGCGGCGGCGATGGCGGCGGCGATGGCGGCGGCGATGGCGGCGGCGATGGCGGCGGCGATGGCGGCGGCGATGGCGGCGGCGATGGCGGCGGCGATGGCGGCGGCGATGGCGGCGGCGATGGCGGCGGCGATGGCGGCGGCGATGGCGGCGGCGATGGCGGCGGTGATGGCGGCGGCAATGGCGGTGGCGGGCTTGGCCGCAGCCAACCGCCAACGGATATCGAATACTGGGAGGCTGCGTCGACGACCCCACCGGGCGTCCGGTCGTGTGTCTGGCTGGCGGCCGGCGGCTGGCGGCGAGCGGCTGGCCGCTGACAGTTGGCGGTTGGCGCGCCGCCCGGCGTCCGTCGGCCTCACCTCGGGCTTCCCCCAGTCCTACCGGATCTTCCGACGCTGTACTGCGTAGAGGCAAAAATAGCCAGCGCTCTGATTGTGAACGATGCCGAGGACGGTCTCGTTGCAGGGACTTCATTGCGTTAAAAGATATTTCTGACGGAAACCACAGCTTTCCATTTTTCCCTCCTTATGTGTTTGCCCCCCTAAAAATGTTTAAAAATTGTTACATAACAGACTTACGAAGTATCTGAACACAATACACGCTTTCCCCGATAACCACTTTTGTTTCAGACCACATCATTCTACTACACATCAACTTCTAGACCTCACTTAACAAATAGCAAACTGATTTCACAGAAAATAATACACAATAGCTATATTTTTAATATTGCCCAGACATTTAAAAGGTAATAGCATCAAGGACTTTTTATTTTAAACAGCTAAAGTAGAACTAGCTGACTATCTGCAGATTACGCATTTTTACGCAACTTTCTTAGTGAATTTTATTACGCAACTTTCTTAGCGAGAGGTATTTCAGAGCGAAAATAAACTCTTCTTTTTCACTTCCCACTCCGTTCTAGAAGGAATTTCTCACGGATCTCTTCTCTTTTCGACTCCTTTTAATGTAGTATACTACTTGATATTCGTCAACGAGTAGATTAAATAATCTTTTTACCCGCAGATGACACGGCATTGTTCACCTCGGATGCTGATTTGCACTGAGCCTATTAACCTTCATAGGAAGACCTTGAATAATCGTTAATACCAATATGTCACAGGCTAACATTTCCATTCATGGACATGCCAACTTTCCACCCCCGTTGAAAATCTATAAGAAAATTATACCTAGAACTATAAAACACGTGTCTGTGAAATATCGAAAAGCCCACTTAGCATTAAGCTATCACAAACAAAACTGTGTGCAAAAATATTGAAACTATCCTCTCATCAATTTAAAATGATCCCCGACAGCTAATCGTGGATTAAAATATTTAATTCGATCATACACCCATCATTAACGTATGCATATCCAATTTGGTTTCATACAGACGTGAGTAACAAAAAACGTTCAAGTAATTCAAAAAAAATTCTTGCGAAATATTCTAAAACTTCCGTGCTTCAGTCCCAATAAGCAAATAGACAAAGAATTAAATGTAGTGCCATTGAATGTTCATATTAACATGTTCTCTCGATGTTTCTTCTCTTCATTAGTACTCTTGACGAGCTGTCTGTACTCTACCTTGGCATTCTCCACATCCCCCCCGCCACCGAATACTTTTCCCTTTCAAAGGATAAACTGAACCCTGCGTGAGATTTCGTCTCTCTTCCAAATTTAAATTCAATAGTAATACGCCTTATTACCACGCCCTACTTTAACGCCTTATTACCACGCACTAACTAAAATTCAATAAAATGAACATTCTCATTACATTTCTTTAATATTTAATGAAAAGTGCCATAAAACTCATGTTAATATAGTGTGCTATTTATATGAGTTTTATTGTACTTTTATGAAATTATGACAGAACATGTTAATTCAATGGCATTACATTTAATTCTTAGAGTATTTTCTTATTCGAAAAGAAGCACCGAGGTTTTAGAATTCTCCGCAGAATTTGTTTTGAATTACTTGTATGGTGTATATGTAACTCACAGCTGTCGAGCTGTTACGACTGTAGAGGGAAAAGAAAGAAAGAAATGTACAGGAAGTTTCCTATTGGTGCTTGTTTATTGCTAGGCAGATTTTATGGCCATGCATACTGAATTTTCTCTTCTAGAAATTTATGAAATATTGTTGGTTATATTCTGATTAGAGATGCTTATCTTTGAAATGAATTCCTTATTATATTCATTACTAAATGTTAATAAGTATGTCTCTAACTGATGCATCCCCGCATAACTCAACTAATTACCTTTCACAATCATCTATTAGACATGAAAATGAATGAATTGTATCTATAGTGAAATGTCTTTCTAAAGTGTATCAGAAGTACGTTTATTGAAATTCTCGCCATTACCACCCAGCCACATTTCCACCCAGCCACATTCTGCTCTGTTGTGCTCTATTGACATCCCCGCAAGCGTAATAATTATAATGTTGCAGGTAAAACCCTACGTTCTCAAGTTCAAATGCCAACTCTAACAAACCTTTTTACTTTCTCGCTACAGAGTAGAGAGAAAGCTGTGTAATGCTGCGCGAAAAACGGCAAATGTTTGGCAGAATAACTCCTATTAAAGAGCCATGGTAATGAAAAAGTGAATAAATTCAGTTGCCAAATTTACAAAAAAAGCGTTCTAACACGTAGTGTAGCCAGAATGTATGTTCTCTGGGTTTTTGATACTGAAAAATCGATTGACGGCAAAACGTCCGTCTGTTCGTATGTCAGTAACGCTAGCGGGCTAAACAGTTCACCGCATTTTCTCCAAAATTGATATTCCCCAATCGATCTGACAGTGTGGCGGTCCATTGAATTTGAATCCGATATTTTAATTTTGGGGGGGGGGTACTTTACATGAAGCCCTTAGGACATTTTCAAAATTTTCAAAAAAATAGCTCCGTCTTTTTTGATTAAATATTATAGTTGAATAATTTTGTTGTTGGACATTTGAGAGAACTGTATAGGTCTCATTTTCTTTGAAAACTAATTTTTTGGAAATAGCAAAAGTAACAAATGGTTTCTCAGCAAAATTTCACTGAAACATTTATTCGTCTCATTATGCAGAACACGCTGGTGTATCTTATACACCCAAAATGACCCACGCAGTACGTAGATATAAAAATGTAGATGTTATGTGCGTTTTGATGACCCAGGTACAAGAAAGAATGCGAGAAAAAGTCTGAGACTAGAGAGGGTGACGGATGGAGCAAACTATGGAAAAGCATAGCGAGGATAAGGTATAGAGAATGGAAGCTAGAAGAGCCATTTGGAATAGGACAGGAGAGAAAAGAGATGGGAGCAGAGACAGATATTTGGAAGCGGAGAGACAAGATGACATGGCGGGGAGAGAGAAGAGGCGAAAGAGGGAAAGAATTAAGGGTTGACGTCACTGCACTGCTGAGTATACGATGGGTCACGGATTATGGGGCAGAGAAATGTTAAGGCGGGGTTCATCTGTACAGGGATATGGGGTGAATATGGTAGAGTGGAGATTTAGGAGTTTGGGATTCAATATGGATAATTCAGTAGACTGGACAGCCCGAAGGGCGACGATTCATTAGAAAGGAGTTTGGTGACAAAGAGGTCAGTAAATCAGGGACTTGTTAAAGTTCAGGTTACCTACGGTTCCCAATGGTCAGGCTGAATTTATTTTTTTAACGTCAAAAGGTCTAAAAAGTTAAACGTGTTGTATGTATGGTTGGGAAGGATTACGTTCGTTAGGGCGATGTGTAGTGAGGCGAGCATCGGATGTACGTAGGTTGGAATGTGAAAAAGGTTCATCAGCGGAGCAACGATAGGTGCGGCAGATGGCGTAGGGACCAAGAACCCCGGGATTTGTTGAAGTATAGGTCCGTTAGGTGTTTCTGTAGAACTGGGTTTTGCAAGATTACGTTCGTTTGAATGATGTTTGCACTGAGACGAGGATCAATAGGATAGTGGTTGTTTATAGTGAAGGGTCTGCAGAGCGCCAATATGTGCGAAAACTGGGGTTGAGGACAAGGGAGTTCAGAAAATCCCGTTTAACTAGTATGGATTTGTGTGGACTGCGATGTGTCTGGGGTGTTTAAAGTGGTCGTTGGGGCATAGATTGGTTGTGGACGGGCGGCGCTAGGTGTGGCGATAGATGTCAGGGACCCAGGTTTTTTGTAGAATGGTGGTTCGCTGGATGTTTCGAGAGGACTGTGTTTGGTAGGCAATCATTGTAGGGGTCTTCTCGGGATGAGGTTCAGTAGGGAAGGGCTGCTCGAATCCAAGGCTTCGGGTTAGACTACCCGCAGGACCCGCTGTGCTTTCCCGCGTGTTATTCACCTATCAGTAGATTAGAACTGAGAGCCTCTCCTCCCTTTCCGCTGGGATAACTCAACAAGAAGCGGGTCACACTGATGACCTGCAGATAAGCACCGGGTGAGGGCATACCCAGTGGCCTACCCAAATGAGCAGCCTTATGAAGGGGCGTATGTTGGACCTAGAATGATGGAGTTGGACGCGGAGGATGAGATAGGAATGTAGGAACCAGGGGTATTGTAGTACATATCCCTACATGTTTCGGTAGAGCTGTGTTCGGTGGGACTGATTGTGAGTGATATTACTGCATTCAGTCTTCGGGCGTTTGGAGGGACGATGATTGGTAGGGCATAGTTAGGATCAGGCTGGGGACTGCTGAGCGCAAAAGTGAGGCAGGTAACGGTTTTATAAAATTTAGGATCGCTAGGTGTTTTGGCAGGACGGACTTGGTAGACAATCAGTGTAAAGGGACGAGGTTCGATAGGGCTGCTCAAATGTAAGAATTCAGGCCAGACTGTGTTTGGTACTAGAGAGTGGTAGAACTACGTGAGATTGGACAGCCGTCGGTACGGGAGCGTTTCGTGGGACGAGGATTGGTCGGGCATAGTTCGGTTCCGTCAGGCACGGTGTGTGGGCGTGCGGGGTGTGTGTGGGTGGGGGGGGCGGGAGGGGCGCGGTCCGAGGAGGCGCGAGGTGACGCGGCGCGTGGTCGAGTTGGGGCATCGGAGCGCGCGTGTGGGCGCTCATCTCCGTGGGAGCGATCCCCTGGCCAAGCGGGGCTCTACGGCAAGGCTCCCGGTGCCGCGCAGCCCGCCCGCTCCCCCGCATTCCCGGTCGCCCACCCGCTCCCCCGCCCGTCCATCCGCCCGCCGGTACATCCGCCCGCTCGCCCGCCCGCCCACTCACTCGCCCCCGCCCAGTCGCTCGCTCGCCCTCACCCACCCGCTCGCTCGCCCCCGCCCACCCGCTCGCTCGCCCCCGCCCACCCGCTCGCTCGCCCCGCCCACCCGCTCGCTCGCCCCCGCCCACCCGCTCGCTCGCCCCGCCCACCCGCTCGCTCGCCCCGCCCACCCGCTCGCTCGCCCCCGCCCACCCGCTCGCCCCGCTCACCCGCTCGCCCCGCTCACCCGCTCGCCCCGCTCACCCGCTCGCCGGCTCCGGGTGCTCACACGCCTTCAAATATTCAGCCGAGCGCCGCTGGGATCGGCGCTCAGCCCCGGCCGAAGCCCCGCCGCCGAGCCGCCCACGAGGAAGTGGCTGGCCGCCGGACGCGCACCGCCAACCTCCGGCGCCTTCAATCCCTTCGGCTCCTTCGGCCAGCCGCTTTGATGCGCCCCGCTGCGTCCTCCCGCCCGCCGTACAACCGCCGCTTTCGGCCTTCCTTGCCTCTCCAATTCTTCCGCTGCTATCGATATCCTCGAAAGGTTTCAAGGCTACGGCTGAAACTACTATTACTCGGTTTAAATATAGTGCCTTCCAAAGGTCTGTAGTTGGAAGGAGGTTGTTGGACATAGTCAGCCAATCTGGAGTCATGTTACGTCTTATATTTTTGGTACTGAAGCTCCGGCTTGGATGACAATATCCCTGATCTTCCAGCTTTTGACCATGGGGAGTCAGTATATTTAAAATGGACAATACGTCTCTGGATTCTTTAAAGAAATAATAGAAAGTAAAAAATGCCTCCTGACAAAATGTCAAAAAAGTTGAAATGCGGTATTTCATTGGCGTAGTTACACTGATGCTACGAGAAGTAGACATTAATGCTACAATGAGATTGTTGAAGCATTTATTTCATGATAACTTCATTTCAAGAAACATTACTTCCTAATGTAATAACTTATATTGAAATTGACAAAGAATTTCTTGTTGGTTATTTCTCCAATACTGACATTCCACAATCGATCTGGCTGATGTCGTGGCCCTTTGAATTTGAAATCGATATTTTAATTTTGGGAGTACTTTACATGAAGGCACTGGAACAATTTCAAAATTTTCAAAAAATCGTTCCATCGATTTTGATTAAATTATTTTATTGCAGAGTGTAAAGAACGTTTAAGAGAATGGTGCAGGTCTCATGTTCGTTGAAAACACTGTTTTGTTTCAAAGATTGCAAAAGTTAAAAATTTTTTGGAGTCTTCCTACAGATAAAGTTTTAAATATAGAGATTTTCCCTTATTGAAATACATTACATGGATTTCTCTTTGAGTCAGTCTGCCAGCTGGGATAGGAGAAACTCAAGTACCTGAGGGAGACAGTTCGCGGTGTCTTTGCCTTTGTTTTTATAACACACATATTTATTCATTTTGAAAGATTTACATCGTTCAGTACAATACTTTACAGATGTATTTTTTCAGACTTAATCTAGTTAAAATAGCTAAACTAACTTAGTCTATAGAGGGACACTCTAGGGGAGAACCTCGGTGTTAAGCATCGTGGTTGGCTAAAATTTTGAGGTATGCTTCAAAAGGGAATCTATTTTTTATTCTAGTGTGGGTTGGATTTTTCGGTAGTTTGTAATGGGATGCTGCTGGTATGTCTGTTAGGTTTTGGTAAAAGTTGTGTGATATGTGTGCTATTTGGTTTATTATTGTATTGATATTTGTGTCTTTGCCTAATAAATTTTCCGAACGGGAAACTTGCGTCATAATCGTGTGGGCTTCTGCTATCTGTTCTAAGATTTTTCTTGAGTATACTGATTCCACCCTGCCTTCCTCACGCTACGCCACTGCATCTTAAAATATTCCTAGTGTGCTGAAAAGAATATTTGAATAAGTCTCGTGGAAGAGGTTTTGTTTCTCGTTCACCCGTATACCTCTGATGGACTGCCAACAGTGTTCGCTTCGAACATTTTAAAATTCAAATCTACTGAAAAACAATAATTTTGACATTACAAATCGATATTCACAATGGGAAGAGAGTCAATCATGTATGTGCAAAACGAAACGTACCTTCGGTTAAAATATTTGCAGACATCCAACCTAGTAATATCAAAAAGTAGAAAATGACTATAATCGTTGTAAATAAAAGTTTTAATGATGCACGTTTCAATGTGATGCTCATATCAATCTGATTTAGTTAACAACTATTCTACTTCCAACTACGCCGGAAAAAATTCATTTCTTTTGTAAATAATAAACAATTTACATGATTATAAAGTGTTTATATGCTTATGCAATGCAAATTTTCGCCTAAAAATCATTTTTTCAAACCAACGTTTGAGTGTTTATTGCGGATCAGCGCTCTGGAAATTCCAAATAGTTTATTAGAGAAAATATGCTTAAAATTGTCTTAAGAGTTTACGTCTCCCTCGGATACGCTGTTTATAAGTAAAAAAATTAAAAAAACCTAACATACCCGCAACCGCGCGAAAGCAGCATTTTTAACGGTCAGCTGTGTACCAGCAACCGCGCCATCTGCCAGAACTGAGGGGAAAACTAGCCATACTACCTAACGACAACCGCAATCACATGTGAAACATTACCTGTTCTCTTTTCCATTCTTTATTAACAAAAGCAAAACGTCAGTACAACAAAATACAACCAACGTTGAATAGCTAACTATTTTGCCATCTTCATACATAAGCAGTCCATGTCACATGTAGGAATATGCTCAAGATGCAATAGCATCTAAACGGAGAGATAGAGAAAGAGAGAGAGAGAAAGAAAGAGAGAAAGAGAGAGAGATGGAGAGATCGAGAGAGAGGAAGAGACCGAGAGAGAGGGAGAGACCGAGGGAGGTGGAGAGGCCGAGAGAGGGGAGAGACCGAGAGAGGGGAGAGACCGAGAGAGGGGGAGACATGGAGGGAGAGACCGAGAGAGAGGAGAGACCGAGAGAGGGTGAGAGACCGAGAGAGGGTGAGAGACCGAGAGAGGGGAGAGACCGGAGAGGGGAGAGACCGAGAGAGGGGAGAGACCGAGAGAGGGAGGGACCGAGAGAGGGAGAGACCGAGAGACAGGAGAGACCGAGATAGATGGGGAGAGATAGAGAGAGGGGGAGACATGGAGGGAGGGGGAGACATGGAGGAGGGGGGGGGCAGAGACGGTGAGAGGAAAGAGGGAGATGGAGGGCAGAACGTCTGCCGGGTTCTGCTAGTAATATGTATTTTTATGCACTTATAATGTTAAGCTTTATTACATTGAGTACATGTTTTCAGAACGAGCGACGTTAGGAGAGAATTTTAAATTTTGTATAAATGCAATAAAGCAACATTATATTCACGTGGCATACGTTATTTTTGTATAACGGCATTATAAATTTATCAGAGAATGAAAGTTAATTTTTAGAAACAAGTTAGTTGTTACATCATGGGTATTTGTCACACGTGCGAAGAATGGTGTAAGCTGTACCGTTTCAAGTTACCTCGCACGATTCTCGCGTTGCAATTGGCTGAACGTTTGATGAAGCAATTATTCGTGTCAGAAACAGCAAATACCTCACAATCTGTACCGTTAGACGTCTTAATGACCGGTTTCTTGGGACGTAAACGGTCGTTCATAACGCTGGAATACAAAAGTCTTGTTTCAGAGGCCAGGCTCTTCCGGAGAGTGTTCTGATCCATGGCAATAATGAGGTCAGTCATCATCCAACGCTGCGGCCTTCCTTGTGGTTCCAACGACACGTCTACGCCTTGGGGTTCCTAATCCCTCCTGTGCGCGTCGCGTCGCGCGAGTGCTGTGGATGCTGTGAGATCGGGCAGGGCGACGATGCGCCATTGCGCGACAGAGAGTGTGTGTGTGTGAGAGAGAGAGAAAGAGGGAGGGAGAGGGAGAGGGGAGGCGGGAGGGAGGCGCGTCCCGCGGCGGGAGACGTGGAAATTGCGAATTGGGGATCGGCACGGCGGCGCCGCGGATAACGGGCCCCGGCCCGCGGGGAGCCGCGGAGCGGCAAAACCCTCGAACCTCCCCCCAACCCGTCCCACACCCTGCTTAGGCTCCGCACACAGCCAGTCCATCACCCCTCGTCGCCACAGTGCAATGTCCCACCGCCAAACGTAACCCGTCCCCCACGGCCCCGCCACGGTCCCGTCACCCATGGGGTTTTACTTGCTCGCTTACTACTTACGTAGTATAGAGAAAGTATTGTAATGCTGCGGCAAAGACGGCGATTTTTTCGATAGGAAAACCCGTATTAGGCGGGACAATGATATAAAAAATGTGGATAAATCCCCTTTCTATCTGCAATAAGTTAGGTTCTCTAACATGTTGAGTGGTCACAAACCACGTTTTGTGTTTTGTTGGTACTGGAAAATTTATTGACGGCAGAATGTTTGTCTGTCTGTCTGTCTGTCTGTCTGTCTGTCTGCCTGCCTGTCTGTCTGCCTGTCTGTCTGTCTGTCTGTCTGCCTGCCTGCCTGCCTGCCTGCCTGCTGTCTGTCTGCCTGTCTGTCTGCCTGCCTGTCTGTCTGCCTGTCTGTCTGCCTGTCTGTCCGTCCGTGCGTCTGTCGGTCTGTCGGTTGTCTGTCTGCCTGTCTGTCTGCCTGTCTGTCTGCTTGCCCGCCTGTCTGCCTGCCTGTCGTCTGCCTGCCTGTCGTCTGCCTGTCTGTCCGTCCGTGCGTCTGTCGGTCTGTCGGTGTCTGTCTTCCTGTATGTGGTCAACGCTAGCACCAAAACCAGTCAGATAATTTTCTCCAAAATTGATATACACCGATCAATCTAGGAGGATTCGAGGCTCGGTGAATTTGAGTATTAGCTAGGTTTTTAGAAGTGTGTAAACATGCCAAAAGGTCTCAAATTCTGCAAATGCGGTCTTTTATATACACTATATTCAAGAAATTCCAACAGGAAAACGGTGTCGAAAATTTGCCAAATACATATGCGACGAAAACAACAGAGAATATAAGAAAAGCTTTCAATAACCCTTCCAATTTAGAGTATTGTACTTTTACCTATTTTCAGAATTAAATATGTCTGTATTTAATGTATATTTGGCTCTACAAAAAAACAATGGTTCGTTTTTACAAAATACTAATGAAAAAGTTAACGTAGTTACGACATTTTGTTCTGAATATTTATAGTGAGTAAACAGTGACGCTCCTCACAACTGATCATGGAACAATTTTAGCACGACTAACTGAAGGTTCTTGTTGTTATGGTTCTTCTTAATATTATTATTAACTTTTATTAAATATTATTACCGCCCACTCTCCATTCATTCACGTTTGTTACCTCGCAGTGCGCTCTGCAATTTTGCCTGTTTGCGTTCCGCCGCGCTTAGTCCCGCCTTCCAACGCGCACAGAAGTCCACTCTTTCTCTCCCAATGGCGCTCTGCAACGCCGCGTGGTCAATGCGAGTTGGATGACCCCGGTCAGTGCAAAGCCGGCGGGAGCAACCCGCTGGTGAACGACCGGGAAATGAGCACGTTCCTATTACGGAATGCTCCAGACCAAGAGAATAAAGTGTTCTCCACGTCTATCTTTCAGCTTCCCTCCCTTCCTCTCTCTCTCTCTCTCTCACACACACACACACACACACACACACACATTTTCAAGGAATTGCTGTGAGCGGTAAATAACAGCAGGCTTCAAAACGAATTTCTGCATCTCTCAGAATGAAAATGTATCAACATAAAACGATTGTTCTGTATATTTTTTCGGCCAGACAATTATATTTGTTTACCTGCTTTGTGTTCTTTCATCGTCTTTTGGCCTTTGCAGATAATTTTAGGATATAAGATTTTCTGTTTTTGCAATCACATTATTTTCGAAAAGACCAATCAGTGCTCACATTTCCATAAGTGTGAATAAAAAAATGTTCTTGTGCTGTGATTTCAACGAAATTCACATCTAAACCATTTTTAAAAACGTACATTCATTTACTCTATAATAAAGTAAAGGATATAAATGGAACCGTTTTTGATAATATATTTTTATAATTGCTCTTATATTAAGGAAAAAATACATGGAAAATACGTTCCCCAAAAAATTGTACATGACCTTATTTAATGATCTACCTTTTAGAAAATATTTCATCAACGAAAAAAATTTCTATCCATATTGCACCCTCGAATACAATTTTTGTTTTGCAATTTTCGAGAGAGCCCACCGAAAAATGGGCTCTGTGCCATTTCTGTAACCGTACGTTGCTATTCGAGAAAAAATAAAGAACAAAGATGCAGCCTGTTTTTGAGAAAATATTTTTAAACAACTACCTATATTTCACTGAAAATTACGCCCAAAATACAAGGTCTCATATTTTCGAAACCTTACACACGGCTTTATTTAAAGATCTTTAAAGAACACATTTAATTTAAAAATCTTATCTTCAATATTGTAGTTGTAAGAAGACGCCAAACATTTTTTGAATTTTAACTTTACAGTATTAGAAATTGAAAGAGTTCAAGGAAAATGGGACATGCGTCATTTTTAGCGTTCTAATGGTAGGCGGCCTTTTCTTTGGAAATTATTGTCGCATGCCGTCAGTAGTGTCATTAGCAGTGACGCACGAGTCTGAGAATTCAATTGGTACGCGCAGAATGAGAGTAGGTTGAATCACTGAATCAAATATTTGCATTGTTTAGTAAAAATCAAAACTCTTTCATTGTGTTTGAATATTTCTTAGTTATCGTCCCATTTCTAAGTATCTAATGAAACCAAATACACTCCTTAAAATGCCGGAGGGTGCATAGTTTCTTTGCATTTCTGGATTATTTTGAAATTTGTAATATAATTATTAGGAAATGTGACTACACAAAGAGACGAAAAGAATGCAAAGCAAAATGAAAAGTGAGCAACTTAGTCTTATTATCATGTAAACTGATAACAATTTAAATATTGTTTAATTCGTTTTTTCCCGTTTGGAATGAAAATTATCTTGAGATATTTTAATTGAAATATATTTTGCGTGTTTCGTGCTTTTCAGATGTAGATTCTTTTCTAATAGTCTATTTAGAATATTCATAAACGAAGAGTATTCCAGAGCTACTGTCATTTCGTTTCTTATAACCTCCTGGCTGTTCAAAACATTCAGCTCCAAATAAAGCTGTATGTTTTGTTTAGTGTAGAAGAGTTCAAAATATATTTACACGGAAATGGCATACTAGTTCAATCAAGTGATTGAACGAATATGCTAAAATGATAACTAAATTACTTAATATGAAGTAATTTTCGTTATGTAGTAATTTCTTATAATACGTTTCTTCAATTTCTTCGTTTTAATTTATTTTGGTTAAAGCTCGGTAAATTCGATTTCAGAGATTACTGGTTTTATATTATTTTTTTCTTAAAATAACATAACGCAGAGAGGAATTACAAAAAGATTAATTCAAATTAATTTTAATTATAACAGGTTAATATGTATTCTGTAGGGTGATAATTAAATTGTCTAACAGCGCTAAGTTTACATTATTTCGGATTTTTTTTATTTATCCTATTGGTTTGCCAAAATTCCTCCAATGCTCAGAGATTTAATAAACATCAGAAATAGAATAGAATAGAATGCAAATATGATTTTTTGAATGTAACCAACGTGTGACGCTAACTAAGAAACTACTTGTACTCTAAAAACTTGGAACAAATGCTTCCTAAGAAATATATGTACTCCTATTAAAAACCTTAATTAAATAAACGTAAAAGAGAAAAAAGTGTTCATACTACATATTGCACTTATACTGGCAAAATTACAACACCCTTCAGAGTCTAGGTTTCAATTGATAAAATTGCCAACGCTTTATTAGACTTTTTCTTTTATACCATATTCTCAACCGAGAAATGAACACCAATTTTCTCAAATTTTCCATCTAATACATTGAGAGAACAGTATCTGCCAACGAAATATAAACATCGTTTCAGAGTTATTATGTATTCATTATCTAATTATATGTTAATATTATGCTAATCTTGAACCGGTTCTCGCGCACAGCAAATGCTCACAAACATTAGAGCGCCAATTAATTAACGCTGTAATCCTCAAATCAGGACAGCTTTCTGTAGGCTGGTGACGGCGGTCCGAAGTGGTCTTGGCAGACCAGGGGGATTCACTCCGGCAACGGCAGTACATCAAAGCACGAAATAATGCATAGACGTGAATTATGGGCTTTAAACGCGTCATAAGGGTAGTTTCATGTACGGCTATATGTTTAGTAGACAACGGCGTGGAATGGTTAAACGAGCGGGATCATTTCGAGATTTGAAATGTGTAGTCAAAAGTGCATGGGCATTGAGTACAACTTTTCATATCCTGCAGTTTTTTTCTAAATTAATAATAAAATTAATTATCTCTTGTCTTTTTAAATATGGAAGATTTAAAGCCATAGATGCACACAGTATTTAAAATTTAACTCTTCTTTAGTTTATGTTAAAACATGGGTATTCCCTGATGTTAAAAAAATAATCAAAGCATAAACCGTTAACAACTGTTTTTTGTGCTCTTCTTATAATACCAGAGTTCCAAACTCGTACCGAAAACAAGGATTCAAACAATACAAAACCAGATGTCACAATAATCAAAACATTGTCGCTGCCACCAGGAAAATTCGAATTCTTAGACGAAGTCACCAATGTGCAAATAGAATAACCAAAAGCGGGCACTGTCGGCGAAGGCAGCATTACAATATCTACTATAAACACTTCGGAACTCGCTCGCAAAATCAGATTGTCTGCTTAGGCACCCGAGGCTCCTTATATACAGGTGACTTGCCGAGACTTGCCATGGGCTCGCGTTGCAGGCTGTTTCATACGCACTGACGAGCCGTAGCACCTCGCGCCGCTCACCAGCGCGCGCGCCAACTTCAAATGTCTCCATGCAACAATAACAGTTCCCATATGAGAATACTCATTTTGTGACACGATGCAAAAAATGTGTATTCTGTATTCATAATTACAGAATAATGGACGGTGTGTATGTGTGTGTCAGCGAGGGCATGTGTGTGCATTAGGGTGGAAACCCACACAGTTGAAGAACACGTGCACAGATTGCATTTCTGCTCGTGCATCACTATCTTTATCTGCCCTTTGTCGTTATATAAATAAATAAATAATTTTTAAAAAAGCTGGAAACAGGCGATGTGGAAGACTATCCGGCTATTCGACCACACATTGACTGGATGTCACTGGTAGTTACAAGAATACGAACGGCAGATTGGACAGAGCGGAACGGACAAAGTGAATCTAACGAAGTGGGGACTCTTCTCTCGCCACCCCTGCAATTAACGGCATCGGGAAACGCCCCCGCCTCACAGGGAACGCGTAGCTGGAGGTCCCGCGTTCGATGCTTGGCCTGTGCTCGCACCGTCCCCCCCCCCCCACGGAGGCCCCCCCCCAAGCCCCTCCCCCCCCCCCCCCCTCCCCGACTCTGCCTCCGGTGGAGCTGTATCTTCCTCCGCAGCCACCGTCTCTCGCCGCATTCCTCTCCTTTCCTTTGGCAAAAGCCATTGCCCACCATTGCGTTATCTGTCATTGCAGCTGCACACTCTGCTATCCACACCATCATCACTTGCTGCCATCAAGTGACTTCGTGAGTGTACACACACACACACACACACACACACACACACACACACACACACACCACACACACACACACCCATTCACCTACCGTCGTCGGCGTTGACCTAACTCGTGCTTTCACCCTCTTCACTACACTAACCGCTCCCGTTCTGTTTTACTTGCGTTCCAACCCATCCCCCGATGATTCTTCGCCACGCCCGCTATACTTATCACTCCGCCATCATCTGTTACATTTACTGCTACCCTACAACCTCTCCTCGCTGCCCACCGGTGCTGTTCTCGGCTACAAACTCGCGCTTCGGCTAACGTCACCGCACCAGCCGCTGCCCGTCCCACCATTCCCGCCCCACTTCTGTTCTCGCCCGCCCCTGTCTGCGTCTTCGCCACCGCAGCTCCAACCGCTGGCTCCTCCCCCACCCTTTCACCCGCTTAATGGAGCCGGCGCCTCCACTGAGGGAATCCACCGCCACTCCTCCCCACCTCGCCTCGCGTTAAGCTCATTAAGCCATTAACTTATTATTGAGCGGGTTTGTTATCTTTATTAGCCTACAAGTCGCAAGCTGTGGAGGCGCTGGGTCCTAGGGACGACAACGCGTCGGCTCGCGCGACCAGCACGGACGGGACGGGACGGGACGGGACGGGACGGGACGGACGGGACGGGACGGGACGGGACGGGACGGGACGGGACGGGACGGGACGGGACAGGACGGACAGGACGGAGGACGGACGGACGGACAGGACAGGACAGGACAGGACGGACAGGACGGACAGGACAGGACAGGACAGGACAGGACAGAGACAGGACAGGACAGGACAGGACAGGACAGGACAGGCAGGACAGGACAGGACAGAACAGGAACAGGACAGGACAGAGACAGGACAGGACAGGACAGGACAGGACAGAGACAGAGACTGGACAGGACAGGACAGAGACAGAGACGGACAGAGACAGGACAGGACAGAGACAGAGACAGGACAGGACAGAGACAGGACAGGACAGGACAGGACAGAGACAGGACAGGACAGGAGGACAGGACAGGACGGACGGACGGGGCGGCCGCCATTCAAAGGCTCAGGACGGGACGGGATGGAGTGGGACAAGGGGAAGAAAAAAAGGGTTTAGGGAAGAGGTGAAGGGGTGAAGGATGGAAGGGGTGAAGGATGGGATGAAACGGGTAGGGGTGAGACGGGACGGAATGAGAGAGGAGGACGACTCCAGAAAAGACGGGAGGAGATAGGCGGTAGACGTGGTGGGGCACAGCGAGGCAAGATGAGGCGAGATGGGACGGAACCGCGTGCCGCAGGAGTGGCACAGCGGGAAGATAGAAGCGGGTGCAAATGACGGCTGCGGGGTTCCCGACAGAGTCACTGCCCCGCCGCACGTCAGATACACCCACGCAACTCAGACGCAGTCCGGGGAGGGGGAGGCTGCGGCTGGGGTGGGTGCAAAATGTCCGAGAGACCGTGAGTGCTCTCAGGATAAACTGCAGATATCGTTCTTTTTCTCCTACTTCTTCTCCTTCTCTTTTTCTCATCGTTACCCTCTCTCACAAGGAAGTGCTAGAAATGGAATTTTCATTGTCTTTTTTATTAATCTCAATTTTTATCTCATATTAAAAATACAAATTTTATTTATTACATAAGTCAAACGAAATCCTTTCTATAAAGAGAATATAGATATTTAATGCATCTAATTACGTCTCTACGTTAATAAAATTTGTCATTTCAAATTATACATAATAATTTACATAATAATACAAATTATACATAATAAGTATAATTTGGAATTTTATATATATATATATATATATATATATATATATATATATATATGAGAGAGAGAGAGAGAGAGAGAGACGAAGCGGATGGAGCCCATTTACCTCATATCAACCGAGAGATGGCTACACTCTGTGTGTATCCATCATGACATTTGAAGACCGCGCGCGGATGACGTCAGGGGATGACGCGCAGCGACGGTTGTTTTCAAACCTGTGACCAGTATGATGTTAGCCAATTAGGCAAAGCCGATAAGACCCTAAATTGCCATTGGTCGGCATCAATCAAGCGAGGTGGCTGAAAACAGTCATCTCGAAGGTTCGTGAAATGAACATTTCTCTTTCAAACGTCGAGGAAGTAAGACAGATACTTCTCTTTCAAAAGTCGTTAAAGTAGGACGAATTCTTTTCACTAGATGAGTATGCGAGAAGAATTTTCTATTAGGAGAGTCTAGCCAGACAGTGCTACAGAATTCGTAAGTGTCGAGGAAGGTTTGCATTTCGTGAAGATACTAGTCTTCCCGAGAGCTGTGCAGTCAAATGTTGTTTGTGCGTTACGACGAGTTGAACTGTAATTGTAGCACGAAGTGAATATTGACATTGAATATTACAGTTAATATTACATTCAGTAGGCTCGAGCCGGAGCGGAGAGAAAACTCGTTGTCGAAAGATGATCGGTTTGTTAATGATTGCGGAAACGTGTGCTACACACTAAAAAAACGCCAGATCGCAATACAAACCGCACGCCGATGCCGTCGGTGAATACATTCAAGAAGGGAGAAGTCGATGAACGTTATAATTTGTCACGGGCAATCCGAACGTGAGTGGAACTCGACTCTGTGCGCATCCGAGAAAGTGGTATGAGAATTGGGGCACCGTCAGGAGGAGAGCTGCGTCAGGGGAACGCCGCGAGCCGTACGAGCCCACCGCCGGCGCCGTCGCTTCAGTACGAGCTGGACGGATTGCTGCCTTTCGCCCCGGAGCGAACCTTCGAGGCCATCGACCACGACCCCGACTCCGACCCTGCGAGCATGCCGACTTAAATAGAAGCGGAATCCCGAGTTGTACGCCACCGAGATACGCATGACGAGAGTGAGTACCCGCGAAATTAAAAAGAACTGTTAGAAAGTTTGTTTTTCAGTTAGAATCAAAGGAAATTTTCTTAAAATTTATCTTCATATTGTCTTAAAATTTTAATTTGTGTGTGAAGGCATTCCTAACCTCCCATTATCTATGTTAAATTTACGAAAGAAAATGTAAGATAAAATTAAACAGGTTAAGATTGTAAGAAGTGAGTAAGAATGTGGCGATAGTCGATGTTACTATTAATTCCGCTCCAGCTGGTAGCGTAGGAGTTTATTGTATGATTATTTAATGAAGATTAAAATTCGGGGTCAGGACATTCTGAGTCGGGTCAGGACATATTCTGATCGCTTAATTAGTGTTAAAATCATTGTATGACTATTTGAGATTTTCCTGTAGGAAAGAAAAATTGCTTGTGGCATTTAATAATAGTGCAAAGCTGAGGTTTGTATATTAAATTTTGTAAATTTTGTATCATTGAGTGTTTTGCCTAATGCATTGTTTTTCAAAGCACATCGTAGGGCCTATCATTGAATGTGTGTGAGTTTCCTAATCCACGTTCCAAGTAGGGTTTCCTGGGAGAGGAAAACTTGTACAAGAGTGAACAACTGGTTTGGCCCGGCGACGGAGAGGCGGAGAGGACGTCGCACGTTGGCGGTGACACCCACGCTAGAATCTTTCTCGAAGGGTATAATCGCCCTTACCCCTCATAAGTTGATGAATGCCGGCGCGTCGCGGGAGGACGTGTTCCGTTGCAATATATATATATATATATATATATATATATATATATATATATATATATATATATATATATATATATATATATATATTGGTGATGTCGGGCTCATTAGAAGTACACGTTTCTGGCAGGCGAGATCTGGCACCGCCCTTCTTCGACTTATGGGGATTTATTGGAGATTTCCCCAACTAAGTGTCTCCCACCAGCGCGGCACTGCCCTAGCCGGGACAAGCTCGAAGCTCAAGACTGATGTTCCGACATGTATGCTAGTGGAGTGCAGGTGAGTGTACATGTGTATAGGTGAGGGTGAGAACAGGACACGGAAGTGTAAGAAAAAATCGCGCGCGGTCCATGGCCCGTTTGTTAGGGATCTTCCCCGGCATTCGTCAGGAGTTGACCGGAGAAACCACGTAAAACTACCGATCACAGCAGCCGTCCGCTACAATTGTCCTCCACACAGTTGTCGAAATCGGCCCAGCTGACAAGCTAGCGTCGAAAATGCCGCCACCGTCGGGACTCGAACCCTGGGACCTCCTGGTCAAAGGCATTACAGACACATCCGTTGGTCTGAGCCACCTTTGCAGGTGGGAACTTAATATACATTTGTGTCGAATAGCAAATAAGTAAAATCCGATACCAACAGAGTATCGATGCTCCTCTTTCTCTCAGTTCACACCACACGTCCCCCACCCGCCTTATCTCTCCCCTCCCTCCTCCGCGGCGGCGCTCACTGCGCCGCCCCTCGCCCAATAACGCCCGGCGCTCGCCGCCGCCTCCGCCGCCGCCGCGTGCTCGTCGCGTGAATGATTGAGCAAGCGCGGCTACGCCTCATCTTAAATTGAAGCGGTCCTGGTCCGCGGTCCCCTCTGCTCCGGCCCCGTCGGGACTCTGCCGACTCCCGCCGAGTCCCCCCCTCCCCCCGTCGAGTCCCCGCCGACGCTCCGCGGCCCTGGAAAAACAGGCGCTCCCCGTTCCCACGTTGCACTTAGCGTCCCCTTCCGGACCTCCGCGCGCCCGCCGCGCCAGCCGCTAGATCCTCGTTCCGCCTCGCTCCTCCCCGCCTCGCCCCGTCCCCCTCCTCCTCCCACACACTGCTCCGCCCCGTGGCTCCCCGCAGTCCGCGGCCTCCGACTTCGCCGCTCTCCTTCCTTAACGAAACATGCGGAGTTTTCTCGAAACACTACACAAACTACGCCCACGGTGGTCGCTTCTGGTGCGGGCTTTCGATTGCTCCGCTGCCGCTGAAGAAGCAAAGCCTTTCTTCTCTGGATGTGTACAACTAGTGCTATTCTTAATGAATGAATTGTAATGACTCAAAGAATCAATTTTTCATGGATTAGTTTCCCAAGATTGAGTGTTGATTTTTTTCATGTTCTGTAGAGTACGGTTAGTAAGTAGATAAAAATTACTACCGTTGCTTTTATGTCAACCTACGCACACAATAATCGTTACTTATCGTTACCTCTGTGTACACCGTAACTATTGATTATTGTTGTACAGATCGCTATTCACTTCAGCATTAATTAGATTTACAGAAATCCAGAAACATATGGACTAAACTTGTTGCTGTTGACTATCATGGACAAACTGTGGGGTAGTGAAACCGCCCCCTTTATATCACGACGGTTGCATGAACGTTTCATAGGCTTCCATCAAGGGTATCATTTCCTGAGATGAAAAAGGATGAAATGAAAAAAATGTTGCCTTTTTTGAAGGCAATAATGCAATTCTTGGACTATTATGTGATGAACAGCATTACTATTTGTTTTGTTCTATGTAACAGGAATTTTGAATTTCACATAGTCGCTTTGATGTCGCTTTAACATACCGCATATCTCTGTCCAAAAATAAACAATAGTAGGAATTTTTTGTGGCTGATAGAACCTAAGGAACTAACGGGAAATATAATCAAAAAGCACAGTTGGAAGGTAACTTTATTTCTCTTAATTTGCAAGTCTATATCCGTTAAGGTTATAAAATTTGTTTTGAACACTAAAAAAAACTTGAATTTGGACACAGAACATTTTAAATTATATTATAAACAGGACTAAAATATTATAATTGACAATTTGGTAAGAGCCACAGCTACATATCAACATTTTGGTTGCAAAAAAATCTCCCGATGTCCATGGCTAGCCGATACGTTATTAAATATTGCACTTACTACGTAACATCCTAATTCGAACATTAACTAAACATGTGCGCACCGGCTATACGAGTCCTGCTTGTTTCTTTTCTCATCTTGAGGGATGGACAATACGAGGATGGAAGATTACTCTATAGCTCTGCGCTAAGAATGGCAGTGCAGACAGGTTGAAAAATTCTATGTCCGTCTAAACAGCACTACTCCGGCATGCGTTAGGATATCACGGAAATTATAATCAGAACAACTGTAAATTTCATTTAAGGAATGGCCTGCCTTGACTCACCTTTTAAACTTTACAAAAGCTTGTTGTAGGCACGTAACAGCAAACCCTCGAGAAGTGTGTTAGTGATTACCCGACTATGCCGATGTAGCACACGGGGACAGATACCTCAAACAGGGCAAACCGGCTCAGTGCATCAACTGATTTCACTGCAACGCCTCTGACCTGGAGGTCCTAGATTCAAGTCCCGACGACGACAGGATTTTCGACACTAGCTCTTCAGCTAGGTCGAATTCAGTCGCTGTCTGGAGGAGAATTCTAGCGGCCGGCAGCTCTGATCGGTAGTTTTCTGTGGTTTCTAAGATCAACACCAGGCGAATGCCGGAGCAGTACCTTAACAAAGGGGCCACGGACCGCGCGCGATTTTCCTTGCTCTTCCTTGTCCTACCCTCACCCCTAACACACATATGCAGTACACATGGCGGGAGGCCGGTAGGGAACTTTCAACTTGGTCCGGCTGGGGTGGGGTCCTGCTAGTAGGAGATACCTGGTTGGGGAAACCCCGTTAGCCGACGGTAGGTTGGCGCCGGATCTGGCCATCCAGTGGAGGAAGACAACCGCCACCTCCCGAGTAAAAAACAAACAAACACGAACTACACTTACGGGGTTAATGACCATAGATGACCCGCCCAGAATCACAATCAATCAATCAATCAATCTATCTATCAAATAGTGCAAATTCCTTATCTGGGCAAAGCTGCAATCCGTTTGTCGCAAAAGCTTAACCGAACACAGCAAACTGTCGTTTACAAACCGTCATTTCAAACCGTAATACACTACTATCGGTAATTCGCCACTTCATTTTGATATGCCTTAAGGCAAAATTTCGAATTAGTTAATGATTGTAATTGGTCGGCGATTAAGAAACAACGATGTGAATGGCGAAAGAGTAGTGGGGCAATAAAATACAGGAGAGACGGGAGCCCCGCGAGAAAACCTGCCGCGAACCCGTTTTGTCCACCACAAATTCCACAAGGCTCGACCGGGAATTAAACCTCGGTCTCATCAGTGGCCAACAACCACTACATCACAGGTCACCCGGTAATTGAAGAGCACTTGTCGGAAACGTAAAAGTGCCAAAACGGATTTTTTTCAGGACCTTCTCAAACCTTTTTCAGTTCGCGATTATTCGAACGACGTACGACACATTTATTCTTTCCACAGTATTAGCACCGTAATAATGAACATTTTCCATTAAAAATATAAAAATTATAATTTTTGGTGCTTATACGGTTTTCCAATAACACTCTTCAATTGACCACAGAGAGACTTCAACTTAGGACCTTCCGGCCTACGAAGCTTGGGCTGTAACTCCATACGTAAACACATTCTGTCCGTTTGATTGAATGATTGGTAAGTGACTTGGGCGCCTCAACTGCTAAAACCAGTAGTCCCTTAAGTTCAGTGCACTTTTTCTTGTGGGAGGTGGCGGTGATCTTGCCTCACTGAATTGTGATATCCTGCGCCAATCTACACGTCGGTTGCCTTTTTTCTCAACTAGGTATCACCCACTAGCGGAACACCGCTCCATCCGGGACGAGCTTTAAGCTCCCGACTGTTCTCCAGACATGTCAGGTAGTGTAGTGCATGTACGTGTAAGTCGGTATAAGGGGAGGATAAGACAAGTAAGGGGAAGGGAAGATCGCGCGCGGTCCGTGGCCCATTTGTTAGAGTGCTGCTCTGGCATTCACCTGGTGTTGATCGGAGAAGTCTCAGAAAACTACCGATCAGAGCAGCCGGCCGCTAGAATTCTCCTCCCGACAGCGGCTGAATTCGACCTAGCTATGTAGTTAGTGGCTAAAATCCTGCCACCGTCGGAAATCGAACCTAGGACCTTCCGGCCAGAGGCGCTGCAGTGACATCAGTTGATGCCCTAAGCCACCCGTCCGTGGTTCCTCCGCCGCGAAAGGCGCAGATTGCTTAGTTTGCACCATTCATTCGGCAACGCCTCGTGTACAAGGCGCTGCAACGCGGGCGGTGGGTGTGCGCGCAACCGCGGCCGCGGGGTCAATTAGGGCGGGATCGATGGCGCAGGCGGCGCGGGGGGCTGCGGGGGACGGAGGTGGGGGCGGGGGGCGCGGCGTCGAATTCCCGGTGTGCTCCACGCGCAAGGCGAAGTTGTTCCTTAATTGATCCTGAAACGGGGCGTCGGTGGGGTAGTGAGGGACAGAGAAGAAGGAGGGGGAGGAAGGAAGGAAGAAAGGAGGAAGGTGAGATGGAGAGGTGTGGAAGGAGAGAGAGGAGAGAGAAAGGAAGGGACGGAGAGGAAGGAGAGGAGGAAAGAGATAAGGAGAGAGAGGAACAAAGATGATGGGAAGGGAGGGAGGGGAGGAGAAGAATAAAGTAAGGTTCTGGAGGGAAGAGAAGTGGAGTGGGTACCATTCGACGTATTATACTGACGAAAATAATCGCGGGTACTTCTTTTTTTTATATCTTTATATTTTCTTGATATTTAAGACGAAAGCGTGGACTACACTTTTATAAGTGATAAAGCAACATACATAATGTTCTGTTTAAATAAATAGTAATTACTCTAATAAATAAAAAACGTTATATGATCAAAATAGAGAAATAGGTAGATATATAGACAGGGGGAATAAGGAAGGGAACACGCATTAGAAAGAAGGAATAGAAAACAAATAAAAGGACACGTCAAAAATTCGGAAATAAGCTCTTAAGACAATTTTAAACACTTTTAAAAGCTACTTGGATATTCCGAATGGCTAAGCCGCTATAAGCACTCAAAAATTGATTTGAAAAAATGATTTCTAGGCAAAAATTTGCATTACAGAAGCATAGAAACAATGCAGAAACATGTAAATTGTTTGTTATTTACAAAAAAGATGAATATATTTGTTCAACAAGAAAAATTAACCGAGAAATTAAAAAAAAACAGTCGAACTGTGTAAATTGGTTACTTTTTTATTTGAGTTAATTTTCTTTTTGAACAAATATATTCATTTCATTTATAAATAATAAACGATTTGCTTGTTACTGGAGTGTTTCTGTGCTTCTGCAATGTAAATTTTGCCTAGAAAGCATATTTTCAAGCCAACTTTTGAATGATTATTGCTCAGCCACTCAGAATATCGAAGTAGTGTAACGAAAAAATATGCTTTACATTCTCTTAAGAGCTTGTTTTCCAATTTTAGACGTTTCCTTCCCGGACATCCTGTGTGTGAAGTATGGAATAAGACAAGCAACAAAGGAAAAAAGGGCGAAAGTACTACCGGTGTATTAAATTACCAAGAAACCAGCTTATACAATAGGGAGGCTGAAGATGGTTAGAACCAGTAGGTAGATTTTATTTTTGTTACGCATCACGAATTTAGTTTTGACAATTGGATCAATGGAAATTTTATTTATTTGGCTATACCTTATGGTACTTTTTATTCGGGAAAGTTTGAATGTCGAAGTTTTAGAGTCGTTAAAATTCATCACGATGTGCCAACCAAATTCCTTAATTACGCACAATCAAATTCAAGCATTGCCGGCCTGGATAGCCGAGGACACTAAGGCTATAGGGTCCCTCGGCTCGAAGGGTCGCGGGTTCGAATCCCGCCTTGAGCATGGATGTTTCTGTGTGCTTCTGTTGTCCTTACATGTCATGTTTCCCTACAGTTACTCCAATGTAAATAATCAAAGTTGTCGCGACACGACCTAGCAGTTAAAAAACGACCTGAAAGAAATAAGTCAACTATTTTCATATAGTACATTTTACATGTTTATAATAATTATATATTAATTAAATATGAAGTTTCGGAACTTGATACATACATATTCTCAGATAACATTACTAAAAAACAACAAAATTGCATACAAAGTAAATGACAATATATGTGTGAACTGCTGCATCCTTCCAGTGGGGCAACTTCCCAACCAAGTCAAGTTTTCTTCCCCCTATAAGTGTGGTAGTGTGTGAAAGTGAGACGACACCACACGAAATAGAAAGGAAATATTGGGCGCGGGCGTGGCCTGTTTGTTAGATAACTGCTTCGGTACTCCTATAATGCTGACCGGAGAGACCACGAAACACTACCGATCAGGTGAAGCGGCCGCCTGACGTCTCCTCCAGAGTGATTGAATTTGACCTAGCTCTATCTAGTGTCGATAATCCACCGCCGGCGGGACTCAAATCCTAGGGTATCCAGAGAGCAGCTGCTGAGACAGCGGCTCATCTCACGAACGGTGGAGAATATGTCTACCAATTTCTCAGCAGAGTATCTGACCAACACCAAATGTTTACAATTTTTAAGTGACCACTACTAGGAAACAAATGGTGGAAATAAATGAATAAAAATAGAACAAATAAAAAAATTATTCATTTTTGGCAAGTGATCTATTCTGAAAAAGGTATGCAAATTTCTCATTGACTTTAGCATAATAAATTTAGCCGTAGTCCCAGAAATTTGAGAAAACTACAAAAATGTTCTTAATTGTGGTCCCTACTGGAGTTTTCTTTAGATGTGAATAACAATTTCAGAAAAATGTTTTATTTTGTGGAGATGTTTGCCAGACAGGATGAGCTGATTGACATTGTACCATCCAAACCTCATTGAAAAGTGCCAAGCAGCCCGGAACGGGATGTTTGTTTAAAGATGACCGTAGAGTAGTCAAGGGAACTCAAAAGTGACAAACGAAAATCAAAAGCTTAATTGTAGGTTTCAGCTGGATAAGAGAGAGAGAGGAGAATATTTGCATATATGTATTTGGCATTTTGGATCGACTGCCCGACTTCACTGGCTAGCTAACTGTGTACCCCATGTGTGAGTGTAGTTTAATTCCCATGCTTGGGGACAAGAGAGAAGAAAATATTTTCTTCCCAATATTATAGAAGACAATCAATGAACTAGGAAAATATTATTCTCAGAGTTCCTAAATATATTTGAGAACACGGTTTTACCGTCGTTGTACTGATCATACTGAGATTTCCGTGGGAATGTTTTGAAGTCGTGAAGGACACATGACACAGATGTAGAGCTACGTGGTAAATGTAGTGGAGTTTCAAACAGCTCTTTGTTCCAACTAGACTCCGTGTCACCTAATGAAACCAAGTTTGTGTGAACAGTGTGGAATCTATCATTTCGAATTTTGAATATAATACAAATTAAAACATTTATTTTCTTTGTATAATATGCAATAATGCATTTCTATTACATGCAATTTCGAAATAATTATTCATACTTAAGTATACAATGGTTTTAATTCAAATGTTGACAAACCAGTAGGCGATGGCTAGATCAAATTAAGGAAAAATCAACAGACGCTGGATTTGCTATTCGAAGGCGCAAATGATTAAATGCCATAGACACAAATAATAAAGTGCCATAGGATGATGTAGCATCCAACAATAATCCACGTAAATTGGTGATAACTAGTAACTCAGACATTGAAAAAAATGATAGTTCATATTAGAGTATTATTTCTACAATATCTGAAATTCATGTGAGACCACAATTTCATAATTTTCCTCAATCTCATTAAAATGAAGATGTGAAAAGTGTTCCGAAAATGTATCTCTGGTATTAAATGTTTTAATACAGAGCGTCTCCTCAACAACTCTGGGAAGAAGTTGTCTCACAGACGGACAATTGTCTCACAGGCGAGCGAACCGTCAATCGCCCTGGGGCGGCAACGCCTGTTTCCCTGACTTGTCGAGGTGGGCCGTTCATGCGGGACAGTTTTTAAACTTTCAACAGAGAAACGTCCTAGTTTTCTGTCAAAGCCGATTGTCGGTATTTTTTCCCCTACAGAAGTTAACAAGGAACAAAAATGATCTAATGAGACTGAAATTACAATCTAAAAATAGCACCCTGCATCGATTTGTTTCGTAATGACACTATCTGCACGTTTGTTGCCTTTTGTGTACAATAGTAGATTCAAGAGAGGATAGTAATTAGCCTGTGACCGGCCAGATCTCCCAACATGGTGTCAGCCTGTGATGTTACTTATAGAAGTGCTGATTGCAGATTATACAGTGCTAGGTGCTGAAGTGCAGATTATACAAAAACAACGTAAGCATTATAACGGCGTATCGGAAATATATATTGAAAGATATATCTCACATAGGACGTTTTTAATAAATTTGACTCAACGTATTTTGAAGGATCCTGAATTGTGGGCATAGGCGGGTGCGACCCAAAGCTTGGTCTTAATTGTTGCGCCACCACAGAAAAATATATTTTTAGAAGTATATTTAATGCAGCGCTGAATATTAGCAGCTGTTGGTACTAAAGGTCACAAATGTACAATTAAATATGTGTATTATTTATGTGCAGTAGTTTGCCGTAAAACAGTCTGAAATATTTATCCCACAAAACACCAGTAAGCAGTGAAGATTATCTCAATAGCTCGAAACAGTGAAGCTTATCATTTGTCTTACCAAGAAAGTTACCTTAATATTCATGAAAGACCTATACAAAATTTCAGAGATAGTGCCGAATCAATTTCTTCTCCAATAAGCCATGATTGGTTTCCTTTGCTTGTTTCATACCTTGAACGGATATTCATTTCTAATATGTGACTTAAGGTATCGAAAAAACAGAAATGAAGCACGTTTTATTACGACTACAGTCATTTAGAGAAATTTGGATAATTATTGGAATTGATTTCTCGCATTGGTTCGATATTAGGGTTTGTTGCGCGGAAAGTTTAGGTTGGAGAAAACTTCAAGTGATTGTGAAATATCGGAACCGAAGTGCTGAGAAACTCATGCTACTGTTCTTATAAACAACATACACATGGGTTAAATAATGTAACAGAATACGTTGTGGATTCCATTTGCCTTCCACGTTACAAACGCGTTAAAGAAACATCCATACGTCATGCAGGAATCGTAACCCAAATTCCTATCAGCAAATATGCTCCAATCGCAAAAATTTGATTCCTTTGTTCTCAGTTTCGGAGTAAAACTCAGTGAGTTTTATTTAGTTTATTTATTATATATTAGTATTATATAATAAATAAACTAAATATTTTTATATATAAATATAATATATAATATATTTATTATATATTAGTTTATTTAGTAATTTTGATTAAGTATTGATGACAAAGTATAGACTTGCCAGTATAAAGACTAAACAAAGTACAGGCCACAAAATTGTCGTCATCTTTGACAAGATATATTTTTATACAGAATTTCTGCCTTTTAAAGTTATACCCGTATAGTTACGATTACAGCACACCCTTCGTAAACCAGCTACCACAAATAAAAATCTGTTTACAATAATATTACTACGGTTATCATGTTACATTTAATTCATCTAAAAGTCACACTTTTTGTACGTGTACACACCGAACCTAAAATGCAGGAGCTTACGCTTTTTTTCATGAAGTTCGTTAGTATATCGATTCATTGTTGCTGGGGGAAGGATATGATGGATCCCAAGAGGGCGCGCTAATGAGTTATGGGCAGTTGGCATCTCGGAGATCCAACGTGATAGCTCGGTTGCCTAATGCGATGCTAATTAGCAGTGGTGGTTGAGGGCCACTTAGATCCACTCTGTGCAGATGATGGGTGGATACATGCGTTGATATTGCCCGGTGATTACGTGATAATGGCTTCAACGACGAGACGAGATCAGAAGTGGATTACGAGAACCGAAACGATAGATACAGTTGAACGGAAGATGTTGCGATGAATCGCGGCAGTGAAAATGGCATTTTCACACTCATGGGTGTGGTTTTCTTGTTACTGAGAAACCCTTCGTAATTTGAATCACTTACTTTTTATGACATTTTATCCAATTTAAAACATGTTGATGCAATCTAAGCCTTTCAAGACAATAATTGTTTTCTTTAATATCACAGTTATTCACCGTTAGTATCATATCGTATGTTCGTACGTTTTAGAACATACGTATCGTATACCGTATGTTTTAGAACATTAAACAATAAATGAGAGCCATTACACTTTCTTCTCGAGTTACAACAAGAGACAACACTGATGCACATCATGATTATTATTACCTTTAAATTATTATAAATACTGAATTCATCGACATTTGAACCTTCTTTGTTAAGGTACCAACGCGCGCGCACCGGTGAGTGCTGGGGGACGTTGTTCGAATGAAAATTTGGAAATAGCGGGGAGTAGCTGTAAGTAATAAAGCATTTTATTTTCGTAAATATTTTCAATATCTTATTTTCCCCTTTTCAAAGAGAGAATTTGTGGAATTGTATATTTGGGGTAGACTATTCCCATGCCATCTGGGTATTCTCGAATTCTGTAGATAATTCAACATCAAATCAATTAATTTTACCATTATGGAGTTTCATTCTCTTTGAAGAATAGTTTATTTATTTACTAATACATTTTCATGTGTTAAAAACTTCAATAAAAATGGACCCAGAAATGTAATTGGCACTTCCTCTTTTTTAAGGCTGCTGAGGACTCTATTAACATGAAATTATAATAGTGAGTGAACAAATGCCTAAGATAACTTTCCCCTGGGATTCCTTGTTTATAGTAACAGGTAACATGGTAACAGGTAAGATAGGTAAGGTAAAGTAACAGGTAACATGATAAAGGGACAGGTGTTTAACCACCCGCCATTAGCGTTTAGACGAGTTAAATTCGTATTCGATATTTGTAGTATTAGAGGCGGTCAATAGACTTCCTGCACGTTTTCACGAGGTTCTTCTGTTTGCCATGCATTTTATCTTTCATCATTACCCACCCATCAGTTCATCGCACTCAACCCAGGGTAGGCCGGAAAACGTCGAGAATCAGAATATAGCAATTGCAGTCGTGCACCCAATGGAGGGAGGGCCTCATGGTGCTTCAGCTCTTCTCTCCGAGAAGCCAGTGATGTATGTATGTATGTAAGTACTTTAGCACAACAGCTCTTTACGAGCTAAAGCTTATCAGGGGCGTCACGGCCTTGCGGCTATGAGTTGAAGGGTACGTATGGTTAGCACAAAGGGATCCCTACGCCGTATCTGTGGTCCTCTCAACCTGAGAAGTGAGCTTTGTCATCGTCACACAGCATCATATACTGGGACATTGCAAGGAAAGCGCACAGTTAATTTTTGCCCCGACTTCGAACCCAGGGCTGCGCTGTGAAAATCGATCACGCCAACCAATGAGCCACCAGGACCCATGAAGCAACAGAAGCCAATGAGACATATTCAAAAAGATAATTTTCTCAAATTTCTACAGTAAAAATGTTCATCAATATATAAATTGTTAACGTTCTAAATATTAACTATAAGTCATCAAACTATAATATATTTTCAACTCAGCATAAAGGAAAAATTCTTACATGAAAACACCAAGACGTCTCGACACTACACTTGTAGCGTCCCCGCCTCATTCCGAGAAACATCCTGTACAGCCTCGATGCACTTGAAAGGGTATTAGTGGCTGGTTGATTGTGATGAGTCTGACGTACCCCTGATAAATAGTAAGCTGTAGGAGGTCACTAAACCACTGCATATTTTCTCCTCCTACCTCTCCGCAGCCGCCTATCGAATTGATTGTTAATAACTCCGGGCGCGTCAACTTCTAAGGCCATTACTCCCGTAAGTGCAGTGCGCGTTGTTCCTCTTGGGAGGTGGCGGCGAACTGGATGGCGAAATCAGGCGCAGACTTACGTACCTGATTGGGAAAACCGCAATAGCCGACGGTATCTCTCACTAACGGGGCACCGCCCGAGTCGGGACAAGCTCTAATCTCCCGAATGGTCTCTCGGTCGGTGTATGCTAGTGTAAGTGTGTGTAAGGGGTGAGGATGGGACAAAAAAGAGGTAGGAAAGATCGCGCGTGGTCCGTGGCCCGTTTGTTAGGGTACTTCACCGACATTCGCCTGTTGTTGATTGGAGAAACCACGAAAAACTACCGACGAGAGCAGCCGGCTGTTAGAATGCTCTTCCAGACAGCGGCTGAATTGGACCTAGCTATAGTGTCAAAAATCCTACACTGTAGGGGCTCGTACCTAGGGCCAGCGGGTTAGAGGCACTGCATCAGTTCATGCCCTGAGTCACTACTCCCGTTAGTAGCCTATCTGTGGCGACCTGTATTGTAGCGGTTGGACCGCTCACCTTCCACCGCTGGAACTGAGATTCCAAACCCGATCGATCCACGAGGAATTTGTGGGGCACAAAGCAGTAGACTTTATCGAGATTCTCGCGTTGCCCTGTCTTTCGTTGCATTATTGATCCACCATAATTTTGTTTCTTGGTTTGTTTTTTCGTGTCTCCGGGCGCGTCAACTGTTTCGGTCATTAGTCCCGTTAGTATAGTGCATGTTTTTTCTCGAGAGATGGCGGTGATCTTCCCCCGCTGAATGGCGAGATCCGGCGCCGACCTAACATCGGCTAGTGGGGTTTCCACCTAACCAGGACTCTCCCACCAGCGGGGCACCGCCCCGGCCGGGACAAGCTCTAAGCTCCCGACCGGTCTCCCAGGATATGTGGTAGTGTAGTGCATGTTAGTGTAAGTGTGTGTGTAAGGGGAGAGGTTAGGACAAGGAAGAGGAAGGAAAGATCGCTCTCGGACCATGGTCCGTTTGTTAGGGTACTGCTCCGGCATTCGCCTGGCGTTGATCGGAATAACAACGGAAAACTACCGATCAAAGCAGCCGGTCGCTAGAATTCTCTCCAGGCAGCGACTGAATTCGACCTAGCTGAAGAGCTAGTGTCGAAAATCCTGCCGCCGTCAGAACTCGAACCTAAGATCTCCCGGTCAGAGGCGCTGCAGTGGCATAATTTGATGCACTGAGCTACCACTCCCGGTTCATTTTTTGGTAATCACAAGAAAAATATAAAAATTCATTATATTGTCATAATTGTTCAACACTAGCATTTTCCGAGCACGGAACTTTGCTGATCAGATCTTAACAAGGATTCGGAGCGGATGAAAGAAAGTTCTATCTGAAGGCTTGGTACTCTAGTTTCCACTAAACAAGAGTTTTCAACGATATCACATACATACGTGAATACATTTTCGAGGAGTCGGTGATGCGGCCGCTCAAGTGAATAGTGGCACCATTTAGCCAGTGATGGATACTAGAGGGGGATTAAAGAGATCATACCACACTCCAAATGCGACAACGTGATAGGAAAATGATCTGTAAATATTAGTTCATGCAATTAGTTTATAATGTTAAATTTGATTGCATGACTACATGTTTCAAATTTTTACGCATGTAATAAAGCAACATTATAAACGAGTTGCATACGCTTTTTTGTGTAACAGTACTATATTTTTATAAGAGAAACGAACTTATTTTTCGAAACAACATTCTTGTGAGGTCTCGGATATTTGACATCTGTGCGAGAAAACGCTGGTCGGCTGTTCCATTCACCGCTATCTCTCCACGATTCTCTCGCTGCGATTGGCTGAACGTGTGATGATGCAATCGTTGGTACCGTAAACTTTAGTACATCATTTGTGCCATAAATGGCCTTTTATGAACGAATTATGGCAACAGAAAAGGTGGTTTATAATGCTGGTATACAAAAAAATATTTGTTCGTTTTCGATAGTCACGAATGTGCTGTTTGAAAGATGAGCATGAACGTAGTTGAAATTACTTCTGCTTCACGAACAGCCTCTCATCCTTGACTCCAAGAACGCAGAAACCTTGGTTTCAGCGTTGGTAGCAGGTGAGAAGCGAGTTTGGCAATGCATGGCGAAGATAAGATAGTCATCGAAACACAGTAGCATTATACTGCTACAAGATTATTTTGTAACATTTTGCAAACGCGCATCTGAAAGTTCCGTTTCGTTACATTTAATGAGTAGTTGTTGTAGGTAAATATGTAATAAATGCAATTATATTAAAAAATATACAATATGAAATATAACATACCTTTTTAAAAATATGATTGAATGCAGGTATCTTGTTCCAAAAAATGTAATTAATGAAAATTCGTTCCCTAGTAGACCCTACACATCAAAATCACTCATCCATTCCAGGTGCGATCATTAGGGTTAGGATCTATCCTCTAAATAAGAGGCAGATTTTGATGACCTAAAACTTTTCCAGAAATGATCAATAAATAGCTCTATAATGTCCTAAAAGCAAATAAATATGACATAAAACATGTTATCAAAACCATTCCGGTTGAACAACTTACGCTGTTGGATACGTTACTAATAGAGTCAAGGCTTCTTCTATTAGTTCAAGTGAACTCACCTTTCAAACTTTTGGTTTGGAATGTTTTACTCTGGAGCAAAACGCAAAACATCTCTGTCTTTCGTAATTCCGAAATCGGCTAAACCGCCAATGGCGCAAACAGGCGTTACAGGAATCTTAGATAACACACTCACGACTTCTGAGCGCAGAAACGAAATATGCTACCAGGTACTTAGCAATTCTGTTGAGAATATTTGTAGTATCTCTTAAAATTTATAGGAAGCAAGTACCATTAAAATGACATTAAAGTCGATGAAATCAGCGAAAATGGATTAAAAATTACTGGAAAAAGTAACAAAAAGATTTATAAGCCGTAATCGACGAAAAATGCAAAAACGAAAACCGTATAACCTCGGATCATTTCCTTTTGTCATAACATAAAATGAATTTCTATACTAAATGGCATTTTTCTAAAGTGAAAAGAAGAAAAATGACTTTATTAAAATCCGCCCTCTAGTCATAAAATATCATAAAAACGAATCACCCTCTCACGTCCTCTCTCTCTCTCTCTCTCTCTCCACGCTCTACGCGTCGTGTTTGTAGGGGCAGGGAGAGGAGATGCGGTGGGCGACAGCGCATGCGACCGAAACCTCCCGAACGCGACCGAAAGCCGCCTCTTCGGAGGCGACCTCCGACGCACACGAAAAACACCTGCTCCTTTCATCTACCCCCTGCCACCGCTGTTACAGGCTTTCGACTCCCTACCAGCCCAGCACAATCACCCTTCTAACCAGGCTCCACCTTTCCATTCCAACAGGGAGAGGTGGCTTAGGGCATCAACTGATGCCACTGCAGTGCCTCTGACCGGGAGGTCCTAGGTTCGAGTCCCGTCGGTGGCAGAATTTTCAACACGAGCTAGATAGGTGGGTCGAGCTCTGCTGCTCTCTGGAGGAGAATTCTAGCTGCAGACTGCTCTGATCGGTAGTTTCCGATCGGTAATTCTCCGATCAACATCATGCGAATGCTGGAGTAGTAGCCTGAGAAACGGGTCACGAACCGCGCGCGATCTTGCCTTTCCGATCTTAATCCTGTCCTCATCCCTTACATAGTTACACTTATATGCACAACACTATTTCTCGAACTTCAAAAACAAAGAGTCTTGATGTAACCGGGAAAATACTTTTTTTACCAGGGGGAAGTCTATTATCCTCGCTCAAATGAAGCCATGAAAATGCAGCTTTTTTTCTTGTGTCTTGCCATTTAATCCAACTGAATTCACGTAATGGCTCTGGTTCTTCGAAGAGGAGAGTTTCTGGATTTCAACGGTGGCAACCGGTGTTACAAGAGCTAATTTGGCAGAGTGGTATACATAACAGGAGAGAGGTATCTGCAATGCTATCGATTGGCATATTGGTTACTTGATTAATGATTTCATTAGATAGTAGCACCCACCCAGCACTAACCTCCACGGGTGGTGACGGCAGGATGTACTTCACAGCTACGTCGTGGCATTGTCTGTTTGCTTGCTGGATTGGTTGATTGATAGATTGAATGATTATTTCGTGTTTCCGGACGCGTCTATTAGTAAGGTGATTAGTTTCGAAAGTATTATGCAAGTTTTATCTCGGAAGGCGGCGGAGTTCTTCCCTTACTCTATACTGAGATCCGGTGCTGGCTTACACATAAGCTTGAGGGTCTTTTCCCACACAGATATCTCCCACCACCGGAACACCACCCCAGCAGGCCAAGCTGTAAGCTCCTGACATGTGTCGTAGTATAGAGTATGTGAGTGTGTGTAAGTAAGAGTGTGTGTAAGTAGGACAAGGAATATGAAGATCGCGCGCGGTTTGTGGGCTGTTTCGTACGCCTCCAGCATTCGCCAGGTGGTAATAGGACAAAGGATGCAAACCAAAACTGCCGATCGGAGCAGCCGGAAACTAGAATTCTCCTCCACTCAGCGGATAAACTCGACTTAGCTATCTAGCTAGTGTCGAAAATCCTGCCACTGCTTGGACTGGAACCCTTGGATTATGATTGATTGATTTTTTTGTTTCCGGGCGCGTCAACTGCTCTGGTCATTAGTCCCGTATGTGTAGTGCATGTTTTTTTCGCGGGAGATGGCGGTGATCTTTCCCAGCTGGATGGCGAGATCCGGCGCCGACCTACCGTCGGCTAGTGGGGTTCCCCCTCCCACCCCAGGACTCCCCCACCAGCGGCGCACCGCACCAACCGGGACAAGCTCTAAGCTCCGGACCTATCTTCCGGAATACGTGGTAGTGTAGTGCATGTTAGTGTAAGTGTGTGTGTAAGGGGACAGGGTAGGACAAGGATGAGGAAGGAAAGATCGTGCGCGATCCGTGGCCCGTTTGGTAGGGTACTGCTCCGGCATTTGCCTGGTGTTGATGGGAGAGACCACGGAAAACTACCGATCAGAGCAGCCGGCCGCTAGAATTCTCCTCCAGACAGAGACTGAATTCGACCTAGCTGAAAAGCTAGAGTCGAAAATCCTGCCACCATCAGGACTCGAACCTAGGAACTCCCGATCAGAGGCGCTGCAGTGACATCAGTTGATGCACTGAGCTATCGCTCCCGGTGGAACCCTCTCGGTCAATTCGACTGCAGTGACACGCGTTGATGCTCTGAGTTACCTACTAACAAATCATCATCCTACTAATGATTAATCCTACTGACACTTATCCTACTAATACATCAATCCCCATTTTGACATCTATGAATGTACCGAAAGGTGGCCTTGTGCTCTGCCCCAGCAAAAATCGAAGAACATGACAAGCGGAAAAGCGAAGCGGGCCTGCATTCTGTAGGCGAACTGCACGTTCAGACCCGCCGTACACTTCGATTGTGCGGGGTGCATCATGCGGACCTGATCAACTTCCTCACAATTTATACCGTCTTCAACTGTTTCCTTATAAATAAAAAAATGTATGTAGTAATTTTAATTCTTTTTCGCTAATATATACGTACATTCTGTTGTTTATATTTTCTATAAATTAATGGTATAATTGCATCCAAGAGATAAATGCGAGGAAAGTTGTTTTGTATAGAACAGGTACCTGCAATAAACGTCTTAGATGTAAATAAATGTCGTGTAAAGGAACATAGGTGCACAATGTCTTAGATGCCTGGTTAGGAGACATACTATTGGACCGGCAGCTATGCCATCGAAAAGTTGAAGCATTAGAAAAATGGCGTTGGTTGAGATAAAGGCAAAAATCATATGGCCAAAATAGTTTTTGCCTTTATACTTGAATAATAAGCTTTAGGAAGTAACTCAGTTTCTCAAAACCATGTTTGAAACAAGTTACAGCCGTTACCATACGAATAGTTCTAAGCTAGTAACGATCAATAATTTTGTATTATTATAATTACCTAGTATGGGTTAGCGCGTTGATATCTTTTTTCCAACACCACTATTGCCTGTTTCTGCTATTAATACTCTTAACCTGTTCATTACGCTAGCTCTAACGTCTCACACGTCTCATGGACAGCGTGCTAGCTTTCAGTGAAACGGCCCAGGATTCGAGTCCCAGCCGGGACAAAAATGAAGCTGTAACTTTTTTAATACAAATCGTCTCGGATTCTATAGCTTTGTGATGAAACAAAGCTCAGGTAGGTCAAATAAGCTACGTACAGGAATTACAATGCTCACTACTTGCCTCCCTTACACCCACACGTGGACAATAAATACTAAGAGCCGAGGGCTTAAAACACCACTATCTGGTAAAAACTTGTATTAAAGCGACTTTAAAATGCGAAAGAAATATTATTATTGTTGTTATTATTATTGTTATTATTGTTGTTGTTGTTATTATTATTATTGTTGTTGTTGTTGTTATTGTTATTATTGTTATTATTGTAATTATTGTAATTATTGTTATTATTGTAATTATTATTATTATTATTATTATTATTATTATTATTATTATTATTATTATTATTATTATTATTGGAAAATTAGAATTCGTCCGCTCCTACGTTCCCTCCGCCGGTGCTCACATCTTTCCCCTCCGCCCCAGCGACACCGCCGCCGCCGTCGCCTCCACCGCCTTCGCCTTCGTCTTCGCCGGCGCCTCAGGGGCTCCTTCCCTGCGCTCGCCTCGTTTTGTGCGTGGGCGCAGAAGTTTGCGACCGTAGAGAATCGGGTGATGAACGTCCGTCTGCCGCAGCACGCCACCACTCCCTCCCCACCCGCCCCCCACCTCACCCCCTTCCCGCGCTACGCGCTGCCTCCCTCCGATTCGTCGCCACCGGGGCACTGACAATGGCGCGGGAGGACGGGAAGGCCACGTGACTCGGAAAAGGGTGAAGGGAAGCGGCGGGGAAGGGGGAAGGGACCGGAGCGGCCGCCCTTCTGTCGAGCTGCAACTCAAACAAAAGCGCGAGCGCGCGCACGGTAGGTCGCTTTCGCCCTCGGCACAGGCGTCGCCGTCGCCGCAGTCGTCGCTGCCGCGGTGTCTCGTCCCCCGCCCCCAGCCCCCTTCCCCCTCCAATCCCCTCCCGCGGGGGCGCGGTAATGAGATCGCGTTCGGAAACTCGCATATACTCCCCTTGGTACCGAGCACCCTTGGGTTTCGACCCACCAGCTTCCCGCACTCACCGCCGCTTCCCTCGGAACGGTAGAGACACTAACCTCCTCCCCTCCCCTCTTCTCCCCCCTCGCTCATCACACGTCACCGCGCGGGGTAGGTGGCTGCGCACGGCTTCCGCGCCGCCGTTCGTCTCAAGCGAAACAAACCTGACCAAATTCTCATTCCCAGTGAGCTCGCGAAATTGCTGCATTACAGAGCTCGGTGCATCGCTAAATACTAAACAGGCTTTGGCCCGGCGCCCGGCGAAGAAGCAACGAGGGCCCGGGGAGGCGGCAGGAGCCGCGCGAACGCTGAGGTTGGCGACGTGGCAGGGCTGAGGACGAGGACGGGGGGACGACCCAGCGGCAGAAACGATCCCCGCGAGGGCGCCCTGCCGCCGAATGCGTGCGGGTTCGTCTCAGCGTGGGAAGTTATAATTGAACACTCCTCAGCGCACACAAATCAATACTGCGGAACTGAATGAAAGAGGCGCTGGAGGGCCGTTTGGAGAGCGGGGGGGTGGACAGGGGGGGAAGCGAGACTGAGGTAGGAATGGGGATGGAGGGGTAGAGAGAAGGTGGAAGGAAGGAAAGAGCGGACGAGGGCGAATCATCAGGTGGATGAAGGTTGCTCGGATTAGCGTTGTAGAAGGTCTTGCGGTAATCGTGAAAGATAAGTGGGAGTAGAAAGGGGTACTAGGGGCAATAATAAAACCTGAATATACACTAAACTAATTCATGCGGTTGTGGATAGGTAACGAATTACCGAGGTCAGTGAGAAAGAAATGGAAACGCAAGGCAGAAAGAGAAGCGGAGACATGGTGAAGGTATAGAAGAGACCAAGATAGGAGAGGGCAAGAACGAGCCAGATGCTATATGGATTATAGAAGCAAACGAATCAAATGTGGAGGGTGAGAGAGGATGGCTATTATTGGAGGATGGGTTTTGTGGAAGTGAGCGAAAACGGGAGAAAAGAAAAGAGAGAGAAGGAAAGGGAAAAGTGGAGCTTAAAAAAAGGGAAAAGGAGGGAGAGTGGAGGGGGGGACAGAAAAGGAAAAGAGAATGACGTGTACTAAAAACGGATAGAGGGGGCAAACCGGGTCAGAGAAGGAGAAAGCGGAGGAGAAGGAGGAGGAGGGAAGAGGAGAGAAGGGAGGGGGGAGGAAGGCTGGAGGGGAAGCCGAGCGGGTCAGGAGACGGTGCAAGGCCGCAAAGGAAGGTGAACGTGAAAGGCGAGGCGGAGACGACAGCGGAGCAGGGCAGCAAACGCAGTGAAGAAAAACGCCGAGAACAGAACGGGGAGCAGCAGAAGGGGGGGGGGGCGGCGGCGGCGGACCAGGGCAGGAGGCGGGCAGGGGGGCGGGGCTCGGAACGGCCGCAGCGCTACGCGTCGTATTAATTCCGGTGATGGCTTCCGTCATTTGTGCGCGCGCTTCAACTGCCGGCCTGCTGCTGGCCGCGCGCAGGCGGGACGCGTACGGGGACGGCCACGGCGGGCAGCGGCGGGCGGGGCGAGGGGAGAGAAGGGAGTGGGGGTGGAGGGGGAATCGGCAATCGCGGGGCGTGCGGGCGGAAACAGCGAAGCGATTGGGCCGGACGCGAGCGCGAACGAGCCACGTCATGCGGGAGCTCCCGGCCGCCAGCGCTCCGCCCGGCAAAGCGCTTACTTGCGTGCGGGGACGCGCTCGGGACGCGGGGCGTGACTGCGTTTTTTCGATACGACGGTTTTTGTGGATTGTCGGACGATTCTCGTCTGTTGTGAAATTCTCTCGTTCGGCAGACCGACTCCGGTATCTGTAGATTTTGCTTTGTCTGGAGTACAAATAGTCGGAGTTCAAAACGTTGCTCATATGGACAGTTGTTTGGGTTTTCGATAGATGCTGTATGCATGAAAATATTACGAGTGTTACAAAAACCTTAATGAATCACTACTTTTCGACTGAAAAAAAAACTGGTAGCGGTAGCTCAGTGCATGAACTGATGTCACAGCAGCGCCGCTGAGCGGGAGGTCCTAGGTTCGAGTCCTGACGGCGGCAGGATTTTCGACACTAGCTTTTCAGCTAGGTCGAATTCAGTCGCTGTCTGGAGGAGAATTCTAGCGGCCGGCTGCCCTGATCGGTAGTTTTCCGTGCTTTCTCCGATCAATACCAGGCGAATGCTGGAGCAGTACACTACCAAACGGGCCACGGACAGCGCGCGATCTGTCCTTCCTGTTCCTTGTCCTATCCTCTCCTCTTACACACACACTTACACTAACATGCATCAAACTATCACATATTCCGAAAGACCGGTCGGGAGCTTAGAGCTTGTCCCGACTAGGGCGGTGCCCCGCTGGTGGGAGAATCTTCGTTAGGGGGAACTAGCCAACGGTAGGTCGGCGCCGGATCTTGCCATCCAGCGGGGGAAGATCACCGTCATCTCCCAAGTTGACGTGGCCGGAATCACTAATCGATCAAAATAATCCAGATCCGTCGTCACCCTCTTGTCTCATTGTAATTCTCACCAAACACGAATCACCACAAACACTTAAGAGATTTTAAGCACTCGTGCAATTTCTCGAAAAATGTGTGTACAAAATTGGATGCATATTTTTAAGTAAGAACTAAATCATATTCGGTGACCAGGAAAGAATTTAGTGTTTGAAACTATTTCACCGCAAATACTTCTTATGAAAAGGAAACTCCCGATTGGTTATTCCAAAATTGAAAACACATCTTTCAGAGAATACATTATGACACACTGTAGATGTGTGTGTGTGTGTGTGTGTGTGTGTGTAAGAAAAGTTGACGTTGAGAATGCGTGACAAAATATGTCTGTCATAAACAAGTGGAAAATTCAATATAGAAAATGGTTGCTGAAATGTTTTGCGTCTTTGCCGTGCTATTTGTTTTCGACTATTTCCTCAATCCTCCAGTACTTCCATTTTCTCTCACTTCCGTTTCATAATACACCTTGCTACATACCAAGGTATGATGTTAGTGCCCCATTTTTCTTGCACAGAAATATATCCCTTATTCTAACATGAAGCAATTGTCGCTGAATTTCAAAACATAGGGCAGCATTTTTGTCTTCCCTATTCTTCGAATAATTTTCATTTTTAACTGTTTGTATTCTTTTTCTTTCCAAATGTAACGCATGTTGCCATTAACATTCTTATGTCCTAATTTATGGAAAATATCTGCGAAGTTTACATTCCCTCATCTATAATTATGCATTTCCCACTAATGGATGCAAATAAGCATTGTAGGAATACTCTCTCTTCATTCGGTAGTACTTTTGTTCTAGAGATACGATTTATGAAAAACATTTTTGGGGCTCAAAAAAAGTATTACGAATCGGAGATCCATTATGTTGTCGGAGAAAATTTTAAACCAGAGAATGGACTCGAAAAGAAATTGTGTTCACACAGGTAAGATGCTCCAAGAGTCTGAAACAAGAGTTTCACAGGGATCTGCACTAGTTGAACCAGACCGGAGATTTCCGCAATTTTCCGGTTATTCATTGAACAACTGCTAAAATGGGCCAGTTTTTTTACTTTTCAACAGTGAACGTATATTTTTCCTCTTTCATCAATGCTATAAAAAGGACATAGTAGTTAAGGTGACGATATATAAACCCATAAAACGTGATATGCATCGAAATACTAGTTGCGCTACAGAATGGCAAAGACGTTCTCCTTGTAAAGTTTTCTAATTTCCTTGGTGTGGGCTGTTTTGTATAGTAGTTAGTTTATAGTAATATAGTAGTTAGTAATAGTTTTGTATTGTAATTGTAGCAGTTTTTAATAAACGGGAAGTTTCTATCTTACTGTAAATGCGAAATGTAAAAGCGCTTTTTCACAGAAAAAAGTTTTAGCTGTCCAAAAACTTCGCCAGAAGTAATTTGAATCACTTTAACTCCCAAACGCAATGGTATTAACAAATTGCTAGAAAATGTGCATATTAATGGCGTGAGAGATATTTCAAAAAATTACATTGTTGTGATTTTTAAAGAAACAACGGAATACACCAAAATGACCAAACGTAATATTCAACACTGCAATTAGCACTATTCGTTGGAAAGGTTTGAAGAAAAAAGTTTGGAGCTATTGTTGAAAAAATTGCATTTCTGCGTTTCTGAAATTGGGAATTATTTCAGAAACGCAGGAGATGGGAATTATTTCATGCTCGCCACATGTCCCCCATACCCCCAGGTTTGGGACCGGGAGTGGCGGCTCAGTACATCTACTGATATCACTGAAGTGCCTCTGACCGGGAGGTGGTAGGCACTCGAATTTCGACGAGACACGCCGAGTCCCGACGGCGGCATGATTTTCGACACTAGCTTTTCAGCTAGGTCGAATTCAGTCACGGTCTGGAGGAGAATTCTAGCTGCCGGCCGCTCTGATCGGTAGTTTTTAGTGGTTTCTCCGATCAACAGCAGCCTAATGCCGGACCAGTACCCTTACAAACGGGCCACGGATCGCGCGCGATCTTTCTTTCCTCTTCCTTGTCCTATATACTCGCCTCTTACACACTTACATTAACATGCACTACACTACTCATGCCGGGTAACCGGTTGGGGACTTAAAACTTGTTTCGGCTTGGGCGGTGCCCTGCTGATGGGATACCTGGTTGGAGATAACCCCGATTGTCGACGGTAGAGCGGCTCCGGATCTCGTCATCCAGAGGGGGAAGATCACCGCCACCTCGCGATGAAAAAACATGCACTACACTTTCGGGACAAATGACCTCAGTAGTTGACGCGCACGGAATTACTAACAATCAATCAATCTCAGACGTGGATAACAAATAAAAGCAGTGTCCTGGCCTGGAAACACCGCTAGCTGGCAAAAGTAAAATCCGACCTTAAAACGACACACGTATATAGAGAATAATGTAAACAGCAGCAGAGTGAACTTCGAGAAAACCTGCCGCAAACCCGCTTCCTCTACTACAAACTCCACGTGGACAGAGCGGGATATGAACTCCGTTCCGCAGTTGCGGCGGGGTCCGCGGTCTGACCGCTGCAGCACGGGTAGCCCTGGCGGCAGTGTCGTCGGCGGTGCGGAAGAGGAGGAGGGGACGGCGCCGGCCACGCGGACCAGTGGGAAGCTGCGAGGCAGGGGGGCGGGCCGAGCCCGAAGGGTCAGAAAAGTCGGGCCAAGTCGGCCGCATGGGGATGAGGGCGGGGGAGAGGGCGGGGTCCGCAAGGACCGGCGAGGGCGCGGAGGTCGTCCAAAGACGAGCTTACTGGGACGCGGACTCGTGGTGAGGTGCAGGTTGTTCTGCGGCGAGTTCACGACCGAGGGGGAGCTTTTGACGGATTTCGAAACAATGGAACGTCGCTGCTGGTGAAGCCGTGCTGCTTGCTTGTGAAATATCCGTCCCCTGGTTGAGGAGTCCACGTGTCAAGTGATCTTTACGTGCCCGCTTTAGAAGATACAAGTACCAATTCCTGGAAAGGCTTCATTAGGTGTATACACATTTTTTGCGTAGCTTCTTTTAAGGATTTGCTGGATTGTTTTCTCCTGTATTGGTCACAATTGTAGATTTCAATAAAAGATAAATTGTATTAAATCTATTTAAAAAAATAACCGAAATTTAAGTATGCACAAAAACTACACGGTCAATGTACTCATTTCTAAATTTTACAAGAACGGACCCTCTTTTAGATTTTCCAGCAATTTAAATAGGAAATATTCTTATGATTTATGTTGTTTCTATACGTATATATACCCGTGTTTAGGAGAGAATTCGAAATGCAAAGAATAGAGAAAATTTATAAACATAAAATTAAGAGAAATACAAAGAAGACTGATTTTTCAATTTAATTTTGTATGTGGCGAGTGTGTACATTGGATACAAATTAATTATTCGTAAGGTTCATCTTTGGTCACGGTTCTTTCAAGGAGGGAAAAGAGATATTGCACGTTATCTTGGAACTGTCTTCCGAATGCTGGTGGAATGTGTGATCTGACATAAACTGTATACAGGAATTAGTTTTCTTGCGACTCCTAGCTGAAAAGCTAGTGTCGAAAATCCTGCCGCCATCAGGTCTCGAACCTAGGACCTCCCGAACAGAAGCGCTGCAGTGACATCAGTTGATGCACTGAGCTACCGCTATTGGTCAGCGACTAGGACTCAGCATTAGAGACGTTAAATGCACACGACGCGCATCTATTTACATCAATTTGTTTACTGTACGTATGAATGGACTTTTCCACTTACATTATAATTTTTCGTTGGCTCCTTCCGCCGTGCGGAGGATTTAGTGGAGGGGGTATCGCGCCACACCCTTTCACCCCTTCCCCACAGTGTCCCCGTATCACTCGGCCGATCACCACGGCTATCACGCTCTCCCAAACAACCCTCCGGCTCTCAAGCTTCCCAATTCATCTGTCGTTTCCCCAGAGCCTTGCAGCAACTGAAGAATTTCAATAATTGGGAATCCTGAATGTTGCTCCGTGTGCGCAAGAGAGATTGTCCTCATGTAGGCGCCTTTGTGGAACTCCAAATTTGTCTATGAATTTTGGTTGTAAATCTGAAGTTGCGGTGCCAAACGACGACGATGTGCATATAGATGCATTTTTGAGTAGAGGAGAAAAACGATACTACAACATAGATTTGATAATTATAAATGCACACAAAAATTCATTCAAAAGTTGATAACACTAGGGTACAGGAATTTTACCTCTTGGAAGGTAGGAATGCACAACATACCCTATGTTATACGTAGATTACGAATATCACCATAAAAACGTTATATCACGTCATAGTTTATTTAAAAATACAGTATTTGTTCAGTTCACCGATGCCAATTTCATGAGATATCAACAAAATTTGGCGTCCGTTTTCTTTTACCTTCTGTATTCGAAGATTGCCGTCTTCATTTTCGCATCTGGTAGTCGGTCTTAGTGGATGTTTTGAAAACAAGTCACGTGCACCCTCATATTTTCTATTGAGCATGAGTCACCGAAAGGAATTATTTTAACCCCTTACCTTATCGCAAGTAGTAAGTATCCAACTCTTGTGGTGGCAGATTCTGAGTCAGTCGGTGTCATGTACCTCCAGTGCGCGTGTACTATACCTGCAGTGCGCGTGAAACGTTAAATACATTAATATATTACAGTTCTGTGTTTTCATTAAGTGAAATTCGCCACATGATCTGCAAAATTGAATCGGTTCGATAAAATACAAATCATCATTTCACATTGAAAATGTACAAATCAACCCGATAACATGTTACGTATGTGGAAGATTTACACCCAAACTTCTGCGGGAAAATATATGAAATTACAAATCTTGCGTATTCTTTATATTTTGACTGTTGTGTTTGTGATCAGGACAAACCATGGGCCGCTCACCAGTGTTGTGTCACCTGTACAAGGAAAGTTAGGTTGTGATTGTATGAAAAACTCAAATCATTTTTCATTCTTCAACCAATGTTGTGATAATTCCAACATAACATTTTAAAGTCTACATGTTACTGCACGAATGTGCGTATTCCATTTTAAACTTGTTCTTACCTCATATGAAGCATGCTCCTAAACTTTTGTAGTAATGTAACTGGAGTGACAATAAGGAAATTAGTATTTGAAATAAACAAAATCCTATACGATATATGTTTCTATCTTTTGAACCTTGCATGCAAGAAAAGTTTGTAATGAATTTTGAAATCAGCATGATGATTTTTCATCCCATTTGTCTCCTTTGAAATCGCTTACTTTCATCCTGAAGATAAGATTTTTTTTCTTCTCTGGTGTAATCAATTAATGTTTTATCTTCTATTCGACGATTGCTAACCAATTTCACTAATTACGCCCCACTTACATAGTTTTTCAAATCATCAGCATACGTGATCCACACACAATGTTATTAAATACTCCTACACATGAATGAGGAAGTCGTGAATTGCAAACCTGGATATAGCCGTAAAATCAGACCGTGCTGCTTCTCTAAAAGTCCTCGAATTTGTGGTGCAAAAGATAGTAACAAATGTGTAGATGTTCAATTATGAACTCCTATGAACTAGCTGGACTCGTGCAAACTTTCCCTACTGTGTGACTCATTGTATTAAGTGAAAATAGGATGCTCCAGCCAATCTTCTAACGTTTCTGAAAACCAGTGTTACACTCAATAAATGTTCACTTATGCACGATGGTAATACTTTGCGCTCCAGCATTAGCACACGTACGCGGTTTTGTAGCGATGGTTTTGTATAAATTGTGAAAATCCATTATCTCTTCTCAGCGTATTGTAGAGAAAGATGATATACATGCATTTAAGTTTACTGAATATAAGAGCTAAGCAAACAATCGAGATGTAGTAAGTTTGTAATATTTGTTAAAGAATTATTGCAAATAACAATTTTGATGTAGTTATTAGTTGTTTAAATTAATTAAACAATATGCAATAAATATTAAATAGATGCATAATACTGAAACACTTCTGTTGACTTCACACATGAAGAAATATTTGTCGCTGTGAGTAGTCGAAATTTTTCAGACAAGAGTAATAATTGTTTTTCGGGGGCAAATACGCGAGATAATAAACGCAATAGTAAACCAACAATTAAACACCAATTGAATCAACAATGAAAACTGAAACTGAGAAAAACAAATGTCACACTTTTTAAAATTAACTTCCTCTCAGCAAAACACTTCACCCGGCATGGTCTTCACATGAAAAAACATGCAGTCGGTAACAAGCTTGCACAATACATCAATTCCAGACCTACGCAGTCCTGCCAAAAATCAGGAATCCTGCCGCAATCCTGCCAATCCCTTTTACCTTCCATACGTTCTCCACCCTCACCTTTATTTCGAACCCTCTTGCCCCTTCCTCTGAACCTACTCCAGGAAAACCTAAACCAGGAATCCTGCCGCAATCCTGCCAATCCCTTTTACCTTCCTTACGTTCTCCACCCTCACCTTTATTTCGAACCCTCTTGCCCCTTCCTCTGAACCTACTCCCGTTTATCCCATTCCCATTACCAATTCATCTACAACTGATGCCCCATTATCCTCACAACCTGTCACTGCCGGGACACATTACAACCTTCGACCACGCACTCGAGGTAAAAATGGAGTAAATATATAGCAACTACAGTCAGATGTAGCAGAAAAACATTCGTGTAGGTACTTGCAAAAAATAAACATTCTTCACCATAATGCTCAATCCCTTTCAAACAAAACTGAGTTTATCGAGGCTGCTCTACAGAGAGATCAAAATCAAATGGATGTTCTTTGCTTTACAGAACATTGGTTATCTCCTAATGAACTTAGCATTTTCCAAATTCCAAACTTTTACCTCGCAGGCTTTTATTGTAGAGAGAGAGAAAAAGAGAGAGAGAAAAAGAGAGAGAGAGAAAGAGAGAGAGAAAGAGAGAGAAAGAGAGAGAGAAAGAGAGAGAGAAAGAGAGAGAGAAAGAGAGAGAAAGAGAGAGAGAGAAGAGAGAGAGAGAAAGAGAAAGAGAAAGAGAGAGAGAGAAAGAGAGAGAGAAAGAGAGAGAGAAAGAGAGAGAGAGATTCTCTCTCTTTCGAAGGAGAGAGAATCGCATAAAAGTCCTACGCATGGGGGTTCATTTATTTACGTAAGAAATAAATAAATGTGTATGTATAATGTTGAAAATATTTTCAAAATTTCTGTTGTACATCTTATTTCACTAAAAGTGACAGTATTTTGCATCTACAGACCTCCAACAAAGACCGTAGATTATATTTTGTTCTTAGAAAAACTGGAGATAACACAACAATGTCAGCAATCGCTCTTTTGAATCTATTGTTGTATGCGGATTAACATTGATTTTCTGGTCGAATCTTGCGAGTAAGAAAAGTTTCTCAATTTAATGAATTCCTTCAATTTAGACATTACAATTAATGTACCTACACGGATCACACTAAATTCGATGAAGGCAATCGATCAAATTATAATTAACAAAACTACTCGATATGAAGTTGAAACAAAAGATTTAGGACAGTGACCACGATGCACAAGTTCTTATCATTAGAAGAAATGCGAACACTGACAATAAATAATCCACGTATGACGAGATTGTTTACAAAAAAGGAAAATAAAATTATTCATTGATTACTGGATGCCGGAGTCATGGGAAACGGTTTATAATACTGTTGATACAAACGACAAATATAATTCTTTTTTTTCAACGCTTTCAGTTTATTTTAACACTTGCTTTCCTCTTCAAAAAAGAAAATTAAATATTTAACGAAAAAGCAATTCTTGTATAACACAGAGAATTAGGACATCTTGTAAAAACAAGCGAATTCTTTCTTTCATTTCTAAACGTCATGACGTATCTCAAGATTTCCTTATCTACTTTAAAAAATACAAAACATTGTTACGAAAAGTCATAAGGTCGGCTAAAATCATGAAAAACGATCAGGATATTTTGAACTCAAATAATAAAACAAAAGCAATGTGGAATATAATAAAAAATACTACCATATCAACTAGAAAACCCGTAGAGAAATTTGTTTTAAAATATAACGATATAAATATGAACGATCTGGCAACAGTGGCTAGTCTCTTTAACCTATACTTTTGGAGAATTGCTGCCGATCTCACTAAGGGTCTTCAGCCACAAAATTCAATATCAGACATTTCCCCAAAAATGTTAGACACGATGTTCGTTTCCGAAACTTCTTCCTATGAAATTCTCAAAATAATCGGTAAACTAAAAAATAAATATTCGTCCGGTTTAGATGAATTCTCGGATTCTTTGTTAAAGACCTCTGCGTTTGCCATTATACATCCGTTAACTCACATATTTAATTCATCCTTATGCACCGGAACGTTTCCAGATATTTTCAAAACAGCTAAAATTAAGCCGCTCTTCAAAAAAAGTAAGAAAAATGAAATTCAAAATTATCGGCCCATTTCTCTTCTAGCAGTTTTTTCAAAAATTTTAGAGAGACTTTTTACGTACGAATGGAAACCTTTCTCAGTAACACGACGAGCTTTCATATTGCCAACATGGATTTAGATAATCAAAATCAACGGAAACAGCCATATTTTCTTTTCTTAATGTCACCTCATCATTAGATAAAAAAGAAGCACCTATTGGATTATTTTTAGATCTCTCAAAAGCTTTTGACGTCATTGATCATGACATTTTGCTTTCAAAATTACCTTCATATGGAATCAATGGTATTGCTCCAGATTGGTTATATTCGTACCTTAAACAACGATCTCAGAGGGTGGAAATACCTTACTGGAATGATGGAACATTATGTACACACCTTTCCGACTCTTTGCCCATTGCACGTGAAGTTCCTCAAGGATCGATTTTTCGTCCAGTTTCCCTGATCAATTGAGCAAATGCTGAGATGGCCCCTTGTTTTGCTTCCTTGGCATCATGGATAAGAGCCCAAAATTTATTGCTTATTTATCCTCGAAAATTTTATTACACGAGAGCGTGTGTTTTTAATTCAAAATTCAAATACAGTATGACAGTGTAGGGATCACAGAATTTTGAAAACTTGCACAGAATTCACTTCTCCCCATTTCACGTCATACACAGTTTTAACTGTTTTTTACGTAAAATGAATGATTAAATAAATAAATAAATAAATATATAAATAAATCTACGCAAAATCTAAACCAAGAGTGTTATTAAAATTATATCTTCAACTCTTACATTATATGCAACTTGAATCACGAAGACTATGGATTATTGAGTTGCTGACTAGTGGTGTGGATTAACGAGTATTTTGTTTCCACGTACATTTAACATGATAAGCGCACAAGCATATATCGGGTTTTAATAAAAAACCTCATAAATGTTTGGCCATGCATAATTGAGATAATATTGACATCATGGCTATGTTAACATTCTCTAGATAAGTAGTATTTAAAGCAGGAGAGAATGTTTGACCATAGGATAAACAAGGATTAAAAAAATTTACAATCGTTAATGGTCATTTACACCATGAACTATAACAGTGGAGGTGCGGATCATATGTATTAATATTCTCAACTTATTTATCGAACAAATATGAGTCTGTAGGTAGAGAGTACATGATATTACGAGAAATGTATACCAACTTGCCTTGTATGCAACCGCTTTGACTTTTAAGACAAATTAGACGCTTTTAGAAAATGATAATATGGAAAACATATCTTTACAAAATACATTGCAAAAATGTACATTTTTCAATGAAGTTTTAACCCGTTTGAGGGGGGGAAGGCAGATGGATATGGTCTTTACGAAAAACAAATAATCATTTATCATTTATTTAAAACGATGTTATCCCTGATGGATATTAATCAATATTACGCAAAAACAGTAATGGCGTTCCTGTAATGTGTCAGATAATATGATACAAACAAAAACCTACATCGTAATGACCATACTCTCTTTCATTACGTTGCCGTTTTAAAATTCACCAATCAGTCAATTGGAAGCGTCAGTTTTTATTTGGAATGGAATAATGATAAAGAGCTCCAGAAATGAAGTATTAATATTTGATTCGCAGTGTTGACCTTTCTTTACGGACAGAGATGCAGAAAATTTATTTTAAAAATATTTCCGAGAAATCTTTATAGCGATCTACATGATTATGTAGTCATTTTTCATTTACAAATTAACTAATTTTTTTAATGGATGTTCTCTGAAAATTACGTAAGTTGAATAATAATATAAGCAGTCCAAAGCGAAAACGCATTTTCTTTCAAAAAAACTAGTCTTTTTTTATTACAAGACTTTAAAATGAGAATTAAGAATAAAATCTGTTCTACCTTCTAGAGATATAACAGGTTTTGATGAATCTCTTATTACGATTTTCAATTTTCATTGTTGCTGGTCAGTGCTTGGCAGAGGACTCTGGTTATGGAGCAGAATAGGTCCAATATAAATGCAATTTAATACAATTTAATATAACCTAGGTTGTAACGAATTCTCAAAGCAACACCTCCACGGATAGTGGGTATCTCTGCAATATATTGCGCAAAAATATGGGTTGTTTTAAATAAAACACTGTCATCCTCTGAGTATTTTCAATTATTTTACAGTTCGGTCATTTTATGGAGCAAGTCCCAGAGCTCCAATAAGCATCGGTACGTTTCTTTTCAAAACTCACATCCTCTTGATTTTGATTTCCAAGCTTTTCTATTCAAGACGTTATTCTACCTCTTTTACATACGTCGTTCTAATCGCATGGTACAGCAACATCTGCAAGTGGGCACGATTTTATCACCAAATTTCGAATAACAATATCGGATTTGTTGACCTTGCTATTAAACAAAGTGAATTTGTAGGTCACATAGAAGTGTGCACAGACCAATAGAAGTCATAGGTTTTGATATGGGTTTGTACCACTTGGAAGATGTATTTGGAACATTGAGGACATTACAGATCTCCAAATGAAGATTAATAAAGACCTGATCGTGCCTTTTCGTGACTAAGACATGGCAAGAATTAGACAACCTAAGACAAATGATAAATTGAAGATCTTGTTGTCAAAGTGGCGTATCTCTTTCTCCGTTAGTTTTCTAGTTTTACGTATCTATACATTCCTCACACGCTTTTACATCATGCTGTGAAATATTGTGTTTAGAAATGGCGTGTTCCATGTAGTAAACGGTATCCGAAAACGCATTCTATCCCTAACTACTCGAGTAAGGCTGAATTTGAATACTTTTCGTTCCTGACAATAAGTATTTCTTAGAGATACATTCGTTTGAAAATCAGCTCTTCAATAATTTTTACCTATTTCTGACAAGCACGGCATATATTACCCAGGGAAAATTTGAGAACCACTTTATACTATTGTCGTGTTCTCAGTGAGTCATCGTGGCATCTATTACTACTACTTCCGATCCTGGATTCATTCTTCTTCTTTTAAGTCACATAGCATCATTTAATGTCACATAGCATCAGTAGTTGAGTATTTCTTTTATTGCCTTGGTGTCTTCGGAAAGTTCCTTGCTACACTTAAAATACTTGTATTTCTACTCTAACAGTAACATTTATTGACATTTTGATGCCACATTTTGATAAGTGGGTCATCTTGATCAATTATTATTATTATTATTATTATTATTATTATTATTATTATTATTATTATTACCACATTAGCGGGTTAGCCGTGAGAATATTACACACTCTTCTGAACACACTACTGTTGCACCCACCGGTTGCTTCAAATCCTGGCGTTTCATTTCGCAGACAAATATTTATAACGCCGGAGGAATTATATATTCAAAACAAACAGAGAAGGGATTTAACTGATTAAGGCCAACAATATTTTATAGCGTCCCAATTCTTGATGAAGAGCATCAAAAGCGCGAATAAATATCACATCATAATCCCAAATTGTATTAGCAGCGCTAATGAAATACGCGTCCCTATCTTGTTCGCTGAATATAATTTCCGCGATGAGTTTGATACAACAAAACCGGCTTCTAATTTACGTGCGCGAATCTGGTTGCGGCGCGCTGTCGGCTCGTGCTTCCGGTTCCGGGTAATTAGTGGTCCGCGACGGCTTAGTCCTGGCCCTGGACAGCAGAGGCCTACAGAAGCAAGCGCTACTGCGGGGGTGGCCACGAGGAGCTACGCCATTTACGCCCAAATGCAGCACTCCCTCGCACATTCACGGCGTTTTGGTGGAGAGCGTTCAATAGAGAGCTTGAAACTGCGGAAAAGGTCTGGGTATGTACAGACCCTCCCAAAAGCCACGCCCTTGAACGCCACTACGCGTATTACAAAGGCGATTCCACTCGTGAAGATGAATCAATAAGGTTTAAGATTTCCTCTCTGTGAGTCAATCAGAAAAGACTTTACACGTAATAAAGTTTTCAAAAAATCAAAAGAAAGCCATTATTTAAAGGCTAGTAATTTCCAAACCCGTTTGAAGACTACAAATATGTTCAATACATGTACGTTATGATGATGTGTGGATTCCGACAGAGGTAGCCCAGGGCATAATTTAGTTACTGCAGTGCCTCTGATTATGAAGTCCTGGTGTTCGAGTCCCGACAATAGCAGGATGTTAGACACTAAGTACATAGCTAGGTCGAGTTCAGCCGCCGTCCGGAGAAAAACGTTTGCGGCCGGCTGCTCTCATCAGTGATTTTTCTTGATTTCTCCGATTAATACCAAGTATGCCAGGCCAGAGCAGTACCCCAAAAATGGACCACGGACCGCCATCATTCCTTCCTCATCTTTGTCCTTTCCTCGCCCGTTACTTGCACGTTACGTGCACACTTGTACTACAATACCACACTTGTCGAGAGTCCGGTCGGAAGCTTCGGGTTCGTCCCAGCTGAGGCGGTGCCCCGTGGGAGATACCTGCTTGAAGGAAAATCCACTAGCCGACAGGTAGGTCGGCGTCGGATCTCGCCATCGAAAAAGGAAAAAATCACCGCCACCTCTCGCACTAGAAAAACATGAACTACGTCTACGGGACTAATGAACTTAGCAGCTAGAATCATTAGTCAATCAATCAATCATGTAGAGCACGTGATGATAAATGGTGAATCCATAGCCAGAGGTGCAGATTGTGTAAAAGCACTACAATTTACAAATGTAGAAAAAAGCAATGTTGTCTCCATTCAAACTGCCTTCACTCGTCTCATGTCAAGATGAATTGGTATACTCTTAAGTCTCAAAGTGGCGTATACGCAATATTTTGCTGCACATTGATTTTACTTAAAAAATTATAAATGTGGGAAAACTCTTTAAACGAAACAGACTTTCAACAATGTAGTTTCATTAACAAGATGTTGCAGTAATACGATTGTTATACAAAAATACCCTGTTCCCCCCCCCCACAATCCCACAACCCCCACTTTCAGAAGTCTTTCCATTTCCTCGCACACACTGCAGTCCTTGCGATCACTCATAAACAATATTCTACTCGGCACATCTCATCTGACCGTCTTGCGCACGGTACCCTCTTTTCGCCGCCGCCGCCGCCGCCGTTCAAACACTCATTGGTACCCTGCACGACGCACCTGCCGGCCAGCGCCGCCAACCAACTCGTGCAGCCAACCTCGGCCTAAGATACGCGCATTCCCCCATAAATGATGTTCCTATCCTTTCTGGTGTAATATTAGAGTAAATACATAATATTATTGAGAAACATTATTATTTCATTGCTTGGACCTTAATGGAGTAATGTCTGTCTGTCGCTCGTCTACCCAGAACATATAAAAGTATCACTAAATATTTACTCGTACTTTTCTAAAAGGCAGCGAAAGAAATGAAAAATGGGGTGGTTATAGGGTTTGTGACACCCCTAAACCCATAATTAAATCGGTTCTTTTGGGACCAATGTTGATCTTGCATCGAAAACAAACTTTTTTCGCTAAGGTATTGAATTCTATTATATATATATATATATATATATATATATATATATATATAAATGTATATGCGACGCGCCACGTTTAACTTGCTTTACCCCTGAACGATGTTTCAATTCGCCGTTTTGGGTTTGGTTCGTGGGCAGGGCATATGTTCGGCTACAGCTCAATATATATATATATATATATATATATATATATATATATATATATATATATACACACACACATGCATGCACACACACTTTCTGCGCCAAACAGTTACCTACATCCAATCTGTCCGGTTGTGTGAACGTGATATCTCGTTAGGGAACATTGCCGAGGGATTTCAAATTTTGCCTGACACGGGTTGTTTGGATGCCAGAGGCATGAAATGAACACATGAAATGAAATGAATTTCCGCTTTTCCAAATTCCGCGCACCTCAGCCTAACCCGCACATTGTTGGTTCAGAGACTAGTATTCGTAGGCTAACCACTCGCCCATCAATGCCATAAACACGGGCGCATTGTGCATAATTATGCACTGTGATTATGATCAGTTGGTATGTGCAGTGTGAGAATGGTCGAAATAACAATCAAAAATTTACATTCATTGTCACGCGAAATCAAAACTCATTGTTTTCGAGTTATATCGAATTTATGGGTATTTAACGATACCACGCGCACCTCACAAATACCCTGAGTCTAGTTTTCATTGATGTTCTGCGCGCATTGGAAATTAGCAATAAAACAATTACTTCTTTTAGGAGTATTGTAGCGTAACGGTTAGGCAGTTTGCTTGTTAGCTCCAGACACTGGGATCAAATTGCAGCACACCAGTTGTATCCGACAATGTAGTTGTCAGGGCAATCCTGAAGTCCAGAACACCACCATTCAAAGAGAATCAAACATTTACTGGCTTGTTTACGAAAAGGAGCCTACAGCAGGTGCTTGCCATGCTACCTCAATTCTAGTGCCGTGCGCATCAAGAGAATGCAGTCCGAACACCTTAGTGTTCTAAAATGTGATGCTAAAATGAAGGGTCCTTTCACCTTCAAAAAATTCGCATTTACATTTACGGTCGCGTGGAAGCTAGTGGAACTTCATCTCGTGTTTCACATGTTGTTTCTGCTTATTCTTTGTTCTTGAAAGGCTCGGGGGGACATAACGGTAATACAGCATAATGATACGGAAGTAAGCATATGTTATTTTTTATCAAGTAATACCTTTCAATTGATTATTTTTTCGATGAATAATCTTCATAAATACCTTTCACGCTTTGGACATTCCCAGGCAAATCCACCCAAAACGCTTAACTGCTCGTGGATATATCAGCAATTCGAAAAGTACTTGTGGTATTACCTCTGACAAATCATGACGAAATTACCGAGATTTAATGAATATTAATGTTTAATGAGGGCGATGAAAGTGCGCATTTTGGCAGCGCCACAGAATGATTCACAAACCATTCACAGAACTCCGAAAAATGAGCGAGGAATGCCGAAATGAATAGTTAAGAGGTGCCTGATAATGGAATTTAATGTGAGGGAACATAATTCGAAAAAATGAAGAGTTTTCTGGAATTAGCACACTATTCATGTAAGTCAAGTCTGTTTCATTGAGCTCTTTTTACATCTATATTCAGAATTTGATTGCAGAAGAAGACATCAAGTACGTAAGATGCAAAATTTTAAAACGTAAATCCCTTCGATGCTATGATTTTCAATAATTACACGTGACTGAAATGATTGGAGCATTTGTATAAAACTGTAAAACATTGGAATCATGAACCAATTTGTGATGGAGCTATTTGCAGCTCAATTAGTAAAGTAACTGCTGGGCGTCTGGATTCAAATTACTTTCAAACCACGTATGGTGGCCGATTTCTGCATAATGTTTTGATACAACCAATTAATCATTAGAAGTACATTTGATTCCATGGATATAACGTAATTGCTAAAAACAGTGAAATAACATTAAATGTTACTGCATTAATTATTAATATATTGTATAAATCAAGTGGCCATAGTGTTTTTGTAACAATGGTGCACTGTATATTCAAAAGAACTTCTAGACCATATTTAATCGACATTATGTTTATGAACATTTATTTTTGTTTTTACGTGTAAGGTACATATGATTCTTTAGGAGAATCCATCAAATTATTTTTTTAAGCTAATAACCAACACATTGTGATTCGTCTAGTCCACGGACAGGTAGAACGCCTGAACGTGATCATAGCCAGAGTTAAAATGCATTAGAAAAGACTGAACATCATATTGTGACGTATACAGACGCCGCCGTTTGTGTGGAAAATTCTAAGAATACTTGATTTGTTGATGTTTCCGGGTACTAAACTACTATGGTCAATATTCCCGTTACTTAGTGAATGTTTTATGCCGGGAAGTGATGGTGTTCCCCTCCACTGGAAAGTGAGATCCATCGCCGAATTACACGTCGGCTTGCGGGGTATTATCACCTGTTCTCTCTCCCCAGCGGGGCACTGTTCCAGCTAGGAAAAGTTCTCCTGACATGTGTGGTAGTGTATGGATTGGAGAAACTACGGAAAACCACCGGTAAGAGCAGCTGGCCGCTAGAATTCTCCTCCCGAAAACGTTCGAATTCGATATATCTATGGATCTGGTGTCGAAAATACGCTACCAACATGTCGTCGGGACTCGAGCTCTATGACGTTCCGGGCTGAGTCGCTTGCAGTGTCAGCGGCAATGCTGGCTAACTCAGCAAGCGAGAGTTGTTTATTTATACAATATTTCAATAGATACACAATTATTGTCAAAATTCACCATTCTTCAAAATTATTATTACCTAAAATTGAACTTCGAAACTAGTTACCGTTATGTATTCACTTAGAACATCAAAACGTCAACAGGCGAATTTTGAAATCTGGAAGTAAAAAGGTTATTTGACACCTTTGACCAACTGTAAACTCCTAATCGTTTTTCTAATTTTTTCCAATACATAACCAGTTTTTAGAGAAAAATGTGTTGAGATAAACATTGTTAGTTGTGTTTCGAACTATTTGATCTATTTCTTCTCCTTTGATACATGATATTCCTAATGCTAACATAAGATGACAAGGAAAAGGAGAGAGGGAGAGGGCAGTGAGTCAGGTGCGGGCTTGAAGCGATAGCTCGAGGTGTTGGAAACTAGGAAGAACCCTCTGATCAACTGAGCAACTCAAAACCCTGATCCCGAACTTCGAGTTTCACGGCAATCGCTACGAGTGCTGTAGAACACTGCTCGTCTTACAAAGAATTAATTAATTTGGTGCAGCGAGACCTGCGCCGCAAGTTCTTGATCAAGTTCTAGAAAAACAGCTTGGATCCAGTGGAAAGTCCTGAACCACAAAGATCGGAAATTATGAAACATCTTGGCTTCTCTGATACGCATTTCGTTAATTAAACCATTCATTGTGTTGTTATTTTTTAATTAAAAATGTTAAGTTTCATCGAGTTTAAATCTTGATGTGGGAATGAAATGAAAAAGTGAAAGAACAAAACATAATTAAGTGTATTGACGCAACATTTTTTTCACGGGGTCTGGAGGAAGGACCGCACCCAGGTTAATGTCAACGTAAGGCGAACCCTGAGGAATGCTCAAAAGGCAAGAGGTAAGAATATACATTTCCATACTCAAAGCTGAAACATTATATAGTGCGACTTTCGGATAGGCCTGGAGCTTGATTTCTTTTCATTAATTTGAGCCAGACTAAACGAGTCGTCCTGAATAATATTCGTTTATTAACTCACTTGCGTTCATTAAAGAAATGTTTAAAAGAAACATGTTTTTTTGTGTTGTAAGTTTTCTTAACAAGTAAGCTACAAGAGGATCAGCGCAATGACAAATAAAAAAATTCTTAAAATCTACTATAGTACATACAAACATGAATGTGGTGCATGAGTGTTGACGCATAACTCAATGATGTTATCTGACATAAAGTATAGAATATAAATAATTGTGTACGAAGTTTTAGAATATTTTTGTTTGGAATTTTGTTTCCAACATTTCTATACATTCTATTTAAAAGTTCTTCAAAATGTCCCCTAAAAGGTATACTAAAGTTGGATATAAAGGATAAAAAGCGTTCCATTGGTTACAAAAAATATCAACGAACTTAATTTTTTTATTGATTGATTAGTGATTTCGAGCGCATTAACTGTTAAGGTCATTGGTCCCGTAAGTGTAGTGTATTTTCCCTCGTACGTTTGCGGTGTTTTATCTTTCCCCGCTGAATAGTGAGAACTTGCGCTGGCCTACCGTCAGCTAGCGGGATTTTCCTTAACTAGGTATCTCTTACGCTAGTTAATGTCACCAATGGCGGACACCGCTCCAGCTGGGACAAGCTCTAAGGTTCCGACCGGTCTCCCGGTACGTGTTGTGTGTAGTGTATGTTAATGTGTCGCATCCTGAGTAGAAAAGTGTTGTAGTTAAAAAAGCTATTTTTCAGGAGAGCGCTCGAAAGGTTTAAAATTACATGATCAACTCACATTTATGAAGTACGAACATCGCCATTAATTGAATAAAACTGGCCTAAAAAGAAATCACTCTATTCCAGATCGAAATAGTATAAAATTTCATTTTAGATAATGTACATTACTCAAAATTCAATTTTTTTTAGTTACGACACTTTTTTACTGGGGGTGGTGTGTGTGTAAGGGGCGACGATAGGCAAGGAAGAGGCCAAAAAGATCGCGCGCGGTCCGTGGCTCTTTTGTTAGGGTGCTGCTACAGCATTCACCTGATGTTAATCGGAGAAACCACGGAAAACTACCTATCAGAGCAGCCGGCCGCTAGAATTCTCCTCCAGACAGCGATAGAACTCGACCCAGCTATATGGTCATTTGGTCGACCCAGCTATCTGGTATAGCTAGCGGCAAAAATTCTACCAGTGCCGGACTCAAACCTAGGACCTACCAATTTAATACCCTGCGCCACCTCTACCGATAATTCTTTTTGATATTAAGCAACAGAACATATGATAATAAATTACAAATTTTTCCGTCTTCTTTTGTATCTGTCGTTTATCCTTAAAAATTAAATGTTTAGAAAACGAAGAAATTATAACTATGAATTCACAATAGTCACGATACTCAATTGTGAAAGGACATTTTATATCAAATGAATTTCCTGATGATTAGAAACTCAGCTACTTAAAAGTGGAGGCTTCTTTTATTATTGAAAAATCGAGATATTTGTGAGAATACTGGAGTATGAAATTGTTATCATTAAGGCATTCATGTGCAATTCTTTGTGTCATGATTAGGGATGCCGAAAAGTGTTGATAAAAGAAAAAGTTTGGGAATCTTTAAACTAGACGTTTTGACTTCCATTATAACAATCTCTATTTACTACCTAACCGTATCTGTTTCATAAATCTCAAACCGCAAGAAAAATTAGTCCTTTTACCGTTATCACAGAATAAAACTGACCACTATATTTATCGAAATGTGAAAAGGTAATTAAATATATTAAAAATAAACAAAATGTTTAAGGGTACCACAAAAATGAAGAAAGAACTCTGTAAATTTAGATGGAAATAATTTTTCAGATACCAAGCTTATATAAAACCCAGGAAAAGTATTTATAGAACGAGCTGAACAAAAAATTGCCAATAGTTGATGAATGGGAGGAAAGAGGAAAGGAAAGGACTATGAACAAATATAACTAGAACATTCCCTTCTTTGTCTCGATCCCTATATTCTTAATTATTTGTCTTTAAGCAGTGGTATTTATCAATAAGAAATTAACGATCGACATGGTGTTTATAATTAATAAAGTAAATTGGACCAATTCTCAACTTTCAGCACACATTTCTTACTTAGAAATCTGAAATACCTAATCTGGAACCTGGCGATATGTGGGTGCAGAAGCGACCCGCTGCGACACTTGTCGGCCACTTAGTACTTCCGAGTACACAATTTTGGAAATGTTACCATGGGCCTCGGGGTTACCTCTGGTACGCGCGTGGTAGCAGGCAACTGGCAATTCGGGCTCGCGGGGGGAGCGGGCGGCAGCAGCAGCATTGGACGCGTCGAAAACGGAATAATAGCGGCCCGCAAGCGGGGTAATGCTTCGTCCGGCAGCGAAATGTGAGTTTATGCGTTTAATAAAGCCCCGACTACTTCCATGGCCCCGCCATCCTCCTGCCCTCCCACATATCTCGTTCCGTATTCTCATCAATCGCACTGTCTCAATCTTCTGTTCCTTCTTTCTTTTTCTTTCTTTCATTCTTTGATATTTTTCCATCGCGAGTTATCTCTCTTTCTGTCACTCGTATCTCTTTTCTATACCTTTCGCGATGTGTCACATTCCACAAGTATCTTTTCATCTTGCACTTTCCCTTTGTAACTGTTTCTTTCTGTTATCTTTGTCTCTTCATCTCCCGTGATGTCTCGCAATATGTCTTTTTTGGTATCTGGGATCTGTTTTTAAAATGTTTTCTCTTTTCTCTCTCTATTTCCCTCTGCTTCTCTTCTCGCTAGCATTTCTTTAATTGATACCTCTCGAAATGTCTTTCTGGATCTCCTGTGTCATTTCTCTCTTTCTCTCTCTCATTCAACTCTTCCCAATGTCGATCTCTATCTATCCTTTTTCTCCTTCCTTCCCTATGCCCATCTCTGTCTATCCTCTCTCTCTCCCTCTTATGCTAATCTTCCTATAGCCCTCTCGTCATTTCCCTACACCAATCCGTCCATCCTCCCCCCTCCCTCTCTCTCTCTCCTCTCTCTCTCTCTCTCGCCTATTCCCTACGCCTATCTGTCTATCCTCCCTCGCCCATTCCCTACGCCTATCTCTCTAACCTCTCTCTAACCTCTATATATGTATCTATCTTCTCCCCATCTTCTTGTTTGTCCTCCTGTCCGGTCCGTCTGGCGAACGGATTAACGAAGCGCGCGTGCGCGCATCTGCGTCATCAAAGGGCACGCCCGCCCGCGCGAGAGGCCGTCGCGAAGAGGTATCGCCGTTGAACGCGCCCGCCGCCCGCCGCCCGCCGCCCGCCGCCGCCGCCCGCCGCCGCCGCCCGCCGCCCGCCGCCCGCCGCCCGCGCCGCCGCCCCCGCCCGCCCCGCCACGCCGCACGCCCCCGCTCCACGCCGCCCGCCCCCGCCCCACGCCGCACGCCCCCGCCACACGCCGCACGACCCCGCCACGCCCCCGCCCCGCCCAACGCCACCGCCACACGCCGCCCGCCTCACGCCCCACGCCGCCCGCCGTCCACGCCGCCCGCCCCGCCCACGCCACCCGCCGCCCCACGCCGCCCGTCGCCCCACGCCGCCCGCCGTCCCACGCCGCCCGCCGCCCGCCCCGCCCCCGCCCCCGTCGCCCCCGCCGCCCGCCCCCGCCGCCCGCCGCCCGCCCCCGCCCCCGCCCCACGCCGCCCGGCCGCACCCGCCACCCGTCGCCCCACCCCCACCCGTCGCCCCACGCCGCCCGCCCCGCCGCACGCCGCCCGCCGCACCCGCCCGCGCCCGCCGCCCTCGCCGCCCGCGCCCACGCCACCGTCCCCCGCCGCCGCCCGCCGCCGCCGCCGCCGCCGCCGCCCCGCCCCCGCCCACGCCGCCCGCCGCACCACGCCACCCGTCGCCCCCGCCACGCCCCAGCCCCGTCGCCCCCGCCGCCCCGCCCCCGCCGCACGCCGCCCGCCGCACGCCGCCCGCCCCCGCCCCACGCCGCCCGCCGCACCACGCCACCCGTCGCCCCACGCCGCCCGCCCACCCGCCCACCCGCCCGCCCGCCGCCCCCGCCCCGCCGCCACGCCCCGTCGCCCACGCCGCCCGCCGCACGCCGCCCGCCCCCGCCCCCACGCCGCCGCACCGCACCACGCCACCGTCGCCCCCGCCGCCCGCCCCGCCGCCGCCGCCGCCCCCGCCCCGCCCCACGCCGCCCGCCGCACCACGCCGCCCCGTCGCCCCCGCCACCCGTCGCCCCGCCGCCCGCCCCCCGCCGCCCCCGCCGCCCGCCGCCCCGCCGCCGCCCCCCGCCACGCCGCCCGCCGCACCCGCCACCCGTCGCCCACGCCGCCCGCCCCCACCCGCGCCCCACGCCGCGCCCCGCCGCACGCCGCCGCCGCACGCCGCCCGCACGCCGCCGCTCGCCCCACGCCCCCGCACGCACCCGCGCCCGCCCCGCCCCGCCGCCCGCCCCGCCCGCCACATGGTCGCGACGGGCCCGCCTGCCGCGACGCAGCCGCCGCCCCGCAACCGCGCACCACGCGCACCCGTCGCCCCGCCGCGCCCGAGCGCCGCAGCACGCCGCGTCAGGCGGAGTATGTCGGGAGGCCAACTTCAATGGACGCTACGCTGTAAATACGACAGCGAGCGACAGTCAACACGGACTGATGTACGGAGATGGTGGGGAGGAGTCAACATGAGGAGACGCAGGGTTTCTGTGCAAATTGGATATCAGGGTGGAAATATGTTCACCCTGGGATTTATAATTAGTGCGCTTAGATTCCGTGACAATAGTTATTGTTTCGTTGGTTTTCTGTTTTTCGTTTTATTGTTCCTGTTTGAAGAAATATTAAGCTCAATGTTTTTGAATAGAACAATACAACACTTCAATTTACTGCAGTGATACACCAGTAGATTCGCCCTTCCGTTCGTCCATTCTTTCCTATAAATTTCTAAAAATAATTGGAAGAATAATTGAAAAAAAAAAGAATCCAACGATACTATAATAACACAAAACATATTGTTCGTTTGAGATAACGAATTTTTTCGGTTTAAATTATCTCTGTCAAATACTGTTTCATTCTATTTTGTTATTATCTTAGATAAATGCTCCAGACATGCAATAAGCCGATCGACATATTTAGAAGTTCTACAGCAATTAGTTTGTCATCGTGTAAATTAAAATATTGGTGCAGACATATTTTATAAATTTGCAGAGCATGAATAATACATGAAACGCCTCTGCTGAAAGGGTAATATTTAAAGATACCATTCACGTTTAAATCGCGTCTGATGTATCGATCGTGTTCTTAAGCTGTTCAATATGCAGTCACCATGTTCACTGAAATGTTTACGAGCAATTGTAAATGTAAAATTCAGGTTACTCTTTTGCCAGTATGCAACATTCTTCCCCCACAAGTTAGCAATCAGACGGTTACTTCTAAAATATTATTATTGATTTCTAATTGCCAAGCATGCTGCACTTTACGACAACAAAGGATAGATTTTCGCGCCTAGATAGGCTATGCCACCAGACACTACTGTATGCCACATCGCTTCTATTGGGAATACAAGATACATATCTCAGGAGTGAAAGCCGAAAAACAAGAATAAATTATTGCTAATTTTTATTCTAGTGTCATAACCAACCAGAAACATTCTTGTCTTCCCAACAGCGGGGGCGGACTGCCTGGCGTGGGGAGAAACATTGGGCGGATAAACTGGCACGCCGACGTGTAGTTCGGAATCAGGTCTCCCATTTCAACAGTGGAAGAACACAGCCACTTCCCACTATATAAGCACGATAATGATTGATTAGTGATTTAAGTGCGTCAACAGCTAAAGTCAGAAGTGTATTGCCGGTTTTCCTTCAGAAAGCGGAGGAGATCTCCACTGCATGGCGAGATCCGGCGCCGACCTACCTGTCGGAAAGCGGGGTTTTCCTTAACCAGATTTCTCCGCCCCAGCCGGGACAAGTTCTAAGCTCCCAAACGGTCTCCCGGCATGTGTAGAAGCACTATACTTACGGAACTAATGGCGTAAGCAATTAACATGCCTTAAATAAATAAATAAATAAATAAATAAACAAATAAATAAACAACCAAACAAACAAACAAATAAACAAACAAACAAACAAATAAACAAACAAACAAACAAATAAATAAATAAATAAATAAATAAATATACAAACAAATAAATAAAATTAAATACTGTCTCCCTACTCCACCGCACGTGCCCCAAATCCCATTCCCATCCAGCCGGTTCCCCGGAACTGCCGAGCCGTTCCCCTCCCCGTTCCCCTCCCGTTCGCTGGCGGCGGCCGCCGTGTCCCAGAGCGGCGGGGGCACCTCCGCATCCCAACTTCCGAAAGCGGCCGCCCGTTCGCCCGCCCCCCTCTCCGCCCACCCGTCCCCATCCTCCGGCGCCATCAAGTAGTTATCTCGCTGCACCAGAGAAATCTCGCCAACTTCGGCCGAAGTTAAATATCGCTTTTCTTACTGCTTCCCCGCGCTTTATCCGTCCTTAGAATCCTCCCGCGAGTACAGAAGCACACGAATGGGAGATACTTTCGTCTGCTTTTCCCCGACACAATGGACGCGACGGCGCGGAGCGGCGCGGCACAGCTGCGGAGCGGCCCGGCCCGGCCCGGCCCGGCCCGGCCCGGCCCACCCCGCTCCGCCCGGGCGAAGCGACGACGCGAACGCGACGAGTCGAGTCGCGGAGTGGGGAACGGACGGGTGGCGAGACGAGGAAGCGGGCGATGGGGAACGGAGCAGAGTGCGAGCGGAGAGACGAAGCCAACGTAAAGGGGGCTGTGAGGAAAAGGACGGGGAACACTCACAAACGTTTCGCGGGGATTGAATAATAGAGTTGAAATGAAACGGATGTTTCGTACATGAGTTTTCGATAAATCGAGGCGCTTCTCATAGCTGACAGCTGCCTGGAGGAGATTTTGTAAATTATTGCGGAACCGGCTATACGATGATGAACTTTCAACTCTTCGCTGGATGGAATGGGAGAAGGCCGGCTGAGAGGGTTCAGAGCATCAACTGATGTCACTGCAGTGCCTCTGACCGATGCACTAGCAGGAATTTAGACACTTGCTAGTAAGCTAGGTCAAATTAGGAGCTCCGCTGTCTGGACGAGAACTGTAGCTGCCGGCTGCTCTGATCGGTAGATTTTCCTGGACTTTCCGGTCAACACCAGTCGAATGCCGGCGCGTCTTTCTTGTCCTATCTTCACCCCTTACTAACACACACACACACACACACACACACACACACACACACACACACATGCACTACATTGCGAGGCGCGGCACAGCTGCGGCCCGAAACAGCCCCGCTACGCCCGGGCATAGCGACAAAGCAAACCGACGAGACGAAACAAGAAGTGGGCAACAGGCGGATGGCGGGACGGGGAAACGATTGCTGGTGAACGAGGCACAATGCGATCTGGGAGATTAAGCCAAAGGGGGGTGAAAAAAGAAGAGGAAACACGGAAAGACGTTTTCCCGATGTTGAATAATAGAGTTAAAATGAAACTGATGTTCCACACACGTGGAGTTTGTCGATATTTTGAGGACAAGCAGCTGTAAACTACGAGGTAGCTTACAGTTCCTTGGTTTTGTAAGTGAGTGGGAAACGAGGCCATAATGAAAACGGGAGATTAGCTCATCGCTGGAAGGTATGGGAGCGTACTGGCTGAGGTGGCTCAGTGCATTAACTGCAGTGCCTCTGACTGGTGAGTGTGGCAGAATTTTTTACGCTAGCTAGATAGGTTAAACGCAGCCGCTGACTTGTAGCTGCCGGCTGCTCTAATCGGTAGTTTCGAGTGGTATCTCCAATCAACACCAGGCGAATGCCGGAGCAGTACCCTCCCAAACGGGCCAGGGAACACGAGTGGCCTTTTTTTTTATCTTCCGTGTCCTATCCTCATTCCTCATTCGCACACACTTACACATACATGCACTGCACTACACTACGCGGTGCGGCATAGCTGCGGAGCGGCCCGCCCTCGCTCCGCCCGGGCGAAGCGACGACGATGGGCACGCAAGGCGAGGAAAGGGCGGGTGGCAAGACAGGGATATGAGGCACACAGCGAGCGGAGAGATGAAGCAAAAGTAAAGGGAGCTGCGAGGAAACGAGGGGAAACCACAGAAGCGCAAACTGGTTTGGCGGTGTTTGAAATTAAACTGATGTTTCCTATATCTGAGGTCTATTGAAAGTATGAGGGGATCCCGTAGCTTACAGCTGCTTGTCGTAGATTTGTAAACGAATGGGAAATGGACTACATGAGGATGGCTGATCAGCTCCACGCTCGAGAGGATAAGAAAGCACCACTTGAGGTGGCTCAGGGCCTCATCTGATGTCATAGCAGTGCCTCTGACCGGGGCATCCTAGGCTTCCGGTCCCAAAAGAGGCAAGTTTTTCTACATTGGCAAAATGGCTAGACCGGCTAGAAGGGTTTCCCCCTAACCAGGACTCTCCCACAAGCGGGACACCGCCCCAGCCGGGACAAGCTCTAAGCTTCCGATCGGTATCCCGGAATATGTGGTAGTGTAGTGCATGTTAGTGTAAGTGTGTGTGGAATGGGGGAGGATAGAACAAGGAAGAGGAAGGACAAATTGCGCACGGTCCGTGGCCCGGTTGGTAGGGTACTGCTCCGGCATTCGCCTGGTGTTGATGGGAGAAACCACAGAAAACTACCGATCAGAGCAGCCGGCCGCTAGAATTTTCCTCCAGACAGCGACTGAATTCGACCTAGCTGAATAGCTAGTGTTGGAAATCCCTTGAACCTAGGTCCTCCCGGTCAGAGGCGCTGCATTGACATCAGTTAATGCACTGAGCTACCGCTCCCGGTTTGTTCGCACAGGATTTCACACTTCAGCATACGGGACGGTTGAACGAAGCTCGCAGAGGCGGCTCTCCGAGCGTCGATGCAGCAAGGTCACGACGAAGTCGGCGGCTTCCCCTCGATGACCTTGCCTCCGCGGTCAGTAGCGCGTCGGCTTGGCTGCGTGGTGATAGTCGAAGGCTCTACCCCAACTTGTCGATCAGCGGTGTTTTTGCGGACATGCCCACGTCTTCCATGACAAAGCGCGTTCCACAGCATGCTCGCTCCAAGTCGGCTGACCTTGACGTTCTGCTCCGCCACTTCTGGGATGCCAGTTCTCGCTCCAAGTTTTCTCAGCTTTTCTTTCTGTCAAACGCAATGGTCGGGAATTGTGCGCGCGTTGCCGTCTGAGTGTGTGAGGATATAGCAATGGCAACGCATAATTGAGCGGTGCGTCCTTCGCCACTCGTAAAATGTCAAAGAGAGCAGGTTTTGGGTCTGTCGGTAAATGGCGCATGTTCTACCCTTTTATGGAAAACGCAGCTCGCTCAAATGCACATCCAACCGCAATTTTCCTCCTACTTTATGTTAAACGCGGCGCAGTTTGTGCACTTCTTTTTGACTGTCTCACACGATTACATCTTTGCATCGTATCGCGCACTAGAAATAATAATAAGAATACCCTTTCGAACTATGTGGCGTAACGACTGGATTAAGATTCTGTAACCTAATGTTCGCGCAATCGTCTATAGTGAGAAGACTTTCATACGGCTGTTCACGCACATACTAGCTTTCACAAGACACCTTTTTCGGTGAAAACGAGATTTCGCCTGCCCGTTCCTTCGCTTTTTGGATGGTGTCCAATGGAAATCTCGTTTATCTTATCTGTTTCTACTAATTTTGGTATTGGTCCGCACGGCGTTCGCTTGAGATGTAGTTACCCCGTCAAGTGACGTCACGGGTGCGCCAGTTTCAACTTCTCGCGTTCGCGGACCAACATCTCAAGTTGATGCTGTCATATTTTTACATTCTCGTACACGTACGTATATACCGAGAATATACGTAGTATAGAGAAAGTTATGTAATACTGAGATTTTAAGAATTCAACGAAAATAAACTTTTGGCGTCCCCTGCTACCGAAAATGTGATTTTTTTTCAAAACGACCGTCCGTCCGTCCGTCCGTGAACACCATTTGCGCCTGAACCATACATAGAATTTTTTCCAAAGTGGATATCGATCTGGCTCGACTCGAGGCGCTCCAATTTTAAAACACGTTCTTCAAAATGTGTGGGTACTTTACATGATGCCCCACGGATATTTTCACAAATTTCTCAAAAACGTTTCCAAACTGTTTCTTTAAATTTCTTGCAAGAATGCAATAAAATACACACACAATACAATACACTATTTTCAGAGTTAACCCTGAATATTCGACAAGTTTTTTTGACGTCTTCCTACATTGGTAAAATTGAAGATAGAGATTTGTCTACAAATGAAATTTGTTGTCCATAAATAGTTCTTTCATGACGGTCATGTATTGAAAAAAATAATTTAGTAGATTCCGTACAATAGTTCGTGCAATATTTGCAATTTCAAACAATAACAAAACGGGAGGGGTAACTCAGTGTATCAACTGATGTCACTGCAGCGCCCCTGACCGGGAGGTCCTAGGTTCGAGTCCTGACGACGGCAGGATTTTCGACACTCGCTTTTCAGCTAGGTCCAATTCAGTCGCTGACTGTAGGAGAATTCTAAAGACTTTTAAACGGTACAAAAGTTTGTTACAGGAACGTAACGGCAAACTCCCGAGAAGTGTGTTACCGATTACTCAACTATGACGATGTATCACACGGGGACAGATACCTCAGAGCAAAATCCGATAGGATCACTAGTTTACTGTTTTAATGTTGCCTATTTAAAAAATAATGGGTTAATGATTCAATCAAGTTATCAAATATTTTCAGTCCTTCATTATGAACTACTATTTGATTACTTTTTTCTCTTGTGCTTTGAAGTACTGTTTCCGAATTGGAGGGTTGAATTTATCACTAATACAATGAAGAATAATTATGGTAATAATAATGATATAATCATAATGACAGAAAGAGCAAAGTGTATTGAAATCGATTAAAAAAATGCAAAATTTTGTTTGTTACCAGTCATTGGAATGAGATATTAACGCACTAGTGGCCACTGATTGTCTAGGAAAATTTATTTGAATTTCCAGTTTTAATGTACTATAGTTGCTTGTTCTAAGTCTCCCAAGACAATCAATGTTTGCTACTGCGAATCGAGAATTCATTAACACACACAGTAAGCAGAGTCAGTGTACATAGGGGATGTAATTACACTCCCCGAGACAAGGGCTGTCGCAGCATTCACGTAAGACAGACACTTGATGAAGCACGTGTGGTCAAGGGTGCTCATTTCCTGCAGGCCACCCTTATTGAAACTGCCCAAGTGTACAAGTAAATTTGCGGTGTGCCTGTCCTTAGAATCATCAGGCAAGGGAAACTCAACTCCCTGAGACAATGTACGCGTAGCAGTAGACTCTCCGATGAGTCTCGAAGATATATGTATTTATATTAACATCCGTTTTTATCATCATCCTAAACTTCATCGTCAACGTTGTCGTAGTCGCTTTTTATTCTATGATGCTACACACTAACTTTCCCAATAGATATTCGAAGATGTTAATTGATTGATTTTTTCGTTTTTCCGGGCGCGTCAACTACTTCGGTCATTAATCCCGTTAGTGTAGTGCATGTTTTTTTCTCGGGAGATGGCGGTGATCTTCCCCCGCTGGATGGCGATATCCGTCGCCGACCTACCGTCGGCTAGTGGGGTTTCCCCTAACCAGGACTCTCCCACCAGCGGGGCACCGCCCCAGCCGGGACAAGCTCTATGCGCCCGACCGGTCTCCCGGAATATGTGGTAGTGTAGTGCATGTTAGTGTAAGGGGAGAGGATAGGAGAAGGAAGAGGAAGGACAGATCGCGCGCGGTCCGTGGCCCAGTTGGTAGAGTACTGCTCCGGCATTCGCCTGGTGTTGATCGGAGAAAGCACGGAAAACTACCGAACACAGCAGCCGGCCGCTAGAATTCTCCTCCAGAGAGCGGCTGAATTCGACTTAGCTGAAAAGCTAGTGTCGAAAATCCTGCCGTCGCCAGGACTCGAACGTAGGACCTCCCGGTCAGAAGCGCTGCAGTTACATCAGTTGATGCACTGAGCTACCGCTACCGGTATGTTGTTGATGAATAAATGGACTCAGGATACATTAAATTTGTTGGTGAATAGAGTGTTTGAAACAGAACTGTTCATTTCATTCTTTGTAACAGTCTTTCCATTGTTGGTTTAGTGTTTCATTTGAAATGCTATTCAGTGTATGTAACAGATTTTCATACTTCGATATTAATTTATTCCTATTTGTTAGGCGATTTGGGACTAGAGTACTGCTATTAAGTAAATAATTTCTTTTTGATTTAATGTTATTCTTAATAAAGAATGAAATGTACGGCGAAAAATAGAGCGATAATCTGAATTTGTTAGTCTCATTCCAACATGATAGTACTTGAACTGGTGAAAAAAACTTACATGATTCTTGTAAGAAACTGTGATTTATATTACTGTGCTTTTCTTGGAAATATAATAAGAATTTTAATTAATTAATTAATATGAGTAGATATTCTCAACAACAGAGTAAGTTTGTAAAATAAAACAAATATCTTTTGCAAATTTTTGAAGCTTAAGAGGAAAAGAGAAAATCTACGAAGGGATAATATTTTCAATATGCATCACGTTTAATTACATGGATAATGTGAACGCATCGTTACACTAGAATAACACAAATTAGAAAGAGTGGAAATGTGAAAGGTAATGCAAAATTGAGTAACAGTGGTAGATGGAAGCAGAGAGCGAAGCAAGGCGGATGACCGAAACGAAGATGGAGTAACTAGCAAGTGCAGGAGGAGAGAGAAACTTAAGTCGTTTGCAATAGAAAACAAAGATACGGAAAAGGATTGCAATGAAGGAAAAAATTGCAGGAGATACCTGTTAAAGATAGAGAGAAATGTAATATGGAGGCAAAGAGGTGGTGCAGGCCATAGTGAAGCTAATGGTGGGAAACGTAGTGCTGAATCGGAAGGCGTAGTAATGGAAAAGCCAATGATGACAGTGATGAGGGTATAGGCTTAAAAGGACGGTGATATCGCCAGTTAATGGATACCAATGCCGGGTTAGATATGAAAGGGTGGAGGGAATATAATGTTGATATGGTAAAGGGTGAGGGAGAAGACGTCAGAACGCAGGAAGGGAATCTGGCAAACGAGTCTGGAGAACGGTTATCCACCCGAGTAAAGCGATGGAAAGACATATGGCGAAATATAGCGATGGATGGTGCAAATGGAAGTGGCGGAGATACGTGTGAGAAGATGATGTGGAGGAGAGACCAGGATGTGGGGACAGAGGGGAAGGAGTGACAAAGGCGATGGGACCCGACGAGGCACCGCCAGGCGAAGTGGTTCGGGAGAGGCGGGCGGGGGGTGGCGGGGCGGGGTGGCGGGGCGGGGTGGCGTGGCGGGTCGTGGCGGGTCGGGGCGTGGCGGGCGGGGCGTGGCGGGGCGGGCGGGGGGGGGCGGGGGGGCGGGGCGAGGCGGGCGGGGCGGGGCGAGGGGAGGCGGGGGAGGCGGGATGAGGCGGGGTGAGGCGGGGTGAGGCGGGGCGAGGCGGGGCGAGGCGGAGCAGGGTGGGAAGAGGCGGGGCGAGGCGGGGCAGGGTGGGAAGAGGCGGAGTGGGGAGAGGCGGGAGAGGCGAAGCGGGGAGAGGCGAGTCGAGGCATGCTCTCATCCTCATAACTGCTCCGAGAGTAATTTGCGAAAATTGCATTTTTTAAATGTTGTTCCTGCAGCATTTCAACGCCTCAGAATTGCTGATCCCAAGTTTTCACAGAAGCGCGCACGCTGTCGTGGGGCGCCTTCCCCGCAGCCAGATTTATTTAAAGGGAAAACAGGGACATAAGGGAGCTCGGGCGGAGGCGGCAGAATTTGCTGCATCAAGATTTGATGAGCTTCCGCCGGCCGACGCGCTGGCAAGCAACGCGGGAGGGAGCCTGCTGCCCTGGATCCGCCGAGCAAACTGGACGGGCCCCTCTCCACAAGCAACGACCAAAGAGCAATTGATAAGGCGCTGAACATCACAAATTATCACTGAGCAGTTATATTAGCACGTTACACGATAATGTTTTATTTTGGTTAAAATTTATTGACTCATATGTACGTTTGTGCTCATTTTAATTCGACAATGAATGGGTATGGTATTAGGTATAGACATGATTATGTACGGATGTGCGAACCCATAATTGACATAAATGAAACAATGGCAAAACTGCAATCTCAACGAATGAAAGGAGGGACAAAATATGTGACGAGAAAGAATGTTTAACAATATAGTTTAATGAACTCTTCCTTGCGAGCCGAACTCGATCTCCTTGGTTGCAAGTTTTCTCCACAAGATATTACTCTTCCACTTACAAAATACTCGTATTACAATATTTCATTCATGATACGGCTCCAAACAGGACACGGTGGAGGTTTTCATGAAATTACAATTGCTATAAAGAAATAAATATTAGAACTTGATGGTCAACTTTTGTTTCTTCAAACATGTATATGAGATTGAATTTATTTAAGAAGAAGAAATTTGTGTAAATTACTTTTGTCACTACATGTATTTTTGTGCCCCCCTCAAAGCCACCTCGCAGTATCATGCATTCCTCAAGATCACCCATACCTCCTTCATACAATAAACGGCACAGGTGAATCACCTCTGTGACGGCCTACAAGGTAAAGCGGGAGGACGAGAAGACAAAAGCCCCCTTCTTTCTCTTCAGTGTCTTTAGCGCTCATTAAGGGGACTAGGAATGCAGGACCGTTTCATATATTCCATTTCATCCAACCACGCAAATCCCAGTGTCCACGACCACATCCAGGCGGGTAATGTCAGATCACTTTTTTCACTTCCGATTCTGATGTTTTCGGGTTCGTGTTCGTACACTTGTTCCGAATTTTTCCGCCCACCCGTCCGCGCAAAGGGGCGCAACGGATGACCGTGGAGGAGGGACTGTGAGTGTAAATGAAACTCCTGCTGAGATGAGAACGTAAGACGCAGTAAACCCGGATGGGAAAACTGAAATTCTATGGGCACCTTTTTTAAATTTATTTATCGTCAAAAACGTAAAAACTGAATCTAACTTACGAGGAAGAAGTACATTCTGCGCACGGTTTCTTTAACTCCTTAATATATATCCCATACCATCCTGTCCATAATTGAAATTTTCATGAGGGGTACCAACAAGCGTGATTGACAACACTTGAAAACAATACATTTTTTCTTCAGTTCCTAGTAATGTAATACGTCTCTTTCGTTTCGCAACGGCGGCGAAGGAAATGCAGATTTAATTTTATAGTTATGTCGCAGAAACCATCATCCGTCTTACGCCACCCTTCACTTTTCCCCATAGCACGTCATACGCAGTTTTAACTATTTTTTTGACGTAAAATAAATAAAAATATACAAGCAAAAATATTAAATGGATGTAATTTCTTTGCAGAGTACAATGGACTTAAAAAATTCTAGTTTTATTGCTAAGGTTTAGACTTTTCTTTATTTATCTAGGAATTCTACCGTTGTCTTGCCTCTTGTAAGTACCATTTTTATAAGTTTACTTTGCTCTATTTGAGAGAAAATTTAAGAAAATATGTTTAAACGTTTTTGTAGAAAAACTGTCTTTCCTTCAAGCGAACACTATGAGAATACAACTAATTTTGTCAAAAAATTGTATATTACCATACTTAAAAATCTGATTTTTAAGAACCGGTTTTTGTAAAAAAAAACCTTTATAAGTACGGTAAGTACGATAACACAAGAAAACGTGAGATGGAAATACTAAATGGTTTTCCTATGGCTTTTATCCAACTAATAGCCGGTTACGCTTTACGTCCCGGTGGGATGCATATGCGACCATATACTTGACACCACACACTCGCGGGCTCCTTTGATGTGGGGTTGGCAGAACAAGAGGCACTCCACTGGGGTCAGCTGACAAGATGCAAACAACGATGCCTAAGACAGGACTCCAACATGCGACCTTTCGGACTGAAGCGCTCAATCTCTTAGACACCTCGGCCATTCAGGTCAGCAAATGCTATATTTATGTCTAGAAATAAGCCAATGGTTCTTCTTTAATATTCGATTAACAGATCAAGGAAAACTGGAAGAAAAACTTGACGGGCCTTAATGATACAAGACGCACAAATTCGACGAATAAGCTGTCAGTATATCAAACATATTTACAAGTTGAGATGGCTCAAGGCAACAACTGTTGTTACTGCAGCGCCTCTGACCTAGGGTTCCAGTCCCGACGCTGGCGGAATTTTGGCTCTAGCTAGATGCAGTCACTCTCAAAACTATTCGGACACATGCTAATTTTAAGAAGTTTCGTTATTTTTTACACAAATCATTATTATATTTTAATTCAGCATAATTAAGGTAAATCGGAGTTAGCGACGAAAATAACGAAAACGACTTCTTAAAAAAGTAAAATGACATTTTAATCATCAGTTATAGACATCAGTGTGCCTCAAAACTATTCGGACAGAGCGCGACTGAACTGAAATATCAGTGCTTTAAATATAGAAAGCAACTGTTGAAATCAACGACCTCGACTGCTGAAGGTCACCCATGAGCCAGTGACAGTGTGCTCCCGACAACCAAGGGTTTGGATCGTGGGAAGCTCTGCGAAGGAGTACCATGGGTCACAGAAGGAGAAACAGTACTTTCGAAGAACGTCATCTGGTTGTATTTCACCCTACGAAAGGTACTATGCTTGCACTTTTTCTTGATCCTCGAGATCCCTAGTTCTCGCTCAGCCCGGCATGGCACGGCCCGGTAAAAAATATGAGCTCCACTCGGAACGTCACGGCTCAGTTTGCAGTGCTGCCCACTTCCTTCCTTTCCAATGCGGACTTCCTAGTTTTCGGTCTCTTTCTATTGACCTGTACGTACCATGTTCCTTCTTGTTACTCAATTATTTCCTATAACTATTAATTATTTCTTCAGAATTTAAAAAAAATCTTCCGTTGTTTCTCATAGTTATCTAGTCCAAGACGAGTTATTACGCCGAGTTTTCTATCAATAAAGTTGACAGCTCTGCACTGTCGTGACATAGACTTCGCCTCTCCCCGCAGCCCCCGCTGTGGAGTATCAAGAAAAAGTGCGCGATTAGTAAGAGCTGCCGAAAAATTGCTTATATACTAATGACGAAGAAGAGTACAGTGAGTGACATAATAAGACGGTTCAATAAGGAAAACAGTATCCAGCTACACCCTGAAAGGGGGGGCGACCAAAGAAGTTTTCTAAGAGAGAAGAAATTCATTGCAAATGCCAGAAAATCGCGGGTGTCGAAATAATGAGAGAGTGACGAGCTACTTCACTGTCCGGAGACGTCTAGCGGTGGGGAGCTTTGAGAAGTAGGTTTTCCTATTTTCCGATCAATACCAGGCAAATTCTTGAACAGTACGTTTACAAGCAGGCCGCAGATCGCGCACGATCTTTCTTCCCTCATCATATTCCTCTCCTCATCTCTTTAATACACACACACTCACATATTCACTTCCATGCATGACACCATCACATTCCACCTCTTATGGACATACCCGGAGGGAGGAACCCTGCAAGCCGATGTGTAGTTCGGTGCTGGATTTCACGTTCTAGTCAGAAAGGAACACCGCAACCTCCCGACTAAAACATACACTACACATACGGCACCAATAACCATCGTAGTTGAAGCTCCCGGAAATAATACTTAATGGATGGCAAATGGACTTAACTGGATGTGGCAATGACCCCAGGAAGTGAAACACTCGGCAACCAAATATTAATTTGATAATAGTATATTATGAAACGATAATGCAACGATGGATATTAATACACGTGAGTGATATTACGATTCGAGCGAGTATCATACACTTTACACAGACTAATGGTAACTTTTATAAGCTGAACTTTTACATTGAATCGTTTCGTGGCAGTTGACATGCAGAATTCAGTCAAGGCTACCTACAGGACAGCTACATACACTATCCCTTGGTGGCTTTCTTTTACCAGACTGCCTACGACGGAGTACAAAAGTTGCGGTAATAATTCTAACGTCACCATTTTTGCCTTCTCTCTCATTTCTGGATGTGGCAATTCACAAGACATTTTAAACTAAAGAATTGGCGGGTTTTTAAGGACAACCACACGGCAGCAATATATAACATTATATGACTTGTGTTCAGATATTAACGCCAGTGAGATGTTCTCTCCAATAACTACCACTGCGCTAGCCAAAAGAACATCAAAGATAAATTACGATCCAATTCATTTTAAACAATATTTAACGTAAAAAATACTACTAATAAAAGAAATTAAAACTGAGAGTCATAATATAAGATTAAATGCAATATTAATGTACACAATCGAACGAAACTTTTACTAGAACGATTCTTAATGATTAACTATGCGGCAATACATGGAGTGTATGCTTCTCTGTAATTAGTCAAGAACCTGGATCATAATGAAATCTGTATTGTAATGAATATCATTATGCAACGGGTTGCACACATCAATTAACAGAATGTGAGTAGATACCGAAAAGGGGTAGATACAGATAATAAAACGGGAGTAGCAAAAATATTTTAATCAGTGTATAGTGCGTGTTTGATGCCCCTGGAAGAGAGCATGCGTGACGTTGGGCGGCGTCTGGCCGTCTGCATCGGAATCGCGACGCTTAATGAGCTCCTGTTCAGAGGGGGCGGCCCCCGGGGCCGGGCGGCCCGCGGTCAGCCGATGAGCAGCGCGGCCGCCCGCATCGATTATGGCGCTGCGAGATCTCTCATTGACGTGAGAGCTTGTGAGCGCATCTCGCTGTGTGTGCGTGGGCGTGTGGTGCGTGCGGCGCCATTGGGCCTGCGAATGGCCGTGCCGCGCCGCGCCGCGGAAACCGGCCCGGGATTAATCAAGCGGCTTCGCTATCGACGCGCGCGCCCCCGCTGCGAGCGCGGGCCCGCCCACGAGGCCCCGTGAGGAAGGCCCGCCCGCCGCGCCCCTCAAAGCACTGCGCGGCCGGGCCTTCTCTTACAGGTGAAGGGGTTGCGTTGGGAATCGGCGCAGCGGTTGGCAGTCGGCGTCGCGACATTGACTGGCGATAGCCCGAGGGAGCCTGTTAAGGATTGATCCTTCACATGACAATAATTTTTTTTTTAATTGATGAAATACATTTATAAGATATAATTTTTGAGATGCGTCACAACTATTTTTAACGATACACAATATTAATGAATGTAGTTGAGGCGTTCCGGGCCAGATAAAGGTGAGCCACATCAAGTGACTTTTACAGGAGATGCAATTGGAAGTTGAATGAATTCTGTAAATCAGGGAATCAACATAAAAAGCATACTTATTGCATTTACAAAGATTTATTGCCTACATTACTACACTCCATGACATTACTTTGCCCCTGGCTAGCCAACCTCTAGCAGAAACGAAAGAATAAATATTCAATTATGAACGTTGAGTACAACTTTCACAAAGTATACTTTCTCTGAACATGGATAATACAGAGCAGGCCATTTGACTTTATTTTCTTCCCGTGGATATGAAATCAACCATGACAACCACAACGAGTTCTCTATGTCATTATAGTTGCACGTTTACACGGGCAATGTCCATTAGGGTAGCTGTCAATTCGGCGAAGTCGAATTTTGATTACTTCACCCAAAAATCTTAATTAAAATACTTTCAAAGCACGCTGAAACATCAAAAAACCAATCTGAGATGTAATAACCGGGGCTGGAAGAAGATTGTACTTCTCAATGGAAATTACATAGATGGTGTTTCATCTTCTGAAAAATTTCATTTTTCATCATTAAAAGAAATTGGTACACATATGTTTTAGGGGATGATAACGAGTTTAGAGTAAAATGAGAAGGTTAGAGTTGACGGCTATCCCGGAAACCGGCTATGCCGAAATACTGTGAGTACTGGCCCGACCGGCACGTGGTGGGTCATCGATGCCTAGAGTGATGTGCGCGGTGCGGCTCCTTTGAAATTGGCGCGCACGCGGCGAGGCGGCGGGCGTCTCGGGGTCCCCTGCTTCGATTGATTGATCGATTGATTGATTCGTGATTCTCGGTGCGTCAACTAATGAGATCATTAGTCCCGTAAGTGTAGTGTATTTTTTCATACGTATGTGGCTGTAATCTCCATTGGATGGCGAGATCCGGCGCCCACCTACCGTCGACTAACAGAGTTTTTCTTGACCAGGTATCTCCCATCAGTGGGGCATCACCCCAGCCGGGACAAGTTGTATATCCCAGACCGGTCTCCCGGCATGTGTGGTAGTGTAATGCACATTAGTGTAAGTATGCTTGTGTAGGGGTGAGGATAGGACAAGGAAAAGGAAGGAAAGATCGCGCGCGGTCCGTGGCTCGTTTGTCAGAGCACTGCTCCGGTATTCGCCTGGTGTTGATCGGAGAAACCACGGAAAACACCGATCAATGCACCGGCCGCTAGAATTCTCCTCCAGACAGCGACCTAGCTCACAAGCCAGTGTCGAAAATTCTGCCGCCGTCGGGACTCAAACCTAGGAGCTCCCGTTCAGAGGCACTGTTGTGACATCAGTTGATGCACTGAGCTACCGCTCCCGGTCGCCGCTTCGAGGAGTGCAACCTCCGGAACCGGAGGCGAAGGGCGTGACGTCGCCCCTACTATAAGGCTGGTCGCAAAATGAGACGCATGTCCGTGACATTAGTTCGGGTGGCCCACTAATGTGCTCTCGGCTTCATCGTGTAAGTGGCCTGATACTCTGGGCAAAAAGGAGGGACTTGTTCCATGCGCTTGTGAGTAGCGCATTGTTTGGACTCCGGTACTGGCCTGGAGAGCTAGTAGTTCTGAGCTGGCGGCCCACCCTGCATTGATTGGTTGCCGCAAGGACAAACTGCGTTCTGGCGGGATCCGGATGCCAGCCTCCGGCGTACTTGTGCGTCGGCGGGTGAGGATAAAAGCGAAAAGCTTAGGTGCCCACCCCTGGGATTCGACCACCTGGTAGAAAAAGTAGATGTGTGTAGTGGTAGTTCACACAGCATCAAGACTGCCCCAAGCTGGACGGTCAGCTGTCCATATCCGGTCATAACTGGGAGACCCGATGCCGAATGACGAAAAGATGTAAAAGTCATTTTTATCCACGAGTGGACATAATACGATTTGAGACCACACTCCTCATACGCTTTATTTATTGCAAGGAATGTTAAATGAGCTTCTAGATGACTATAACCAACGCTTTCTTTACCACTAGAACTCTTCTATTCTCTTTAGCTGTTCTATGAACCAATTAAATATATTAATACTTAAAAATAATACATTTATTAGTGTTTTGTCAATAGCAGTGGTGAACATTTAACAGAGAAATGTATGTTTTGCTAGACTGCAAAAAAACACGCTAAATGTTCTTGTTCTTGTGTTCAGAAAACATTTTCTGTTCGATTTTCGATTTTATATTCCTGCACGTCTCTTTTTGTGTCGACCACGTGGTTCATTGAAGGTCGTGACCGGAGAGTCGTTATTCGTTTATTTTTCTCTTCTTATAAAAGATAAATGAAGAACACTTCATTGCTTCTGTAAACATTCAAAGTTACCCGTGGGGATGCGAAATTATGTTCACTGGTTTCTAACCTCTTTCGTGATACTGCTGTATATTCTAGAAATACAGTTTTAAATTTTTCAATCCTTGCAATTTTCTTATCATACATTAATATTTTTTCTTATTTTTGTATTTTTATCACAATTACTTTCTCCCCTTCATTTATTATCATTTTTTGCATTTATAAATTAATTAAGAACTCGGGTTTTCCTTCTTCAAATTTTCTTGATATCCAATTTTTCTTTTATAATATGTGAACACAGCTTCTTAAAAGAAAGAAATTCTAATAGAAAATATTATCCAGAGAAGAAACTAAATGCAATCTTATTCTTTCAATGAAAGAATACACATCTGAGAGAGGCAGTTTATCAAAAAAATTGGTGCTAATTCGAGACGCACATATGCGCATTTAGTCTAAAGAAAAAAAGAAAACACTGATCAAATCGTAGCACCAGAACATAAATATTCCGAAATAAGACGACTGTTGCGCCTTGGCACGCGCCCAATATGTGCAGACGAGTTCTAACTGGTTGGCCTTTTGTAGAGCCAGTTGCCCCCGAATGGTAAAGATATATTTTCTAACTGAATAACATGAAGAGATATCGTTACTTTGAAAATTAACGTGTGAAATGACAATTGTTTGGTTTTCCTTAGGTGTTCAAATTTGGTGATTACTTTATTTAAGTGACATTATTTGCAAAAAATGTTAAAATAAACGGGAAATAATTTATTAATATTTTATCTTTACTTTTTCAATATTTTGAAATACTCAGCCAAGATAAAATTCAAGTTTTCATTTGAAATAGTAATCTCAAATAACGAAGTTAAATTTCATGAATTAATGAAGTCTATTGCATTACACAGACAAATGTCTCACAATGCTTTACTTTCTCCCGTGCTAAGTACTAACGTGTTAAAAAGAAAGTAGAGAAAAGGAGGACGATTTGCTGCAGAAGAAAGAGGAGTTTTTCGTCGGAAAATTGTATATTGTGGGGCCCTAGTATTAGAAAGATGGATAAATCTTCTTGCTACACGACTTTAATACGTTCAGGATACACTTTTGTAGGTCCATGATATCGAAAATTTGGTTTACGGCAAAATGTCTGTCGCATGTTTCCCCGATTGCCCGAACTCGATATCCTGAGAGTTTCAACTAGATAACATGATTGACGAGAGTGGAGTACTTTACATGAAGACAAAACATTTTCAAAATGTTCTTGAAAATTACTCCACATTTTTGAAAAAACTAAATAGAGCAAAGTTCTCTTAAAAAGAGCACATGTTTCATTTTCATTTAACTCAGCATTTTTTTAAATTGCAAACGTTTAATTTTTGGGTTTAAAAAAAAAAAACATGAGTAATTTTCACGTAATTTTGCGTGAAATATGGGCAATTTTTAAACACTAATTTTCTAAAAAAAAGGCTCCAAATGCTTTCTATATTTTTTCTTGAAGAGACAAAATTCAGTAATAAAAGTGGCATAGGTCCCATTTAATTCTAATTATCCCTAATTTTTAAATTATAAATAATATGTAAAGTCTTGAAAAAAAACTTTTTTCTACAAAAACGTTTAAACATATTTTCTCAAAATTTCTCTCGAATAGAGCAAAATATACTTATAAAAATGGTACAGGTTCCATTTTTTGTTGAATCTCTGAATTTTCCAAAACAGCAAAAGTTACAAATGATGCGAGAACATACGTGCAGGTGAAGGAGCATTAGGGATATCTTTGTATTACCGCGATGTATCTCATGACATATGATGCTTTCAATGTCAAATACATAATGTTTTCAATGAAATATACAGTCGATAAATGTTAAATATACGATATGAGATTGTAGTGGAGATTCCTTTCCTATTCTTGATCTTTATTTTCCATATTTTATGTAAATTATTTAAAAAGACTTTTCCGGATAAAATAATCTATATAAACAACCTCCAACCTCGTCTCCTGCTATTATAAATAAAACAATTCAGGACTTTACTAATATGTTGACATTATCGGCTAATTCATCCATCCCTCTAAGTTCTGGAAGAATAAGAAAATCCCAGGTTCCTTGGTGGAATGAGGAATGTACTGCGGCCATAAAAGGAAAGAAAACATTTTTCAGAAAGAACAAGAAGTGTAAAACCCTTGAAAACCGAATACTCTTTAGCCCAAATTGTGATCTTCATGTATCTACGAAGCATCTTATTATTGATTGCCATGTGATGACGACTGACAGAGCAAATCTTAATATTAATAGCCATCTTCATTGAATATTCAACTCTTCTTCGGAACACATGAAGATTATTCAAATCCTTTCCAAATTTAATCTGGTAAATTGTATTTAGCAATTTATTATATATTGTCAATCTCATTTACAAGTACTATATTAATGATCCATCTCGTCTAAGTGTATTTCATGCAATTTTGTAACCTTTAAGTACTGTATTCTAATTGGTGGTCATAAATGACTTAGTTGTTTCTAAGTCGACCTTACATAAATAATTTAAAAAAGCAACCTCCAAACAAAAATAAGTACATAGTAAAATTTATTATATAATAGACATATACCTCACATCATGGTCTCACAAGAGAAACACTAAAACAAAAAAAATATCCCATCGCAGTCCCGTAGACATGAGATCGACAGAGCCAGTGCTTAGTTCTCAGTAGCGTCATCAGTCTTCCTTAATACCTCTTCAGTTCATAACGAATGTTTTTGTTTCGGCAAGAGCGAAAAACCGAGAGAAAAGCTTAAAGCGTCACCCGGATCCGCGCAGATCCGCGAGTCAAGTCAAGCATCGCACAAAGTGTCGAATGCTTCTATCTGGGCTAAAAGACGCTCAAATCCAGATAATAAAAATAAATCAAAATAGAAACATCTATTATTGCAAATTTCTTGCGGATTCGCGATGAAGAATGTGTTAATGTTTTACAGGAAGTTATTCTTATTTAAAAGTGTTTAAAAATATTTTTTGTCTACAACTACACTCTAGACAAGAAAATATAATTTATCAAATGGAACAAAAGTCCATGACATTATTATTGTGATATTCGTGAGGCAAGGTAGATCGATAAAAGGAAATGAAACCTTTTGCAATATATTTATTTGAACGTGTAAAACCGAAATAGTACCATTAAGACATTTCTGCTTGTGGAAATAACGTTTGAAATTAAATGGAAACCATAAAGTATGTGAGCGGTAAATTTAACATTTTCATTTTTGCAAGCAATATTTTTTATAAACACGTATCCCCTAGAAATACAGATTGAAATCAGAGAAATCATGCTTTGCCCCATTTCAAACTCATTTCAGCCCACTGTACGTCCCGAGAAGTTCCCTATTCTGAGGCTGATTACGTCTTTTCTGCAGCGCGGGCCGTGGGCGTCTTCACGCTGGCATCGGGCCCTTTCTTTTGCTAACCGTTGCTCCGAATCTCCCAATGAGAGACGCAAAATTAATCGCGATTCAGTAGGTACCAATTTCGCGTTCACAAGCGGACTTTCCTGAATGAAGTGCTAATTAAGTGAGATTCCGAATAAAGAGATACTGCGGCGGAGAAGACGAGAGCGGCGAGAGGGAGCGAGAGAAAGTGGGCAGAGAGAAGACGAGACGTGGACTGTGGTGAAGGCGGAGTTGTGGGAGGAAGGGATGGAGATGGAGGAGCAAACCACGCTATTGGTTGGATGATGAAGTTGTGTAAGGAAAGTGTGGGGTGGTGAGGTTGGTGAGGGGAGGTCATGAGTAGAAAGGGTAGGTCGATGGAGAAGGGATCACTGGTGGAAACGAGAAGGGGGCGAGCGTGGGAGGGGTATGGGGGAGGACAGTTTCTGCAATGAATTCCAGGCGTATACCGGAGCAGTATCTTAACAAACGGACCACGTTTCCCACGGTATTTCCTCTCTCTCACTACACACACACACACACACACACACACACACACACAGACTCACTCACACACACACACACGCGCGCGCGCGCGCGCGCGCGCGCTCGCGCGCGTCTATACTTCCATGCCCGACACTACACACTTGTCGGAGTCTGGCCGCGAGTATAGAGTTTGTCACTGATAAACCGGTGCTCCGGTGGTGGAGACACCTTTAGGGGGAAACCTGCATAAAACAACGTGTTTGTGCCGGTCCTCACATTCCAGCGAGGGATGAACTCCTTCACTTTCCGAGAAATGAAATGTATGTTTAGTCTTGTAGAATTATACAGAACAAATAGTAAATAACATATTAAATATCATCATTAATATCAACATCACTTTCATTTTTGATGCTCTCTATAGTCTCTAATGGCATAGAAATAGTTATGCAACAGAAAATATAGTACTTGGCACTTAAATTTGTGTATCGATTTTAATTGTTTTGTGTCACCTGGCAATGTATAGTAAAAGCGTCAAATGTTCATGTATAGAACACATTTTGTTATGAGCTGTTGATACAGACATCGGATGAATATACTTATTAGGACGAGTGGTATAGATTTCCATATTCGCTAAAAAAATGTTCTCGCCCTTGAGTACGTCATTTTGGTCAAATATAACTGATTCGTAAATCAAGAGGCAAGACAACGGTAGAATTCCAAGCTAAATAAAGAGAAGCCTAAACCTTAGCAATAAAACTAGAAATTTTTAAGTCCATTGTACTCTGCAAAGAAATTACACACATTTAATATTTTTGCTTGTATATTTTAGTATTTGTTTAACGTATATTCCACATAGAGTGAATTTAGTTTATAATTGAAGACAAAAATATACTAACCGTCGTATAAAATGCCAAGAAATGTGTGCCTATGTAATACATTGAGAAAGAGCGAATGGCGTTATCGTGAATTGCACGGTCAATAGGGATTCGAAATAATAAAACCTTAGGATTCAGAATCAAAGAATTGGAGTATTCTTTTACCTTGCAATGATTAAACAGCTAATGAAAAATACCCGTAATTGTTGAACTAGAATAATTTATTGTCAAGGCGTGATATTTTTAAAATAAATTTAATATGTAACCGTAAGCTATAATAGATTTTATAAAATTATTTGTCTTTAATAAAAGTAAATAATATTGTATTGCACACGTAAACATAAAGTCAATGCAATAAATTAAAGCAGAATAGATCCATATGGCATTGATGATGTCAACTGGCTGAAAATTATCTTTCAAGTTCACAAGAGAGTGAACTCTCATGGTTGCGCAGTATCAATACATACACTGGACTCAGTATCGCTCAATCAGGGTTTTTGGAAGGTAAGAACACCTGCTTGCTGTAAAGAATGACGAAAGCACAGCAAAGAAGAATCCTCTAAATTTTGTTGTAGTTTATTAGTTATCAGGGAGAGTGCAATTAATGATTCTTCAGTTGTCAGGATAAACGTCCTCAATATTAAAATAGTTTTTCCGATAGTACAAACATTAAATAACGAACTTGAAAAGTTAGTTACAATTACATTTTTGAAAAAAATCATTTTATTCCCTTAGGTTCTACTGCGAGTCAAATGTTTGCTAAAAGTTGGAATGTTATTAATACGTAGTCGAAGACTTCTATTCATCTATAAAATGAACAGAAGTGCTTAAATCGAAAACCTTACTTTTCAAAATCTTTCAATATTTTTAAATTTGTTTACCTCATCTCCGTGAGTTTGTAATACTTTCTCGATCTAAACGACGAAAATAAGCCTTGACATGTCCCGTCAGGCAATTGGCCACTCGCTTTCCTCAACTTCGACTCTTTTCACCTTCACCATCACACTCTGGTTCCGCGCTCCCTGCACTTTACTGGCTTCTTGTAAGTTCAGATTCTCGAAACGGTACAACTACCACTCTATGCTCCTTTTGCCCTCCGCCTCTTTACTTTCTCACTCTACTCCCCTCCTCATACTACTCCCTCTATTTGGACCACTCCCACTACTCCCCTACTCCAACTCCTCCCAAGACCCAAGAAGGAGAGAGAGACTTTCTCTCTCGCCCTTCTTCCTTTTCCATTGCGGCGCCGAGAGTCCCGGACCAGCCTCACCGATTCCAGTGCGAGTCTGCCCCGGAAGCCCTGAGATCGGTCTGGAGGTCTCTTCCGCATCAATCTGCATCCCTCCTTCCCCTTCCACCCCGCTCTCCACCACTCCGCTCCGCTCCGCCGCCCTTGTTCCCGCCTCGTTTCTGCCCCCAGCCTCTTCCTGCAGCACATCGCCCAACGATCGCCTCGCCCTCGCAATTAGCAATGCAAAGTCAGGGCGAGCAGTCGCTTCTTGTCTGCTTATTATACCCGCAAGATGGCGGAACGGTGCCTCCTGCGGTTAATGTATTGAAATTATTCAGACAGAAGCCGCGTCCTGGGCCATTGTTATTTTTGACCAAGAGAGGTGGAATTCGACACGATTTGCGGGTGACATTGTAGAAACAGCACTTCTGCATCTCGAGGCCCAACTGCGAGGGTGCAACGTCGTCTTGTGAAGTTGTCCGTTCCAGCGTCACGCAGTGTGAATTGTGGCGCGGACCCAAGTCGCTTCTAATGGTCGACGCCAGCGCGGAAGCCACTCGGGACTTGCTCGCTTTCCGGATCTCGCCAACACTCCTGTCCTTCCTATTTGAAAAGCAGGGTTCGATAACAAGCCGATTGCAATCGATTGGTCTCCCGGTGAACCGGTTGAAACGTATCAACAGCACCCTTCGAATACAAACCACACAACAGAAAGAATCGTCCAATATATGTTAATAAAATAGATAACACAATATTTTTTTTTAAATAATTAAAAATAAAGGTAACCAAACTTTATTGCTGGTATAAAACTAACACGATTAATATTAAAACCTACTCATCTACTGATTTTCGTAATCTAACGGGCAGGATATTCTATCCCCATAAGAACTGGCCGAACCCCAATTCATCGAAAGTATTAGAAAACCTCCTTCAGTCTGTCTATTACTTCCAAATAAATAAATAAATATAAAACAACAAAGCCACCCCTCCTTCTTTAAAATGACAAGACTACAAAAAGATCACTACCCCCATCTCAGTATTCGTCCATTAGTTTATGCATTTAATACAGATACTACTAAGAATAATTTCCACAAAGAAAATATGAACAAACAAATATAACACACCCAAATATATGAGAAAATTGTAACAGAAACCACAAAGAAAATATTAGAAATCTACAACGCCCATACTGCAATGAAATGAAATAAAATAAAAAATAAATTTATCACCCACCGGTACCCGAAACACCACAGCTAATTTCCCAACTTTTCTGCAATCCACTCATCAAATAATTTACATTCTCAAAAAATCTCAACTGAACAAACAAATTCACAGACCATTATAAACTCTTCCAGTGCCAAAACATCCAACCGTTAAAATGATATGCTCTCCAACAACACCTCCATAAACTCTATAATGAACAAAATAACCACATGCATAATTAACTTTATAAATTGATTAATTCCATTCAGAATCAATTCCATTCAAAGCTTACATGCAGCATGTATAATTTCCGATCATGCAGGTGCAATACCATCAAAACATCTCATCGTGAATTGCAATGTAAATAGGTTTAACAATAAACGATTCGAGCTAATAAACTTTTTAGAAGCCAATTTAATTGACGTAACATCACTGAAACAATTCCGTCGACAGAACGATACATACCCGACCACAGAATATACGTATCAAGGCGAGAAGTCAACAGATGAGAAGTGCTAAATTTGACAAAGAAACAATACACCATACAATAAACCTCCCTCTCACGCCTGAACTTGAAAAAATTCATTAAGTCTTCAGGTAAATCATAATTGGAATAGTTTTACTCTGTTCGGTGGTAACCAAACATTAAATTACAAGAAACTAACATTCAAAAGCAATTCCAATCAGCACATTCCAACACATTCCTGTTTGTGTGTGATAACGGGTTAAACAACCAAAATCATGTAGGGTTGCTCTCTAGGATGATATGGAACTCATTAGTCTCTCAGAAAGCTTGATGAAAGTGGGGTGAGGCCGTTACATCTCTAATTGAACGATTCTCTGGAAAAAGCTTTTCTATCAGTTACTTATATTTCTTGAAAATTTACTTCTATCTTTACATTGTGATTCTCCTACCAATTCGGAACTCTCCCAAATTTACATTTTTCTTCATTAATTCATTCACATATTCATCAAGGTGTCATAGAATGAAAGCCTTATTTCAGCGTATGGACTGTTCCAGAGAATACAATTAATACTTTCCTGTAGTCATCTGTCTTTGCATTCGTAATAGGTTGAGCCATGTTTCATCTTTTGTGTGCTAATTTTAGCGCGAGATTTCATTTTGACTCATTTCCGTTTTTTAATTCTTTCTTAACTTCGTTCATTTGTGACCGTAATCTGGCTGCGTTAATTGTTGCGGCAAAACTTGATGGGTTTTCTCCTGTTTTTCTGTCCTACTGTTTATTCATTCCTTTCAGTTCTACTGTGACAAAATATGTAGAGTGGTAGATGCTGTTATGAACAATACAAGCGTTCTCACTCATTTTTATAATGTATAAAATAAAGAAAGATATATTCATAACAAATAAATCATGACCCTTCACCATCTTTGGATTTGTCATTAGACTTGTGCGAGTGAATAACAATGTCAGAATTGCACTGACTTTTTTTGCATTTACTTTTCTGTCTACGTCAGAGAATGGATTTACACTTCGTGTATATCTAACTAAAAATAAAGCAATTCTCGTTCAATTTTCCTAAGCCGTATACCAAATAGAGAAAATACAGTTAAATTAGTTTGGATTAAAACTGGAAATAAATTTTAATAAAGAATTTCAAAATAATGAAACTTGAGAAAACTAATGAGCAATGCTTTAATACCTTTTTTTCTGAAAATATAGCTTTAATAAACTAGTGGTGCTACAATAGCGCCAGTATCATAGTATTATTTTAAACTAGTTAATCGTGTAACAGGAAACGTTTCTTCAAAAGCGCAAAAAATATTTGCCCGGGCTGGGATTGGAATTCGAACACTCAATTTCATTCCTTTACGCTACCGATTTTCACGCTAAGCATCGTACGTTCCAAATGCTATAATTAATTCTTGTTGCGATGATTCTAAAGCATTGTCACTATAAAAGCTAACTCAAAATTTGGCAAAACGTACTCATACTTGAAAACTGTACATCAAATGATTTAAAGACATACTTTTTTATTTAAGGTCGCAACAACATCTAATTCATTAGCGACAACTATTGGAGTTAACGTTATGGTAACTGTGAAGACGAAACGTTATGGGGTGTAAGGACGAACACAAAGACAACCATGCTCGAGGTGGGACTCGAACCCGCGACCCTTCAGTCCGAGATAGCTACGACACTACTGTCTTAGCAATCTCGACCACCAGATAGGCTGATATAATATTGAAAAATAGATGTCACGAAAAAGAGGTCTATCATCAGTCTATCAGTCAATCAGCCGGCCCGAAGGATTCTCCTCTAAACATCGACTGCACTCGACTCAGCTGTCTCGCTTGTATCAAAAATCCTGTCACCGTCGGAACTAGAATCTGATGACCTCCCAGTCAAAGGCACTGCAGTGACATCAACCGATGCCCTGAAACCCATTTGACGATTTGAAACAGTAACCTACACAAAGGTAGAGGTAAAAAAGCCACGTTGGAGTTCATCATTGGTTCCCCTCTCAATTGGTAGGTAACTATCAAACTGAAGTAAACTGAACATATTCACTCGCACGACGGTTCCAGGCGAGAGGCCACATCGAACGGCCAGATGGCGGGGAGTCATTCCATCGACCTGCTGACATCCATTAGGCCGTGAACCCGCGCCCTTGTGTACTCGCCAGCAGGCCCATTCACGCCCGCGTACATACCGACGCTTCTCGGTATTGCTGGCGTTGCGAGACACGAGCCGCCGCCGGGGCATTGTGCTGGAGAGCTTCGCACGCTCTCAGTTCTACAAGCGCAATTATACCCGCGAGGGAGCCGATGTATTACCCCCCAACATAGATGTGATGGGTGTTGGATGAAGCATGAAGTTACGTATAATCAATCTATTTTTTTTTTACAAAATAGGCATTCTCCACACTTTACAATATTCACCTCCGATTCGCTACAATGCTTTGTGTATAATAATATAAGGTTCACATATTTCGATACTATACATATAACGATAACCAATATTAAATCTCTAAGTCCATCGTAGTTCTATATTCCATATTTTATTACACATCTTACAATATAAACGACATCTAAAGCAAGATTACATCCACAAAAGGAACAGTTTATAAACTTTTTAATATGTCAACAAATGAAGTAATGTTTAACTGTCTGATGTTTGACAATTGAACCAGAATCGAATATAGGTAAGTGGCGTGGAAGCCTCATTCCTTCCCAGGTCAACATTCTATTTGTATTATTATTTAATTTTTAGAATCATAAATACCACGTATAGATTTCAAACTAATAATAACCCTCCTTCCTAAAATATTTTCTATATCACTCACTGCTTATCATTAAGGGTACCCACAAATAGCTACTTTGATAACTAAGAAGGGCTAAACTAAAATGCGGTCCATGCTTCATTTTAGATAAGCAACTTCACAAAGAATTTAATATACAATTTATAATCCAACACTTCATATATCTATCCATTCATTCTACCCTATCCTAAAGCATACATCCCAAATATAACCAGATTCAACCTAAGCAAAAACATAATCTACTCCACAAGAATAAAAAATAAATTTCTTTCCAGATATTCGCAAAGATATTCTCCGAAATGGCCCGGAGTTAGAGTTCTCAGTTTCTTCAATATTGATTCATTGATTGTTAGTGATTCCGGGTGTGTCAGCTACAAAAGTCATTAGCTTCGTGAGTGTAGTGCATGTTTTTTCATCGGAAAGTGGCCTTCCCCCGTTGGATTGCGAGATATGGCGCCGACCTACCGCTGACTACGAGGTTTTCCCCAACCAAGTATCTCCGACCAACGGGATATCGCTCCAGCCGGGAAACCTCAAACCCCGGACCGGTCTCCCGGTATGTGTGGCAGTGCGTGTCAGTGTGTATGTGTATGTGTGTGTGTGTAAGAGATGAGGATAGGACAAGGATGCGGAAGGAAAGATCGCACGCGGTCCGTGGCCCATTTGTTAGGGTAGTGCTCCGGCAATCGCCTGGTGGTGATCGTAGAAATCACAAAAAACTGAACCGACCAGAGCAGCCAGCGTCTAGAATTCTCCTCCAGACAGCGACTGAATACTACATAGCTGAAACTCTAGTGTCAAAAATCCGTCGGGACTCGAACCTAGGATCTCCCGGTCAGAGGCATTGCAGTGACATCAGTTGATGCACTGAACCATCTATCGTGGTCGGTTGCTTCAGCTATAATGCTCATTATAAGATTAATTTTAGATGTAGTTAATGTGTCATCAAACATGTGTAGAGTTATAAAATGAACTGTGCTATGTACAAGCCAACAAAATCAAAAATATTCTATGATTCCATCCAACAGTACTATCGGTTACATCGGGAACAGTTATCGATTTGATGTGATTTGATGGTGTGTCGTCCACTAAACCGTTCCTTTGTTAAAGTTTCAAATGGATTGGGAAGAATTTGAATCCGTAGGTGGAAAGCTGAAGAGCTGGTTGCTACAATGGGGTCGACTCTGAACTGTGTAAAATAAAAAAAAAATAGTGTATCCGGACTAATTGGCAGTTAGTTATAACAGCGCGTGTGGAGCCTTCTCGTTTAATGGCGCAGTTCGCAGATAAAGCTCATTCGTAGGCACGTGTCATTCGAAATGGTGTCCTATGATAATTGTCACGACAGAAATTTTTTAGTAGTGAATTCAGCCTCTGAAAAAATAAATTGCCATTCCATCCGAAGGAACGCCAGATTGACCCGCAATTGAAAGAAAGACAAATCACAATATGATAACAGATGTCTGAAAAAACAGAGAATGAGGCAATGTTAACAAAATTAAGCAAAAATAAGAACCGGGAAAGAAAGATATCTTCTAGCCCGAAATTGGGAACAATTTGAACATTTTATCTTGACAAATCGACATAATTTAATAAATCAGTATCTAAAAAATGCAGAAGACGACGATGTCAACAACATATCAGAGATTACAAATGAAAGCATTAGAGTTTGCAAATAAGAATCTTGAAAATCTCCGAGCGGATGGCTGCTCTGGTTGCGTGCAAGAGAACGACACTGGATGGCAGGACCAGAAATGAAATCAATTCCAATGATGTTTCCGCGGTTTCTGAACCAAGAAATTGGCTCTAAGGGAAATTCGTAAAAAAGTATATTGAAATTCAAAATGAAACCTTTGTTGCCCCATTTTTAGTTGTTCATTCTATTCCAGAAAAAATGCAGCCATTTGTGAGACAATTTTGCGGCTTCATGTGAAGTCTACCCAAAAGTAGAAATATTCATTTCAAATTCAACAGTCTACGTCATCAGTCAGACCATAGGGGAATATCAATGTTGGTGAAAATACGGTTTAGTCTCGAGCGTTATTGACATACAGACAGAGACAATAATGGACTGATGGATGTACACAGAACGGACGCACGGACAGAGGAACAGACGGACGGACAATCAAACAGTCGGACAGACGCGGTCGGATGGACAGACCGACCGATACACGGATGAACAGATAGGCAGGTAGGCGGACAGACGACCCCACTGACAGAAGGATAGAAAGACAAACAGACAGATGGAGAGACAGACGGGCAGACGTTTTGCCGTAAACCAACTTTTTTGTATCAAGGGTCCACAAACCGTGGATTGTGTTCACACATCGTTTAGCGGAAGTAATTCCCTACATATTTGAAGAAGATTTATCCACTCTTTTAGTATCAGGCTCCCACGATATCAATTTGTATTTCGAAAAATAGCTGTTTTTTGCCTCAGCTTTACAGTACTTGCTCTCAGCTACGGTAGTCGTATGCGAGAAAGAAAAAAAAAAGCATTTAAACGAAAGCCAGTAACGGAATTAATTGGGGGGTCCTGTAACCGCCCCCCCACCCCCGCACGCCCCCGCTCCCGCCTCGGCTTCCCGCCGCTCGGTCGCGCCCCGCAGGCAGACCGGGAGCGCGCAGCGGTGGCTACGCTCTGGCGCTGTTGAAACGCGGGGGTGGAGTTGATGAAGGATCGAGAAATCTTTTTAGCTGGAAGATAAGGGAAACGAGATGTGACGGCTTCGGGTGTTAAAATGTGCTGCTTTCCGCATTTTTTCCTTTTATGTGATTTCACATGAAGTTTGTCAGACTAGAGAGCTGTATTATTTCCCCACCAGTATTAATTGCGCAAAGATGGTGTTTAATGCATGGGTTTTTCGTACTTAGTTCATCAAATAATTTTTTTTGAGTAACCTAAGAGCAACGACGAAGAATCATGAATTTTGTATCTAGAGCCTGAGAAAAACGAGCTGTCACGCCTTCTCGTTCAAGGGTCTTCTTATGTTGTGGAATGTCGCATGGTATTTCACTCGTACCTCTAAAAATTGATGCCATTGCCAAATAATGATTATTATGGCAAAGATGTGTGTTTAAGTAACATTTCTCTCACTGATTTTGTTTAATTATTTATTACATTGCTACACAAAGACGTGCACGCGCCAAAAGTGACAGGTTTCATTTTAGAATTAGGTTTCAGAATAACGTGCTGTATACATTCCCAACGCGTCGTGAATCAGCAGAAAGGGTGACCACCCGAGATATCCCCACATGGATATACAAACCACATTCGGGAAACTCAAGAAATATTATTATTGAAACAAAACACCTCTGTAATGTTGTGAAATACTGTAATTCAAATATCACAAAAACTAACAGAAAATACCGTTGTATCAACATTTCGTGAATGGCTATTAGTGAAAAAACATTGTACAACTACTTAAGCTTGGAAAAAGAAGAAGGAAAGGACTAGTGGTGCTGCAGAATGACACAGACGTTCTCGTGGTAAAGTTTTCTAATTTCTTTAGTGTGGACTGGCTTTACGGTTTTGCCCCCTTTCTCTTGCCAGCTGCTATCTATCGCCGTCCAAAGTACACTTTTTGAAAAATTCTCATTTTTTCGGTTTTCCAATAATATAACCGAAATAATACTTTAAGAATATTAAAGAAGAGTAAGTAGTCTTAATAAGTGGCAATTTTCAATAAAAAATTTGGAGTCGGTTTTAAGGAAATGGGTTTTAACCATTACTGTAAGTGTGAAATTTGAAGCTCTTTTTTACAGAAAAGTTTTGAGCTATCGAAAACCTTCATTTATAGTCATTTGAAATCTATTAACTCACAAATACAATAGAGTTCCGCCTACCCTAATTCGCACTACCCGTTGGAAAAAAGTCAAGAAAAAATTTGGAGACATTTTTGAGAAAATGACCGCTTCTGAAAATACGGGAATTCGAGCTCATTTTAAGGGAAAACTTGAATTTCCGAGACATTCTATAGGATATAATTTAAAGCACAGGTACTAATAAATAAAATAATGTGAACAAATTGCCGCTAATGTAAATATTAACGACGTAAGAGACAAGTAAAAAATTACATTTTTATAATTTTTGAAAAAATAAAAGAATAGAGCAATATTTCGCATATGTCATATCATAGAGTGCATTTAGCAGTATCCCTACCGAAAGGTTAAAGAAAAATTTGGAATCGTTTTTGAGAAAATATTCGAAAATTTAGAGTTAACCGTGAAAATTGGACCTATGCAACCTCTGTAAATGTATTTTACCTTATTCTTACATGAAATTTAAAGAAAAAAATTGGAGTTGTTTCTGAAAAAAAAAATTGAAAATGTCCGAAGAAGTTCATGTAAAGTACCTCCAAATTTTGAATAAAGTGTTACAAAATCGCAGCGTCTTGAGTCGAGACAAATCGACTGACGGATATCCATTTTGGAACAAATCCTACGTATGGCGCTAGTGGTGTTTACAGACGGACAGACAGACGGATGGACGGACGTTAAAAAAAAACAACCCTTTTTCGGTATCAGAAAACTTCTATACGTGTGTTTCCATTAATAGCTAGAAACTGAATTTCCGCATCATTACATAACCTTTTCTATACTTCGTATATACTCCCTATATTCGTACGTATACGAGAAAGTAAAAAGAAAAGAAGAGAAGAGTCGCTGAAATGTCTAAAATTACTTGTAATAGTAGGTTGTCGGCATCTATTGTAGGGAATTGCACTTGCCATGGCATAGTGTATTGTATTTTTCATAATAAAATTTCGTCTGCAATGAAGGAGGACGGAGACCGTTAATGAATTGAGTCGTTCAAACTTCGGCTATGCGAGTATCGCAGAGATCAATTTGAGCTTAATAAATTTAACCGTCTCTTAGCACTGCAATTAGATTTAACCTTTAAATTTTGTAGCACGTTTTTGAAAACGTGTACAGAATTCACTTCTCCCTATAGCACCTTAGAGAAAAAAAACAGATTTTATGACAAAAAAGATATATCAACCATATGAGTATGTCTACGCATTTAAGGAATTCCATTGTAATGTTTGGGAGGCCAGTGAGATCACCGTAGAAGACCCCCAAGCCTCGCGCAACAAAGTGCAGTGTGGCAGGCCTCACCAATGGAACTGTCATACACATATCTTTGAGAAAATGATATTCCTGTCCATCCGTGTTATTCTGGGCTTGAAAACTGTACCACATTTTGTAGCAAATTACAACAAAAGGGAAGTAACGAGGCACTTGGGTTTTTATAACTCTCCACGCACATTGACGCGTACAACACCGCGAGAAAATCATGAACATCTCGATTGTTAGCACTTAGCTTGCCTAGCTACCCTAAAAATTTTTCTCGGGGTACAGCTTCTGCAACATTCCGGTGGCTCCACACATTCGGCGATTGGCGAGCAACCGCTCGCCGAATCCCCATTTGTCGGGGAAGGTTTCTTACAATTTCACTAGCATCAAACATTCGGTGCTTGCCCTACGTCTGGCTATGACTGACTTCTGCCATTTTGCGAAATTAAGATTATTGACTTATTACGCCTTTCTTATGAATGAGATGCCAAATCTCTTTTTATATCACATTAGCTTTAGAGCTTAGAAAAATGAGAATGAAAAAAACATTCATACTTTATGTGCAGCCTCTCCTATCAACACCAGGCGAATACCGGAGCAGTACCCTACCAAACGGGCCACGGACCGCGCGCGATCTGTCCTTCCCCTTCCTTGTCCTATCCTCTCCCCTTACACACTCACTTACAGTAACATGCACTACACTACCACATATTCCGGGAGACCGGTCGGGAGCTTAGAGCTTGTCCCGGTTGAGGCGGTGCCCCGCTGGTGGGAAAGACCTGGTTAGGGGAAAACCCCACTAGCCGACGGTAGGACGGTGCCGGATCTTGCCATCCAGCGAGGGGAAAATCACCGCCATCTCATGATGAAATCATGCACTACACTAACGGGACTAATTACCAAAGCAGTTGACGTGCCCGGAAACACGAAAAAATCTATCAATCAAATCAATCACTTTATGTGCAGCCCACTCCGTGTAGTTAACGCGAGCATTGCACTTTCCCATGTAACGTGATATATTTGGTATTATTTGCGCCCCCAAATCCTCAATTGTTATTCTGCAAATGTGAAGATATTTAAGTGGTTAGGCGCAAGATCAGGCCTTATGGTCTGAACATTACTACAAATATATTTTTATTATTATTAATATAACAATATAATCATATAATAATAATAATAATAATTATTATTATTATTATTATTATTATTATTATTATAATTATAATAATACTGGCAGCGTGTAGGTCTCGTGGGCACATATAAAATTGTTCCAGCACTCGCTTCTAACAATGGTTTCCGCAAGACGACTTATAGGTCGGTGCCGTACCTCACGCTCCATGCGAAGGCGGAACACCACCATCTCCAAGTCAGGACATGCACTATACTAACGGGACTAATGCCCACAATAGTTGACACTTCTGGAAAGAAAATACTCGAAATCACACCTTCGGATAGTCGATCGCACGTCGCCTAATGGCCTACGTTTCAAGCCACGTTTAAGACTGCTCCTCACATTTGATATTCGGCTAGTAGCGAGTGGCAGCTCACCGAATCCCACATAGTGTGATAGAGAAACGTGCTATTTGCTGAGCGATGAACATTTGGTGCTCGCCCTATCCACTGCATGCCCAGCTTTTGGGCACACCAAAGGAAGCGAACATTTGCCGAGCATATCAGCTCCTTGGGTTTGGCCGCGCTCGCTACGCCGCAATGCGAATCCGTCATTCGCCAAATGACGAATGAGTGGCGCCAGCTATAAACTAGGAGACTAGTAGAAGTGGGCGTGTACTCACCCGTCGATGAGCGGCACTTCCTTGAGGATGCGGCGCACGGCCTCCAGGCGCTCTTGGTGCGTCTTGGGGCCCGAAGCGCTGAGAGCGAGGGGCACGCCCAGCCCCACGCCCAGCGCCGAGAAGAGCAGGCACACGCCCAACCCCACGCACCAGGGCTTCAGACGCACGTCCATGCCTCCTGCCGACACACAAGTCACGCTCAGCGTCGGGCTCTCGGAAACGCAACACGGGCGGGGGAGTTTTGTTATTTGTATTTTTTGGGTTGCGAATTGGTAATATGATATCGTAGGCTTCCGTGGCCAGAGTAATGATCTGGGCTGTCCGGGTGACGCCGTGTGGAAGGATGAGGTGCCGACGTTTCAACCGACATGTCGCGGTCCTCTTCAGTACTGCCTGAACAAAATGAAATCGTAGGCAGTACAGCCCTGAAGAGGACCGCGACATGTCGGTCGAAAACGTCGGCACCTCAGTCTTCGACGCGGCGTCAACCGGACAGCCCGGAATTGGTCATCTTAGCATCACGCGAACGTACCCACTGAGGCCCTGTCATATTCTCCCGGGGACAAGTGCACGTGACTTTTTTGGGGGGGGAGGGATCAGCACTTTTATGCCAAATACATTTTTACACCCCAAGTTTGTTAGCCCTGGGGGGATGAAGTATGAGATGATGATGTTGATGAGTAAATTGACAATCACAAACAACAATGTCCGAGGCGGGACTCCAACCCGCGATCCTTCCGTCCAAGATCGTCACGGCACTTCTGCCTTAGCGATGTCGGCTATCCGGATTAGCGGGCATTTATTTATTATACATATAAAAAACATCATAGCGTCTTTTACAATTTATTCATATCGGAGGATAATTTGGTTGACTAAATCTTCACGTTTTTTAACTTTCTTAGACATTTCTTAAGTATACATGTTACTAAAGTGCCTTCGTCGAGTCGGCAAAGAGTTTTACTATAGACAATCTTGAAGTCTTTTGTGGCCAAACTATCCTCCGATGCAATTATTTATTTGTTGACAAATGAAGGCCTCAGCGAGAGATAATCATTCACCATATTTAAACATTTTCGAGTCACAGCTCGTTTAACTTTTCATCCAATGGGGAAAGAACACCACCAAACCCCGTGATAAAATTGTGCACAATATTTACAAGACTAATAGAAACATGAAATAATCAGAAATATGAAATAATCAACCTTTTAAGTCGAGTCTAGACAATCAGTCTGATGTTATCCTTTCTTATGGCTAAAAAAATGAAAACCAATATTATTGAATGAAAATGGGGTGCCTCAGAGATGATTATGGAGTCAATTTGAAAAACAAGAAATTGCGCTTTATACACTATCTGTCGCTGAAGCTTTCCTATACCAAATCTTTTGCAAGTGGAAAAATGGAACATGTATGGAACACGTTATTTAATGAGTGGTGATTCAAATAGTTGTTCTAATTGAGAGAGTTGGGTTGACATAGCTTAGTAAAACCATCGCCTATTGTATACGGTCAGGTTCATTCACTGCGCTCGCACATTTCCAAGTCGACGTCGAGACTCAGATCTTCGGCCTCGGCAATTAAGAACAAACTCCGTACGTTCAACTCACGCAAACTTTCAGAGGCATTTTACCCCCAAATGCAGATACGCTTCATCTTGACTGACATCCCTATAGTAACTATTACTAAACTCTACATCATTAAACAGTGCACTCCACACGTGTTCCATTTATCCATATGCTTTAGCTGTTTGTGAAAAACAATTCTCACGTACGGGGTTGGGACAGACTAAACTCTTCTAATCGTATTATTCCCTCGGATCCCTTGTCACAACAGAAATCTAATCATTATCACCTCTCAGTGTAAATACCCCACACAAATTCACAATGGTAAAATTACAAATTTACTTTTGTGTCTCCAATTGTAACTGGTGACGTAATAGTAAAATATAAACCAAACATTTTGATATTTCAAGCAGTATGTGTGGAAATGCTACATTTCATTTTAAATTATTAATGTTACTATTGAGATGAAAGTCGTTGGTGAGATGATATGAAATTATTTACGTTCGGCTCGATATACGAGAGTAAATTTAGTAAGAAATATTAAAATAATAAAAATTAAAATGGGTCACAATTATTTCACTTTCTATTGAAACTTATGCTGACTCATGATATTTTTCTGCGCATTCTGAAATTAATTTTACTTTGTCATTCTAGTGATTAGATTTTAGTAACATAGGTATAAGCGATAAGATCAGTAGTCTGTGAAGAGCCTCGGTAAAGGAGGCGTGCCTAAAATGAAATAAAAGTGTACTAATGTAGGCATTTTAGTGCTATTAATTGTATTGTATTAGATGTATAAGTGTGAATAATTTGCTACCGGGATTAATGCTCAAGCAAATTAAATAATCTAACTATACTCCTTTATAGCGATTTAGGAAACATCTACATTTATGAGGTTTGTGCACTTATTTGCGAATTGTGGAACAATGGTCTTGGTTTCGCCAATAAAATGAACATTGTTGCAGTTGATGTTTTTAATTCCCAGGTTCTAAAACCATATCAATTGGTCCATCCCCTTCATGAGCTGATTGTTGAAAATTTTTATTTTTGCACCACTCTGTGTTCCCTGCACTGTAAACTAACGTGACATCCATAATCACCGTCAGAAATCACTCAAACAAATCAGTCTTAACAAAATTTAGCCCTACATGCTTTCTTTTCTTACCGAGTGATCATAGAAATATTTTATTGTATAAAACTCTAAATGTGTTAGTTACAACTTCACTATTATACAAGTTGATTCACAAGAATTATTCGTCACATTCCGGACTTCTGTATATTATATCTCATTAAGATTTTTTGAAGTAAAACAAAGATATGGAACGCGTCGTCGATGATTTTTTGTTCCAGAACTTTTGATTCAAAACTAAATTGAAGAAGGAAGGTCTTCAAATAATCTTGTGATTTAAAAGTAGGTAACCCTCTACAGGTCAGAGTATACCGAGATATTGATTAATTTAAAAAACGAGAAAAAATAACCACGCAAAAATAAAGGATTTTTTCTATTCGCTTACATGTAGCTCATAAGGAGCCAAGACACTCATTTCAAAGTGCGTGTCCTGTTAAGAAAGCATCTACGATCATCCTCTCAAATGATCAAGCCTTCGATTCCAAGGGAGGTTGGAACGTTCATTCAAACGATCAAGAACATAGTGTTCAAAGTGACAAGTAATACCTTCAAAATGATCACACATTAAAAACCTAACATAAACGTTTCCATTATAAAGTAAGTGGAAAAGGACAATACTAACTAATTAGTAAATTACGATCAGGTCGTAAATACTGCATGATTTTCCGCCCGCAGTGCATTTGAATCTACTTTATTTGCATTCACAAATCGTTGCTAAAGAAAGCAAGCGCCTTATTCTGTGTTGACTTGTATTGAGTTGTATCTTACCTGTTTTGACTTGTATTGAGTACCAAAGGATGGATCAACTGACATTCTTTTTTTATATATAAGAGAGAGACAGAGACAGAGAGAGACAGACCTAATTATCTCTGGATCAAGGGAAAGAAAGTCAATAATCAAATTGGCGTGGAGAAAGGAATGAATGTCGCGAACGATCGGCTACTGACCGGGTCTTCGACGCGTGATCGGCATGGACAGGCGAAACAGGGGCTGAAAGCGGCAGAGGGAGGCCGGAAGGCAAATGTAGCGGTGCTGTCACGTTAGAAGTGTGCAATACGTCGAAAACTTCTACTGGTTACGATAGTGCAGATAACAAAAGTGTGAAAGAGATTTTTAAGTGCGAAGTATGTCACGGCGAAGAGAATTTGACAGTAAAATCTAATAGCAATGCGAATAATTGGACATGTGTGAAATTATTCCCGGTGACGAGTGTCCGCCACGTAGCTGATTGAGCTGTGCGTGTATAAATGGAAAAGACAATTGGTGTGTTATGGGACAACCGAGTACCATAATCACAAAATGGTATTGGCTGATGGCAATTCGGAACAATTTTATGGAGTGTACATATTGTGTGATAGCTAGAACATCCAGGCACCGAATGAATTGCATGACAGAAGTTGGTTAATAGCCGACACAATAATTTATGCAACATTGTGTGGAGTTATGGTAATATTGGGATGAAGACATGGTACCATCGAAAAAGGGCCATGGTATTTTGTCACAGGAGCTAATGTTGGTGTCTGAGGCAGGCAGCATCGCCACCGGGTACCGTGAGAAACGCTGGGCTTCGATGGAATCACCGCATCGAGCGGCTCAGCCAGGATTACAAGTATGTGAACAATCATTTGTATTCTGGGGTAGCATCGAGCCTTTAGAGAGGCGTAACTATAGCATAAATAACGTTTTTTTACGTGAATTTTATGCTCAAAATCAAAATTTTCTTAATAGGGACGTTATGAATGAAACAATAATGTTACGTGGCACCTATATTTATTTAATCTGTAGTATCTCGAAGATCATGTTTCCATTAGCATTTTAGGATAAGACTGAAATATTAGAATTATTTGTCATTGTTTTGGTATTAAATACAGAAGTTTATAAATAAGAAAAACTTCACGTATAGAAAACTATCCGTAAATTAGAAATATCATGATCTTAATAAGAAGGAAAGAAGGCGAAGAAAATAATAAGCAACATCAGTATAACTTTATAAAATAGATTAATCAGATGAGAACCTAAGGTTGGGTATTGCCAGATTCCTATACACTTTTTTGAACGATTAGCATATCTTCGTAATACAAGTCATCTTGGAAATAAATGTTATTTTGTTTGTAAAGAATTTTATATCAATTTTAAACACCATATCTGCAACAAAGTATAAACCCCAAAAAGATCTTTTGGTCTCTTTGTTTTTAATTTTTTCATCAGATAAATTTATATGTGTGTTATTTAACCTACCAGAGCATTAATTATCCCCACAGAAGAGGATCTGATGGTAAGTTGGGTCACAATATTGTGTATATTAGAGTGAGTCACGTAACTTTAGCACCTCCTGTAATTTTTCAACGGTTGAAGTTATTGTAATGCAGTTTTCACGAAAGTGCAGGAGGGAATGGTGCTAATCGATATATGTATTCCTTTTGATTTTATCATTTGTATTTTAAGATATATTGAGGTAAGATCGTTTTTTATGGACACTTTTACACACCTTTTAGTCCATCACGACGAACGTAAAAAGATGACTCCAATGATATACATATTGTCATATATTAGAAAAGCATCTTTTGAGTACTTTTGATCTTTTTGCGATTCGTGTTTAACATATATTTTGAATGTAACCGTCCACCAACCAAGGACGCGCAACGCTTTCCCTGATAGCACGTTCTCGGGGCGTTACTATATCTGTTAACCACGAGTCGCAAAAAATCAAAGTCGCAAGAAAATGCTTATCTAACGTATGACAATGTGTATATCATTGGATTCATTTTCTATGCTCGTAATGATGGACTAAAAATATGTATAGTTCCATTTGAAAAAGCAAAGTTGCCTCAATATATCGAAAAATACAAATGATAAAATAGAATAAATAACCCCAATCCCTTCCGTGAAAACTGCATTGCAATATTTTTAACCGTTCAAAAACTGCAGGAAGTGCTAGAGTTACGTACGTCTTCACGTGTTTATATGTATATTCAATTTAATAATTGTTATATTATAACATTCTATTATAATGATATGATGTTGGTCATTGTAATTAATAAGTATTTTGTAACGTAAACATTGCAATATTTAAAATAATGTTTACTTGCCCACCTACAGTTATTTGTTTATTACATTCGGTCAGATATACTTTTAATATTGATGTTTCTTGATTATTTATCAATTTTTTGGCAACACGGCGTTCTAAAATCATATGCCAACTCTTTCAGATAAGGAAGAAAATGAAATACTGATAAGGTACATTCTATGGTCCACGAATATTATTTATTACACATTTTTTACAGAAATAATCCAAGTGCTTGCTCGAAAATGTTCTTTTCTACAATGGTTGTGTACATTTTAGACCCTAATATACGGAAAGCTTATGTTCAACTTGCTCTACGATTTGTTCGAAAGGCCAGTCCACATCATTCATATATATATATTTTATTTCTGTAAATAATTATTTCCCAACACGCATTTCAGAAAATAGAAAAAATTTGTAATAGAGAATATTTAATCTTTGTTTTGTCTTAGCGTCTTTTAAATTCCATCTACAATATTAAGTACGCTTTCAAAAACGCGTAGTTGAAAATGTCTATATTCTTGTATTCACAACTGTGCTTCATTCAGTGATTGCGCTATATCTCAGGAGAAATTACCTGGTAGCTTCAAATGGATACCCCTCTTCTGCTTGGCTGTAGCGGAAGGCGTCCGGGAAGAAACAGACGAAAGGAATTGAATCTGGGCAAAACTTCAATTATATTCAGAACGGACGCACAACATCGAGAGCCCAGATCGTAGCGTCATGCATAAAACGAACACCAAATAACAAACACAAAACACACAAAGATCTTCGTGCTGTTGACAGTTCTCATTCCATAAATCTTTTCTTGCATTCTCAACGACATCCAACATCCAACATTCGGTGATTATAATAAATTGCGAAAAAATGCATGTGTTTCTGAGGCATACAAGTTATTTAACATGCAAGCAAACGACATAGCCAACTGATTCCGTTTCGAAATTATGGCTTTTATGTAAACATATTGTTTTACATAAATGCATAATAAATAGGATATGGTTGGTTGTGGAAACAGTGATTTACAGAAATTCATTCCAAATAAGTGAACCAAAATATAGTTTATTTCTTCATTAAATGTGAATCTTTCTAGAAACATTTAATAATGACTATTTCTTTCTTTGTTCGTGCTCGACGAAGCCAATTACCTTAGTGCATTAAAAGCACCAAATATAAAAAAAATGGTATGTTTCAAACATTACAAATATCCGACAAAGAAAAAAAAAGTAAAAATCTTCCCCAAAACTTCATTTTTTCAAGGAGATCCCTCCAGCGCTGTGTTAATCATCTTTCGTACTCTTTTCTGCTTCCTTTGAAGGGACTTCTTAGAATGTTTCCACAGATGAGAGCGAATCCCTAAGATCTCTAATCACGGTGGCGCTCTATGTAGCCGTGTCTGCAGCTGACAGTTGTCATGTTTGGAGCTCTCTTCACACCCAAATGAAAAGTTCTGTCTTTACGCTAGTCCTCTTTCAAAATCACTCAGTGGCAGCAACGCGTTTTAATTTCGGCTCTCTGAGAGAAACATTACTTCTATGAACGCCAAATGAACTGAGGACACTCAGAGATCTTAAAAATCTCGTGGAAAATATCAAATATTTGAATGACATTAACGTGAAAGGGAAATACGACCAAAGAAAATGAATTTAACGCACGTCATAATTTTTCAATTGTATATTCACGATGATAGGAAAGTCCTTTCACGTGCTCATCTTTCTAATAAAATTGTCTTAATTTAAATTACCTTTCAATCAATGCATACCCAAAATTTCCTGATTATTTAGTAGTCTTCAATTTCTTCACAAATGATAGCCAATTATTTCTACCTATTTTACGAAACATTATGGAGATATATCGCATAGAATGAAACACATCAATATTTTCATATTAAAGAGGAAAATGTTTTCGCGAATTGCGAAGCATTTCCGAGCACTCACAAATCATATCATATTTCTTCAATAATTACTTCAGCACCTTTATACTTGTATGATGTATTGTTGATGTGTGCATGCGATTATAGCATTGTTTTAAATTCTAGCATTTACTGCTTACGCAGAATAATAAATATCCTATCACATATGATAATCTCAAATTTATTCGCACATGTCTTTTAGTTATTGACAAATTAAAGTCTCAAGTTCATTCTCTAATACATTCTGTTCAATATGGTAAGTGCTCATCCGAAAATTCATAGTTGGAAACTATCGATATCTATCATGTATTCATAACCGTACTTTCATGTCTCAGGAGAGACAATCTCTTAACAAACCTCTTCGGTTTGTCTGGAGTGAAGACACCCGGCAAGAATACAATACTGATATTCTACCACGAGCGGTAATGACAGAACGATTGGAAAAATAAAACAATCAATAAATCAAGATATGAATACGTCAATGAAAGGAATATTCAATGTCTATTGGCAATGGTTTCAATGGATATTGGAGAGCTACTACGGAATTAAATGCAAAAAAGCCTAGCAAGTCCTAGAAGACCTGCCGAGACAACTTCGTCCAATCACAGCGGCGCACGTATTTCACTAGACAGACATTTGCATTACAATATTTTGTGTGTACATTTGAAGGCAAGTCCAACGAACACGTCACGAGTTTCCGGCTTTTTTCTCCAAGAAGATCATTCCGTTTTACCTCAATGTATAATCACTTTTCCATCTCGAAACGATTAATGCGTGAAAGAAAGAATGAACGAATGAAATACTACAGAAATGAGCAAATAAGTGTTTCCAGAAACGAATCAATGAAAAGAAAAAATATTAAAAGTAGAAATGCATGAACATATAAATAACGAGTGATTGCAGGATGAACGATGTCGGAGCTAGGATGCAAAGAGAGACACGGGAAACAGGGTTGCCCTCAGAAAACAGCTCGTGCTCTATAAAATTCGCACCGCCTTCCCAAATATGTCGAGTAAATACCCTAACCACTGTGTCAAGCGTTTTCCCTTCCTTTCACCCTTCCTCCCCAGCACTTTCCTCACCTTTATGTCAATATGATATAATCAGTATCTCATCTTGAGCGAATATAAATGAGTGAATGGAATACGCGAACAAACGAATAAGTAAAATAATAACAAAAGGAATAAATAAATGTTTCTGGGAACAAATAAATGAATGGAATTCATAATAAAAAAAAGGAAAGCACGTACGAATAAATAACGAATGGCATACAATGAACGGTTTGAGAGCAAGATGTCAACCAGAGGCATGAATATAAAGCTTTCCCTGAGAAAACAGGTCATCCCGCACAAAATCCGGCCCGCCCTACCAATAACGTCAGCGACGAGCCAGCAGGCTAACAACTGCGCCACGCATTTCCCCTCCCTTCCACACCTTCACCAGCAAATTCCACACTTTACCTTACTATAATATAATCACTACCTCACCATGAACAGAAATAAATGTGAAAATGTAATAAGTAAATGAGCGAACTAGTGAACGAGTGAAATAACAACGAAATGAACAAATCAATGATTCAAAAAGCGCTTTAATGAACGAAAGAACAAAAAAGAAAGAAGAAAAGCATGGACGAATAAATAACAAATGACATGCAAAGAACGGTTTCGGAACAAGAAATCAACGAGAGACACGGGAGCCCCACGCCTGAAAAGCAGGTCGTCCCGTACAAAATCCGGTCCCCCAAGCGCCTAACCACTGCGCCACGCGCTTCCCCTCCCGGGCGCATTCCGCGCCGCAATACCGCAATGCCGCAGGTAGGGTCGGCGGCGCCCAGGCAGTATGCCGCAGCAGCACCGCCCGGCTGCGCCACCCGGTCCTACACCAGCAGCAGCCGCCGCCACCGCGCCGCACCCGACACAGGCCGCGCTATCCCCTTTAAGGACGGTCCGGCGCCGGCGGGTGGCGCGGGAAGCGAACGCAAAATATCGATAGAGCGGCCTCGACCGCCGCTAACTTTTTTTGGGGGGCGGCCGCCACACGCGCTACGCACGCTCACGCACAAAAGCGTCCGCCGGTCGGTTGGTCGGCCGGCCGGCCGGTGCGTAACACGCAGGATGAACACGCGCGTCCAATAACAAAAGAACACCGGCGCGCGCACTCCCCTACACACAAACGCATTTGCATGGCAATACAAAAATATACATAAATTTCAATTTTTCTTTGAAACCAGGATATGGAAACTTCATCTCGCTACTTACATTTCGTTATGTCATGACATATTCGCGATAAAAAAGGGGCTGTTTGTTTTTATCCCGTGGATTACGCGGCAAGGGAAGCCAGCTGACGATGAGGACGAAATATCCACGTCATCGCTAAGTGGGGTCGAATTGCTCGATAAATCGACTCTCTTTTACTAAATAAACGCCATCGATCAGTCTCGACAGACTTAAAAAAAAACGTTTTTAAGAAAGATGTGGTGAAAATTCGAAAGAGAATGAAACTTTCATTGTATATATTTTAACTGAATACGTTTTTAGCCTTCATATTCATTTCGTATCACAGCACGAAGTAATTAAACACGCAAAGTATTCTATTAAAAATATGATACAAATTTATATTTGTTTTAATTACAGAAACTCCTTTCTATAACTATTCAAGACGAATACAAATAAAAATATTAGTAGATAGTAATATTCATGGCACATTTTTGGCCTATTTACAAATTAGATTCAAATGGGCACGTGAGAGCCAATGCAACATACTTTTACGTACATTCTCTCCATTCACTGTAAAGTTTGAGCGGGCAATATTCTGCAATGGTAGAAAATAATTTGTTGTTTGGTTCTGAATTGTAAATGTGATTTCTTTACTTTCAAATTTTAGAGTCATATTCTATTTTTAATTAATAAATTCACAAATAATAAATAACCATGCTTAAAGAACAATAAATATAATTGTTGAAAGAGTTTAAGGAACTGAAATTGCCCAACTTCTGAAGTAAGGAGAAGAAATTTCTTCTAGCTTCATTTTTTTCGTAGACATTTTCCAGTTGTTGTGGTTTACGGAAGACGGCTTTCTGCGTTACTGTTCTGTGTTTTTACACGGAAAATGTTCACCAAACACCCATCTGAAGTGAAGATGAAAAATAAACTTATTTCAAAGTAATAATCCTTCCGTGCATAAAACGATTAGCACATGCAAGATATTTCAAGAAATCCTGTCTTTTTCCGAATGAAAAAAATACACACTGTTCGTATAATGAAAAACGTATCAAACATTGAAACAGGTAAATGAATGAAATATCAGCGGGTTCGAAGGGAGGATGATTTACAAATTGTTCTTCGAAAAGGAATTAATTACAAATTTAGATAAACATAATGTAGTTGTTAATTAAAAGAAAATTTAAATTTTCCCAGTCATTTGAGAGATATTGTTTGTGCAAACAAATAAACCTGACCATCTGTATGAAGTAACAAAAGCTTTGAAGGAGTTTCCTCTGCATAATAAAGACTTTATTCCCGGAGATAATTACGTAATCATAATTACAGGAACTATGCGTTACAAAGTCTTGTTCAAAGCTCTTCCCCTCAAAACCTCTTCTGCCTCAGAAGAAGGTGTGAGAGTTCTTGGAAAGAACAAAACACCACTCCTCTATCTCTGTGCTACGCTTCAGCGGGTCGAGAAGTTGCCGACAAAAATAGCCACTACGTATTTATAGCGCGAAAGGGGGCTCCAATTAATGCGTATCACAAATCATTTTCGACCCTTCGCTAAACTTGTTATCGGCAGCGTATAAAAAGCCGTGAAGCATCGCGAGGAGCGCGCGGCCGGGTGGAGGGCGCGGGGAAGGGGGAAACCCCTGCGTCGGGCGAAGGGTGCTCGCAGCAGGGGATGTAGCGGTGGAGGTGTGGTAACAGTGTCGTGGTGGAAGCGTCGGTGTCGGAGGAGGGCGTCATATCAATGTGGTGGAAGCGGTGTGGAGGCGGAGTAAAGAATTTCACTGGACGAGTCTGGGCGACAGAAGTGTGGGTGAATTTGAAGATCGGAGTGGTGCCGATGTTAGTGACATAATGAGGGTGGCGGTGATAGGAGTGAGTGTGATGGAGGTGAAGTGGAGGGTATTGTGAAGGCGATGGTACGAGTAAAGGAGGAGGAGGAAGGGGGGGGAAGGGGGGGTGATGATGGCAGTAGTATTGGCGGTGGTGATAGCAATAGGGAAAGTGGTGGTGGAAGCATTGACATTGGCGGGACAACGGAAGTGGCGGCAACGGAGACGCGGTGGTGGTGCAAGTGGTAGAGCGTGAAGGTGGTGTGGTGGTGACAGTGGTGGTGGTGGTGTGTGTGGATGGTGATGGTGGTGTGTGTGTGTGGATGGTGATGGTGTGTGTGTGTGTGTGTGTGTGGATGGTGATGGTAGTAGGGTGGTGTGTGTGAATGGTGATAGTGGTGGTATGTGTGGATGGTGATGGGGTGGTATGTGTGGATGGTGATGGTGGTATGTGGGTGTTGATGTTGATGGTGGTGGTGTTTGTGAGTGTGAATTGGTGGGTGGGTGGGTGGGTGGTGGTGGAGTAGGTGATAGTGCTGGTAAACGTAGTGGTAATCGTGAGGTAGCAAAGAAAAAAGCTAACAGAATATAATGCGAAAAAATAAACATGTGAAGACTGCACATCGTTGTTCAAAAGAATTGTTTTTAGATCAGTATTAAAGTGATAAAACAGACGAAAAGAAGAAGAAAATATTGAAGGGCTATACAAAGTGATACATTACGAGTGCAGTGGTTGGCAGGAAAACGCAATAAATGATCGATTTCGGAGATAGATTGTACACGATATAAAGTTAAAACTACCAACAAAGGATAAGATGAGTTCACCGACTATGCACGTACAGAAAAAAGTTTCTATTAAATAAATTCGCAAATATATATTCACGAGGTTTCTCTTAACTCGTCTCTGATAGGTAAGAACTTCCTTGTGCACGACATTCATTTGATTTATAGATTTATCTTTCACAACAGTTTGTATGATCTATATTTAGAACGAGGCTAAAAGGGACGCTACAATTTGATCGATGGGTTGCCGCGCCCAAGTAACTTCACCTAAAATGGATATATCGAAAGAGGATGGTAGAGGAGGATGATAATTCTTTGTAGAATAAATGAAATCAACAGTTTGTGTAACCTTTGGTCTGTAACGGAACCAAATGACGGATGTTGAATTCCGCAATAAAGAAGAAATAAATACTACATATTTCAAATTATGTGGCTAGACAGAGAGACATAACTAAAGGCGTGATTGTCACCAGTTAAAAATTCATGCTAACCTCAATTGAGTTTAATTAGAATCGTTCCGAATTATTTCGCTTCATCGTAATTCCTTTCCATTGGATTTGATTCCTTTGCTCCCTGAACTTTGGACACAGTCGCTCCTAAGGTGGTACAGTTCGCAACGGCAGGCAAGGTGATGTGTCCCTCTATCGTGAGGGGATGTGAGGGGGGGATCAGAAGCGGGGTGGATGGAAAGGGCGGGGCTCGGTGGGATACCAGAGCGAGGCCGGAGGCGCCCAATCAGCGATAACGAAGAGTGTTCGGTCCTCGCAGGAACCTCGCCGCCCCCTCCCCTGCTCACTTCACGCCACGCTCTCACAGTCCCCTCCACAAGTCCGCCGGCTTTTCCTACCAACTGTCCTTCCAACTGCGACCTATACTTCGATTTATTTTTTAATGGTACTTGACGTAAGTCAGCTGTTATGGTGTCATTGAATCGGAAGATTGAATGTCACTACAGTGACGTCACTATGGTGATATTCAAGCTCCCGATTGGGTGACACCGTAACAGCTGATTAAACGCCAAGTGCTATTATAAAAAAAATCGTATAGGCCTTACCTTCACTCAATGGCAAAACCTCCGACTTTTTTCAAAGGACAAATTCTGGAACGTGCGTATATTAATTTTTATTCACAACTGTACATTTTACAGGAACCTTCCAGCTTGATTTGCTTTTATACAAGTAATCCATTACAGCTTTTCCCTCTTCCATAATTCTCTTTATAATCAACATCCATTCCCAATGTACTAAAATATTCTCCCCACTCTCTTCGATTAATTGATTGATTGTTAGTGAATTCAGGTGCGTCAACGTCTAAGGTCATTCGTCCTGTAAGTATAGTGCATGCTTTTTTCCTCGGGAGATGGCGGTGGTCTTCCCCTGCTGGATGGCAAGATCCGACTGGCGAGGTTTCCCCAACCAGGTATCTCCAAGCAGCGTGGCATCGCCCCAGCCGGGTCTCACTCTAAGCTCCTGACCGATCTCCCGACATGTGTGGTGCATATTAGTGTATATGTGTAAGGGGGTGAGGATATGAAAAAAGGAAGGAAAGATCTCGCGCGGTCTGTGGCCGGTTTGTTACGGTCATGCTTCGGCATTTGCCTGGTGTTGATAGGAGAAACCACGGAAAACTATTGATCAGAGCAGCAGGCCGTTAAAATTCTCCTCGACCGCGACAGCAACTGGCTTCGACATAGCTGACGAGTTAGTGTCGAAAATCCTGCCACCGTCGGGACTCGAAACTAGGACCCTCCGGCCAGAAGCACTGCAGTGACATCAGTCCATGAGCCACATCTCCCGGTTAAAATCCCATTGATTACAAAAATAAAATTAATAAAACTTGTAATTATTTTTTTCTGATATACACCTACAAAACTCCTAGTATATAAATTATAAATCCATTTACGTTCTTTCTTATTCATCGTTCAGAGTTAAGGTGTTTACACAATTCACGTAATTATAAATATGTCTTCATAACCTTCCTTTAACGCGCACGGAAATATTCTCCGCAATTCGCACAGCAGGAAGGTATTGATCAAATACGAGTATTAAAAAAATCTCATCATAGACTGCATTTTGCAACCATTCCACAAGAAAGAAGATTGGAACCTGAGCTACTTAAAAGCGGTGTTCAAGTTTCGAAAATAAGGATATTTACGAAAATGTTGGTGTTAGGAATTGTCGGTAAGTAGTTTATGTGTATTTATTTGTGTAACATTTTTTATTTAACGTAAAACAGTTAAAAATTGTGTGACTGTCCATGGTGAGATGTGCACTCTGTGCACGGTATCATAAGTTCTGGGATATCTTTTTTATTTTTTTATTTTTAGCCATTAAATGTATTAAAATACGGCCAATTGGTCTCCTAATACAGTTTAATTAAATTCTACAATGATTGCCTTTTTGTTGGGTTTACAGACCTCATTGTAGATGTGTTCACATTCGAAATTTAAACGATACAATTTTAGAATCTTATATTCTAGATAAAATTTTAATTATGCATGTTAATTTATAGATATAATGAATCCTAACGAAATTTGACTGGTTAACCGTATTTACAATTTCTTGTTTTTATTTTATAACTTCCAGTTCGTCCTATCTTGAGCCAGTCTTGTCCAGTGGGGTTCTGATGTCTCTTTAAAACTGTCCTGACATCTTTTCTTTCCTCTTCCTTGACGTCTTCGACCTGATATTGGGTATTGATATTGATTCAGTGGTGAGGTGTAGTTGACATTTACATAATTGGAATGATTGAAGGAGTTGTCACTGATATTGGGTACCACAACGTTGCTGCATGTTCCCATTTTTATTATTATTTATTTTACGTCAAAAAACAGTTAAAAACTGCGTATGACGTGCTATGGGGAAAAGTGAATTGTGTGCACATTTTCAAAATTCTGCGATCCCTACACCAAGTCATATACTACTTAAATTTTGAATTTTTGAAAGGGAAAAAAAAAACAAAAAAACTCCCATGTAATAAAACCATTTTCAAGATAAACAAGCAATAAATTTTGAATTTTGAAAGGGAAAAAAAAAGAAAATAAGCAATAAATTTTGGCTCTTATTACTTCCTGCCGCGATAACATGGAAACGATAATTTGAATAATTGTATTTCCCACTGAATTCTAGAAGACGTGCACAGAAATGAAGTTACATTTATGTCCAGAAGCAAAACAAGGGGCCATCTCAGCATTTGCTCAATGGATCAGGGAAACTGGACGAAAAACCTGATCGAGATGGGGGTCATTGACCCGGAAGCTGTAGTACAATAGTTGTTACAGGTTGTTTATACTCATTTATACAGTCCAAATGGTAAATAATGCATTATGTATCATTGTTAAAAATTAATGTTCCTTTTCTTGTGATGCTCAGTATAGTCTCTAATTGTATAGAAACAGTTATGCAGCAGAAACGATTTCACTTGGGATTTAAACTTTTCTATTGAATTTAATCGTTTAATGTCATCTGGCAATGTGTTGTAAAATAATGTACATGTATTGTATGTGATTTTTTGTAATGAGCTGTTGATACTGTCACCTGATGAATATGATTTCTACGTCGAGTATTATAGTAATAGACTTCGGCATTTTCTGAAAATATATTCCCGCCCTTGAGCAAGTCATTTTTTACAAAAACCACTGATTCGTAAATAAAAGACACGGTAATGGTAAAATTCCTAGATTAATGAAGAGAGGCTTACATGAATCACGTGGGTGGGATTTGGTTATTATTCGTACAATTCGTTTTTGTAATCTAAAAGTCTGGGAGCTATAAGATGTATTTCCCCAGAATATTATGCCATATTTCAGGCGGGAATGAACATTCGCGAAGTATACACAACGAGCAGTATGAAGGCTGACTGAATTTGCAAGAATTCTGAACGCGTAGCACAATGAACTTAATTTTGTGTTCAATTCATTTAAATGGACGTTCCATTTAAGGTTTGACTGAATTGAGAGACCTAAAAATTTTGTTGCCTTAACATCAGTCAATGGTACACTGTTCATTTTCAATGGAGCACAGAATTGTTTATTTGAAATGGAAAACTGCATTAAAACCGTTTTCTTTTCGTTTACTATTAATTTGTTATTTCGGAACCAATTTGAAACATCTGATATTGTACTATTTACGGTTTCTTTATTGCAAAGGATGTTCGTATCATCCGCAAAGAGAACCGTTCTTCCGTTTCGAATCGTCGACGGCATATCGTTTACGTAAAGTAGGAACAGAGTAGGGCCTAAAATCGATCCTTGAGGAACTCCACATGCAACGGGCAAGGAGTCGGAAAGGTGCGTACGTAATGTTCCATCATTCCAGTAAGGTATTTCAACTCTCTGAGATCGTTGTTGGTAATCCCCATCGGTAATCTTTTGCCTAATGATGTGTCAACTCAATTTCCATTTTATTTTTTCAGCTTGTTGTACTGCGTCTTTATCTGTTTTTCCTTATGACTTCGCCTTTTTCGCCCCTTTTTATCTTACGACTTATGACATCTTCTATTGTAATGTTCATTATTTTTATTTCAATTTTCCTTTGACATCTTGTTAATTTCATTTCTTGTGCAGACGTTAAGGGCCAAGTTTGGCATCCGTAGATTAAAGTACGTAGTATATGTGTGTTCAAAATTTGTTTCTTTAAATTCATCTCTATTTTTTATTTAGTAAAATGAATGCAGACTTCAGAACTTTCCCCGTGAGGGTTATTCTTCGACTTATTTCTGTGTCAGACTTATTTGCGAAAGATATTATTTATCCTAGGTATATTTCCACCATAACTGGTGAGGTCATTCTTTTGTTACGTAACTGGTGATGTAGGGACAACACATACCCCAACACAAAAACTTGCTTAAATGCGTTGAAATAACAAAAAACGTCGGTTTTGGTGGTATATACAAGACATTGTATGCGTTATCATTATAATAAATACAGAAATAAACACGAAGCACAGTTACGTATCAAATTCAAAAATAAGTTAATGTCCCCATGAATCATAAAAAACACTCCTTCAACTATATTTTGTACCAATACGCAGACTAATTTTAAAATTGTGTTTTAAGGACCAGATTTTGATCAACGAGGACCAGTCACATCTTATGACTAATACAACACAACCTCAATTTTAAGTCGCTTCCCATAATCTCTCATTCACTGCAATTTCCACAAATACGAACCGTAAACTAAGCGCAGATGGGCACTTTGCAGTGAGCACAACTAACTTTTGTTTGGCGGTCACTTCACCTTGGCCATATTGTACATTTTTACTTGACTCTACTTTACTTGACTAATTTATCTACATCATTTTGACGTTGAACAAAAGGTGCAGGCTCTCTGAAGAATCGGCATGTGGTCAGCCGCAGCTCACGAGGTATGAGAACTTTCTATAGTCTGGTGCGTAATGCTGGCTCTACCAGTTCCATCAGATTCCACGCTCTCCCTCTCTTCACCACTGACTTCGCTCTTTTCCGCTTCTAAATTGACATTGACACATCCTCAAATCCTGGTTTATCTTCCTCAATAGTACCCCTCGATGGATCCATAATTTTGGGAAGAAAAAAAAAACACGGGATAAAAAATTACGTTTTCGGTGTTTTGGGGATTGATTCTACCCCAGGTGCCAGAAAAAATAAAATAAGTTTCTGGACACCTTCAATATTGTGACCACCGCCGGGTTCGCAGAGCAACTGACTTCCTGTGAGGTACCCTGAAGCGCAGTCTCTTTGCGCATCCGCTTCGCGCAGGTTCGTTTTCTTTCAAAGGCTGGGGTACAAACAGCCACCACGTCACCAGTTACGGGATATATATATATATATATATATATATATATAAACATACACTGATTTAACCATTGATTGATATTGGAAGTATGTTATGATTCGTCATAATTTTTGCTTTGTTTTAATTTATTATAAGAAAAAACGATGATTCCAGTCAATAAAGTACATTTAAATCAGACGTTTCGGCCTAAATTGTAAGGCCGTCTTCAGTGTCTGAAAGCTGAACACACCAATCAGTTACAATCTTACATAATATTACTAGTATACAACAAAAACAAAAACAATGAGAAAAAGACGTGGTACCTGTAAGTTGCTTAGGTTATGTTACACCATAGTGTAGGTACCACGTCTTTTTCTCATTGTTTTTGTTTTTAATTGTTTTATACTAATAATATTATGTAAGATTGTAACTGATTGGTGTGTTGACCTTTCAGACACTGAAGAGGGCCTTACAATTTAGGCCGAAATGTCTGCTTTAAATATACATTATTGACTGGAATCATCGTTTTTTTCTTATGATGTTTGATTTATCCAGTGAATCCTGATTTATTTGTTTTAATTTAGTTGAAGTCCTACCTTCTTATTTTCCATATGGATGCCTTGAAGCATTTGCTGTAGTTTATTGTGTGAGGTGGAAAAAATGGCAACATCAGCAAATCTTAGATTAGTTAATTTCCATCAGTTTATTAAAATTCCAACATTTTTATCCCAATTGAATCGGCTAAAGACTTCTTCTAGCAGGTGTGTTTGGGCGAAATAAGGTCTCCTTGTCGGATACCTCTTCTGGTTGAGAATACGTCCCCTTCTATGTCTGTGCGTACTTTTGTAGAGCTATGGTTATAAATATTCGTTAGAATTCTAATATAATTCTGGGATATCTGCTGTAACTCAAATACCTGAAAGTTGAATTAGCAACGTGCACTGTTGGCAAGAAAGTATTTGCTCCTGTGTAATAAAAACTATTTTCAAAGCATAATCGTCTAAATAATTTACCTATAATGCTTTATCATTACGGAATCGACTTACTGCCGGAATCGACTTACTGCCGCACGAATATGGAGATGATTATTTGAATACCTACATTCCCCACTTACCTCAAGAAAACGAGCACAGATATTGAAGCTACATTTATGTCCATCAGTCCATCAGTAACATAATCAGTCTTTTAGTCTTTTAGAATTATAAACTGGAACTAATACCCTTAACATTAATGTTAAAATTAATAGTATTTTCCGTTTTGTTGTTCAGTATACTCTATATACAAGTATTGTATACTTGCATAGAAACAGTTTTACTGCAGAGAAGGTTGTGGTGATTATTAAGACACTTTATATTATATAGAAAAATGCATGAATATTTATGTAACCTTTACAGACCTCCAGAAAGCATACGATAGTGTCCCCCCCAAAAAAAAGATATGAGAAGCAATGAAAAAGGTTGATATAAAAAAGTGGATCAATCTGGTTAAAAAACTTTACAAAAACACCGAAGCCCAAATAAAAATTGGAGATTAGTTAACTGAAAGCTTTCTGATAAACAAGGGTCTAAAACAAGACTGTGAGTTATCTCCCATTTTGTTCAATATCTACCTAGAACATACCCTCTATAACTGGTACAGGAAATGTTCTGGCATGGGAATAAACATTGAAGATGCCCCCTTTCACTCCCTTCTAATTGCTGACGACCAGGCAATTTTTGCCCAAGCTGAAGAGGATATGGTGTACATGCTAATAAAGCTAATAGAAGAATATAATAAATGGGGATTGGAAATAAATTTTAATAAAACCGAATGTATGTACATTGGACAAGCAATAACAGATATAGACGTTAATGGTAACAAAATTGAAAGCTGTAACACCTTCAAATATCTTGGATCTTTAATAAACAACTTCAGTGTATGTGCCACAAATATAAACTCGAGAATAATTATGGGGAAGAAAGCAACGAAAGCTTTATACAGCATATTATGGAATAACAATATTCGCCAAGATGTCAAAAGAAGTATATTGCATTGTGTAGTAGAAAATGTACTACTATATGGAGCGAAAATGTGGCCACAAACACAAAAAATAAGAGATAAGTTAAGGACAGTGGAAATGAACTACATGAGACGATGCCTACAACTTACTCGCAGGGACAGAGTGCGAAATGAAAAAAATATGGAGAAGGATGAATATAATTTGTTCTATTACGAAGATCTTGGAAAATAGAACACTACAGTGGTATGGAGATGCTCAGAGAATGTCAGTAAACAGATGGCCACACAAGATCTTAAAATGGCAACCCCCGTGAGAGGCGAAAAATAGGAAGACCAGTTTTAGAATGGGAAAAACACATCCACGAAGCTATGAAGGATAGAGGCCTCAAACCACGAGATTGGGAGGATTGAGAGAGTTGGAGCGTGAGAACGGCAAGCTCCTAAGGGGACAGTGCCGAAGAAGAAGAATTTAGAGTGGTCGATGAGAAAAACACTCTTTTAAAATGATAGAATCAAGAAAACTGGGAATTCCATATCTGACCTCTCTAACCCTATACAAATATTCCTGTTGCTGAACAACCCCATCCCTTTCAGCTACCAACATACCTATTTCGTAGACGCGGAGACAAGTTTTCGTAGTAATACTACAAATTCTTCAAATCGTACGTAGTACATATTAGTTCCCTGAAGATGCAACTAAATATATGAGACGAAACACGGCTATTCAAAAGCAGCCAAATTGGTTTGAGAAATCTCAAACAGTATACAGACAGATATAAAAACACTCTGCGATGAATATTAAAATGGACTTCATGGCACTTAAAAATTACACTTCACCGGTGCGTACATTTAGATAATTATAACTTCATTTATTACTGATTGGTTAGAGCCTTTCAACTATTATATTATTTATCAATAATTTTACCTTGACAATAATTCTCTTATATATTTAATTACCGAATTAATATCAGCTTAAACCATTTTATATTAATCATGTTCAATAGGGTGCTTGGAAACCTAGTGCGAAATGAATCGCTATCGAAATCTGATTTCCTTGCACAAACTTCTACTAATTCTTGTAGATTAAAACATGGTGGGCTTTATTTATCACTTTTGTGAACTAGCCATTTAATGCTTCTCCATTCGGACTATGATATTCTGTAAGGGGGTTTTATTGATGTGTACTTCTCTTGCTACATCTCTTATTAAAAATTGGTGCATTTTGTTTCCTGCTTCTTCTATTTGTATTCCAAAATTGCGCTTTCTGGATAAAGGGTCTATTGGTCTACGAGACCCTATTCCAAATATAGTTTTATTTGAACCACTATATTGTGTACAATAAAGTATAACAAAAAATTCAAATAAAACTTTCCGGAAAACTTCAATAGCGATTCAAATAAATCGATTTTCAGACAAGGGGCCCAGTCATATATGCCCTTCTTCCAGAAAGCTCCAAATTCATTTTTTCTTTATTGATCCCTATATACTATATACATTTCTTTCAATATTTACCGAAAACTCAACAATTTTTTAAATTTAATTATTTACTTTTAACTCTACCTTTTGTTCGTACCGAGTGTGTTTTATCTCGATCCAACCCCAGATTTTTTGTTTTTCTTCTGCAAAAATATCACTGTAAGCATAGTAATATTAAAAAGTGCATTTACGAAATTAATAACAGAGACATTTCGTTGGTAGATTACTAACTCAACATAAAAATCAAAGACTGCAACATTTTATTTTCACGCCGTATTTGTATGCTTTGTCAGTCTTAATTTACTGTAATTTTATAATATTTTAAATGTATAGTTTTTAGAGGGAAGATCCATTGCATCGTTAGAGCGAGAAATGAGAGAAAAATAATGACAAAGGTCAAATGTCATCGAGAGTTATAAATATTTACGAGGCGAAAAGTATTAAAAATCAGAAACAATAACAGTGGAAACTCTCATGATTTTTAAATGGAGCGAACTCAAACTCCGCGTGATATTCCTTGAATGCAAGCAAAAATTGATTTTCATTTTCAGCGACTGGGCTGCTGGTCTTAAGAGTCTTAGGCAATTGCCTTGATTGCCTTGCAGTAAATTAGGGCCGGCCTGTCCACATCCCCAACTCTTCGCTTTTATTCCAGCCCCAACTTCGACCTCATGGTTCTACCTCCGCCGTTCGCACGAGCAACTTCTCATTCTAGTATCCCTCTCTCTCCCTCTCTCTCCCTCTCCGTCCCTCTCTCTCCCTCTCTCTTCTTCTTCTCTTTTTTTTGGTTCAGCCAACGCTGACCCTCTTTCTCCGTGCGTTGTGCTGTCCCGCGCTTTCTTTTTCCGGCGGCACCGACCGCCACACCCCTTCCTCGCCCCCGCCCCCCCCCCGTCCCGGACCGCCACCGCCACCGCCGCCGCTACCGCCGAGCCAGTGCAATCATTATCTCCTTAAAGCGGAGAGACGTGCTTTATGAAAACCTCGCAGTTCCCCGCCTCAGCCACCGCTCCGCCGCCGCCCGGCCTTGCCGTCGCTCTGGCTGCCATCATCGCCTCCAAGCCAGGTTCTGCGAATTTGTTGTTCCCCGCGTGCAGACGGTTCCCGGAACCGACGGCGACCGTGCCGTCCTCTCCGTTAGCCCCGACACCTCGCAACGCCTCAATTGAAATTTCCTTTGCGACTGTGAACCTTGAAGTTTCCTAGACAGTCCTGAATCCAGTTAAATTGTAGGCGTCACCGATTAAAGTGATGGCGCGTTGCAGGCTGTGATGCCGACGTTTTGGACATTATGTCGTGTTAGCATTCCAGACCCAAAGATGGAAATGGAATGGCGGGATTCATCGTGGCGTCATGGGGACAGTCGAAACATTCGAGTGTTGATTATATCTAACTCTCCCCTGAACTTTACCCTCCGTCCTTCGCTTATACTCGCCTTCACTTTCCCTTTGCTTCTTCACTTAGTACTCTCTCTCTCTCTCTCTCCCTCTCTCTCTCTCTTCGTACTGGGATTTGTTCTCATTCATGTATCCTCCCCTTTCCTCAGGACTTGTTCCCTTCTCTCCCGTTTTTGCTTTCGTTCCTATTGTCATTTTTCTCTCCCTCATTGTTTCATTCGTTTTTGGCGTTACATTTAATATGTTCTTTCACCAATTGCCGTACTCATCGACTTGTTATTTCCCTTTCCCACTGGTGGATCCAGGGGGCATGGGGGCTATGGCCTCCTCAAAAGGCCCAGAATTTTCGTTTACTTTCCTTTATTTGGCAAAATTGATTTGAAAATTTATTGGTTTGAACTATGTGATTATTTAAACAATAATATTGTATAGTATCATATCTACAGTACATAAATAAAATACAAAATAATAACAAGTATGTTTATTATCTAACAAAAATCTACGATACCCCTTCCCAAATGATCGGCTGGGTCCACCCGTGCAATCGCCCACGATCTTCTCCTTGCAAATCTTTCACCTTTACTACATAATCGCTCCCTCTCTCTCGCTCTCTCTCTATCTCTCGCGCTCTCTCTCTCTAGCGCTCACTCTCCCTCTCCATATTTTTATGTCGAAAATATTAATATTTTAATTTTCGATTTTTTTTCATTGAAAGGGTTATGCCTTGCACGCTTTATTATTTCAATTTCATTGATGCTCCGTATCAACGTCGCACAGCACTTATTTCGGCAGCTCAATGTTTTAAAACAATTCTCCAGAAAAACTTTCGAATGTAGATCAAAGTGAACTCTTTTAATACACAATCACTTTGTCTTCATTTATACCAAGAGAAAAGGATTCAAACTACAACTTCTCAGTGGCATCGTTGATTGATTAATTTACTTTTTGTTATCGGCAGCTCAACTGTTATGGTATTTATTCCGTAAATGTGACGCACGTCAAGTCTTGGTAGGTGATGATTTTCCTCACCCACTAGTAACTCATATACGGTGCCGAATGACACGCCGAATTTTACCGCCCCCAGCCAGGGCAAGCTCTAAGCTCCGGACATATGTTGTAGTACTCTGCATGAAAGTATAAGGATGTAAGTGTGTGTAGACGAGAGAAGAGGGTGAGGAAAGAATGATGGTAAGTGGTCATTTGTTAGGGTACTGCTATGGCATTAACCTTGTATTGATAGAAAAAAACACGGAAAACTACTAGAGAAACTAGAGAAGCCGCTCACTAGAATTTTCCCCAGAGGTTGAATTCGACCCAGATACGTAGCTAGAGTCAAAAATTCGCCACCGTCTGATTTCTAATACTAGGGCCTTCCGGTCAGCAACATTACAGAGGAAACTGCAAAGTTTTACTTACGCCATCGCAGAAGATACAAATACTCAATGTGAAGAAATGTAATATCTTCCACGTGGGCAGTATTGGTCGCCCAAATGGATGTAAACACCCGAACAGTGGAAAACAGTTAATTGATGATGTAATCCGAATGAAATGAGTATTGTAATATTCACTGATGCAATGTTTTATGCAGCGTCAACCAGTGTCCCATGCATGGTAAACATGCACCTCCGAGTTGTGGGCTGGTGGAATAGCGGGTTTACCCAGCTCGTAAAACAAACACACTGAGCGCGTAAGCGCTACCAAGGAAGTATCTGATGCAACCGTGCCGACAGCGACATAGAGGACACGCTTCATGAGTTTCATCGCGCCGAGAGACATTTGGCTACAGAAATTTTAAAAAATGTAATATAGCTTCATGGTAAAGCCATACCATCGTTGATATACAAGTTAAATTAGTCCAAACCATGTTTCGAGGTAAATATTTCGAAAACACAAGTCACTATTAGGAATAATATTATAATATAAAAATAATATGGTATAATAATATTATAATAATATAAAACAGTCACTATTAGTACGGAAACCATGTTTCGAGATAAATTAAATTAAGATTTATTTGTCTGCTCAAAGTCGTTTGCTAGACAGAAGGTAAAATCTGTTTTCTTTCACTCATCCTTTAATATGACATACTGATTTTTATAAACAAGAATGAAGCCCAAAGGTGTTTTCTGTACATTTGCACAGTTCTGTAACTTATTTATTATACGAAATAATCGGCGATATACACACAACTTCAGGACTATTTTACTCATTAAAAGAATAGAAACGTGACATAGTGTAGTAAATAACTCCAAACCACCAAACATGAATTTGTTTCATTTTTACTCCCACGATATGTGGTATATAGAGCGTCACATTAATTTGTGAAGATAGAGAAAAGGGGAGGCTTACGCCTTTTCGTTGCTGGCCTTTCTAAGCTCGTGATCACAGTGCTGGTTTGTATAGGTCGGAGGTATAGGTCTTGTCACAAATACTAACTTATACAGGAGAGCAATGTAGATGTTTGACATTGAAATTGGAAGTGGACTTGATGTTACTTAAAAGCACATCTCTTCACAAAGTTGTATTTGTGTAGAGGACAAGAAAACCCGTAATTGTGGCAATAATTTCATTTCGGCCAAAATGGGCATTATGTACTATACCTCCGACCCACAGATTTGCCTTCCACGGTATCAAGGATGATTTACTAAATAATAATGATGATGTTAAAAAAATACTTAAATATGGAACGAGGTTCAGATTTGAGATACTTCTGCTATCGTATAAGAAGCAGATAAACAATTGCCTTTATGCAGGATTCGAAGTTATTGCACTTTAGTTCCAAGTGCTTGGAAGAAATTTCAAGAACCTGTGTCAATGAGGAAGAAAGTACTATATTTACTCCTTGAGGAATTTATGATGGACAAATCATTATCAATCATGATTTTTTCTTGTTTTTTTTGTTCTCCGTGCCCATCGTTTCACATTATTATTCATATAATCTTTATCAGTAATTTCATCAGGTTATTTGTAAATCTCGCATATGGCAAGAGGCCAGAATCTAAAAAATTCGGGTGAAGTTTTTTCTACATTCATTTACATTTCTCTTATTAGAAGGCTTCATATCGTTTTATAATGACATTCAAGATGACACAGATTGATTACAGTACAGGCTTTCGACCAATCTCCGCGAAGTTTGCAAACTAAGCATTGAGACGTAATTAATCATTGATGTTCGATCTATTACATGTGTTGTTCAATTTTGCATATAATGGAACAGACTGATTGAATTGAAGTGCTCTGTGCATGAAGGTGTTAATTGAAAAGTATATTGTTCGAGCCATTCCTCTTGTTGGAGGTTGAGAGCTCTGATGGAAAGGATGAAGAGGACGGGAGCATATCCTATTACAACCGCACCAAGCTCTTCATTTATATTTTGCGTAAAAATGGCTTGGTGACTTTGGATTACCCAGACTCAAGGTTGTTTTATGTAAAACGCGGAGGCCGAATATAGGATCCATGCCAACAATGCACTGTGTCACCGTTTGCAACCCAATTACAAATTCAAGTTAATAGTATTAGTTCATAACATATGCGTGCGGACAGGGGGGACAGCGGGACGTGGCTTCCCTGAAAACATTGGAAGAGCCCCGTAGGATTACGTGAAGAGATATATTTTCGTAAATATGTTAAATCACATAAAAAAAATGAGTAGAACGAACAGATAAATTTTAAATTTTACAGTGTTCAGTAAATATTATTGCTTCGAAATATAAATTACGTACAAAGAAATATGAAATAATATGCAAATTCTAACTTACGAAGCATCCAATTGCCTGGAATTACGTTCGCCAAGCTCAGCAAATTCGGAGCGGTTGACTATGTTTGTCGCCAAATTACACAAAAAATACTAGTATTTTCAAAAAATTTAACAGGATTTGATTTGAAGATCTGTCTTTGATTAACACATTTCATTAAGAAAAAAACTATCTTCGCAATTGTCGTTGTAAGAAGACGCTGACATTTTTTTCAATTTTCAAAAATAATTTCAACATAAAGTTCTTTTACGTATATAAGGTTAATGGTTTTAAGAAAATAAAATAAAATTTCGCAAAAATACTAATGTTTTTGAAAAATTGAACACGACATATTTAGATGTGTTTTATGAATAAATTTCATTAAGAAAAAATGTTGAAAAAATACTCAAAATTTCGAAATATTTTAGTTGACCTCGTTTCAAAATCTCCTAGGAACGGATTTCATTAAGGAAAAGATCTCTATTTTCATGACTGTAGTTGTAGGAAAACGCGAAAAAAATTGAATTTTTGCAATTTTCAAAAAATCAGAGCTTTCAACGAAAACGAGATCTGCACAATTCTCTTAAATATTCTTTAGACTATTGAACAAAAAAGTTTAATAAGAACGATGGGGCAATTTCGTTGAAAATTTTGAAAATGTCCCAGGGGCTTCATGTAAAGTACCCCCCCCAATTAAAATATAGATTTCAAATTCAAGGAGCCGCGACATCAACCAGATCGATTGGGGAATATCAATTTTGGAGAAAATCTGCTGTTCAGCAGTTTAGCCGCTAGCGTTGGTGACAGGCAGAGACACAGACACACAGATAGACAGAAATAGACACAGAGACAGACATACAAATGGACGGAGGACAGATTTTGCTGTCAATCGATTTTTCGGTATCGTGGACTCACAAAAATGTATTCTGACTACACCTCGTGTTAGAGGATTTTTCAAAATTAAGCAACTAAATGTATACACTTTTTCGTTACCAGGGCCCTGTAATAAGAGTTTTTCTGCCGAAAATTCGCCGTTTCTTCGCGCAGCATTACATAACTTTCTTTCTATTTCGTAAGAGGTAGCTAGAAAGTAAAAATGAATAGATCAGGGAGCCCTGGAAAGTTGTTGGCCTCCCTCGAGTGTTAGGCTGCGCTTGGCTATGCCTCATAGCGAAAAGTAAGTACCAAATGGTTACTAAAATATCGTTACTATTTACATATACGAATTCACACAAATAGAAAATTGACCGAATGCACGATAGACCCATACACGAGTGACAGCATTTATAATCAATGCGAGAGAGGCTCAACAAGCGAGGCTATCCCGTGGGTGATAAAAATGTGCTCTTAGAATCAAGCCAGGCTAGTCAAGCTTCCGATAGTTGTCATATTGTCGCCCCAGTTATCATACTGCCCTCGCATCTACCAACTACTCCTTAGCGTAAAAAATAACTAAGGTTTTCAACTTGCGCCCGGTAAGATCGTTCAGTCTGGTACCAGTTAGCGACTACCTACTACCGCCCCAGTCGGGACAAGCTCTAAGCTCCCGACCGGTCTCCCGGGATATGTGGTAATGTAAGTGTGTGTGTAAGGGGAGAGGATAGGACAGGGAAAAGAAAGGAAATATCGCGCGCGGCGGTCCATGGCCCGTTTGTTAGGGTACTGCTCCGGCATTCGCCTGGTGTTGATCGGAGTAACCACGGAAAACTACCGATCAGAGCAGCCCGCCACTAGAATTCTCCTCCAGACAACGACTGAATTCGATCTAGCTGAAATGGTAGTGTCGAAAATCCTGCCGTTGTCAGGTCTCGAATATAGGAAAATTCCAGCGGTCGGCTGCTCTGATTGATAATTTTTTGTGATTTATCCGATCAACACCATGTGAAGGCTGGGGCCATCCCCTACCAAACGGAATAAGGGCCGTGCGCGATCATTCCTTCTACATTCTTGTCCCTTCACTCTCTTTTCACTTACACGCACTACATTTCCGCTCATGTTGGGAGTTCTGTTGAGAGCTTTAGAGCTTTCTGTGGCAGGGGCTGCGTCTCGATTGTGGAAATACGTAGAGGAGGAATCTCACTCAACGCGAACTTCAGTTCGACTCCGAATCTCGCGTTCTAGCGGTGGCGGATCACAGCCATTCCCGCGATATAACATTCTCTACATTTATGGGACTAATGGTTATTGCAGCCGACGGGCAGGGAAACACCAATCAATTCATCAATCAAGCCCGACTTGTCTGTGAATAGACCGCTTTAAACTCCAGTGACGCGGCGGAAATATAATCCTGGTTCAGGCGGCTGCCGGCGACGGACCCTCCCGCTTCTCCCGATTCTGTCGTCCCTTTCTTCTCCCCCGCTCCTCCCACCCTCTATCTCCCGCTCTATTCAGCCATTTATCCGTCCCTCTCGCCCTCCCTTCTCATCCTTCTGCCTCCCCCTCTGGCCGGCCGCGTTTCTTCGGTGGGGCTTCGTAGCGGGCGCCCGGCGAGGACTTGCAGAAACTTGAGAGTTGCGTCGCCGTCGTCGACCTACGGGTCCGCCCTCACGTCCCAGACAAGCCATGGGAGCGTTATTTACTTTTCGTGAAATTGAATTAAGTCCCAGTAATCTTGTTTGAGATCGCTGTAGTTGCTGTGCCATGTTGTTATCTGCCTGAGGATAAACTTATTCAAGTATTACTTAAATAATGAGTCATTCTCTCGGATTCGCTTAAAACCGTGGCGAGTGTAGCTTGTGGTCGTCTATAACTCGCAAAGGAGCGAGGAAAGCATGGAAGTCTAATGTGAACTAAGAAGACGTGGGTGTACATTTCTTTAAATACAATCTACAACCTATCTTAGCTTTTTCCCCCCTCTTTCTGGAGGACTGGTCGTTTTGGTTATAACTTCTAAGTACACGATTATGAAATAAACTTAAATGTCTGAAACTACAAACTTGGAGGAAGAAAGTTTGAAGCAAATCAATAAATTCATACGAAATATCCAAATGTAGGACCTGATAACATAAATATGCATCAAAATACTTTATTTGAGACTTCTTATATTTTTTATATTTCATATATTTTATATTTTATATCTTCGAGTATTTCTTATATTTTATATTTTCACACCCATTTTAAATGCAATTAACAAATTCACTAGGCAAATAGATTTGACAAATGTTCACATAGTGGCATCAATAGTTCCAGAAAAGAATTAATACGTACGTACTGGATTTTCTCAGATGAGACAAATATAAAATAAACCTTTTTGAAGTACTAATAAATATTTAATAAGCACTATCTCGTAATGTAGCATGGAAAAGTATATTTACAAATACACAAATACATGTGACTAGGTACTAATTAAGAGATATTTAGTGCAAATTATAGATCGGGTACACACCAATTGTTTTTGATCGTTTTTAATCATCTCCTACTAATATGTAAAAATTAGAAATAAGACATGTGCCGTATGTCGTTTTCATTCAGTTCAAATATTTTTTTTTATATTTTTCAGATTCATCATTGGTATGGCGCGGGTCATATTAATCAACCGACATCTTACATCTTTAGTTGTGATTTTAGTTGATAATTATGTTAACAATATTTTCGATAACTCTGGAATATCCTAGCAAGATATCTGTACCATGAGCTCATCGCCAACACTTTCCCTACCCTCTCCTCGGACGAGGAAAATGAAAGATTGACCGTGGGCAGTTCGCAACAATTTAGAGTGGGTATTGCTTCGACATCCATCAACACTTAATAATAAGAAAGTATTTGAAGAGAACAAACTTATAGGACAGTATGAATAGTGGATTATTTTCATTAGAGTATTTAATAACATTAATTCTACCTTGTCGTCCTGGATTAGAACCTTGGATATCCAGATCTACACAGTTTAATTTCCGGTCTTATATATTCATGCAGCCAGTTGAGTTTCCGTACTCCCAATGCAGAGAAATGTACTGCTATTAAATGATCAAACTCACGGAAAACCACAAGGATAAGAATCATATGTATGTAAAAACGTGTACATGTATTTCAACATGTGCTGCAAATTGAAAATTAATCATCATTATTATCGAACAAACAAGACCTTCACCATCAGCGTGGTAGATGAGAAGTCAATACAGTAACGATATCACTCAAACAAGTCAATTAGACAGCAGAGGCAGATGAAAACAGGACAAGGGAAAATGATTGTTTCCAAACGAGCAAACTCATTGACAAGAGCCTATCGACATGTGGGAAGTACATGAAAATAAGTGAATTACGCAACACACAATGATTCAGATTGAAATATTTAAAAAAAATTGTGGATACTTTTCTTCAATATATCACTTTATAAAAATGCATTTGTTAAGAATTAACTATTAATATATTTTTAAAATTTGGAGGGCTCTAAGTCATCGAAAACTACTTGTTTTACGAATATTATTCGTATGTTCAGTCAGTACTGTAATCGCAAATAATATTGTAGTAAATGAAATTTGAAAGTAGTCTTTGAAATGTTATTCGGAAGATGCCTAACAACTTCAATTTCTGTAATATAAGATATGAATGTAAATGGTTGGAAAATCCATCGTGTGGTTTCAAGAATTTCATCATTTGTATTTGTTGTGCGATGAAATTTCAATATTTAATTTCAGTGCAACATAGCCGGATATACATCCACGCGTGCCAACGAGAAGCACAAGAAGTGCAACACTGGAGAATTCGAGAAGCCAGAAGCCAATACTAAAACAACATACTGATCAGTAAATTGACAATAAGAACTTTGGTTATTAAAATGAAATATGTGACTTCGAAACGTTGTATTATATCAAATCCAGAAATAGCATTCGTTTTTGGCATTACGTATGAATTAGGAGAATTAAAAATAATAGGGAATTTGTGAGTGGGGACCAGTTCCTGTATTAATTACTAAGTTATCACTAAGGAAAGGATTTTACTGAAATGTCATTTTTGTCACTTTAAAACGACCATTGCCATTTAGTGTAGACAATTTTATATTTTTATCACAAAAGGAAATAACACATTTTTATATGTTAGTTTGTTATATGTCAGAAATTTTGTGATAAAGAACAGTCCAAATCAAACGTTTACAAACTTGAAAACAGCTTTCTTTCACTTGAACGAAAGGAAGAAGCCTCGATTACATCAGTAACATATTCAACAGTTTGAGTTGTTCATCAGAACTGGTTTTGAGAACATTTTTACGTCATATTTCTTTGCTTTTAGGGCAGTTTAAAACATTTTAAGAGCATTTCACTGATCATTTTTGGCTGGGTTTTAGGCCACCATCACTGGATTTTAGGTCACCAAAATCCGCCACCCATTTATCACCCGGTGCGGTGCAAATATTTTTCATTTCACAATAGTCAGCCACGTATTTATCGACAAATATCAACAGTTGAGAGCAATACTCATTCTCACAGTTTGCTTTCTTTCAGTAATATGAACTGTGCATATTTTGATAAAAATGGTTGTCGGTCAGTTGTGCCAATCACACTCTGTGTGATACATGGATTCTGTAATTTGGAAGATCTAGAAATATGTTACGTAAATACATGTATGTCCCAAGCAATTCAAAAAGAAGATATGTGAGAACTCAAAAGTGATTTCTTCTTTCGGGATTGAAACAGGGTAACATAAAATACTGCTTTTCTACTGACTTGAACAGTCGAGTGTTATATAAACATTTCATTGTCCATGAATGGTAACCGAAAGCAGACCACAAAAATTTATTACACAAAAATGTTGAATGTGGCAATATTTACCTTCGACCTTTGTACACCAAGCTAAGGCTAATAAAAAACTGTCAACGGTATGGGCACGAATGACGGCGAGTTTTAGTACATAAAAGAAAAATGCCCAGCGAGGCAAAAATCAAAGACGGTATTTTTGTTAGTCTCCAGGTAAAAGAATCGATGAGAAATATGAATTTGATACACATTTAGAAGGAAAAGCAAAATACGTGCGTTGGAACGCTTTAAAGATCTCACAAAGCATTTCTTATGGAAGAGAAAATCCGAAAACTATAGAGATTATGTGGAAAGAATGCCAGTGGCTTTTCGCCAGACATGCAACATGTCTTTGAAGCTTCATTTTTGCACTGTCAATATGGCGTTTTTTCGAACGATTCAGATGACAAACACCGAGAGGAGATCCACCATAGCATTTTGATAAGAAAGAGCGTTATTTGATGGTGACCAGCCAGTTAGCGTATTAGTACTCGGTAGCTGTGAAGGAATTACTAGTGTTAGCGTACATACTGCAAGGATTTCTTGACACTGCATGTTTGTAATTGTATATAATACACTAAGTAATTTCGGTTATTCGCATGCATGCTATCCACTTACTGCTTTCACAGAAACTATGCTTAATAGAAACACGGCATATAGGTTTTCATCATGAAATTTGTTTGAATAACCCATATTCATAGAAGAAAAAAGGGAAAACTAATATGTGGTCCAGTGTGCTGTTCTAACAGACAGAATGTTGTGCGGTTGAAGGTAGACACAACTATAATTTTAAATCGAGAATTCCGACAGTTTTTTTAAACATGCTTCAGTTTTAGGAAGAACAAATACTTGAATAAAACTTTCGGTGCTACAGTACATATTTGTAACTATTAATTCATCCTATTTTTACTCCTAAAATGTTACTAATTTAAACGCCATCACATATGTTATACGTGGAGAGAGAGACGGGGAGAGAGAGACGGGGAGAGAGACGGAGAGAGAGAGGGGGAGAGAGAGAGGGGAGAGAGAGACGGGGGAGAGAGAGACGGGAGAGAGAGACGGGGAGAGAGAGAGCGGGAGAGAGAGACGGGGAGAGAGAGACGGGGAGAGAGAGACGGGGAGAGAGAGACGGGGAGAAAGACGGGGAGAAAGAGACGGGGAGAAAGAGACGGGGAGAAAGAGACGGGGAGAAAGAGACGGGGAGAAAGAGACGGGGAGAAAGAGACGGGGGAAAGAGACGGGAGAAAGAGACGGAGAGAGAGAGAAGACGGGGAGAAAGAGACGGGAGAAAGAGACGGGAGAAAGAGACGGGAGAAAGAGACGGGGAGAAAGACAGGGAGGGAGAGACGGGGAGAGAGAGACAGGAGAGAGACGGGGGAGAGAGAGACGGGGGAGAGAGACGAGGAGAAGTTCCCAAGTGCTAGAATTTATATCAGTGGGATTCTCAGGCATCGCGACATTCCATGGAGACGTGTTGATATAGTCAACCGCTTGTACGAATGGGTGGCGCAAACTAGAAATGTGTTTTTTGTGGACCCAAATTCTTGGTTGCAGGACGGCGATTTCGGTCGTGACGGCTTGCATCTAAATCACTCGGGGTCCAAAAAGCTGGGTGGACTCTTCTCGCGCGTAGGAGGCCCAAAATTTTCCGCGACAAGCTCGCCCGCATGGCGGCGGCGGCAAGGGATATCGAATCCCATAAAATGGTTTGTGTGGGAATGTCGGCGGCGGACTACAGTGCGGCGAGTGACGGCGACGTAGCTGCGACCTGCAGTGACGCGGTGACGGCGGCGAGGGACGGCGACGCAGCGGCGACGGACAGTGTCGCGGTGACGGCGGCGAGGAATAGCGACGCGGTGGCAGCGACCACGAACCACGACATAACGGCGGATAGCGACGCGAGAACGGTGGCGAGAGACGGACTTTCACTATGTAATCGAGCAGAAGGTGAGTCTCTGGTCTTTCTGCAGGTTAATTGTAGGAGTATTTATAATAAAACTGTTCATTTCTGGAACACTATAGAATCTTATAATGTAGATGTCGTGATAGGTACGGAATCATGGCTCAATGCGGAAATATTAAAGGCTGAAATCTTCAGATAAAATTTTTGAACATTCAGACGTGATAGAATAGATCGCATTTTCGGGGGTGTTTTTATATGCGTAAAAGACAACTTTGAAGCAGTAGAGGCATGGGTGGATGACAAATTTGAAATAATAGGTGTACACATTCCAGACAGAAATTCAAAAAACCAATGGGAAAGTATAGGCGCGTATAGGTCACAGAAAGATGGACATGCACCGTTGCAAAGACTTGTAGAACGAACCCGCGTAATCAGGAAAAGTAGGAAAAACGTAATTATGGGAGGAGACTTAAATTTACCGCACGTTACCTGGGAGGGGGATGTGGGGGCTAAAGGCGCCGCCCAACGCCTCGTAAACGAGTTGGTTTGGGACAACAGCTTAACACAGGTACTGACTAAACCGACACGCGATAATGCTTTACTGGACGTTTTCCTTAATAGACCGGTGAACAAACTTCTTTCCTGCGAAATAATTCCTGGAATTAGCGACCACAAAGGAGTCCTTCTAAAAATGTGCAGAGAGGGTAAGCGAAATGATCCCGTAAAAGAAAGAAAAAGTTTTCAGTTTTATAGAACAGACGTTACAAACATGCAATTATATTTGAAAAGCAAATTTTCAACTTGGGCTTCAAACGGATATACGGTAGAACAGATATGAACAAACTTTAAGAACAAAATTTTAGAATGCTTAGCAAAATTCATGCCTACCAAGAAACTACGATGCCATTCGGATCCGGTATATTTCAACAAAGAAGTGAGGGGACTGAAAAGGAAGATTAGGAAAACGTATATTAAACGTAATGTAAACAAGGAACAGAAAAATAATTTTCTACAATGATCTAATGACTTAGTAGCATTAAAGTTACATATCCAAGAAAATGACCTGAAATCAATTCTAAACGATCGGTTGAACTGTTGGCAAAATTTCTTCAAGTATGTAAGACATAAGAAAGGGAACAAAGAAAGTATTCCAGCGATCTGCGGAGCTGACGGTTCGTTAATTACAAATGACTGAAAAGGCAGCTTGTTTAATTAGGCATTACGCATCGGTTTTCAAGCCGAAGGATCAGATCTCAGTAAATGAAACAACAGCAATAGAAAACTTTAGAGTCGATGCAGGAATTATTAGAAAAAGGATCGCAAAAATTAGGAGAAATAAATCTGTAGGTTCTGACGGAATACCAGGAGAAATATTGAAATTGGGAGGGGAAGCCATGATTCCTTACCTCGCTCGGTTAATGGACGTCACTATAAATCATAATACGATTCCTCAAAATTGGAAAGAGACAATTGTGGTGCCGTTTCACAAGGGAGGAGACAAAAGGATTGTTAATAATTACAGGCCCATAAGTTTGACATCAGTTGTATGCAAGCAGATGGAGCACATGATTGCGGAATATATTAGACGGGTCTGGAATAAAACTGATTGGCTTTTTCAAAATCAACACGGTTTTCGTCCTAGCTATTCGTGCGACAGCCAGACTATTTCTTTACGTCAGGACATAGCAGATTCATTAGACGAAGGGAGAAGAGTCGATGCAGTAATATTAGACTTTTCTAAAGCATTTCATCTGGTTCCACATGGCCTTTTAATTGAAAAACTGTCAAAAACTGGATTAGATCATTGAATAATCTTGTGGATAAAAATAATTTCTTACGGGCCGAACACAAGCAGTCAGAATAAGTGATAAACACTCATCGAAAGCCGATGTAACCTCTGGGGTCCTCCAGGGGAGTGTGTTAGGGCCATTGCCATTCTTAGCGTTTAATAATGATATTGCAACTGGAATAAAATCGAAAATTTGACTTTTCGCCGATGATTGCATAATATATAGGAGCATTGGCGCGTCTTCGTATGAAAATATTTTACAGAACTTAATTGTTTATGGAACTGTGCGTGCAAAAATAAGATGGAATTAAATCCGGAAAAGAGTAAATTCATTTGTTTTACCAAATTTCGCTCAAATGTACACTCGAATTACAAGTTAGGAATCAACGATATACCGCGTGTAAAAAACTGTAAGTATTTGGGTTTGGTCCTGCGTAGCGGCTTGGTTTGTTCGGATCATATTAACAATACGGTCAAAAAATCATGGAGGGCGCTGCACTTTGTAATGCGCATTCTAAAATACAGTAGTTCGAATGCCCGATCCTTGGCATATACTACACTTGTTCGTCCTATTTTAGAGTACGGAGCGGCCTGCTGGGACCCGTACAGAAAAGGGCACATAGATAAAATTTAAAAACTGGCCGGAAAGTTTGTAAATCATGGACGCTTTGATTGACGAGATGAATGGGAACTCTTATCCAATAGACGGGAACGGGCGCGTTTATGCGTAATGTACAAGACATACAAAGGGGACTCAGCATGGGCAGACCTCAGTAAAAGATTACAGAAACCTGATTAAAAAAGCAGAGGAGACCATCCCTGGAAAATACGATGTAGAAAGCAAATAAGTGATCTAGGCAAGTTCTCTTTTGTGAATTGTACTATAGTAGATTGGAACCAACTACCTGCAAAAGCACTAGAGACACTTTCTTCTAATGTAGTGAAATTTAAAAATATACTTCATTCTATGTAGGTCATCATTAATAATACTGGGACTTTTATCATTATTATTATTATTATTATTATTATTGATATCATAATTATTAACACTGTTACTGGTTCTTGATGTAACTTTTAAGTTATTGTTATTATTAGTTACATTATTATAATCGTTATTATTATTATTATTATTATTATTATTATTATTATTATTAATATGGTCATGACCTTATACAGTGATGTGAAGAGGAGTGAAGTGTTAGAAAAGCTATAACTCAACTTACAGATAACTCAAAATTAATTATAACTAGGATATCAATCTCTAATTCTAATTGTAATTATATTTGTAAATATTTTTAATAGTTTTGTAATTGTCGTATATCTAGTTGTAATAATGTTTGCCACCAGCATTAAAAAATCTATCTAAATATTATTTTCCGTTTTGTTGGTCTGTGTAACCGCTAATCGTATAGAAACAGTTATGTAGCAGACAGAATTTACTTCGATTTTAAACTAGTGTCTAGATTTTAGTTTCTTTATGGTCATCTGCCAATATGTTGTAAAGTAACATACATGATTATAAGTGGAGATCTTCCAATGATCTACTGTTCCAATGTGTAAGGTTCCAACTAAATGTGTTGTAATTAAAAGTGTCCGTATTGCATGAACATAACTTCCCACCATTAAGTCAGTATTGACAAAAACTACAGATTCGTAGAAAAAGAGGTAAAGGAATGGTAAGATTCCAAACTCAATGGAGAGAGGTTTATGCATTACGCAACCAAGATATTACAGGCACTCACAAAAGGCACACACAAAAAAAGTTGTCAGACCCAAAGACTTGACACATCTTTCTCTACGTATGTCGACGCGTTGAATTCATATCTGAAGTCAGAATTGCGCCACCACACTCCAGTTCTTTAAATCGAAAAAAAAACAACACCGCATCCGCGACCTTGGGGCGATACATTCAACAAAATTTTACTTTAACATTTTTGAAAACGTTTGTAGTTTTTACATAAGTCGGATCAATACCAAATTAAGAGCACTTTTTCTCTATTCGAGCAAAAAGTAAAGAAAATATGGGAAACGTTTTGGAAATTTTTGAAAGTGTTCTAGGATGATTATGTAAAATAAGTAATAAAAAAGTGAAAAAAGATTCGTTTCAAATATTTTGGGCCTAGAATTCACCGCGATTATGATCGAATCCTATGTATAGCACTGAGAAACGAAAACATAACAGACCGACGTTCTTACAAAATATTTTTGTCGGTACCAGAGAAGCTTAAGCCGTGGAATTTCCTCAAAATTTCCAAATCGATTTGTTGCAGAATTATAGTTTTTCTGTATAATACGTTTACAAATACAGTTATTCTTGTAGCCGAAACATTTCTCCTTTTCTTTGGCAACATAACAAGCGTACTTAGGAATATGAGATAACACATAAGATAGAACCTTCCGAATTCGAAATAAAAATGTTCCTTGGTCTTCGCAAATCTGCAGTTTACATAAATCGTTCAAAACAGTCAATTAAGGCAGAGGGACAGAAGGAAGCAGGACGATCGCTTTCCGAACAAGCGAGTACATTGATGCACCGGTGAGAACAAACGAAACCGCTTCTTTTCCGAGGCGCTATCCAGGAGGGCGCAACGTTCCATTATGCCCCGCAGCTTCCGCAAGCGCGTAACCATCGATCTTCATTAGGCTCGGCAGCGGGCCGGCCGGGGGCGGGCATCGGCAACGGCCCCCCAGCGGGTGCTTAGTGGGGCGCGCCCCGGCCCCGCCCCTCTCCCCGCCACGCCCCTCTTCGCCCCGCCCTCGCCTCCACCCGCGCCCGTACCCTCGTTCTCGCCCGCGTCCGTGTCGATTTACAAGCGTGTTTATCACGGCTCCATCTCGCGCGATTGTTTCTGTCGAGAGATATAAAACGCCGGTCGCAAGTGCTCCGTTATTCCGACCGAGAGGACCGCTAGCGGTAGCTCAGTGTATCAAATGATGTCACTGCAGCGCCTCTGTCCGGGAGGTCCTAGGTTCAAGTCCTGACGGCGGCAGGATTTTCCACAGCAGCTTTTCAGCTAGGTCGAATTCAGTCGCTGTCTGGAGGAGAATTCTAGCGACCGGCTGCTCTAATCGGTAGTTTTTCGTGGTTTCTCCGATAAACACCAGGAGAATGCCGGAGCAGTACCCTAACAAACGGGCCACGGACCGCGCGCGATCTGTCCTTCTTCCTTGTCCTATCCTCTCTCCTTAGTGTGATGCATGTTAGTGTAAGTGTGTGTCTATCACATATTCCGGGAGACCAGTCGGGAATTTGGAGCTTGTCCCGACTGGGGTGGTGCCCCGCTGGTGGGAGAGTCCTGGTTAGGGGGAAACCCCACCAGCCGACGGTAGGTCGGCGCCGGATCTCGCCATCCAGCGGGATAAGATCACTGCCATCTCCCGAGAGAAAAAAATGCACTACATTAACGGGACTAATGACCGAAGCAGTTGACGCGCCCGGAAACACGAAAAAATCAATCAATCAATCCGACCGAGAGAGATGTGCGGAAGAGATGATGCTGTTTGAGAATGATGCAGAGAAGATTTGTGGGATTAGGGAGGTTCCGCTGACGCGGGACGTGTGAGCGGGAGAAATAATAAAAACTTTCCATTCCATTATCAATAAAGTTACAAAAATAATAAAATGATTCGAAAGTATGGCAAAATGACTTGAAAGGGTCCGGATACAAAAAAAAAATATTTCTCTTGTTGAGAGGTTTCTTAAGAGCACCGTCGTATTTTAAGTGCTCAAAATATTGCCCAAACTTAAAATACAGCAAACTTATATTTTAAGTGTTTAAAAATTTTAAAAACATTTACATTCACTCCTTTCAATTTGATTGGCATACTTTGTATATTCAACAAGGTTCAAACTAATTTTCAAAACCACATCATTATGTATTGAATCGAACGATATTTACTTCTAGAATATCCACTAATTGGAATATTTTTAATGGAGAAATTCCAGAAAGATTCTTAGTGTTAAGGAAAAGGCATGAGATGAAAAAAAACAAGCGATAAAGCAAGAGATATATTTTAAACAAATCTAGAAGAGAATAAAAGTAATAGGGAGCAAATAACGTATGCCTGAAACGACATCAAGGAAGCTAAACATCACGCTGTGAATCTATGAAATTGTATTAACGAAGCTGCCGAAATAAAAAAAAGTAGAAATGTAATTCAAATAATTGTCTTTTTGATTGATTGATTTTTTCGTGTTACGAGCGCGTCAACTGCTCGGGTTGTTAGTCCCGTTAGTGTAGTGCATGTATTTTTTTCTCGGGATATGGTGGGGATCTTCCCCCCGCTGGATGGCGAAATCCGGCGCCGACCTGCCGTCGGCTAGTGGGGTTTCCCCCTAACCAGGACTCTCCCACCAGCGGGGCACCGCCCCAACCGGGACAAGCTCTAAGCTCCCAACTTGTCTCCTGGGATATGTGGTAGTATAGTGCATGTTAGTGTAAGGTGTGTAAGGGGAGAGGATAGGACAAGGAATGGGAAGGACAGATCGCGCGCGGTCCGTGGCCCGTCTGGTAGGGTACTGCTCCGGCATTCGCTTGGTGTTGATTGGAGAAACCACGGAAAACTACCGATCAGAGCAGCCGGCCGCTAGAATTCTCCTCCAGACAACGAGTGAATTCGACCTAGCTGAAAAGCTAGTGTCGAAAATCCTGCCGCCGTCAGGACACGAACCTACGACCTCCCGGTGAGAGGCGCTGCAGTGACATCAATTGACGCACTGAGCTTACTGCTCTCGGTAATAAGTGTCTTATTTCTTAATAATATGAAATGCATTAATAATCGCACACCGATTGCATTCTGATACCCAGAGAACATCAATGCAAGGGAGATCAATGTCAAACCCCAGAATTTAAAACTAATCGAAGAGGAAATATTTAAAAATCAATGTCATTTGTAGTTATCTATATATTACACACATTTTGTGCGTGTTATTGTTAATTTATTTTCAGTTTCTGTTGTGTGGCAAGTCTTATATATTTTCAACATACACTGTACTGAGGAAGCAGATAGCCAAGTCGTTGTTCAAATTATTCGTTCAACATTCACTGTGTTGCTTCAAAAGCACAATTGTTCTCTCCATCGATTGATGTTCAGTCAGTCGCATTAATATTCGGGCAAATCCCTGTTTACGCGACTTAATCTAATTTCAAGTACTTATTGACTTATAACATACAACATTTTTAGACATATAACTTTTACACCTTCCCGAACACCACCTGAAATAATGGTGTCAACTAGAGCACTGAAAGTTACAAGAATTTCTAAAAAACCATACGGAGTGTTCTGGAGGGAGGATTCAGTTCCACTTTAATAATCAGGAAATTCTGCAAATTCCTTGTAATTGTAAATAATCTACGTCTTTACTACGAAGTGATGGGGGTGAAAGTATCCCTAATCATGACCCGAAATATTACAGTTTATGTTCAGCATATTACAGCATCACAAGAAAGCCCTGAGCATCACAAGAAAAATAACATTAATTTTAACAATGATACATAATGCATTATTTACCATTTGGACTGTATAAATGAGTATAAACAACCCGTAACAACTATTGTAATACAGCTTCCGGGTCAATGACCCCCGGCGATGGTGTAGGTATTTGTAGGTATTTGGCGGCGGCGATGGTGTAGCGGTTAGCGTATCGGACTGCTATACCCAAGTTTGCGGGTTCAAACCCGATCGAAGCCGTGGACTTTTAAGGGCGAAAAAATCCTTCGTACGCCTTCCTTCGGAGGGGAAGTAAAGCCGGCTGTGCCATGTTAGTACATTTACTGCATGTAAAAGATCCTCAAGCCTAAATGACGCCTCTGAGCTAAATTCAAATCGCCTGTTTCGTCGCCCAAGTAATACCTTCTTTCTCCCATGATTGGTGAAAGGAGTGTAACGAAATTTGCGTGGTCAGACGGAAGAGCAGGCCTCAAGGCCTGAGTCTCGCCACGTAAAATAAGGCAAATTCAATCTCGATCAGGTTTTTCGTCCAGTTTCCCTGATCCATTGAGCAAATGCTGAGATGGTCCCTTGTTTTGCTTCTGGACATAAATGTAACTTCATTTTCTGTGCACGTCTTCTACAATTCAGTGGGAAATACAATTCTTCAAATTATCGTTTCCATGTTGTCGCGGCAGGAAGTAATAAGAGCCAAAATTTATTGCTTATTTATCTTTGAAAATATATTTTATTACATGGGAGTTTTTTTTTCTCCCTTTCAAAATTCAAAATTTATTGCTTATTTATCCTTGAAAATAGATTTTATTACATGGGAGTTTTTTTTCTCCCTTTCAAAATTCAAAATTTAAGTAGTATATGACTTAGTGTGGGGATCACAGAATTTTGAAAATGTGCACACAATTCACTTTTCCCCATAGCACGTCATACGCAGTTTTTAACTGTTTTTTAACGTAAAATAAATAAATAAATAAATCTTTTCACATATCCCTCTTCACTAACAGTAACAATAATAACAATAAAATGATTCACAGTAAAGAGAACCATATATACACTAATATACACAATTATGAGGAAAACATTGAGAATAATAATAAAATATGACTAGGATATTCCGCCTCAATTTTTCCGAGTCGGTTATATAAGACACTTTTATAGTCTCCTCTAGGGAAAAGACCTACATTCCTCATCAGATAAGAGCATCATCAGAAAAGAGCAGAAATGATAAATAATTTTTAGAGTATGGTTAATAGTGTAATTCAGAGGTACGAGGAAGAAAATAGGATTTAACCCATACCACAGAGAGGGTGCCCAATTTAAGTCAGTACTGGGTAAGAAACGTGTGTTAATTCGACGGGTCAAGAAAAAAATTCACGATCAGTGCTTGGGAGCTATCTGTCGAACTGCGTACTTCAAAAGGAATGTTCGTCCATCCGGAAACTGCACACCGAGTGCTAAGAAATGTTGGATATGGCGAATGGATATGGGCGAGTTACTAGGAAAAAGTCTTTCATCGATGAGACAAATAGAAAGAAGGTTGCAATTCGCAAAGCAGGCGAAGAATGGTGGAAAAGAGTCGTATTGTAGGCGAGAGTAAATTTGAGGAATTCGGGTCAGATGTTATGAAAATGACGAGGAGAAAGCGAGACGAGTCGCTTATTAATAAAAAAATCTAACAATAAAACATGGAGTTGAGCACGTCGTGATTTAGAGCTGCATAACCGCACGTGGAATGGGAGAAATTACTTTGTTTCAAGGAACCATGGACAAAATGCAGAATCCAAATATTTTTAAAGACAATTTGCACAGAACCGTAGAGAAACTCGGGATTAGAAATTGTTTTAAATGTTATCAAGTCAACGATCCTATACACAAGGCCCACATTGTGAGCGAACGGCTCCTCTGTAATTGTTCCTAGATACACGATACACCACCCCAACCTTCAAACCTTAACCCTTCTGAGAATCTTTGGCACGAATCAGAAATTAGGAATCGTAACCATCACGTATGGTAAAAAAAATTAGAAGAAAGTGTACGTAAATAATGCCGGAAAATTGGGAGCAATTATACAAAAAAAATAGTAACTTCAATTCCAAGAAGACAGAAATATGTGTTAAAACAACGGGAATAACTACTAAATATTAAGTTGTAGTTTGATGTTTATATATCACCTTTTCCTATGTTGCCGAAATATTACAATGGTTGTATAATTACATATCATGAAAGATTTGTACAAATTTTTGCACGCCATTTTGTTTAGTAATATATAAATATAATGTTATTTTGTCCAGTAATTATAAATTAATATTTCTTTTGTTATACAGTTGTCTTTCCTTCAAATCATTATAAATAAATCATAAAAAATGATAACTTCATCCTTGCCGGCATGTGACTGACTAGGTTGTTTCAGGGTGTTTACAAACAGTTCTGGTTGTAGAAGAACGCCGGTGTTTTCAGGAAGCGGCTATGCACGGGGACGGTTTCGAAATATATCTTAAATGTCCGAGAAGCTTTGCAAGAAGAAACTGTCAATTAAGAAAGGATAGGTTCTAATTATAAACTAGTGGTGCTAAAACAGCCCGTACTTTCTCACCCGTACTTTCACACAATATTTCGCGAGAAGTATTCAAAGTTTCGAAAATTTGTACATGACCTTATTTCAAAATCTAGCTTTACGAAACAGCTTTCATCAAGGGGAAAAATATATCTTCATAATTGTAGTTGTAGGAAGATGCCAAAAAATTTGAACTTTTGGAATGTTAGAAAAATCAGGATTTTTACCGAACATGAGACCTGCAACATTCTCTGAAACGTCCTTCATACTATCCAACAACAAAATTTAATCAAAAACAATGGAGCCACTTTTTGAACAATTTGAAAATGTCCTAAGGGCTACATGTAAAGTACCCCCAAAAATTAAAATATTTGTTTCAAATTCTAGTGCCCGTGACATCAGTCGGATCGATTGAAGAAAATAAATTTTGGAGATAATCAAGTGAACGGTTTAGTCGCGACCGTGATTCACAGACTGACATACAAGCGTTGGGCCGCCATTCGATTTTTCGGTATCAAGGACCCATAAACATGGATTCTGGCTACGTGATAAAGATTTTTTTTACATTTAGCTACTGGGTTTATCCACTTTTTGGTTATCATGACCTTGTAATAAGAGTTTTCTGCAGAAAATTCGCCGTTTTTTCGTGCACACAACTGTGTGAGACGTGCTACGGGGAGAAGTGAATTCTGTGCACGTTTTCATAATTCTGTGATCCCTTAAGCCGTATACAACTTGAATTTTGAATACAGAAAGAAATGAGCGTTTTGCTAAGATTGTTAACAAAAATATTCACTCCGATGTAATTAAATATATTTTCAAGGGTATATAAGCCATAACTTTGGGCTGTTATCCCTCATCATGTCCTTCGTGAAGGAATAATATTTCCTGCCGCGACGACATGAAGAACGATAACGTGAATACATATATTTCCCAATACTAACTACTTGAGCGGTTTCTGAAATCTGTGATTACGGATTTCATTACGTTATTAAAATATTATTGTGATGATACCGAGAAAATATGCTTCATTTCTGTTTCACGAAACGCCGAAATGTATTCCCGCGGAAAATGAAAAAATGGCCGTACGTAAACATGTTCGTAAGCAATAATATCACAGACCAAGAGTCGCTTTTCGAGAATGGGAAATTTTTGTCACCTAAGTAGTTACGTCGGACAAAAGTCACTAGCCCTAAACAAATCTCCAGGCCGGCAACTGCGAACGGATGTATTTGTGTTTTTTTTTTCGATCTATTTCAGACATGCCGCAACTTTAGCTTATCAAATGGGCTATGAACCTTTCGCTATGTTTCCTTTTTCATTTTTAATGTTGATAGGAAGATCCAGTATAGTTCGCATTGTGCTAAAGAAATGTACGAAACAAAGGGGTATTACAAGAGCAAACATTCTTATAATATTCATAGTAAGTAATTAGGTAATACCTTTTCGTAATACTGTGCTGTAAACACATCTGCTTAACGAAATCCAATAGAGGAATGAAAAGGTAATTTCAATGGCCGCCGGCCGTTAAGGAATTAACGGCCGCTGGACGTTAAGGAATCACGTGATCTTCAAAATATTTATTCAACTCTTAAGACAAATACAAACATTCACCTCATTTACAGTTTTGCATTGACGCCAATATTTGAAATCTTCGTATTCCATTTTATACCGTAATTTCGTTTTTGTTGGTAACAAATCGAAATTAGCACTATTCGCTGTCTCCACCACACCGTCTGGAATATCCATCTCAAATTTTATGGAAAATTATTTTTTTAATAGAGTCAAACAAAGCCACCACGTATTACATAATCGAATAGAAATGTCGAAGCTGAATCGTCTACCTTGCAGCCAAGCGCAATTTCCAAGACATAAGATACAATCTGACACCAGGGCTCACCCCAACTTTCATCCTCGCATCTTAAATCTTTTATCCTCTACTTTGTCCCATACCGAAACCACACTCTTACAAAAAGGTCTCAAATATTCACCTCCTTCCCCACCCAATGCCAATGCTCTCAAAAATATGTGCATTCACCTAGACACTGTCCTTCCCTTTGACACAAATCATACGGAAATCAAGCACACAGTTACACATACAATCAAACAACACATTCAACAGAACACACACACGCAACTAATCTCGTCAGAACAATCTACTACCAAGAAAAGATCTCTCAAGATAACATTATTATTACGAAAGCAGACAAAGGCAACTCCATAGTGATTCTTGACAAAGAAGATTACAACAACAAATTACACGATTTTATCAATGGCAACAATGGCATCTCACTCCTAAAAAACGACCCCACCAACAAACACCACACCTCTTTAAAACATGAATTAGCTGAATCTAAAGCCCTATCCACTTATCCACAGAAATTCCTTCCCCGCAATCCACTCCCTCCACAATTGTACGGGTTCCAATCCACAAATCCACCATCCCCATTAGACCTGTAGTATCATACACTAACACACTCACACACAGAATTGCGTACAAACTGAACAAAGATTTCAAACAACATGTCAATTTTACACCTCAGCACACAATACTCAACAGTCTTGATCTCATCAACAAGATTAAATATTTCCCTGTCCCTACGAACGCCAAACTCGTTTCTTTTGATGTGGAAAACCTATTTCCAAGTGTGCCAACATCTGACTGCAAGACTATACTTAAAGACCTAATTGACAGATCAAAATGTGCCGTCCCCATCAAAACTGAACTGTTTAACTTAATTTCCTGTTGTATAGATGCCAACTATTTCAAATTCAATGACAAATTTTACACCCAAGATTCTGGATTACCCATGGGTTCACCCCTCTCACCTTTATTAGCGGAAATATTTATGGACAACTGGGAAAATACGCTATTTGCTTCTGGACATCCACTTCTAAAAAACATCCTTTATTGGTACAGATACGTAGACGACGTATTGGCACTATGGACAGGCACCACAAGACAACTTCACAATTTTACACAATACATCAACTCCTTGCATCCCAAATAAGATCCACTGAAATAGAAAATGAACACAAATCCTTAAATTTCCTTGATCTCACTATCACGCTTGTTCAGGACCATCACGAATTTAATATATTCAGAAAACCGACCCACACGGACACAATCATACACAACACTTCACAACACCCTCCCACGCACAAACACGCAGCCTTCCATGCTATGGTACATCGATTAATATCAATCCCCATGTCTCCAGAAAACACGAAAAAAGAAATAAACACCATAAAACATATAGCCAGGATGAATGGATACGACTGTAATATCATTGACAAATTAATAATCAAAAACAAACACACTCAACATCCGCAAACACACCACTCTCACACCTATCACCAAAACCACGCTGCCACGTACATCACCATCCCTTATGTAGGACCCTTTCTCTAAAAATAGCAACCACACTCAATAAATTCGGACTCAAAGCTACTTTCTTCAACACTCACACATTACAAAAAACTTTATCCAACACTAAAGACCCAATTCCTCCTACCTCTTTATGCGGAGTCTATGCCCTCTCTTGCAACAACTGCAATGCCATATACGTAGGACAAACCGGGCGTAAATTCACACAACGGATCAAAGAACACGAACAAGCATGGAAAAACAATACCACCACAGTTTCACACTTCGCTGATCACTTAAATGAAAACAATCACACATTTGACAAACTCATTAATTTCCATATCCTAGAAATTGAAAATAGGTACTGGCACAGAATAAAATTAGAATCCCTTCACATTCACAACAACCTAAAAAAACAGAACAATACTAGTCTTAACCAGCAAATCCCTGAACTTTCGTCACCTCTGCTAAAATTAGCACAATGTGTACACCCCTAACTCCACCCACTTCCGTCCGCCCGCGCCCCCTCACACCAGGCCCAGCAACCGCGCCTCTCGACCCCTCGGCCGCGCCCTCCCTGCCCCGCCCCACACTTGCCCGACCGCCACCCAGCCTTCTTAAGCGAGCCGCTATTTCAAAAATTCGCAGAACTTCGTTTTCCGCCCAGCAGCTGCAAGGTACGACGATCCAGTTTGCTTACGCATCTGCACACTTCCTTTTATATATTTTAATTTGTAGACAATTTGGTTTAATGTATAATTATATCTATTAATGTATTTCCAGCTCTGACGATGATCGCTACGCGATCGAAAAGATCTTAAGACGTAATATAAAAATTTGATACCAGACAACCTCTGTTTATTTATTGTTGAGAAGTTAATTGAAAATAGAATCTACGCCTATGTATATGCATACTTTGGTCGATTACAGCAAAAAATTGGAATAAAAAATGATTGGAGTCATTTATGACAAATTTGGATTGGTCCTAGGCGATGAATGAAGTACCCCCCAAAATTAAAAGACCTGTTCGAGATTGGCAAAGCATTGAGTTCGGTGAGATAAATTGGGATCCATTTTGTGGAAACTTCTATGCACACATTAGACTCTAGGGTTGATCGTGGACAACTGAGTTCAATGCAATCGATTGGGATCTATTTTGTAGGAACTTCAGGGCACAGATAAGGCTCGAGGGTTGATCGTTAATGCCTGACATTCAATCGGACACTGAGAAATATATGACGTCATTTTATAAAAATACTGCATTTTTTCGTTATCTAGGGCTTACAAAACGAGTATTTCTCTCAAAATCTTGACATAAATTTGTTGCAACATTACATAACGTTCTGTGTACCTTTCGAAAAATTAAAAAGTAAGGAAATGAGATTATGACAACCTTATGACAGACCTGTTCAACCTCGCAAGAACGAGAGAAAAAGGCAAACGAGCGTTTTGAGCGGTCTTTCATCTGCGAAGAGCTGAAATTTACATTTATAGAGAAGCAGAACCGAAGAAAAGCAAATTTTGAGAGCACGAAGACTGAGATTGATTATTTCGTGTTTCCGACAGCTTCAACAGGTAAGGCCATTAGTCTCCATAGTCAACATAGTAAGGCCATAAGTGTAATGCATGTTTTATCGCGAGAGGAGGCGATAATGTTCCCTATTTGGATAACGAAATCCGGTGCCGACCTACACGTCGGCTTTCACGGTTTTCCTCAACCAGGTCTCTCCCACCTAGTGGATCACCGTCCCAGACAGGACAGGCTCCCAGGATACATATAGTACGTATAGTAATATAATGCTTATAATTATGAGTGAAAATGAAGGGTGGTAAGACAAGGAAGTGGAAGGAAAGATCGCGCGCTGTCCATAGTCTGTTTCTTTCGGCACTGTTCCGGCATTCACCTGGTGTTGATCGGAGAAACCGATCGGACATCTATCGATCAGGGTAGACGCTCTCAAAGATTCTCCTCCACATAGCGGGTGAAATTGACCCTAGCTAGCGTCGAAAAACCTGCTACAGTCGCGACTCGAACTCTAGAACGTTCTGGTCAGAGGCAATGCTGTGATACCAATTGAGTCAGCTAAGCTGGTAGAGCCTAAAATAAAACGGATGAAAAAGACACAAACCCTCGACACAAACTTGAAGGAGAAGTACCGAAACGTGCCAGGAAACTCCCGAGTTTACGAAAACGGTCAACTGCCACCGCGCCGATCTGGAAGCGGCGGGTCGACGTCGGCAAGAAGCGGGCGCGAGACTCATCGAGCAAACAAATCGAGATGAAAGAAGTGCCGGCGACCCGGGCGGCGTCGTTAGCAAGCGGGGACGCAAAGCCCTTCAAGCATCGCGATCACCCACGCGACCGCCCTAACTAGATTATAATTAACATCCCCCGGCGGTGGGCGGTCCCGTGCAGCCAGGTCCCGCTTAATGAACTGCACGCCCCCCGCGCCCCTCCCTCCGGAGGAAAACGGCGATCGCACGGCCGCGGGATTTGTACAGAGACACGCCATAAATAACGACAAGACAAAGTCGTGACAGAGCCTGACGTTGAAATATGGCGCGCGCACATCGCCGTCGTTCCCCCCCCCCCTGCCGCCGCCTTCGTCTCCGTCGCGCCGTGCTCCGAGCCACCCGCCTTTTCTAGTCTCTTCTGCAGTCTTCTTAGGTCTCCTCGCTTTCTCAGCTCGTTCTCACCCTCCTGCTACCCGCTTTCCGTTAAGCGTTTGACTCAATCCTGGAGAGATGAGGCTTACCCATGAGCTTCTTCAGTACTTGCCAACGGCTTTTCGTATACTTTGCCTTGCCAAAATTTCTTTTGTTCGCGGTTTATTTATCGATCTCACAACTTTGCGTTCTTTACATTCAGCCTTATCATACACATACGCTTTGGGCGGTATTAATTAGACTTTATTTCTCTTCTGCTTGTTGTGGCAAAAATTAGGAAGAGTTGGCAAAATCTAATTGGTATGCATTATTTGTTTTCGGAGTAAACAAATACTAGACCGTTCGCTACTTTCAACCGTATTAAATACCTGCGTTTTAAGACCATACATTTTTCCAAACAAATTATGTTTTCCAGGATAAATAGCTTCTAAATATTTAAATACTATGAAGAGTTCTCCAAACGGATTAAGTAAAATGATAAATATGAAAAATATGTTCGAGTAACTTAAACTTTAGGAAAGCGTTCCAGCGAATCTTTGAAACGCTTGGTAATAAAGTAACATCATGAAACAACCGTGCCAAGATGGTAGGATATCATTCGTGTCTTTTGTCAAATGATATCAATTACACAAGTCTACAACCAAACATTTGATTAGCTAGACTAATCTTTATTCTTTTTGAAAACGTCCTTTCTTCTCTATCACGTAAAGATTTTTTTTCAGATTTATAAAACATCATTCCTGTTTTGTAGCGTATGCAACTATTTAAATTTATAACCAATAGTTTTTCTTAAACGATTTCTAAAATTCTAAACACTTATTATATTCTAATAATAATCTCCCTTAGGTGGTATATGTAGGGAGTAAAAAACATATGGAAATGCCTTATTTTTGTACTTGTGATGTTCAAAGTTACAATTCCAATACTCGTAAGTCGATTAAGTATCCTTATATTAAATCTGCTATTCGTCCGGTACCACACGGTCCTGGATTGCCGGTTCCTAACCCCCCTCATGACTTGGACAGTACTGAGTGGGAAACAGGTTTAGAAGGTTTATTGTGGAGAATTATGAAACAAACTGAGTTCGAACAAAAATGTTTAGAGAAAAAACTTTTTTTTTCTCAAGGGAAGTTAAATGACAGTGCGAGATATTGGACTTCCGAAACATGCTACTCAGTTACGAGGCTACCGGCTTATAAACAAAATATTATTACAACCAGACACTTCATTTTCGTGGTCTCGACATCCTGAAGCAGTTTGTTCCTTACTTTTCACAGGATGAGAATGTTGTTCATTGTATAGACATTCGTGAACTGATGTGTCAGTTTCGTGTACAGTGACCCGAAACATTGGCATCTAGTCACAGACTCATCGAAACGAAGTCTAAAAGTTGCTTTGTTATACTTCAGCAATAGTTATGTTTCAGTTCCAGTCAGCCTTTCGGTACATTTAAAGGAAATATGTGTCAAATTCATATTAGTTTTCGAACGTATTCATTATGAGCATAAGTGGTTGATTTATAGAAACTTCAGAGTACTCACCACGCTCTTCAGCAACCAGGGTAAACATATTTCCCCACTGGAACAAAAACTCTGACCACGAGAAGCTCTGTTGCCAAGCGAAAAAATGTAATTAGGAAAAGTTTGGTTCCTTCTGAGAAAATTCTGCTACATCCTCTACACATATAGATAGAGCTGATAAAGCAATTCGTTGTCTCTCTATGAAGAAGGTGAATGTTTCAAGTACTTAAGCTCTAAGTTTCCTGGTTTAGGTATCGCTAAGATAAAAGAAGGAATCATTGTAGGAGACATCAAAAAATAGAAAAATTTTCTCAAATACATACTTTGCTCAGATCATGAGTGAGAAGGAGAAGAAAGCCAGAAATTCTTTTAAAGAGGTGGATGAATAGTTCCTTGGTAATATAAAGGATCCTAACTGTGGATGTATCGTGGAACACATGTTGAAGGCTTTTCAAATTCTAGGTTACCACACGAGTTTGAAGTTGCACTTCCTACACTCACATGTAGACTATTTTCCGGAAAACTTGGGGAATGCCAGTGAAAAACAAGGGAAAAGTTTCCATCAGGACATTAGGGACTGGAACGTAGGTATAAGGGTTAGAGGAATGTTAACATGTGAATCACTTGAAGAGTCATGTACCTGGAAGCGCACAAGAAGCAGTTTCCAAGAGAAAAAACCAAGTTTTCACAAAACAACAATTAAATATGCATCTATCTTTACTCTGGCAATCTTATAGCTATACAGATTAATGTATCTTGTATTGTTAATAACATGTACTAAATGAAAACCGTCAGCCGATTCTGTTTTCTTATGCCGTTACAACTACTGTCTTTCGAGATTGAACTCGAGATTGAAAAAAAAAGTACGTGATATAGAAAAACTGACATCACTTTCAGTTTCAGGACAAACCAAAAACCAAAGATGAGATGACATAATCAAATCAAATTTCGAAAAGTTTTTTTAGACCTGTGTTATTGTTCCTAAATCAAATTTTCCTCTTAGAAAAATCACAATAGTATAATTTAATGGTACTAAGATACTTTCAACAAATGAAAACTAGACTGAATAAGAATGAGTAAAGTTGTAACAATTTCTTTCCATAAAATTGTGTCCTTTGAGCCATTTATTTTAACGTGTGGTATAAAATTTGTATTAAAAATTTTTGAATGGTGATTATCATTTGCTCTACATTGCCATTGTTGCTCCCTGTTCCCAAATTTTTCAAAATTAGCTCACAAAGTATATCGAGATAAAATTTTGTTATAATAACAATAATAATTTATTTAAACATTCAATAGATATTTGGCTTTTAATATTTCCTTCCGCAGTTCCATCAAACTAATTTACCAACATAAGATTCTGAAAAATTGGATAATATTTATTTGTCTCATTCCCTTTGCCATTCTTCGCAATTACTTCGTTCTGTTTTTCTCCATCATTCCTTCATTCCCATAGCAGCCCGCTATATTCAAGAGAGTGTATCTGTTGGCAACAATATGCCGCCATAATTGGCAAAGAAATTCGACGCTCTATAAACGTATGTGACAGTATCTCAAACATTTCAAGAAACTTGCTCCTTCAATATTTGAGATGCTGTCAGAAACGCTTACACAGCGAAACATTTCTTCTCTCACAAGTTATTCCGGAAAAAATATTCCTCGTGAACGCACATTAGGTCATCAATACGTTCTTTCTTCTACTTTCTCGCATACTCGTACTTGCGTAGTAAAGATGTAATATTGTTATGCTTCAGTGAAAGTGTCAATTTTTAGACAGAAAAACGTGTTATTGTGTGGCTCTAATATCGGAAAAGTGGATAAATCTAGCTTCAATATGTAGCAGAGTACTTCCTCTAACATACTGTATAGTCGTAATCCACGTTTTGAGGGTACTTGATTCCGAAAAATTGGGCTACGGCACTAGATCTGCCTGTGTGTTCGCGTTCAACAATAGCATCTAGACGCGTCAGTTGATTGTCTCAAAAATTTATATTCCAAGATCGATCTGGCCGAACTACTGGTCCTGCGAATTTGTAAAGGATATTTTGATCTTGGGAGATATTTTACTTAACGTTAATTTTACTATACGTCTTAACCTTTTCAAAAAATTTCTCAAGAGGATCAGCATTTTTATTATTTTTTTACACAGATAAAGTAAAGGATGCTTAAAAAATTGTCGCAGGTCTCGTTTTCATTGAACTCACTAAATTTTCGAAAACGGCAAAAAATTTACATTTCAGACCTACAATATCGATGATAGATATTCATTTCTTTAATAATATCTGAAATTTAAAATTTCGTATTGAAATAATGTAAATGAAAATCTCTGAATTTTTGAAAGCTGCACATTCAAATGTTCAACAAGTTTCGCGAAGGTTGAGTTTAGCTGTGAGGCTGGTGGTGGATGGCTGACGTGAATGGCGTGTTAAGCGTAAGAACGTGAGTTCGGATCCTCCTTTTTTCCTAGCTGATGCAAAATTTACATCCGTATCTTAGTTTTGAGCTTCAACCTTTATTTTACTGTCTTTCCGAGAAAAAATGTTGTTTGTTCGGACTATTTCTGTATTTGTTTCAAGAACATGAATTCACAAAAACATCTGAAATATTTTTTATTTTTTTGACAACTCACCATCGATATGATTTGTTTCAATGCTTTTCTGAATTTCGTGTTTTCTGGTGCCCACGTTAAAACAATTTACCGAAATTTAAAAATGAAATACATGGGTGTTGACAGGTTGTTAGTATTTGAGATGGTTTATTACTGATGGTGTTAGGTTCTTCATCATCTAACTTCTACTCTTTATACAGCTTCAGTCCCTGCTGTTACATGCTTCACATATCCATCTTTGTATAGTTCACAGGTTCTCATCTTGTTTCTTCTTTCCACCCCTTCCCGTTTTCTTCCAGCTCTCTTCCTGTCATTCTCCCAGCCCCCTTACATCCTTCCGCTCTTTCCCATTCCTGCCCGGTGCCCCCTCCCCCGCATGCCGTCGTCTTCTTGGTCGATCGACCGAACGCCGCCATGCCGCGTAGCTCTTCGAAAAGCCCACTTGAAAAACGATCGCTTCATAATTGCATACGGCCGTCTGCCCTCAAACTGCAAGGGCGCACGGGCGGGTATTTAGAACGAAGCTCTCTCCAGATAGAAAATGGCTCCCGCATCCTGCAGGATGATGTATTTCAGGCGACGCCTAACACCACACGGCGAAGAGATAGCTTTGTTGTGCGCACATTTTCCTTCATTTTTCAATACCAACTCCAATTATGTCAAGTACTTCCAGGGGCAATAAATTATGCAACGTCAAAACGTCCTTCTACCGACAATAGAAAGTAAATGGCTGCAGACCCGAGGATGCGTCTGTATATGTAAATGGAAATAAAATGCGGCGATTTTTCAGTACAATAATAACGGGCAAAAACCCCCCTTTCCTTCACCAGCAACAATAATTTTGTAACGTGAAGATGTCTCGCAAATTCAAATTAGACATCTTCAAATGTATTCGAATAATTAGATAAACATTTTACCAATATTTCTGACAGTTCAACGTGAGGACGGATGTTGTCCAAGATTTTTCTTGATTTAGCGTTAAAATATAATGAAAGCGCGGTGTGCCAAATATTAAGTAAAACATGTCTCAGTGATGTAGAGAATACATTTTATAATGTGACAATAACATAACGATTTTTATATTAATTTTCATGTACTAGTGCAGTAAATGCCGCGTAAATTTTAACGTAGAACCCTTCCTCTGGAATACGGCGCAAGGAAATACTTATTTTGAAAATAATCGCAACAAAACTGTATTGTTATTCAAAGAAAAAATCTCAAAAGCATTAAATAAAAATATACTACACTTATTATTTAATTGATTTCTTTTTACTACCTCATAAAAAGAAAATATTGTAATGCTGCGGCGCAAAAGGCGATTTTTCGATAGAGAAACTCATAGTGAGGGGCCCTGATAAAGGAAAGGTGGATCAATCATGTTCCTTTATGTACTGAATTACTTCTTCTAACACGCATACTCCGTATTCACGTTTTGTTGGACCTTAATTACGAAAAATACATTGACGGAAAAACGACTGTCCGTTTATTCATTAGTTAAATAGTTGAGATGATTTTCTGCGAAAGTGATATTCCCCCGATTGATCTGAACGAAATCATGGCTCTGCGAGTTTGAAACGAATTTTAGGTGTTCTTTATGTGAAGCTTAAACAAGGTTTTTTTAATATTCTCAAAAATGACTTCAATTATTATTTAAATTTTCTCCTTGGATTGCGTAAAGAACGCAGAAAACATGGTGCAAGTCTCATTATAGTTGAACGTTATGAATTTTTGAAAATTTAAAGAGTTAGAAATAATGCGAGAAATGCGAATATGGCGAGTAATGTTGTAGTACCACTAGTTTTATTTAAATGATTATCATATTGCTTTAATAATGATACATCAACAAAACTTATTGAGAGTAGTAATTTTACATTTTTAGTCCTTAAATACCATGTAAAACACTTTAATCTATGTTCAAGCTCTCGTCTGTATCATACAGTATTAACAGCCGTTTGAAAACGTCGTATTTTACGTAAAAGAACAACAGAATTGTCCCATGCCAGGAACATAACTAAAAAGAATTGAACTCAGTGGATTACAATATAAACAATAAAACAATGAAATTCCGAACACATTTCGCCGATCATTTGACGAGCGAATAATGCGGGATCATGTAACTCACCGATGATTTGTGCTCTCGCGAATCAATGGACTGCTATTTATTGTTCGTCTTTTCAATAAAGTCACGCCAGCGGCGGGTGGCGATAAAGGTTACGTTGGCGGATTGATTTAATGGTCGACAGTTTTGCAAACGATAGACCTTTCATTGAGTCGCCATCATCGTGCGTGGCAATCGAATTGGTGGTTCATTTCGACTCTCCACCCTCTGGGTCACCAGACGGCGATAGATCGACGATCGATTCTCTCAAACAAGAGTGAGGAATGCTACGAAACCATAACTGAGAAAGATTGCCTGTATCTGTAGTGATGCAATGCTTATAAATGAATGTGAATGGATCTAAAGTGGGTATGTTAATTAATGGGTCTTGGGAAGAACGTGTGTTTCTTCAATTTTTTCTGTATTGAAAGAATGATATTCTAAATTTAATTCTTTGGTCAACCAGTATAAGAGATTAAACACGAGTAGTATTTTCATTTTATTATTTTATTTTATATTTTATTTTTGATTTTATTTGTGGATAGAAGGTTATAAAAGAAAACTAGCTAGTGGTGGATAACAAACGCCCGGACCTTGTCCTCGCACGGGGCCTACCCTCCGTCATCATTAAAGCAACGATGGTAGCGGTGGGCGCCAGCAAGCGGCAGGAGAGATACGAGGAAAAGATTACTAAATGCGGTGCCTCCCGTGTAGCTCTCCTCAGCGCCGGCTACGCCTCCGCCGATACAATATAAAGCGATTTTTTTAAGGATGAGCCAAAGTGACAGTTAGTGTTGGCAACATAACTAAAAGTTCTGTTGTCGTCGTGCCCTTGAGCCCATTGGCCCAGTTGGCTAACTTGTAAATGGCTTCGACTCTTCCTTCTGTAATGTCCTCATCCGAAAAAATATAGTACGCCACAAGAAATAATTGAAATTAGGAAGTGCAGTGTTATATGCTCTTCTGTAAAAATTCTTTTTTTCTTTATATATTACATTGAATTTACTTTTTATGTGATAAATATTATGTTTATTTTAAAACCGATACTTGAATGCGAGATGCGTACCGATGCACGTGGTTCCGGCCTTGTGCTGTTGTGTGGCGAGCTGTGATTGAGAGCTTTCTATTTACATTCGTGGAAGTTTTCTTTTACTGATTGTGAGAGCATGTGAAGATATTTTCCACATACGTAATTAAATTTAAATATTTCCCGAACTCGCGTACGTGCATATATTTAAGTTAAACTCTTTGACTTCTTCATAGGGATGTTTTCACAGGAGCCATTAGCACTTTACGAAGGGGCGTGGCTGAACAGCTGTCGCAGCGGAGGGATACTTCTCTGAAATAGATGTGATGTTCACTTGTTTTCACGAACTGTGACTTTGGCTCATCCTTAGGAAAATCGTTCTTTACCGCTGGTGGTAGGCGCCCTTGGCGAATGGTACCCGGGAAGCGACGTCGCGCTCCTAAAGGTCTCGAATGGCTATACATTGAAACCATTACAACACACCACAGCAGAGGCCATCACCGAGAGCGCGTTGTGCTACGTCGCCCACACAGATAGGCTCTACCTCGCCCCGTGCGAGTACAGGGAGATCGTGGACAAGTTCGGTGGCCTCCGCACTAATGGCGGCGGCGGTAGCCATTAGTGGCGTGACCGCCTTAGTGCTCGTACCTCTAGTGTTTGTGTGTCAACACGAGTGTCTGCCCTTGGTATCAACCTTAGTGTCTGTGTTGGGTTATGGAATGCTAGGTTAGTGAAGTGTTATATTGCGGTTTTTACGTAACTGGACCTCAAGGTCACTGAAGTCCCGTCACCACGGTAGCATTTCGGTACGGTTTTTCGCGTGTGTTCACATTAGTGCCGCCAGGTGTCACATGCTCGCGACCATATCAAGCAGTGTCTCAGATGAAGCGACTCTAGCGGTCCTTGGCCCGTTTGTTAGGGTACTGCTCCGGCAATCGCCAGGCATTGATCGGAGAAACCATGGAAAACTACCGATGAGAGGAGTCAGCAACTAGAATTCTCCTTCAGACAGTGGCAGAATTTGACCTAGCTATTTAGCCAGTGTCGAAAATCTGCCACCGCCGGGGCTCGAACCCTGGGACCTCTCAGTGAGAGTCGCTGCAGAGGTAGCGGCAATGCTGCCACGACCGGATCGACATTTTGTGAGGTGTAAGAAAAATAGACATGCCCAAAAATATGGAAAATAGTTGTTGCGTGAAGTTTCTCTGATCATCTGAGCAAATGCTGAGACGTAACTTCATTATCTGTCACGTCATCAAGAATTCAGTGGGAAATATAGTTATTCAAATTATTGTTCACCATGTTGTCGTGGAAGGAAGTATTATTCCTTCACGAAGGACATGATGAGGGATAAGAACCCAAATTTATTGCTGATTTACCATTTAAAATATATTTTCTTACATCGGAGGGAATATTTTGTTAAGAATCCTTGTAAAAAGCGCTGTTCTTTCTGTATTCAAAATTAAAGTAGTATATGGCTTAGGGTAGGGATCACAGAATTTTAAATACTTGCACAAAATTCACTTCTCCCCATGACACGTCACACACAGTTTTTAACCGTTTTGACGTAAAAATTAATAAAATAAAAATAAATCAATGGGTGTGAGAACCGGACCGGGTGCTTGATCAACCACCTGAGAGTGTGAGAGACGTAAGCCGAGGCCTGTGACTGCATGCGATAATGGCGGCGGCGACGGCGGCGGCGATGGTGTAAGGGTTAGTGTCTCGGGCTGTTATACCCAAATTTTCGGGTTCAAACCCGATCGAAGCCGTGGATTGTTCAGGGCAAAAAATCCAAGTCGGCTGTCTCATATTAGTAGATTTACTGCATGAAAAAGATCAAGCCTAAATGAAGCCTGTGAGCTAAATTGAAATTGCCTGTTTCGTCGCCCAAGTAATACCATCTTTCTCCTTTGGTAGGTGAAAGAAGCATAACAAAATTTGCGGCCAGACGGAAGATCAGGCCTCATGACTTGAGTCTCGCCACGTAAAATAAGGAATTCTTTCATAATCTGAATCTCGCCCCCTACCGATTTTCATCTTTTCTTACTCTTCTAGAAATTCTTTTCCGGTCAGAATTTCACTTAACACAATGATATAGAATTACAGTTACTATCAAATATAGTCCCAATCTAAGACAGTCTTCTACGGCACAGGGATATAAGTGTTGGTCCCACGGTAAGACAAATGTATCATTTCTGGTGATGACTTTGTAGTAAAATGGTACATGTACTGTATCCACTACTATAAAGTTTTTCTATGAATTTGTATTTTTTGACGACTAGGGAAACTTACATTCTAGGTGTGTCTCGAATTTGAAACGAAGCTATTTTCCTGGATGTCTGTGTGTTCCTTTTCTAGACGTTCTCGGAAAAATTGCACACTTCACCTTCTTTATAACTTGTCAAAAGCGTTATTTTTCATTATCGACTGCTCGCGTTTCCTCCTCTTTATTGTCTTCTCTCTTCTCATTCTTCTATGTGTTAATGGAGCCTTGTCAGCTCTGACACGCGACAATCGTGACGTTTGCGAACTGGTTTAAATCTCCAGTGATACGTAAGTGATCGACGTTTCATTGAGCGCAAGCAGTTCGTTCACGGAAATCTAATTTGACAGGTTCATTTGAGCACTCTGTTCTGGCGGAGGTGGGGAGCGTGAATCGCTACGGGGGTAGCTGAAGTGGACGTGTCGCTCTGAATGCCGCCACTCCTCCCGTTGTAGGCGATTGGTGGTTGGTGATAAGAGGTGGATGGCGGATTCTATATGATGAGTGATTGATACGTATTAGACATTTGGGTCCGCGATTACTCATAAAATTGTGAACATTGCAAACTATTGGCGATTCAACTGCACGAACATGCCGCTTTGTAGTGAGCAGAGTCGTATTTAAAACATTTACATGATTGTACTATGTCTTCTCAATTCTAGTTTTTCAGGTGTGTTGTGTTACTACGATTCCAATATTAATATTCTATAAGTTTTTCATTTGAAGCGCAAGCGAATACATTACAACTTTAGAGTTATATTGCAAGAAACCCACATCGATGCAGCTACTGATAGTTGCTTCATAATATTTCTATACAGGACTTTAGTTCTTATGATGAGTAACAACTTATTAGTATTAACATTTTTAAATTGATATTATGAAAGATTCGACATATTTAGGAATGTTCAAACATTTTTTTGTATGATAAAATATTCTGTTGGTGAGTTTGAAGATGAAAGTGTGAACAAATGCAATGCCCAGATGTAACGAAAGTTATTTAATTAGACGTCCTCATCGCGATTGTTCTCTGTCTTCGTTTCCTTTTTTAATAATCTTGTTTTACTGCAATAACATTTTACATTTCGCTTTCGTTCGTGCAAAGAGCATTGTCCTTTTACGACGTTCAATGTCAACCAGTTCCTTCATCGCCTTTTAAAAGAAGACCGCAGAATGTTTAACATTACTTTTTTTTCAATACCCCCTTTCATTTTCCTTACATTCTGAAGCAACTCTTGTAACTTGAAGCATTCTCCGTCTGATTCAAAATCGATTTACACTACATGATTCGCAAGTTTTACTTCATTTTTCTACCGTCACAATTTTACTCTAAACTTATAGTTTGATTTTCCTTCATCTTATTTTCATAATTTTCATCCAATTTAGTTTTCTCGTGTCCATTCATCCCATCTCCTCTGCCGACCGCATTATTGGGCAAACAATAGACGTTTCACTGCGATGCGACCACTTTGTGCGGGTCAATCGAATTTGGCTGTTCATTTTGACACACTAGGTCACCGGCTGCTGGCGGGTCGGCGAACGGGTCAGCCGAGCGCTCGAGTGGGTGGTGCAGGGGGAGGGGAGGTGCTTTCAAAGCCACCGCGTCGCTGGGGGGAGGGGACCGGAGCTAACCCGTGTCGCCGATAGCAGGGGTGGAGGGAAAACTACGAAGGGTTCGCCCAATCACGGCAAAAAACTTTGTGAAATTGATTGGCTGCCCCTTTGCGTTTTAGTAGTCGTTTTTGAAGTCACCCGTGTACATTTTAATTCTGGTGTCGACATTCATTCTATATTTTGTACTAATGCGTTTCCCGTCACAAGTGCATTTTTACACGTTTTGTTCCCCTCTGGCGTGACTGGTAGAATTAATAGAAGTAATACGATGAGGAGACATACGATCGCATTATTCCACCACCCGGATCGCGCTGAAGAGAGGGAACCACAAAAGAGACAAATGGTGGTCGTGGCTCAAAGGCAACATCGTAGTTGCTGCAACATCGGTGGCCGGGATGTTGCAGAGGGATTCGACTCACGACAGCGGGGCAGTTCCGCCCTACCTGGATCGAATTTCGTCAGCAGGTGAAATTTAGTGACCGGCTGCTCTGATATGTAGTTTTTCTTGATTCCTATTATCAGTATTAGGTGAATGCTCAAGTAGTTTCCTCGAACGGGCCACGTATCGCGCACGATTTCTCCTTTCTGATGTTTTTCTCCTCCTGTCCCCTTACACATACATAGTACACTTATTTAATCTACTCTGCCACACATGTAGGGAGTCAAGATGGGAGCTTAGAGCTGGTCCTGTCTGTAGCGGGGTTCCGCTGTACTTGATGCTTGGTTGGGAAACCCCACAAGCCGCAATGTAGGTCGGTGTCCTATCATCCGTTTCAGCAAAATTGGAACATCACCTCCTCCTGAGATCTAACATGCACTACACTTGCGTAACTGACTTAAATAGTTGACGTGCCGGAAATAATAAATTGTTGCAAGACACAAACAGGAGCAGTCAAATTCGCTGTAGAATTTTTCGTCCCAAGTATATCCTTACAATGGTAAATTAGGGGTGCAACACAGCACAACTATCTCGCCCTTAGTAATGCATACCTAACATTATTTATATCGCAATTTCTTTTCAAATTAACACAAATTAAGTTTTTGAGAAATCAGGTTTTTCAACGAACATGAGACCTGCACCATTCCCTTTATCGTCCTTCATCTAATAACAAAGTTTATTCAAAAATGTTAGAGCCATTTTTTGAAAATTTTGGAAATGTTCCAAGGGCTTCACGTAAAGTACCTCCCAAAATGAAAATATCGGTTTGAAATTCAAGGGGACGCGACATCAGCCTGATCAATTGGAGAATGTCAATGTTGGAGAAAATCGGCTCAACTGATTAGCAACTAGTGTTCTTTACAGACGGATGGATGGACGGACGGACAGACGTTTTGACGTATTAGAGGACTTTTTTCAAAATTTAGTAACTGGAATTACACATTTTTTTCGTTACCAGGGCCGTGTAATATGAGTTTTTCCGGCGAAAATTGGCTTTTTTATCAGGCAGCATTACATAAATTTCTCTCAGCTGCGTAAGTGGTAACGAGAAATTAAAATTCTTCATTGCTGAAATGCGATAGTAGGTTTGCTCGAATGGGCGCCTCAAATATATATTACGAGATTTCCGAAATAAGTATATTTTTATGTTAGTGACCTATCCCTGACATGGTATTGGGAAACAATTTAACACAAAATTTGTCCTTTTATCGGGCAATTTTTTGATATTGTAGATAATATGGGAAACAAGCTTGCTTAAGCTTTTCACGTCAGAATAGAGGCGAAAACTACCATATTTACGCTGAGTTCTCTCATCAGATATATTGTCATATCTTTCGGGACCATTCGGAGAGGTGAATTACGTTCAACCTTCTGCTCTAGAACTGTGCCCCTGAGCTGCCGTTACGTGCGAATAAAAGCGCTTATCGGCCTCAGAGGCACACACTAGGCCGCATCAGACGCAATATCGCGTGTCAGACTGCATTTCAACGTCATTCAGGTGCGAGTTTGAAAATTACACTTGTAATAAATGAACAATATTCTGATTACTCTAAATCCAAATGAGCAATTTTCCGAAAATACTGATCAAATCATTTCAGTGTTTATTGTTTCAGATTATTAGGGGCTCAAAAATGAGTTACAATAAGAAGAAATAAATTTAAAAAACGATAGGTAACTGATAATAACTATTTTCAAAATGTCAAGTGTAATAAATTAGAAAAGCTAATCACAAAATCAAATTAGTTGCTTTGAACAATGAAAGAAAATTATGCAAAAAACCTAATAAAATATACAAATCATATAACTCACTTCTAGATTTTTATTTGGCTTCTACAATACACTCTTTGTTAATGTCCAGCTAACATTATAATCCATCCATCATGACCATCATGCCATCACCCATCACAGTGCAAGTCAAATGCAAATCACTGTAATCACCTGTCCGCGAAAAGGGAAAAGTTCATCCGTAAGCCTCCTCTTTTTCCTACGCTCAAAAGCAAGTAAGAAACTCACACACGCATAGTCATCTCTAATGTAACATTCCTCCTGTTGCGATCGGCGTCCTATTTTCCCTTTTTCCTCTGCCATCGCTTACGCACACGATAAACCTGGCATAGGGCGACGAGCACTTTGTGCTGAGCAATCAAATTTTGTGGTTCATTCTGACGCAGCGGGAGCGGGTGGGCAAGCTGGGCGCCAGGCCGAGCGGTCGAGAGGGCAAGGGCGCGCCAGGGGCGCGGGGCCGGGGGAGGGGCGGGGTCACTGGGGCTGCGAGGCGAGCGGGTCGCGCGCGGTCGGCGAGTGGGTGGTCGGGAGGCGGGCGCGGCGGCGTCTCGCCGGAAGCATCCGCGTGGCTGGCCCTGTGTCGCGGCGCCTGCGCCCTCGCAACGTCCACCGTCACCACTGCCTCCGCCGCGCACGCTGAAAGCGACCGCTAGAGTGGCGGCGGGAACGGGGGGAGGAGGGAGTAGAAAGGGTGGAGGAGGTTGTAGAGGTAATAGAGAGAGTTTCTGTTGGTAGTGGTGGTGTTACTGGTTGTGGGGGTGGTGGTGGGGGGGGTAGGCGGTTGTTGTTGCTTGTGGTGGAGATGGTGGAATTGGAAGGGTGGACGTGATGGTAGAGGTACAAGAGACGGCCGAGTTTGCGTTGGGTTCTGTTGGTGGTGTTGGTGGTGGTGTTGGTGTGTTGTTGTTGGTGGTGGTGGTGTTGGTGGGTGGTGGTGGTGTTGGTGGTGGTGTTGGCGGTGGTGGTGTTGGCGGTGGTGGTGTTGGCGGTGGTGGTGTTGGCGGTGGTGGTGTTGGCGGTGGTGGTGTTGGCGGTGGTGGTGTTGGCGGTGGTGGTGTTGGCGGTGGTGGTGTTGGCGGTGGTGGTGTTGGCGGTGGTGGTGTTGGCGGTGGTGGTGTTGGCGGTGGTGGTGTTGGCGGTGGTGGTGTTGGCGGTGGTGGTGTTGGCGGTGGTGGTGTTGGCGGTGGTGGTGTTGGCGGTGGTGGTGTTGGCGGTGGTGGTGTTGGCGGTGGTGGTGTTGGCGGTCGTGGTGCAGGTCGTGGTGGAGGTCGTGATGGCGGTCGTGGTGATGGTCTGAGGAGGACAGTCGGAAGGGTGCAGATAATGGTAGCGGTAGCAGAGGTGGCTGAGGCTCTTTTGTTGTGTGGTGGTGGTGGAGTGGAAAAAAGGGGATGTGGCAGGGACTAAGAAAGTACCGGAAGGAATGATAAGGAGGGGAAGGATGTAGAGGTGGCAGTGAAAATGGATGTGGACGTAAGTATCGAAGAGGAGAAATTTGGTGGATGAACATTTAAAAGCTGGTGTGAGACCGAAAAGTAGGTGCTGGTAGATGCTGAAGAGGAAAGGGAGGTAGAGGCGAAAGTGGCCGTTGAGATAAAAGTAAAAATACAGACGAGGGTGAAGGCGATGGAAAATGTAGATGTTAGTGTTGACGGTTGTGTCGACGGTTGTGTAATCAGGGTTAGTCGTAGAGGTAGCAAAAGAAGTGAACGTGAGAGGGGACTGGACAGTGGAAATTGAGGAAAAGAATCCGTACTGTGGAGGCAAGGGTGGAGATGGTGGTTATGGCAGAAGCGATGTCTATGGCGGTGTCAATAGCCGTGGCAGAGGCCGTGTTGGAGTTGGTGGGGGTGGTGGTAATGGTGTTGAAGTTAAAGCCCTACTTTGTTGCTCAGGAAATTCCAACGAGAATCAGGCCAACACCTCGCAGAGAAAGCTCCCGCGGGAACTCAGAATTTGCTCTTAGCGAGAACTTTGATCGCTCGCACGAGTCTCTGAGAAACAGTTTAGATAGTAGTAGAAAAAATGTAAGAAAAAACTTGATATAAAAACAAAAGACGGAAACGACGATAAAATTATAAGTAAATTTCTTTTCTTGATTATACATAAATAAAATGATTATATGGTCGTTAAAATATATTTCATCGAGAGAAAAAGTTCTTTCAAACTATTTCCCAAAGATATTTTAAGTGGACAAATGTAAACGTTTTTCAATAGCATTATGCTTCCTCGAGAACGTGACTGCAGCTCCCAATTTAAACCATTAAGCTGTTTATTTACCTGCTTGTTGACTTAGACAACAATCCCTCTCCCTTTTAACAGTTGTGCTTCGCGCCATTACCCGGGATTTGACAGCGGGTGCGGCTGGGTGCGTGCGGAGCGGTCGGGCGTGCGGGGGCGAAAGGGGTAGAGCGCGGGGAGAGGGGGGATTTCGGGGGGCGAGGAGGGGGCGGGGCGCCGGCGGCGGATGCTCCCATTTCGCCGCGGCGCCGCCACCGCCGCTCTCTTTGAAAGCAGTCGCGGGCGCCGGCGCCACTTTGCAGCGCGGCGAGTCCCCCCGGGAGGAGCGCGTGGGCGGGGCGGGCTGGGGGTGGGGGACCGGGGACGCGGGGTTGAGAATCGAGGGGTGGCGCGAAGGAGGCAGGGAGGGGTGGCGGTGAATCCGTGATTCCCGGCTGTGCGGCGCAGTCGCCGAGGGACGGGAAAGAAGGGGGACAGGGGCGGGGAGCGGGGGGGACGGGGGGAGTGGGTGGGGACGGGGGTGAGGCCGTGCGCTCTGCGCCATTCGCCGTTCACCCTGGCGGAATAATACAGGACGCCGAGGCGTGGATTCTCTTTGAAATATTTGTGTACCGCCGAGCCAAAGCAAACGCGATGATGGCGCTGAAGGATGCCCGCTGGGGATGGTGGCGGCGTGGCGGCCGTGCCCGACGGCTGTGGCGGTGGCGGCGACGGTGGATGCCACGATGGTTGTGGCGGCCGGTGCGCGGTTTGATGAGCAGGGGCAGGGGGGGTCGACGCGAGTTAGAAACCGGGGGAATGGTAGGAAGAGGGGGTGGCCAGGGGATGAGGTACGTGAGGGATGGTGGGGAGTTGTTGGAATGAGGAGACGACGTGGCGTATGATGCTGTTTTATCATTGTCGGTGACACTGGTGCGAGCTAACGTGCCAGAGGTGACGTGGAGCGAACACGTCCGCAGGTTGAGCGAGTTAATGAGTGATGTAGAGCTGTGTGGCGTTGTTGCAGTGCAGATGTCTGAAAAACAGACATTCTAACGCTAATGTTTTAAAGTACACTTTGTATTGAATTTAGTATTGTTGATCCTCGAAAACTACGAAGTTTGGTTTGGAAATGAATCAATGATAAGAATGAGGAGGAAATGTAATGAACCCAGAGGGTTGATAAGAATGGAGGTATCCTACGACGCAAAGTGACTCTCCAAATTACAAACGAAAGAATGAGAACCACGATTTTTGTTTCATCTACATCTGACATCGACAGACGACGAGCATATTGGTAAGCTAAAGAAACAAAAAGCTGAAAGTAGGTCTGAGTAAGTCGGATATATGCCCATTCAATATAAAGAACTCGGGGGTAAGATGTTGGTAAACCAACATGAAATGGAGTAGTCTGGAAAGCACGTATATCTGTAGAGCAGTAAAAAAATTGAGTGACAACAATTTTACATTGCAGAGGTCATGTGAAAAGCGACAAGGCAGCAGGCTCGATTGACTTAAACGGTTCACAGGGCTGTAAGCGGTGACGTAGTGCACCGGAAGTACAGATATGAATGCCTGCGAGGGGAGCGAAGCTGCAGGGGAATGAATGAGCAGGAAGCGGGAATGCCTGCCAGAGGGGAGGCAAAGATTCAGGCCAGTGAGGCAGGGAACGTGGGAAGGAGTGAAGGGGGAGAACGAAACGGTCGATCAATGGAGCAGGGAGCACGACCAGAGACACTGAAAATTTGTGAAGGAAAGTCAATGAAACAGATTCATTTCGTAACTCTATTCCATGAACCTAAACGTATACATTTACGGTAGAACTGAATTGGTTTAATACTGTTGCGTAGTATTGGGTGATATAAACTAGACACGTCTGGTAATTGCTTGCATGAAACATAGAATATAAACCAATAACATACATATATAAAGAATAAGGTGAGAAATAAATAAACATGGGATGTAAGAATAAATCAAGATATGAATTGTTTGTTTAATCAGTGTAATGAAGTTTTCTGTTCAAGAATTCCAACAATTACAATTTCAAATTTTTCAAGTAGATTTTCTTGTCCGATACGTTTTGTTAAATACAATCACGCTACGAACGCTACTATTTTATTTGCCGTTAAAAGAAGTAGAATATCAGATTAACGTCCGATAATATTACCATGGTTTACTTAATTTCTTCTTACACTTAACAGGAATTGTTTTCCATTAGCGCATGCATTTTGTGTGTTTTCTGTATCCCTCCAGTTTATGACGTTCAGACGACCGTTTCCAATAATCAATCAGTCCGCGATCCTATTGTGAGGGAACTACTCCGGCATTCTGAAGATGTTGATCTAGGAAATCTAGAAGAACTATCAATCAAAGAAGCTCGTCGCTACAATTCTTCTCCAGACAGCATCTAAGATTGACTGCGATATGTAGGTAGTGTCTAAATTACCCCAACATCAGGACTCGAATCCTAGGACCTCCCGTGTCAAAAATTAAACCGGGGGGTTTGTGTGAGACCAGGTCGTGGCAGTGGAAGGGCGGTGTGGGGCGGGGCTCGAGGAGGTCGGAGGTCGCTGGAGGCGGCGTGGAGGGATGGGACGTGGTTAGGGCGACGGGTTTCGTGTGAGACCAGGTCGTGGCAGTGTGGGGCGGGGCTCCAGGAGGTTGGAGGTCGCTGGAGGGGGCGTGGAGGGATGTGAAAGTGGTTAGGACGAAGGGTTTCGTGTGAGACCAGGTCGTGGCAGTGGAAGGGCGGTGTGGGGCGGGGCTCGAGGAGGTCGGAGGTAGCTGGGGCGGCGTGGAGGGATGGGAAAGTGGTTGGGGCGAAGGGTTTCGTGTGAGACCAGGTCGTGGCAGTGGAAGGGCGGTGTGGGGCGGGGCTCCAGGAGGTCGGAGGCGCTGGAGCGGCGTGGAGGGAGGGACGTGGTTAGGGCGAAGGGTTTCCGGGGGGCTCGGGAGGTCGGAGGGAGATAGAGGGGGCGTGTCGGGACGGAGCGGTGCCGCGGGCCCGAGCTCGCGGGGGCCCCTTGATGTTGTCTTGTGAAGCGTGTGGCACGCCGCTGAAAGTTCCTTTCAAAACCCGGAGCCTCCTCCACAGCGGCTCCGTCACCCCTCCCCCTCCCCCGCCGCCCCTGCGCCATCGCATCGCGTTGATTTGACATCTGTGAGGTGGGACACGAAAAATCAATTTCGCAGGGCTCAAGAAGCCCCGGCGAAGCGGGCAGCGAGTGGAGAGGGGTGGCGAAATCACATCGGCGGTTGTGGCGGGACGGAGCATAGAATGACGAGGAGGAGGGGCGGCGAGGTGTCAGCACGTGAGGGAGAAAAATATGAAAAGGCGAGGATGGCGCGATATGAAGGCGCTGATAGACGATACAAGAACGCGGATGGGATGGCTGAAATGTGGGAAGGTGGGATTGCGGTTGAATGTGTCAAGAATATTGAGTTGACCGGATGACTGGGGCGCGAGGAATTGTTGATTGTTGCAAACAGCTGGGATGGAGAGGATGGTGTATATGAGCTGTGAGAGTTGTGCGGGGACCAGGGGAAAAAGGCGACTGGGGAATGAAAGTTGGAAGGAGAACAGTGTAGAGAATATGGATTGGGGATTGGCGAGTCAGAGGGGATGACAAAGGAGAGGTAGGTTACACAGATGTTATCAAGGAAAAGGGAATGTCAGAGTGAGAACGAGGCACAATAAGCACAAAATTGTAATGCGTATATGAAGAGGATGATACACTGATAATAGAGTCGAATTACGAATGAATTCAGAATATATATGAGAGGACCTTGAGGGACTTTTTCTTTCCTTGAAAAATCTATTACGATGTTTTCTGTTACCAAAGTAAAATGTTAATTACTATATAAAGCGGATCTATTAACTTAAAAAATTGAAATATTTCGAAAAACATTCATTGAACGAAACAAATGTTGGAAACTAGTGGTGGTACAACAGCACGAAAAGAAACGAGAATACATAGGGTGGAACAACTAAGTGATAATACCCCTCGTATGTCCTCACGTGCAAGATACGAAGATGCCGTCTGGAAAATCGATTGCATAAACAGGGGCTACTTGAGTACAGCATACTTCGTCTTTCTACTATTTTTACTACGAAGATATAAGGTCAACTTAGTTTTTTAAATGAAATCCCATGCGAAATTTTAGCGTATGATAATCCGCTTAGAAAGACTATTTCAAATATGTGTATATCTTCATATTAAAACGAATAATTATTTTGAAACTGATGTGTTTTTGTAACGTATTTTTCCATTGAAGAGGAGATTTTCCATTCGCCCATTCCTGCTCAATAAATGGGGATCTTTGCGAGTCCGTCCTTCAGACAAAGGCGATCATTTACTTGAGCACAGTAAAACTACTTTTTTCGATACTCATTTTGTCGAAAGATGACTTCGCCTAAGAAGACTCCAACGCTGCATACAGCAATCAGGAAAGTTCTTGTTTTGTCAAGCAAATACTATTCTATTATTTTGACAACTGTGTCAATATATTCTATACTAAATTTTAAGTATATAATACAAAAATTAATGAACAATATCTTATTAATCATAAGAATCCGAAGAAATGAATGCTCTAAGAAACTGGTCGAAGTGCGCAATCATTACCCCAGCGGCGCATTTTATCCAGCCCTCCGCCCTGTTGTCTACTTATAGTAAGGGTCTTTTGAGCGATTTTCGAAAGCAGGCAAAACTATTCACGAGATATTTTCCGTTAATTTCTCAACGCAGAATAGGCAAGGTCGAAAGAAAATGTACCACTTCAGTAGAAAAGCATGTTACAAAAGCACATCAATTTCTCAAAAACGATTCGCTTAAATACGAAGATATACTTATATTTAAAATCGTCTTTCTAAGCGGATTATTATACGCTAAAATTTAGCATGGGATTTCATTTAAAAAATAAGTTTACCTTATATCTTCGTAGTACAATATAGTATTAAGACGAAGTGTGCTGTACTCAAGTAGCCCCTGTTTATGCAATTGACTGCCCAAACATCATATTCGTATCTTGCACGGTTGAGGAGATACAAGGGGTGTTATCATTTAGTTGTTCCATCCTGCATATGAAAAGTAGGTAGTAGACGTTATTGTACTTAAAATGGAACGCATTTTTTATGTCTGAGAACTCTTGCAATCCCCACGTTCGTGCATATTTGTTCGTGAGATTATACAGAATTTAATTATTTGTAACGCTTGAGAACAATAAGAGGTTAGTGTCAACAATGGTGAATAAAAATTAGTAAGAGTGGTTATGTTTTTCATATATAAATTTAAAAAAAATATTGTAGTATTTACCATAAGCAAGGTAATAAATGATCACCAAGAAGATTATATGGCATTTAAAATAATTAAAATTCATTTATACATTTTAGATTAAAAAAATAAAACATTTATTTAAGGAAATTGAATATACCTATGAATAAATTGTACAACGACAATAATTGTTAGTAATAATAAAAATAAAAGAATGGAGATAGGGCATCCTCACGTGAATACTAATGGCACCAAACGACACACATGACACGCGACGTCGAAGGGCGGATTGTCCTTTTCCCTATTCGAGGGCAAAAATAAAGGCAATTTTGGGGCAGTTTCTGAAAAAAATATTTTTATAAATCAGATTCATTTCAAGCAAAAGTCACGATAAAACTAACAGTTTGTTTTAAATGTATGTTACTTTTTTTAAAGACCTAGTTATTTAAAAGAATTTCACGTAAGAAAATCTATATCATGAACATTGTACATTTGCAACGTTGATAATACGTTTGTATGTTTCCAAGAGTACAGATACTTAGTTAAGAATTAGACCAGCACTATATTTTTTACCATTATTCTACATACGATGAGAAAATTTAAAGCACACAATGGATGCTTTTTGAGAAAATAATTGTTTAAAACTTCTTTATATTTGGCAAAATTACGGTGAATCCACGGATATTTTTAAAGATTTGTATATGGCTTTATATTAAGGTGACTTTGAAAAACAGGTTTCATTAAAAAAAACTATCTTAAATGTTGTAAATATAAGAGGACGTCTAAAACTAATTGAAATTTTGCAATTTTGAAAAAATAGGGGATTTCGACGAAAAAATGTCTACCGTATTCTTTCAAGCGTTTTACGCTCTACGAGGACACCGCTTAATAAAAGACCTTGAAGCCATTTTTAAACACATTTAGAAAATATTTTGGGTTCATGAGAACTACCCCTTCCAATCAAAATATCCGTTTCAAATTAGCAAGGCCTCGATTTCGTTTCGATTGATCAGGCTATATCAATTTTGGTGAACATTGTCTGAATGGTTTAGGCACTTCCATTGACCACACACGATCAATAGATTTTTCGATATCAAGAACACACAACACACCGTTTTAGAGTAAGCAATGAAGCACATAGAGCAACAAGATCTTTTTTTGTTACCAGGGCGTGGCAATAAGAGTTTTTATTTTGACAAAAAGCCGCACGATTAAAGTACATTTTCTTAAGTAGTAAGGCGAGAAAGTAAAGAGAGAATGGGACTTGAAAATTTAAATTAAATTTTTGTAATCAAATCTTAGAGTTTCTTGAGTTCAATTCAGGTTAAATTTTGCCTTTTTAAAAATTTATGTTGTGTAATTTAAGATTTTGGATGTAATTTATAAGCGCTCAAAGTCCAACATTATTTTTGGCAGAAGAAAAGTTTGTAAATTGTTTGATTAATTGGTTGCTTATTAAAAACCGAAAATACGAAGGTAATTATTTCCAGATTATGACAAGGAAAAAGGGAGTAAAAGAGAAAAAGTGAATGTAGCGCAAGAGATGAACTCAGTGAAGGTTGGGCTAATCAATATTGTGAAAGAAGAGCTCCACGACAACTTGATAGCTCCAGAAGGTAGGTCCTAATGGCTCAACAGCTACAGTGATTTTATAAATAGCGGTAACGGGGGCAGCGATCCAGCAGATGCCGCCTGCCAACATCGCTCCACTGACAGCGGCTGAAAGGTAAAAACGCGTGCAATATTCACACGCGCGCCGCTCACGCCCCACCCCCGCTCCCCCCTCTCCGGCCCCCTTCAATGCGCGTCGCGCCGCGGATCGCGTCTGCGGTCGCCGACTATCTCGTTTGGCGCGGAATTGGTTGTGGCAAGGGGTCACAGCACGGAAATTTTGTCGGCGCGGATGGTCCAGGCTCGGAAATAGGTGTGCAACACGATTGGGTGTACTTTTCGCCGAGCTAAAGCGTTGGAATAATCACAACTGAATTGAAAGGTCTGAGACAGGGCTGGTGTTTACGTAGAGCTGTGAATGCCGAAGGGAAACGTATTTAAATGAATGCGAAAAAAAACGGAATTGAAATACATTAGCGAATTTCAAAAATATAATAGAAAGCAAAAGAATAACATTTATTAGGAACGTATACGGACTTTCCCTTGGAATAAATAGATAAAATAAAAATTAAGAAAAGAATCGTATCACGGACTCAGCCCAGCGAAAGTCTAACGACTCATTTTACTATTTCTGTTCATTGACAAATCGGTTTGTAATAAAATTGGGATCAGCACTACCTGAATAAAAGCAGAGAGGAGCCGCTACAAATTACTACTTATATTTCAGTGAAAACTACATGAAACAATTAAAAATAAATTAATGTACACAAACATTTAATTTTCATATTACATCAAAAGAATTATTAGGATATATAAAAAAAAGTATTTTGAGAATACTTCCTACTAGTTCCTATACAGTCTTGGGTTTCTTGGAAATATTGACTTAATTATAAGCACAGGAAAAATTTTAAGTGTGCATTGAAATATGATGTACTCGAAAATACGTTTGCTATCTAAGCAAGAGTGGCTTATTCCTATGCATAGATGAAGATAGGAAATTGTTAGCATAATTTATGGTTAACTTGGCTATCCGGGAGACGCCGCGTCCAGGGCACAGGTGCCAACGTTTCGGTCGCCATTCTGCGACCTTCCTCAGGGCGTAGTACAGTAACCCCACTGCAGTACTACGCCCTGAGGAAGGTCGCAGAATGGCGACCGAAACGTTGGCACCTGTGCCCTGGACGCGGCGTCTCCCGGATAGCCAAGTTAACCATGACTCCGGCCGCGGAAGCCTACGCTCTCAGCATAATTTATGTCATATTTGAAACATCACTCACAAATGTATGATAAATAAAATTCCTGAGCGAAAATTGACTTACACACTAACAGTATTGAAAAGAAGGTATAATAAGAATGAAGAAAATATATATAATTGCTGACGATAATATTACCGAACGTTTGTCGAGTCTGTTGTGCGTGAAATAATATTTTTCTTACAGTATTTCAAAATATTTACCCTCAGAAAATATTTCAATATAGTGCAAATTCTGTGCATGCAAAAGCGTGTATTTCGTACAGATCGCAAACGGTATTTCGAGGCCTGACATTGCGAGGCTCAGCAGAAAAGTACTTCATGCAAACTCCTCTTTGAATCCAAAACAATCACAGCGTCTAAAGAAATGCAAAATACCAACGCAAGTTCAAATGCAATTACAAAAGACAAAAAACACAACAGGCACAGCGTATGTTTTTAATACTTGTTCTTAAGATTGTTTCGCTTCCAAGAAACATCTTTATTTCTTCCTTCTTTCGCAATCACCACCATCTGAAAAGTTTTAACGACATATTCTACTTTGTTTTGGAGTCGCCGATTTGACTCCTTCCCTTTCTTCTTTTAAGTTAGAGATCTTTGCGTTCCGAAAGTGGTGCTACGTCCCAACTCAAGGCTGTTCTTTTAACGTCGCTTGCAGGTGAAACGAAATTGAATGCGTTCCGAGACAATTTCACAAAATTTTCTTGCACATGGCGCAAGAAATTCAAAATATTTCTCTGGTACGAAATATTCTTCAGACAACAAATGCGGAAGGCAACGGCACATCGCAATCTGCTCGCAACGTGTGAGAAAAATTTGGATGAGGGTTGACTAAACTGAAATAGTCTTTAAATATGAGTTTTCACAAAATATTATCATAAACGTTTTTCCAATAATGATAATATTAATAATGATATTGTTACTATAATAATTATTATTATTATTACTATTATTATTATTATTATTATTACTATTATTATTATTATTACTATTATTATTATTATTATTATTATTATTATTTGTAGTATGTTATTGGTTATTTCTGTTGATCCTTTTCTTAATGATGGTGAGATGGATCAAGCATTTGATATGAATCAGAACCATGTAGGATCAATCTTCAAAGCACATATGAACAAGGTGCACGCATTGTACACGAAACCTGTATGGGTAAACAAATAATAAATGACAAAAAATAAATATTGATTCCTCGTATCTCTACCTCGTGAGTAACGACATTTTGATCTTCAGGTAGACTCGCTTTTTATTATTAATATTTTCATTATTAATTATTATTATCATTATTATTATCTCACTGGTAGATATCATTAGTGAATTCAACAAGAGTTCACGTTCATTCACTAGCACACCTAGTACTCATAAAAATGATTATCTAAACATTAATGCCAGGTAATAAACCTCAGATCATTCGAAGATAATTTCAACATTTTAGTGACAGTTCCCAAGATTCTAATTATGACTGTCATTAAAAATGCCGTGAAGATCCACATAGAGTTCACTGAGTCTTGAAGATCTCTGCATTCTTTAATCTTCTCTACTTTTATTTTAGATTTTTAGATATTAATGGAAAACGTGCCAATAAAAAGGGACCTACTGTATAGTCTATTGTGGCACAGCATATGTTTAATTATTGACGAAAATACAGTATATTGTTGATGTAATTGACTATAGAGAATAGAGAATACTGCCGTCAGTACAGCCCTGAAGAGGACCGCGATATGTCGGTCGAAACGTCGGCACCCCAGCCTTCGGCGCGGCTTCACCCGGACAGCCCAGATTATTGACTTTAATGCTGTCTACAAACTTTTGTTGTAGTTGTTTAAAACGTATAGCGCAATGAGGTAGAATTTTGTTAAAAACTCAAACCAAAAGAGAAAATCAGTATCTTTTAAAAGTTTTCCCAGTCCAATCGCTTTTCTAACTGTTGAGTAATCGTTAGTTGCATTAGTCTAAATTATTTCAAGACATTCACATTTCATTCTTGTAATTATACTTACTATACTTATAATAAGTACCTACACTTCGGGCCTTAAAATTCCACCTTGTATCGGTGTTCCTTGAAATTCTTTTCTTCACAACTTGGTCAATAACAGCAATTCTTTTTACCGTTTTTGAAGAACGTTGAAAAGCCTTCGAAATTGCTGAAGAATTTTCTTACTTGTTTGTTTTGAGTGGCAGAGCGCTCAATAATTAAGTTCAGTTGATGAGCATAACAGTGTACACAATGTGCTTTCCCGTACACTTCCCTCACTCGTACCTATACCTCACTGACTGCCGCTCATAACCGACGCACCGCCGTAACATTGAGCGATTAATTTATTTGGAGACTCTTTTATTTTCATTTCTTCAAGTTCACCGAACACAAGACCACTAATTTCTTCTGCAGTGTGATCACTTGGTGTTACAAAGTTTATAATTTGTTCATATATTGCCTCCTCCAATTCGTATCGTGCAAGAAACACAAATTGAGACAATGTCGCACAATGAGTTGATTCATCTACTTGTATAGCTATGAAATCAGACCTTGATACTTCCTCAAATAACCTGATGACTGACAGCATACGTTAACCCCAAAAATTCATTCTATATGGTTTTAGAAAGGTTTTTCTCAATATGTTGTTTTAATGTGGAGTCCAACTCTGCTATAAAAATAACTAAACCACGAAAAATACCAGGGTTGTATGATCCCTCTGAACCCTTAGTGCAAGTTCAAACGTCCCGCAAAATTTAATGCAATCTATCAGTCTACTCAAAATGTAACTATTCTTGGAAACATTTTCATGAATTTTCTGAATTCTCATTCTATAAGCTGAATCTAGCGAACATCTAATATCAATTTTGCCTAGCATGTCAAATCCTATCCCTCTGTTTATGTATTCTTCACTCAATTTGTGCTTCTTCACTTTTTGGAAAAGGTGTTTAAAATCTGAATCACCATCCATTTTCCATGCACGATCACTAACACTCATAACATGGCACGTATAACAAAATAAATAATTTCTTATGTCACAACGACATAGCTAGTCTGCGAATTTGTACAGAGAGTAATTGAATTTTCTCATGTATACACTTTTGCTTTTGCACGCATTTCGAATCTGCGCAATTTTTAAGTTAGGTCATAGCGGCCGTAATTTCTTTAATTCTATTTTTCTTTCAATACTGAGATTCTATCATCATTTAAAATAGTGTTCACATTGTTGATACCACTCATGATAATACTCACTTTAATTACCAAAACGCGACATGCAATTTTCACATTCACAGTTCTTCAACTCAACACTCACATTGTATAATTTTAAAAAAGACTGAATATGCCTGTAACAAGTAATGTACTTGAGCTTCTGGGTCAATGACCCCCATCTCCATCCGGATTTTGTCCACTTTCCTTGGTCCATTGAGCAAATGCTGACTTGGCTCCTTGATTTGCTTCTGGACGTAAATATAACATCACTATGCGCACGTTTTGTTGAACTTTCGTTTTGCTTGTAGTGGTAGTAGAGCTTAGGGTGAGTTTCCATTTTGTTAACAATACAGAAAAATCAATTTTTCCCCTTTACCGTTAAAAATAAGTTTTCTATAATTCGGCAACGAAAATATCTACTTTTTGAAATGTTAACCTCTCGCTTTTTAAATTTATTATTATTATTATTATTATTATTATTATTATTATTATTATTATTATTATTATTATTTTTCATCTTTCAACTATTAATAGTTAAATTGTTGGGAAGGGATTCTGAAACTCAAGAAAGCGTGCGCAGATGATTTTCTCCCCCATACGTCACATACAATTTTTGACTAAATAAATAAATAAATAAACACAGAACACGTGAATTTGGCGTGATTCCTCGCAATGGCTTGAATCGCATATGCTAACGCACTCTGTGTGGTCACAACAACATTACATGTGCGGAAAACCTCTTCGAACTCTGCCACCGCCTAAGCACCCTTCCAATGCACCCCCAACTCGGCGCCCATTTCCCGCACCACGCCCCGTTCTCCGCAAAGGGCCTGGGCAAAGGCTGGGACGGCCCACCGAGAGTCCGCCAGTCTACGTTCTGGGTAAGAATATTAACCCTTGGCGCAGGCCATGTAAATACATTCATACTACAAACATTAATTAATTTTTCTGATACATGCGATATAAGGCTCATGCCAACATTTTTGTTATTTACCATTTCATGTGTGTTAAATTCAGAAACGTTTCGTGTTTGTTAATTTTACTGAGGGTGGGGTCGCCCCAGAGTCCTCAAAGAGCAGCCGCCGCTGGTCGCTTCCTCAGTGCTCTGCTGGTATTTCATCTTATCTGTCGTCGTCTCCAACCTCTGTGCCCTTTCAGTCGCTCCACTGCTCTGCTTCCTCAACATCACTGGCTCGTCTCCTGCGACACTCGCTTTGAGAGGACGTGAAAACACGATGCGGCAACACACGATGCCCCGGTTATCTCTGCCAACTCCTCACACACACGAGTCTCCGTCTCTTGCGCCAACTCTACCGTAAGCCCCGGCACGAATTAAAACGAGCCCTGCAGACCTGCCTCAATATCGTCGGACAGCTCCGCACTAAGGCTGGAAATAAACAGGTGATATATTGCGAAGAACAAACTGAAAACATAAAGAAGAGCCTGAGTAAAATGGAGCTTCTGGTAACTAGTAATGCTGTTTTTTTAAAGCTTATTGTAGTAATCGTATTTATAACCCACTAGTAATACATGGAATGTTAATAAATTTCTATATTTGATTAGTGTAAATGTAGAAGGTATATGATTTTAACATTTCATTAATAAATATTTCAAGTTTTTAAACAAAAACTTTATTTATCTGGAAGTATGTGGTTATAAAAACAAATGAAATATCTTTTAACTTTAAAAATGGCAGTTTCATAGTCAGTCAGTCCGTCCGTCCGTCCGTCCGTCCGTCCGTCCGTCCGTCCGTTCACCCGTCCGTCCGTCCGTCCGTGCCCTCAAAACACGGTCCTCAAAACAAGTACATTAGTTGAAATCTCAACATCGACATTCTGCATCATTAGATAACGTTCAACGCCCTAAGGGGGTTCATGGGTGGCACGATAGCTTCCCGTCGTGATGCGATCCCGCGTTCTATTCCCGTTCGGAGCAAAAATAGAGTCTTAGCTTTCTTTTACAACCATCTCAGTTACTGTAGCTGTTTGGCGAAAAAAAAACTCAGGCAGACAGAATTTGATAGTTAAGTATATTGATTAAGTGGTGAGTTGTAGCTGACATTTACATAACTGAAATGATTGGAGGCGTTGTCATTGTCAACAATAGTATTTATTTCAAAAATAGCAGCTTTCGATGGCTTAGCCATCATCATCATCATCATCATAAGTTTTCTGCTGTCTGGGGGCCACATGATGATGAAAACTGATGATGATGATGGCTGAGCCATCGAAAGCTGCTATTTTTGAAATAAATACTATTGTTGACAATGACAACGCCTTCAATCATTTCAATTGATAGTTAAGGCGAGTAGAATACCTTATGTTCGCCACGCATCTCGTTTCCCCCGCTCACCATGGGAATTAAAATCGACCCAGGGAAAGGGAATATTGTTAGCTGGCCGGTAAAGTCGAACAATCGACCCAAAATGCCAAATATATACGTAGATAACTTTCTATATACTTATACACTAGTTAACGATGAAGTAAAAACATCCATATCTTACACCGGGGATGAATTTGAATCTTTAGCGAAAAGTGAATATTGTTAGGATCTCATCGCTTAAGTACTAATTAGTACATGACAGTACACATAGTAACTTACATTCAAATACATTAGTTTGAGACATACGTAATATGAACGGTTTTAGTGTTAGCTACATGCTATAAAATAGTACGAAATTTTCAACCACTGCCTAGTCACTATCATAATAGAAGTAAAAATTTCATGTTTGTGTAGATATCATGGAATTTGCAACACATTATTCTGATCTGAAATAGTATAAACAATTATTGCCGCACTACGTTTATTGAACTATTTTAAGACTGTTCTTGATCGGTGTTACGACAGTTAACGGTTGTCCGGTGGTGGACCTTCGGCAACACAATGATGCTCTCCAAATATGCCTTGGACCCCAGTTCTGTACTTTATATCGGACGCATCCACAGGCAGAAAAGTTCCGAAAAAACAACTTATTTTGAAAAAAAATGTAAGTTTATTTTTCCTTTGTAAAAGTGGAGTTGCTCAACACTTTGTCTCTCCACCAACAAGCCCTGTAAGTCACCGCCACGTGCTCCTGTCGAAGCGCCTCTCCTCCAGCCGCTTGCTCACACGCGTCCCGTTAAGTTCACTGGCCGCCTTCCCCCCCGCCCCCCCCCGCCCGCCGCGTTGGGTGCGACCGTCCCCCGCGCCCCCCCGCCCCCGGCCCCGGCCCCGCCCCGCCCCGTCGCCGCTCCCAGGGCGGGAATGAAGCGACGTGCACCCGTCGGGACTTACAATGAACTTCGCCAAGTTCGCCGGCATAAAAGGCCTCGTGAGGCTACGGGCTGTTTTACGAGGTGAATCGCGCTGCCGGCGACTTGTCTGTGAAGCCGGGTGCGCAAGGCAAAGCAGCGGAGCGGAGGGAGTGAGGGGGGTAGAGGGGCGGGAAGGGGAGGGGAGGAACGTAAGAGGGTGGTGGCGGGTCGGGGAGGAATAGCATCGAAACCCATGAACGAGGGAACGATGAGAGGACGAGGGGAGAGGGTGGTTGGAGAAGAGGGGGCGGGGAAGGGGGTGGTGAAGAGGGCAGGGGGAAGAAGAGAGTGGAGCAGAGAGAGGTAGGAGTGTTACAGTGAGGGGAAGGTGAGGGATTAGGAGACGAAGTGGGAGGGGAGGGCGAGGGTTGTAGAGAGGTCGGGAGAGAGCGGGTGGGGAACGAGAAGAGGGAGATGAAAAAGACCGAAGCGACCTTCGCAAAGGAGGGCGCCAACTCGACGGGCAGAGATGGTACGAATTAGCGGCTTACGCCCGTTTTTATTGCAGCATTCTTCCGATTAGGTGCTTCCCACCGGAACAAAGCCGAGTCGCCAAAATGTCTGCTAACAAGAGGAAGAAAAACAATAAATTATGAAATTTTACAACCAGGAAAAATTTTAATTCACCACATTTTTTTGAAAACACTAACGAGTTCTCTATTTCGTATTCTTTAGTAACTAAAGAAACAGAGAAATAATTTCTTCCGAGAAATAAAATCTTTCTACCTATAACAAAGTACATTATGCATCGTTGGATACTTTTTCTAGTTTGCATACGACAAAGGCCAGAGATACACCAGAGTGAAATGATGGACTGTGCCTAGATGATCCAGCAGCCTGTTATTAACAGCTAATCTGTATTTTCCCCCTTAAGTGAGCTACTGTTGATATAAATATGAGCAGGGAATTGAGAAAGAAACTATTATGGAACTGTGTTCAAACAATAAGAGGGGAAAAAGATACAAGAATGGTAAGAGAAGCAGAAAAGGGAAATGACGGGAGACATTGATCATATTCCTCTAATGTAGCAAACATCCCTTTAATAAGTATCTGACAAGTGTACTCAAACGTCGTTTATTATTGATGCGAATTGAAGTAAAATTATAGGGACAGTATGTGTTGCGAGAATACCGAAATATTGGAAGGTCTCCAAATATGCCCCAAACGGCACAAAAAATCGCGATAGATAACCAAAGAAAAGATAATGATCGCGATGTCGGTCATTGAGTAAGTTCAGTCAAATCACGGACATTAGTAAAGTAAGAAATAAATGTTTAGTAAAACTGCATAAAAGAGCTTCCAAAACAAAGCGTCTTGAAATCAATCTTAATAAAATTCAGAAACTTTATGAAAGAGCTCGTGTGCAATGGGGTGAAATTTTTGGGAAAATGTAGATTCTTGACTCTCCACGAATAGGAGAAAACAGAAACGATGCCTTAAAAACAAATGATAATTACTGGAAAACGTAGCTTTTATAGTCTTTCGTTAAAAATAAGCCTCTATTTTCTCACCATCATCACGCCAATAATTCTGATATTTTGAGATGTCGCATATTTGAAGGCAATATTCACATTACAAATTTCATTTTTACAAAGTTAATTTTCCAGAATATTTGCAATAGTCTTAAGAATTCTTATACCACTGTCAAAAATGTATTTCGTCACGTAAGGAAATGCCAAATTAGAAAAAAAATCATTTTCTCTGTTCTCAAATCATTGGTCAATTTTTGTGTCAAATGTCTTCGCGCGCCTTGGGTTCAGAATTGGTTGCGATTCGTAAACAGTATAGGGTAACACATTCGATAAATAGTATTTACATGTGTCCGGTACTCGTAGGATTATTGAAATCTCCAACTGCATCAACCATAATATTCATTAATTTTCCCTACATTCCTAGGGTAGCATTTTTAGAACAAAAGTTATCCAACTACTATTTTCAAGTTTTATCTCTATCTTTCCTTTTGTAATCTTATTCAGGTTTCTATTCGTACTTCACTTCCTTTTCTTACATCATTTCTTCAATTTCCTAGAATACACCCTTGATCTGAAGTTCATTTCTCCTTCATTTTCTTGCTGAGAACTCGGGCAATTTCGGGTTGCCAACCTCGGACCTTAGCGTCGCGTCCAGCTGCCTTGTCTCAGATCTCTATCGGAATAGACCACACACAATACGCGCAACGCGTTTGTGCTCCTCAAGCCAGATACAGACTGTGAATTGTGCCCATAATCCATTATTCTGTAGCAAAGGTGAGATTCACGTGATACGAAGTCTCCGACGTCATGTGTATATAACGCTGGGGCAATCTTACGCTCGAATACTGCTGCTAGAATACTATAATCAATGCCAGTGAGCTATAATATAAATGCATTATAATTACAGTAAGATCAACCACAACTGAAACATTACGATGCATTTCAATTACACTCTTAAATTTTGCTCTCTCGTTCTCACATTGCACACGGTTTTATTGCCTATTTTTTTATTTTACAACAATGCGGTTTGGGTGAAAAATATTAGTTATTGAAATAAAAGTTTATTTTAATAAGACAATAATAATTTTTTCTTAGAAGAGCAATTTTCCAATTTTATATTTTAATAAGTGATGCTAAAACCACGTATCTCCTCGCCCGTAATTTCAGGCAAAACGACTCGAAAAGTACTAAAATTTTCAAAAAATTGTACATGACTTTATTTCAAAATCTGCCTTTAAGAAACACATTTCATTAAAAAAATCTTTATCTTCATAATTGTATTTGTAGGAAAACGCCGAAACAATTTTGAAGCTTTGAAGACTTTTCAACAAAAATGAGACCGGCACCGTTCTCTTAAACGTACTTCACACTATCCAACAACACAATTCAATAAAAAACAAGGAAGCCATTTTTTTAAAAAATGGAAAATGTCCCAGAGCATTCATATTAAGTACCCCACAAAATTAAAATACCGGTTTCAAATTCTAGGGACCGCGAAATCAGCCACATTGATGGAGGAATATCAATTTTCGAGAGAATAAGCTGAACGCTTTAGTCGCTAGCGTTGTTCAGACATGGACAGACTTTTTGCCGTCATTCGATTTTTCGGTATCAAGGACCCACAGGAAACAGATTCTGGCTACACCACGTGTTAGAGGATGTTTTCTAAATTTAGCAACTGGATTTATCCACTTTTTCGTTACCAGGGCTCTGTAATAAGGGTTTTTCGTTCGAAAATTCGCCTTTTTCGCGCAGCATTACATAACTTTGTCTCTACTCCGTAACGAGAGAGTAAAAAGGTTTTGGGAGAAATGAGTTATAATGAAGAACATAGATGTTGTTCATGGCCGTCTGTGCGTTGTCTCAATAATCACATTATATATTTAAATCTGAATTTTGCTGCAAAAGTGTTTTGAAGTATAATTGATCTGTCCTGGTGTTGATCTGAATTGATATTGCTAGATTCATACCATCAAAATTAGCTCTTCTACCCACCACAATATTTTTTTAAATAAAAAAAACAAATTTTGCCTAGATATTGAGGCTTTATCTTCGATGACGTAAATAATCATTAATCGTTTCAAGATTTATAGATATAATTCTCCCTGTTAAAAATTCTTCCACAATCTTCTCAAAACCTAAGTCCTTTTTTCCTTCAAAGAAAATGCACGCTTTTAATACGATAATGATGACTGCTTTTTTTAATTTCATAACATGCATATCCTGTGTAATGTAATTTGATACTTCCCTTTGCGTTTTAATTTTGCAACTAATTTTATCACCTGCGTTTTATCACCTGTTGTCTTTCATGAAAAATTAGTGTAAATAAATTGATCGCTAACAAATGCTTTCGTAAAGCGTTTCGTGTTTCATACCTGCCTGTGATTGTTCTAAATTTTGCCGAGTTGTTTCCATGAACATTCAACACAAATATATTCAATGCAGATTTTCTACACCTTTCCCTGTTTTGTATTCCTCACAAAGCAATAAAGATCAAATTGTGGAGCTTAATTGTAGTTCTTAATCACAAATTCTCTTAACAGTCGCGCAACTCGAAATTTCACTTCCCCGTATGTTATGCCAATCTCGGATAGGGAGAATTCCCAATTGTGTCTTTCGGGGAAACTGCTGATTAGCGTAGAGCATCCAATCATTCCAGGAATGCAATTGGCGATCGGACTCGCGGCACTTGGTACCTATATGCTCTTGGGGTTGAACCGAAGCGGTCAGATCGCCCAGGTACGCCGCCGATGTCAGTCAACCTTGAGTTTTCCGCGACTCCCCCCACGGCGACCTCTGAAGCGAGTCTCAACAAGCGAGCGTTTTCAACAAGAAGCTGTAGCGATTCCGGCAACGCGCCCCGTTCAGGTGAATAGTTCAAGCGGAAAGCAAGCCGAGTGCCGGTTATCTGAACACGACTCCCGGCCTGCCTACATTCACTACTAATTGCCTTCCATCAAATCATGATATTCTCAAGGGCATGTGCACTGAATCGCGAGCAGAGTGGCAAATAGCTATTAGGTTTTCTTAGAACGCATACCTACTGATCCTGGGATTATACCCTAATGTCGAATGCGAATGGTTCAATTAAATGGAGGTACTACATACAGGTAGAAGGAAACCTCAACAGGTTCACATCCCGGGATGTTCTTTTTTTTACCTGTCACATGTAAGTCGTTTAAGTGTCGATTTTCCCGACCTTTGGAGAGTCAAAAATGTAGTGATGGAGAACATAGAAGATTCAGCCATCACGCGATAAGTGTCGATTAACAAAACATCATCCAAACAATATTTGATTATTTAAAAATTGGTTGAAAACATCAAATCAAGTGCAAAATTGTACAATATTTCGTATTTAATTTTAATTTTTTACCTATCTGATGTCCACAATTCTAACTTATTATTGAAACAATAGTAACTGCGTCATTAATTTTGGTGTTTTAGAATATTACGTATGTTCAAAGTTGGTCTAAAATTAATAGAACACGTACTGACGTATTTATCAACCTCCGAAACTGAATTTCTGAAAGCATTTAGGAAAACGTGCGTATGCATTTAGCCGATTAGGGAAGTATTTTGTGACGAATATTTCTAAAATCATAGGTCAAAATAGTTTAAATGTAACATCCACTAGCTTATTACATTTTTTTAAATTGGTTATTTAAGGTCGCATCAACATCTTAGGTCATTAGCGATCATTATTACACTTTGAATGTTAATAATGAAAAAGCAACGGTACCACGACATAAGTTCTTGTTGTACTTTAGGACCTTAGGAGTTCAAGTAACATGGAACTCGGTTGTCGATTCGGGATGGAAAAAGTGCGGGTATTCTTTCAGTTATTTTCCCAGCAGCAATTTCCAAATGAGTTATATTATCCGATCGCACCTCCATGAGATCCAATTACACTTGAAGTTTGTAGGAATTAGATCGTATTTGCAAGTTAGAAACGACAGTTTATACATGTTTTTTCGAACGTACACTGAATATAAGTACTTTCCCCTCGTACGTTACATAGTTTTCCACTATGTCTGACCAAATACATCAAATCAAATTAAAGAATTTTTCAAATTAACTGTTTTTCAGTGGTTACATGACATTATTCTCGGAGTTCTCATGAATGCTAATCCCCAAGTTGCAAATTCCATGTATGTTGATTTCACTAATATTTCACATATCGTCGTGGTAACCGCAATATGTGGCAAGTCCAAAAAATTATGTTTTTGTTTATTACACCATTGTGTTCAATTTAGAGAACTGCAGGAATTGCAATAGGTCGTAAGACGACTGACTAATAAAAACCGAATATCATGATTTCACATTTGTAAAAGAAACTGTCAAGACGCTGAGAGGTAGAGAACTTTTTCGTTTCTTCTAATAATTTTGGTAGATTTGACATAGAACATATTGCGGTTACCAAGACATATTCTGCTCCAATATGTTGATCTTTCTTTTTACATTAACATTAAACCTCAACAATTAGATATTTATTATCAGTGGGAACTGGATTTCAATTCAAATACATATTTTTCCTTTTAGTCAGAATGTATGCGTGCGTAATACGTGCATGACCCAATTGTTTTAATTTAAACACGATTTTATGATCCATATCTTACATATTTTGTATGTTTTCTTAATAAGAATCATGTTTCTGCACGTGATGTTTCGCTTGAAAACTTTTAATTATACACATATTACTGTACGTGTCTGTCTGTACTGGCACAACAGCCTCTGACAGGACCAAGTTCTACCAGCGGCATCCCGACATTGCGGCCATGGGTTATAGGGTACGTGTGGTTGGCACATACCGATCGCTACGCCGTATCTCTGGTCCTCACAACCTAAGAAGTGAGCTTTCTCATCGCCCCACAGCAACAGATACTGGGGCATTGCAAGGAAAGCGCACACTATAATCTGTCCCGACTGGGAATCGAATCTGGGATCGCGTCATGAAAGGCGAGCACGCTGACCAATGAGCTACCCTTGGGGTACGATATACATATTTACTCAAATTACTCATATTACTCAAATTACTCAAAAAATTACTCATATTACTCAAAAGTATTACATTTCTTTTACTAAATTTACCATTTAAATTTGGAATGTGTATTTTTTGTGTACATGGTTCATTGCAGATAATATAATTTTCCTGTCGCTTACTACACATGATATTTAACAGGAAAATCATGATCGAATACATAACAAGACGTTGCATACCATAACGTAACGTTGTTGATTCAACACACATTTCATGTCCTACAAGTCACAGGGAGGGCATCCTCTATAATTGTTCAAATGTGGTTCGAATGCTAACTGTTCAGTAGATTTAGGGAGAGACATTTCCTTATGGAAACTAATACTCTCCTTTCATTTCAATTCTCATCAATTTTATTGAGCGGTACAGTAAGGTTTAAGAACTGTATACTGTACGTAAAAATATTAGAGAAAGGGTTATAATGAGTTAATATACTTAACAGGGCGTATTGTATTGCAAATTTTGATTTATTTACTGCATAAATGCATATACATTTCAAAGATTTTTATTACATTTAAATTCAGTCTATAATCATGAGGATCATCGGAGTCTCTCGAGCAATGCGCAGATGAAGGTCAAGCCTGCAATGCCAAAGAAATTATTATTGAATCACACAGGACAACATTGACGGGTGTTTTGAACAAATGTCTCGAACAGACAATGAAGTGCGTAGCTTTTCAATGTCATGACGTATGGAGAAAAATGGCTTCATGTAGAAAAAGTATTAGAATCGTTTGAGATGCGTGTTTAAAAAAAGGTGGAGATCGATTTTAAAGCAGCATAGAAGGTTGGAAGTCAAAGAGGGAAAGAAATCTGCAGATATTTGCACAAAGAAGGAAATGTAATTAATAAAGAAGAAACTTGAATGGATGATTTCTAGAAGAGAAAAAGAAGACGTAACCACAAAAGTCGTTATTCTGATCAGATTATCACACAAAATTAGTAGATGAGAATGAATAATGCGTCACTCATTCGTGATTTGTCCATAGTTAGCATGCTTCTATGAATCAAGCAAATTGCACCACTCTCCTGCTATCCAGTGGAAGTGCTCTTCGATGTCTCATATATTTTTAATTCCTATTGCTTCAGTCACTTATCACATCAATTGAATATCACCCTGCGCGAGAATTACTCTGTTCCGACAGGGAGATTCCGTATCGCGTGGAAGGTTCGTGTTCCAACGTATTGCCTGTTCCGACAGCTAAGAGCAACGTCATTCCAGGCATCGGAAGTCTACGACTTTATCATTTATGCAGGTTCCCATTGCCTAGAGTCGCTATTCTCCGTGTCAATATCTGGAAAATATCGGTTTGCAATGAAATATAGAACCAGTGACCCAAAAACACTTTGACATACAAAACATATTGACATACATATTTGACATATAAAAGATACTAAAAAAAACATGCACGAAAAAAATTAAAATCGTTGTTTCAGTCACGTGTTAAGTTCTTTCACTTTCGCAACATTATCATTGGTACCGTTAAACGGAGTAATTTCGGTCACTTTTTGAGTTTTTGTGTTAATTTGAAGATGGAAATGACAATCAATCGCCATTATTAAATCAGATGATATTGTCGCAAGTCTGATATATCCAATGTTTTAACATGTCAACTGATACCCAATGTTGTAACATGTCCATTGATATCCAATATTTGTAACATGTTGTTTGATATACAAAATACGGAAATGTGGCCGGGGTATCTCAGAAACCGAGATACTTCCTCCACTGATGAAATAATATGAGAAAACCAAGTTATGCATGGTTCCCTTTTTTTTCAACCACTTCTAATACAAAGATTATTACAATAGGTCTGTGAATGGGTCATATCCATATTTGTCTCAGCTTTCACTTGTTTGGGAAAAAGGAATTTCCTTTAAAACAGCATATTTGTTTTCAGAAGAAATGCCCGTTAACCAGAATCCAGATTGCCAGTCAACTCTTATTTTGAGAAGAGATTCAATTGCTGGTCTCAATTTCCAATCCTCAATATCAATTCTGTTTTAGGCAAGGGACTCCGGCATTTCTTTTTCCAATCATCGAGATCCTTCTTCCATTACACTTTTATTGGACGGAATACTGCAACGTCGACGAGTTGGGTCAGGTGTGTAGAGTTGGGGAGCAGAAGAATAAATCCAATATTATTCTCGCAGAGCCTGACTCTTTCTATAGAGATGTGACTCGATCGATTGTACCCTGTCATTACCTTTCTCTTTCTACCTCTTTACCAAACTTTGGATATTTTTCGGAGGTCTGGAGAATTTCAATTCTTATGTTCCAGAAGATTTTTGGATGATTTGTTGTGATTTACGTATCGAGGCCCGTCTACTTTTTCTTTTGCGTTTACGGCATGGCCGAATGTAACCGGAAAATGGGCCATCCTGAATGTAATACGACCTGATGCAAACACTAATTGTTATATGCATTATTTCCCCCTAGAGATTCTCATCCAGTAGCACAATAAACTAGAAATGAACATAAAGGTTAGGCTTCCAACGTATTATCGTTTGATTGATTATTTCGTTTTTCCGGGATTGCTATGGTCATTAGTTCCGTAAGGGTAGTGTATGCTATTATCTTGGGTGGCGGTGGTGATGGTGTTCTTTCCCCTGAATGGGTAGATCTGGCGCCGACCAACATATCGGCTAGCGGGCTTTTCCCCATTTGGGCATCTCCCACAACCGGAACATCACCCTCGGCAGGCTCTAAGCTCACACGTGGAGTAGTGTAGTGCATGTAAGAGTGTGTGCACAAGTAAGAGGTAAGGGAGATCTCAGCAAAGCCGGAGGATGGGACCAATTCATTAAAATGTCGAATTAGCAAAAGGTAGATTAAACGAGTGAGACAGGAGTGACTACTGAATATCTCTGACTGTGTACGTAAAACGGCAGACGAAATAGATGTCTGATCATCGCTGTTGGAACTCAACTTCACTTATTCCCCATTGTCTCTCTCAGAACTCAAGATATTTAAAAAATACAAAATGGGAAAATTGCTCTTCAAAGAAAAATGGATTATTGTCTAGTTTAAATTAAAAAAAACTCTTATTTGATTGACTAATATTTTTCAACCAAACTGCATTGCTAGAAAGCAATGTAAAAAAAGGCAAAAAACGTGTGCGATATGAGAACGGGAGACAAAAATTAAAAGTGTAATTGAGATGCATCGTAATCTTCCAATTGCGGTTGATATTACTGTAATAATAATAATAATAATAATAATAATAATAATAATAATAATAATAATAATAATAATAATAATGGATTTCTTCTACAGTCCACTATCATTGCGTCTAGTATTCAAGCATCAGTATTCCACCATAAGACTGCCCATGTGTTATATACACATGACGGCGTCTTAAACTTCATTTCACTTGAATCTCACCATCGTCACAGAATAATGGATTTTGGAAGCAATTCACAGTGTGTATCTGACTTTAGTAGCGCAAACTTGCGTTCCGGATATTGTCCGGGCTTTGTTCCAATAGAGACCTGAAGCAGGGCAGCTGAACGTGACGCTAAGGTTCAAGGTGTGCGGCCCGATTTAACCCAAGTTCTCAGCAAGAGAATGAAGGTGAAGTGATTCCCCGAACAAGGGCGTATTCTAGGTAATTAAAGAAATGATGTAAGAAAAGAAAATGAAATACGAGTAGAAACCTGAATTCGATTACAAAAGGAAGTAAAGATCACGACCAGAAATTTTGCTGTAGTTAGAAAAATGATATAGGAATGATCTAAAAAACTAAAAAAAACAATAGAAAACCAGAATATGAGTGTTAATTACATGTCATAAGTATTGCGGGAAAGTGGATCGAAGATAATAAATAAATAATAAAAAAATAAATACACAAATAAATACATGTTTAAATAAATAAACCAAAATTCATAGAAAGAAAAAACAAAACGTAAAAGCCGCTTGGTTGGCTCCTGACAGCATGCTAGCTTTCCGTGGTGCGATTCCGTGTTTGATACCCGGTCGGGGCAAAACTAGAGCTGTACGTTTCTCATACAATTTTCTCAGTTTCTATTGCCGTGTGACAAGTACGCTATATACGGTGATGACTCGGAAGACGTGAAGCTTGCCACATGTCTTTCCAGATGTTGATAATAAATAACAACAAGTTCCAGGCCAGGAAAGGTGGTTCACAGCATCAATTGATGTCACTGCAGTGCTTCAGACAGGGAGGTTCGCGGTTCGAGTCCTGACGGTGGTAGGAATTTCGAGAATAGCTCTTCAGCTCGGTCGTATTCAGTCGCTGTCTGGAGGAGAATTCTAGTGGCTCTGATAGGTAGAATTCTTGCTCTGATCGGTAGTTTTCCGTGGTTTCTCCGATAAACACTAGGCGAATGCCGGAGCCCTCACAAACGGCCAACGCGCGCGATTTTTCCTTCTTCTTCCTTGTCATATCCTCACCTCTTATACACAAACACACTTACACTAACATGCACTACACTACCACAGATGTCGGGAGAGCTTAGGGGAGACCGGACGGGGGGCTTATAACACTTGACCTGGCAGGAAATCTCAATCCATCTCTGAGATACATGAATGAAGATAAGATAGAACAAGATAGATAAATGTATATATAATATATACATACTGCGCATGCAGTTTGAAAGACCAACATAAAAAATACAATGTTCAACGAAAAAGGCGAATCTTCAAACCGCAACGCGACACGTTCCACGGGGCAAAGTTTGGGAATGGACTGCGACCGGAACGCAACAAAGGTGGAAGCAGTCCGGCAGCGTGGCGGGGCAATGCACAGGCAAAAGCTGCGGAGGCGAAGCGAACCGGCGAAGAGACAAGCGGCACGGCCGGAGTAGAAGAGTTGGAGGGTTGGGGTTGGGGTGGGGGTGGGGGTGGTGGGGGAGGGGGTGGGGGACGCGGTCGCGAGCGCCCTTCCGGCGCGTTGACGGTGGCGCGGTGGGCTTCCGTACACGATGTAATTTCCGCCGCGTCCCTTTGATGTGCGCCGCTCACGCTGGGCGCCGATACTCGCGCCCCCCGTCGCCCACGCACCCGCCGCCTCTGCCGCCGCCGACTGCCCAATCCACGCACACGCCGCAACCTGGGGCGACGCTTCCGCACCGCCCACTTAGCGGACTATATCGCCCCTCTCCTCGACGTAGATACCATTTGTGGGGTTATTAAAAGTTTAATGAAGGATAGAGAGGTTGAGATGTTTGTTGACGACGATGTGTCTTACAACTTTGTTGTCGGAGGCTCCAAATATTATTCATTTATAAATGTACATGAATACATGGATTCGCATAAAATATTTCGAAGTACACACGTACTACACTAGTACTGTGTGTACGCCATTGTAGGGTGCAAGGCAAAAAAATTCTGTGGTCACTATATTTAGTTATTTTGATGTTAATGTAAACATTGTATATTTAGTTGTAATAATGTTTGCCACCGAGCATTAGCTCAGTCTTATTCGTTTGTATGAACGTGTGGAAATGACATTTCTTTGATTAGGAGCATTGTCAATTGCCCGATTCCTTAATGATTGATAACATAACCAAGAATTCTGCCAGTCGAATTAGAGGAAGCCGTGAAAGAAAAGGAAATTAAGAAATGAATCTAATAACTGAAAATCGTGACCATTGAACCAAAGAATAAACCATTAACCTCACAAAATGTAAGAGCAATATTTCCAAACTAATAAACACACCGACCCGAGGAATATTATAATTTGAAATAATTTAAATCCATGGAGAGAAAGGATGGAGAGGAAAGATAGAGAGGAAAGATAGAGAGGAAAGATAGAGAGGAAAGATAGAGAGGAAAGATAGAGAGATAGTATGGAGAGAGAGTATGGAGAGAGAGAGTATGGAGAGAAGAGTATGGAGAGAGAGTATGGAGAGAGAGAGAGTATGGAGAGAGAGTGTATGGAGAGAGAGTGCATGGAGAGAAGTGTGTATATAGAGAGTGATTGTATGGAGAGTGATTATATGGAGAGAGAAAGTGTATGGAGAGAGAAAGTGTATGGAAAGGGGAAGAATGGAGGGGGAGATTAGATGGGAATCAGAGGGGAGGATGGGTTGGCGGATCGAGAGTGGAAGATGGAGCGAGAAGGGAAGATAGAGAAGGATGGAACGGGAGTGGAGGATGGAGGAGAGGTGGTAGGGGGAAGGGAGGCGTCTGTGCGTCGGCGGCGGTCGCCAGCATGAGGGTGAGCCTGTGCATGGCAGAGGAACATCACTTTATCGACTTGGAAGCGGCGAAATTGTGTTTCAAATGCCGCTACTTCTCGAAGATATTTATCTCTGAAGTTTACATGCGCGGGAGCCGGTGCTCCTGGATGCACGTTCCTTTGTAAGTGGCAGTAGAGAGAGGAGATAATAGAACAGTGGGTGGGATCCCAAATGTTCCGTAGAGACTGGGGGGTTGCAAATGATTTTCTTCCATTGCGGATTGTGGTAACCATGAATGTGATTTAGATGTATTTTTCTGTGTGATTATTGTGAAAGAGAGATGAAGTGTATACAAATTAATAATTATAAGAAGTGAGAATAAATGTTTATCAATTAACTTACTGATAATGAGTAATATGATAATGACGTTACAAAGAAAATAAATTCTGTAGTTATTATGGGTATTATTCCATTGATCGACGTTCTCATTGTAAATTATAGAGAATCTTCTACAAATTTCACAACTATTAACGCGCCATTACACATGTCATTCACATTGTAAAGCCCAGCCTGTCTTTAACACTACATATATACATATATACCAGGAGGCAGTTAATTAACAACAACAACAATAATAATAATAATAATAATAATAATAATAATAATAATAATAATAATAATAATAATAATAATTACAAGACGATGATACAATAATCATACTATCACTAATATTAAATATTATAAAAATTATTTCAACTCTATTATGATACACAATAATAATGTTGGTGATACCATAAATCAATACAAGCTACATAGATATTGATTAAATTATATTTTTTAAAAAGGGTATTGATTGCGAGTTGATGAATAAATTTCAGCAACATTGCTCATAAACCTTTTAATGCGAATTGAAATTGGGACTTGGAAAGAAAGCACACATTTATTTGTACAAAATATACTTAAATTCAAACAAATGGACTAAATCGCTTTACTACTGTTAAACACACACTACCCCTCAGACTAAATAAGCGAATTGATATGAGCATTATAACGAACGAAGTTAGTTAGTTTTCCTTTTGTGAAAAAGTTCTCTTCACTCCCTGTCCAAATTCAGTAATTTACTTCTTTGCTCGTCTTTGCTTGCGCTATTTCTACATTCCTTTCTCTTCTGGCTTTGCAGTATATCCCGACAGCCATTCTGTTATCGTCAACAACGCGACGTCGACTCCATGCTCCAACGAGCAGCCCAACATCTGTCACTTTCGCAGCCTCTGACACACACGATCTCCGAAACTAACCCCGTGCGCCGCTGCCAGCCGAAATGTCCTTGACAGTTCCATCCTTGGGAAACTTGTTCCCTCGCTCGCCTGATTCATCACTTCCGTTGCACCGTTTTCGCGACACGAACAGCCTCCGAAGTCATGGGCCTGGAAACTTACTTCGCATTTAGCTTCTCCGGCGGTGGTGCTTTTGGGACACGGCTGAACTTGCTGAAATTCTTCGCGATGGAAGGGGATATTACTATCTAACTAATTAGTCTCGCTCAGTTGGTCATCCTTCATCTCATCTTTTAGAAATATTTTGTGGGACTTATTATTTACAATACCTCGGGTTCCTAGAAACTGCCACTCCAGTATCAAAAAAATAAAGTGAAAAACTAATAACGATTGTAATAATATTAATTTTCTTTTAATCCAATTACATTTTAATGGATATTTGTATACGATGAATATAAATGTTTGCGTATGTTTCCCTTCAACTCTACGACAGAGAGTTCATTGTAATCATTATCTTTTAATAAACAATAATTATCGCAACACAGTTAAATACAAGTAACTTCAATTTCCTCTAAATTTCAGTTAGCCAGATCATTAACACTGTATAATACTCGCGCTTCCAACATTTAACTCCTCTGCAATTTTCTGGTATAGAGCCATGGTTTAAAAATTAGTGGTGACAATTGGCATTGGCAAAAGTGTTTTCAACCCGCAAAAATTATTCGGAGGGCTGAGATGCAAGTTCTCGTGTACCTATGTACTAGGTATTCGGTACCTAGGTACTAAGCTTCCGCAGGCGGCCTCTCTACCCACTGAACTAAGATTTCTGAAGCCTGAGAGAGTCAAAGTTCTGGTTAGTTAGCTTTCACACTTCAGAGAAAGGTTTTAAATATAAAACGGACTTCCACCATTTTACACGTGTTTTTCTAAATTCAATTAACAAATTTAAAGAAAAAATCAGCGGGCTTTAAGAACATTTTGAAAATATATTTGGGTTTCTCCGAAAATGAAAATACCCATTCAAGGAGCCTCAAAGGTTGATCAATTGGGGAGTATTTTCTCTTCCATAGTAATGTTCCGTCACTGTACGCCACACACAGTTTTCACTGTTTTTGACCTTAAATAAATAATTAGATATAAAAATTGGTAAAAATCCTCTGTTCGGTTTAGGCACTTGGGTTAATTATACACAGACGGACGGACGGTGGAACATTTCATCGAAAACAACTTCAGTATCTAAGACCCACAAAACGAATTTCTCAGTCGGTAAACGACTCTTTTTGCTGCTCCGTTACTTAAATTCCCTATTCTATGGAGATTACGAGATAGTGGTAGAGAAATGTGATTTCAATCCCCATCAGCAGCGATCTATGGTATGAGTGCTGCTTGGAACAGTGCACTCTGTTGAACCAAATGTTAGTGGTTTGAATTCCGAGTGAGGATTTTGTATTTTCTCCTTGTGGTTGTAGTGCGAAAGTCAAAGGCAAACCATTACATGTACTTTTGCGAAATACGGATTCATATTAAGAATTTTGCAGTGTTTCAATACATAATCTCGAAGATTCGTTATACACCACCTTCTGGAATATACATCAGAATAACACTGGTATATGCATCACAATAACTCTGCAAGAAAAAACATACCTCTCGTAAAACTGTCACATAACTGGACATACGAGATGTTTCGTCATCATCAACTTATCTCTAACTCTAAGGCACAACCACTTTCCAACACCCACATTATTTCCCCTTTTCCAAACCTTTTCCCCTTCCCTTTCCTTTATCCTTTTTCCTTCCAAAACCCATCTTTAATTTTATCCCATCTCCCTTTCCAAATTCCCAGATATTCTCCCCTTCTACCCTCACATCGCCTTATCTCTTTCCCTTACCCATTTATTCATCGAGCCTCACATTCCCCTTTCTCCCTCATTCATCGGCTGCGGCGTGCTTCCCAACGAACGATCTTCCCTTCCTCTTTGGCCTCCAAGTCCTCCAACGACCCACCCGAATTTGCCTCCTCTCCCTCCCCGTCCGCCGCCCGATTGCAGGCCGGCGTTCGGGGAGCAATAACCGGCGTGGCCCCGCGGCCGCGCCCGACCGCAGCGCCTCGCGAGCGCGCGCATATGTCTCCGTTATTAATTAACGAAGTTGGTGCGCGGCGCACACTGGTGGCGGTGGCGGCGATGGCGGCAGTGGTGGCGGAGACAGCAGCAGCGGGCACAGCGGCTGTGACAGCGATGGCGGGGGCGGGAGTGGTGCGTCGGGGACGGCACGAGCGATGGAGACGGCAGGGACGCCGAGGGCGGCAGTGGTGGGGAGCAGTGAGGCCAGCGGGGGTGGCAGGGAAGGCGGGGTACGGGGAAGGCGGTGGCGACATCGATGGCGGGGGGGCAGGGAGCGGGGCGACATCAGAGGCAAGGAAAGCGGGGCGGCGTGGGTGGCGGGGCGGCGGGGCGCGGGGCGGAGGGGTCAGCGGGGCGGCGGGGCGGTGGGGTGGGGCGGTGGGGGCGGGCGGGGCGTTGGGGCGGTGGGGCGGGGCGGTGGGGCGGTGGGGCTGGGGCCTGGGGCCGTGGGGCCGTGGGGCGTTGGGGGCGGGCGGCGGGGCGGCGGGGCGGTGTGGGTTGCGGGTCGGCGGGTCGGCGGGAGCGGCGGGGGCGTGGCGGTGGTGCAGTGATGCGGCGGGGGCGGCGATGCGGTGAGGGCGGCGGGGGCGGCGGGGCGGCGGGGGCGGCGGGAAACACTTTCCACCCCCGGTTGTGCCCTCTTCCGCTTTCTCCTTTCCCAGCTTTTCCGATCCCCTATTGCCCGGCAGCCGGTTGCACGCGCGGAGTGGCGCGAGCAATGCCCGGTTGCACTGCGTTGAACTGGATCTCCACGGGTGTGTGCGGAATGGCGCGGTGGGAAAGTTAGTCATGTGTTTTTCTAGCTTTGCTGGAGATATTTTTGGACAATCAACGGGTATACGTTTGACCTTGGTGAATAAAGCGATGAGGCAACTTGATGTGGTAAGTACACTTTTGGATTTTCGTTATGTCCCTATGTTAGTGAATGATCAGATAAGTTCAATTTCTTTCGGTTGCTGAGTAACGAGCGGATGTGTCGTTTACATGTAAATTTCATAATACCATACTGTAACAAAATAAGTCGAGTTGTACTCACTCCATCACAATGATTATAGATTTTTAATTTTGCGATCAACTAAGTTCAATTGTCCGCTTTTTTCTCATTAGAACCATAGGTCGAATAATTACAGGTGATGAGATATCTTGCTTTCCAGTGCACATTTAGATTTCACTCTAGCATCGTGTATCTCATCGAATTGATTACTTTCATCAGAAGGAAGCAAGATAAAAGGCGACAAGTAATCGATTTGAGTCTTACAGACGCTTCTCTGGCATCACTTGACAGACTGTGTAGCAAGTTGAGCTCGCACTTACACACCTTTCCGTGGAATTCAACTTCACACGTTGTACCTTGAAATGGCTCTTGGTTTGTAACATACACACTCCACACTCTATTTCGGCCTTCATATTTTTCCCTTTGAGAGTTTTTCTCTGGCATATTGTCTGAAAGTTCAAAGAGCGATATGTAGGTCGCTTTCTCATGCTTGATGGCATCGCAACCCATCACTCGTTCTCTCACGCTAGTACCAACACTCGCGTGGGACGAACGTGACGTGCGTAGTGCTTTTAATCGCTCCGGTGGCGTCGCATAAACGGTGAAGTCTCCTGGTGTAGGACTGATCGATTTGTTGCTGTTTTTTGGTTGTTGTTGTGGTGGTGGTGGGAAACACGCCACGCCTTCCCATCGCCTAACTTGGAATTGTATTCTCTCGGCAAACTTATTTTCTCTTTCCTTCTAAGTTTTGTCTAAACGATTGGTTGGTTGGTTGGTTGATTAGTGATTCCGGGCGCGTCAATAGCTTAGGTCATTAGTCCCGTAAGTGTGATTCATGATTTTCCTTGGAAGATTGCGGTGATCTTACCGCGCTGGATGGCGAGATCCGACGCCGACCTAACGTCGGCTAGCGGGGTTTCCCCCAAACCATCTTTTACAAGACTCTCCCACCAACAGGGCACCGCCCCTGCGGGGACCAGCACTAAACTTCCGACCGGTCTCCCGGAATATGTGGCAGTGTAGTGCATGTTAGTGTAAGTGTGTGTGTGTGTGTGCGCGGCGGCGCGCGCGCGTGTGTGTAAGGCGAGAGGATAGGACAAGGAACAGGAAAGAAAGATCGCGCGCGGACCGTGGCCCGTTTGTTAGGATACTGCTCCAGCATTCGCCTGGTGTTGATCGGAGAAATGTCTAAACGATTAAAATATGAACTTTTAGTACGGCCCTCTTCACGTTAACAACGTCGCTTATAGTTTGTGAACAATCAAAATTCATTCAAAGATTTAATTGTTTTCGATTATAATTTTAATCAAAATTACCTTGCGAGTTGCTTTTACAAGACATATACGGCGATCGACCACAGAGCTTCAGTATTGTATTTCTACTCTCTTATTGCGGAATTTATCAAATTGTCGTGAAAAGTCAATTGAACCTGATCTAGCACATTTTTCATCTACGACGTTTTAAGTTATTTAATTAATTATGATTCAATACATGAAGTGCATCGATTTTTATTCATGCGGTAAATTCATATCTTCTGGTTAATCTTCCATTATACGTTATCTCACATCCACCCCTGGAAATAGTGCCTTGAATTTGTCCAGGTCTTCTCCGAAGTTTTTACATAAACTATACTCTCCCATCCATTATGTAACTATCATTATAAATGAAATGTAAAACCATGCGCTCAACAAAGTTTTCATAATGAAATTGAGGCGGAGTGCAAATGACGAAAAACTTCATGGAATGAAAATCGAAAAGGTCCTTGAAGATGGTGGTGATAAATCTACCAGTAGAGAAACATGATCTTTGAAATACTGGTTTCGCTTATACGAAATATGGCTTTTCAGATTAGCACAATCAAACACTGAATGCCCCAGGTGCGATAGCATATCTTATTTTGGGTCTAGGTTTGAAACTTCTTAAACGCATAGGCTACAGGATTGAATCTTGATGACCTCAAATTTTTCTATCAGGTAAGAAGCTATGTGGAATGATGCATAGTTGAGCGTTTTAGAGAGGGGCTGCATTGCTTGGGCGTATCGTGGTTTCTTCGCGTTAATTCCGCACAGAAACCCGAGGAACAGGAATTAGGACGGGAAACCGAGGAAGGGATACAGATAGCGCACGCCCCTTTCTTCCCCAGTCAGACTCCCTCCCGTGCTTTATGTGAGGAAATGAGCCGATCTTTTATCCCTGTACGTCTCTCGTCCAAAGTACACAAAAATGAGCATGTTTTTTTAAAATTGTAATTCAAATGGGTTTGTACATTGTCTAGAAAACATATGCAAAAATACTTTTCAAACATTAACAAGTGGTATATGGACACATTTTTTGCTTTTTTCTTGCCTTACTACGTAATTACATAGTAAACAGAACGTTTTGAAATGCTACGGCAAAATGGACGATTTTTCAACACAGAAACTCGAATTGTGGAGTGCTGGTATCGAAAACGTCGATAAATCGTGTTATTATACATAGAAAAATAATTCCTCTAACACGTTGTACAGTCATAATCCCAGTTTTGGGGTTTTTCATACCGAAAAAGTCATTGACGGCAAAACGTCTGTCTACACGTCCGTTCGTCTATCTGTGGTTAAAGCTTGCGCTTAAAACGTTCAGACGATTTCCGTCAATATTTTCCACCAATCGATGCACATGAACTCAAGGCAACAGTATCAAATGGATATTTTGATTTTGGTGGTAATTTATATAAAGCCTTAGCAAACTTTTCTAAATTTTCTCATACATTACCCCACATTTTTTCATTCAGATTTTTTCTGGAAAGTAGTAAGAGACGCTCAAGAATTGAGCAGGTCTCATTTTCGTTAAAATATCTGAATATTTGAAAATTGCTAAAATTGATTTTTTCGGTGCCTTCTTACAACTACAATATGAAGACAGAGATAAAAATAGTTTTTCCGTAATTTTGAGTGAAATATATGCAATTTTTAAACTCTTACTTTTTTCAAATCTTTTTTCCTCATACCTAGCTAGCAAAGGGAGTAAAACATTTCACATTCCGCAAACTCTATATTTACAAATATAGCAAGAAATTAACATGGGAAAAAAGCAATATTGATGATACAGATTTTTTGTTAACTAAATACTTTAAAAATAGAATAAATTTTAATTAAAAGCTTTAAATAAGGTCACAAATAAGTTTTTCTAATTTTATTTTGATTGGTGAAAAGGGAATTTATAAAAAGATTCACAATACCGGCACCAATTTTTTGGTTTAAATGTTTTCTTTGAGCTGATGAAATGGCGCTTAAAAAAACACGTTTTCGTTAAACAGTCTTTTTAGTTAACTACAAAACTGGCACACAATGCTCTTAAGTATGTATTGTTAAAGAACCATTAGTTATAGAAGTTTTAGTGTAAAACAAATGCAAATATAGTTCGGAGTTTCCGTAAAAACAAATATTATGACATAATTGGCCTGCTTACGTTAACGTATAAAAATTACTGGTGAGAAGAGAGAACATTTGTAGATTTGTCTAGATATTTTTAATGTGTTTTCAAATCTTATAACAACGTATCTCTAACACATTTAAATACTGAAATTTTATTTTCCGTACTAGACCTTTTATTTGACATAACAGATGAAAAACCGAGATGTATATTCTCTTTGACGACATTTCTATGCTCCTGCAGATTAATAGTTGATTTGTTACAAGACGGATGGGAAATGCATCCTTGTATGTTTAAAAAATGATAGATTTAGGTAATGTACCATTGTTCACACTCAGATAAACTCCTCGGTCGAAGTATTAATAACGTACGCTTCATCCGCTTAATTTGGATTTCACTTCTCACTGTTCTCTGATGACGAGATGTAAAGTCTATAGAGCGTGATAACACGATAACGTCAGACAGTGGAAGCAAGATAAATTTTCGTTCGTGACTGCAACTCTCACCCATAATATGCAACGGAATTTTCACATTATTCTGGCCAGAGATCGGAAATCACTTTTGTGAATACCTGAAATAACACTTCGGAGAAATTTCAACATTTTATCATTTCGAGCTCCATTAAGTATTTAGCGAATATTCTGGCAATGAATTTGCTGTGCTTCATTTAACGTGTGCGGTATGAAATTATTCATTAGCCTTTACAATTCCCCGAAATGCACCATACGGTGAAATATGGATGCATTTAAAAACATGGGTTACTCTTTAACTGAAACTTATTTAAACATGAAGAAAAAATGAAACTGATAACACATCTAAAGGATATTTACCTTTTTATTATATTTAGGAAACAAGTAATAAATTTGAACCAGTTTGTTCTACGATTACACAAATGAGTATTTAATGTATTATTTAATGTGTCAAGAATACTTTTCGGAATTAATAGCAAAAGTAATTTCGTGGTAACTAGCTTTCAAGTAATAATAATAATAATAATAATAATAATAATAACAAAGAAAACTAAAAGATTATTGAATTTAGAATATATAATAAAACTAAAAATGTACTGCATATCCTATAAAAAATGCATATAATAGAAAGTAAGCAATTAAATTAATAATTATTATATTAACAATACGTTGTGAATCTTTGAAATTTTGTGCATTCACTGAGGATCTTATTAGACATTTAAAACTATTATAAACATTCCCATTTTGAGCAAAGTTAGTAGCTCAATGACAGTTCAAAGAGAGATCTAAAGAAGATGTTTTTTAAAAAATAATAGGTGATCACTAAAATACTCGAGCATAATATACGCCATCTGAGTCTCCGAGGATTACTGCTACACTTTAGAGGTCGAATTCAGTACCATGATAATTCTCGACATCCTCCGCTGTTTCCGACTGGATATTGTTGCAGATCTCACAGAGCTTGACGCACTTCAGCCTAAGATCTCTCTCCTTCAGGGGCCATTCCTCAGAATCTGTCCTCTTCGTGGGTATGAGGATCTGTAAAAAAAAAAGTCTTTCTCCTTTGAATTAATTACTGCTGTTCACTTAAAAGGCAACACTAAAATCTCTATGGATGGGAACGACTCAAAGACGGCACCAGCTTTCATTAAAATATCAAACAAAAAAGCTGACAGAGCAGGGCTCCCGCGGTGGAGATAGCGACAGCCGAGAAAGCGCGTCAGCAGGGAAAAGGGGAGCGTCAGGGAGAGGGAAATGGAGGCGACGTGGAAGCAAGTTTAAAGGGTGGGGGTAAGAATGGAAGGAGATAAAAACGAAATGGTAATGTTAACTAGCTCGACCTGCGCGAATATTCCGCACTTTGTACACTTTTGTTTTAAAACTTGTTATTTAAATTTAACATGCAGAAAAAAATAATATCGTTGTTTATTAATAGAACTACTATCGATTATGGAAACAATCTGATGCCAAACAAATGTTGACTTGTACCTACGTTCACAAATTTAGTCATGCGGAGGATTCGAAATAACGATTTGTACTGGTAATGAGTGGTTACACAACTGGTTATGTGTTCGAACGTGGGAATGCGGACCTTTAACAGTCACATGCGGCACTATGAACAGTTCGAGCTTTCGTGGCGTAGCGTAGTGGGAGAGAGAGCTACCACGGACAACTCGTTTCGAATTTCGTGTTGTCAACCTAATTTTACTATTGAGGCGGTAATAAAATGTTATGTGATGTTATTTCGAACACGACCTGTGTTCTGCAGTTCCCAACAAATACTCATTTATGTCATTCAGATGTGCACTTTCCTCTACCTACAGAAACAATTTCGTAATTTTAGTGAAATAATATAGGGGGAGATGCTTAGGACGATTCGTGGCGTAGCAGTCACACAGATCACCTTCCACCTCCGGATACCAGGGAAAAATCACCGTTGATTCATGTGGCATTTTTGCCAACGACGCATGCTTCTGGTAGATTTTCTCCCAGCTCTCTCTGTTGTCCCTCCCTCGTTGTCCTACCATTAATCCATTATCATTCAAATCATACCATCATTATTCCTCATCGTATCACCTACCTATCAAAACATTCATCTCAGTTATTATCGCAAAGGCTTACTAAGGATGATAATAAATATTTAAGAGTAAATGTCCGAGCCACTTCTGAGAGTTTCCTAGCAATCATTCAGAATACTCACACTTTTGGAAACATCCGGTGAAAATTTCTTGGAACAAAAAGTTATACTACACAATTCTAGACACTTCTATATCTTGGAGAGCTAGAGTTGAACATTTTCCAAGGAGTAAGATATACCCAAAATACAGAAATTAATATTCGATGAATATATTTTTTGGAGTTGCTGACATACATCCCAAACAAATAAACAAGACATTACAAAGCTTCGTTAGAATATCCTGTGGACATTTTCTAAAATATCTGCAGTGAATGACTTAGGTATTTATTCTTCTATCGCAAGTTTCTTAGATATTCACAAGTTTGAGGCAGAGAGCCTTTTGACTTAAAATATCAGAAATCAGAACGTCTTACATTCACTCGGATAGGTAAAAACGGAGACATGTTTTGTGAGAGCCCGAGGAATACGGCACTCTAGACAACATGCACATTTTCGTCTGGTAATTTAACGTTTACTTTACCTCTTGGTCATCAGCTTATGCTCTCTGCTGTATCATGGCACTGTACTTTTATACTCTAGGGGATCTGGTCTCTAGCCTCCACTCCTTCGCTCCTCTGTATGCGAGGAGAACTGTGTCATATCTCGGGTAGCTCCCAAGCCCGTGGCTGCAATGAATTTCACTTAAGTGTGCAGATATTGCCGGGATAAAATAGTAAGAAAAAATTAGAAATACCGTATTTGGGAAGATACACAGGGAATTTACATGTCGGTTTCAAGCTAATACTTGAAGAGCATTGTCGTTTCATTCTTTCTAAGAAATACTATTATTTTGGCAACCTAACTGCTGTTTTTGTTACTACTGATCTTTCTACGATTGTGAACATAACGAATAGCAATCATAATTTAATGTGATGCGAAAGGATGAATTAAGGTCATTTTAATTAATGACATACACTATGCCTCACAGTAATTGTTACAAACGTCTAGGGCAATAGTGCAGTAAAAAAGTATTACTTTTTCCCAATTGTCATGGGGTGGGAAATTTCACATAACAGAATTATTGATGTGATATGTTCTGATTAAAAGGCAACCCATCATGCGCTGATATTTGGCGTGTTATGTTCTGACGCAAAGATTTTGTATGTCCCTCACACACCAAAGCACGACTTGTTGCCTACCAATCAAGGGCACAATAACCTGTGGAACTTAATTATATGATATATTTCGCCACATATTCATTGGAAAAGGGTAATTGCCACAGATCCTCTACAAGGCTTCAACATTTTTAACATTTATCTGAAATATTATGTGTAGGTTACGCATTCACGAATGAGAATTTTCGAATGATAATATAAACAAGAAAATGAATAACAGTAAAATTTAACTTCTGATAACAATTTGACGCTACTTAAAATGTACAAAATGCAATGTTAGTACTTCATTGCAACATGTTGGCAACCAGCTCACCTTCCACATCTTCTTCCGGAAACTGGCTGATATAAAATAAGGAAATAAATAGTCCTGCCATAAAAAGTCAACAATATGAATTCCTCCACTTTATCATTCGCACTACTTCAATCTACGTTTAATGGGAGGTGGCCGTAGCCACCCTCTTCGCATATTTTTGTCTAAAAATGCTCGCTCCTAACAACTGAAAAGCCATATGGCTGAGCGTTATATAATCAGCTCACTCTGTTAAATAAATCATTAAAAAAAATTCCTGCTGCGACAACATGGAGAACAATAATTTAAATAACTATATTTCCCACTGAATTCTAGAAGACATGCACAGATAATCAAGTTATTCAAGTTAAATTACAAGTTATTCAAGCGGTATATTCAGACCAAGAAATTGATGTAGCGATATGGCTACTGTGGGACTGAAAAGGCAAGGGCGTTGAGTGATTCGTTATTTCTGTCATGACGTGGTGTTATATTTGTTATTCTCTCGGACTAATTGATACATGGTTTCAAACATTCGCAATAGTTCGGAATAGTGAAAATGAGGTTTTGCTCAATGCTATTCTTTTCTAGATATTTATCAATAATGATGTTCGGTGGACGTGGTTGGGTTCAATCAATTTATTTTTAACTTGTAAGCGTGTATACATTCTTGTTGATACATAAAGTGACTTGTTTTTGACAATAATATAAAAGTTTATTGTCTACTATCATTTGTGTATCTTTACTTTCAAATTTGTGATGCTAATATCAGTGTGAATAATTCTTATTTTTAAATATCTACGCAGTACTGTAATTTATCAAGGTACGATAAGGACGAAAGCGCTGTGATTGTGATGGATTTTAGCCCCCTCCCCCGGTGCTTCTCTCTGCGTCGAAACTCGTCCTGCTCGGCGAGAGAAAAGGTAGATGGGTTGTGATACCTCACACCCTGCACCCTCCGACTTGTTCAGAATTAATCTGTTCGTGGGACTGAACTGCTCCGATATGGAGGGATCACGAGGGTATCTTCCTTTTGTAACATCTAGTACGTAACGGTTTTATGGAATCTAATAGTTTCATTTCAACCTTTTTCAGTCATTCTCCGTTCTCGCGGAAAGAATAGATCACTTGCGAGTTTGAACTAGAGCCAAGATATTAGCCGGAATTTGGAAACCTAGATTAATTAAAAGTGAACGCAGGTGTAAGAAGTGATAAAGTACAGAATAATGGGTAAAAACATTCACTGGACAAAACCCGACAATTACTTCGATCTCTGTAGAATTTACGAGCTTTAGTTTTTGCGGTTCTTTCGTTACGAAAACTGCATATCGTAATATTTCACATCATGCATTATCAGACATGCCTAATACTTCATTTAGGTCAAGAACAGACCATCTCTCTATAACAGCATATTCAGAAAATATTTAGGAAAATATCCTTCCTAAAAATAAAAGGAAACGTTTTTACTTCCCTTTATTCGTAGTATTGAGAGAGATATGTAATATTGCGAAAATACATGACGATATGCTCATTTAAGAATATTCTATTGAATTCAGTGTATTTTGATATATGCTCCCAAAAACTCTAAAGAAATGTTTTATCCTCAGATTCGAATTCGAGCGCTAATAATTTAGAAGAAGGTAGATACTAACCCACTACGCAGAGACAATTACTCTAGAATCAAAATGCTACAATTAATGGGACAGCCGAGACTCTAACAACGAAGTCTACAACTTGTCAACAAATAGCTACCAAGCACGCAAAAATTACTAATATTTTGAGAAAAGTTTACATAAAATGAGTTAAAGATTTAATACTGAGGAAGATACTGAATTAAGAAAGAAATATTGAGAGTCTAGGACAGGAAGAAATGTGTAAGACCGGTTCGAAAAATATAACCTCCCACATTTCCCGAAATGTCGGCGTTTAGGATGAAAATCGAAATTATATAATATCCGCAAGTGCACTTCGCTCTGCTGGAGCAAACATTTCAAGAAAATATTGGAAACAATTTTTGAGAAAATTTTGAAGATGTCCTAAGATAGTAAGTATACCCTCGAAAATTAAAATGTTAATTTCATAGTAGCAGCCTTGAATTCAAACAGATCAATTTTACAATATCGAGAACAGGAAAAATCTCGCCAACGGTTTTATTGTTACTGCTGTTCACACACGGAAAGACGGAAAGGCAGGCGAGAAGGAGGACAGGTAAACGGACATTAAAAATAATTTTTTTTGCGATGAAGGACGTTCAAAACAAATATTTGTGAAAATTTTGGCATCGGTTTTTTAAAGCATTACATAATTCTTGATACTGTATAAATATTCTCTCTATGCCACTACACGAGGTTCTTATTATACAACACTGTAAAAAGTATTCATATAGGGGGAAGGGAGGGTCCCTTAATAAATCCGCAGTGATCATAATTTGCTCGTCTCGTTATTTAAGGTCGTTTTATGCACATGTTCTCTGAGAAAACCTATTTCGAGATTTGTTACTTCTCGGCGAGTAAATTAAATACAATGAATATACGGAAAGTAAGATCACAGAGCTTATTGCAGCAAAGCTTATTGTATTTTTCGCAGTTAGTCTTTTGTTTAAAATGCATAAGGGAAAGCCGACTGGAAGTGGTAATGGAGTAAAATAGAGTCCGGACTCTTGTTGATTGATGAGATTATTAGTGATTACAGGCGCGTCACCTACTGAGGTCATTAGTCCCGCAAGTGTTGTGCATGCTTTTTCATCGGGAGTAGGCGGTGATTTTCCCCCACTGGATTACGAGATCCGGCGCCGACCAACCATCGACTAGCGTGGTTTCCCCAACCAGAAACTTCCCACCAGCGGGTCACCGCCCCAGCCGGGACATGTTTTAAGTCCCCGACCAGTCTCCCGGCATGAATGGTTGGGTAGTGCATGTTAGCGTAAGTGTGCGTGTAAGGGGTGTAGGACAAGGAAGAGGTAGGAAAGATCGTGCGCGTATTGGTTAGGGTACTGCTCTGGGATTCGCCAAGTGTTGATCGGAGAAACCACGGAAAACTACCTATCAGAGCAGCCGTACACTAGAATTCTCCTCCAGACAGCGACTGAATTCGATCTACCTGAAAAGCTAGTGTCGAAAATCCTGCCACCGTCGTGATTCGCACCTAGGACACTGCATGCACTGCAGTGACATCAGTTACTGCACTGAGCCGCCGCTCCCGGTCTGGACTGTGGTGTGTGACGAATCAGCGCCCTCACTGCCTCTCCCGTCAAGTGCGAAACACGCGTTGTGCTACCACAACGCCAAGTGCAAGCGCATCCGCGATCAATCGCTAATCGTTTCAATTGACGGAGTGTTTATCACGGCAAAACGTGGCAAAGTGGGTATGGAAATTCAATTTTAGTTTCAAGTGTACACACTTTCAAAACAAACACTGCAGGATGCTGCCGAAGGGAGTCTGCCCCTTGATGATCATGCTCGTGCGCACTGCGCGAGGGCAATGCAAGAGTTGTTGCCGTCATTTGGTTGGAATGTTCAAAACCACCCCATTCATTGCACTCAACTCGCATCTAACGTTCTCTAACGTAACGAAACATCTATCGTTCTCTAATGGAACATCTGAGTGAAAATTATTTCTGGATGTCGGCGAAGTGAAACGTGAAGTAGAGAATTGGCTTAAGGACCTCTACCATGAAGGAATGACAAACTTTCAAAACAAACATTGCAGGATGCTGCCGAAGGGAGTCTGTCCCTTCATGATCATGCTCGTGCGCACTGCACGAGGGCAATGCAAGAGTTGTTGCCGTCATTTGGTTGGAATGTTCAAAACCACTCCACTCATTGCACTCAACTCGTATCTAACGACTACCATCTGTTCTCTAAAGGAACATCTGAGTGGAAACTATTTCTGGATGTCGGCGAAGTGAAATGTGAAGTAGAGAATTGGCTTAAGGACCTCTACCACGAAGGAATGACAAACGTTCCATGGTTGACAAAATATATTGAAGGAAATGGTGAGTGTTAAAAAATGGTGTTACAGTTTAACTATTTTCTTTGTGTCATTTACATACGGGTATATTCAATTCGGTATGTGTAAGCAATTTTGTAACCTTACTTTCCAGATATCCTTAGCACTTTGCACGGTAAGGTAACACACGTTGCACCTGCGCTGCATTGACGTGTTAAGAAGGGAACAGGTTTGGTATAAATTCACCCAGCACAGCAGCGTGATTCTGCTGCTGCTAGATCAGAGTTGTCGCATCTAAACATATCACAACCTCTTTCTTCTATCCTTCATAAAAGCGCAGCTAAATTTCCTGTCTTTTATGGGAAACTTATCACACCAAAATTTAATAATGATATGAGCTTCAAAGGTTCTGAAATGAAAACCTCAAATAGTGACATGAGTCTACAAGAACTTTTATCGCTAACATGAAGTTATACTCTGTATTCAAACCATACGTGATAAAAATTTCATATCAAAGCTGGATTTTTCATTTGAACGTCAAACCTCCGTAAGTTGATTCGCAAGGGAAACATATATGCTTGGAGTTATGGTATTTTCATTTCAGAGGATTTGATTTTACAGAGGTTGTTGGAATAAAATACCTATTCAACACAGACTTAAAACAAACGTATCCTCTATCTTCGTGTCTGAGGCATGTGACGTTATTTTCTGTAATTTTTTAACCAGACCGAGGAAAAAGTACCCCTTCCAACAAAGGTAAGCACAACTGGTTGTGAACATGAAACGTACAAGTTTAGAATGGCGCATCCGGAAGTGATATGACAAAATAGTGAAAAAACAAGAAATATGAAGTTGTTCGAAGTGGATTTTGGCTGTGCGTAATATGACAGTCGTGGCCTGCCATATGAACGTGGCGTGCGAATAGCGTATTTTAAATTCATTAAATTCATTGGATCTGTTTTGGTTTCCTTATTTGCTCAAAACAGAGAATGAACGTTTTGCATTTGAAATGCACAAGATTCTTTATGTTCATTTTTCGAAGCCTCTTTGCTCATGTGGAACTGAAAAGGCGAGCGAAAACTTTCACTGTAAATACTTACCACTGTAAAGGCACATTTGAGAGTGGGATGTGCATATCTAGCTTCACTGAATAACTTTGTTTCGTCGTCTTAATGGTATTCCATTTTCCAAGATCCTTGGGACATCGAACAGAGAAATGAGATTATCAAGAGGCACTTGAAACCCGGGGAGTCACAAAGATCGTTCATGTTTTCTTGTCTGGGACTTAATGAAGAAAATGCCGCGAATTATGTAGTTTCCAACAACACGTTTTGAGCTTTGAGCCCAGTATTACTCTTATTATACAATTAAGATAATTATGCAGTGCAATTTAATCATTAAATTAATTCGAGAACACATCAGGAGCTCTTAACTAGGATATCGGAGATTGTTAAGCGTGAACGTGAGGAAATCTCTTTATTTATTCTTTTATTTATATATTTTTTATGTATTTATTTTACGTCAAATACAGTTAAAAACTGCGTATGACGTGCTATGGGGAAAAGTGAATTGTGTGCACATTTTCAAAATTCTGTGATTCCTACACTTACATCATATACTACTTTAATTTTGAAAAAAAAAAAAAGACTCCCATGTAATAAAATCTATTTTCAAGGATAAAAAGGCAATACTTTTTGGCTCTTATCCATGTTGTTCACAAACCTCTTGACCTACAATTTCGACTATAAGTCGCCACTGTATTCTGATGACATTTTCAATTGTACAACAATACATTTTTTTCTCGTTTGCTACTATTGCGCATCCGTCAGAATACGATTACAATCGTGATGAAAAACAGTGATCAAATGTGAGCACCGCGAAATCTAATGTTTTGAAAACAAAGTCGCTAAATGGTATTTGTAAAACAAAAGTTGTGTTTTCCAGAATGTGTTATTTGGACGCCAATTAAATAAAGCGCTACAGAATCCTCCAAATCGACCGCCTTGTTTCTGACTGCGCCTTGAACAAGAGTTTTCGCTTTCTTCTTTATCGGCCGTTAAGTCATACCATATTTTTTAAAAATTATTTTAAGGTCACTTTTCAACTACAAGACCATAGCGACCACTCTAATTAACATTAGTTTTGAAACTTTCGGGTAACTCTAACAGAACTCGTACACGGAGTCACACAAACATCCCTGCCCTGAGCAGCATCCGAACCCGCGAAACTCCAGGCACGAGGGAGCTACAACCCATCAAGCTTCGTGACCACGACGATCTGAGCCGGCAGGTAAAATCTTTCTCTCGTCTTGAAATATCAATTATATTTGGCTATTAGTTATAATACTGTACTAACCATTATTGAGGTGCGTTTAAACTGAAACATTTAATTTCGAATTTTACGACCGGATTCGACCACCGAAATTCGGAGAACCCCTCGGGAAAGATTCCTCAGCAGGGCCGCAAAAGAGCATAAACCGCGCCGCCCGCTTTTGGAACCGTTCTCCACCGGTGCGCCCGCCGTCTCGCTCGGCGTCATTCCGCCACTTGGCATTCGCCCTCAAGAGCCCCATTGCCCGTGCGCCTGTGTGCCTCCGTGCCTCGCCCGCCCGCCCCCCCCCCCCCCCCCCGCCGCCCTGTTCGCTGCCTCCGCAGACGCTACTTTCGGCCCTTTCTTCCCCTCCGCTCCCCTCCATCCCAGACATTCCGGTGGCTTCCGGTTACGCCCACTTTTGCCGTCCTGCCCTACCCCCACCGCTTCCTCTTCCGTGCCCGACCGACCCGCGTTTTTATTTCCATCTCTGCCTCGCCGCCACCGCTTGTACCCTGTCCACCTCGTGTTTACCTCTATCGCCGGTCAACTTCCATCTCCACGCCAACGTCGCCCACACAGCCGCCCCTGCCGCCTCTTTGATTGATTGATTGTCACTGATTCCGGGCGCGTCAACTACTCAGGCCATTAGTCCCGTAGGTGTAGTGCAGGTTATTTTATTGGGAGGTGGTGGTGATCTTCCTCCACTGGATGGCGAGATCTGGCGTCGATCAACCGACGACTAGCGTTTTTTTCCCGACCAGGTATCGCCCACCAGCGGTGCACCGCCCCAGCCGGGACAAGTTCTAAGCCCCCGCCCCCCCGGCCCCCGTTTCCTCATCGCCCTCCACTTCCCCGTCGTCGCCACCACTGTCGCCCCTGCCGCCTCGTGTTTACCTCTACAGCCGACCCGCATCCATCTCCGTCCCGTTGTCGCCACCACCGCCGCTGTCGCCTCTGCCACCTCGACGCCGCCCCACCTCAACCCGCCCTCCACCCCCCCCCCCCCCCGCCAACGCCGCCCCAAAACCCCGCGGTGCCCGGGTGCCACGCCGGGGCCCCCCCCTCTCCTCCCCGCCCCGGCGCCGGCGTTCCGCACCGCCGCAAGCGGCGCAACGCGCGGGAGGCTGGAGGCGGGTGTTCCAGGCGGCAGGTAGGCGCGGGCGGGGACGAGGCCGGAATCACGGCTGGGGGAACCAAGGCGCTGCTTCTTCTCTCTAGAGCTATGCCTTCATTTGGGAGATTGTTACGTGCTTATTCCGGAATTTGTTTACAGATAAATTGTTGTCCGCGAACAAATATGTTTAAATAAATGTGTTGGGCATACTACATGCAAATCAATCTGACCATTGATTCCATTTCAATACGATGGAATTCCGAACATGTTTTCATCCTTTGGGAGAAGTTTGAAAATACTAGGATGGGAGTAAAATGAAAATGAAAACTGTCTACTGAAAGTTAAGTACTGTTGCTAAATTAATAATTAGAGTAAGCAATATCAAATTTGTTGCTGCCATAAAAATTAATAAACTTAGTTTCTAAGTACTACATCCACGTAGGCTGTTCTCGTGACGCCAAAGTAAGCATTTTATTTTCCGCGCAGTTTTAATATTTTGAGAACTTTTATTTCGTATTTTTATCCTAATTTCTTCTAAAAGCTTTTCGCTGATTCAACGTTACTTTTTGTGAATCCTTTCCTACTCGTGCATTTTTTAAAAGCAATTGGAATATTGTTGACTTTCTTTTTTTATTTCGTCCAATTTTGGACTTCGTGACAGGGTGACACTCGTGGCACTGACGCTCCGTTATATTCATGGAATTACTCAGAGTAAGCACTTCCACATCGCCCCCATCGCTTTTGGAACCGTTGCCCGCCGGGCGGTGTGCTGTCAAGGGTGGCTGTCGGCTTCAAGGATCATCTTTACTGATGCAACTAACGATGTCAACAATGTTCATGGAAAAGGGAGGACACTCGATAAGCCAAAAAACACGCATCAAAAAAGTTTTTTTTATAAATCTTTAATTTAGACTAACATCAACTCTCTCTCTCTCTCTCTCTCTCTCTCTCTCTCTCTCTCCACACACACACACACACACACACACTCTCACTCTCCCTTTCTTTCTTTCTTCTCCATTTACGAGTCAAGAGAAAAGATTCGTTCACAAAATGCAGATTAATATGATCTCAGCGACTCTTTTTATTTTAGTCTCGAGACTGAGATACTATCATACATGCGTGTGTCAGTGTTCAGAAAAACGATATTCATGTTTTGTGTTCTAAGTTAAACAATAAACGACACAAAGTAGCTGATGTTAGTCATGTAATGAAATAAATGACAACAAATCTTAAAAATTTACTAAAAGGATGACAATTTACTAAGAGGACTACAGGACAATTGACGTAAATGAACTGTCCTTCCAATGGAGGGCGATTGGCAACCCTAGATACAACTACGGTTATAAGCCGGTAAGGAAAAAGATAAGTGCACTAAAACTAACGTCACTGCCCAAGGTGAAACTCGAATCCACGGTCGTTCGGTTCAAAGCAATTATGTTTTCCCACTTAGCAATCTGGCTCACAATGCCGTTTACATTTATTAACGCATCTAGTGTGCAAGGAAGCGTTTAATTGTGCGAGTGTTATGTGTAGTAAATTGCTATGTCTCGTGTTTTGTTTCTCTGTACTTACATTACAAGATTCCACTATATCTTTTGTGAATAAATATACTGGAAGATGATCCGTTATCATTAACCATATTTTCCAGTGTAAATAATTGGGTTTATAACATGCAGTGTGAATGAAACGTGAATATTTACGACACACAGCGAAAGAAATTTTATTTAGAAATATATTATGTATAATTATCATCAAACATGTTCCAGTGAATTACGTTCGACATTGCAATGACAGCGACAACAAATGTGTTTTCGTGAACTACATTCTCATGAATTACTTAGGGCAATATTTTCTCGGCCAGGAATCATAGGTTTAAAGCAGTATTGACCAAGTTGTTGACATCCCCACCTCCTCCCCAAAGTCGATCAACAAAGTGCTATAGAACAAACGAAGAGCCGAATTATTTTCATTCAGTCTTCTATCTCTCAGATTCCGGACTCTCGTTCCTCGATGCCCGAAGTCCGCGCCCGAGTACACAATCCCCGTTCCCCTTCCCCGCTGCCCTGCGCCCAACGAGCTGGACGAAGACGAGGAGGGGAAGGGAGGAGGAAAGGCGGGTCCCGGGTCGCTTTCCGAGGATCAAAGGATCTTCGGTGCCTCCCTCTATCTAATCCAGAGCGAGAGAGGGAGTTGGAACCGCTGCGAACTGCCGTGTGTCCGAGTCGAGCCAAGGACTGAGAGCTAGAGGTCGAGCAAGCCGCCTTTCCCAGCCACACTCCTCAACACTGTGACCGCGGCTCCACAGCACTGTCTCCTGCGCTATCGCTAATAGTGGACCCAGACAGGGCGTAGAGAATATACCTCTTCCTGCATTCCAGCAGTTTTTGTAATTTTACTTATGTGGCGTCACCATCGGCCTAGCAAATAGAGGAGTTAGAGAGAGCCATTGCGCTAACCACGCGTCATCTGTGCAAAAGAATGGATGAACAGGTACCTGGTAAATAGAATGAAAAACGCACTCGATTTGTCGTGACTTCAAGAGTTGTGTCAATGACGGTGATTGATCGCTTCGCGTTCTAAGAGACTATACACATCATTTTATGTCAAGTACTATTATATCTCGAATATCTATGATACTAAATTGAAACTGCCTTACCCACACGAAATATTACATCTGACTTACCTATCTCATCTACAGCATCAGGACACACCTAAGAGCTTAATCTCCTTTATCGCAATTGACAGACGTTTATCCAGTGGAGTCACAACAACTCACGACTGAAAAACTACTTCCAACGGTTAAAGCAACTCACACTGACGATTCATATCAGCTAACAATCTAGTAAGCAGTTGATGGAGACCTGATACAGATCATAGACAAGATGAAATGAAGTAAAAAATCTGGTCATTTGATTCTAAAATGAAGCGCGTGTCGTAATCACACGAGAGAAACTTGCTTGAAAAAACACCTTGAATAAATAAAAACTCACACACTCACATATAAGTACATTCTTGTACTGAATAATAAATTGTGGAACTAATTAATTAATTCTTCGAAGCTTGATGATTTCACTTTCTTGCCTGTTTCTGGATTAAACACGTGCATTGTAATAACAAAACGGAAAACAGTGAAATATCTGATACATGAAATTTTATATCGTCTTATTTGGTGAAAAAAATGGCAAAACACAGCTTTAAACGTACACGTAGTGATTGAATACAGCTAGTGCCCATAATTATGAACACACACCAAACGGAACGACAACGAGTCACAACTGCTAAAGCGGAACAGGACGTTGTCCATCTATCATTATAACTAAACTCATGTTAGTGGTAGAAATTGCATATACTATGTGATGTATTGTGGGTACCGCAAGAGGGATAAGTTGTGAAAGTTCTAGATCATTCCATGAAACGCTGTTAACAACATTTGCGTGGTACGTACTACATCGGGCGTATACACCACCCACCGATAGCTTCTGCCTCCCGGATAGCAATCACTCCTCAATGTATCTCCTGAAAATCCGTTTGTCGTGATGCATATAAACTGCGCTGTTCTGACAGGGAGGTTGAGGAAGTAGTTGAACTGCAGATTGAGAAAAAGTTGACTTTAAAGATATACTTCGTCCAACACGTTTCATGATTATGTTTTTACACTATTATTTGCAAAACGGCACTCACTATTAATACTATATTCATGGATTTATACATAGTTTAACAGGCTTCTTCCGTAGTATACTACTGAGCAAATTAATGGTTAACCATGGAATCCCTATCCCTTAGAAAACCACGTGGTCAACACAAAAACGGACGACCTCCGATAGTACAATTTTCACGCACCAAAGACTCCAATGCTCCGCATCTCGAGGTCTTATATTCATATCCGAGTACTTACGTAGTACGATATTACGAAGGGTGGATTGTAGCAACGTGGTGTACTGCAAGGAAACACGTCTGACAGGCTTTGTCGTTCAGCAACGTCCCTTGCTTCTCGTGTGCATCCCGCTATTCTGACTCCTAAGCCCAAAATACGTTTTGCAAGTATTTGTGCCTTTTATTTTTTCTACTTAGTAATATTTCGGCGTATTGGATATTCTTCCAACGAACGCAATTAGTAATAGGTGAAACTCATCAAAAAATGAGACATTTCCCATGTCTTACCTGTATACTAACTAAAATTTTCAGAGCCAAATATTTTAAATTTCTCCAATGTCTTTTAGACTGAGGATGGAAGTATGGCTTTGACATGTCCTTCCCAGCTTGTTTGCGTCCAAATTATCAATTCTGACTTAAGTTGGGTACTTATTCACCGTTGGGTAAATTACTTAGTCTTTCGTTTGTCATAGGCAAGGTTGCTAGCTCGAATTATTTTGACGTACGACCAGAATATCACCACTTTGTGTCATAATAGACAAAACGTCATAATCCATCGCCCAACAGCCAACGCGCTAGGTTTTCCTCTGTAGGTTCCCTGCCTCAAATATTGGTCATTTCAAGACAATAGTAAACAAGTTGCATTCACGCAAGAGATTGCACCTTTAAGATTCTGCACTTTTAAGATTCTGTACGTGAGATTCTGCCCTTTTGTTGTGAACACCGTTAGTTTGTTATAGTAGATATTTGACAGTTCATTTTGAGGTCAGGTACTGGATGTTACAGAGCGTATCAATAGCTCATAGCATAGCATCGTATCAGTATCGAATCAATAGCTCTAGCGTTCTCCTATGTATCTCCGCTGCTATCCGTACTATCTAACTTACTTTTCACGCAAACTCTGATCATATTAGTGTACACAAACCTTCCGAATACTTATTACCGAGACATAATCATTATCATTTATACGCACATCAACTTATTAACTCCTGGCAAAGCCCTCAGAATGGATATAGAGAATTCGTAAATGTTACAACTGCTCATGTTCCGTAAAATAGGCTCCGCCCACCCACAGTGTCACCTTGTCACCGTTCCTACTACCACCTTGTCTGAAGATCCTCATAAGAAAAGTCGATCACTAAATAACTGCGTCTTTTGTACTACCAGCGTGACCTTCAATATAACTTGGAGAAAGTCTGCGCAGATGATGCTACAACCTTCGCCACTGAACCGTCATCACGTACCTCACCATGTTCACCCTCACCGTCAATCGCCATTACAACCGCCGATATGTGTTCTCCGGGAAGCGAGCTTCCTATCTTTCCCAACTTCTTGGTTGCTGTCTAAACATCCCTATAGATTCTGGGGCCCGTCACCGTTATCGAACAACCTGTGGTGTAGCACTCAGACAGTTCTACTCCCATCGTCGGAACTGCAGTTGAAATCTCAGACAATCCAATTTGTGGTCGGAAAACGCGTTCTCGGCAGGTTTACTCCCGTTTCCCTCTACCGTGCCACCATTGCTCCATAATCATGTATATCCTACCAGCATAATTACATATTAACTAAACCAAGTTAGGCAAGAAAGCTTAGTCACTGGCAACGTGATAAAAAATAAGTCTCCAGTAGACACCACCTTCTCTGTAAATGCTCTAGTAAACTCACGCAGAAGTTATACGACTCTTAATTCATTACTTTAATATATTTAGAGTCCAAACAGTAAAAATTGTATGCGGCATTACGGAAGTGTAATCTGCGCATTTATCTAGAGCATCAAAATCCTTACCCCTCTCTTTTACTATACATAAATGAATTATGATTACCGCTTTACGCTTTTTTTAATCATCAACGCTACGGCATTAGATGGCTTAGTGAATTAACTGATGTCGCTAGAGTGCCTCTGATCGGGAGGTCCTAGGAGTGTCAGGACCGTGGCAGGGTTTTCGGCACTCTCTAGATAGCTGAGTAAAATTCAGCCGATGTCTAGAGAGAAGTTCCAGCGGCCGGCTGCACTGATCGGTAGTATTCCGTCCTTTCTCCGCCCAACATCAAGAGAATGTTAGAGCAGTACAAAGGGACACGGACCGCGCGCGATCTTGCTTTCCTCTTCCTTGTCATATCGTTATACCTTACTAACACACTCTCACACTTAAATGCACTACACTACCACATATGTCGGAAGACCAGACGGGAGCTTAGGGCATGTCCCGGGCGTGGCGGTACCCCGCTGGGGGGAATTATCTTCTAGGGGAAAACCTCGCAAACCGACGTGTAGGTCAGCGTCGGATCTCGTTAGTGAGCGGGGAAAAGATCACCGCCACCTCTCGTGATAAAAAAAATAACTACACTTACAGGATGAGTACTATAGTAGTTGGCACGCCCGAAATCACAAACATAATCAATCAAACAAACAAACATCAACGCTAGCTCCGCAAGAGTGTATGCGCGTCTCGCCGCCATCACAGTCCCTCTCGCGGTCATCACGATCATCGTCCACTCACGTAATTCTACGCTACTGATGCTCCATAACCTCCCCTAACGCGACCTTCCACGACCTCAAAGGGGAATGCGCGGTCGCCGCTCTCTCCGTAACCGTCGGCCGCCTCCGCCGCCGGTGTGAATTACAGGCGAACTTCACGCCGAGGCATCCGCCACGGACGCCCTCGCGTCGGGATGTTATTGGAAACAGAACTCGGCGGCGAAAACCCGGAGATAGGTGTGGACGCGCGCTTCGGTAATTTACTGCCGGAAATTCAGCTGAGTCGGCTTTATGCCGCGCGGCGCGTCATGGGGAGGGGTGGGCGGGAAGGGGAATGGAGGGGGCACTCGAGATAGGCGGGCAGGGAGCTTGTCGGGTGCGGGGAGGTAGATTGTTGGAGGAGATGATGCCGAAGTGTTAAAATTGGGTCGAATACATCACTGAGGATGGTAGTACAGGTGCTGAGTTCAACGAGAATGTGATTGTGAAGTCGAGGAGACGGTTGAGGAAAACTTGAAGCAGAGATATTTTGGATAAAAGATTAATCATAGGCTGGCTTTAAGAATTAGTGTCGGTAGTTAACGCCATGGAGCAGATAAGAGACAACTTAAATATTTATGTATTATGTATTTTGTATGTACTTATTATTTATCAAGGTTTAGCGGCCCGTGTATTACTAAGATCAATAACGACCATGAATGTCGATACGGTGAATGTAGCTTTGATAACGATCATGACAAAAGTGAATTAACATGGAGAAGTGGTGGAATAAGACGTAGGGAACACGCGAAGAAATCCTGCACAGACCTCGTTCCGCCTACTACAAATTAGCCGGAAATACCCAGCGAATTTGCTAATTAGCTAATCCGGGTAATTAGCCGGGGATCTCACCCTAGCTTCTGTGGTGGAATAATAATAGAGACCGGTTATTACGCCACGAATATAGTTATATAGTAGGCGAGTACCTTGCGTAACAACGTTCCAAGCATTTTTGACATTGATCGTGACGTAATTCTCCCTGAACATGTCAGTCATACGCCATATCAAATCGAAAGTCATTGCCTTTTATCATTATCGGACAGGTGCTAAGCGCCGTTAGTATCCCAGACGGTTGCCAATCCAGGGACCTGCAGTGTCTCGAACTGCTTAACTTCAGTCACTTTACGGAGATTGATTCGGCTACCGGTTTCGCCTACCGGTACAGGCGACACGGTGAGAAGAAAGTTGGATGTTAACGAGAATAAGCGATAGAACGAATTCAAAATTTATTTTTCATAGCGAAGCGGTATATTAGGTAGAACAATTTTTTACTTATCCCTTAGGAGGGAAAAAGCATGCTGTGGGGTATAATAACAATAACAACAACAATAATAATAATAATAATAATAATAATAATAATAATAATAATAACTATAATACAGAACTAGCAACTGAAGTCAAGGCACTATGGCATCTCCAAAAAGTTCATATTGTTCCTCTGGTCATTTCGTGTACAGGAGTTATACCAAATAACATCCATAAAAATCTGGAACTTATTCAAATACCAAAATATACCTATAAAATTATGCAAAAATCGATCGTCTTAAACACATGCAGGATTGTTCGAAAATTCCTAAATTGCGACGAATCATGAATTGACCTGTGTCTTGGTTATTAACCCGACACAAAGTCAAATAAAAATCCGGTGAATACCGAGAAAAACAATGTATAATAATAATAATAATAATAATAATAATAATAATAATAATAATAATAATAATAATAATAATCTGTCTGCTGGTTCTTGAGATTGGGTCACAGAAAGAAAACGACATTTTTTACATTGCCGACGTTTCGGCCGTATATTTGGCCTTCATCAGGGCTAGAGAACAGATAAAATTTATATACAAAGATATGTACAGTAATTACATCACTTAATCTATATTTGCAGTTGAACAATTGTTTATGAACAGAATAATTATTGTATTAATTTACCTGTAGTGTTCTTAGTTATACATACTAAACATCCTTATTAGCTATTTTTTTCACTATTCTATACATTATAAATTTTTTTTAATTGAGATAGGCATGCTGTGCGACCGCTTCTGTTGACGCATGTAGTGATGCCAACTTATGAAAATGAATTGTGAACTATATGAGTATAACATACAGTATACACATTCACACACACACAAAAAGGAAAACCCAATACATAGTCAAATTACAATTTGGACATAAAATCAAAATAAATTAAAATTAAAATAATATAATTAAAAACAAACAAACAATTAATATATCACTAATTAAGAGGGTGCAATTGGTATTATGAGGCAAGGCTATTGTTGTTGATAATATTAGCATATATACTGTCAATCCTTCTTTTATCAAGAATGGAAGCACTGCCAAAATCAAATGTGTGCTTCTCATTTATAGCATGTTTAGCTAGTGCACACAATGATGTCTAATTTTTTATATCATTTTTGTGCTGTGTAATTCTTTTTTTGAATTTTTGTTTGGTCTGTCCAATGTAAATGTGGTCACAGTCACTGCAAGGAATATTTATTAATATTTGTATTTTTTTTTTTTTTCTAGGAATATTGTATATAATATTAGTTTGTTCCATTTTTTCTGTTTTATGTTTAGTGTTACTAAATACCAATCTACCAAGGTTGTTCTGGTTTTTGTAAGTAATTTTAGTGTTATTATTATCCAATGTTTTGCCTAGAGATTCTGAAAGACCCTTGATGTAAGTAATAGACCTGAACTCTTTATTGTTTGACTGTTGACTATTGTTATTTGCAATATTATGAATGATTTTATCTTTGTATTTACTGTTGAATAATATATTGTTGACTAATTTATGAGGGAATGAATTTTGTAAAAGGATGTTTTTTATAATTTGGAGATTCTTTTTGTGAAATTCTGGATTGCTCAAATTAAGAACTCGATGTTTTAGAGCAAGTGCAGTATTTATTTTTTGGCTCAGTGGGTGGTGAGATTTGAAATTCAGATATATGTCTGACCTAATGGTTTTTCTGTACCAGTCAGTTTTGATTGTACCATTTTTATTCTTAATTACAAGAGTATCTAAAAAGGGGATTTTTTGGTTACTACACTACATGCGGCATCACTACATGCGCCAACAGAAGCGGTCGCACAGCTACATTTTTATTAATTAAAATAAATTTTTTTAAAAAAAATTTATAAAAAAAAAAAAATAAGGTGTTTCTACAGGTAAATTAATACAATAATTATTCTGTTCATAAACAATTGTTCAACTGCAAATATAGATTAAGTGATGTAATTACTGTACATATCTTTGTATATAAATTTTATCTGTTCTCTAGCCCTGATGAAGGCCAAATATACGGCCGAAACGTCGGCAATGTAAAAAATGTCGTTTTCTTTCTTGTGACCCAATCTCAAGAACCAGCAGACAGATAATTACATCGGGTCAAGAACCATTGAATAATAATAATAATAATAATAATAATAATAATAATAATAACAACAACAACAACAACAAGAACGTTAGAAAATAATGAAGTGAGTGATCATTCAGTAAATTATCTACCCAAAATCTAGCATGATCCGGTTTTCCACAACCGAGCTGCACAAACCGAAGTTCTATTGTGCCTCGGTGCCTCAGTATCAAGTATTTCCGGGCATAAACTCTAAGCATAAACTCTAAGTCGGGCATAAGCTCCCGACATACGTACTAGTGGAGTACATGTGTATGTATGTATGTATAAATGTATGTATGTAAGTAAATGATGAGGAAAGGACAACGAAAAAAGGAAAGATCACGTGCGGTCCGTGGCCCATTTTCAGGGTACTGCTCCGGCATTCGCCTGGTGTTCAACGGATAAACCACGGAAAACTACTGCTTAAAGCAGCCGTCCGCTAGAATTCTTCTCCAGACAATGGCTGAATTCCATCTACCTGTCTAGCTAGTGTCGAAAATCCTGCCACTGTCGGGACTCGAACCCCAGACCCTCCCGTTCAGAGGCATTACAGTTGATGCTTGAACCACTAAGTCGATAAGAAGAGACGAAAGAAAAGGAGACGGGTAATGGAAAAGATAAAGGAAAGGGCACCTGCGGACGTCGGTGCCCGCGGGCACGACAATACATCAGATGGAGGCAATTACGTCGCAATTGGAAAGCGGCTCGTGCGAAATTATAGGTTGATTTGATTTGATTTGATATTTTCGTGTTTCCGAGCGCGTCAGCTGCTTTGGTCATTAGTCCCGTTAGTGTACTGCATGTTTTTTCGCGGCAGATGGCGGTGATCTTCCTCCACTGGATGGCGAGATCCGGCGCCAACCTACCGTCGGCTAGTGGGGTTTCCCTCAACCAGGACTCTCAAACCAGCGGGACACCGCCCCAGCCGGGACAAGCTCTAAGCTCGCGACTGTTCTCCCGCAATATGTGGTAGTGTAATGCATGTTAGTGTAAGTGTGTGTGTGTGTGTGTGTGTGTAAGGGGGGGAGGATAGGACAAGGAAGAGGAAGGACAGATCGCGCGCGGTCCGTGGCCCGTTTGGTACGGTACTGCTCCGGCATTCGCCTGGTGTTGATCGGAAAAACGACGGAAAACTACTGATCGAAACAGCCGGCAGCTAGAATTCTCCTCGAGCCAGCGACTGCATTCGACCTAGCTGAAAAGCTAGTGTCGAAAATCCTGCCACCATCAGGACTCGAACCTAGGACCTCCCGGTCAGAGGCGGGGTATTTTCGATAGAACTAGCTACATAGCTAAGTTGAGTTCAGCCGGTGTCTGGAGGAGAATTCTAGCAGCCGGCTGCCCTGATCGGCAGTTTTCCGTTTCTTCGGTTAACACCAGGCGAATGCTGGAGAACGCTTAGAAACGTGCCAGAGACCGCGCGCGATCTTCCTTTCCTCTTCCTTGTCCTTTCCTCATCCCTTACTTGCACACACACACACACACACACACATACAGACACATGCACTACACTATCACACTCGGCGGAAGCTTGTAGCTTGCCGGGCTGGGGTAAGATGCCGCGCTGGTCGGAGATACCTTGTTCGGAAAATTCTCCGCAAGTTGACGTAGGACAGCCCCGGATCTTGACAGTCAGCGGGGGAAGTTCACCGCCACCTCTCGTGACAAAAACACTTATGGGACTAATTGCCTTAGAAGTTGACGCGCCCGGCATCACTAATCAATCAATCGTTAAATCCCAAAGTAAATCAATGTACTTAAGAGGTTCTTCTCTGCAACCACAGAATGATCCGTTGGGTTATTGGAAGGTTACGTTGGATCTCTACTTAGTTCGTCATGATCTCAAGGTGTTCTCGTTTCCCATATATTTAAGTACGCTATTATGTCATAGAGAAAAATAATAATTTAAGTTCAGAAGTGCATTAAACGACTGAGCCTTCCTTTCTAATATGAAAGTATTGTAAATATCATCAACAAAAATATTTCAATCGTTACTAATTAAAATATAAGCGAACTCCACTATTATTGTATCATCATCATCAGCATCATCATATAATTTACCACGCAGGTTTTGTGCAAATTCCTGCTTCTTCGTACAATCTACGTTTCATTCATGTCGACCCCAATTCCAGGCTAGCGCTCCCGTGCCCCGACCCCGCTCCCTTCCCCGCGCTGTACGCAGCCCTCAGCGCCCGGCCCCCACGCCGCGTCTCCCGTAGCCTTCCATCGGCGGGAGCCGAATACAATCTCGCAGCACGCGATCATGGAAATCGAGAGCTCCCGGAAGTCGTTGCCGCGATGGCACGCCATCTCGGATTCCGCCATTTCGTGATGAGAAACATCCTGGCTACATCTCGGGGCAAATCATTTTCTTCCTGCTTGCCGAGTTCCTGTTGTTATTGTGTCTGCGCGGAAGGATTTCAAATGCCGAACATGTAGAAGGCAGGGGCGAGAAAATTAACACGGACCTCTTGAGATTGGAAAACAAATAGGACGATAGAAAAAATTAGCTATGTGGTTGACCAGTGATCGTGACAAAAAGGGTCGGTCTGGATTACCATGGTGCCGCAAAAAACATTGGGGCTAATGTGATACTCTTTAAGAATTTTTGCTTATTTACATTAAAAATTAACAAAAAAGCAACTAAAAGGAAATGTATTGTTTGTTCTATTGATAATGACAATTTATCAGGAACTCAAAATGTTAGAGCATTTTGGGGAAAAATCAAACCCGAAATGAGTTGCTTTTTCTGTCAAAACCTCATCCCCGGAAATGGGAAACTTTTGATGTCACTTTGTCATTTTTGATAGCAGGATATTTTGAAAACTAGCTTATCATTCAGAAACAATAAAAGTTTTATGAGTTAAAAGATTTCAAAAATATAAATCGAACTATGACATATACAACCTCTAATTTTTGGGGATAACACGTTACGATTGATGGGGCTAATGTGACAAGGTTGTGGGACTATTTTGATACGCTAGAAATTAACATGTAGACAACAAGAAAGTAATATGTTTTTTATAGTTTTAATACTACAAGTCCTATTATACGCACGGGGATCCGTAACGCTAATGCTCAAAATGGTAATATTAAAGTTTTTGGAGAATAATAGTTTCTATGAAAAACCTCGTTATAAATTGGATACCCAACACTTGTAATAAAAAATTGGTGGAGTTGATATCGTATAAAAATATCTCCGTTCCTTGTTTTAATTTAAACAAACGTTCTACTAAGAAAATTGTTTTCCTAATATAATGTTCATGAAATACGCCTTCCAGAAAGCGTGAGCTTGCCGCAGAGACGCTTCGTCGAAGTAACGGAAGTCGAGAGGGGAAGGACACTCGTCCGTACAACCATCGCTGTTTCAAACAGCGTATAATTCTCGCTTATACTCGCAGTAGCAAATAATTTACTTGAAGTAAGATTCTGGTTAAATTTCAAGTTTATAACTCGGTAACTATGGAACAGCTATTTGTTCACTTAATTAACAAATGATGAGAAAACTTCACGCTAGATTTATCCTACTAACTGTCCATAAAAAACGTGGTCATCTAGTTCCAGTCCTCGCCGATTATCTGCGGAGAGAGATAGAGAGAGAGAGAAAAAGAGAGAGAAACAGAGAGAAAGATAGAGAAACCGAGAGAAAGAGAGAAACAGAAAGAGAGAGAAAGAGAGAGAGGGAGAGAGGGAGAGAGAGAGAGAGGAGGGGAGAGAGAGAGGGAGAGAGGGGGAGAGAGAGAGAGAGAGAGGGGGGGTTCCTTCGTTTTGCGGCTTTGATGGGTTCTTCTAGTTGAAATATCTCGCCACAGATAATTGGAGAAGTGATCAGTGGATCCAGAATATTCAGACTTTCAGATATAAAGATTTAAACATATAGACAATTTTTAAATATACACAAAGAAAAATATAGAAGTATAAGGTATAAAGTAAAATGCTGAAACGAACGGGAAACAAATTTGTAAATTAGCAATATGCAAGTTATGTTCAAATACACGTTTCTGTGCTCCGCTTGCATTTCGTAACTACAAACTCATTAATCATACTTCTCCTGGGTAATTTTCTGTTACGCAACGGGCTCTGCTTCTTCTTCAAGATCGGTGGAATATTCACTGCTTCAATCAAGCGAGAATCTCTCATTCTGCCTATTTATTCTTAGAACGCGAAGCGGTCTCTTGTCGTTCGTTCACGTTTAATGAAACATCCATGACCGGGCACAGTTCTCATATAACATCCGGAACCGGACACAGGTCACGCTTACAGTTACAAAACACTTCCAAACCCGTATTAAATGCATTTGAAAATTTCAAACAGAATCAAAACGCACCTTGTCGTCAGCACAGAATCCATCATGTCTGACTGTAGTAACAGGCTTCAGAAAAGGAACAAATGGAACCTAATCCAATTCGCAAAATACGAAGAATGTGATTCTTATTTTGGAAAGCACTCTTGTCCTTTTGTCATTTGTCTTTGTCACTCGTTTTAAAACTTTACTGTACACTTCATAAACATATTTAATACAATAAGTTTCATATTGTATTGTCAGTTGTACCTTAATAGACTCGCTGAAAAAAAGAGCTATCGACTATCAGTAAATTTGTGAAATATTATTTACAGATGCCCTCTTTGTAGAGGCAAATCGCTTTCAGTTTTTTTATTTCCGTGCTTAATTTTACTCATGTATGTAAGAACTGAGATTCATTATTAACCTTTGCAACAAATTGCGTTTTCATTCATCAGAAATTGTAATAACAATGGACAAGGGACAGCAGCCATCTACAAATTTTGAGAACGAGATTAGGCAAGTCTCTAATTCAGTAGCTCCTGCCGAGGGAAGAGGTCCAAAAAGAGAAACCCAATTTGGGGAAGAAAATGTAAAACATAAATATATCTAGAAAATCTATTCCCAAGATTCCAACGCATGGACATGTATAGTGGAATGATTTTCATTGATTTTAAATAGATCATGCAGCACAGTTGACGTTTTTCAGATGCTTCCCCCAAACATAAAGGAAATATAACTCTTCTCTCGATACCTGCAAACTCCTTCATGCCACCCGATCGGGTGTTCAGTAGAATAGAGAAAGAACTGAAAACCTACACAACGATTGAAACACCACAGGAATACTACTACATTATAGGAAAGTATGGTACAGTGTTTAAAATTGGGAAAAGCTTTGACACACAGGACTTGAAAACACCTGTTACGAAAGTTGTAAAGCCACCGCAACAATGACATATTAGATTTTGAATTATTTTTAGTTTATAACTCAGTTTTTATTATTATTATTATTATTATTATTATTATTATTATTTATTGTTATTATTTCAGTTTTATTATGAACCATAGGACCACACAATTACAGCAACGATTATATATATATATATATATATATATATATATATATATATATATATGCCACTCGTGTGCGGTATAAGCTAAGGCAGCACCCGACCTGAGACGTCTTGGGGTGGCAAACAAAACACCGATGGTCGACTAGCTCAGTATAGAGTCCCAGTTGGGGACAAAAAATAAAAATAGGGGGGGGGTCGTAAGATCGTTTATGGTTTGGGATGCAAAATTAAAACAACTCGGGTGAGAATCTTTTCACTAAATTCAGAATATATTCAAAAAATATTGGCTGCTTTGAAAATACTATACAATGGCATATAAAAAATCAAATACAGAATACTCTTGACTGAAAAAAACATACTAATAACTCAATACACAATTTCCTACTTTCATCTACAACCAATTGTTTAACAAAACATTTTCAGAAATTCGAAAGAATCGTTAAAATATTACTTACAAAATGTGAAAGAAACAACATTGAAAATCAAAATTAATACTTTTTTTTTAAATTACTTTATCAAAAAGGAAATCTTTTCTCTCTAAAATCCAGAGAATTACATATTATAATTATACTCTTACACAAACTCTTAATCACTATATTACAATATTTGATCTTGAAATCCTTTTGAAAGAAGATTGATTCTTTTCCCTCACGTATTAGTCGGAAACAAATGTACTTTTACTTTTCTTATCTTGCGGGGTAATCTTTACCCTCCCTTTTCTTTCTACGTGATAGTACAGAAATGAGTTCCCTTATTAAACTGAATCACTCCTATCCTTACAAAACATTTATTTGGAACGACCTTACTGTGTTCTCGGCTGTGACAGTCCACTTTGTTTCCCTTTTCTACACCTTTCCCCCGAGCGGCTTCGGCCTTGAGCGTCGTGGCCTCGGCTGAGAACGCCTTGCTCCTCAGAAATCGCCTTCTTTTTTCCGTTCCAAGTTTTATATGCTTGAATACTCATATGAATTTTACTTTTATTTTCGATTACATAAGACCAACTGGATATTCAGGGGAAAAATGAATCCAGAGATCACCCCTTTATATGAGCACCAACTTAAAGAGAGTATTTAAATATACGAAAGCATGTATGAAAAAAAACTGGAAAGAGAAATGAATGCAAGCTATAATTACTCCCATCTATTAAAAAACTCCACTCCTAATTCTTCCATTATAAACCATAACATTTCTATTATCTTTCTTCTAAGATTATTTTTAAAATCAATTTATAACAGAATAATTACCTCTTCGGTCTTCTAGAAGAGTTTTCCTCAAAAGTTGCAAAATCTGAAGTCCGCTGCAATGTCATTTCCCTTTATGTTTTCCATACGTCCCCATTTCAGCTGCTACCTTCAGAAAGAACTTTTTTTCAACTGACCTCCGTCTCCCCCTTGGTCTAAGGTGGCGTCTCTCTTGTTTTAAATTCAATTATCATTCCAAATATCCATCCGCGTTGGCGCGCGTTCAAATATTCTTTCTCGCTTTCGGGGCGGTATGTGAATGTTTGGGAATCTAAGAAAACGGGCGGTCACATAACCCTTCTTCGAAAAAGATTTTATGGAATTTGATTTCATACCCTAAAAATTTTTTCACTAAAATTTATGCTTTCTTTTTCTTGATTCTAGAACGTCGAGCAATCTTGTTTTCTTCCTTTTGTACTCCTACCCCTTTTTCTTCTTCCTCATTTTCCTTCTTCTTTTCCCCCTTCTTCTTCCTCTTGTTTTTCTTTTTCTTTTAACATGATTCTTGTCGGTTACTTTATCTGTTTGTTTCATCATTTTGCCATTTATTTCTTTCTTTAATGGTCGCAAACTGTGGAAATTGTATTTTCCCTGATTGTCTTCCCACTTTCATCTAGTGCTTTCAGCAACGGAAGAAATATTTCAATGGCGGCGAAATTAGGAATAAATCTGCGTAATAATTGCCCAAACCTAACAACTTTAAGTTGTTTCGTGTTTTTTGGCGGTAATTTTATCTATCTCTCTCATTTTTTCCATATTCATTTTGACTCGTAACTGTCACATCATAACCAGGAACTTAACTTGTTTAGTGCAGAAATTACTTTTCTCCAAATTAGTTGTAAATTATTTTCAATCAGACGTCAACAAAATATCTAGCTTAGTCATGTGTTCTTCAAATGTCTTAGAATACACTACGCATCAATATAGATAAAACATCGCTGACATCTTTTGCCAATGATATTGTCAGACATTGTCAAGAGCAGATGCACTGTTCTTGAGTCCAAATGGCATTCTTTTTGAAGACATACAAAATTCCCGTGAATAAATCCTGTATATTTCAAAATTCAGGTGCTATCGCCATTGCCAAATACGATGCAGAGTGGTGAACTCAACCACTTGATGCCGGATAATTGATTAGTTAAATCCTCTACACGCAAGGTCTGTCTCTGTACGTGGGAACTTGATTCAATTGCCTTGCATCTAAACACAACCTTATCTTCCCATTACTCTTCTACGAGCACTATCGGATTTAGATAAGAGGTTTTGGACTCTGATGATATCATCTGACCATGGTAGATGAGCTTATCACCTCTTCCTTTTGTTTTCTGGGAAAGACAATTGGTAACCCGTGAATGGGGTTTTTTCTGTTAATTTATTTCGAATTGAAAATCTTTTGGATACTTGTTTTGCAAAACACCTTTTGATTCCTAAGTAATACCCGTTAACTGTTTTTCTGATATGCATTAAGATTATCGTTTTCTGCACACTGAACGAATTTGAGGTTCACATCTTCTTCCTCCCAACAATTAGCCTCCCAATAATTCCGTGAATGAATCGAATTCAAAGATCCTGCTGATTATTCGGTTTCAAATTAAATATTGTTCTCTGTTTATAAAACTCGTTTGTTTCATGAAATCGACTCCCAGTATGAGTGGATATAAAAATCTGACGCTACAAGAACACAACTTGATACTTATTCTTGCCTATCTCTATTTCCAAATAAACTTGTCTTTTATTGGTTTGATTTTTTCCGATTCGCACCTATCAGAAAAGATTTCACGAGCGGCAATGTAGGTACTTTCCCCCCTTTGTTCTTTTAAATTTATGCAAAACTTCAGCTATGAGGAAGTTGACAACCTGTGTCTACTAATACCGAATATCAACACCTCACATTTAACTTTAATTCTTGACACTGCCTCCTGATCCGATCTGCATTTGTTCTTCGTTCCACGGGTTTATCATCAAATGAGATTAATTCGATTGATAAATCGCCACCTCTTCTTCACTAGATTGTTCTATTTTGGTTTTGGGGGGATGGCGTGTCGAAACAAACCTTTCTAATTTTCCGACTCATGTCCCGGGGATGTACTTGGTCCTGTATTTCTGGGTTGGAAAACCTCTATCAATAGAATTTTTCATTTCTATCCCTAGACGAGGTCCTGTCTTGTCTAGTATAAGTTTGTTTTCTTGGTAATGTTTCGGTTTGTAAGTTTCTCCTGTTTCTGGTTTGCTTCTTATGTTGTTGCTGCCCCATCTTGACCATTTACGACCATTAGCATTTGCCTTGCTTTCTGTAACCTTTTCATTATCACGAAAGTGGCATCATACAATTAGCTGCGTTATTAATTTTCAGTGGACATTGGTAAGAGATTTTAAACAAATTTTGCGTCGAGGAAGGAAATGAGTATTAATAAACAGACAATTTCTTCATCCGGGATCGTCGGAGTACATAAATTTAAAAGCTTTAAATTTTCTCCGTTGATATTCCTGCATGGACATCGTACTTCTTCCACGTACCATACATTCGTTAACTTTAAAATTGATTTGAGTTTCGTTATTCCAATATCTCAAAAATTTTCTTGAGTTCGGCCATAGTTTTGGAAACTCTCCCAAACTATCTGCCCAGATTTTGTGCATTACCCTGCAACATCTGATAAACGATTTTGAGTTTTCTTACGTCCGGGAAAACAATTTAAAAAAAAGAAATTATCTACCTCTTTCATAAACACATGGATTTTCATCTCCCCCTGCACTGAAATTAGAGTACGGTAAGAAACATACGTGGGTGAACACTTCCTCCACCTGATGGTAAATTTTCTAATTGATTTTTCGTTCTACTACTTCATTCTTATATGCATTAATTTGATGTTGTAGAACGCCATCCTGTTCAGAAAGAGCCTTATTCCACTATCTAATTTATTAGCTTGAACCTGAACTTGTTCGTAAATAATTCTGAACTTTTCTACTCCCTTTTTCTACCTCAATCTGCCTGTCGGGTACGGCGGTTATAAGATCCGATTGTGTTTCGATCCTAGTTTCAAATTCTTTCGTTCTTGATCAACCTCTTCTAATTCAAGTCCCAGCTCCTGAATTTTTCTCTAAGTTCCATGTTCCTTGCACTTGCTGAACTGCCTTAAATTCGACCTTCACTGCTCCGCAATTCAGTAAACTGTGCTTTAAATTTTTTCTAACTTCATTATTTTCTAATTTGTGTCGAATTGCGAATTTTTTTTCCAATGCATTTATTCCGAGTTATTTTCCTCTAATTTGGTTTCCAAAGTAACCTTGTTCTCTAGTTTAGTTTCCAATGCATTTATTGTGAGTTATTTTCTCTAATTTGGTTTCAAAGTATTTATTGCCGAGTTATTCTCCCCTAATTTAGTTTCCAAAGTAACTTGTTCTCCCCTAGTTTAGTTTCCAAGTAACCCTAATTTTTATGGTTTCCCCTGTTTTTCTCCTGCATGACTAACTCCATCTAATTGTTGCATAAATTGACCTACAACCGTTTATCATTGAATTAGCCCTCTGAGGTTTCGTTCTTCCTCATCCTGATCTCGGGTTTGGGGTTGGCTGTGATTCTGTCGGCGACGTCTCACTAGTTTCTCCTGCCGCTCCTAGTTCTACTCCTGTCGTTTCCCCCGATCATCGTACCTGGTGCTTGTCCCCCAGTTTCCCTATCGCTATCTGATTCCTAGTTCCTTCCACGGTAGGTAAATTCTAGCCACGTTATACTTATCTGCCATTTTGAATCTATTAACTGCCTAGAATCAATCAATTCTTTCCCAGACACCATACACCTCTCACAAAATATTTTAAAAGAAATACAGACACAATTTGAAACTGATAAAACTCTTATAATAAATATCCTTTTCGAAAAAACCCTCCTGAAATAACACACTTTACTCAACACACTTGTACTCTGCAACCTGGTCAGAAATTTAGTGAACTGTGATTCAATTGTACTAGTAATTTTAGTTACACCCAAAATTTTTGGGCTCAGTTATTCCCCAAATCGAGTTTGTCGTAAAAGCATCCAATAACGAGCCCGCTTATGGGCGCCAATTGCGTCCCCGTCGGGGCGGCAAGCCGTAAGGCCAGCACCCGACCTGGGGACGTCTTGGGGTGGCGAACAAATTCACCAGATGGTCGACTAGCTAGTATAGACGTCCCAGTTGGAACAATAAAATAAAAATAGGGGCAGGGGCGTAAGATCGTTTTATTTGGGTGCAAAATTACAAACAACTCGTGAGAATCACTTTTTACTAAATTCAGAATATATTCTAAAAATATTGGCTGCTTTGGGAAAAAACATACAATGGCACATAAGAAAAAATCAAATACAGAATATCTTGACTGAAAAAAAAAACACTAATAACTCAATACACATTCCTACTTTCATCTAAACCCAATTGTTTAACAAACACACTTTCAGAAATTGAAAGAATCTAAAAATTTTTACAAAAATTTAAAGAAACACACATTGAAAATCAAAAATTTACTTTTCCCCTTTAAAATTTCTTTAAACAAAAAGGAAACTCTTTCTCTCAAAATCCAAAAATTACTATTTTTATAATTATACCTTACACAAACTCTTAATCACTATATTACAATATTTGATCTTGAAATCCTTTTTGAAAGAAAAGATTGATTCTGTTCTCACGTATTAGAAGTCGGAAACAAATGTACTTTTACTTTTCTTATCTTTTAAGCGTGGTAAATCTGTTACCCTCCCTTTTCTTTCTACGTGATAGATACAGAATGAGCTTTCTTATTAAACTGAATCACTCCTATCCTTACAAAACATTTTATTTGGAACGACCTTACTGTGTTCTCGGCCGCGTAGAGCAGTCCACTTTGCTTCCTTCTACACCTTTCCACCGAGCGGCTTCGGCCTTGAAGGTCGTGGCCTCGGCTGAGAACGCCGTTGCTCCTCAGAAATCGCCTTCTTCTTCTCGTTCAAGTTTTATATGCTTGAATACTCTCATATGAATTTTACTTTATTTTCGATTACAGTTAATGACCAACTGGATATTCAGAGTGAAAATGAATCCAGAGATCACCCCTTTTTATATGAGCACCAACTTCAAGAGAGTATTTAAATATACGAAAAGCATGTGATGAAAAAAAAAAAAAAACTGGAAAGAGAAATGAATGCAAGCTATTAATTACTGCCATCTATTCAAAACTCCACTCCCTAATTCTTCCATTATAAATTCATAACATTTCTTATTATCTTTCTTCTAAGATTATGTTTAAATCAATTTATAACAGAATAATTACCTCTTCGGTCTTCTAGAAGAGTTTTCTCAAAAAGTTGCAAATCTGAAGTCCGCTGCAATGTCACTTCCTGGGGTACCGTTTTCCATACGTCCGCCCAGTTCAGCTGCTACCTTCAGAAAGAACTTTTTCTTTCAACCGACCTCCGGTCTCGCCCTTGGTCTAAGGTGGCGGTCTCTCTTGTTTTAAATTCTAATTATCATTCCAAATATCCATCCGCGTTGGCGCGCGTTCAAAATATTCTTTTCCCTCGCTTTCTTAGGGCGGTATGTGACACGTTTTCGGAATCTAAGAAAACGGGCGGTCACAATATACCCCTTCAATAATGAATATTTTAGTGCGAATAAAATTGTCGCAGAGGAATGATTTCTTCTGCTTATTGGTTCTGTACTATGGAAAGAACTAGGCTGATTTGCAACACTTGGCATTTAAAAAAATTACTGATGATGTGTTTTAGTCAAATTTGGTTGCTATCTGAAAACGAAAATGAATTTATTTTAAAGAAGTTAAAAACTGTGTATGACGTGCTATAGGGAGAAGTGAATTCTGTGCAGGTTTTCAAAATTCTGTGAAAATGTTCATGGAATATCTTTAAATTGTCAATGGCTAGATGAAAAACAAAACAGTTTTTAACTCTAACAAAATGTTGTAAGAACATGATGCCTTTTCCGTACCGTTCCAAAATGGCACTCGTGCACAATACAATTTCAAAATGATACTTGTTCAAGAAAAATATTTTATTTTCAACTAAACTAATAGAAAAATGAAGCAAATTCAATGTATCATTCTACGATTGAAAATAAAGAAAATATCATAGTTTAGTTTATGTTTTCGTAGGGAAAGTGTATTTAAAACGTTTTTCTCACTCTGTAAAATTAACTTCCATGGACAAGGACGCATTTGCAAATGGACCACTCATATTAAATAGAAATAATGTCACGGTTCATTCATTTATAACATTATTTAGAAATGCATTAATAGCATTGTGTCTGAATTCACGAACGTTTTTATTTGGAATAAATTTACATACGTAAATGATAAACTTTTAATACGTAATGAATTTATTATAACCTTAATAATCCACTAATGGTGAAACAGATTTCAACCACGTAAAATGCTGCGGACTAATTGACTCCGAAACCGATACCACGTGATATCATAATATAACAGAGTAAATGTGCTTCATAAAATATTCACATTGCGATAATGACCTGACTGAATCATTCAGTTCTTGAGAACATTATTGTGGTGAAATTGATATAGTATTTCTCAACAGTATCAACTTGAAATGAAAATTCGGTCCCAAAAGTCATGATAAAACAAAATGGTTAATCGAGACATAATATTTTGTTATTTTTTTTTCTTTCAGGTTCTGCATTTTCAAAAATCTATGATTACTCCATGTCATAAATTTGCAGGCGGAGATATCTTTGGTACATAAACACAACATGATTCCTTCTTTTTTCTTCAAATTATTGCCTGATTTTTGAGATGATTCTATGCATTATAAATGGTTCTGTCTTCTAATTCTCAACGAGACATTTCAAGTAATGTATGGGAGGAAATAAGCACTGGAAACTGATCTTTAGAGTGGAAGCAAATCCGAAGCAATTATCGACATAACATTCCCCTCAAATTATCTTTCGAAAGACCGGTTCTCACGCAACAATCCAGTTCAAAGACCGATCTTCGATTTGGGCGAACAATGGCTCACACATTCTCTTCATCAGCGGCGGACCTTCTGTCTCGCACTCAATGTCCTACCTACTCTCTTCCCATTTCGCGTATGTTGCAAACACCGCGATCCCAACGTATGCCGGTGCCTGCATTCCAACGCAACGCTAAGTACACGTCTGTATGATGAATAAATTTGTGTATTCGCGGTGAAGAGGGGGCTACATCCACTTCTAGCACCAGAACGGGCAGGTAAAATCGAGAGCAGGTCCATTCACAGCACAGGTGATATTTCGATATGGCGGAATATTTGCGCGAATTACGCAACCCACAGCAGAACAGAACGACGACAAATTGTCGACTCTTGTGGAGAACGCTGTGGTTATTGGCGCGGGAGCGCGTGGTGGCTCAACGTTTGGCGCCAACCTCCGTGGTCACCCCACACGTTGGCGTAGTCACGAATTTTCGAGGTCGTTATTTTTTCTGGTCCTGCGCTAATTCGGGCGAATGTGATGCAATGTGGAATGCGAAATTTAAACAAATGGTATATAATAAATAATGTGTCATGAGCGTTATGGTTGGATCATGCTGGGCGCAATAAATTGTGTGTTATATTGGGCGAACTGATGCGACGTGGCATGAAAAAAATGTAAAAAAATAGTTCATAATAAAAAAACGTGTCTTGCGCGTCAGGGTGAAGTTGATGTTAAACAACATACATTATGTATTATGACCTGCGAATCGACGCACCACAAATAATACACATATATGTATTTCATAAACATGTGTTCATTAGAGTAAATTCTGAATAATTTAAAAACTTAGGTTCTAAGCTTTATTATGGCTGCGAAACTAAGATATGAACAATGATAATTACTACACACGAAAATATGTAAAGAGGAAAAGAAAAGGGGGAATTAATTCATGAATTTAAAGAAAAACAAAGAGATAAACAAAAGAATACAATTGTATGTCATAGTAATTAAGAAATAAAACTCTGAAAACGCTGACGTGCGCCTCACAACACAAATTGGGCATATTTTCTGGATTCTGGCGTAAAAATACCTGAATTGATTAATAAATTAATCCGGTAGGAGTCTCGAGTGAGAATTTGGATTCCAAGCTTTTATTTTACATAGTTTTGCTTGAGAATATTGCACCCTCATGTGATTTTCAATACATTTCCCCTAATCTTTTATCTGCGAAGTCCATTACTCGACACGTCATTACAGGCTGTCTATCAATTTTGATAGATTTATTTTTATATTGCGGGTGTCTCCGGAGTTGCAAAGCTCCCCCGCGCTCTCCTACGTGTTAGACCCGTGTTGACAAGCAGAGCCCACCGGCGCATCGCCACGAAGACCTTGCGATAACTTGCATTTCCTACGATGCAATCCAAAAAGGCACTATCAACTTTCAGGAGAATAAAACATTGGTTCTTCCAAGAATCGATAGAAGCAAGAATTGCAGACGGAAGCTTGTTTAGTATTTACCCATGTTTTATTACTAATTAACATTAATTACTTATTAACGGTTGAGATTTATACTAACAACATTACAACGAGAGTTTGCTTTTAATATTGCTCAATATTTGCACTTAAAGACTAATATTAGAAAAAAAAATAACATTCATTTTTTTTAAAATTTATATGACAAAAAAAATTGATTCATCATGTTGGAATTTTGTAAATTCATAATAATAATTATAAATTAAAATACTTGATTAAAGAAGTTAAGCAAGTATGAATACTCGATTAATGAAATGAAATAATATGAATACTAGATTAATGGAAATAAGAAATACTAGGGAGAATATATTTATCAGGCCAAGCACACATTAAAATGGAACTTGAAGGTCGAGAATTAGCGATGAGACGAAGAATAATGCAAGTAGATCCCATTTCACTTAAATTATTGATCTTTTTATTACAAGACGTTCTACGAAAAATCGCGGTTAATTTTAGAATTAATATTGGTGGGGCAAAATATCTGAATTTATATTTTCCGGATGACATTTTTTTAATGGCCAATTCATCCAGAGATCTGCAGGCAATGTTCTCTAAACTTTTGATTCTTAGCAAGGAAGTAGGTTTACAAATAAATCTCAAAAAATCAAAAATCATGAAAAATAGCACAAAAGATAAAATTTCAGATGGTACAGAAAAATGAATATGTGGAAGAATACGTATATCTGGGGCAATTATTTTCTTTCAATAACAACACAAAAAAAATTAACCAGACGAATTTACGCAGCATGGTCGACATTTTGAGGATTAAATTTTTTTCTTTTGTACAAATCCTACAGCTTGCAAATGAAGAGAGAAATCATAAATACTTGTGTACTTCCGACGCTCAAGTAATGTTCGCAAACATGGGCACACACATAAACAAAAACAAATGCTATTAATGTCTGCCTCTGAAAAAATGGGAAGAAAATTTTAAACAATATCCTGGATAGTAGAATACGAAACGAAGACACAAATTAATGACGTTTAAACCACTGTTATGCATCTGAAATGGCGATGGGCAGGTCACATCATTCAACGTCCCTATACCCGCTGTACTCATTGAATTACCGCTTGGAATCCAACATTTCGAAAGAGAAACTTCGGCAGGTGGAGGAAGAGGTGGTGGGACGAACTGAAAATGCTGTTTTGCAGCTAATAGTCTACCGCGGCAAAAGATCATCAGAAATGGAAGACTATGTCTAAATCTATGTCTAAATTATACGTTTCGTTCAGCTGAAAATCACTTTACTCGTGTTTCTAATAGCAGAAAGAGAATTGACTTTCATTGTCTTTCAATTATTATACTGAGCTTCATTTTTGAACATACAGTATATTTCAAGCCCACTATGCTCCCATTACATTTCTTAAATTAAAAATGAATTTCTGTTGTAAGTATACGATACCGTAGAAAAACCTTGCACATATGTTCGTGACTTCGGTGATTAATGAACTTGTTAAAATAAGCGCGTACACATTCTTATGGAACTAGTGCGCTCTAGTCGGTCTATAATCGCCAACTTCACGCCCAGTAAATAACAATTACTTAGTTCACGTTTTTAGTCAGACTACATAGGGTCGGTTTCTATTCTGATGCAGAAAAGAAAACTTTCCACCTTATCTTCTATTCCGTTGGCAGCAAACATATGCAAAAAATATTGAATATTTGCTGAATTTTGGTGCTAAAGACGCGTACGAAGTAAATCGTAAATTAAACCTGCAGAAACTCTTTTAAAATTTTAAAAAAAATGTACACCATATTATCTCCACGTTATGGGGTTAATAAGATACATTGATGAGGCTAAAGTCATAGAGCTTGATACTTGTGTGAATTTTGATTGGGAAACCAGGAGCAGGCTATTAGAAGACACCTTTTGTCTAGTGACCCAACAATTTTTTAAAAAAAATTTTAATCTTTTGCTCTGCTCAAAAAACTAACATATTGAGTTCCACCTATATGGTCATTAATATTAGAATATATTTCTTATTATTTGCTATTTTCCCGTTAATTTTGGATATTAATAAGTAAAAATTCTTAAAGTGCATCACATTAGTCTCAAGTTGTTTCCTGTATATTATTTACCCCGACTGACCCTACTATTGTCTTAGAATAAATGTAACAGACTTTTAGAGCTTGTAGGGGAGGGACCGAAGATAACCTTCGTTCAATGAACATATGATGAGAAATTTCATAGAACGATGTTACACTTGTGAGATTTGATGCTCATTGGGAAGAAATTCATTACACACAAGTCTTAATTACATTCTGACGCACTCAATGGGGAAAGAATATTATTTGTTTCAGTATTTACTTGATACATAACCACATTTCGCAAAACGACGAAAGTATTGGTGCATTTACATGGGAAACATGCGAAATCCGAATGTCTATAGTAAATTTCCATCTACGAGTAGTTTAAAATAGCAAAATATAGCTCTTTATCGTTTGTCATGAACAATGGTAGTTTGAAAAGAGATTATAAAACGATTGCCACAGAACTATTTGTCCATAATTCGTAAGAAGGCGATTAGATGACGCTCTCTGCCACTCCACTCTCCATACAATTAAGCAGAATTAATTATTTCGGAACACGTACTGAGAGCCATCATTTCACCAGATCATACGCTCAATAACTTCTTAGCTTTTCACTAGGCCGCGACATGTTCTCTTTCTTATATTCACTTGATCTGACCCTGACGTATTTTCAACCAGATTACAACATGCATACCCACCTCCATTCACCGACGCCTTCGCTTCACCCTACCTCAACAGCTCAATTTAAACTTCTCACTATGCGATTGCAATAGAAAATGACTCGAAAATCAGATGTCCATTCATGAGTTTTTAATATTCAATAGCAACAAAAATTTCATTTTCTACCCACTTTAAAAACAGCGTAACATTTTCTTCATATTCTGACCAAGTTTCTAAGGCAATCACTGTTTATCACCATCAACCATTATCCGGTAGACCTCAAATTGCTTATTTCTACGGCATAATTTAACGTCACCTTGGATCACCCGACAATCAAACTGCTTTAGATCACCTATTTTTCACCAAAAACCATTGATCAAACTTTTGTCTCACTACAAAAGAACCGCTATTTGAAGCAATAAGCGCAACGACACACTTACCCAACCGCCACTCCTCGGCACCCACCAGCCGATGCATCCTGACCACGCCATATCACCTTCAGCGAGGTGGCCCCTACTCACTAGTTGTCAGCCACGTGGCGGTCAACACTCATCGACTTTCTTCCCAACCGCCACCGCCGCCGTCGCAAAACGCCCAAAACAAACTGAGACGATTTTCTCCGCGCGGCCCCTAAAAGCCGGGGCTACGCTTCCCCGAAGCGTGATGCATGATGTCCCACCATTTTTCCCCGCGCATTATGAGGTGCGCGTCGCTGGAATCCAACTAACGCGAAGACAAATGGGGCCGGGAAACACGTGACGTGAAAAACGCGGGGCGATTTTGCAAAATGACAGAACCAGTAGACGCCGCCGCTGCTGCCGCCACCGCCGCTACCGCCATGCCTGCCACCGCCCTTGCCCGCAGTCCAAAGGACTTCCGACGTCGCTGGTGCCTTCCCTACCACGATGAGAGTGTGTTCTCTGGCCGACGCAGCAGCGGAGAAACGCTGGGCGTTGTTGCCAAGGGTGAAAAATAATATTTGGGCTGCTTACTTGGTGTTCGTGATGAGAATGATCCCGATAAACTGACTTTGGTTTTATTCTTCTACTTGGGTTAGAGATAGGTCTATCTGTTAAGAAGTCTCCGAGAGAGTATTAGTATCTCCAGATAGATAATTTATTAATAGGTTTATCGTAAAAAACGTACAAACTGTGAGTAATGTATGGAAGAGAATTATGCGAAAATTATAAAATCTTCGCACTTTTTTTTAGCTCCAATATTCCCATTTCACTCTTTTTATTTATTTTTTATTTACTTAAATATATTTTACGTCAAAAAAAGTTAAAAACTGTGTGGCGTGCTATGGGAAGAAGTGAATTCTGTGCACGTTTTCAAAATACTGTGATCCCTACTCTAAGCCATATCCTAATTGAATTTTGAATACAGAAAGAAAATGAGGATATTTTCGCAAGGATTGTTAACAAAAATATTCGCTCTAATGTAATAAAATGTATTTCCAAGGGTAAATTAGCAATACATTTGGGCTCTTATCCCTTATCATGTCCTTCGTCAAAGAATAATACTTCCTGCAACGACATCATGGCGAGTGATTATTTGTATAACTAAATTTTTCACTGAATTCTAGAAGACGTGCACAGATAATGAAGTAACATTAGAAGCAAAGACAGAAGCAAAACAAGGGGCCATCTCAACATTTGTTTAAAGGATCAGGGTAACTTGAGGAAAACCTGGTCGAGATGTGGGTTATTGACCCGGAGGCGGCAGTATAATATTTGTTACAGGTTGTTTACATTTATACAGTCCAAATGGTAAATAATACATTAAATATCATTGTTAATATTAATGAACTTTTGATGTTTAGTATATTCTCTAACTGTATAGAAACAGTTATGCAGCAAAAACGATTTTACTTGGGATTTAAACTTTTCTATCGAATTTAATCGTTTATGTCATCTGGCAAAGTGTTATAAAATAAAGTACATGTATTGTATATGAATTTTTTGTAATGAGCTGTTGATACTGTCACCTGATGAATACGATTACTACGTTCAGTGTTATAGTAATAGACATCGGCATTTTCTGAAAATATATTCCCGCCCATGAACATATATTCCCGTAAATCAACAGACAAGGTAATGGTAAAATTCTAGATTAATAAAGAGAGGCTTACAAGAATCACGTAGGTGGGATTTGGTTATTAATCGTACAAGTTTTTTGTAATCTACATGTCTGGGAGCTATAAATGTACATGCCTAGAATATCATGTCATATCTCAGGCGGGAATGAACATTTGCGAAATATACACAACTGACTGAATTTGAAAGAATTCTGAACACGTGGCATAATGAACTTAATTTTGTGTTCAATTCATTTAAATGGACGTTCCATTTGAGATTTGACTGAATTGAGAGACCTAAAAATTTTGTTGCCTTGACATCAGTCAATGGTACACTATTCATTTTCAATGGAGTACAGAATTGTATATTTCAAATGGAAAACTGATTTGAAACCGTTTTCTTGTCATTTACTATTAATTTGTTATTTCGAAACCAATTTTAAACATCTGATATTGTACTATTTACGGTTTCTTTATTGCAAAGAATGTTCGTATCATCCGCAAAGCGAACTGTTCTTCCGTTTTGAATGGTCGAGGGTATTCGTTAACGTATAGTCAGAAGAGAATAGGACCTAAAATTGATCCCTGAGGGACTCCATGTGCAATTGGCAAAGATAAAGGTGTGTACATATTGTTCCATCATTCCAGTAAGGTATTTCAACTTTTTCAGATCGTTGTTTAAGATAAGAACATAACTAATCTACGGTAATACCACGGATTCCATATTAATGTAATTTGGAAAGTAAAATTACATACTCAATGACGTCAAAAGCTTTAGAAAGTTGTAGAAATAATTCAATAGGTGTTTCATTTTGATCCAATGATGAGGCGACATCGTTAAGGAAAGAGAATATGCCTGTTTCCGTAGATTTTGATTTTCTAAATCCATGTTAGCAACCTGAAAGCCCGTTGTGTTTACTGAGAAAGGTTTACATTCGTACGTAAAAATGTGTCTATTATTTTTGGAACATGAAAATTTTATTTTTCTACACAAAACTGAATTATGCATAAACGTGCTAAGAAGCGGGGTTGACAACATTCGAAAACTAGAAAGTGCCGCTCTGGAGTCAAAGAAAATGTATGTGTATCTTAGAACGAAATACATATTTCATTTTGTGGTACTGCTAACCAAGTAACATTCTACCCCGACCTACTCCTTCCTAATCTAGGAAAAAGAGAGAGACAGAAAAAGTTCGCATAGAGAAGCTACATTTACATTAGTTTCTAGTACCTATAAAATAAAAAATGTAGATTCTACTCTGCAGTTCTCAGTATCTTTCAAGAAGATATCGATTAAAGAAAGCAAAATCAATTGAACTCTTTAAGCCCTTGAAATAACATTTGATAGAGTTTACCGGCGACCGTAATATTGTCTCATTTTTTTTACCGTATGCCCACGAGTAAAGCTCCGGAAAATGGTCAAATATAAGAGGTCAATGCAAACAATAGTTGATAAACTATTGTATTTTTATTCCAATTTTTTGTTTTTGTAACTAAAATACCGACCAAAAATACTATATTAGCTCCCGCAAGCTAACATTGATATTATATTCCATGTAAAAAATTAAAATACAACAGTTTATTCCAGAAGGTATAATATAACAATTCAATTTTAATAAATAAATCAACGTTTACAAAATCGAAGTTAATTATTATTTTTATTAGAATTCATTAATAATATCAGACATCTCCATACCAATCCTCAGTAACCGTCATGAAGTAGCAGGCGCCTTCCAAATAGTAACTAGTGAGGCTACTACATCACATACTTTCTCGCATTATTCTAAACTTACAATTTGCCAAAATTCAGAGGGTCCAACGAAAATAAGACTTACGTCATTATTTTAAACGATTTTTATCCTATAATGTAAAAATTAAAGAAAACAATTGGAGAGGATTTTGATCGATACGATAACGATATTTTACTCTACACTTGTTTTTTCAAAAATTACAAAGGTTTTAATTTTCTTTACTAGCCCCGCACGTCGTTAATATTTACATTAGCATCCATTTCTTCACACTATTGAATTTACGAGTACATGTGCTTTAAATGACCTATAAAGTTTCTCGAAAAAAATTCAAATCTTTTGTGTGAAAACGAGCTCAAATTTCCGCACTTTTAGAAGCCTTCAAACGCCATTTTCTCAAAGCCGGCTCCAATTTTTTTTCTACCAGACTTTCGTACGGATAGTGCTAATTGCACTGTTTAAGATGACATGAAATTAATTTTGCTGTATTCTTTTCTTTTTTTGAAAAAATACACAAATGTTATTCTTTTTTTAAATCTTTCACGCCGTTAATATGCACATTTCTAGCTGTTTTTTTACATTACTGCACACAAATTAATTGTATCGTTCCAATCATACGTTTATAAAAGTATCAATATTACTCCGTACATTTCTGTAAGATCCATAAATGTGATTTGTAAATATCTAAGCATATTGTCATAAGAGTAAATGATATTTTTGTGAAAAAATTAGGGTGATTTAATTAATTTTTAAAGAATGTGACATGTGCTGTGATAACACATGTAGTCAGGATTTAAAACGTCTACCCTTGCACGAAGAGACGCAACTGCTGCAGCACTGATGAGTGCTGATCTGGAAATAGTCTGTCGTGTCACCTTGCCTTTCGACAATCTGTGTAGATTTTGCAAAAGTACTCTTTTGCGATTTCGTCTTCAATTAAAGTCTGATATCTGGTTCCATAAAATACCAAGATGAATACACGTTCCACTGGTACATACACAGCACATGAATGTTCTATTAAAATAAAAAGCTACCATTCACAATACAAAGTTGCAGAAAACGTTTTGCAATTTTTACAGACGAGATGCGTAAACGAGATGCATATTCTGAGAAAACACTAGATTAATCGCATACCAGTAAGTCATTCAAACCAAAAATAAAAGTGTTAGGCATTACAATATTTGCTTAGATAAAGTCCTACATCAATATAATACAGTATTCTAACATTCAAATTGTATCGTGAATGTGAATCGTCTTCTTTATAAAGCACGTGCGAGTTTCGGGTGAGTGAAATAAACGTGATATAAAACGAAATACTATTTGATAAGCAAGATATCATACTCCTCGCTTTGGGAGGGAAGTACTTACCTTCTATGATAGTATAGGTACCAGACCCTCCGACTTCGCAGAAAGTACTTTCAGTGTCATTCCACCGGGTTGGCTTAAATGCATTCGACATTTCTGCGACAAATATATACAGATAAATATTTGAAGAATTTTAGAATTAGCAGGAAAGTTATACTCATCATTTAACAATATGATCTGTAAAGTTGAGACAGCATTTAAGGAGCTGATGGAGTTTACAAACATTTCTCACAGAAATCAACTCCAACTTTCGAATTAATTAGTAGTTTTTCAATATGTTTTTTCTCTTCAATTTTGGAAAGTGAGTATTGAATTTATCAGAAATTGTCCCTGTCAACTACATGCGACCAGCATTACAACGGGAAAAAAATTGTAATTTATGCCGAGGTAGAAAATGTCTACGGTTATATTTTCTTTTAAATAATTTTCTTTTTGTCAGACAGAAACTCTTTGTCATTGTTCAGTATCACGATTTACATAATTTAGCATTGTTTAGAAGATGACATCAATAGTAATATGTCAACATTACCGAGACTTAGTGTCTGTGGATGCTACGGATATCAATTCAAGCTACTACCTTGTCATTGCCGAAAAAATTCTTTGTCTTTCCTTTATTCTGTAGACAATAACACAATTACATATATGAGCAAAATTTAACAAAACGTGTCATAAAAATTGCAACATTTCAGTAGAGAGGAAAAACCTTGCAAATTTTCCATAACAAGCTAATAAACATGTGACTAATTTACGCCATTTTAACAAATTTCGTTTTAATTTCTGTGATATGTTATATTCGTTATAAGTCGGCAGAAGATGATCTTATAAACTGAATGACATTATCTCAAAGTTTGTTCATTTGTAAGTTTGTTCATTACTATCCAAATTTTGTACGATTTATACTTTAGTCATCGATACAGAACTATAAAATCCTCCTCTCTTATTTACTTCTCTTGCCAAGAAAATAGTGCTTTGAACTCGCCTACAAAAATATTCATTGACTCTGCAATCTATAAATAGTTTGCTTTATCTTACGAGAAGGAAAATCAGTACAATGTTGCTACATGTATGAAATAACATCAGGAAATAGTGTAAGATGAATTACGTTTCCAACATTGATATTTAGGACCTAGTCTCATAATCTACACTATAATTTTTTAATGCGCGCAGAAATTAAAAGAAAACTACCCAGTCTCCATCAAGTAAGAAGTGTCTATAGTTTCATTAGATACTCAAGAACTCGGGAAAACTCCAAAAACAAAGACAAAAATTCGAATTTCACTAAAAATGTTAATATTTGATTGTGTTATTTTCCCTATTTTCATTCTGCACATCTGAATTGATGCTGTCTGAATTGACATACTCAGTGCTTCACTGCTGTAGACACAGCTGACGTCATGCGAAAGCAAGGCACCAAGAAATAGGTCGCTCGCCTTTAAATATTTTCTTTTCACGTGTTCTGTTATGTAACTTCAATTTTTTTATGTTTATGGTCCGTAAAGAACTGGTGTGCTATATACATTATACAATGTTAATGAAGTATTCACGAAGACGATTTTTGTTAAATTATTATATTTATTGCAGTGTTGTTATAGAAGATGTTATATTTGTTGTTTTTCAGTCGTTTGCGTGCTAACATTTTGGAAAATATTTGGTGTAGTTTTGTTCAGCAGCATTTTTGTTGCTGCAGGTCGGTAGTACACAAAAGTAATTTTTGGCTGCATAAAGCTCAACGTTGAGAACAAAATGTGGGGCTGTTCTTCTTGGTACCCGCCGCCATACTATTGCACTATAGATGGCTGGGAAGAGCACGAAAGGTATTTTTGCAAAAACAAACCTACACGATTAGACTACATACTATAGCAAATAATAATACAGCCTTGGCGAAGACTCCATAAGAAACCAAAACTTTTATGCCACATATAATGAATTCATTTCAGTCGTCTACAGTAGGCCTGCACAACGCCTGCTTCCGCGGGCATTCTGCACTTACGAGCCAAGTGGTGTAGTAAGTGCAAGTAGTGGGGGAAAGGCAGCTTTGGGAGGAGGGGAGACGCGGCGTTGACACAGCGCGTAGATTGAATGCCTGGGTGACTAATGCAATCATCCAGGCTGTGAAACGATTGGCCCACTTATTTAAATGGGCAATCTACCGCTTTTCTACCTACAAGGGCCATATTTCACTGTTTATGTTCTTCTGTGCACTGCTATGTATCGACATTTTTTTACTTTGTGCTCATTGTAACTCGCACAATATTTTAAAGCAGTGCCCTCTTCAAAAAATTATTATGTAATTATAACTAACAAAAATTTACAATTAATAATCGTTTTTTCACCATGAATGTCTCCAAATTATAGCAAAACGGAGGAAATTGAGAGCAGTTTCTGACATCGAGATTGATATAAAAATTAAAAATAGGCAATTCGAAGAAGGGTAATGTTTGGAAGCCCATATATTTGTGATCATTTTTCTTCCTTATGAAGCTGAATAAAAGATACGAGCAAACCTCTTACGACAATTTAGAGCAATTGTGACATTATTAAGTGTCTTGTTAAATAAAACGCTAAGGGCTTAATCTATTTTATATGATGCTGTAAAATATTATTAATCAATAGTGTTCGTTGATTTGAAATTAGAAATGTACAATGTACCCTTAAAAATCGCCACGTTTTACTTGCATCATTACAATATTTTCTATTTGTTCGCAGTAAGTGAGAAAGTAAAATAGGGTTGTATTCTCGGTTCGGACATATTCTACAGTAGCTTTTCTTTGCTTTTTTCCCTACGAAAGTAAACGTTTCGGTTTTCCCACATAATAAATGGATTCAGAATTGGAGTCCTATCTGTTGCATAGTCACGACCAGCAAGGAGACGTAGATGACTAATGTGGGTATTATTTGTCTGAAAAGAACTCAGATGATGCGTATAACCTGGACGACCCAAGGAAAAGAGGCATACTGCGTACACATCACGATGTTGAATTAATAACATGAAAATTATTCTGTATTCTGAATATGAATACAGAATATGAATATGAATATGAATATGAATATGAATATGAATATGAATTGTGCTCTAAGAAAAAGGCCTACAAAATCAGCCCGAAAAAGCCCCTTGAATCAGTTTATTATTTTTTACAACTTCTTAAAAAACAAAACTGTTCATTTTATAACTGAATGAATGAAAACTGTGCATCTTATTTAGCAAACTAATTCATAAAATCTAATTATTGAATTAAAACGCTGAGTATTTTTAACATATATATTCAAAATTATTGTATTAAATTAAATTTTTTGGGGGTTATATTCAGATATTATTACAATTTTATACGATTTGTCTCGTAGAACTCAGTTTCATTTCAACATCATTAAATAAACATAATTTCTGAAACTTTTGACATATTTTCTAAAAATGTTTCCAAAGAATTTGGAATTTTAAAGTTATGTATTCGATTGTATCTCGGCACTGAGAGACATCAGGGGAAGAAGAAGAAGTATTCGATTGTAAAGTACAGTTCCAATAAGATCATTCATTATTAAAAATCCGATTATCTGATAACTTGGTTTGCATACGTGTTTTACATATGCGAAAACAATAGGTTGGGCAAATATCCCGCAAATAGTACAATTGAAATTGCATTTGTTCAATGCTTGAAGAATGAAAGCATTTAAACGTTTCTCATAAATTCATATCGAACATTCCTTCTCTTGCCTCCAATGATTTTAAAACAATTGACTGTTTTATCTGCACATTGAAGAGAGCAAGTTTTTGTTAACGATCATTGTCTAATTAGACATCAAAGCTAATTTCATGTGCAGAAATAAATATTTTGATAGGGTAGATTGCCATCAGAATGTTATCAGCAAAATATCATTTCTAACATCCTTTCTCTTACAACATGCACATTTCACATTATTGATCATCATCTATAGAAAGGAAACAATGTGACTCTTTAGGACCGATCAAAATCACGCACATTACCGCTTTGCACTGAAGATTTTTTTTAAATAAGCATATATTTGGATAACAGAAAACGGTTGAAAAAATGATTTAGGGGCAAACAATATTTCATGCGTTCCGATAAATGAGGAATCGGAGATCCTAGAAATATGAGAAGTCGCCGTGTTTGCGTCGTCCTACAATGCGGTATGCGCGTGAACGGGTCCCGTTTAACAACAGCACGAGTGTGGAAGGGCGAGCACAACACCAGGGACGGGGAAGGCGGGGCAGCAAGAGAGCGCGGATGGGGGTTCGACCACTTCTCTTCCTTCTCCTTCCCTCCACTTCCCTCCGTCCCTCTCCTCCCCCACATTTCCCCTCCTCCTCTCGCATCTTCTATCTCCTCCTCCACCCCGCTCCCGCCGCGGGCGCGTTCCCAACGATAGCGTCCAACGAGCCACGCGCCAATTTATAATCCGCGCAAATAAATCAGATGCTTCGATAGAATTCTGCAGAACATAGAGCATAGTTCCCAACTCCTGGTGTATATAGCTCGCGTGGCCATCGACTCCTTACCCAACGCGGCCCCGGCCCTCGGGCCGCGCGTTCTACGTCGACTTCGCTGCCCTAACATTGTTCGTATATATCCTTATATAAGCTTTCCGAAATCCATTGATATTTGTTACGTGGATAAATGGACCGGCGCATATTTCAAGTGCAGTTACTCGCCTCTAATCTCATTTTCACACCGCAAATGCACAGAGGAAAAATCTATTATACGGCTTTGCGGAAATCCCTTGTTTCACTTAGTATCTTTATGGGTCAAATTTATACTCCGCTCCAGAAGGAGGTACCCCGAGGGAGCACGGGTAGGCCCAGGGCCCCGAGGTGCGAGGAAGGCGTAAGTGGGGAGGGCGCAGGTTGGTGTGGGCGAGAGGGGTGGGGGAGGCGGATCGCGGTCTCTGAGCCAGCGGTGCGCCTACCTGGCCAGCGAGCCCCATGCATTAAAACATGAAATACATTCCATAAGCTTTGTGCGGGATCCAAATGGAATTGCTATGTTTTCTACCGTAACAAATTACTCAGCGGATAAAGACGAGGGGCCAGTTCCAAGGCATGGGTGCAGAAATCTTGCCACGTGCGTTTGAGGTATGACGCGTCATCCGTGGTGAGATATTATAAAAAAAACTGGATGAGTTTTTTGTATTTATAATGAAAAGCACAAAAACAGGCGGAAAACATTAATATGATGTTTGCTAATATCGTATTTGACAGGTAATAAAAAAATCATTGATATGAATAACATCTGGTTATTTTGTTTTTTCTTCTGTTAATGATATACTTGCAACATATAAATTTCAAATTACGCATATTCAGTTGTGGTTTATTTCTCTTCAAATAGACAATAATGCTACGTAAAGTCATCTACGTTTAATTGCATTTACGTATTGTGGGGTCAGCTCTATCACTAGTCTTAAGAAAAGAAATGAGAAAATAATTCTCATCTTAGATTGTGGGCCGAGGATTTTTTTCCTTCTCAGTTTATGGAGAAGGTTTAGGTATTTCACGGAGTTAATACGAATTCAACTCAATGACTCTTATATAGCGATTAATCTAAAAGATTTGTTAAGATACTCGTTACTGCCATAACATATTCAATACCTTCTCGATTTTTCTTAATTTATTTATTTCGTAGGAAAATATTTTAAGCAACTATCAATTCAGTACAGAGTTGTCTCTGACAATAAAATTAAAAGAAAACAACAAATACAATATGAAATTTTGATATATGCCTTCAGGACATGGGAAATAGATCACTGGTTGTTCGTTTCACATGTTACAATAAAATTTATAACTGAAATTTAAAGCTTTCTTCTAATCACTAACAAAAAGTGAAACAGTATATTGTCTCGCGGTGTATGAAGTGTTTCGCAGCTTTTTGAAATAATAATAATTGTAAACATTTGGGCCAGAACATCAAACGAAATTGATACTTGTTTAAATTCTGTATTTTCACGGGTTTTCGACACATGTGCACTCTGTAGTATCTTCTTTAACTTCCCAGAAACACTTGAAATATCGCAAGGAATAATATCCTTGCTTTAAAAAGACAAAGCAACTTTTTCATTGTAATCGAAAGATATGTAAAATGTATTGTTCGAAACGTCTCTTTGATTTCTACATTTGTTTTATCAGAGTGTCGTTCGAATACGACTGTTAAGATTGATATTGTCTGGAGACGTGAAGTTCATTTAATCATTGCACAGGTGTACTAGAATACTAGATGTAAGCGCTCTTCGGGAAGTCGATTTTCGCGAGCGATTTGTTTGCGTTCGCTGTGCTTGATATTTACCGGAAAGTTTACTAGACAGCCGTAGCGGGCCACGGTAGTTTCCCTAGCATCCGGCACGTGACCGCGCGAGGAACCGAACAGAGAGCAGCGGCGTCTCCAGGCAGTCCCCCAATTTTCCGCAAAGCCGCTTAAGGGACATCCCAATTTGAGCGCGAGCTCACGTGGCGTGGCGCCGTTAGCTACCGGCATTACACAAGCCCTGGAAATTCTTTCGGACGGGTCGCCCGCTTTGAATCCCCAGAGGTCGACAACGGTGGTGTTAGTAGTAGTGGAGGTGGAGTCGGCGGTGGTGGTGGCGGCGGTTGTGGCTGGGGTGCTGGTAGTGGCGGTAGGGCCGTGTGCGGCAGCTGAGGGTGATGCTGACAGTGGCGGTGGTGATGATACGGGGGGGGGGGACGATGGTTAGGCTTGTAACGGTGATGGCCATGGTGTGTGGGTGGTGGTGGGTGGTGGTGGTGGTTGTGGTGGTGGCGGGGCGGGGCAGAGTCGGTGGCGGTGGCAGAGGCGGTGGCGGTGGCAGGGGCGCAGTAGGGGTATGGAAGTGGCGATGGCGGTGGCTGCGGTGGTGGTGGTAGTGGTGGTGGTGGTGGTGGTGGTGGTGATGGGTGGTGGTGGTGGTGATGGGTGGTGGTGGGGGGGGGTGGCAAATGGCGAGGGGCGAGGGCGAAGGCGGGGGCGGGACGGTGACGTAAACGATGCTGGTGTTGTTGACGGTGGTAGAAGCGGTGACATGGTTGGAGGCGGTGACGGGGCTTAAAGAGAAGGAGACGAAAGAGACATACAATGCTGGGAGCGCGACAATGAGGACGACAGAGAGAAAGGAGAAACACCCACTTAGTGGTGAAAACAGATATTGCAACTATCACAACTGTCGGAAAATGCAGTTTTTGTCTTTAATGCTGCGCAAAATGGTAAGTGGTCTGTTCCCGGCAGCATATTTATCCGTGAAAATTGGAAAATCATAGTAAAGATGATAGGACTTGTGGGTCAATTTTTATATTTGGATAATACATACAAATCGTTTTTTGAGGCAAACTTCGGAGTGCTAGTGCTAAAGCTTGGTGAACAAAGTAGTTAGAATATGCAGATGAAATTGTTTTGCGAAAGCTACAGAATTGTTCGCTGTTATTACGTGGTTAATTGTTTCAATCATACGCATATTCCGCATCCAATTTGTATATAACATTATTTTATTTAAATTCTAATTTTGCATTCAACATTTTTCGACAATGGGTAACTCTAAGCAATAGATGACGATATTTTCTTTATCTTTTTTCCTGGCTTCACATTCTTTCTCTCTGCAACAGCTTTCTTTCTTTCGTCCACATACTAACTTTTCTTTCGTAATTTCTCTTAAATATAATTCCCACGAATGTTTACAAATTCTGCTTAAGATACTTTCTGGTTACCAGTTCTTGCTTTGTTATTCCATCTCCTGTGAATATCCTGTGAACCAATCGATTTGTGTTTTAGAAATTTTGTCAGAAAAAACGAATATTATCATCAATCTTTGAACTATATTCTTTTTAAATGGCCATAAAAAGCAATCATTGACGCCCTCATTGTGAAAACTACACTCTCAATTTTTTAATTATTATTTCTTATAATAATAATAATAATAATAATAATAATAATAATAATAATAATAATAATAATAAAAAAAAAAAAATATATATATATATATATATATATATATATCAAATCGCATATTCGAATATAGAAAATAATACTTGTTTTGCTGCAACACTTGTAGATTTTGCAAGCATTTAACTCGTATGAATGGAGGCATGTGAAATTGAACTATGTACGTCGACACAACTTCGTAGCATGTCATTCATAACGAGGGCGAACCCCAACAACACTGGTCTCTGTCACTTATCCTCTTTTGTTAATAAATAATCCAAACCTGCAGCTCTTCACCGGCTGTGCCATTGACTTGGTATGCGGTAGAAGACACCGATCGAGTCTGTGGTTCTCGTGTCCCCTGTTAGTAGATCCTTTTTAACCATGTATTTTCGCTATACGTATTTCTGCCCCGACCGGGAATCGAAACCAGGATCGCACAAGAGAATTAGCACATTAAATCAAGGATCTCGAGAGGCATTTATTATTATTATTATTATTATTATTATTATTATTATTATTATTATTATTATTATCATTATCATTATCATTATCATTATCATTATCATCACCATCATCAATGATAAGACCAGGGGCAACTTCACCGCAGCTGGCACGCGCTGGCCCGTTGGTCAGAGCGGAAAGGAGCTTGAGCCGATGGCCGCTCGGAAGAAGCGGATTTTGCACGGGGTTTCAGCAAAGAGTTTTAGGCAGACAGCGCCCTGTTCATTAAGGAACTCCCTCTGCCTTTTCCACATTCTATTCTTTATTCACCTCTTTCTATTCTCGCTGTTGCGCACACGGTCTTCCTACTCTCCACATCTACCCATCCGGGCCCTGATAGCACGCGGTTGAAGAAAGACAGTCAGAACGAATAGTAAAATATAAGAAAACACTTTATTATTTAATGATACTGAATTATTTAGTGATACTTGTACGAGTGATGAGCTTATAAATTAAACTCTTCCCGGCGCGTCAACTGCTATGGTCATTAGTCCCGTAGGTGTAGTGCAAGTTTTTTTCATAGGAGTAGGCGGTTTTCCCGCTCAGGAGGTGGCGGTGGTCTTCCCCCGCTGGATGGCCAGATCCGACACCGACCTACCGCCGGCTAGCGAGGTTGTTCCCGACCAGGTATTTTCTAGCAGCGAGGTACCGCCCCAGCCGGGTCAAGCGTTAAGCTTCCGACAGTTTACCCGGCATGTGTGGAACTGTGGTGCATGTTAGTGTAAGTGTGTGAGGGGGTGAGAATAGAACAAGGAAGAGGAAGGAAAGATCGCGCGAAATCCGAGGCCGTTTGTTGCGGTACTGCTCCCGCATTCACCTGGTGTTCATCAGAAGAGCTACGGAAAACCACTGCTCAAAGTTGCCGGCCGCTAGAATTCTCCTCCAGACAATAATGTCGAAAATCTCGTTGTGACTCGAACCTAGGGCCTCCCGGTCAGAGGCACTGCAGTGACATCAGTTGATACCCTGAGCCACCACTCCCGGTACATGTGCTTGGGTAAAAACCATTGTTTCAATAAAATAAGGTTAGATGTAAACAGAATTACTATGTACTCCAATGCTCACTATGTACTTATTATAGTATATAGGAAGAAACATAATTCTGCTTTAAAACATCACTTCCACGACCAACCACTTGCAGGCCCAGGTACATACTTCTACCTTTCCAGACAGGCGACCATTTGGAGCCGAATTTACAAACAATAAACTCTTTTAAATCCAGGCCTTAGGAAGGTGGGCGGATCGGAACGAGTCGAGATCAAAGAACGCGTACTACGTGACGCACAGAGATTAACAGAGCTTAGGCTATTAGATTAACAGAGCCCGGCTTTTTCTTCCTGATCTGCTCAATCCTGTGACAGGTGGTGTCATTTAACGCGCGAACAATCCGACGCTGGCAAATCCTTTTCATGTCGTCCCGGAGGGAGGCTCCGGGTGTGGGCGACGCGCTGACAGCGGGGTGGGGGCGGGCGTGGACGCATCGAACCACAGCAATGGGACGAGAACGACCGGCGTGCGTTCACTGCCGCTGCCACCGCCGCCGCCCACGGTCTGTCCCCTCCATTGCCACCTAGTTTGGTATGCATTAATGTGCGCAATAAACGCCCTCGCTAACAAGTAAAACCGCATTGGAAATCGCACACGGCGCGAGATGGTGCGGCGCGTAACGGGGGGATTGGGCGGGGGGGGGGACGGGACGCGAGGACGGGACGGCGCGGGACGGGGGACGGTGCGCGACAGCGGGGGACAGCTCAGGATGGCGTGGGACGCCGCAGGATGACGCGGGACTTCGTGAGACGACGTGGGACGACGTGGGACGACGTGGGACGACGTGGGACGACGTGGGACGACGCAGGACGGCGTGGGACGATGCGGGTCGGTACAGGTGCGTGACTGTGAAAACCCCTAAGAGCACGAATCGCTCAGAAACACAAATGCGTGATGTGGGAGCAACGTGAAGAAGAACGGTGTGGGGTGTGCACACTCAGGGTATTGCGAGTACGTTGCTTTTAGAGGTCGCGCGAAAGGGGAAAAGAGAAGCTCGTGGACGAGTAGTGGTGGGGGTCAGTTGCTGTGCGTGAAGAGTCCTGTAGAATAAGGAGGATGAGCCGGGTCTGAGGGGATAGCTCGGTGAATTTGGTCGTATTGAGTGTGACGTGCAGTGGCGGGGCACGGCAGGCAGTGCTCAGCGGTGCGGACGTGTTTGTTGGTACGAGATGGGAGATTTAGATGCGCACAAGGTAGAGAGGAGGGGCGGGCTTTCGCCCGGGACATGGGGTAAGGAGAAAATGGATGGAGGACGGAATGAGATCGGGTGGGCAGAGAACGAGAAGGTAAAGAAGAACAGGGCTAGAACGAGGTTGTGCGGAGCGGGGCGAAGCGGGTATAAGCGGGACGAAGCCGAGCAAACAGTGAAACAAAGCGAAGCGAGGCCAAAGTGTGAAGGGACTGAAGAAAGTGTGGAGGAACTGAGCGGGGTGAAGCATGGCAGAGCGGGGCAGGATGGATCCAGGAGTGGGGAGAGGGGATGATGGGACGGGGCGGGGCGGGGCGGGGCGGGGCGGAGCGCAGCGTGATGGAGCTGGTGGAATATCAGGGAGAAAGGAGCGACACAGGCGCGTACTCGCGAAAAAGCCTTCATCTGATGGGTGGCTTATAATTTATACGGCCGTCGCCACTCCCAGTGTTTTTGGCAAAGCGCTGTGATATAGTTTTAACCTATTCTTCCCGCGTACAATGACGCTGTTTCCGCGAATTTTGTTTTCATGCGTGGTTTCAGCTGAGAGTCGCAAAATGCAGTTTACATGAAACACAGTGTAAGGCATGAATGATAAGAAAGAGAAGGGAGAGAGTCTGGAACTGTGGACGATGTGAATTGTGGAGACGGGACGAGGAATTAAAGAAGCAAAGAATAAAATGCGTCAAAAGAGCTATGTAGAGACTTGTTCTTGTTCAACTTTAAGTTGTTATTGTCTTTATATATTTCAGTTGAAAATTTGGGGAAAGATATTCTATTTGTTTCCGATTACGATCAGCAATTATCACTGGTTCGCCTTCTCAATCACATTATTCACTACTTATTATTTCCCAAGTCACTAATTTTTTCACTTCCTGAAATGTAAAAATAATGTAAGAGATACCTAGGTACACACACATTTAATTATTATAATTTAAGAACTATTTTCTGCTTAACTTTTAATAAATACGTGTACCTATATATTGGTATCAGTCACATCATTTTTGGAGGCCAAACACATACAGTTATATACACGTTGAATCTCTGGCAAGCAATTTTGCTCACATACATATACCCACCAACGCGCAAGCCTAAGCAGGCCGAAAATGAGAATATGAAGAACATTTTCAAGCTTTAGAACGTCCACAGTTTTTGCCATTCCGTATTTTGAGGTAAATGATACTCTTTTCCACTCGGCAGAGCAAAAACAAATGAAAAAAAGTGTGCGCGCAAGGGATTACGACAGCTCTAATTCGAATGATGCGTTATGAGAGAGCGTTAAATGAGTAATCGCTTGGGTTCGGCTAAAATGTGTTTAGAAAATGTATGCGTTTCGACAAATGAATAGAGATACGTATTACAGATGAATGAGAAAAATTCGATTCCATAAATCAATGGTTGGAATCGCGCGCTCACTAAATCAAGAGTCAGCATAAACAATCCCGCGCATGAACACTCATACTGTAGATCAGAATATTTTTTATTTCTTCTCAAACCCTCTCTTTTACCACTTTACACAATTAGTCTCAGTGATTTTAGTGAAGCTATTAACAATTAATAAATAATATTTCGTAGAAGGAAATATTTGTATTATGTGATATAACCGTTTAATTCGAATTAGTGCACAAAGATCCGTATTTTCTTTTTCTAACTCGCGTCGTAATCACTGTAGAGCAGACATACTTGCATTTTATTTCTAAATAGGATTGAATTAACTTACTATGTGCGCCTAATGGCCCAAACCAGCGTGTATTGTCCGATTGGCATTGACACGCCTTTGCTAAACGATTACAATAGATCAACGTATATCGGTTTAATGAAGAAATAAACAAATTGGGAAACACTAAATAGACGTTCAAAGTACCTGCCTGCATACATCTAAATCGAATGAAACAAAAGGGAAGTAGTATATCTGATGCACTCAGTTTGAAATAAATATTTCCATTTCTACATGCAACATGTGAGTGTTTAAGCTAACAAACTGTCCAAACCCAACAAATTTCATGATTGATAAATGAATTAAATCCTGTAAGCAGAGATTAATTTTTCACTTTTGATAGCAGTTATGTTTAATATCCAAAGTATACAATCTATGACAAAGATGGATAAATCCAATATTGGAAGAAGAACTTAGAAAAATAAAGTTGCTTCTTATATTAGAAATTACTGTTGAGATATTACAGAATGAACAACGTGTCTGAATTGATGATATGACTGCAATCAAATGTAGATATCTCAAAAAACACTTATTTGCATGAAAATCGATTTCATTTAAACTGACTAGGTGGACAAAGAGTAATTTGAGTTTATTTCCCAGTCAATCAAACGGATTGTGGCCGCAGACTTCGATTCCCTACTGTAGATTTTTCAATACAAGAGCAGCAATTGGTATACGATCATTTTTTGTTATATCGAGCACGCATTGAAATTCATGAAACATGATGTCCTACGTCCCAGAAATGTAATTTATTATGGTGCAAGCTCCCACAAGCGGCACAATTCCCCTGTCTAAACCTGGCAAAATTTGTCACAGTTTTCACATGAAATGCATTCTTCGGCAAAATAATATGAATGTAGTCCAGGTAACCAGTGAAAATGTTAATTTTTCAATCCAGTCAGATGATTTTGTTATATCATGAATTCTTTCTCAGCAACTGACTAGAAGGATAGTATGGGGCAAATGCGTGCCTGACAATTTGCCAGTAAAACCCACGACACTTGTTTCGATGTGTTCCAGTAGAGTTATAATCGCGAGGATGATTCTCGCAGATGCTACAGAGAAAGCAAAAAAAAAGACACATTTCAACAAATAAGGCTATCGGAATCTTTAACCATCTAACCAATCATGACCATAAAACCTAATTTTGAAATGATACAAAATCATTTTAAAACGTATTTATATGGATACGTCATGTTACTGTCTATGCCTGAGGATGGACTAGCAGGGAAACTGTATTATATTCAAAATTTATTTTTCTAATGAACTCATATAAAAGATGAATAACAAATAAAAATATAAAATCACATAAATTTTGAATATGAAAGTAACACACTTTGACTTGTATTTCAAAATACACGGATTTCAAACGATTTCAGCTCTTCTCTGGAACATTGACATTTCTTAGATTTAGGGTGGAGTGGTGAAAATGTGTACTTGGGGAAATGTGTACTCATTTTTTTTAATGGAACTATGATAGCTAGCTCTCCCTAGTAATTGTACATTGCACAGTCAGTTCAGTCACGAAGAAGACAGACTGGAAAAAGCCTTGACTGCCCCCCCCTTCCTCAAAAAATAAGTAAAAAATTCCTATACGGTTTTGTTCGTCTTGCTGTTCGTCTCTGTTGTACACATTTCCCTCACAGCGAAACATGTAGATCTTATACGAATCCCAAGCACAGTACACATTTGCCTGTCAATCTGGTGTAAACTTGTATTTCAGAGGTTGTTTCAGAAAACTTTATTAAAACAAAAAAAAACTTATTTCTAATGTATAGCGGGAGATTTATAATCTAGCCATATATGAAAGAATAAAAAATCTTATTTTTATTTAATACATATCTAATAGAAGCCGACAAACTTGAATTTTGTTGTAAATGGTACGCAATTACCCCACTCCATCCCACCACTTCTATTGTGCACCGACCACATTTTCATTAGTATTTTTTTTAAGAATGTCCCTATGAGTATAAAAATATTTGAAATATTGGATTTTGAAAAACAGTATCCAGTATTGATTACAAACGTTTAGACGACAGATTTGATTGTAGGAGTTTAGAAGATAGAATGGTTTCTTTTTTCTTTTTATAAATTTGTGCGCTAAATACACTAAATTCACTAAAACCGGGTCTCATCGAAATGATCGTAATGTCTATCTTGTTAACATAATGTGGATGAAATAGTTGCCTTTGAAAGATGGAAGTGTCGTGTTTGTAACTCGTCGAAAATTCGATTTAAAGTTCGATCACAGTTTAATAAACTTTTAGCGAAAAAGATAATTGTTAACAACGAAATTCATGATTTTTTTACCTGACATTATTTATTTTTGTGATGCAGCGGCGGATGCGATTGGGAGGGAATTCAATTTATAGAATTATAAGATGTTTTGTTTAGTAATTATGAAAAAATATGACATATCAGTTGAATTTGCCCTTTTTTCAAACTTTTAGGTGGCTATTTTTACCAGCGTAAAGCAATCACATACTTCTCAATCTCTTACAGTTTACGTTGAGTTAGTGAATGCATGCCATAATTCAAATTTATTTCTATGTTTTTGTAAAGAAATTTCAAAATTGTTCACCGTCTTGAAAATTATTCCTTATACTTCTTGGCACTGAACATTTGACTTTCTAAAGTGATTATTTATTCATTTAGGTTATACATTTACTAGAATTGGTTTCTTGTTATTCTGATTGTCGTACTCATTTCACATTTTAATGTATGCCTCTCTCTCTCTCTCTCTCTCTCTCTCTCTATATATATATATATATATATATATATATATATATATATACACACACACACACACAAAATTAATGCACACCTAGTTTATTGCTGTATATTTTGCTATTGTCTTATTTTGTTTATTGTAAATTTATTTCATGTGTCCCTGATTGAATTCACAATTGATGGATTCACAAATGAACACGTACAATTCATTAACGTGACATATTGTTATTAACAATTACAATATTTATTTCATAAATAATGTGAAAATATTCGACCATGAAAATAGAAAATTTTAGCGCCTTGTTTCAGAAACATGGAACATTCAAAAGAAACAAGTATAAAAGTATAAAATTGAACTTTACTTTTTCCTATATACGACTATATTCGTACATGAGTATCAAGAAATTGAAGCAATGCTATTTTTAAAAAGTGCACACATCTACACCAGCCTACAGTATCACACCAACTGTACCGATTTGATTAAGTCGTCTATTCTCAGAGCAACAATAAATTTCCTGGCAAAGCTAAAGAGTTTGAAATAGGTTCCTTATGTGTACTCTCAAGCGCGAGAGATCGCATAAGGGTGAGTAATGCTTCAATAGTTCACGCCATTCGCAAAGAAATTGGAAAGAAAATTGGGAATGAAGAAAACGGTGTACCGATGAGGCGTGATAAAAAGGAGTTGTGACGAGAAAGGACAAATGGAGAGAGAAATGACCGATATTTTTCAATACTGAGATATCTTTGTTCAAGATCTAGGAAACGTTAGTCGAAATCGATATTATCTGGAAGATGATGCGTAGAAATTTGAATATTCATCTCCTTAAAAATTACTGACAGCCTGTTTTCAATATTTAATTTGCCAGTTACGATGTTATGGAGGTGAGCGTTCACTCTTTAAAAAAATGAGATCGCAGATTTAAATCAGGCTGTGGCCGGTGGATTTTCAAAGTGTGAAAAAATCATCATGTGTATTTCAGGCTTGTGGCATATAAAACAACACTGGCAAATGGCCGAAAAAATACCCGACAACGCCCACCCTAATCAGATCCCATATCCGCTCAGCCCAAAAATGAGGCAAGTAAAGGATACAAATGAGATCTTATGTTGTATCGGCCTTACAGGGCGAAAATTGAAATAAAGATTTTTAGAACTATTTCCAAAGAGATTGAACAATTGACGTTTAAAAAACTGTTGCGTTAGAAACAGTGTCAACAGGAAGAAGAAAATTAGATTTGCAAATAAAAAAGAAATATTTTAAAATAATAAGCGCAAAGGAAATGGCACATGAATAGAGTTTGATTTGGTATAACTTTTTTGTGTATCGTAATTGTGAGTTACATGGTATATGTGTCGTACCAAGTCTGCACTACAATCTTCAAACATATTTCATACAAAAACGTAGTATTTAAATTATGCTGTAATTAATACGCATACAAATGCGAGATTCACCAGCTCCAATACATCAGTCAAGTATGAGATTGACTCACTGATTATGCGGGTTTCGGGCGCGTTAACGCCTCTGGTCCTTAATCCCGTTAGTATAGTGCACGTAATAGCTTGGAGATGGCGGTATTTCTTTCTCGCTAGAACGTGAGATACAACGTCGACCTACATCACGGCTTGCGGGACCTGTCCCCTCCAGGCACGCTCGCCAGCAGGGCACCGCCCCAGCCGAGACAAGGTCGCAGCTCCCATCTGTTCGCCCGACATATGCGTAGACATGTGCCAGTTTTGTGCACGTAAGTGTAAGCATGTGTAAAAGTACAAGCTACCGATCAGTGCAGCTGGCCATTCAACCACCGAAGGGCAGTTGAATTTGACCCAGCTATGAAATTAGTGTCAAATCGCGCAATAGACGGAACTAGGTATCTAGGATCTCCCGGTCAGACTCATTACATTATCAAGTAGTAGGAAATTTGTTGTTATTAAATAAAACAATTTGGAATTGTATTAAATGTATTAAAAGGGAATTATGATCATGGACATGTAATATACACGTGAGTTATGTAACTTTAGCACTTTTGCAATTTTTGAACGTTTGAAGTTATTTCAATGCAGTTTTCACAGGAGTGCATCAGGGAATGGGACCAGTTTATACAATATATTCATTTCCACTTTATCACTTGTATGTTAAGAGATATTGAGGTAAGGTTGTTTTTCAAGTGGAACTATACATATTTTTGTCCACCTGAAGAGAATGAAAACACGAATCCAATGATATACATATTGTCATGTGTTAGATATACATATTTGGAGTAATTTTGATTTTTGTGAGTCGTTTTCAAGCGATATTGTAAAGCCCCGAGCGAGTATTAGCAGGGAGAACGCTGTGTGACCTTGGGTGGTGGACTGTTACCTTCAAAATATTCGTTAAATAGGAGGTGCAAAAAAATCAAAATTTCTAAAAAACTGTTTATCTAACGTATGACAATATGTACACACAGCAGTGCTTTTACACTCATCATGATAGACTAAAAAAATATGTATATTTCCTTTTGAAAACAAAGTTACCTTAATATCTCGCAAAATAAAGTGACAAATTGGAAACAAATACATACATCAATTATTTCATTCCCTCAAGCACGTCCCTGAAAACTGCATTGCAATAACTTCAACCGTTCAAAAACTGCAGGAGGTGCTAAAGTTACGTGACGCACCCAATATATTACTTAATCAATGGAATTGTGTTGGTTGTGTGTGCCTTCTCTTAATAGCTGTATTTATTTATTTTTTTTGTGTGTTACTGTTTCAGATATATTTATAGTGTAGGCTATTTATAATTAGATGTCACTAAAAGTTCATGAAGAACTGACAGTGCCGAGCTTCTTCACATGACATTGTAAACATATCAAATTATTTCCCTATTGTTCTAATGAAACCAACGGCAAATAAAAATATATTTTAAAAATAATTCTAGAGGCCGGATATTCAGTTAGTCGATTGAAACGAGCGGACCTCGTGCCATCGGATACACATAAATCCGGAAGAGAGAAAGAGAGGGAGGATTGGTACGGGAGAGAGAGGCAGGGAGAAAAGAAATAAAGAGAAAGAAGCTCACACGAGAGGGTAGTGACGAAGCGACTAGTCTCTGTCTTTCTCTGGATGAGCAGTCCACACGGTTTCTTCCACTGAGGCATGTGACATCTTGCCCAACTCTCGATGGAAGCGGCCCTACTCCTGCTTTTGAATAACAGTTTTGCTACACGAATGATACATATTAATTTGGGACAATACTTACAAGTATAATTTGGTAGAGAACTGAACAAAAGTTCTCAAGCAAAAAATATAGTTATAAATAGATTACTAAAGATCGTATTGGACATGGCAGACGAGCTTCAAATATCTACAAACATTATTGAAAATATTGACACCTAGTAATATAATGATTGAAATGTAAAAATTTAAAATTTGTTTATGACTATTCACCAGTTGTAATCTTAACACTTGCTAGAAGAAAAAGGATGCAATTGTTCATGTAAAAATGCTTCCAACGAGCCGCACAAATGTAAAAAAATATCAGTAACTAACCAGAAAAAGAAGTGTAAATTCTGAAATAGGTTGATTTTACAAGAACCTTACACGGTATTGTAACATGAAACCAACAACTTCCACTCTCTTCTTTACACCGCAAATTTTTAAACTTCCGATACGTTCTTTCTTGAAACATTTCTTATGACTCCCTCGTGGTGGATGGAACAGAACAAAAAGCAACACTAGAACACTTAAGAAAAAGAAAAAAAGTCTGGACTCCATTCATTGATTCAAGAGCAGTAAAGGGAGACCCGTTAAATATTTTGGAAAACGTTCGAATCTTGCATCATATTTTGCAGATAGAGAAAGAAATCAATATCATTGACATTAATGTTAAAAATAACTTTACACTACGTCTTGCAGGAACAAGATTTTTGACGCCAACATAGTGAACTTTTCGGTTCGTGTTTTCAAATCAACTTTGCAAACAGAATACAAGTTTTTCCTTGTTTTCATTATTTCAATAATAACCATCCACTTCCAGAAGTCTTATAGAATGAAATGCACGGTACAAATAGCATTAATTGGTTTTCTTGGTTAATGAAATCATTTGAGTATTACTGAAATGAAGATAAATAAAGAATGTATTTCAAGTTTAAAATATCAAACTTCGGTTGACATCGCTGATGCGTTAATCTTCATTACATCGTGAATGAGAAATAGGCGAAATGAAAAAACAATAAATACCTGAATACCATTTTTGCAAAAGAATGATGTTATTTAGAAAAAAATTGGATTTTTACAGCTGACAATATTCTCGAGAAATTATTCACTGAAGTGAAATCGAATTGTCATTTTAATACAGAACATAATGAATACAAGCAATTTACGAACTCACTACGTCGTGAAACTTGAGAACAAAGACATTGGTTTGCCGGAATGACGGAAATCACACAAAAATGTTTCCTATTTGATGCCATAAGAGCAATAGCTGACTGCAATCAGCCGAGAAATTATGATTGATTTGACTGTAGTCCATTAATATTGCACTTGCGGTAGATTGAATATATCTCAAAAACAATTTTATTTGACGCATATCACAGTAAAACGATCTTTTTCAAGCGGCAAATGAGCAAGCACAAGATCTAGTGGTGTCACAACAGCTCATGGTATCTCGTTTTATTTGTAATAGGTAGGTAGCATTATAACACGAGTTGAGCCCGTACGAATATTTCTAGGGCAGCCACCTCTCCGGGTTTTAGAAGTAATCTCAATATTTAAATCTATTATTAGACCATCACTCACATATGCCTGTCTGGTCTGGAATAACACAACTAAAACCAACATTGAAAACCTCCAAATAGTACAGAACATATTTTTGCGAAAATGTGCAAAGGCCCCTTGGTTCATATCAAATACACATATTCAAAGGGAAATTCAAATAGAACCCCTAATTGAACATATAAGAAAACACCGTAACAATTCTTTTACTCTTCTTTCATCCTCTCCTTGCAGTACAAAATTCACAGTGGGAAAAACTTTAAACAATCCCAAAAGAATTCGCTCTCGATATCCCAAAGACATGTTTAAACCCCCATAAAAATCAGTATATTAATATGTATTAAATATGTAAATCTTCATCCCAATGTATGTATAGAGTCTATCTAGATTTAAGAATATATAATGTATGTAAAATTTGTGTATTGTATGTCAAACTGTTTAGTTGTAAGTATTAGAAATATAAGTATTAAATCCTGTAAATTAGCTAGTAGTAAGATACAGGAGTGAGAGGTTGTATGCTCAAACGTGAATGCCCAAACGTTATGTATCACAAATAAAAATGAACAAACCCCTGAAAGGCAAAACTGCCGAGCAGAGAGAAAATAAAAAAATTAAAAAAAGAAGTAATCTCCAGACTCCGGGTTAATATGAAGAATCTCATGATTATACGAGCAATTGAATTCGTTGTGAAAAACATACGGAATTGTGTGGCGTCATGTGATGCACATGATAGCGGTATTTGTCTTCGCCTGATCGCAGTTCATTTACACTAGAGTGTGAAAAAAGAACCCGTATTTCACTGTTTCACATTAAAATTGTTTCTCCTTCATGACAATTATTATTACAATAAATAATAATTTCAATATATAAAATATCAAATTAAAAAATGAACGGCGCGAAAGATCGATGCATCTGGAATGCGAATGATGTGATTCGAGCGCGCGAGACTCATGAGGTTTTTTTCTGAATCACCGTAATATTTATGTTTCGGCCATGAATGTGTGTAACACATAAAAATACAAATTATTATATTCATTTCTAGATTCTACGGTCTAGAAGCTAGAGACTGGAAAATATGTGTCGTTGTTAAGTGACAATAATTTATTTGTATAATGTAAAAAGTAAAGTAAAAAACTGTATTATTATATAGAAAATATAATTAATGCTATAATTTCTTCTTCTTTCTAGGGTTTTATCCAGCCGACAGCCGGTTACCCTTTACGTCCCATGGGACGCATATTCAACCATACACTAGACACCAACACACTTGCGGGCTCCTCTGATCTGGGGTCAGCAGAACGCGAGGCCCTCCGCGACAACACATGCATACAAAAACAAGGGACAAACAACCATGCCCAAGGCGGCACTCGAACCCGCGACCCTTCGGACCGAAGCGCTGAGTCAGTACTCGCTCTTAGCCACTTCGGCCATCCAGGGCGGCTAATGGTATAATTTAAAAGTAAAATATTCATTATGACATTCGTTTTGTGATCTCTCCCTTCTCCCATTCAAAATCTCCGAGTCACGGGCTTCCAGAAGGGGGCCACCCTAAATATTTCTCACATTTGAACTAAATTGCAACTGTTTCAAGAGCAGCCACGATCATTTGGAGATCACCATAAAGACGAAATACAGGCATTTGCCAGCTTTCCAACCCGAAAACTATTTACATAGTCTGAATTTGAACTCAAAAACATAAATTTCTCTAATTAAAACGTAATTGAATATGATATTAAAGAAGATATAACAATATTTTATTAACCTTATTTTTTCAACTAAGTAAAACAATTATTGCGCGTTGATTTTATTTTAATGTCAATATCTCTCTGCTAGTGTACTTCTGCTCGATTGAAGGTGGAGTGGCGGAGGGCTCCACGCACGGGGAGAGGGGAGGATGAGGCGGTTTACTGGGACTCCACGGACGGCGCACGGCGTAGGGTGAGGGGAGAGAAGGGAATACAGGAACCGCAGAACGTGGCCAGCCCCGCCATCACTCGGCCAGAGGCTGCGTGAGGCTGTATATTTTACCTCAGGTTTTTGCCGGGTCGCGCCTGGCACAGCGCCAACTGCAGCACGGGCGGGGAAGCGGGTGGGGAGAGGGGACAAGGGGAAGCGTAGCGGGCGGAACGAGGGCGGCGCACGGGCGGGGACACGGCGGCGGGAGGGCCGAGGACGGGTACGGGGGGAAGGAAAAGAGGCCAAGAACGGCGAGGGGTGAGGAAGGGCGGGGTGGGGAATCCCCGTGAACATGGCGGCGAGATCGCACAGAGGTGAGACGCGAGCGCGGTGGGAAAACGTGGGGGAAGCCGCTGGGGACGGCGGGCGGCCGAGGGGGGGGGAACGGGTTGGGACGCGGGAGGTGGAGAGGGGGTGAAATGAGGGCAGGCTGTTGCTGGCCGTGCGTTGAAAGAAAGATAAGAAGTCCGCGAATCGAAGTGATTGCGTGGGGAGCAAGGACGTTGTGCAAATGTAAAGGAATGGGGCAGAGTTTTGGGCACAGAATCAGGTTCTGCCACGGAATTGGTGAATTCACGGGATTGTTGTACTGCTGCACTTAAAGGATGAGAAACACTTTTTTAAAGAAACGAATTATTACATTTCAACATTAAAAAAGGCAATGGTTCAAATTTGAAATCGGTCACATTTCTTTATTTTTATCAGAACAAGAATAATTACGAAACATGCTAAATTCGTCATTGTTTACAAGGTTCATATATGAAAATTGTAACTCACCGCCAAACATGTTAAATTCGTCATTGGTTGCAGGGCTACCATATGAAAATTTTAACTCACGCCAAAGTGGATTACTGGCATATTTAAAACTATTGAAATAAGTCTTAACAAACAGTCGGCGTGGAAATAAACAACGCATGTTGAGTAGTCTAACCCGTAGCACATTGAAGCTCTGCATGATTACATAAACAAATTCTGTTCCTTGTTAAAGAAACTAGTACGCCTGTACACGTTCCGAACGTGTACTTTCCAAAAAATATTGTTTCCTGCGTAATGAATTTATATATAAAAAAATTAAAAACACCATTTAAAATGAAATATTTATTGTTTTTTCTGAAACTGATCGATAGAACATTTATTAAAGGTGTCAAAACGACTAAATTATTTTTTATTATCTCCTTTCATGCAAAAATTGTTACTGCCACACCTATCCTAAATTATCGTGTTCAAACTAGAAATACCGTACAGAAATATGAATATACCTAGAATTCAAACAAAATGTACAACAAAACCTATCTTACAATCTAATCTCAAGAACAACGTAGCTTAATAGTAGAGGGTTGATTTCCAATGACACAAGTGTTCAACGGCACATATTTACTAGTTATTTTTAACGGATAAGACTTATACTTGAACTTGTGTATACAGACAGCAATTTTTTTCACACAAAGAACGGAACGGCTACAATTTTTTAGATATTTTTTTCAGGAATACAACAAAGTACGACGATGAAAATGTAGCAGGCTCAATGTCTCTTGAACTTTCTGAATTTTTGAAAAACTGCAAATGTTACAAATAATGCGAAAAGCAATGTGCTAAAGCACTCTATCTTATTTTTCCTACTACAATAACAGCATTGCTGCAGTGTAGTATTGGTATACTGAGGCCAATATTGGGTGCCTGCCTTGAAAAGACGCCGGAAAGCGATGTGTTTACCCGCTGAAATACCAGGATTAGAGGATCTTTGGTGAATCTACATCAAGATAGAAGCAACGAACAAGGACAAACACAAGAAGCTGTTACCTAAGGAACGGGTTATCAGGGTACGGGAAAACCAGTCAAAGGCTATGGAGTGTGAGAGCAGGGGTGAGGAAATTCAGGGGTAAGGGACTGGAGTGCAAGTACGTGCTGTCGGGGTGGGATATCGGGGTGAGGGTGTCGGGAGAGGAAAGGGTGTCGGTGTGAGACTCGGGGTGAGGGTGTCGGAACAAAGGTGTCGGGGTGAGCATGTCGCGGTAAAGGAGTCTGGGTGAGTGTGTCTGGGTGAGTGTATCGGAGTGAGTGTGTCTGGGTGAGTGTGTCTGCGTGAGGGAATCGGGGTGAAGGCGTCGGGGTGAGGGTGTCGGGGTGAGGGTGTCGGGGTGAGGGTGTCGGGGTGAGGGTGTCAGGGTGAGGGTGTCGGGTGAGGTGTCGGGGTGAGGGTGTCGAGGGTGAGGGTGTCGGGTGAGGGTGTCGGGGGTGAGGGTGTCGGGGTGAGGGTCAGGGTAGGGTGTCGTGATGGGGGTGTCAAGGTATGATATCGAAGTAGGGTGTAAATAGAAATGAAGTATGGCAAAAGAGGAATCACAGTGTTTCGGGGTAGGTTGAATCGAAGAAGTAATGCCTAAACAAATCGTCCTAATTTTCCTTATCGATTTACGCATCTCCACTCTTTGATGTCGCCATCACCACTCCTTTGCCGACCCTTCCAAGTCTGTGGTGCTACCGCACCTCCATCGTTACGCAAGGGGCTGGGAGAGTTGAGCGACCGGAGGCTCAAGGTGTGTTTGTACACGCTCGTCGGGGTCCTGTCAACAACGGACCATTAATTGAAGTCGTTTGAGCTCGTCACTCAGCAGATAAGCGAGCTCAACCAATATTCGGGAAGTTGGCTCTTCCCTAACATGGCTACCAAGTCTTTCCAAAACTTCGGGCATTTCCTTCGCTCAGAGGCAGAAGAAGGTCTGCCAGAGTAAGAAGGCCGAAATAAATTCATTTATCTTGCACTACCTTCTCCGTAAAATTACCAGATACATCAATGTAGCTATTTGAATTTGATGGTTACGTTGACTAAGATTAACTATTTAACTATTTTTGTGGCAATCTTTCGTTATTCAAATTCTTTGTAATTTCACTCAGAGATATAATAATAAATTTTGAAGGGATAATGCTACACATTAACTACAAATAAAAATATAATAATAATGTTTATAATCAAAACAAAAAACACCAATGTGAAAATTGCAACACTTGACACAACGCAACAGTCCGCAATTAGTCCGGAAGATATCTCTCTCTCTCTTTCTCTACAAAAGGAATATCCGATTTTAAACAAACAAATGATAGAGGAAGAGAAAAGACTCCGCAAAACGAACACTGAGAAAGGTTTAAAAGAAACTATTAGTAACAAAACAGGAGAAGTCATTATCCTGAAATTAACATAAATTCACAAAATTACTGACGTAATCTAAAAAGACTGCTATTTTAGCGCTTTTAAAAATGCATTTCAATAAGTCAATTTTATGCAGTATTCAAATGACGGGAATATGTTAACAAAAATATGATTAATGTTCGAATACTTGTATATTTCAATAGCCTAAATTTATTTAAATTTTCTCCGGAGACTCCATAAATAATCACAAGATTTATTGATGTAATCGCTATTGCAAGAAAATTAGACATATTCTGCAACAATATTTTACGCTATTTATCCGTAATTTTGTAACACCTGATTGAGGACAATTACACGTTTGATACTGTTATTTTTTCAAGAAAGCTTCTCCAGGACCTCAAAAGAAGCATTGCTGTGACTGCTACTGCATCATAAAATAATCATTGGATTTTTCCCATAGGATATGCGAGTTATCTGAAGACAATTTCTCTCAAAAAGCCACATTTTCCAGAATTACAATATTATCGGGATGTTGCAAAATTATGAATGAAAATTCCTGTCGCGTTTACCACGGTATTTTGTCAATAATCAGAACCGTGGATCATGAAGACAAGTTCTGCACTGAAAAATTAATAGAGCTCTCTGTTGCTATTTTTCAAAAAGCGGTTAGTTACTAGGTTAATTATCTCCATGTACCTGTGTAAAACACTTCCAGAAGTTTATTTTCATTATTTGAAATTCGCTTCATGGCATTCGAATCTTACATTTTAATATAGGCCTACTTTCATTTTTAAAGCTATATAAAACCACTAATCACTAAAAAATTCTTCACAGCTTTCTGAAGAACGTACCTATTATTTATATTGTGGGAGATTGTATTTCTTGTAATTAATGGAAGATTTACAAATACTTGCATCGCCAACTGGGTTAATTAAACTACTATAGTATTTAATAATCTACAAGTTTTAAATTGGTTGTCACTATTTTTAATTTTTAACATGTTTATTTTCTTCAGTCCTTTATTTAATTTAGGACGGCCACAATAAATACATGCAAAATTTAATTATTTAATTGATAGAGATTATTTAATTGAAGGAGGAAGAAGAGGGAGAAAAAGAAGAAGAAGAAGAAGAAGAAGAAGAAGGAAATATTAACTTTACCAATATTGTAAATATCATTTTGTCTTCTTCCTTCTGAACTAATTTTATAAATACATTTTCAGTTGTACATGATGAAGGAGACGCAACAGTCTCAGAAACGTCGGCAAATTTCATAGACTAAAATTATGATATAAATTTTAGCTGAATTTATTGTTTGTCCTAAATTTAAAAAAGGGACTAAAATATTGTAAAAAATATGTACTTTAGTATTTACTTTCGAATTCTTAAAACTACTTTGATATGGAAAATAAAGTAAAATATTTATACAAAATGTAGTAAAAGCTCGATTTTGTGTGAACTGTAGCAGTATCCCACGCGACCATCAGAGTCTTTTTAGCACACAACGGATGAAAGATTAAGATATTTTCTTAATTTCAAAATCCGGGCCTTCACTGCTGTTCTCTTTTCTTGTACTTGTCGAGATTTTTCAACTTAATTTTTTAATTTTCTTTAACGTTTTTCATTTTTCATCCCCGTTACGGTGAAGTTTTTTCAGGCAGGGAAATTCTCTAGAAGATTCCCTTTCGGACAATACACTTGGTTAACATTATCTTGTAGTTATTTCTATTAAAGTTCACTTCACTAGAAACCTGCAAGTACACTATTCCGGCACGTTTTCTACCTCTGCATTTCACATTTTGGTTTATTTCGTTTTCGTTTTTACTTACTCTCGTAATCATTTCAACCGAGTCCACAACGAGGCCGTTGACAAGAGTTTTGAAATATTATCATCGATTATTATGAATGAAATTGATTTCATTTGGGTCAGCTGCTATGATTTCACGACTTTGTACATAGAGTAAAGTGCCCGAATGTGGATTACTGTTTACATTTACAACTTCACAAATAAGTGAAAATTTGGAGACTAGTGTAAATAATTACTTAAACTTGTGTTAGAAACACCTGTGGTTAGTATTATTCACTTAAATCTATTAGAAATTCACAATATTTCGTAATTAAAAAAGGTATACATATATTCCACATTACGTGTACCCTCTTCCTAAAGTGGAATAGTAAATGCTTTTTTTCTTTTTAGCAAATAATAAACCCGTTAACGTCTAGAACACCGATTATTTAAGCAAAAATACATATTTGGTTTAATATTACAGACAATTCCTGCAGTCTAAATTATTTTTTCGATTACCTGCACATGAGACGTGAGTCCGGTTCTTGCACTTCTGATACTGTGTCTAATCAGTTGAGCTCTTGGGCCATACATCTCCTCAATACGGCATGGAAAGTCATCACTAATGTAAGAAAACGCAACTTAATGTATACAGTCAAAAAAACCACGTGCATGTCACATACAGCAGCAATGCGGAATATCCTACATTAAGACAATGCTCGTATTCCACTTTAGTGACATAGCGGCCGTATTAGTTTCAAACTGTTTCGCGGTCACAATATGCATTAATGTTCTTTATATATTCTGTGATATTTCCTTAGATATACAACTACCACATACTATGTGGATAATTATTCTAATATTTAGGGCACACGAATAACAACAATTCTTTTTGTTTACTTCTCCAATATGTTTGTTGACACCCTGAAGGAAATACGCTCTGCCACTTCACTCAAGAGCTTCAACTCAAAAACATTATCTACACTCGAGTAGGATCCTTTTCAAAATAATTCCCAATTTTTTTCTCGAGACGTCAGGTCCGATACTCGTATTTAACATTAGGATCGTATTCCACTTAAGGAGACTTCACCCAATACGTAGGTCATTCAAAATGTAACATCAAATACACAATATTACGCGAACTGAACACTCCAGGAATTGGAAACTAGAGTGAAGGAAAATTCACATGTTTTGAGAATGAGTTGACTTAATATGTCATGTACCTACATTTCCTTCGAAAATATTATGCCTAAAATATTATGCCAATAAATTTTATGACATGACCTATGCAATTCAAAGGGCAGGTGAAACAAAATGACAATGCCTTCAGCCCAGAAGAGCAATGAGCAGCACTAGGAATTTTAAGATCAAAGGTCATAAAAACACAATAAATTTATAGAATAATTATAGAAAAGTAGGTAACAGATGTTTTATTGAAAGAAACGTGTACGAGTGGGGAGATACCTTCGAAAAGAAACGGATGTCAGTCATTGCAAGCAACACACTTGTCCCAGTAGTCACTTCTCAACCCTCTGACACCAGGCAAGATCGGTTCCATTCTATTCCAGGATATTAATATACCTATTTTGGAGCACTATCAGAAAAAGTGTGAAACAATTGCAGCTCAATATTGTAGAAGCTCAATATTGTTGCAGCTCAATAACGTTCTCAATGCAGCTCAATATTGTAGAAGTGGATAAAACCAGCAATAAGAAATCGACGCACAGGTATACTGGCACGAAGGGTTCATCTCATTCCCCGTGCTGCAGTACCAACCCTTGAAATAATTTCAAAATTGAAATTTTCGATCCTAAAACATGCCTCACAGTTTTCGAATCTTGCTCCATTGTATATTTATACGTTTGGATTATTATACGTTTGCAAATGAGATGTCGGCGATATGAGAGCGTTGTCGAGAGGAGAATGCGATGGATTTTTGGTTAAGGAATCTTCAAATGTTTCTTTTTAAATTAAAATATTATAAAAAAATAACTCTCCTCATATATAATAATTAAAGTTTGTAAACTTGTCATTTCAGTATCATTAATTTATCTAAATAAATTGAATGAAATACATATACATATAACACATAATTTGTTTAAAAAATTCTCGATAGTGATGAAAAATTTACCAACATCATGTAGATCTTTTTTGAAAAGTCCTTCCCTTTAAATTTTTGTGATCACTATAATTGTCAGTTGCAAAAGTGTACGTTTACACCATACTATTTTAAACACGATTTTTGAGGATTCACGTTAAATTATATTACATACAGTAAGATATTGGTATAGCAGTTTAGTTTTGTCTGAAAACGATAGAGTACATCTTGACACATAGATTTTAAGATATATGCGTACAAATTTTTAACAGTATTATGGGCATGCGTATTCATATAGTTTGAGTTTATATACAATTGAAAACACAGAATAATTCACAACATTTAGAATGTTAAAAAACACATAAATGAGGCATTCAACATAAAAACCAAATGAATACGTGCGTCGAGAATGGTAGCACAGTAAAATCTCTCCAAGCCAGACCCTGAACAAGCCGAAAACCGGCTTTAATCGAAAAAAAAAAAATTCATGGCTGTCAAGTTAATAACACAGGATAAAACGCAACCTGTTCAACGCGGAAATGAAACTGCTTTTCATGTCCCGGGAAAGAAGAACCCCTCTATAAAATGGAATTCTCGTGAATATAATGCACTTAGCTGAGTGGTTGTGGTGGAATATACTCCCAATGGAATGTATATGTAGGCCCATTTTAAGTTCTTTGTACCTGCGACATGCATTTTCGTCGTTGCAGTACTACAACGGAGCTGGAAAAGGGGGGGGGTTCAACTCGCCGCGAAGATCGGAACTGGATGCAAAGATAGATTCAACCTGACGAGACACGTTGCTCAATATTTGACCTAAAATCGCAATGTTTGCGTTCATTGTCGGTGTCAATACCCAGAATGCTGGTACCTGAAAGTGGAGAGATAACCCTCCATGAAGATATTCTGTTGTCCCTGAAGTAGTCTGCACTCCGGAGAGCGGGTGTGACGACCGCTGGCGTGGGGGAATTGTCACTCTTCGGACTCGCTGAGCGTGGGAAGGTCTTTGAACAAAGCTCTTATCGACGTTTTGCGCATCTCCCTGCACCATCTAGATTGATTGATTGATTCAGGGCGCGCCAATTACTAAGATCATTGGACCCGTAAGTGTAGTGCACGTTTGTTTGCGGAAAGTGGCAATGATCTTCCCCCGCTGGACCACAAGATCCGGCGCAGACCTCCCCGTCGGCTTGTGAGGTTCTTTGCAACAAGGTATCCTCCAAAAGGAGCCACCGTCCAGACGGTACAAGCTCTAAGCTCCCGACATGTGCGGTAGTGTAGTGCGTGTAAGTGTAAGCGTGTATAAGTAAGCGGTGAGGATAGGACAAGGAGGAGGAAGGAAATATCTCGCACGGTCGGCAGCCCGTTTGTTAGAGTACTGCTCCGGCATTCGCCCAGTGTTGATCGGAGAAGCCACGGAAAAATGCAGATCAGAGAAGCCGGCCGTGACAATTCTCCTCCACACAGTGGTTGAACTCGACCTAGCTAATTAGCTAGTGTCGAAAACCTGCCAGTGTCGGGACTCGAACCCTAGGACCTGCCGATCAGAGACCCTACAGTGATATCAACTGATGCTCTGAATAACCTAAGCCTGTGCACCGCATTGAGAAATGTAAGAATCGCATTACCCAATGCCATGCAATAATGTGGTTAAAGAAACAATTCCCTCAGTGCATACGTATGTTAATTCCCTGCAATTTGTTCCACAGTTACAAAATTTTGCACTAGTTGCTAATAACCCAGAACTATTGAAGCGTTTTTCAACAGCAAAATATTTTTGAAGACGTGTCAGTAAGTGGAAGCCGTTAATAAGCCAACATTGGATGAATTTTGGAAACTAATATTTTAGAGTACGATTGCGATGTTTGTTCATTTTACATTCAGAAACTAAGAGTATTTCAGAACTAATTATTTTTGTGTTCGCCTTTAAATGCGCACGGATGTTAATATGTACGTGTATTTTGATCATAATTAAGTTATATCATTTCTAATTTTTGCTGAGGAAATATCAGTAATATCACAAAAGCGTCAAAAACAGTCAAAACTGAATAAAATGAAAAAAAACTAATTATATTCGTCACGAGTGATTCCGGCTTAGACAAATTTTTCTCTACTAAGTTAGTTGTAGAAACAGAAAAATATATTTAATATTTGTTCTGGTAAGAAACAGTGATTGTATACATTTTCAAGACTTTATACATACATTTTAATGTTAAAGATTATGAATAAATATTAAAATGAGCTAATGCATTTTTATGTTTCATTCAACTTACACTTGGTAATTGACTACCATTGACACACAGGTATTCAATTGAAAATATAATTAGAAAGATGAGTCACATATGTTTAGAATCATGACGTCGCATCACATCAACATGCGACAACGAACAGACATAACATGAAATAATTAATACATCAACAAAAGGATGAAAGTTGATCTTTGATGACTTCACAATCAAATATTTTCTCAATATTTTTACCCACTTTTCTTTTATATTAAACTAATTTATAAAGTCTTAAACGCTATGTAAATATTTCATTAGACGTGTACAAAAACAATTTGCGATCTTTTTTCAAAATTACAAAATCTGTTTACAATAAGTCTCCATCGTTACATTTTCTGAAAATGCACTTCATAGATCAACTTTCATTAAGAACGCACCAAACGGTGACGTTAGCTGCGATTGCCAGGCCAAGAACGGGCGCGCAGGAGCAGAATGTGGTGTGAATTAGAGTTACATTCTCAAAGCATTTTGATTACCCGTATGATATGCAAAAAATGTTAATAATTGCTTTCAAGAAGCGTAAAAACCATACATACAAATAAAAACGCATGAAGATTAGCAAATGAATGTTGCCGACAGTTTGTGGTATTCAATGTAATAGGTAGAGAAATGTAAAATTGGATAAATTAGTTGACAGAATTTAGAGAGATCAACATTCCGGTTGGTATTAACGTATATAAAAACTGTATACCGCACGCCCACGCAATATAATTCCTGGACAGGCAAATAATAACAATATACTAACAAGGAAATTATTTTACTTGCGAGAAACATATTTTTTTGAAATTTTGGTCATTGAACCAGGACCTACCGCTAAATCTGTAAGCGATAATCGTTCTTCAGCAAAACATCACCAATGTCATTTTGAAGGCCAACGAATATTATACCCACAATGCACATATCGCACCATAACTGCAAGTACTTTCAAAACAGTACTTGGACAATATGAAAGACTTCAAAAGAGACATTTAAGAAAGTTAGCATCGTGAAATCATTGCAAATATTAAATATCACTGCTGAAAAAGGCCACCTTGCAAGTTCAAAATTGTGTCCAAATACGAATTGCACCAATTTTGTCGTTAAAAATTCCGCGCAAGACATGGATGTTTTCAGTTGTAGCGTGCTGTTCCTTATCAGTTTACCCTGCTTCATCCTATCATCTCTAATGCTTTCCCCGAATTCCATATCCCGGTAAATTTGAGTGAGAGTATATAATGTATGAGATAAAATATATAGACCCACGGGCTACTGCGGTCAGTGCCATTTAGTTGAAACCTTGCTCCCTACCATTAAACCCAACCAATCACCATCGGCCTCAAGAAAAAAAATTGTTTTTGAGAGAGTGTGTTGAGACAGATAGGGGTAAGATCCACTGGTGGGGACTATCATTGACTCCGAAATGTGTAAGAGAGGAACTAAATAGAAAATCAATTAAATCCTCTGCTGACTGACACGTCGATGGCACTTTTGAAGTAACTTCCAATATCATAGAAATTGTGGTAAACACAAAGCATAGAACTGTGCATGATGCGAGACCTACGTTGTTTTACACTTTATTTATTGTGCCTATAGAAACAATTTACAGTTCTGAAGTAAGGTCAACTTTCTCATCCTGAAGTCCTTTCTGAAGTATACATTGTTTACAAATGTATTAATTTTTTTCAGGAATGGTGCATTAGCCTATAATTTTACCTTTCCTATAAATAAAACTTGTCTCGGGCGAAACACGGCGAAACAATCTTACGAACATTTTATAAAACTGTTTTTATGAGCGATGATACTTTGTATGTCCCACCTTTTGCTCTTAGCCGGTTTGCATGCAAAGGTAATGTCGACCTGTTTAAGATTGGTATATTGAGCATTGACCAATATACAGTACAGTACGGCTACAGTACGGCACTGCATTACACACAGCTACATTGGGTTCAATCGGCAACGAAAAACATCGGAAAAACTAATGTTTGCAATAAAGCTTGGTACGGACTAGTAAAAAACGCTAGTGTCACGAAGAGCATTTCCTACCTCTAACAAGGAAACCTTGATTTTTCAGGACATACGCAAGACATGGATTAACCATTGCTGATTCTGTCATATATTATCCCCACTGAAATATCATGAACCATCCCCAGCTTTCCCACCTTGATGAATGATCGGTCTGCGCAAAATCTGAAAATAAAATGGGCGTGCGTGTGTGAAGTGTGGCTCCACGTCCCGTTCCTGGCGCGGCGGCAGCAGGGGTAGCAGGACTTACCTTTGGCTCCTTCGGCCGAGCTGTCTCCCTTACTGCTGCATGAACTTCCAGAATCGGGTTGGATTTGGGTGGGGCGGCCGTTGCAACGCAGCGAGCCGTTCTGTCCGCGGACCAGTCCCAGCGGTGGCGCGACGTCGGGGAGTTCTGACAGACACGTGGTCTGCAACAGAAGAGGCCGTACGCCGCCCGTTAGGTTACATGTTAACGGATGCTGTAGAAAGTGAATATTTTGTGTTCCACAGCACTTGAACTACGATGGTCATTTCCCCGGAGGTTGGTTGGTTGGTGATGCCGGGCGCGTCAACAGCTTAGTTCATTATTCCCGGAAGTGTAGTGCATGTTTTACCCTCTGGAGCGGTGATCTTCCCTCGCTGGATGGCGAGATCCGGCGCCGACCTACCGTCGGCTACGGGAATTTCCCCCTAACCAGGACACTCCTACCAGTGGTGCACTGCCCCAGTCGAGACAAGCTCTAAGCTTCCGACCGGTCTCCCGAAATATGTGGTAGTGTAGTGCATATTAGTGTAAGTGTGTGTGTCTAAGGGGAGAGAATACGACAAGGAAGGGGAAGGAGCAATCGCGTGCGGTGGCCCGTTTGGTTGGGTACTGCTCCGGCATTCACCTCGTGTTGATCGGAGAAACCACGGAAAAATACCGATCAGAGCAGACGGCCGCTAGAATTTTCCTCCAGACAGCGACTGAATCCGACCTAGCTGAAAAGCGAGTGTTGAAATTCCTGCCACCATCAGGACTCGAACCTAGGAACTCCCGGTCAAAGGCGCTGCAGTGACATCAGTTGATGCACTGAGCTACCGCTCCCGTTTTTTCGGTAGTGTGGTAGAGGTTTCGGATTAATTGGGTGATTCCGGACGCGACAACTGCTAAAGTCATTATTTTCTTAAGAATAGTGCAAATTTATCGCGAGAGGGGCAATGATTTTCCCCCACTGGATAGCGAGATCTGGCGCCGACCGCTTGCGGGCTTTCTCCCTAATCAGGGTGTCTCTCACCAGCAGGGTGCCGTCCCAGTCGCGGCAAGGCCTAAGCTCCAGACATGTGTGGTAGTGTAGTTCATACAAGTGTAAGTGTATGGTGGAGTAAGGAATGAGGAAGTGGAGTAAGGAATGAGGATAGGACAAGGAAGAGGAAGGAAAAATCGAGCGGGGTCCGTCGCCCATTTTTTAGGGTACTGCTCCGGCATTCGCCTGGTGTGGATCAGAGAAACCACGGAAAATTACTGATAAGAGGAGCCCACCTCTAGAATTCTCCTCCAGGTCTCGGTTGAATTTGATTTAGCTACGCAGCTAGTGTCGAAAATCCTGCCACCGTCGGAAACCGAATTTCAGTACCTTCTGGACAGGAGCACTGCAATGATATCAACTGTTGCCCTAGGTAACCTTTATCGTTAGGATGCTTGGAAAAGGGAGCGAGTGTTTTGTGTTCCTACGCGCTGAAACTGCTATGGTCATTAGTTCTGGAAGTGTGGTGGACGTTATAGATAGAGAGGTTGTGGTTTACGTGCCCCACTAGGATGCAAAATTCAGGGTCGACCAACACCTTGGGAGGTGAAAAAGCATACTACTTTGCTTTTACGAAAAACTTTCGCCCCTTATCCTTTCTCACTTATCTCGTATTTATTTGATACACCATTTTATTTGTAAGCGAAATTCCTCCACGAATATTAAAACTGCTTTTGTCATGTCCGTATTTTTAAGCACTGCGAAGGTAAAAGGTAAGAAATTTAAAAAATATAATTAATGAAAATAAATGTTTGCTACCTTCTTTCACACTGTTTGATATGATACTACGGAATCGTGTCTGTGATAAATATTTAACAACATACACAAATGTTAGTATCGTGCGGTTTTTGCTTCAAGATAGATGTAACGCCGGCGGCGCTAGCCGAATTCGTTTACTACGCTCCGTGAATTCACGAAGGTTAAGCGAATTCGAGACTCGCGGGTTCGTGGTTGGGTGACCGGCCAGGAACTTCGGGATCTAACGGCGTCGAGCCCCTGGCCGAAGGGATAAAAGGCACTGACTGACTGCGACATGACGAGACTTGACAAATATTTAAAAAAATAAAGCACATTAATGGAGGATTACTCCCCAGTGTAAAGCGCTCAACGCCCCTTAAGGGCTTAGAGACGCGTTGCGTCAAGGTGTAGACGCAACAAATTAGGGTTAGAGCTGCGCGAATGTATTACTTTTGTACCTAATGGAACTACGATTTCTATGCACACCAGTGAATGTACCCGCATTGAAAAAGACCTTATAGCCACCACCTTGCTGACTCGACTGTATTACTTATGCACACATATGTTACATCCATCTCTCAATTTCCACTATTCGTGGGTGATGGACTATAATACGATTTGCTACTGGCAAAACGAAATATGACCGTACCACCAGGTGACCATCTACAGCATATGAACCATTCCACGTAAAATCGCACAAAAAAACACGAAAATTTGACATTTATATTTTCTATTATGTTCTATATTTTTCTTCTATTTAATGTGTGGATCGAATATGTTATCACGAATATTTTTATTTTTTCTCCTAAATTTATACTTTCCGAAATATTTCATGATGAAATTTGCTAAAAATTACGTGCATCAGCAACTTAGAAGTTTCACATAATTAAATACACTAATTATAGGAACTTCGTTCAAATTCCATTTGAAACTTTTTATTCATTTATTTATTTTACGTAAAAAAACGTTAAAAAGTTAAAAATATAGTTAAACTAAAACTTGAAACCTAAAAAATTGAAACTTGAATATTTTTCTAAACGATAAGCTAAAAATTTAAAAGAAATATTTATAAACGCATTACAGTTTGGTTGACAACTCAAAAAGCAAAGTGGGATCGCAGTAACTGGAAAAACATTATTTGTTTACGAATCAGTGTGTATTAGATTGCTGCAACAAGTGAGCCATTCCACGTCAAATCGCACAAAACAGGTCCAAATTTGACCTTCATAGATTTAATGATTTTCTAATTCTTTCTATTTATTATATGGATAAAATATGTCAATATGGGTACCTTTATTTTTTCTAACTTTATTATTTTTTGAAATATTTCATGTTAAAACTTGCTAAAACATTATACACTTATCTAAATGAATACACTAATTATACAAACTTCGTAAAAATTCCATTTGAAACTTAAAAACCTGTTTTTTATCTTTTGCAGAATGTCTTTTCCTGAAATTTTTTAAAAACATGGTTATTTTTTAAAAACATTAAAACAATATTTATAAACTCATTACAGCTTGGTTCACAACTCCACTAAAAATCAGAGTGGGATCTGAGTAACTTACAAAATATGATTTGTTTACGAACCAATGTCTAGTAAATTTCTGCAACAGATGCGTTTCCTGCCTTACTGGCCGGCAGTTCCTTTGAATATTGGAGTAATTTAAGTACTTCTTAAGAACGATTATATTTGGCTATTCAATGACGGAGTTAAATAATTATATTAATAAATATCGTATTGTTTATTTGCCTTAGATATATTTTTGTTCTGATGACATTTTCCGCCAGCCAGGTGAGCTTTTGAGATGAGTTTCTCAGCAAAAAGAACAAATTAAATAATGTCAATTCGTAGTGGACGTTTGTTATAAGCACAATATCATATAGGATTTAAAAAATACTCGTCAGTCAATACTATATTTTTACAACAAAACCTTTCACGCTTGCAATCAAGAAGCAAAACTTGGTGCAAAAAAGGGAAAATATAAATAAAATTCATTTACGAGAGAAAATAAAAAATTTTGATAGTAAACATAAGAGCGATGTATTCGAGTTCAGAACGATCATTATTGCAGATCCAGTCGGTAGTAATTACGATTGAAGAGGAACTAATGCTCCTTAGGAAGCAATTCCGCTGCCGCCTGAATAATTCTCCCCATGACCGCGCGCCGCAGTGACCCGCAGTGCCACACAGCACCCCCTTCCTCGGCTGCCCCCTCCCGCGCATTAGTGTCCAATGACGTCGCCCGCGAGGTGCTCCGGTTGGCCCGGTCCTACTGACTACTGTAATCGTTTCCCGCGTGCCCGAAAACCGCGTGCAACTTGTAATACACGTGTAAGCGGCTTTAATTGTCGGCCAAGCGCTCCACAGCTGCCGTGTTTGGCCCAGCTCCGCCTCCGCGTTGCCCCCATCACTCCCGACTGTGCGCCGCCACGCGCCACTCCGACTCTGCTCCACTCCGCGTCACTCGGCTCTCTGGGTCACTCTGCCCTCTGCGTCATCTGTCCTCCGCGTCACTCTGCCCTCCGCGTCACTCTGCCCTCCGCGTCACTCTGCCCTCCGCGTCACTCTGCTCTCCACGTCACTCTGCCCTCCGCGTCACTCTGCCCTCCGCGTCACTCTGCCCTCCGCGTCACTCTGCCCTCCGCGCCACTTTGCCCTCCGCGTCACTTTGCCCTCCGCACAACTCTGCCCTCCGCGTCACTCTACCCTCCGCGTCACCCTGCCCTCGTCGTCCTCTGCCCTCCGCGTCACTGCCCTCCGCGTCACTTTGCCCTCCCCCTCACTTCGCCGTTCCCCTACTCCGCCATCCGCGTCACTACTTAGCTCCGCTAGATTATCTTAGATTTGAAAGATGTTTCTATCGTTCCTACGACCCATCCTTGTATTAATAGAGTTAATTTACAATAAATTGTCATTTATTCACGAAATGTAATGACAATTTTAAAAAATATTTCGTATAGATGCATCAAATGCTCAACTTTATTACGTTCGGAACTTCAACTCCGATATTACATAGAGAATAATTGCTAAATACTAAGAAAAAAAACAGAATTCTTTTTATATTTCAATATGTATTGACCAATATATCTGTAGGGCAGAGATTGTGGTTCTTATTTCTATTTATTAATAACCCTGGGGGCGACTAAAGACATTACTCAATTTCAAAGAACATGAATGTTCGAGTGAAAGTTATTGGGACTGCGAATGTTTTGTATACGAGAGTTCCCATGGTTCTCGTCACAACTTCACCGCATCTCGACTCGCGAGTACATACCACGGTTTTTCTCATGACGTCCGGTATTTACCAGACGCAAATTTATGCATTAGCTGAGACCGCAGAAGCCCCTGGTGGAAAAATCCAGAGGATGACATTTTTAATAGCAAATTCGCCTCCCTTCTTGTTTGCTGTTCTTTATATGTTTAAGTTTGGTGGTGATGCCAGTGTGTAAAGTGGAAATTGTTTCCACAACATAATTATAATAAAGCTGTAAAGGATACAAAATGAATATCAAGGGGTCTGACAAGGGCTAAGATCCAAAATCTGTAGCTTATTTGCCGATGCAAGTAGTTTCTGTTACGAGGAAGAGAATAGTTATGTTTATAATTGTTTTCTAAAAACTTTGCTTCCTACATTTATACACCTTCAGATTAATACGCAACTGGCAGTAGGGGTTCTGGAGCGGAAGAAAAAGCAATTGTACTTCTTTCCGACTCATCATTTTTTTAAAAGTTTCCAATTATGTTTTCACCAGCTGGGTGGCTTAGGAGATCGACTATTGTCACTGCGACGATGAGAAACCACGCAAGCTATAGATCTGAGTAGCTAATCGCTGAATTCTTCTTAAAACAGCGGCTGAATGCAGCCTCGTTTAGCTAGATAGCTAGTGTCGAAAATCCGGCCACCGTCGCGACTCGAACTCTAAGATCTTCCGGTCTGAGTCGCTGCAGAGAGAGAGAGAGAGAGGGGGGAGAGAGAGAAGGAAAGAGAGAGAGGGGGGGGGCAATACTAACTTTGAGTTAAACTCGGCCGGAGTAAATGGTACTGTATAAGATATTAACAATTGGTTAAATATTAACAAAATAGTAAACTTATGCAAACAGTTTAAATGAAGTTCACTATTTCAAATAAACAACTGCATTCTACATTGAAATAAACAAACTGCAATTATCGATGTTAAGGTAAAATTTTGGGGTTTCTGAATTCAGTCAATCCTCTAATGGAAGGTCTATTTAAATGACCTGGACACAAAACTAAGTTCTAGTCGACCTACCGTCGACTAGGGGGTTTTCCCCAACCAGGCATCTCCCAGCAACGGGGCACCGCCCCAGTCGGGGCAAGTTCCAAGTCTCCGACCGGTTTCCCGGCATGGGTGGTAGTGTAGTGCATGTTAGTGTAAGTGTGTGTGTATAAGGGGTGAGGGTAGGACAAGCAAGAGGAACGAAAGATCTCGCGCGGTCCGTGGCCCATTTGTTAGGGTACTGCTCCGGCATTCGCCTGGTGTTGATCGATGAAACCACGGAAAACTACCAATCAAAGCAGCCGGCCGGTAGAATTCTCCTCCAGACAGCGACTGAAATCGACCTAGCTGAAAAGCTAGAGCCGGTCCGAGGCGCTGCAGTGACATCAGTTGATGCACTGAGCCACCACTCCAGGTGTGTGAGTTAGTGTGGGGCATATGAGTAGGGGAAGGTGTTGTACTTTGGACATATATTTACCTTGGATGTAGGCTAGTTTTTGTTCTGCCAAGCGATATATGTGAATATTACTGAATGCAGTTCGTAAATCTGTCAATAGTGGCCTCTGTGCTGTTGAATTTGCTTATTTGGCAGTTCAACTGCAGTAGAAATTATTAGAAACATAAAATCACTTGTCAAAAGTAAGTACTCTTCATTAGTTTCTCTTAGTTACAGAGCAAAAATATGCCAGATCACATTGGAAACATAAGCAATTCCTGATTCTGTATTATTTTAAGAGCAGAACAACGTGTTTGAAATAAAGCTCATCCTTACCTCAAAATGACAAAAAGGAATGCACTTCAATGTGTTGTACCTCGGACCTATCAAATGTGCTGTACCTTGGACAGATCCGACTCACACTATTTCCCAAATTATAGTACTATTCTATTTTATGTAATCTATTTACGTTTATATTTAAAAATAAATGGAAAATACCGATGTTTTCAAAATTTTATTTTCAGAAAAAATAAAATGCTGCGAAGTGCAATCTGTGTCAAGAGAATACCGATAATCAAGGAGGACATTGAAAAAAGCCATAGTTATGGTGTTGAAAAACATATTTCAATTTTTGTGATTATTTATTATTATTAAAAAATACGAAGGAACATACTTCTATATAGGCAATCGACAAGAATGATGACTTAATGAAGTTTCCAGATCCAGTTCTAACCGGAGGATCTGTTCGACAGCTTCAAAAGTTTACACTTGAAATTGACTTATTCAGTGTCTGTTAAAACTTATTTTTTAAATTTACTATAGACTCTGTTCATTTGAAAATGTTAATTATGCTTTATTTCATTTTCAGATATTAATGTTTACTGAAAAGTTAGAAAATAACTTTGTTCTTACCATTATTTTTTCAACATAATTATGAACAGTTCAACGTACATCTTTATTCGGTTCTAATTACACTTTTTTAAGTTTGAAAAAGCCAACCAATAATGTTGTCAGACTACATGCTTGAAAAAAATGTGTGTGGTGTACAAAACTCTACAATATCCGTTAATATTTTTTCGGACATTTTTTGTCCAGAAACGGCAAAATTAAAGACACAAACGTCAAAATATGTCCGAGGTACTTTTTCCCCTATAATACACACAGTGTACAGCAGACGTGTCAAATCACGTCCGCACCAACTACTTGCGCACATGAGAATCCTGGCGCTTCTTCCCGTTAATCCCCTCGCATTTCCCCTCCAAATCCGGAAAGGGGTGTGCACGCCCTATTCGAAGCGGCGCCAAGCATGTAATAGTGGCTACATACGAAAAGATATTTGTCAGATTTGTTCTACCAAACATTCGAGATTTGAATGATGGTAATATTCCTTACTATTAATTACTATTTTCTTTTTTCTTTTCTTTTTTGATTCAGTCTTGTGTAAACATTTTTGCCAAGTGGCAAGAATATGTTTGAAAGATTTCTATATTTTCGTTTTGTGTTATATTTTATTAAATCGTACAGATTTTGTGAATCTAGCAATGAGTTATTATGAATAAATAACTATACGTTTACAATTATCTCTTACAGAAGGGAAGCTTTTTTAACAGACATGACTATTTGTGAAAGACCCCAAGAAGTGAATGCAATCACTGCCCTCTTAAGTAAATATATTACGAAATCAAGATACTTTCAATTCAAAATATTTAATTTCACTCTCAATTGACAACTTAAATTTTGATTGATGTATTAATACAGTTTAATGAATCATTTCTTTGATTTAGTAGCGGAAATAGGAATTAATATAACTAACGTTGGAGCAATAACTGGTAACTGACTTCTTGAGAAGACTGTCATGGGCCAAATACTCAGAGAAGTACCAACATCCCGGAGCGATTTGTACAACTCTTACCTGTAAATCTCGCGCCAGTTGCTCGGGATGCAGTGCCCGCGAGCTCTAGTAACCTAGTTATCTTGCCCGCGACCTTGACATGCCTGGTAAGTAAGCAAGGTTAGTATTTAATGTTACATAAGTAATAAATACGTCAAACGCAATGTATCTGTATAAGAAGAAACGGTTTATGCGGTACTTTATCAGTCATAGGATAATCAATTCCAACAAGGTATTACACTAACTATGAATATAATAAGAACAATTAAGCGCATTAATTTTACGGGTAACGGTCCAACCATGGTAAAAGGTGTCCTCCGAAATATTACCTTTTCTTGTCTCAAATATTAAAATTAGGATTTGTGCTTAACAATTGTTAATAAAACGGAAGTGATGACCCAAATTGTTGTTTTATTCTGACGTAAGGACATGTAAATATTTTTGGAATCACTATGCTTCTGGGGTAGCAATATATGTGCGTTTTATTGCTGGAATTGTATTATTTTCTATTATTCTAAAATATTTACTGCATTCTATTTTGTAGATAAGAGTGAATAATGGTAATAGATCATCAAAGTATTTAAAATACAATGCAATTTTGTCAGTTCGAATAATCTATTGGACAAAAACATTTTCACTCTGTGTTTTTTGCGTAAACGACAAAAGAAAACCTCTACATTGCTCATAAGACAATATCTACGATATCGTTTTATATTCATCGGTCATTGCCTGAACTAGTTTTTTAGTACACAACTTGAAATATTTTCTTAGGTAAGTACCTCTAGTTGAAGCAGCAAAAGAAGAATGAAAGACAAGGAAGGAAAATAAATGTATGAAAAAGACTGAACGGAAATTTAAACAGATCTATTACAACAACGATTATCTTTATAACTACGAAAAGGAGACTACCACTCTAAAGATTCGCATTCACCAAGAAACAGCTACCAAGAATTTTTCTTTCGTTCACAATGTCAGCCCAGCTACGTCTCCAGCATACCGTCACTTTCCCGCTCTTCCGTGTTATCCTGACGAGCAAAATCAACATTTAAACACTAATTCCTCCGAAATTAACGGCGCCTGAGGAACGACGTCTTCGCGGCGGCAGGCGGAGCCGCTCGAAGCATACATTATGCAAAAACGGGCCCTTTGTCGTTCTATGTCGGCGCCCGCTCGCTTCGCACCCCGCGAATGCCGGAGAAGAAAGCTGCCTTCGGCCGCTGGAATTGCCCGATGACGGGCTTCTCGCTTCCACTTGCGTGGCGTTTCAACCTCGCTCTTTGTTGCTCTGGGAAGTTGTGCTCTCTATGGAGCTCCCTTCGACCTTCCTGGGGTATCGCCTCTCCTTTGCGTCTTTCATTCGGTGAGGTGTTTTTTTTTGCGTGGTTCAGAATGCGTCCCCCTAGTGCGAGCTAATTAATTTTTGCTTTTTCGGTCCAGTTTCTTCGATGCCCTCTTTATCATTTAGTTGATTCTAGGGAGACGAGTATGTATAAGGCAATAGTCTTACGTAATAGTTGTCATTAACCATGAGACTGTCATTTCTATCAAATTTATTCAATGGATCCAAATTATTTGAGACAATTAGTCGAGCAGAGTTCTTACTCTTATTAACTTATTGATTAAGTATTTGTATTGAATAAGGGTCGAGTACTTGTTGTTCTCTTGTAAAGGTTCAAGAGACCACTGTTTATATTGTAACCTATACTTTTTAGGCTTTTTCGACTTTTCTTTTCGTTAGAACCCGCTAGAATTCGACTTAGCTGACAAGCTACTGTCGAAAATCCCGCCACTGACAGGACCCTAACTTTAGAACCTTCCGGTCAGAGGCTCTGCAGTGACATCAGTTGATACCTGGAGCCATCTATGCCAGTGGACAGTGAGGAACGCACCATGGCGTGGCCTAGTCTTACCCTGTTTCTGACGGCAGTGTAGATATAGCCCATCTACGAGTAACGGGTTCTTGCCTAACAACCCAGTCTCCTACCTCACCTAGGTAGGCCACGTACGGCGGGGTCGTAAGCCGAATATCTTAATTATGCTCCGTGAAGTCACAGAAATTAAGCAATTCGAGAATCCGCGGATGTCTAGTCGGGTGACTGGCTGGTAACCCCGGTTAATAAGAGCGCCGAGCCCTTGGACGAAGGGATCAGACTGGGACGTGACGAGACTTGACAAAAATAAAATTTAATGGAGGGTTACTCCTATAATATACATAAGCTCTGAACGTTCAACAAGGGTTTGGAGGCGGTTTGCGTCGATGAAGGCTCAACAAATTAAATAAAGATGGGATGCTGTTGGATATGAGATGTGTGTAGGGAAGAAAGGTTTACCATTTCAGGACTCATTGATAAATATCCATATTGAGGTAGAATTCCAACACTCGAAACTGAACCCACAGCTCGAATCGAGCACTTAAGATTATGATTTTAATTTTGCCAGATCCAATGTTTACTTTATCATCGGTCTGACCTTGGTGTTGCTTTGCGCCTTCCGTGAGTTTATTTCAGCCTCGTTTTTTCCTGTTTCTAAACTACCCTCTTCAATCTTAACTATCGTTATCGTAGTAATTTCTTCTCGGTATCATTCTGAATACTGGAGAAGAAAACTTGCTGGGATCTAATGTTGACCTCTCGCTGGCACTTGCACAGTGTTTTCTTCGCTCTTCGACGCACTGGAAAGCTTTTGAGTTATTTCTAGAACTCCCTTTAATTCCTTAATTTTTCGCCTCGCGTCTCTTAATTCTTTATGTATTTTATTCTTGTTGCTTGCGTGATTACAGTTTCTCTTCTGAGTCTCGTCCTGATTCGTTTGATGGATTGATTTATTAGCAATTTCGGGGGCGTTAACTGCTAAGATCATTAGTCCCGTAAGTGAAGTATATGTTTCTTCCGGTAGTTTGTGATCTTTCCCTCTGGATGGTGAGATCCGCCGCCGAGCTACCGTCGACTAGCGGGTTTTCTCCAACCGAGTTTTTCCCACCAGCCGGGCACCGCCGCATCTCTAAGCTCCCATCAAGTACTCGTTCTTTTATACGACGATGATCTTCCTTCTAGTTAGACATGGTATTCTTCTTGATCCTGCTGTCTTCTTTATATGTTTAGTTATCTAGCTCTGATTATTCTTTTCATTTAACGCTATTCCTCATTTGTTAGTCTGTATATATTTCTCTTCGGTTCTTAATTTTCATGCTCCAGTTTCACTAATCTCCCATGTTTCGTGAAGGTTTCCCTGACTACTTTTCCACCATAATATTTCTTTCCTTCTTTTTTTCTTTTTTTAATGTTTTCTTGATCTTCCTCTGTATTATTAACCACCACTTCTGTATCTCTATTGACTTCCTTCCCTTTGAATCTCTTTTCCTCCTTTTCTCTCTTTCCTTCTTTCTCTTTCTTCTCTCTTTCCTTCTCTCTCTTTCCTTCTTTCTCTTTCTTCTCTCTTTCCTTCTCTCTCTTTATCTCTCTCCATTCCCTTCTGTTTTGGGCCTGTGAAATCCCACTCCGTTCTTTGTGCAAGCTCAAATTATCTCGTTCTCGAGCATCTGACTTGTGCCCAGTAAATCCCCCATCGACGTTTACAACCCTTTTCTATCTTGTTGCATGGGGGGAGTTCTTTTCAACACGAAGTTCTTCAAGGCGCACTTTTAAGGCGTCACTCTAATTGATTTCGAGTAATGACGTCAGGAGCGCCACAGTCGCTTCTAGAAAGGCGGTGTTAATGAAATTGACTGTTGGTGAATGTTTAATGGGCTGTCTGTGGGAGTGACGTAATTACTCTTTCACTGTACTTCAAGCGCTCCCAATATGCCCAATATGGGTCCTAAGATGGTCAGATAAAAAATATACGAAATGTTTGGAAGCAGCAAAATGTTATTTGCGTCAAAGTGTTGGAGAGGAGGAGGACGTTTTCTTATTTTTAACACGAGTCATAATGGCGATATTAATACAAAATTGGCTATTTGTCACTAAAACGTCAGATATTGTTATTTATTTACATCGTATTCTATAAGAGCATTTTTTTCGAACAATGAGGGCATTTTGAATAGACGTGACTTGTAATCTATTTATGGAGTTGGTGAAATTTTCGAATATTTGTTCAAAACAAAGTTGTTATCTGAGACGCCCAAGAGACAACCAAATGATTGTTTGTCAATTTACAAAATCGTGCGATCTAAATCATTGTTACTGCATTATATGAACTTCAGAGAAATCGCACAATAGTCTTTGGTAAAAGGCGTTTCCCGTCAAGTTCGTCTTGTCTGAAATTTTGAAGTCCAAAAGTACAAGAACTGAACAGAGCATTGTTGCTGTAGCTATCTGGGGGGGGGCGATAAAATAAAACGGACGAGTAAGAAGCTTCAAACAAAATTTACGGTCTCAAAGCTTCTATACGCTTTGAAAGAGGCAGATCCTTTCCTTATTTCGGTGCGATGCTTTACATCAGGGGTCCCAGTACTCAATTATGACATACCGTGACTTACGAGGAAATTCTTGGGTGTTGTGCAACATCCTCGATGATAGTTCGAAGACAAATATTGCTTTGTGATTGGAAAATGACAATCTGATGGCTAATATACACGCTAAAAAATGTGCTGTTTCTTTTCATAATGCACGGGAAACTAACCATTTATTTATTTATTTATTTTTAACGAAAACATTCTTAAAGAAACTTTTTCATCCAATGACATAGCCCCGAGAAGTAAAATGTGGTTGATGGATGGACTGCCAATACAATTATTTTTCACACCAATTGAATTTTGAAGCAATAAGTTTTGAGCTGTTTATGAGGAAGTCACTGGAAAAAATTTCACAGAAACTAATTTCCAATAAACCAGATTGGCATTCCCATATGCATAAAATTGAAAAAAGGAGATGAAAACAAACCAAGCGAGGATCAAATACGAATGACAAGGGAACATGTCAGTACTGGGTTCCAAGATAAACAAATTTAAAAATATGGGTAATAATTGTTCTATGTACGCAGCCTTTGATGTCGGTGCCTAAAATACAAATGCATAGATTATGTTATCCGGAGTGTAAAATTACTTTTTTGTACCGTGGAGTAAATTAATTTTTTTACAGATTTCAAGGAGATAAGCTTGTTGGAACCCGTTTTTTTTATTTGTACTAAGCGGTCATTTTATTCATCACATAACCTTCCCTTTTAAAGTGCTATTTAAAATTAGGAATACTATATCCATGATAAAAAAACGGTTTAAGAGAGCTCACGTCCTAGTTTCTGTCGGCATCCCGACAGAAGCCTCACACACGCTCAATCTGTTTCCCGGACTTGGCAAACGAGACTTTCGGCCGGGCGAGGCAAGTGCAGTAATCTCACGCACCTCCCTCTCGGTCTTGGGAGCTATTCGGCTATGATTTATTTCCCGCGACTCCGCAAGTTACGCGTGGCGTAACTTTAGAGTGCAACGTATTAGCGCGGGGGGACGCCCGGGGGCGGGAAGGAGGGAGGGGAGGGGGGGGGGGGGGGGGAGGGAGGGTGGGAGGACGGGAGGGAGGACGGGAGGGAGGACGGGAGGGAGGACGGGAGGGAGGACGGGAGGGAGGACGGGAGGGAGGACGGGGGGAATGGGCGGGGTCGGGCGCGCGGGACAGGGCCAGGCGCTACGCAGCGGCGTCGAGTTGGGCGGGCGGAGGAGAGGGTGAGGGAGAGGAGACGGAGGGAGGGGATCGGCCTCACTTAGGACGCTTCCGCTCGACGAAGTTTGGAGGCCGCGGTCTGGCGAGCAAACCGACCGTCCCCCGCGACGCGTTCTCCCCTCCCCTGTCCTCGCCGTCTCCAGCCCCCTGCCCCGCGCCCGCCCCCGCGCCCGCCTCCGCGCCCGCCCCGCCAAGGCGCTCGCTCTCTGCCGGCCCCGCTTCCCCGTGGGCGGTCGAGCGTGCCGCGCGTTGCTTTTGCCCCTGGGAATGCAGTGCGCGGTATTCCGTCCCAGGGGGTTCCCCAAGGCCGCGTTAGAGACGCCTGAGATATCACTCGCTCAAGCTGTAACAACATTTTCATTGAACTTTGAGAGAGAAATATAATTAAAAGGATTAATAAATGTTCTAGAATCATTTGCTACACTTATGGATTACTTTCCAATGAATTGTCTGGCTTAACGGTTTCCACCAATGGGTCCGAGATTCCCCCTTTCCGTATTCCCATATGGAATTTGTGGGGACGAAGTAAATTTTCGGTCTATTTTTCAGGGGCCCCGGCCTTTATTCATTTCTCCATCATTCACCTCAACAACTTTATCGGTATTCTCTACTCGTACTCAAGGGCCAAAATGGCCCAAGCAGATGAAGGTCCTCCCATAAATATATCTACCAACACTGTAAATAACTATGATATTTATCAATTTGCTTTAAATTGTTTTCATTAGAAAAGATACGTGTACATGAAACAGCAGCTTCTATTTTAATCAAGTATTATTAATATTGTTATTAATCTATGTATTATAAGTGTGTTATATTTTTTAATTTCACACATGCAGTGGAGTGATATTCTCATGTAATTTTAAGAAACTAACTCATGTTGACGTCCCACTTGCCAGATATTTAGAAACCATTTTTTTCTTTTTATTATCCTCAATGCTTTAAGTCCTTACTCCTCGTCATTTTTTCATTCCGACTGAATTCTTGTTTCGGATTTTGATGCTCTTTCTGTTCCTACGGACATTGCTTTCCTATCCTCCTTGTCGAAATCCTATTCATGGTTTGCCTAGCAACTTCTCGGGATCCTCCTGCTCTTCACATCCTCCACGTTTAACTTTCTCACCGTCATACTCTATTTTCTGTTCTCCCATTTTTGGGCGCCACCCTTCCTTTTCTCCTCGTAAGTGCCGCTGCCAGTTATCTCATTAAATTCGCCTCAAATGTCACTTTCCTCTTTCTCCTGTTCCTGCACTTGATCGGTAACATAGGAATCCTTTTTAAAGGACTTTTTAACTATGTTCTTATCTTTCTCTACATCTTCCGCGTTTTATTTCTTTGAAACGGTTATACGTGTAATACACAGTGAGCCGAAGCCCAGTGATACATAATAACGACGAAGGGAATGCAAACGTATTAGTGTATTTCGGTGCAATGACAATGCGGTAATGAGTAATTATGAGAAAAGCCAGATCGCTTCTAGGTTGAATTTCGAATTCAGTGCGGTACTCTGACTTTTTTGTCTTTGGAAGTCGTTGATCGTACGACTGAGAAACTACAAAGTTTTAACCCTTCCAAGCAGCCATGAAAGGCATCAGATGTTTAATCGGAGTCTTGGAGTTTATGATCAGAGAGACCTTGAGACGTAATTGGGCATAATGTGTATGTGGCTGTGGGTGTGACTAGGAATGTAGGCGAGAAGGAGAAACAGCGAATAAGAAATACATTTTGTCGAAGAAGTTAGTTTTCAGTGATAAAAATATTTAAACAATATCTCAGCTAATTCAACAGCAATATAATCCAGTTCTTTGCTGAAAAGCAAGATCAAATATTACATCTTCTATCTTATTAACATTTTACATTTCAGGACTAATTTTTCTTCTGAAAACCAAAAATGCACCGGAAGGATTTAAGATCCTACTTTACTGAAACATCTAGAATGCAATCAAATTTAAAACCATTCTGAAATAAGATCACTTAAGGCCATTCTGAAATTGAAAACTCATGGGGTATATAGTATCGCGTTAAGTGTACAATTCTACTTCCAGTACATAAAAATTGAAAACATATACTTCTATGCTACGTTATTTTGCATTACTTTTTAATTGTCTTAATGCGGGAACTTACTGACGGCTCTAAAAATGACTTCTTTTAAAAGTTACTCGCTTAAATATTTCAATTTATCGCGTTATTATTACACATTATTATTTATTTATAATAATAATAATAATAATAATAATAATTATTATTATTATTATTATTATTACTATCATTATTATTATTATTATTATTATTATTATTATTATTATTATTATACTTGTCATTGTGAGCTTTACTATCGATTTTTGAATTATATTGCATTTATTTTATTTTAAATCATTGCATTTTAATGCCACTGGTAACATCAAAATTGCTGTTCAAATCCAATTACTCCAACATACCCCCGTGTCGGATAACTCTTTTATTTTCTCACCCCCCGTGTCTCGTGCACCCTTTCGCGTCGCTGGCAAAGGCACCTCTCGCGGACTGCATCCACTCGACCGGTCGCGCTCGGACAAATGCACGCCTCCCACGCTCGCCGGCCACCGCGCCTCTCCTTGTGTTGGTGGGGCCGCCGCCGCCCCGCCGCCGCCGCGCTGTGCCGAGCGCCCAGCGCCGAGGGCCCAGCGCCGAGCGCCCGGCGCCGGCCAAATGGAGGCCGCGGACGCGCTTGTTAGTGGGAGGCCGCTTGCCAAAGGCAATTGGGTGGCGCGTGAAGAGGGTGCGGGAACTCGCGGCGCAGGGAGCGAAGGCGGGGGCGGCACCCTAACAGGACCGGGCTTAAGCTAGACGCCTCACCACAGGGCATACTATTCAGCCGCCGTCTGCGGGAGACTTCGAGCGGTCCGCTGCTGTGATCGGTAGTTTTCCGTGATTTCTGGAGGACCACCACACGCCAGTGAAGTGTCCGAACAGTACCCTAACAAACGGACCAGGGACAGCATCTTCCCTTGCCCTCCTTTTCCTATCCTCTTCCCTTACATACACTTACACGAACATGAACTCCACTACCATACATGCCGGGAGACCGGTCGGGGACTTAGAACTTGTCCCGGCTGGGGCGGTGCCCCGCTGGTGGGAGATACCTGGTTGGGGAAAACCCCGCTTGTCGACGGAAGTTTGGTGCTGGATTTCGCCATCCAGTGGGGGATGATCACCGCCACCTCATGTAAGGGTGACCATCTCTTAATGTCAATTAATTGTAATTATGAAAATCCTTAACTGGCAAACACGCTGATTTCGAGGAAATATATTTAAAAAAATGTATTCTACTGTCCATCAGCTATTATCTGTTATACATATGATAATCATTTAAACACATGATTTTTTATTATGCTATTACATGTGATTATTTGAAGCAAAACTTATTGGTAAAACATAGCATATATCATCACCCAAATTGTGTTGTCTTTTCGTAAAAGTTCATAAATCATGTTTATGCTTGTTTGCTGTCTATTAATCTACAATCAATCGGTTATCATTTCAACCTACAATTCATTGTTCTGAATCTTGATCCTGATTTGGTAGCATTTACATCTTCTTGTAAAAAAAAGTAACTATATTAGAGAGTTACAACCAACAACCAACACATTTTTTCTTTAACTTTTTCTCCAACAGAGCAGCGCTATAAAAGATGGCGTAAGTCCGGTTTTCCATTGAACTCTTCTTTTTTGAAAATTCCAAAATTTTTTTCGACGTCTTCCTACAATTACAATACTGAAGATTGCGATTTTTCTTAATGAAATCTCTTTTTTCTAAAATTCGATATTGAAATAATGTCATGTAAATTCTCGGAAATTTTTGAAAAATGCAAATAAATATTTATAACTTTTTTTAAATCGTGATCTGGTGAACGTGAAATAAAAATATTTATCTGACTTCGGATCCTAACGTGGGAAAAATTCTGGTTGGAAACAATTTTGTCTGTTCAAATAATAAAAAATATTATGAAACAGTTACAACTAATGCCAGACCACAAGTTATAAATAATGCCTTGCACCACTAGCTTAGATGATTATTACTGGTGCACAACAATGTTACTTTATCCAAGACCTTGAATTCTTCACTGAAGGTGATTAACGATTTCTGAATTTTCCAACTCGTTTTGTTTACAGACGTCTTTTAAATTGTCACTTTTTTATTTAGCGCTCGTCATCCTGCAAATGCATCATTTTGCGCCCAAAGCAAGACGTAGCTCGCATATGTGCCGCAGACAAATCTCTGCTCAAAACTTACCTATAATTGGGCTCTGAACTTTAAGATGTTAACTTCGGGCAAAATATATGTTTTTAAAATAACTTATCAATGCTTCTGACGAATAACTTAGGCGTAATATGACTTTATTTTACATTTTTAATATCCTTCTGAAGAGGGACTACAATTTGCAGAATCTTTGCAACTAAACAGATATTGAAAATCAATGAAAAAAACGAAGTTGTTGGAGCAATATTGCAGCGTCAGAGATTATGTAAGTCAACGCGTGTACACGGTGGTTACGTTTCAGACAGCTTGCGAAAAAGAAACCATTGACTGTACGTAATTCCAATGTCATCGCAGGCCTCCTCGATTAAGATCCATATTCTACAGTTAATTACAATACTATTTATCTGCAGAATAAGGAAGTTTATGTTGATTTACGTAATTAAATAAATTAAATATTGAAATAACGGGAAAAATGATATCATTCCAAAACACAAATTGATATTACTCTCACTAAGATGATTACTACAATGTGATGAAAAGTGTACTTTTGTACCCAAAAATTCACATTTTCAGATAGGCTTTTCCAATGTGTATTCTTTATTTGACTTTTCCAATGTGCTTACTTTTCAAATGTGTTTTTTTAAGGGACGAATAAAAATGTGTTTTGAGCAGAGAATACTGTTTTTAATACTTTTTAACTGTACAACAGAATTTCGATGGTTTCTCATTTGGTTTGGTTTGTTTTTTTCGTGTTTCCGGGCGCGTCAACTGCTTTGGTCATTAGTCCCGTTAGTGTGGTGCATGTTTTTCTCGGGAGATGGCGGTGATCTTCCCCCGCTGGATGGCGAGATCCGGAGCCGACCTACCGTCGGCTAGTGGGGTTTCCTCCTAACCAGAACTCTCCCACCAGCGGGGCACCGCCCCAGCCGGAACAAGCTCTAAGCTCCCGACCGGTCTCCCGGAATATGTGGTAGTGTAGTGCATGTGAGTGTAAGTGTGTGTGTGTAAGGGGAGAAGATAGGACAAGGACGAGGAAGGAAAGATCGCTCGCGGTCCGTGGCCCGTTTGGTAGGGTACTGCTCCGGCACTCGCCTGGTGTTGATCGGAGAAACCACGGAAAACTACCGACCAGAGCAGCCGGCCGCCAGAATTCTCCTCCAGGCAGCGACTGAATTCGACCTAGCTGAAAAGCTAGTGTCGAAAATCCTGCCGTCATCAGGACTCGTACCTAGGACCTCCCGGTCAGAGGTGCTGCAGTGGCATCACTTGATGCACTGAGCTGACGCTCCCGGTATGGTTTCTCGTCATTTGTTTCTTACTACACAAGCTCTTATCACCGTCCAAAATGGTGTTTCACCGATTTAAATTAAGTTTTAACAATTAATCATGCTGAGACGGATTTTGATGTTCCCAAGGTTTGTTTATTCTTTTTATTGACACTGTTTTGTGGTCACTGTAAGTCAGATGGTATGTTTGTTGAGTAACTTTCCTGCAGCCCAATGAAAACTATTTTAAAAGAATGATAGTAGAAATGGAATTTAAAGAATGAGATACGAAAAGCATTATTAGATCTCAGTTATGAGAGTGACAATATAATAGGTGTTTTTTCGGATGAAGTAGAATCTAATGACCATTCTCCAGTAGAGATTGTGGATTGTATTCACGCTGAAAAGTCGGCGCATTTTTTTATTATCGTTATAAGTATTTTTATTTTCGCAAGATATCCACACACGTGTATTTCACTTATTAATACGCACCTCAATACTACTTATCTAATATACTTAATCCTAATTATGCTACGACAACATATATTTTCTCGCACTATTTCTTACTTATTAACTCTTGCAGTTTTACAAAATTCAGATAGTTGAACGAAAATGAGACCTGCGCTATTTTTAAGAGTCTTACCCCCTACACAAGGACAAATTTTAAAAATTGAAACTTTTTGGATAAAACTTTTAATCCCATTAGCTTCAGGCAGAAATTACACAAAAACTAATCGATTTTAAAAAATTTAAAATAATTTTTTAAAACACTTTATTTAAGAAAACATCTCTATCATCAATATGGTACATTTGCGATGTAAATATTGCATTTTTTTTGAAATTACAGAGACATCGCCAGTAACGGGACAGGCACCAGTTTCTTTAACCGTCACTTGATGCATACAAGTGAAGGTTAAAGGAAACTTTCGAGCAGTCTTTGACAATATTTTTTTAAAATAGTTCTGACTTTGGAAAAATCCACGATTTCAAGGAAAATAAGACTTATTTCATACCTTTAACCATTCATTACGCTATCCAAGGACAAAATTAAATCAAAACAATTAGAGCCATTTTGGAGGAAGTTTTGAAAATGTAAATGAAGCTTCATGTAAAGTACTCAAGAAAATCAAAATAACTGTTTCATTCCTTGATAAAGTCTAGATTGATTGAGTAATATCTGTCAAGAAAATCGTCTGGACGGCTTAGGTGCTAGTGTTGACCACTGATGTACGTGCGGACAGAATTTTACCGATAATAGGTTTTTCGGTATCAAGGACCTACAAAACATGAATTTTCGCTACACAAAATGTGAAACAAATAACTATATACAGGAACAAGATTTATACATATTTTTGTTATCACGGCTCGGCAATAAGATATTTCTCTAAACAAATCATCGATTTCCGTCGCCCAAACACAATACATTCTCTTTACTACTTACGTAGTAAGGCGCGAAAGCAAAATGAGTATTCTGTTTAAAAATTAAGAAGTGTTTTGCATCATAAAAATGGTTTGCTATAATGTGGCGTAATTGTTTATTTCCTTTAAAAAGCTTTTTCCCGTGTACAGTGCATGTGCAATATTTAGACATGTACAGATCTAAGTCTGAAAATTAAAAAAATGGTGATTTATAATCTAGTATACAATATTTAAATCATATAAGAGAACCTTCAACTTTAAAGGTAAAGATAAAAATAATTCCTCTCCAAAATTGGACAAATAATATTTACAACTTATATGCCAGATAGACAATTTGCCATGCACTGCATTGTCAATATTTGCAAGCCATCCTAAACCTTCAATTTCATTATGTTCATTTTTTATCAGATCTCATTGGAAAAAATCTAAAACTATCAGTGAGACGCTGTAAGTATTCTTCGGATTAGTATCAGGACTGTATTTTCTGAATTACTATGAACATTAAAATTCGTTCACAGCAGTCAATACCCAGTCCGGACACTAGCAATGCTGTGAATAATGAATTACATTTTATAATGAACTATTATCTAACATTAATGATTAGATTATTAATCTTAATTTACTGTACATTATGAATATATTAATATAATTATAAATAGCATACTACATTATGAAAATAAAATAGAATGGATGAGAAGACCACTTTCGATTAGCAGCCAGATAACAAAACAACTTTTCTGCCAGTAAATCGACATTACTATATGGCTAGAGGACAATTAGTTGGATACAGTCCAATGAAAAATGAGACACAAAGATAAAAACATGTCCAATAATAACTTATACATCAATATTCTATATATTAACGAGTAGAGCTTTTATGTCACTACTTTCAGAAGAGAAAAGCAATTTAATATTCCGATTAGAAATGTTTCCATACAGTTCATTTTCAATGTAAACCTAATAAGGTTTACAAACATGACTTTAATTTGCTGATAATTATAGACAATACGCTAGTAGTTAGACTTGGTGATATACTCTACTAAAGTATATCGCAGAAGTAAGTGAAGTGCAAGAAACAATGAAAAAGTAGGAGCAGAATGGAAATAAGGGAAAGGATTCAAGTAGGGCATGAATATTTTCACCAACTGAACGTGAAGAGGAAAACAATAAGAAATTTAACTTATTAGCACAAAATCCAATATTTCTCTAAACATGTGAATATTTCACGAAACAAGCGACACAGGTTCGAGTTCGGGCAAGAATGCTTATAATTAAAGCTATTTTTGCTCTTCTGGAAATCTTAAGCTAACGCCTTAAGGAGCATTGATCCAAATGAGGAAATATATGAACTCATAAACATTTCGCAGAACGCTCTATTCTTAATTTGATAAGAAAATATATCTATGTCAATTATTATTATTCACGATTATTTCCATTTAAAGAGAGCGTTTGAACTTGAATTCCTTTATGATGATTGTTTGTGTTTTCTCTGGGCCCATATTTTCTTCATGTGTTCACTATGTTGTTTCTTCCGCTCTGCTGTCCATTTACATCCTGGCCTCTATCATTATTATTATTATTATTATTATTATTATTATTATTATTATTATTATTATTATTATTATTATTATTCCCAAGTGAAGTCAAAAAGAATTTCTGAGATGCAGAACAGCAGGAACTAGAGAAGCATCATCAAGACTTAACATGCTTCTGGACTACATCCTGGCATTCTCTCTATCATCTACAAAAGAAAACTAGATATATTCAAACGTTTTGCACGTTACAGAGAGAACATATTACCGTCGTTCGAGCCAAGAAAGCGTGTGACCAACGAGTTATCCTCAACGTGATTATTTACTCTCTCCTCACATGCTTTCCTTTCCTAACAATCCTCTCTCATCCCACATCACTCTCATTCTGTTCGAATCCAACTCAGGTTACCCACCACCACATCTCACCTCATCCGCTGTATGGAGGAGAATTCTAGAGGCCGGCTGCTATTATTGGTAGTTTTTCGTGGTTTCCTCAATCAACACCAGCCGATTGCCGGAGCAGTGGCCTAACAAACGGGCCACGGACCAACCGCGATTTTTTCTTTCTCTTCCTTGTCCCATCCTCACCCCTTACTTATACACACATGCACTAACATTCACTACACTACCTTACATACTGGGAGCTTGTCCCGGTTGGTGCGCAGCCCCACCAATGAGAGATACCTGGTGGGGGAAATTCCTAGCAAGCCGACGCACATTGGCGCCGGATCTCGCCGTTCAGCATGGAAGCTCACCGCCACCTCCCGCGATAAAACACGTACTACACTTACGAGGCTAATGATCTTAGCGGTCGACGCGCCCCTATTCATTTAATTAACCAATCGTTCGTCTGCTTCTCAGCCAGGTTCATCTCTCCTCTCTGCACCCCGCACATCTCCACAATCAATCAATCAATCAATCATCCTCGCTCTCGCAGTCACCCTCCTCTCTTCCCACCCAACAATCAATCAATCAATCATCCGTCCGCTCCTCAGTCACCCCCCCTCCCCCCCCCAAAACCCCCCCATCCCCCTCCCCGCTCCCCCCCTAAAAAACCCGTCCGCCCAGTCAGCCCCATCTCTCCCCCTGCAACCCGCACATCCCCCACCCTATACCCCGCACTCCCACTCCTTCCACACCCCCACTCATCACCGCCTTGCGCGACCTGGCCGCTCCCATCCCCCCGCCCGGCGTCGAGGCGGTCAGCAAATCAGATTACCTGGGCGCTGTGGGAGGCAAGCCGGCGCCGCCGCGGCGCTGTCGGGGGCGAGACCGGGGGCGGGGACAGCTCAGCTCCTAACGAGACCGCGAGGCGGGCCGGACGCCGCGGGCGGTCGAGAAGGTTGGCGGCTGGCGGCAGGGGGCAGGGCAATGAGATACGTTGGACAGGTCTCGCAAGGCAAAGTTCTATGAATGCCACGACGCTCCGGGAAACTCGCGAGCAACGTGGATGGAAGAAGAAACGAAGGAAGTCGTTGGACGAAAGAGGCATAAACAAAATGAAAGGTTTCGTAGAGTTTTGTAGGTATTTTTATAAGTAACGGGTCTCAATCGAATGTGCCAAAACGGACATAACGTGAATTGTTTCTTTCCACTTACTTTAGTATTCAGAATAGCGTGATTATAATTGATATACGTTTGCGCGATCCCACAGCGAGGAATAAAGATGGAATAATTAAATCATATAAATGAAGGGCGCAAATCAACATATAGAAAAATATATCGTTTCAGAATGCAAGAACACTATTCATATCATTCATTTGATCTCTCTTACTGTACACATGTCTCGCTTACTTTTCACGAATAATTGCTGCCAATATAAATAAATTAAATTAAACACTTCTAAATAGAATTTTAAAAACCATCACTGATGCCCCATGGTTTAGATCGAGCAAATCTCTACACGATTAGCCCAATCTAGGTATCATAGATCAACACTTAGCATTCCACTACTTCTACAATAACTGCCTTCTCATATTAACAACCACACGCTATACAATGGGCATTTCCCCAACAAACTCCAGCATATAAAGGAGATTTCCAGCACGTTATTTCTTTCTAGTAAACGCAAATTTATACATTTGAATAAATTTACAAAAAACAAATCCTTTTCACTGAAGTGTTCTCACTAAATTTACCTTTTCTAATTGCTTAGTAATTTAATGTTTGCATTTAGCTGTACAGTTCTTGGGTGTAGTATGTTTAATTAATGTTATTTCACAAACATCTGTAATATCACTTCTAAAAGTGATCATCGAGTATGCAATATAGCTGGGAAAGGGAAAGAAATAGTTCAATTCACACGTACAATTCCCGGTATTTTATTGAATTTGTAATTTTTAAAATTTTATATTTAATGAAGTCATATGAGAACGATTGTGAACAAACATTTTAGGAAAATGAGGTCAGCAGACATTTGCCTTGGTTTTCCGTTAGTCAACAATTGGAAATTCAGAATTGTTTTTCATATTTCGTACGAATATCAGTTACACACGTGAATTTTTCTATTTCACGCCTGTAATTAGTAGGTAATATATATATATATATATATATATATATATATATAATATATATATATATATATATATATATATAAACATGGAGGGAGACAGGGTGAATAACATAAAACAATTCCTACTTAAATACTCTTTTTGATTAGAAAACCAGAGGAAACAATCTTCACATAAATTTGTACACTTCAAAAGCGCATATGAGTACAGGGAGCATTACACTATCTTTCCGCATAAATATTCCTGGATACATGCACCATTTCGAGAAAGGAAGTTTTCGATACACGTAACCTCCTTTATATTCTTCTTTGGCACGTCTTGGGAACCGCACACGCAACATATCAGGGCGTTTATTTACAGCTGACAGTAACGCCAAACGTTTGGCGAGAATGGGGGCGGGGAGCGCTGCGGAAGTCATTTTTCAAAACGCAAAGGGCGGCCTGCGCGCTCGAACGTTGTCGTAGGGCGCTTCGCAAACGGCGAGGGCGAAGGGGTGAGGAGGAAAGAGTGGGTCGGGAAAGGAAATGGGGGGAGCCCCGCGTGTCGCTGCAGCGCCCAACCCTACGCTTGCATACCCGCCCTCTCCTCTCTTTCTCTCCGTCTCTTTCTCTCTCTCTCTCTGTTTCTCTTGTCTCTTCACACCCTGCTCTGTATATTTAATCCCACTTGCTCTTTTTGTTGCTAAGCGAATTCCAGGGAAAATTGCATAATAAAAACGAATTACAAGAACAGTGCGTTTTTTTTCTACAAAGCGAAGCGTACTGACAAGTATGGCAATAGAAGCACAATGCCAGGTTGGGAGAGAGCAATTAACACTGGCACTTGTATTCTAATTAGCAGCATTGTCATGTAAATCAGGGGGTCACAAAGAGGCTGCGGGCCCTGGAGCTAATCGTACGCGACAAGGAGGGTGGGCGGTGGGCGTAGGGAGATGCAGGAGGCGAAGCTGGGAGGAGAGGCGAGGTGGGGGTGCGAAGCAAAGTACTGTCAGACACGGAAAAGCGCAGGTGATGGGCGGCTGAGTCAGCCAAAAAATGTTGCCAATGCAGGAACTCTCATCAGGGGTTCCAGGTTTCGATTCCGACGATGGCAGATTTTTTGACGGATTCCAGCGGTCAGCAGTTCTGATCGGTTAACAAACAAGCCACGGACAGCGCGTAATCTTCCCTTTCTCACTCTTGTCTCCAATTCTCTCCTTCACACATACACACACACATGGGAATGCACTAAAAGTCACACATGTCGGGACGCCAGTCGGGAACCTGACTCTGTTACAGAGGCGCCCAGCTGAGGAAAGAAACCATGAAGACAAGCCCCGTAAGTCGATGTGTAGGTCGACACTGGATCTCACGTTCCAGCGGGGATTGGACACCGCCACCTCTCGCGATACACGTAAGAAGTACAACAATACATACGTACACGTACCTCCCACGAAATTGTAAATAACGTGCACAACATGTAACCAGGAGCGGTAGCTCAGTGCATCAACTGATGTCACTGCAGCGCCTCTGACCGGGAGGTCCTAGGTTCGAGTAACGACGGCGGCAGGATTTTCGACACCAGCTTTTCAGCTAGGTCGAATTCAGTCGCTGTCTTGAGGAGAATTCTAGCGGCCGGCTGCTTTGATCGGTAGTTTTCCGTGGCTTCTCCGATCAACACCAAGCGAATGCCGGAGCAGTATCCTACCAAACGGGCCATGGACCGCGCGCGATCTTTTCTTCCTCTTCCTTGTCCTATCCTCTCCGCTTACACCACACACACACTAACATGCACTCCACTACCACATATTTCGGGAGACGGGTCGGGAGCTTAGAGCTTGTCCCGGATGGGGCGGTGCCCCGCTGGCGGGAGAGTCCTGGTTAGGGGAAACCCCGCTAGCCGAAGGTAGATCGGCGCCGGATCTTGCCATCGAGCAGAGGAGATCACCGCAATCTCCCGAGGAAAAACATGCACTACACTTACAGGCCTAATCACCTAAGCTGTTGACGCACTTGGAATCACTAACAACCAGCCACAAGGCGGGGGTGGTAAGGCAAGGTGATGAGGTGGGGTGATGGAGCGGAAGGGGAACACCGCAGCAGAGCAGACAGACGGATGACAGCGGGACGATGAGGTCGGGTGACGAGGTCGTGATAATGTGGCAGTGTGGTAGGGGTGGCAGGCAGGTGGAGAGACCTGTAGGGAGCCGTAGATGGACGTGTCCTTAATGACTGGAGAGGAATTGAAAGAATGGGAATACTCAGGCGTGAGATGAAGAAGGGCTTTCAAAGGCGTACGCTATGCAGAACAGTTGAAGTAGAAGTGCGCGTGTGAAGCGTGTTTGCCGGTACAGAGGACAGAGCGCATGCTTTAATTCCGGAAAGGACAAGAAGTGCTCATCGGAAATGCTACTTTTAGGGAAAAGACGATCCTTCAAGAAAAATATCACGAGGCATGACATTATTTTTCGGAGAGAAGAAAAGCAATATTCAAATGTGTCTACCGTATTCGAATTGAGCCAACTCCACTGGTTCAACTAAGAGTCTCTTCATTGTCGCAATTACAAATAAAAAGATACATCTTTATCTTGTTCAAACCATTATGGCATGCACCAAATCATCTTCTGATGTTTGATGTCGTGAGTATGACATTACTTATGCAATCTTTCACGCAATCAATAAGAACTACAAACTATTTGATCTAGGATGACGTAATATTGCTCATTGACTGCACTCATATGGATACTGTAAGAAGATGCATAGTTGCACTAAGGCACTAATAAATTAATTATAGTATAGAGTGCGGGCGGGGGGGTGAGAGCGGGGCAAGCGGACGGCGAGCGGTGGGCGGGCGGAGTGGCGGGCGTGGGACGGGCCGGGGACGGGCGGGAGCAGGCGGTGGCGAGCCTTCGGCGTGCGGTTGGAGGGCGGTTGGAGGGCGGTTGGAGGGCGGTTGGAGGGCGGTTGGAGGGCGGTTGGAGGGCGGTTGGAGGGCGGTTGGAGGGCGGTTGGAGGGCGGTTGGAGGGCGGTTGGAGGGCGGGTGGAGGGCGGATTGGAGGGCGGTTGGAGGGCGGTTGGAGGGCGGTTGGAGGGCGGTTGGAGGGCGGTTGGAGGGCGGTTGGGGGGCGGTTGGAGGGCGGTTGGAGGGCGGTTGGAGGGCGGTTGGAGGGCGGTTGGAGGGCGGTTGGAGGGCGGTTGGAGGGCGGAGGGCGGGCGGAGGGCGGGCGCACGGCGGGCGCAGGGCGGGCGCAGGGCGGGCGGACGGCGGAAGTAGAGCGAGTGGAGGTCGACGGAGGCCTGTAGAGCACAGCAGAGGGTCGTATGGAGGTCGGGAGCAGCGGGGGGGGGGCTGGGGGACACGGCACAGGGGGGGGAAACGCTCTTAGGAACACATAAGGCTCTGAAGGGCGGGGACATCTGTTGAGAGGGGAGGGAGCGGCCAGGGTGGGTCCAGGGGGCGGAGCCTCGAACGTTCGGGGTCGTGGGTGAGGGAAGGGAGGGTGGCGAGCGAGGGGAAATACGGGGCGAGACGGGGATAAAATGGTTCAGAGGGGCGGACGGACAGCGGCAGGGAAGTGAAGCGACAAGGGAAGGAGCGTGGTGTAGTGGGTGAGAGCCGGACGAAGCGGAGGAGTGGGAGAGCGTGGGAGGCGTGACGGAGGGGGGAACGGGATGGAGAGGGGGAGGACGGAGGGGGCGGGCAGAGCGGGCGGCGACGGGACATGATGGACGAAGGCGGCGATCGGGCGCGGGGCCGGCCGAGGGGGATGGCGGAGGCGGGTTGCTCTCGGTGGACGGCGCTCCTGCCCGTCGCAGGCGGCCGCCCTCGCCGTCTTCGCCTCCCGCGCCGCGCCCTCCGCCGCCGCCGCCGCCGCCACCGCCGCCGTCGCCGCGTTTTTGCGGTGCGCTATAAAACAGCTAATGGGTGCGGGATCGCGACCGGCGGCCTCTCTGCGATCAATCTTCGAATTGCCAACAACAGTCAAAACGCGCGGAAGACGAATGGCTGAGCGCCGTCGCGTTGGGGCACAGGGAGGGAGGTAGGGGCGAGAGACAAGGAAATGTGCAGGCGATAGGGAAAGCATTCAAGCGGAGATGAAAGTGAGGGTAGATACGATAATAAAAACGAAATTGGATATGGAGGAGAACTAAAATCATTGTTTAACGTGGTACTGAATTGTTTTGAAAAATGGTCATTTTAATTTTGTCAAATTTTGGCTTTATTAGTTTCTGTTTCGAACCATCTTTGGCACTATATTATATGCACGTACGGTACTAATCTGGACACTCTGGCATCAACTCTCCAATATCTGTCACTGCGTAGAAGGAAGGGATATTAATACATAGTGGAAACCTGAAGAGAGAAAAGATTCAGTGCTCAAGAGGCACACTGAGAGCGGATTGTACGTGATAGGGAGAAGTGCTATGTACACAAATACTGAGTTGTCTCGTATTTGATTGATTCAATTCACTTGCGTGTCCCGGGCGCGTCCACTGCTATGGAGTTAAATCCCGGGAGCGTATATTCTTATCACGTGTGGTAGCAGTGTTCTTCCTCCTCCTGATGGGTACGTCCGGCGCCGACCTACACGCTGGCTTTGGGGCGCTCCCAACTACGTGTCTCCCACCATAGGGCATCAGCCTGGACAAGGACTGGTCTCCCGACTTATGTGGTAGTGTGTGTAAGATTGGAAAGGTAAGACTGGAGAAAGGGAAAAGAAAGAAGACGAAAAGATCGTGCGCGGTCGATTGGCTGAGATACTGTTCCAACATGCGCCTAGTATTGATCTGAGAAACCACGGGAAACTACCGATCAGAGCAGCCGGCCGCGTGAATTCTCCTACACACAGCGGCTATGTTCGACGAAGCTATGCAGCGTAAGTCGAAAATCCTTTCACTGTCGGGACTCATACCCTAGAACATCCTGGTCAGTGGTATCTCAGGCGATGCCGTGAGCCACTTTAGACTGTATCCCTTAATTTATTTAGTAGTACCACACGTATATTCTAACAACACGGGGAAAAAATTGATCCAAGATAATGTATACAAAAAAATAATGATAGGGGCTCGGAGAAGATGTTGAGTGTGACGACAGTGTAAATGTTAGTGGTTGCAGTATAATGAGAATGAAGTCGCATATTCCTCTTATTATGTTTTGTGGTCTCGTAACGATAAGGTTCTATATGACGGTTTTGACCAAAAAGTGGCTTTTGCAAAGTTGGAACAACTTCATCTTCAACATTAGAGAACACTATTCTAATTAGACTCGCAAAAAAATTATATGAACAAAATAACAGCCTTTTATGTATTATTATTATTGTTGTCGTTATTATTGTTATTATTATTATTATTATTATTATTATTATTAATTTTTATCACTTCCAATGTTTTAAAATACTCTTCTGTACAATGATTTTAGTTAACAAAGGAGGAAAATCTTGTCATTATTAAGCAGTTAAATTCAGCAAGGATAATGATGTACGCAACGAGTGGTACTGATGCAAACCAAATACAGACGCACTGTCAGAAAATACACTAGTTTACATGAACTGATTTTATCTAAACTATAATAAGTAAGATCTGATAATAAAGTATTTTTAATGTATATCAGTTCGTAAATATTTATATTTACAGAATGATACATTCTTTTGAGGAGACTCGCTTGTTTTTGGAGGGTGAAATTGCAACTCTGTTGATAGTTTGAAGTATAGATGGGATTTTTGCACGAGACTGTCCAGACTAACGCCACAGATCTCGGAAAGCCAGAGGATTCTAGGGTAATATTCTTACGAACTACGATCTCTGGGCGGTACTTATTTTTATCGTAGTTTTTGCAAGGTAGGATTCATAAGTGGCTACGGGTTAAGATTCTGAGTTTGGAACAGGCTATAACGATAGGATATAATTTAATTATCAATGTGTCGAAGCTGTAGCTTGCAACAGATAGTTGTTTTTGTAAAAGTGTGCTTCAAAATGTGCTTGTTGTTTAATTTACTTATTTTAAGTTAATTGCGTCAAATACTTTTTCAATTCATACAGAAAATTTAAAAAATGCATTCAATATACCTTAATTTTTTAAAAATGTTTCGGTTTTATTTTATGTTTTTTTCCCTTATATAAGTTTTGTAAGAAAGTTTTAGTTATACATTAAATACTTAATTTGAAGGCAATAATATTTTGTACTTTAAGGAATAAAATTTCCAATTTTTAATGTTTATGGCAGATAGTACCTTACATTTTAATATTACTGGGGAGTGAAAAAAGACATTAATATGTTTATGGAAGGCGGTAACATCACGTAAATTATAACTTATTAATAGTCAAACTGCTCAAAAGTCTTCGGAGACGCACGAGAAAAAATTAAATAAACAAAAACTCTACCGTGGTTGTCATAAACATGAAACCGGCAATAGAAGCCTTGCCTCCTTCCGCATGTGAAAAATGCTCGTACTCTCTCTCTTTATGCTAGGAAAATACGTCTAGACATTGGGGTATATCATCACACATCATGGTTCAGAGGTGACACAAATATAAACAAATGTTACGGTTTATGAGAAAATATCATTGGATGTAAAGAATATTCCGTTCTGACAGCGTTTTTAATACACGGTTACTGAGATATAAACGTTCCTTGCAAATCATATACTAAAGTAAAAAAGTGTCTTTTATCTGATATCCTGCGGCAACTCAGGTATAATAAGAAAAGTTATAAATTTAGACGTTTCCGCCAATGGATGCTAATTATCCAACTCCCCTTTAAAGCACGCGGTTTATGTACTTTATAAAATATTTAGCGACACGCTCTGCTTAAAACTCAAGGATACTACCAATTTGGGGGAAAATGTGTCGAGAGTTCTAAAATTTATCTGCCCTCCGTCTCTCGACTTCCTACATTATACTGCACACAATTCGCAGGAACTGACGTCCGGCTTGGTGCCAATAAAACAAGTCTAAGCACTGTCGTTTCGGGGAACTGCTGGACGCCAGTGAGGTTCACCATTCGCACGGAATCTACACACTAAGGGAAAAGAAGGGAACTTTACGTTCATTCGCTGGTTGATAAAATATGCTCAAAGTGGACTTAAATTATCTTTTTTGCACTTTCCGACCGCAGTGAGAAGCCCTTGTTGCCCATAAAAATTCCCCAGTTCTCGTAATGAAAAGTAAATTGCCGCTTCTGCATACATCTTTTGTCTCGTTTTTAGCCTTTGAAAACGAAGGAGCAGCACATGCAAGAAAACATTATATACTGGGGGAAAGGAAAATTAATGAACGAAAAAAAAAGAATGTGGGTCCAACTTTTGACTTAGAAACTCACTTCAGAATTGAAAATAGTTGCAGTACTCTTTAGACATATGTTTTGCCTTTACTGTTCTGATTTTCTGAGATGGCACTTATGATACACTCGGGTTATCTGTGTGCCTCGAATTTTCCCGAAAGATATTTTGCGCGTACACGCATTAAATACATCATTAAATATTTTCCCCATCACTGATTTCTGAAGAAATTCTAACTATAAATATTTTTTCTCGGTTCCCATCAAAGAAGAAACCAACCTGAAAGCATACATTTGAAAATATTTCCAAATGTTCCTGTCGACCATAGAATTCTTCTTGAAGTATTTCATTATCAAGTCAATATTGGTAGTAGGTTGGAAGATGTAATAAATTATCTCAAAACACTGAGTCTAGTTGATTGGAATTCATAAATTGAATACTCCTTCAATTACTATTAAACGTTAATAAAATAATGTAAGTTCATGAATGTAAAACAAAACGACTATAGTTACTATCTATTTTGTAGTATACTATATTGACATGAACTAACATCTATTCTATGAACAATAAGACCCACTGGGAGAGAAAATGGATCTTCGAAGCTCTCAAGTATCCCTTCCTTTGCAGTGACCCGACAAAAATAATAAATGTTTTCAATTCTATCCAATACCACGGACCCGTAAATACAATGAAGGTAATATCCAATAAACGTGACGGAGATGTAAAGGCCCTGTATCCCCCAAAAAATAGGAGCAACAAAAACGGATGTACCTGCTTCGAGAAGCTAATTTGTTACAACATAATATACTAATATCAAAAAATTGGTGTGATGTTTGTGGGCTCGCCCTGTAAGACAGCAGAGTGACGAACAATACGGTTCCAATTCGTCTGGTATAGTTTAGTTAGTGCTTGCGTTTGACAGCGAACTACCATTTTTATCACTAGATTTCGTCCGTTTGAAGAAAACGTAGGAAATTTCATAAGAAAAACAAATCGATTCCTTATTTAACGAATATATCGCAAGCTTTGCATCAAAATAGAAACAACTGCAGTAAATCGCCAACACACATAATAAACACAAACTGATTCCTTGTTTAACGAATACAAGGTAAGCTAAGCATCAATATAAAAACAACGTCCGTAAATCACCCACGAGAGTTTATTATGTACCACTATACGTAGAAAGAAGTTGTCCAGAAGTTGTCGCCTGAACTTGGCCCAGGAGTCCTCCGATCCTGAACAACCGCTTCCCGCCTCGTCTCCAACGGCCTTTCGTCGGCTGCACAACAGACGCATAAACTACGGCGTCTCGTTCGTATTCCGCGGCGGCGCGGAACGGCGCCTTGGTGAGCGAGCGAGCGGGTGAGCGGGCGGGTGAGCGGGCGAGCGGGCGAGCGGGAGCGCACGAGGTCCGCTGGCGTTGTTTGCGAAGCGAGGGCCCAAGCGGGCCCCGCGCGGGGGCGTGGCAGTGGTGAGGAGGGGAAAGGGGGGAGGAACGAGGGCGGGGAGCGAAGGGGAGGGGAGGGAGGAGGCGGAGACGAAGGACGTTTGCAAACGCGCCCGCCAGTTTCCCGCCGCCAAGTACGAGGTGCGGTGACCGTGTGATACGGCCTCCGCCTCCCGTTTCTGTGTTCACCCTCAACCCCACCTCACCCCGCTCGGCACGGCCCGGCCCGGCCCGTCGCGGTTCTCGGCTCCGTTACCGAGGCATACGCAACCCCACGCTTGCTGTGACCCGCCTTGCTGAGTGTGCTCCACTGCCTTACGCCCTACAACTATTAGACGTTTCGCAGTTCCTCTCTTATTTTTTTTTCGCTTTATCTTGGTCTTCGTCATTCACAATTCATTTATTCATTCATTTACCATGCATCTCGGGTTATTTTCCCGCCCGGGGCACAAATGAAGCTGTAGCTTTCTAATATAAACCGGCTCAGTTTCAATTGCTGTGTGACGAAAGTCCATGATTCAGGCAGGCCAAGTACGCTAGGTACTGTGATGGAAATACGTCATGATCGTCACATGTCTCCCTTGTACTCAGGCGTGGGGAACTGATAAATAAAACTGGACCTGAGAACGCCGATAGCTGGTAAAAGGTGGATTAATCCGACCGTAAAATGCCAAATACACTGACCATTCATTAGAAATCATTTGCCGTTCATCCTTCTTTTATCATTAATTCATCATTGAATCGTCATTCATCCACATCATACAATGATCATTGTCATTGCATAATAAACCCTGCCTCCCGTTTATCCACTCATTTATACATTTCTTATTCGTTCGTACAAAGTAACACATCATATGAACGTGAACTACACACACACGTGCGAGGAGTACAAGTGCTCACGAACGGAAAAAAAATCATTTTAAAAACGAGAAAGAAACAATGGAGCATCTGAGTATTTTGTCAATGTTCGGGAAAAAACAAAGCAAGTAATCGAAAAAATTGAGGAACAAGCTATATTTAAAAATACCACATTCACATCTATAAGAAGGATTTACCATTTTAAAAAGAGGCCAACAATAGAAAGGTTATTGATAAACTTCACGCCGCATTATGCCATGCACATGTCACTCTCAAATACAAGAGATAAAATTATTTTTTACTATAGCGTGTGCGAAACACGATTTTTCGTACTTATTTTCCATCTACGAAACAGCTATTGTTTCCTTCTAACTAATAGTATGCGGCACATTATGAAGCGTGCAAGAAATATCGTGAATCGTCTTTGAAATATACGGACGGCGCGGCCTGTTCTTCAGTGTTTATATATATATATATATATATATATATATATATATATATATATATATATATATATATATATATATGAAATCATCTCAAATCCTATCAATTCATCGTCTTTGTCGTTGTCCTCAAAATCATCATTGTTGACGATATTCATATATTACATTTGTGGCGAATCCCATCACCGTTTGAATGATCTTGGCTGTCCGGGTGACGCCGCGTCGAAGGCTGTGTTGCCGACGTTTCAACCTGAGGAAGACCACGAAAAGATGGTCGAAACGTCGGCAACACAGCCTTCGACGCGGCGTCACCCGGACAGCCAAGATCATTCACATGACTCCGGCCACGGAAGCCTACGACTTTACCCATCACCGTTGTTTGCAACGCCATTGCATCAAAGCGGAAATCCTCTCGTTCCCATCTCTCGTTCTCTTCCACCGAGCCCAGTGACGCCTTCAGCTTCCGCCCACGTGCCTCGCCTCCCTCAAGCCACCCTCTTGCTAGTTGTACGCTAGTTACGAGTACTTGTTTGGCTTGCCTACGCTCTTCCGCCAACTTCTCGTGTACTTCTCATCATCTTAATGATGCATAAATTAAATTTAAAATATGCAACAACGCCGTATAGTTTGGAAGAACCCCGAGTTCATTAGTTTAATGTGGCAGGGTGACGGCTCAACCCCCCTCGTTTCCACAAAAAATGGGTGGCTGGGTGAACGGGAAGCGTCGAATTTTACTCTGCGATGGGCGGAGCAACGAGCTGAAGATGATGCCTTTAACCTTTGTTCGATGCGAGAGTCCACTTAACTTTACTAGTGACGTCACGTAGGGAATTTTTAGGGTTTAGAAATTGAATGTTAACTATTTATTTAAACATAAAAATGTTTAATTGTTGATATTTGTAATATAGAATCAATTTATTAGTATCACTTCAATTTTAATATTTAAATATTTGTTATATTTTAATAAATTAAACAATTTTGTCATTAAGTATTTGTAGTAAAATAGAAATTGAAAGTTTTATAGGAAGGATTCACACTCCTCATCGATTTACGATCCACATCGGTCTACGTTTCGTCTATCATTGCTGTGCATGTCACAAACACATTGAAGAATATTATCTGAAGGTAAAGAGGACAGCAAGTGGATTTTAATTTTAGCAACAAAATAGTAGTCAGACAAAAGAAGACATGCACAAAACCATCGTGACGTAACTAAAGAAGGATTGAGTTTCTTCGAGGCATAATCTCCCCCAAAACAATTGCCTAAAGTCTGTGACGAAATGTCTGATTTACTGAATCGTGTAATCCCTTTGACTCGCTTTTACACATTGTTATATTTCAACATGCTTCGATTTTGTTTTATAACAACTAAAATATTAGCAACGCGAATATGTTTAAATTTTGAATTAAAAAATGTATTTTCATAACAAGCGGATTCACGTTTAAGAGTCTACACACACATTCCCAGACGTTGCATCTAAAATTAGCAAACCATTCACACAATAATATACTGTTATTTCTCGTTAGAATAGTTACTAGAACATATTCTTCAATGTCTAAGAAGCTATAATATATAATTAAAAGTATTAGAACGAAAAGTTCCTTGACGGTTAAAATAAAACGCTTGCGACACAGGCAACCCGGTACTTCGTTCTCTCGGGCTTCCTCGATATCATCCACACACGCGGACACCGCGTAAAATGAAATAACATCCATAACTGAGCGACGTGTGACAGGTAGCGTGAATCGATACCAAAAAGTGCAGGGTTGCCACGTATCATCTCTCTAAAATATAACTGCCTGGTATTACAGCCTCTGAAGGGGATGGGATGTCGATCGACGATAAAGTGAATGACTCGGAGCAGCAGGAATGTTAGATGGTGCTCAGAGCGTAAAAAAAGACAATCCTTAAAACGAAATGAGGACAAAGGGTACGAGCGGGATCTAAATGCAATCACTCGCAATTCGGCGAAATGAAATCTGTCGCCTATGGTGCTGTAAATATTAATTTTCCATATCCTCCTCCTTATATATAAAAAGTTAAATACTCAAAACGAAGAAGCATTTTTCCGGTATGTGCTTCATATTTTTAGCGTTTTATAAAATATAGTTTGTATATTTTAGAGCATATCTATGAAATCTAAATAACACATTGTCAGTCTTTAACATATTCCAACTAATTTACCTGATTAGATCAAATTATATTGCATCAATATCAATCCATACATTAGTGAGGAATCTGCATTCCATTTAAATGGATGTTACCGCATAGAAGCAAATATGAGTAATGCTAATATATGATGTTCAAAGGAAGGTGACAATTCCCAGAATGTTAATTAATTCGTGCGGCAAATAATATGTAATTGTCTCTGAATATACTTCCCACAGTGGACGAGGTGTAGGTTATTCCATAACTTATTTGGAAACAAAATTACGGATTTGCTAAATATTAAAGAGGTCAATTAACAAATAACTTCGTGTGCATATTTTGTGAATGCAATGCATTTCCGACGAGATATGCAAATTCATCGTACTCTGATCTTTTGGATGATAGATAACAAAATGTAGTACAATCAAAAATAAAAGCTCTTAAAGTGGTTGCGGCACATATCTCTCTCTCTGTAAGATCTTGTATACGTCACATCTCACACAATACAACACTAAATACGTATTAAAACACATGATATCTTATTTTAAAGTAATCGGTCTAAAGGTTTCACCCCTTTTCCTTCGCTCCGGGAAAATTCAGTTTTCATTTACTGTTCAGTAACCGAATTTATATTTTTTTAAAATATTGTCCTTTATTATTTCTAACAATCGCAGTATACAGAGTGAGTCACGTAACTTTAGCACCTTCTTCAGTTTTTCAACGGTTGAAGTTATTACAACGCAATATACACGGAAGTGCATGAGAGAATGAGCTAATTGATACATATATTTATTTCAATTTGATCATTTGTATTTTACGAGATATTGAATTAATTTTTTTTAATGGAACTATACATCTTTTTAGTCTGTCATGACGAGCGTAAAAAGACGAATCCATGATATGTTAGATAATAAAGTTAAAAAATGCTAATCTAACATATTCTGAGAAATTGTGATTTCTTTGTGGTCAGCTTTCCTTGCCCGAGCGCGCTTTTGGTCTCCCGGCATGTGTGGTAGTGAGAGTGTGTGTGTAAGAGTGAGTAAGATCGCGCGCGGTCCGTGGCCCGTTTGTTAGGATACTTCCCCGGCATTCGCCTGGTGTTGATCGGGGAAATCCCGGAAAAATACTGATCAGAGCAGCCGACCGCTAGAGTTCTCCAGAGAGCGGCTGAATTCATCCTAGTTATCTAGCAAGCATAAAAATGCGCCACTGCCGGGACTCGAATCCCAGAACCTCCCTGTCAGGAGTCGTTGACATAGTCAGCCACAATGTTGGCAACAGAAAATTCGTTTTGCTAAAGCGACATCCATGTTTTGAATTTAAAATATCGATTACAAATAACATACCAAGTTCACCAAGGACTTTATAATGATTCTAATGACTGAGCGGCGACAAAATGCCCATGGGCCTTTGGCGCGGGGCGTTTTGTCACCTGAGGTCACTTGAACCAATTAACGTCCGTGGTACATACATAATTTTATTTTTTAGCTAATATTATTGATTCAGATTTTCTTGTTTTCTAATTAACTAGACGTTAACTTGCCTCGGTTTATCTTTTCATATTCCCCTTTCATAATTACCTCCGTACGGAAATATGCATCATCATTAAACAGATGCCATATTTCCCACGTAATCACGGTCCTCTCGATCCAGGTAAGTTATCCAGCGGATATCGAACTCCGTACCGAAAGCAATAATAAGCTACAACCTTTCAATAAAAAATGAATGCTATTTTACATTCTTCGAAATTTGCATGAGAGTGAGACTCCCATGCCATCTATATATATAAAAGAAAGTCGTGTTAGTTACACTATTTATAACTCAAGAACGGCTGTACCGATTTGGTGAGCAGGAAGCTTAGAGCCAGGAGACGGACATAGGGTACTATTTATCCCGTTCGACAGCGTTCCTGTGTGAGAACGCACGTTTTTGCACGTGTTCGCACGTTTTCGCGTGATTTCGCGGGTTTTTGCACCTTTTCGAGGGTTTTCGCACGTTTTCACGCGTTTTCGTATGTTTTCGCGCCTTTTCGCATACGTTTTCGGTGCAGAAGCGTTCTGCAGCGGAGAACAAGCAAGCAATCAAGCAAGGATACAAATGAAGCTAATAAAAGCGTGTTAAAAAGTGAAGTGAAATATAATTAACAATGCCGCGACCAAGACGATCGAATATTTCCCGACAAAGCCGTAATGGAAGAAGGATACGAAACATTGCTAATGAAAGGACTGAAGAAGAACAAGAAATTGCACGTGAAGTTAGTATGGCTCGACTTCGTGCTTCTCAATCACAAGAGCAACGTGAGGCAGCCCGTGAAACGGCTCAGCCGTGAAAGGCGGAACAGAGTTCGCTGGCTCAGCCAGTAGTATGATAACAGCGGGCAAACACCTGATCCCTCCCGTTACTGTAAACAAACAATATATTCCACGATTAACAGATCTCTACATTCGGTGAATTAGGAGAAAGGTCACTGTTATTCAATCAGGAGCTTCAATTAGAAATTGGAGCTTGCGATTAAATTACAGTGCCCCTTCTTATTACTCACCAAGTGTGGAGAAATTTGAATTGAAGAGCAAAACCGTCCCGTCAGTTATTGTGCGGTAACAAAACACGTCGAACGTCGACACGTTTTCGCGGACTTCTTTTCACACATTCTTGCGTTGAGACACCGCTTCGCGTCGGGCGGGGTCATAGCTATTTGGATGGTGTTGGACGCGAAGTTCTGTACAATTGTTGTTCCGACGTGTACCATATATTGGGTTAATATCTCCGCATTCGGTTGCGGCATACGCGTCTATTCTCGACGTCTTGAAATGACGCCGCGCCGCACCATACAAATAAATGCAGTGACCTCAGTGCTACGTGCTTCTAAACGCTTGCGAGCCCGTGTTGTGCCATCGCGCAGCTCTCGCACGGCTAACCGCGCTTCTTTGTGCCCGAGCTCGATATTGGGGTATGTAACTTTGTGCGAAGGAGATCGAGCGCGCGCACCGGACCGGGCGGCGGCGCAAGGGAGAGCTACGTATGATTGTGACCAAGCAGGTCTCATTCAGCAAGCGGGAGGAGCTGCTGCGTGCAGCCCGGGGGTATCTCTCCCGGAATGGCAGGGTGCGCGTCCGTGAGGACTTCAGCTGGGCAGTGCGGCAAACGCGTAAGGCGTTAATTCCGCATTTGCAGGAGGCGAAAGCTAGCGGAAGGCAGGCGTCGATTCGATTGGACAAGCTTGTCGTGGCAGGGCGCAGCTACGTGTTGGCCGAGCTGGCGGCCCGTCCGCGGGCGTGGGAGGGGGCGGGGCGGCGGGGTCCCGTGAACTCGGCGAGGCGCGGCCCCGGAGGCGGCCCCCCCGGGCAATCGGGCGCCTCTTGCGGCCGCCCCACCGCGCCTTGGCCCCGGGGGGCATCGCGGCGGAGGCGGTCTCGTTCGCGTTCCCGGCGGAGCTCACGGCACTCGGCGAGTCCCGGGCGCTTCGCGGCTGACAGCCTGGAGCGAGGACCTCTTACGAGGGCGATGGCTGCAGCGAACATGCAGCAGCAGGAAACTCGCGGTGAGTCGGGACCCAGAAGGTCCGAATAGGGTCCCGAATAGGGTGTTGGAACATCAAAGGTCTAGGCTCTAAGCTCGGAAATCAAGACTTCCATGGCTACATAAATAAATTTGATAAAATCGGTCTCGTAGAAACTTGGTGGAAGGAGGGTGAAATGTTATATGTGTCTGGTTTCACAGCGATATGCAAAAATAAAAAACGTAGAGGAGAAAGGGGTCGGTACTCGGGTGGTGTTGCGTGCATATTTCGGGCTAGGTTAATGCAATTTATTAATTAAATTACTACAAACTCAGATAATTTCCTTTGTATTAGACTAGTAATGCAAAATACAGACATCGCAATTGTATTTATATACCGTCACCCACAGGGCTCGCGTTATTATTCTCCAGAAGCCTTCGGCGAAATCAATGATTTCTTAGACACGTTGAAGCAGAAGTATCCAAGTACTGATTTACTAGTGTTAGGTGACATGAATGCACGAATTGGCAATGAGCAGGGAGTATTTTTGAAGTTTGACCGGCAAGAAACGAGAGCTAATTTTAGAAAAAGCAAAGACTCAGTCATCAATAATGATGGTCAGGAATTGTTAGAATTGTGCGAGAGATTTAATCTCGAAATCCTAAATGGCAACTATGGACAGGATACTGAAGGGGAACTAACTTTTATTAGTGGGAATGAAGGTAGTGTAATAGATTATGCTCTGTTGTCTCACGAAAGAACAAACAATTTATTAGATTTTGAAATCGAATTACGGGCAGAATCCGACCATTTGCCTGTGTGCGTTCATTTAGCAGTAAATGCTACTTAACTGCCACCGGCAGTAGAGCGGGAAGGAGCAACGAACTTCACAATAGCAAGACAACAGTTTGTATGGAAAGAGGAAAAGCGATAGGAATTTGCAGAGTCCATTCTGAACTTGGCAGGGTGGGAGCGAGAGGAGCGGTCTCTGGAGAGGCAAACAAAGAATTGCTGTATCGCGCAGGGAAGGGCATGTGAATGTGGGGGTGAGAAGAAAGGGTACTGACCCAAGGATGGTTTAGCGAGGAGTGTCGGGAGAGCAGGCGTGAAGTAATAGTAGCCTTAAGGATGTTCAGAAACAGGGGAACTGTGGAAGCGAGAAATAGTTACTTGTTATTACGTAGGCAGTACGAGGCCACAATTAAGAAATCGAAGAAATCTTGGCAGGAGAGTGAGTCAGCAAGAATAGAGGCAATTTTAAGAAACGATCATAGTAAATCAATTTTGGACGTTATAAGATCTTTTTTTAAATATATTTATTGAGTGATTGGAAATTATACAGATCATTATTAAATTACTATCTCGTGTGCATTTGCTGGCTTACATTGTAACTTATACTAAAATTAACACTAAAAACTTAAAAGTAAACTACCGTACGATAAGGTGTAGGAAACTACACGAGCCCCTACAATGAACAATTAGTAGAGAAAATGTTCAAGATCGTTTCGGAAGGAAATCTATTCTTAATTCTAGTAGAAGTCATTTATAGTGGCCAGGTTGTAGTGGACGGCTCGGTTAATTGTATTTAGGTTGTAGTAAAAATTATTGGAAAGATGGGCAATATGTTTGATGATCGGTGATATACTCAGTTCTTTATGAAGTTGGGCGTTAGAGATGAGCCATGGGGCATGTGTTGCTAATCTGAGGAATCTATTTTGTACAATGTGAAGTTTATTAATCTTAGAAATAGATGCATTGATCCAGACGGGACATGCGTAGAGCATTAAGGGTCTGACTATTGCTTTATAAATTGTGATGTTGGTGTTTGGATTTGTTCTAGGCGGATTGTTCACATAAGTGAAGTTTGGAATTTGATTGTTTGATTGGAGAGTTGGGAAGTTGTTGGTGGAGAATCGGGGTGCAGGAGGCCTGCCATTGTTTGATTTAGTTTTGAGATTCCTTGCATGTGCATTTTTTTTGGGGGGGGGAATTCTATAAGTTTCTTGTAGAAGGGACATTCCTCAGTTCGAGTATCTCCGCGGTGGGGGCCCTTGCAGTTCTTACAAATCAGTACTTGTTCCTGTTAGGAACAATTTACTGAGTACTGATTTTCAGCACAGTAAATACACGCGATTGTGTGGTTGCAGTTATTTTTAGTGCCTAAAGTCCAGGCAGCGCAGACATTGAACAGGGCCTTTGTTTTTTCGTCTTTGTTCAGGTTTAACACTCAAATTACAAATTTGTTTAATTTGAAGCACTGATTCAATACTGTGTCGACCGTCAAATTCCGCGGCAACAACAGGTATGGGGAAGTTGTTTTAATAGTCGTGTGACACTAATTAATGATGAACCTTTTTCCTTCAAGTCTTCTTAAATTTCTTCTTGGGTTATTGATGTATGTAGGTTTTTAAACACTATAGAAAACTTCTTGTAAGCGGGGTCCTTATACGTGTGAAATCTCCTACTGGTATTGATTAAATATTTGACAGCCTTTCTGAAATCGGCAATGGTTCTGAACATTATTTCGATTCAGTTGATTTTAATATCTGATGTGAACTGATTAGTTATTTTAGATTTTATTTCCCTGTTGAATTCAGAAATGCTTTCTATATCGTTAACATATAGATAGGAGGAATTTTGACTTTTCGTTTTCTTGATTCGAAGTGTCGTTAATGTAGGTGAACCTCGGTTCATTAATTAGTTTCTCTAGTGGTGCGTATCTGTTTCCAGTCGGCACTGAATAAACATAGTCTGTGTTATTTGATGATTTTTTGTTCGGTAATGATTCATCACTGGTATCGTTAAAACGTCCTTTACCACTGTTGTTTGTGAATTTTGCATTGCTGCTACCGTTACCGGGCGGGGGGCACTCGGGCATTTTGGCCTAGGGCGAGGCCGCTGTCTAAGTCATGGTTACTAACCTCGGGTATGCCATTACCGGTATTGCTTTCGAGTGGTGTTTCAGTTCCCGGTTGATAGATCGCCTCCGCTAGCCACGAATATGGCCGGACGCAGTAAGCTGCTGGTAACGGATTCTTTGCTGTTTTTCCGATTCTAGATGGTCCTCTTGATGAAACTGCGTTGGGCTGGGGAATGTGTCCGTGTCGTTCGTGCCGTACACGGCCGCCATGGCCTCGGCGATGCACTGGCCGAAGCCAGGGCTGGGCGGCGCTGCACTGCCACTAATTATTGGATAAATTAGATTTGCTTTGTGCGGTTAACTGTACACAACACTTCACACTGGCACTAATACTTTAGAACTGTAAATTGAACAGACTTGTCGAAAAAGTATTTCATTTTCGCTGATACTGAGCAGAGCGAAGCGCGATGTGTACCCTACCGCTGCTCGGAGCGAACTGTTTATAAGATCTCTGTGTAATAAAATAAATGCAAGTAATGCAATTTGAGCAGACGCGTGGGAGCAGTACTTTTCACGGGCGCTCGCAATAGCGAATATTGAAACAGGGATAGATATTATCACTGACCGGAGTGTCCCTGAATTAGACGAACCTATAACCTGGAATGCAGTAAACGGCTATTCAAGCCATGAATAATGAGAAGGCAGGCGGCGCGGGCGGCATTCCGACAAAATTTATTTCGGAATTGTGGCACATAGACCCAGAGAGTATTCTGAATTTATTTAATGCAATTGATGATTCCGGATCGTATCCAGAAACGTGGAGTACAGCTATCCTCCAATCGGTCTTTAAGAATAAAGAGGATACGAATTGCCCACAAAATTATCGCGGAATTAGTCTTTTACCAGCGCTGAGTAAACTATTCTCTAAAATACTCAACGGGCGACTGAGTGGATGGGCGGAAAAGTACAGTAAAATATTAGAATTGCAAGCAGGCTTTAGGAGAGGCTTCGCGACCACAGACAATAACTTTGTGTTAGATACCCTAGTAAAACAGGTGCTTGCGCGTAAACGGCGCCAATTATATTGCAGTTTTGTAGATTTCGGAAAGGCTTTTTACTCTATCAATAGGGAAGCTTTATGGCGAAAACTAAATGAGCGAGGCGTCTCACGTAAAGTTTTAACAGTGTTGCAGAGCGTGTACGAACAAGTAAATTTCTGTGTCAGGTGCAGTGATGGATCTACAACGCGAAAAATAAAATTGACAGTAGGAGAAAGACAGGGCTATCCTCTCTCACCGCTATTGTTTATCCTGTTTATAAACGATTTATTGACGTGAGTACAGGAAGCGGATACATCTGCGGCGGAAATTGAGGGCCTGAACATTCCCGGACTACTATATGCTGATGATTTATTTTTATGTTCGGAAACTATTGACGGCTTACAGAAAAGTTTAAATATCCTAGAAACGTATAGTGAAACATGGGGACTAAAAGTAAATATTCAAAAAACGAAAGTAGTTGTCTTCAAAAGTGGATTTATCCGGGATAACAAAGAGAAATGGTATTACGCACAGGAGGAGATCGACCGGGTCAATACATGGGGCAAAATTTTCCATGAATGGAGGATGGAATAATCACATAGTGGCGGCGCACAGTAAAGGAAGAATTGCGCTCAAAGAAATAGTTTGCGCAGTGCACAGAGTTCCGGAATTGCCTTTTAAGGTGTGCGATACAATGCTTAAATCGTTAGTTCTCCCAGCTATGAATTATGGGGCAGAAATCTGGGGAGTGGATAGGATAGATCGACTAGAAAGCGTCGAAACAGATTATTTCAAATTAATTTTCGGAGACTCTATATTCGCAGCAAATGCCGGAGTCTTAAGAGAGGTCGGTAGTGTAGGTATTTGGAAAGATTTCAAAATGAAACCCATTAAACTTTGGATTAAATTAGCAGGTGAACAGGCCGACACACTTATACATAGATGTTTCAGAGTGCAGTTACAGGGAAGCAACCAACGCTACTGGTCGTTTAAAATTAAACTGCTTCTGGAACGTGCAGGTCTGTGAGACGTTTCTCCTGAGAGATAGGGGAACACGTGAGATAGAACGGCTAATTTCAGATAGACTTGCGAATATTAAAAGGCAAGAGATCCTGGCAGCAACGGCCAAAAAACGTTCGTTAGTTGCGCAAATTCACGCGAGTCCGTTATGGGGTTGCGAACGTTACGTACACACACTTCGAAAGGACGCAAGAGAGGGATACGCTTGGTTCAGGGTCCGGGGGTGGATGCAACGCAGATTAAAGGACTCTAATGGTAACGGCATCTGTGTGCTTTGCAATGATAGGGAAGACTAGATCCACATTCTTTTAATTTGCTGTGCGACCGAAACATGGAGAGAAAAATGGATGGGAATGGTAAATTACTACATTAAAATAGGAACGTAACACTCGCCCAAAACATTTTAGGTGATAAAAGATCTAAGTTCATGAAATAATTACGAACATTTCTAGGAAAGTTTCGGACCATTAGGGAAACAAATTAGGGAGTGGGAAAACAGCACTGGTTAGTGTGGTATCCCCCCAATCAGAGGACGAGACGGAGTTACGCTCCGCCGCTCCGCTAGTGGAGGGGCACAGCCCGTCCCCTCCCCCTTCACCGGGCGGTGGAGTATAAAGGCATGGCCCGGAGCAGAGCGCTCCCGTTCAGTGACAACTTCGCTTAGCTACCAGCGCCGTCACTCGCTACACCCCCAATCGCGGCGTAATCAGCTGCGCGCTACAAGGGGACTCCAGGCTGCTGCCGCCGCCTGCTACCGTCACAAGTCTGGCGTATGCCAGGCGATCGCGCGACCGGGGGCAAGTCATGGCGTATTAGCCAGGCGATCAGCGCCGACCTCGGGTGGTTACCGCCGCCACTCGCTACACGCCCTATCGCGGCGTAATCGCTGCGCGCAAGGACTCGGGCCGCCAGCGGGCGCGCTACTAGAAGACTCGAGGCTACTGTTGCCAGCGAACGCATAACGACGCTTATCGCCACTGCCGGCGATAAAGGCCGAAACGGCAAGATCGCCGTTAGGAAATTTGTACAGTTATTTGTTACGTTGTTCTGTGTATTGGTTATGGTGAAAGTAAATGGCTCTTAAACATTGAATATTTAATTTACCTAGCATCCTGCAGATGCAACAGTTAGTACGAGCGAAGCCTAGACTAGAGAGATATAAATAACTTACTAAGTCAATAAACTAACAATAATTAAGTTAATCAGTAAGTTATGTTAAGTTAGTAAACAGACAAAAGTCATAAGTTGTAGTGAATTGTTAAGTATAAGTACATTAATAAGTCAATAAAAATAAATTAACTTAAAATAAATTAAATAAATCAAAATAAAATAAAAGGAAACGATTCAAGTAATAAGCATATTAGGGGGCGAAAGGAAGTGGGAATCGGAACTGTAAGGGCAGAGGCGTTGGTGCGGACGATCTTCGGTGGTGCTGTTTGTTTTCAGGTGCTGAGGCGGCCAAACACTGGAAGACGGATGCCTGACGCCCGCGCCAAAGAAATAAATAAAATAATAGTTTATAAACAAAAATCGGATAGATTAGCATGTACTCGGCGTCTGACGGCAGGCTTTTCCGCCTTCAGAGTTTTTTCCTCAGCCGTAACTTATGGTCTCTTTTTCGCGGCATTGATGCGATGGAGAGACCATTTGGGGTGAATAACAGAATTCGAAAGGTTAGAACACGATAGGATGTAAGTATTGTAATGGCTTAAAGGCCTTCGGCCTAGCCACCTAGCAAGTTTTCTAATTCCTATGTAATAATTACCTATTAAATTAAAAAAATAAGTTTGTACGAGGGTCGTTCAATATATAATGCCCCATATTTTCTTTCTACAATGAGCAAAAACTGAAAGTTGTATTTCGCGATACTTCAAGTTCGGTGTTTCTCCGCCAGGTGGACGAAGTTTCAAATAATTCCAACAGATGGCAGAGCTGCAGTGAATTTTTAAAATGGCGTCTGTTAGTGATCCACGTTACAAACAGCGAACAGTGATTGACTTCTTGTATGCAAAGAAAGAAACTGTGGGAAATATCCACAAACGTTTGTGTGCAGTGTATGGAGATTAGGCTGTCGATAGGAGCACAGTCGGGAGGTGGGCAAAAATTGTGAAGGCGTCAGAAAGTCCAACAACTGAACTCCAAGAACTGCCGCGTTGCGGTCGTCCTGTCAGTGCCACCACTCCAGACATGGTGAGGTGCGTAGATGTCATTATTCGTGTGGACCGTCGCATCACAGTGCATCAATTGGCCTCACATCTGTCAGTCAGCAGTGGAAGTGTGTGTGCAATGATCGAGGCTCTCTGATATTCAAACGTGTGCCTAAAATGGTTTCCAAGAAGTCTCACAGCAGAACAATGCAAAGAACGATCATGTCATCTGATTTGTTGGAGAGATGTGATGCTAAGGGGTAGCGTTTCTGTCCCGGATTGTGACAGGTGATGAAACCTTGGTGCACTACTTTGAGCCGGAAACCAAAAGACAGTCAATGGAATGGCACCATCCTCACTCACTAAGAAAGAAAAAAATCAAGAGACCCCCTCTGCTGGAAAAGTCATGATTACTGTTTTTTGGGACAGTGAAGGGGTCATTCTTGTTGACAAACTCAAGAATCGTTTCCGGCGTGTCAGGCGTGACAAGAATCCGGCTGGAATTTTGATCCTGTAAGATAATGCACGCCCGTACACGCGTGTACGATAATACACGTATCGGGAGGTCCTAGGTTTGAACCTTGACGGCGGCAGGATTTTCGTCACTAGCTAGGCCGAATTCAGTCGCTGTCTGGAGGAGAATTCTAGCGGCTGACCGCTCTGATACGTAGTTTTACGTGGTTTCTCCGATCAACATCACGCGAATGCCGGAGCAGTACCCTAGCAAACGCGCCACGGACCGCGCGAGATCTTTCCTTCCTGTTCCTTGTCTTATCCTCTCCCATACACACACACTTACACTAACGTGTACTCCATTACCACATATTCCGGGAGACCGGTTGGGAGCTTCAAGCTTGTCCCGGCTGGGGCGGTGCTCCGTTGGTGGGAGAGTCCTCGTTAGGGGGAAACCTCGCTAGCCGATGGTAGGCCGGTGCGGGATCTCGCCATCCAGCGGGGGAAGATCACCGCCGCCTCCCGAGGAAAACACGCATTACACTTACGGGACTAATGACCTACGCTGTTGACGCGCCCGGAATCACTAACCAATCAGCCAACCAATCAATCTGCTGATGCCCTGAGGCATCTCTATAGGTTCGCGGAATATAGAATGCGCCGCAGGTCACAACGACGATCAATGCGGTTGATCGAATTCGACAATCTTCCTGAAGCAATCGTATGCCCCCCCACTTAAGATGGCACTACCGTATTGGCCACCACAAAAAGTATCCCACAATTTTATAACTATTCAATTGCTAAATAAATACTACAAATTAATTTAACAGCTCTCAAAATTTTGGAGTAATTATTGGTGAGTTAGCGTGAGACTTAAGCTGATTCCTCGTCACAATTGAAATCACAAGAAGATATATGTCACCATGAAGAACGATATAATTGCTACTTAATTACTCAAAGATTATTTGAATTCGTTTTATTTTACTTAGTCGTACAATCGACACAAAATGCTAAATAAATACATACGTACATATTTGCCTTTTGGAATTATTAATTTATAGTGTATGTATGAAATATAATATGAATTTGTATTTTACACTGAACACATTTATTTCACCGGGTTTCGTACGAACATACTTTTACGTACTAAAGTATGTATACGATCACATTTTGCACTAATTGTAAGTGCCAACTATACTTGGGACTTCATCCATCCAATGTGAACATTAATCGGCTATTTCGGTAATTACGTAGATTCACACTTCATCAGTACCATTTATACCCTAACGGCCTGAAATTCTCTATTGTCAATATTGGAGAAAAAAGAAGCGCCATTAAAAATGTAATTTCACAGACCAGTCCGTCGGACCCTCAGTTCTTCATCGGCCGTTAGAGGGGCACGCCTCAAGGATGGTGGACGCCACAAACTCATGCGACTTCGATACCGAGCCATAGGCTGCATTCCGAGGATTATTCAGTGGTACCAACGCCGTCGGTATTCTTACTTCCTCCATCTTCTCCCAACATGATATATTTTCGCTGTCCAAACAAGAAAAGAGCGGCAAGCGAAACATGTGCGTCGACACCCGCGTCTTCATTTCGCAAGGGTGGATGGGTAGGGGATGTAGGAGGGGAGGAACGGGGGGAAAGGAAGGAGGTGGCGAGGCAGTAGTGGCCGGCCAACCGCCGGCGCATCGCATCGTTTCCCGATCCAGAGGCCACCCGCAGGTGTGCGGGACGCGGAAATAATCGTCCGCACTGCCCCAGCCACGGCTGCGCGCAGGCCCCGCTCCACTCCGCCTCCGCACCCGTCTCAACCTCCGTATTCGCCTTCGTCTCCGCGTCCGCGCCAGTCTCCGCGTCCGCGCCAGTCTCCGCGTCCGCGCCAGTCTCCGCGTCCGCGCCAGTCTCCGCGTCCGCGCCAGTCTCCGCGTCCGCGCCAGTCTCCGCATCCGCGCCAGTCTCCGCGTCCGCGCCAGTCTCCGCGTCCGCGCCAGTCTCCGCGTCCGCGCCAGTCTCCGCCTCCGCGCCAGTCTCCGCGTCCGCGTCAGTCTCCGCGTCCGCGCCAGTCTCCGCGTCCGCGCCAGTCTCCGCGTCCGCGCCAGTCTCCGCGTCCGCGCCAGTCTCCGCGTCCGCGCCAGTCTCCGCGTCCGCGCCAGTCTCCGCGTCCGCGCCAGTCTCCGCGTCCGCGCCAGTCTCCGCGTCCGCGCCAGTCTCCGCGTCCGCGCCAGTGTCCGCGTCCGCGCCAGTCTCCGCCTCCGCGCCAGTCTCCGCCTCCGCGCCAGTCTCCGCCTCCCGCCGTCCCCCTCCCCGCCGCCAACTTAGATTCCCACCTTCGCTGCCACCCTGGTCGTCGCCATCGTCTCCGCCCGGATACCTATCTCTATTTCAACCCAGTCGTGATTTCCGCCTCTATCTGCAACTCCACCATCACGATGACATCCACCTCTAAAATCTCTTAATCATTTCTCGAAACTTAAATTACTCGAAAATAAAAATATTTCAAATAATATTTCTATGGCACATTACTCACCCAATGATGGAACCCACCGCATTGTTCAGCGAAAACTGCATTTTGGTATCAGGAACCGTTTAGAAGTTATGGGGGACACCCGTAGTAGTTGGAACTTCCTGTATATAAATTCTGTACATACAAGTTACAAAATACCTCGTCTTAAATTGAATACCAGCTGCAATAATTGGTTTTGATTATGAACATTACAATACTCCATTCTCACGATGAACGAAAAGTATCGCCTTAAAAGATTTAAATGCAAGTAAAATCTCTGGATCGTCCAGGATTGATCTTAAACCGCTCATTTGCAAGTTTAATATTTGCCTTTTCAGGTGACCCACGCCTCACATACCAACCAGTCGCCTCTCCACACCATTCGAGTTTGTCGATTCCTCTCGCCCTCAGAACGCAAAAGCGTACATGCCTCGTTCTCGCTACGTGTGATTTAACTTAGGGGCGCAATAAAAAATGTGTATACACTCGTAAAGCTTTGAAATATTCATGAAACCAAATTAAATTATCCGGCCGCCGAGCGATGAAGGCCGATAAAGCCCGGGCGGAGCTCCGCGGCCGCGCAGTCGCGTAAAGCTCGCAGGGAAGTAGAGAGCTCGACGCTGGGGGGAAGTCCCTGCACGGCTGCCACAACTCCGGCGGCAGCGCAAACGCTAGAGAGGGAACAGTGGTTCTCAGTTTTCAAACTTTTGAGGTCTCGGCGACCTCCGGTTATTCAAGTCGGGAAAGCGGAACTTCAAACATCTTTTCAGCATGTGACCTCCAGTACGTCGAACACTCATTGTTTCTCTCAAACACAACACCGAATCGGACCAGAATAACGACTCACTGTAAATATACACAATATATTATAGTGTATGAGTGTATTAGAGTTTATAGTATATTTTTAATATTTTCATTTTAAAGAGAACTTTTTAAACTGATTCCAGTACTTCAGATGTTATCCACGTCTTCCGAAAAGCGTTAGATGGATGTGGGAAACGCCAAGGTAAGAGTACACACTACGTTCCGTTCAGGACTCGATTATACATTTTAATGGAATAATGTTTCTTTCAAAAAAAGTTGAAAGAAAGCTTTGAAAGAAAGTGTTTTAAACAAAGAAAACTCTGATCCAAACCGAGAATAAATCGCAACGAAATACTACTCGCTCTTGTTAAGTTCTGTTCTTTTATTTACTCATCGTACTTCTACTGAACTCGCTAGCGGTGAAGCACGATCAAACATCTGTTAAAAAGAGCCACTTACAAACTTACTGCGTAGTACGCTGGAAACCACACACTTCAATACCATTCTGATAACTAGATGTGTCATCAAAGATCATATTAGAAAAGTTCAATGCAGCTTCACGGAGAGCTGCAAATTCAGGCATTCTCCAACGAGCCTTGTACAGAGTGCAGAGTGTACAGAACTCTTACCTTGGTACTACCCACCCCCATTTAATGGATTTCGGAAATGTTGAATAACATCTGGAGCAAAGGAATCAGTTTAAAAGTCTGATTGAATATATACACACACACACACACACACACACACAAATTCATCTGTCTGTAATGTTTAGTTGTTAGTCACATTATGTCATTTCTAATGCAATATGACATTAGTGTTAGTACCTACGAACAATCGGCTTCATCGGATCAATGTATGCATAATGCCGTAGTGCCGAGGAATGTGTGCATTGGAATTGATTTGCGTATGCATAGTTAAATTGACACTTAGAGTATCTTACCCATGATGCTAATTCCATGAGCGGTAGTGATCTTTGAAAGGGCTTTAAATAGTCGCATTTTATGCGTGTAAGAAACATGTACTCACTAACATGTACTCACTAATACACGGAGAAAAACACGGACATGTGTAATGCAAATGACCAAGGAATAAATTGAATTTCTGGAATTGATGTATTTATTGTTTCTTTCCACCAGTCGCAAACCGTGCAAGAATTTAAATATTCACTTACAGGAGAATACTCAAGGTTGAGAACATTTATGTCCGTAGACTATATGTTATTATTTAAGTCTTCTCTTGGATTTATTGGAGTATAGTTTTGGACTCAAAACCTCAAAATCAATGAGATTTTGTGATGTGGCTTCAAAAATTTAAATTCGTACTTCAGTTTGTAAATGAAAAACGTACGTAAAATACGTTTGTCGACAGACAAACGTATGATGAATAACATTCATATAAGGACAGTTTCCTAAAATCACCGTCTCTTATCGATTACACACCCTCTATTAGAAGTATGGGCTTCATGCTCTCATTAGCAAAATTCTGTAATTAAATATTTGAATAAAAATAATTAAGAATGTCACATCACCCGGATTTGATTATGCTATGGTACTATTACTGGCACTATTATCACTGGCTATTATATCATTAGTACGTACATATTATTTTCAAAAATAAACACAGCATAATTCGAACTTCGTTTCAGGTTTTGAGCTTCCGGGAACAATTATGTTTATACTTCAAATTGAATGACCGTGAAAGTTCTATAAATAAGTTAAAAAGGAAACCAATGTTTATTACATAGGCTGACATGTTCCTATGTGTCCTCGTTTGATACCACACTTCTCATTTGACTTCATTTCGGATATTCAGGGTTATTCACTGTCAATCATGCATTTCGAGTGCTGACTTTGTATTACATTATTACAATTAATAACGGATATTGAGTCATAGGATAAACTGATAATATTTATTAATAAATTGTCTATTCTTCATAGAGATTTACTTCATCATTAACAATTACTTGAAGCATATGCCAAGATGAAAGAACTAATTAAATGATGCAAGTCAACCACTACAAAATAATTTGCGATATGAATGAATAATATATATGAAAGTGCAAAAAAGGAATTTAAGAGTAAATTTGATAAAATATACATGGTTTGATTTACATACCGACAGATTCACCATCGTAACAGGAATTCGATCATCAACTTCCACCTCCTGCAAGGACAGGGAAATTCAAAATGATAGAATTTTATTTTTTAAGTGGTTCCTGGATTTTGCAAGAGAGTTGATGTCAAAAACTACAATATGTTAAAAATACATAAATTCAAAAAATTCTTTAATATTTTTTGTAAAAAGTGTCCAAGAGTTTGGCTGAATTTGCACATTATCCGCATTTAAATCAAATATTATTGTTTTAGATACAAATTTAAGAAAAGGAAGGAAAAATATGAAAACAATAATGTTCTAAATTTGTTTAAAAATGTAGCGAGTTGCTTACCACAATATTATTTGTGACAAAATAACAATTACTTTGAGGATAATACCATTGCAAAGTTTCTAGTGTTTAAAGATAATTTCAATGTTATAAACAATGCAAAACTCTACATTTTGAACTTCCTTTACTGACTCGAAGCCCTTAAAACCTTATATCTGCATTAAATAAAAAATCATGAAATATGTTAAACTTGTTTTCTAAAGACAGCTAGTATATATGTGCTTCTGGAAATTCTTAAAGATAATGATTTGAAGAATTATCATTAAATTAATTAGAATTTGAGAATAGTACGTCCTTCGATTGTATAGAAGATTTCAAATGTTTCAATCTACATTCAAACATAAGCATAATTAACTCACTGAGTACATACTTCACGGTCACAAAAATTAACACAAAATATCTAAAACATGGTTTTATTGTTTGATATTATAATGGTTAATTATGTAAATCCAAGTTCAATTATTTCTTAAACGTGTACCTCATAGAAAGTTGCCTTAATGTTTGTGAGTCATAAAATATTGTTTTGTTTTAAAGACACTAAATTATACACAAGAAGACGTTTTGGTGTTTTTTTATTTCTCTAGTATACTCGTTTTATTGATACTTTTACATTTTCTAATCTACATTACATAATATTTCAACAATTAGTTTGTTCTAGAAAGTAATTAATTAATTACAAAATTCTTAAATATATAAAATTATTTAATGAAGTACAAAACTGATCGTATTCCATGCATTTTTTGTATCCTGCATGCTTAGTTGATAATATTTTATAAAAGAGAAACATTCGTAATCAGAACAGTAAAGAGAATACTATTATTAGTTGCACTACAAAATTAGCAAATGCAAAAGTCTAAGCCACATATAGTACAATGTTTGGACTTAACTATTAAAAGATAGTACACTATCTCAGTCACATAAAATTATATTTGTGTCAGCACAAGTGACATGTTCGATAAATAGAGCTTTATGTATATAACAGAGGCATTCAGGAAGAATTAGCATAATATTATCCAGAAAGTTATCACAATATTTCTTAAAGGATACAGCCTTAAAATATGGATTATGTTAACCATGTTTCATTTAACAGACAATAAAATCTTTCGTCTTTACATTTTATAGTTAAGCAACCGAGCTTTCGATCTTAGATACTTGGATCTTTTTCAAGTGTGCTGGGTATCAGAGTTTGAAACCATGCAGAGTTCAATTTATAAAAATAAATACTCAAGTTAAATATTAAATTTTAATCACCTAATTCAGAGGAATCACTTTAAGGGCATATCACAGTAGCCTTTACTTTCTCTTCATATTTCCACACTCCGAGAACCAGCTTACTTGAAAAATATCCCAATGACTAGGATCGAAATGTCAATTGCAGAATTATAAAACGTAAAGGGTATGAAACGTATTGTTTATTAAATAAAATAAGATCAATCATAACCCGCCTTTAGTACGTCATAACAGATGTAAACCTATGCCTTCAGATAAATATCTTATTTACACAAGAAAAATCCATTCAGTAATAAGCTAAGGAAAAGCAATATTTCGAATTCATTGCAGTTGAACCTAAAAAATTATTAATAAACTAACACAAGCATCGTCTCCGATATCGGAATCTACCATTTATTCGTCTGTTGGAAGCTACATAATAATTAGCAAAACACTTAATGCTATTAATCTCTATAATGAGTTATCTGCCTGAAAACTTTGAGAGATAAAGAAAGAGAGAGAGAAAAAGAGAGAGAAAGAGAGAGAGACAGACAGACAGACAGACATCTCAACTGACATCACTTCAGCTTAACTCGAACACAGTCACATTAAATAGTAAGACAGTTTTGTCTCTCGTCCACTCTAAACCTCACAATGAAAGCAAGTTGCTCGTGCCTTTTGTCGCCAAAATAAAATTTATTTTTAAGAATATTTGACAAAGACTTTTAAAATTAAAAAATACAGATTTGGAAAATATACTAACTGAAGATTTGCATAAAATAGTTTAGGAAGAAACCAAATATAATTTTAAGTAAAATACAAAAGACAACAACCAAATTATTTTTCACTGTAAGGGTTATATTTTTTAATCCACATATTCAACTGAAATCTGACACAGGAGTACCGATCTCTCACTATACACATGTTTAAATCACAGGGTGTCATATCAATTTCTCAAGAAATGCCATGGAAAAAGTCGCTAGCCTTGTGCATTCCTTCTCTACAGGAATAGCAGAAGACAATATTTCCTTGAAATCTTTGTATATTTTTGAAAAATGAACTTTAATTAATGGTTGGTCTGCATACTGGGTGTGATACTATATTCACGCCATCGTTTTACTCTTTCCGCGCACAGATCCAGGAAATCATTTTTGGACCCGAAATAAAAACTATACACTACAGAATTTTTAAAATGTCAAATGAGGCACATTTTTTAGATTATAGCATGTAAATTGGAGTAAGAGGTATGACAATATCATTACCTAAGGCAATACTCGGAATTGCCAATGTGTTTTCAAACTTACTAAACATTTTGCATTTCGATTGCTTAACAAGATAATGCGGTACATTCCTCAGGTAACCCTGTTTCCACAACGCAAGTTTCCAAGAGCTCCGACTATCTATATTCCAAGACTATTTATTAGTCTGCAACTTGCGAAAATTTAGATTGGGCCTTTGGCACAAAGGAGCGCCTCCTTCAAGGTTCTCGGAGCGGTCTGCCCAGGAATGTAATTTAGCTTCCTTCAGTTTATCGACTGAAAGACTTGCAAAGAAATATTTCGATGAAAAATTCCCAAGCATGAAAAGTAACTTCCCCGCAACAGGAATAAGCTGCACGAAGCCTCGTTTCCTTCATGTCCCGTAAAAACAATCGCGGTTGGCACGACAAGAGAATAACGAGCACGAATTTATGTCAACACCCTCAAAATACGAACTTTGACAGGTACTACAAGAAAAATTCGATGGGTAGGGATAAAACTTTACGAGCAACACGCTTGGCTCTTGAAATCGACCTTTTCCACGAGAAGGGTCCCCTATTGAATTAAGTCACGCTCCCGAAAAGATCGTAAAAATCTTCTCAACAACGCATCGATCACCACGAGACACGCAAAAGCGCTTTGCAGACCTCGCCTGGGGCAGTCCTACAAGCCCATTAACATAACGTGCAAAGCGACTTGTGGTGAACTGCCACAGGGCGGATTACTCACTGTAGGACAGGGTGGCACAGGGTCGACAGCTCCGGGCTCGCTAGTGCGCTACTGTGCACCACCTTTCACTCTGGAACTCGACAGAAATACTTCGAAGAAAATATTTCGGCGTCCAATTTTTTACAGTGAAACTTAGAGACGGTTCCTTGTTAGCATATGGTTGGTTGAACGATGAGGAAGAAGATCGTCAACTTAAAGGGGAAGAGTTTGTGCTTGGTTACCAGAATAAAATATTTTCTTCTAAATCTAAAAATTGTGGTCTAATAAAAAGTTTCTCCTTTTCCATCCAATTCCTAATTATGTACATCATTTAGTATAGAGGACACTTTTTTCTCTTAGAAAATTTTCTATCTAAAGCCAGGTAATTGGTGGGTTCCAATGACGGTACGTCTCAACCAAAACTCTTTATCTACACACACACGCACGCACGCACGCACACACACACACACACACACACACATATATGTAGTTATATATTTATTTAGGCAGAGAAGGCAGTGGCAGTAGCAGTGGCGGAGGTCTTGGCGTAGGGCCAGTCACCTGCCTAGGCACCGGCTAACGCCGCCGCAGGGGTTGCAACCCTGAAGTCGATACGCCGATTTGCCGGCGAGAAAGGTGGCGGTGGCGGCGGCGGCGGCGGCGGAGGCGGAGGCGGAGGCGGAGGCGGAGGCGGAGGCGGAGGCGGAGGCGGAGGCGGAGGCGGAGGCGGAGGCGGAGGCGGAGGCGGAGGCGGAGGCGGAGGCGGAGGCGGAGGCGGAGGCGGAGGCGGAGGCGGAGGCGGAGGCGGAGGGGAGAATGTTGCCCTTCCACCATCGCCAACTTCACCGCCGCCAATGCCACTGACGCCAATGCAACCGCCGCCAACGCTACCGCCGTCAACGCCACCACAGCCAGCCTCAAACGCCACAGTCTCCAACGCCACCGCCAACTTGACCATTGTCGACGCCACCCAAGCCACCGCCGCCAACCCACCCGCCGCCACCCGCTGCCGCTCCCGCCCCCGCTGCCGCCGGACCACAGCAATCGCCGCCGCCGCCGCCGCCACCGGCTCCACCTGCAATACCGTAACTGAAGCCACCATGTCGCAGAGGCGTCCTCAGCGCCGTGTTCAGCCCATTTCAGTCCCGAAGCAATTAAACCGTCACCGTTGGTATTAACGTCCCTGTCCCACCATTGCCCAACAGCCAGACTTTATAAGAGTTGTTAATATTTGACACCCGTGGACACAAGAGCGGCGCACTCTCCGTCAAAAAAATATTGCATGCGGAGTAAAAGGCAATTCGCGCTGATGGAACGCTGCCTCCGTGGGATAATGTGCGACCCTGCCTGCTTGTAATTTGTATTACAGTACTGGTAGTGAACCGTCGGTATATTCTCATTATCACAACATATTTCAAGTGGAATGTAGCAGGTCATCCGACTCCAGCACACTACTGAACATCTTCCACATCAAAGATCTAAACGGGAACGGTAGCTCAGTGCATCAACTGATACCACTGAAGCGACTCTGACCTGGAGATTCTAGGTTCGAGTCCTGACGGCGACAGGATTTTCGACACTAGCTTTTCAGCTAGGTCGAATTCAGTCGCTGTCTGGAGGAGGATGCTAGCGGCCGGCTGCTCTGATCGGTAGTTTTCCGTGGTTTCTCCGATCAACACCAGGCCCTAGCCAACGGACCGCGCGCGATTTTTCCTTCCTCTTCCTCGTCCTATCCTCTCTCCTTACACACACACACTAACATGTACTACACTAGCACATATTCCGGGAGACCGATCGGGAGCTTAGAGCTTGTCCCGGCTGGGGCGATACCCCGCTGGTGGGAGAGTCCTGATTAGGGGGAAACCCCACTAGCCGACGGTAAATCGGCGCCGGATCTCGCCAATCCAGCAGTGGTAGACCACCGCTATCTCCCGAACAAAAGCACTACACTTACGGGACTAATGACTAAAGCAGTTGACACGCCCGGAAACAAGAAAAAATCAATCAATGAAAACTCTCTAAGAGAGAACATGGATATATTGGGCACCAAGGATGAGCCATTGTCATATGAATTGAAGTAGCAATATTTGCACCCGGTGGAGTCGCGAAAAAGTTATATAAGATACAAAACCGTGAGTTGCTTTATATAAATTGCTAATATATAAATCAGCATGTTGTGTTTACATTGTGGTCGAAATATGGCTAATATCCTATTAATTTGCACATAACAGACATTTCAGACAAAGCTGTGCGATTAACGTACCACATTTTGCATTTCATTGCGCTAATTTTGATATATGACACAGAGAGCTGACTAAAGTAAGATGATTGTATGGGAGTAAGGCGTCTTGTGTGATGGCATAATGTATTTTGAAATAAAAATACATAGTAAATACTTTGCACAGTTTTAAGGGTGTTTTATGTCAATTTCGAAGGTCAAAGATCATAGCGTAGATGCCGTCTCGGAAATACATAGCATAGAGGAAAAGGTTAACATAATGAAGTTAGGTTAGGTTAGATTGGGTAGTATTAGGTGAATAGAAATGACGTTTCTATTCAACGACGTTTTGGAACTCAACACTATACACCTTTTCTCTCTATAGCTTTAGAAACTTCCCACCAGCAGTCTGATATCTGTTTATCACAACTTACCTGCAATTAGCCATTGGAAAGTAATTTGCCTACACTAAACAACTTGGATTGGCTAATTTGCATTTCATTCCACTTCGGTCGGAATTATGCTTCGCAGCTGATCCTATCTCGGACTTTATTCACCCTTCTTGGATACTGGGCTAATTCGGATATTAGCTAGGTTCCAACTTAAGCCATAACATATACACAAAATGTACTGTAACGTAAGAGAAATATCACATAATAATACACTGCTTGTTTTCTATATTTGATACGGAATTCATAACTCTGGTACTCCATGTGAAAATTATGGCGAAAAAAAGGTTGGAATAGGATTTCTCGACATCATCCTTGTAAAGTTTCTAGTACTTTGTTTTTTTTTTGCATCTGTTGCATGTAATCATTTATTGCAGTCTTAAATGAGATTTGAATATCAGTTTTAGGATCCAAGAATAGTTAAGTAGTGAAGCAGTTAACAAATTAATTGAGTAATGAAATAATTTAAATGGCATTCGTTAATTCTTTCAACACATCTTATTTAAGAAATACAATGGATGTCACATTGTTTACTGAAGTTTATTTCATGAAAATATTTGTTGCCAGATTTACGATATAAGCATTAATGTTTCTCCAATTCACGTCATGTTCACTACCAGAACCATTGAAAAGGCTTCCATAGCAATAACAAGTTAGAGGCAACAAAGAAAATGTTTCATTCACTTAAGTGGTGTAAAGTAAAACAATTTATTACGCGACACATGCGTCCAAAAATAAAAATCTCTCAAAAATCGCCTTCACTCAATAAATGTAAAACATACAATATTATAAAACTTATCTATTTACATTTAAAAATTATATGCACTAGCAATAAAATCCAAAAAAATTTAATAACATTTCACTATAACTTGCAGTATGTTATCCTACAGAGATTGTAATACACTTTCTGAAAAACTTGCGTCAGTAGAAAATATTAGCATCCATTTGTCGGACAAAAAGCTTACAGACTCATACCTAGCCTCCCCATGCCATTTCCTCCAATCCTGCATTTCGTATTCTCACTTCGTTGTCTCTCCAGGTTGCGTGAAATGTAATAATCACTTTGGCCATCCGGAGAAGAAATATGTGCGGTAAACGTATGACTTTATGATAACGGGGCGACCATACGATACTAGGACGTTGTTATTCCACGGAATGGGTCATGTTTTCCTTGGCGTTTAGCACCCAACGGACTTATTACGATTAAAGGAAATACTCGAACATGGCAGCATCGTCCTAGAATCGTGAAATGTGGATTGGGTTATGTCTTAAAATAAAACGTAACAATATAATCCCTAATCATAACATAGTATTTAAAACGGTGAGTGTATTCACCAGTAACGCACACGATATTACCACTAAAAACCGCGTATATGAAGACATTAACGATTTTCACCAAACTGGATATTACTCGGTAGCACTGGGTGATGCAGTTCCTCGCATTTGAAACGGGACACAGACTTTGGGTGTATTTTACTACTCCCTTAGTAAATTTTCAAACTGTTCGAAAAAATTTCATCCCATTTTTCTTCACATTCTCACATTCTGATTTTCACTATCATCGGAGCTTCTGCTATCATCGCTGGTGGTCATCTCAGCCTCACTACATTCCTTTGAACGACTCCTTCCAGCATCTTCCTTCCAATCTTACAACCTGTCTCCCGCACCGCCCATTACTAGTTCAATTCTGATTCGCTTCTCTCCCCCCTTCTCTGTTTCGCCCACGCCGTTTTCTGAGCCTCCGCCTTCGCCTCCGCCGCCGCTTCACCCTCTGCCTCTGCTCCCCCACTCCCGTCCCAGCCTCCGACCCCGCCTCCGACCCCGCCTCCGACCCCGCCTGCGACCCCGCCTGCGACCCCGCCTGCGACCCCGCCTGCGACCCCACCTGCGACCCCGCCTCCGACCCCGCCTCCGACCCCGCCTCCGACCCCGCCTCCGACCCCGCCTCCGACCCCGCCTCCGACCCCGCCTCCGACCCGCCTCCGACCCGCCTCCGACCCCGCCTCCGACCCCGCCTCCGACCCGCCTCCGACCCCGCCTCCGACCCGCCTCCGACCCGCCTCCGACCCCGCCTCCGACCCCGCCTCCGACCCCGCCTCCCACCCCGCCTCCGACCCGCCTCCGACCCCGCCTCCGACCCCGCCTCCGACCCCGCCTCCGACCCCGCCTCCCACCCCGCCTCCGACCCCGCCTCCGACCCGCCTCCGACCCCGCCTCCGACCCCGCCTCCGACCCCGCCTCCGACCCCGCCTCCGACCCAGTCTCCGCCCCCGCCGGCATACCTGCCACCGCCAACACCCCTGCCTTTGCCCCCGCCGCTGCTCTTGCCCCTGCCCCTGCCCCGACCCCGCCCAGCCCCCGCCCCCGTCCCAGCCCGCGTGCACTCTCGCGGTTCCATCCTCCAGCCGGCGCCAGAAGGGCGCGGCAGAGGCTCTCGAAGCGCGAAGCGGGATTAAAATTAAAAGGCGCGCTGGAGGAGGGGCCGCGGGGTGCGGTGGAGACGCTCCTTGCCACACCCACCGCACTGCCACCCCGCCGCCCTCATCACCCATGAACCGCTGTGAAGCGTGCGGCGACGGCGCCCCAGTGAAGCGGCATGCGGCGCAAGGAGGCGACACGAAAGCACGAGAAAGGATCGGGGAAGAGGATGAACGAGAGACAAGTGGAAGCGGAGGTGGAAAACGTGGACACGCAAGAGCGGTGTGAGACGGTGAACAGTTGGCGACACGGTGGTGGGGAGCGGAAGAAACTGGCGATTGGTGGCAGAAGGGTAGAAAGGGGGGTTGGAAGGGAAGCAAAGGGGTGGAGTGATATAGGGTGCAATGGACGGCTGGCGACGCAATGGGGTGGCTGGTGATTGGTAAGGAGGCGACATGCAGAACTGGGCGAAGCATGAAGAAGGGAGCCAAAGGGTGGAGCAGGACCAAGAGAGGAAGGACAAGGCAAGGCGTGACAAGGCGGGGCGAGACACGGCGAGGTGAGACAAAGCGAGGAGAGATGTGAGGCAAGACAACGCGACGCGGGACACGGCGAAGCGGAGAAGGACGAGACGGTGGAGGGCAAAGAGGAGCGGGATGAGGCGGATCGGTGAGTGATGCTACAAAGCGGGAGGGGAGGAGTCGGAGCGGGGCAAGAAACGGACGGGATGACACTATGTGCCAAGGGTCGAAAGGCTCCGTAAGGAGCCTAGATCGCAACGGAGGGGGTCGGGTGTACAATGGGATGGGTCGAGTGTGCTGAGAAGAGGCGGTGGCGCCGACGGCGTGAAAGCACGCGGGCCTAAGTCCATCCCCCCCTCCTCGCCTACTCCCCACTTCCCCCTCTCCGGGCCGATCCCGCGCCGAGCTGTGAGCGCGGCCCTGATTAAAACATGAACTAGGGCAGCGCGGTGCGACGACTCTGCGCAGCCCGCTGTCCCCTCTTCCTCCACCCCCGCCACCCACCCCTTAGCTCCCGTTCCTACCCCCACTACCCTCCGCCACAGCGGCGCCTCCAACTTGCGATTGTTGAGTACTGGGGCAATTCTGTTAAGCACAATTTCAACCCCTCCGCCGTTGCCACTAGTCTACTGTCTCGACGCCGCCGGAGCTGTTACCCTGGCGGCTGCCTTGGCCGCCACCGCCGCCGCCACCACCACCACCGCCGCCGCGGCCGCGTCTTCCTCGCGCGCTACTTGCCAACTTTGCTTAATTAGAGGCAGAAAACAGAATGCACTGTACATTAGTGTTTGTAATTAACAACGCAAAACACTCGTGCCGCTAATCCCGTTAGAATATTTTATGCGCGCCTACGAGTCACTGCTCACGCAGCGGGATCCACCGCCACTTAATTAGGAGCGGGGCCCTACCCGGAGTGGGCGCGGCGGGACGGCGCAGAATGGCGAGCGTGAAGGGGCGGGGCGGCGATGGGCAAGGTGGAGCGGAGCGGGGTGGGGCGGGGCGGGGAGTGTCGAGGCGGGACGGGGAGGGGCGGGGCACGCGAGGTTACGCTGAAGATATTAGGGCAAGCACGGGAAACAGAGAGTGACGCTGCTAGTGGGTGCGAGAGAGAAGGCATGGTGGAGGATGAGGCTTATCGGTAGATCCAGTAAGTGGGACGATGGCGTGGAGGACATCAATGTCAAGAAAGAGACACTGAAAGGATAGAGAAAAAGAGCTAGGCGGAAGTGTAGGTGCGAAAGTTTTGTTGAAAGAGTTGTGCAGGACCTTTCGAAATATATGTTGCAAATGTCTACGGGGTCGATAATGAGCACAATTTACCAATGAACATTTAGTGGGAAATTTCATATAACGGAAATAAACAAATAGATTTTAACTCCTGAATGTAATGCAACCCCATGTACACAGGTGTTCAGTCAGTGCTAGGTGTGAGAACGTGACCTGCAGATCACCAGTGGATTGCGAATTTCATAAGAATAAGAAGCAAATGTCACGTGGTAACTTCCTTAAATGAAATTTCCCACTTTATGATCAATGGCAAAAAGCTATCATTTTCGACCTCTCTATATGCCCCGGATGTTTGTAGCATAACATTCGCATATTGTCAGACTCTGTACAACCACACGTTCTACAGTGAAGTTGGAAGTATACGCATTATAGACACCAGTTGTACACAGTAAGTAAACAGTAAAAAATCCAGGAATTTCAACGAAAAAATCTGCACCATTATTTTAAGCGTTCTCTACGATATTTGAGGACAAAATTTAAAAAGATATTGGAGCCACTTCTGAGAAAATGTTGAAAATGTTTTTGTGGCTTCATGTAAAGTATCACTTAAAATCAAAATATCCGTTTCAAACTCGCAGGGCCTTGAGTCCCTTTATCTTGATTGGGTAATATTAGTGAAGAAAATCGCCTGAACGGTTTAGGGGCTAGCGTTGACCAAAGACCGACGGACAGACGACGGACATTTTGCAGTCAATCAATTCTTATGTCATGAACCCACACAATGTGGATTCTTACTACCCAAAGGGGTTGAGAAAGTAATTTATTACACATAGAAACGAGATTTAACTTTTCACTTCTGTTCCATTTCACAGGACCCAACAATACCAGTTTTCCTTCAAAAACTTCGCCAATTTGCGCTAGAGAATTACAATACTTTCTCTTTTTTGCGTAAACATTGTAAGGCGAGAAACTAAAAAGGAGCAAGTGAAAATGAGAATATGCAACATATTCTCAGTGATATACTGTACTGCTCAAGGTCCCTTTCGTCTTTGTATAGCTCTATGGTACTTTTAGCCTTTGTTCTCCTCTTTGCTTTTATCGTACTAGTCGCAAATGGTTTTAACCGCGAGTATTCTGAGACTGAATTCGAGAATATCCCATTCAACACCTAGCTAATATTTTCTCTCAACTTGGAAACATTTTCAGGGGAAATGAGAAAGTGAGAGAGCATTTCAACACCAACACCAAGAACCTGCTCCATCCCAACGTCCTCTTTCCAATACGGCGAACACCGCTTCTCCTCAAAACCCGCTGCCTCTTCATTAATAATTCGTTTCGGGAAAGGTTTACATCGAAACAGTATAACGAACTGACGAAATACAAACCAAGCTCATTAGTTTGCTGGGAAGCGACGTTTCAAAACGAGCTCACAGCAATTTGAACCAGAGATATTCGCTATTACACGTTCATTAAAATAGGTATTGTACTAAAAGCATGCTACATTATCTTAATGTTTCCTCCAAGAATCCTGATATCTCAAGAAATGTATTTTTTGTGTCTGCATACTCATTAATGGAATGACTAATTATTGATCAAAGTTCAGAAGAGAGTGGTATAAAGTAATCACCAGTTTGATTATTTTGTTTGGTTACAGATGTTACACACTTATACTACTGTCTGCAGAACTTTGACCAATAATTGAATCTTCCTTTCAACCTTTTTACCTCCTCATCTTCAGCGTTTCCATTACTCGACTTCGCATTCATTGTGATAGGAACATTCTAGCCGCCAATCGAGCATCTTGCTCGTCAATGATTATAACGAACTATTTCACGATGTACGAAAAGTGATTGACGAAATTTAATTAAAGACCAGCAAATATACAGACATGATGTCGTACATATTTTTAAAAGTATTCATAAAGTCAATTTTCGTGGAATATTGATGCCGTACATGAATAATACGGATTTGAATTGAAATGCCCTGTACGTTTCAAGGCGCTAAAACGGCCTTTCCAATTGAGAATATACAACGTTAAACCGTCCTCATTTTTATGCCATTATCGCAATCTTGAGATTGATTATCTGGCTTGTACCCTAAGCGCCAGCCCATTGGCGAGTTTGGCCTTTGGCAAGTTTGTCAATTCTCATTAGGTTCTTGAAAAAAAAAACGGTCCAAATTGTCGCATGCACGTAAGGTTTTGTTCATCAAATCCGGCATGATCATGCAAGACTGTCGATCAAACGTTGCCTCCAGTATCTGTCACAGTATCGAGACGGCACAACTATTGTGCCGTCTCGATATTCTTTTTTCTGAGCACACTCGCGTAAGCAGTCGTCATAGGCGGAGCAGAATCATCTGCCGCCATTGATCCCCGCGCTCCGTTCTCTCCGCTTCCACCCCACCGCATCCATCCCTCCCTCCCGCGCTGCGCCTGTTAGTCCACGGCCCTCTTTGCACGGCCTTGCCTCTGGTTCGAATTAAATCGCCGCTTTTCGTCTACACACGATTACCCTGCACTCGGCATGGGGCATCTGTCTCCTTCGTCTTCAGTTTCTCCCTTTCTGAACTACATCATTCCACTTCCGTCCCCTTAATTCCTTTAATTAATATCAACCATTCCCATTGGTAAGTGCACTAGTCCACACTAGCAGTCTCCGAATGATTAGTTTACGCTAGTCTCAACTATCCACATCGCGACTTTTTCGACGGACTTTTTCGAACTTCCACAAACAGGAACGCAGCCTTCACTTTCCCCTCGCTTCAATTAATATTCTAGCTATGGCCACTTAAGACCATTCGTATCTCAACATTCACTTCAAGCCCTTTTTCGACCATCTTTCCTATTTTTTCTTCCCGTCTCTTCCTTTCTCATTCTCTTTCATGCCGGCCTTTTCCTTTTCTGCCCAACTCCCTCTTCTTATGCCTGCCTCTTCCAGTGTTTCCTTTGCCCTCATTACTCTCCACGGTTCTTCCCCTCCCTCCACGCCTCCTGGGAGCCCCTGCGACTGTGCAGCAACGGGGGGCCAGCCGGCGCACCAAGCCGTGGAGGGCCTGGCCGAGCCGGCCGCACCCCCTACTTTGCGCTGTGCTTTTCATTAACACTAATGCGCGGCGAATGTGCTCGCGCCTGATTGGATCCGGACGCCGCGCCCACCCCATCCCCTCCAATCCGTTCCCTCTCGCACCCCGCCGCGCCCCCGGCGCTCCCCAACCACGTGCGTCGCACACTGAGTTGAATACAAAATCTGAGAGGGGCACAGGATGCTGTGCGATCTTTGGTGATGAAATGTTAAAAATATATATTGACGTTTTAGAAATAGTTTAATAAAATATTCGAATTTTCAATCGTATTCCCATCCCTCGTTGATGAAGGAGCTTGGAAAAGCCTTCTTGGCAACGTACGCGAGCAGACCGGCTTAGACATCTCAGAGCATCAACTGATGTCTCTGCTGTGCGTCTCAACAGGAGGTACTAGGGTTCGAGTCCCGACGATGGCAGTATTTTCGATACCAGCTATATAGCTGGGTCCAGTTCAGCCGCTGTCTGGAGGAGAATGCTTGCGGCCGCCGGTTCTGATGGGGAAGTTTACTGTGGTTTCTCCGATTAACACCAGGCAAATGTCAGAGCAGTATCCTCAAGAACAAGCCAGGAATCGCGCTGAATATTGCCTTGCTACTGTTCTATCCAAGCCTGTTATTTACAACTACACTATCGCACCCGTCGGGAGACAAGATCTAGAATCGGGAGCTTCTTTCGGCTGGTGGGAGATACCATGTTGAGGAAAATCCCACAAGTGGACGTGTAGACCGGTACAGGATCTCACCTTCCAGCAGAGAATGTACGTAAAATCCACTGAATACCAAAATCTACTAAATCCCATTGCCAAATGGCGCTCACTCGCTGTGATGTACTACGTGAGAAGGTTAAAAACTCAGACAATTTTGCAGACCATTTCTTAAGGTACATGTGAGATAATGATCGACGGTGTGATTGGAAGCTTTAGAGTAACATCCCATTTCGTTCGATCTCTTTCACGCAATTTCATCTACTGACAATGAGGTTTGTGGGAGACGTTTTGCCACAAAAAAGCTCATATTCATAGTACAAAGGAAACAGAAACTCTACAGTAACAGATTACACATCACATTTTAAAATTCATTCATCTGTCGCAGAGTTTTCTGTTGAAACAAATATGCGGCAGACCGGGGACGTTTTTGTAATTGTAGCTATTTGCAAAGGACTCGTAATTATTTGGTGAATAATAAAATGATTTCCACTTATATATTTTAATTGCTTTCAGCCGTAAAGTTCTGTTTACGAAGCCAATTGGGCAGTAACACCGAGAATCATATTCAAATGACGATCATATAGTGAATTTTCATTGTTGCGTTTTTTTAGAAAGACATAACAGAGTTTGCAAGCCTGATGAAACGACCGTCGTATAACCAAATTCATCGCGAAGAGAATACACACATAGAAAACTGAATCCGGAAACAAAGATCCGACGACCCATTAGAGAAATAACCGAGGAATAAAGTTATTAAGTCGGATTCCGAAAAAAATGGATAAAAACAAATGTGTCTAACCAGTTTCTCTGTTGCCTTTATTTTTACATTCATACATGTAGTTCCCTGCTTTTTATTAGACTAGCGAAAGAAAATTTTACGAAAATGTTAAATCCAACTTTGACATCAACTTGTATACGTTAAACCAAGTGGTGTATATTAAATAAGTATAATTTAAGCAATATTAAGTTGTTTAAAAAGTAGCCAATTCTAAATTGGCTTCATTCTTCAGAAAGGAACTAACACTCAAATTTGCCAAAAATGAGTTACTGCTATATTATTGTTCCTGAAGTATCACTATGCACTGTAGAAATGATCTAACCAACCACATGCATGCTTATGCCAACGTACTGATTACGGAAACACAGAATGAATATGCCCCACATCTTTCAACAGAAACATTTCAGGTGGTGTGGTTACTTTCAGCAGAGAAGTAATTCTGCTTTGTGACGTACAATAAATAAAATAAATAAAATAAATAAAATAAATAAAATAAATAAAATAAATAAAATAAATAAAATAAATAAAATAAATAAAATAAATAAAATAAATAAAATAAATAAAATAAATAAAATAAATAAAATAAATAAAATAAATAAAATAAATAAAATAAATAAAATAAATAAAATAAATAAAATAAATAAAATAAAGTGGTGCGCCGACAGTGCAGATAGTACAATGCAACTAAGTGCGTCATGTGTTCATGATACGTGTTGCTCAGCTATGAGTAGAACGTACATTCCGCCCACGACTCGTCTTCCGATTCTCCCCCCTCCCGCCACCGCGCATCCTGTACCGGCCCAGCCCGCTCTGGGATCGAAACCCTTCGGCCGAGACCTGCGCGGCTCGGCCGTGAGCAGAGACCGGCGCGGGAGACCCGCCGCTTGGGGCGTTGCCTCTTGGGCACTCAAGCGCTGCGCCACCCAGCGCCTTCCTGGAGACCCGCACCGCAACCTGCGCCACCCAGCGCCTTCCTGGAGACCCGCACCGCAACCTGCGCCACCCAGCGCCTTCCTGGAGACCCGCACCGCAACCTGAAACGCGCCGCGGGCCACTCACGCACAACTGGCCGAACATGCTCCACTGAATGGAATTCATACGCCATTTTGTAGACGAGGCTTTTTGAGGTTCTGATTTGTTATCCGAGTGGTAATCCATGAATATTTCATGAACTCGCAAATTAAAGTAATAAATAATATTTTTTAAAAAATAACAGAATTATTACAATTAAAATTATTTTGCTCGTTGACTTCGTGGATGAAGGTTACCAGCCTACCTGATGACTGCGGGATCGTCCCAAAATATTAGGAATTTTTATATTATGAATATTGAAACTCCCTGTAAAATATAACTATTGAAGAGGAAGAATAAAGATTAGAAAAAAAGGGTGGTCATCCGGAGCATCTGGTTTCAACAATGTTCAAAAATCTAATTGGAGGATGATTAAACTAATGGAATGGGACACGTACGCAATTTGGAAACACATTATAAATATAATTATCACATTTTTGGTGTTTAGTTTACAACGAGCTCCTTAGTTACAGATATCTCACTCGAATTTTCTATTTTCTTTCGCTGAAATTCTATGAGGTAAAAGAAGCACGTAAGACACTTGGCAAGTCTACAAACGGGCAAATCTACTGAACAAGATGAAACGGGAAAATTCAGTCACTTATCAGCTTATATTTCAAATCGCATAAAAATCATGTGTGCATTCATGTGTAAGATCTACTTTACTACTTAATGCGTTATATTCTAATTCATTTTTCCTCACTTCTACAACATAACGAGTAACAATTTTCATTTATAAACAATTTTATAGACACATCTAAGTGTAAATGCAATCTTTTCCCAAAGTTTTATATCTAAAAATTACCTCAAATATCATCAGTAAGATATAGCATTTTCAATTTGCGATACAGTTTCTTTATTTTCAATAACGTACCTAATTCTCTTCATGAGTTCTGTGTTTTATGAATTCAATTAGCCTACTTTCCCAGAGGGTATATTAGATTGATACGTCCTGACGCGCTTTGCATGTGTGTTATCAATTTTTGCCAACATCTAATTTTTGTATTTTATGTTAAAATACGTTTAGTTTATTGAACCATGTTGAGAAAACGCGTCATGTAATAATTTTATTTTAATAGTCTTCAATATTTCAGTTAGATATTCTAATGTGCAAATTGGTTTTTAGATCCAAAAATTCCTACAAGATTTACAACTTTGTTCCTTATCACCCTATTCTGATATTTTAGTGTAACTCTTGGATTGATAATAGTAATTTCCCGCAAACTTGTTCGTAAATTACGGGATACCCCCTCTCCGTAATTTCTTAAAATTGAAAATAATCAATAAACATTTTACGGAGATGCATTAAACAACGTGTAGGTTTACGCATTATTTGATGGGTGTATTAGATCGATACATCCTGACGCACTTTGCATGTGTATTATCAATTTTTTCCAACATCTAATTTTTGAATTTTTTGTTAAAATGTTTATGTTTTAATGTATTTTATGTTAAAGCTGTATATTAGAAGTGTAACCCTTGAGATCGTTTTACTCGATCGTAATCATAGAGAAGGTATTAATGAAAATCACTGTAGTGTGAAGAGAGAAGCTAAAAAATATCAATTCACGCGATGTAAAGTACACATCGAAATACCGTAATACTGCAATTTTTATAAAACTAAATGAAAACGATAAGAGGTATAAAAATTGCTCCACTCATTCTCTAATTGTTAATTTAGCGTTCGTCAAAATGATTCAAAAGGGTATCTGTATAAGCTCTTGTAAACCCACGTGAAAATGGTGAAACGGAATTTGGTTACTGAAGTTGAACACTTTTTGATGAATGTGATACGGATAGCAATTAATACGTTCAATCATTCATGATGTGATTCCCTCTTTTTTGGATAATCCGAAATACTACTCAATAAGGCTAAATGCATATCTCGTCAAATATCCATTGAGGACGGAGTATGTTTAAAATGGAAAACAAGTTAATGATAAAATGAATAAGCACAACGACCTACGCTTGCATTTTAATCAGTTTACCGTGATGAAATATAACTGCAGCAAAAGAGGAGAATTTTAAATAAAATAGGTGAAATTCATAACAGCTCAATATTAGCACAACATTAACAGACAACATTAAAGAAAGTATTGTGGTGTTCAATGATTCACATATTTACCTTAGATAGTCGTAAGCACAAAATATGAGTCTCCGAAAATTACTAAGATGTCAGAGAAAACACGAAAAACTAGTTATTAGAGCAGCTAATCACTAGAACTGTTCTCCAGGCAGTGGCTGAACTACACCGAACTGTGTAGCTAATTTCGATGATCAGCCACCATGAAGTCTCGAATCCTACGACTTCCCTGCCAGTGACACTGCAGAGGTAAAGACCACGCTGGCATTAAGCATTGCAACAGGTTTTTGAACTAAGTAAGGTTTACGATACGATATCGTTTACCAATATATCTTATCGGGTGGTACGTAAACATTACGAAGGAAATTCAAATATCTCTAAATCGTACTCTCCTTTCCTCTATAATCAACGAAAGATATGTTGCAAATACTTATCATATACTAAGATTTTCTCTGTAACTGTTAACTATAAAATAACAGCAAAATGTTCAAAAATATTTACTGTTGTAATATTAGTTTATTAATCAAACAAATTTCTATCGTGAAAACGCTTGTGATAAAATATGTTTTGTAGAGAGGTCTCTATATTGACACCTGATGAATATTATTCCTACGTCTACTGTGATGTAAATAACACTACTGAATGAAACGTTTTAACCATTGAGTAAGATTGTTTTTACAAAACCACCGATTCGTAACTGGTTTATTTAACCAGCACAACAAACACCTATAAAATGCGTGCATTTACTTCACAATTTCCGCCGAGATTTTAACTCATGGTTAAGAATGAGTTGGAGGTTAGCCAGCATGTGTAATTAAATCGTGAAAGCTTAGAAGCAGAGTGAGGGAGTGAATAACATTATCCAAGTCAACACACATTATTTGCATACTTTCGCTTTTTAACTTAAAAAGAGGTACCAAGCGAAAAAAAGCATTCCAAAGATTACCTTAAATGTTAACCAGTGAAATATTACTTAGTTGAATTTACTTCAGATAGTAGGTGAGACAACACTTCTGAAGCCTGATATGATTACTAGAAGGATAGTTAAAACTATGAAAAATTCAGCGCCATAACAATTCTCATTTTTTATTTTTTTACTTCTTAGTTCACATTATAATTAGCGTATTTTCTAGCGTATAAAACGTAATTTTTTCCCAAAATTTCTTAACAAAAGGGGTGCGCCTTATACGTCAGAGCACAAATTTTATATTGTCAAAATAATGTTGATATAACTAGTTGTGAAGAAGAAGTTTCTTTTTCTGAACGTGAAAACTATTGCTAAATAAGGTATGATTGAGCATTTTATATTATAATACCACATTACTCTTCGCAATTTTATATTTGGATGAGAATTTGTATTTTTATAAACAATATATTTTACATTAAATTAAAATGCCACATGTGAATGTCACGAAATATCACAATGTTTCACTAATTGAGTATTTTATTGCAAAATTATATTTAAAAATTTGGTGTATCCTACCGGCGTTTACGGTGAGCCTTACTGGAATTTACGGTGAGTGAAGCAGTTACCATTGAGCGGCTGATGTTTTTTTTATTTTTTCTATAATTTATAAGTCGCTGGTATCACTAACTATTGTTTCAATATTGTTTCTAATTCTCCAGAATATGGCAAAATTGTAGGTTAATATATAGTACCTATACCTATTGCACGGTATGTTAATTTACAATAAATGAAATTTTAAATTAAGACATGAAATAAATGTTAAGAAAGTAATACAAATCTATCTTGTTGACATGTTTTCCTCAATTGCAATAAAAGAAAAGTACGGGAGAATATAATGGCAACATTCAAATGTGGATTTTCATTGTTTTTTCCGTAAACATAATTGTGAACCTACTATGAACGTATTCCTTATTCATTCGGAGTTTAACTTTATTACCACGAATGACAGCGCCGTATTGAATTCTGACTTTGGTAACCCATGGCAACGCACTCAAAACCAAATTTACTCAGCTCTATATCTCAGTCAATGTTACCATTATGTTTCCGCGTATCCTTCAAATACCAAATTATACACTGATATTAGTTCTTCATGAGCGTTAAAATGCGATATACTTCGCGGAAAATTTGCACGAATGCTTTGGTAGCAATTTTCCACGAGAACATATTCAATTAAAAATACACTTGTTAATATGTAACTGAAATATCCGTTTGAAACTTCAATGAATATAATGCTCACAAATGCAATATAGGTGCAAAAGTGAAACATTTTATGTGATGTGTACTTTCATCACTGAAACAGCGGCGTGTCATATTCGATATACACATACAGAAAAACCTTATTACCATTTCATGGACATAAATTATAGAGGAATAAACATTTCTGACGATTGCCTGAAAACATCAAAATTAATGCAACCCAATACAATTAATACAAAGCGTTTTAACGTCACTTCTCGGTGAGCACTATCGATTAGTATTTTAAAATTTCACTTCATCAATTACTAAACTGTGTCCTTGTCATAGACGCACTTCATTTCGCTTTCAATACTCAAGTCCCCGCGGGTGCCCGCTGGGCAATGTGTTCGAGAATGACGTCGCCTCTTGCCTCTGTCGGTCAGTTGACGGCAACCAACTGCAACGGGGAAAGCACACGAGAAGTTCAAAGTATCCGAACGCCAGGGCTGCCAACCGCAACGCGCCGCAGGACAGCGGCGTCGTTCATTGACGGGGCAGGGGACCCGGCGGATGTGATAGCCGCGGCAGACAACAAGCCCGCCGGTCCCCTCTCCCCCCTCGCCGGTCCACGTACTCGACGGCAGGGAAAGGGCGTGAGCGCCGCAACACAAACGCTTGTCCACTACTTCCATCGGCAACCGACACGCCGCGCTGCAGCCTCCCCGCCGGGTGTCAACCGGCTCGCCTCCGCGCACCATGTTACACGGTGGTCGCTATTACGACCACCACCCGATTTAAGCATTGGTTCCATTGGCGGATCCTGAGGGGACAATGACCGTGTTTGCTTCCATAAATCCAATATATTTTTGTTTCGTTGCTCGATTTATAGAAAATAATTACGACATATCGATCATTTCCTAAAAGTTTATTCCCGCCCTGAATAAAAGATTTCGTTATATTCAAGCAAATATTTTTTTAAATATGTTTCTTTTTCAAATATTAATTAATTTTATTAATTTTTAATTAAGAATTAAAATTGTTAATTAATAAAAAATAATTTTAATTAATACAATTTAATTTGAAAACTTTTAGAGGAGTCAAGCTAAAATGCTCCCCTTGGAAATAGTGGTTCTGCGCCTGATAGAGCGAGAGAGAGCGAGAGAGAGAGAGCGCGAGAGAGCGAGAGAGAGAGAGAGGGGGGGTCGAAGAACGCTAAATTTTACGGAGACGAAAACGTGACCAACTCAGACTCTCAAGATGTGACACAATTAACCACATCCCCCAAGTCGTCCTATCCTGTATCCTGTATCCTTTATCCTGTATTGCTGGGCTACACAACCAGAGCAAATCGGGAGCGTGGAGCAGTGTTGGCTACCAAGAGCAAGTCATCGGAGGCGCCACGTCGCGCGGCTTGCGATAACTTCTGTCACAGTGTCCCGAACACTCCAGTTGCGGAAACATGGAAGTCGACGCCGCACTCCGCAAACCGAAGCGTCCACATCGACAATTTTCGATGCATCGTAGAAATAAAACTATCTTTTTGCAGATGACGGCAGCTATGCAAATGTTTGGTTTGCAAAAAACGTGCTTAATCAAATGAAGTTTAATTTGCAGCGATATTATACGGTTAATCATGCTGCTGAATATGACAAGTACTGTAAAGGAGAACGTAAGGATATTTGCAGTGCTATGAGAAACAATGTGTTTCAAGAAGAACGTCTTGGATATATTTTGATGTTCCTACATTGTTTAACAGTAAAATAACACAATATAAAACACGATAATTTTATTTATTTTAACTGTCCCTTTGAGAAAGAAGAATCTCTCCTCCTTCTCAAAATTAGTTCTCCGCCGTCTGCCGCCAGAGCTAGAAAGAGCAGGGAGCGAGTAGCGGCTCCTCCTCGTAGCAGATCGCTGGGCGTCCCTGCTGTGCTTTCAAAAATTTTCTAGGTCGATGTTTGTTGCCTTTGTGACGCCATCAATACGCTTCGTTCTATATCGTATACTTCATCAATCTGCGCACCGAACATCCAAGCTTTCTCTAGTGAGCCGTGTCTTATTACAGTTTCCCATCTTTGCTCGTAGAATTTGATTTTTTAAGGTATAAAATTTGTCAATTTCACTTACGAATGGTTGAAATGCTCTTTTGGACGTCTGTGGTCGTTAAATTCGTCTCTAGTACCACCATTCAATCCCGTCTGTTCTTCGCTGCACAGCTCACTTTATTGTCCAGCACTCTCAGTCATGAATGACACCAGGAAACATACATCTGAACTGTAGACAGTGTATTTTTGGTAAGGTGCATAATGTAATAAAACAGTCATTGATGTGTCCCAAAATATTGTTTTCGCCAAACATTACAATAGCATTGTGCTCTTTGTGCCCATTCGAAGAAGTAGTTGAAAGATTTGGCTTAATGCATGTTATATCATCTTAAAAATCGTGACACTCCAAATACACGAGGACCACATGAATCTTTGAACTCTTTTGGCACGAAAAGTCAGGTGAACCGATCTACATATGCGATGAAATTCCTTAGCATTGCATCATTTTAAAAGCTGGCTTAAATAGCGTTAAAACTTATCGACTAAAGATGGACAAGAAATCAACTCAACATTTCATCTCTCTCTCGGGGAGGACGTCGACACGGAAATATGTATGAAGTAATAGAAACGGGAATATTAACCTAGAAATAGTTATCATTAATGTTTTAATAATGTTTCTTGAGCTTTAACATTCATATAAATAGAAAATAGTTCAACTTCTTTTATATGCAGATTTCTTAGCCTCGAAGTGCTTTGACATAACCTTCAAAAATGTACGTACATTAATTATGTATATACAGAATATTTACACTATTTCCACGATTAATTAATTGAGAGCATTTACAATTACAAGAATACAGAGGAACATACTGTTTCCATTGGAATTTTATTTCCTGAATATTTGACTTCGATATAATTCCTTTCGATCATTCTGTTTGCCAGGGCATATGTACTAGTTGCAACGTTGTGGCGAGGTCTCATCAATTACATCTACTTGTGCCCTGTGTAGCAGTCAGATGATTGGTATATATACTACCGCCTCAATGCAAGCGTGTAGGCACATGTAGTCTGCCGATTTGAGTAATATTCCAGCTAAGAGAACTTTTACGATTCATTTTTATGAACCCCACGTAAAGTCACAGACAATTGCTTTTGTACGTTTTACCCTCTTCAATGCAATTAACACAAAATGTACGTATATGAGGTTAAACGCAATGTAACTGCTACGCTTTTAGTAATAATCACGATGTGTCGTTGCACACAATTCACGTCAGAAAGGACATCAAATTTATCTAAATATTCAATTATTATAGTACTGATTCGCAGTCGAAAATTAAGTAAATTGGGCATTAACAAGAATTAATTATTTGCTTTAGTTTTGTAAAAAGTAATTAGTATATTCATATATATAACTTGTAACTTGTAACAATTATTCATATATATGAAACTTCATATCACGTATATGTATTCATATCACTTATATGTAATTTAAGTAGTATATGACTTAGTGTAGGGATCACAGAATTTTGAAAATGTGCACACAATTCACTTTTACTCATAGCACGTCATACGCAGTTTTAACTGTTTTTTTACGTAAAATAAATAAATACCAATGTTGTGACAAAGTTTTTCTACGTATTCATGTTCCTCGTTAACATAGAGGTTTGCACCAATTCCTTATTTCTTACTAATGTTTTCTCAGACATATCATTCTCTCTTTCGCGTCGTTTTTTAATGTGTTTTGGCGTGTTTCTATACGAATGGGACTCACTGTATCCAAGTGGGCAACCGACGCTTGGCGTCGCCCTCCGGGATAAAGTCACCGAGTCGTCTCGCGTCCCTTCACTGGGACCGCAGGGCTCCGCCGCATTTCGCACCTCGACGTCGACCCTGTTTCCGCCCCGCTTGCCTCCGCCGCGCCGCGCCGCTCCTCGCACCTCCCCCCGCTAGCGGCCCCGCTCCCGCCCCCGCTCGCGTCCTGTGTGGCTCCGGGCGGGCTCACTCTCTTATTGCGCAGCGCGGCGCCGGGCGGCGCGACCGACGACTTCAAAGTGGACGCCCCAGCGCGCGCCAGGCCCACGCAGTGCCCACAGGGCAGACGCGACCGCCACTGCGGGGGCCTCGTTTCCCTCCCGCCCCGCCACGCCCCTCTCCGCCACAGTTCGGGCCTCTTTCCGTGGCTCTGTCCTGCTCTGCCCCACTCGTCTCCACACTTCCCCGCTCTGGCCTACTCCTTCACACTCTCTCACACTCTTGCCCGTTTGGTCCCATTCTTCCGCTCTGTTCTACACTTCCCCCTCTGCCACCGCTCCGTGCTACTCTTGAACGCTCCATGCCCTTGAACGTCCGGCCACTCTTTGGCCTTACTCTTCCCTCTTCCCGTTCCCTTCGCTCTGTGCCAAGCTTGCATGTTCTCCTCACTCTTCTCCGCTCAGTGACGCTCATCTCTATTGCTCACTCTTCGCCGCTCTATCTCTCCTGCCCCGCACAGCTTCATTCCGCCCTACTCAATCTCAACAGCGGTACGAAAAGGGCGAGATAAACTGTGGAACCGCGATCAAATCTGTCGCTACCTTACTCTGCCAACCAAATTTCCAAACACGCTTATAGGGATATGAATGTAGGTACCATGAGGTACATGAGAAACACTACGCAGACCACTGCATTACGGGTTGCCATAGTGGTCATGAGGTAGACCCCCCCCCACGTTTTTTTGGTTCAAAGAAGAGTACGGCAAGCACATTGTAAATAATGCAAAGAGGAGATTTCGGCAGTTTGCGTGAAGTTTTTAGTTTCAAATATTGTCATAAGAAGCTCTGTTTCCAATATTTCATCGTTAAACTTCAAATTGTCCATCCCGAATTTTTACGATTGCTTCAGTCATTTCGACGTTGTCTGTTCCACCACTTGCAACGTATTTCACGTGCTCTTCACTTAATTTTCACCTTTCGTCCACAGCATCTCCAGACAATATACGAGTATCTTTGGATAGATTTGCTGAAACACCTGGCACTGAAGGTTGAATTTGTGTGGAATAATTTGAAGATCCTATACATTCTGAACTTTTTTTCCTGTCACATTACAATTTTATATTTTTATTCGTACATCGTTTTATCAATGTCTTCATTTGGAATCTATTTACTCTTGTTTACATTTAATTAAGTGTCGTTATCCTTTTCGCATATGCAAAGCTCCGTGACCGTTCTACATTTTCAAACGACTATATTGTCTTCGCACCATCTTGTCTCCTTATCGCCTTGTAATTGCAATGTTTTCTCCTCATCTCAGCTCCCTCCCCAATCTATTTCTTTGTCTTTTTTTTACTTGTCTCCGCCTCGTCTTTGACATTTCCTCTCAGTATATTCTCGTGTGACCTCGGCTTTTAATATTCCAATTTGTTATACAAACAGTTGTGTGCTATGTCCTACTTTATAGCCACATAATTCTAAACTGTTCGTCAACTATCAATTTCTATATTACTAATTTCCAATGCGCGCAGAAATTGAAAGAAAAATATGCCGTCCCCTGCAATGTGAGAGGTATCTATGGTTTCGGTAGATAGCCAAAAATTAGAAAAAATTAAAATAAAACAATGAAATAGTTTCATATTGATAGAAAAATGCGAAAAGCTGATTGTTGTTTCACTTATTCTTATACTAATCATACAAGCTGAATTCCCATACTCAGCGCGTCACTGACTACGAGACAGTGGTCTTCGTGCAACACCAAGGTACCAAAGAAGACTGACAGATATTAAATATTTATTTACGTGTTACGTAACAGCAATTTTTTTATATTCTTTGGTATATAAAGTGTTATACTGTATAAATATACGATCCTATGTTTTTGTAGTATTCCTGAAAACGTTTTGTGCTAAAATATTTCATTTATTGCAGTGTTCTACGCAAGCATTTTATTTGTCGATCATCAGTAGTGGGCGTGCAACTTTTTGGAAACTCATTTTGTGTGTTTTATTCATTTTTTTCTACTGCAACTATTGTTTTGCTATTATATTTTAAAGAATTTGCTATTTACCCAGTTAATGTTCTCGACCACACTCGAATTTTAACTGTCTTATATTAACTACCTCCGGTATCGTCTGTCAAATCACTGTTACACTTCCCACGCGACATTCTGTCTCTGTCGCAATCTCTGACTAATTGTGTTCACCTGTAAGCAAGGAACTGCACGTTTCATGATTCCGCACCTCCGCCGCGATGCAGAGCTCTTTCATTAGCACTTGCAGCGCCAGAGAGAGGCATCCCGCGACTGGAGAGGGCTAAAGATAAATCGCGAGCGATTTTATGGGTGAGAGAGAAAAGCACGAAGTGAGGAAATCTCGTAGAAAAGGAAAAGGTTAAGGAAGTGACAAGCAGATGCAACGACAAATAAAATACGCCTCTGTTGGTACAGAAGTAGTGAACCTTAAGAACTCGAAGGTTAGTGTAAAGCAGGAGGTGGATAGGCCATCAGTGTGGAATGATGCGAGAACAGGTTGTTGACACAAACAAGAATGACGAGATGAACTGACGCATTATAGACGAATCAAGAGATGCACCATTTTATAGGAAATCAACACACTAGACAGATCTCAAACTGCACATTATCGATCAATCACGTGCATCTTCGTATTATTGATCCACTATAGTGCCAATTGACACAAGTGCTGTCGGAAACAATAGCACCATTGCATTTCCTGTATTAATATGAACATTGCATTACATATTTAGACAAAGTATCTCCATAATCTTATCTTATCTTAATTAACTTATGTTTTAAAAAGTATTATTACTATTTGCCTTAAAATATTTATTATTTATTTAGTCAAAACAGTCAAAAACTCTATGTGACGTATGAGGGGAGAAAAACATCTGCGCACGCTTTCTTGAGTTTCAGAATCCCTTTCCAAACCCCAATCAGAATCCATTCAGAATCCCTAACAAAATAGAAACTCACTAGAAGCTCTGTTACCACTACAAGCAAAAGGAAGCTCAACAAAACGTGCGCATAGTGAAGCTATATTTACGTCCAGAAGCAAATCAAGGCTCCATCTCAGCATTTGCTCAATGGATCAGGGAAACTGGACCAAAACCTGATCGCGATGGGGGGTCATTGACCCGGAAGCTGTAGTACAATTGTTGTTACAGTCATTTAAGTATTTTTTTAATGATACAATGCAAATTTAAATTAATTCATTATACTATATCTTGGTTTTGTTAAAGTAAGCGTTGTTTTTCTTTTTGACGATCAGTATAGTCTCTAATTGTATAGTAACAGTTTTACAGAAGAAAAGATTTTACTTTTAACTTAAATTTATGTAGCAATTTTAATGGTTTAATTTCACCTGGGAATGCGTTGTAAAGTAACGTACATGTATTGTATGTGAATTTCTTGTAGTGAGCTGTTGATACTGACACTTGATGAACATGATACTTTACGTCGAGTGTAGTAACTATAAATATCAGTATTACATGAAAGTATGTTCCCACCGTTAAGTAAGTCAGTTTTGACAAATACTACAGATTCGTAAATAAATAGGCAATGCAATGGTAATATTCCAAGCTTAATGTAAAAGAGGCTTGCAGGAATCACGTGGGTGACGTTTTTTCATTATTCGGATAATTTTCTTTTGCAATCTAAATGTCTAGGCACTAGGGCTTCCCCAGAATATTATGCCATATCTCAGGCGGGAATGTTCATTTGCAAAATACACACAACGAGCTGCATGAAGGCTGACAGAATTAGAAAAAATTCTGAATGCATAACATAATGAGCTTAATTTAGTGTTTAATTCTGTTATATGTGCATTCCGTTTGAGGTTTGATTGAATTGAGAGACATATAAATTATGTTACCTTAACATCAGCTAATTGCATATTGTTCATTTTCAATGAAGCATACGATTGACGATTTGAAACGCAAAATTGCATTGAGACAGTTTTTCCTTCGTTAACTATTAATTTGTTATTACAAAACCAATTTGAAACTTCTGAAATTGTACTATTTATTGTTTCTTTTTTGCCAAGAACATTCGTGTCATCGGCAAACAGAACTGTTCTTCCATTTTTAATAGATGAGGGCATATCGTTTACGTACAACAGAAAGAGGATAGGACCTAAGATCGAACCTTGTGGGACCCCATGTTCAATTGGCAAAGAATTGGAGAAATAAGTAAATAATGTACTTTCGTGCCAGTACGGTATTTCTACTCTTTGAGATCGATATTTAAGGTACGAGGTTATCCAATCTATGCCAATACCACGAATTCCATAAAAAGGTAATTTTGAGAGCAAGATGTTATGGTTAATAACGTCAAAAGCTTTCGAAAGATCTAAAAATATCCCAATGGGTTCTTCATTTTGGTCCATTGATGAAGCAACATCTTTAAGGAAAGAAAAAATGGCAGTTTCCGTAGATTTTGATTTCCTGAAACCGTGTTGTGAGTCTGAAAACGCTTCGTTTTTCCGAAGAAAGGTTTCCACTCGCGTATAGAACAGCCTCTCTAATATTTTTGAGAAAACTGACAAAAGGGAAAATGCCCGGTAATTTTGAATTTCATTTTTGTTCCCTTTTTTAAAAAGTGGCTTAATTTTTGCTGTTTTGAAATTATCTGGAACTATTCCTGAGCACAAGAAAGTATTGAAAATGTGAGTTAATGGGTGCATAATGGCAGGTGCACACGTTTTTAATAAACAATCCGGAAATTCATCTAAACCAGATGAATATTTATTTTTTAGTTTACTATTTGATTGATTTATTGAATAATATTGATGATTGTTGATGAATGATGATTGATGATGAATTTGATTGATGATTATTGCGATGTTTTAAAAAAATTAAAATATATTCGTGTTTCTTCACGAATCACTTATACGTAGAAATATTTTTTTCAGCATTTATCAGCATATTAAGTGAAGAAAATATACATAAAAAGTGTAAGAAATATGTACAGCATCTTTTTCTGGAGTGGGTGCACCAATATAAATTAAATAAAGCCATGATAATTAAGATTGTTCTGGAGTGAAGAGAGAATAGTGCTGTGTGTAATGCTAGTGAAAGGAAACATTTCTCTGGGACCACCAACCACATTCTCGTTCTTTCATCATAAATTACATACGCATGGGCAGCATTGGATTACACATGGTCATTTATCAATGGTGTGAAAGCTACTCACTGATTTCCAAAACCCGATTCCGTGTGTTTAAATAAGGGTAGAAGTAGTGGATATTCATAGGATTAAAGGTCCTAAATGTGTTATATGACGCTTGTGGCATGTAAAGAACTGTTTTTTACACACCCGACAAATATATCCCTCCAAAATTTAACGTCTAATTCGATCACGTGTTTGTTCAGTCAAGAAACAAAGGGAAGTGGACGATGACTATGACTGGGACCATTCTATCTGTTTCTGTTAGCGAAAATGAGTATTATAAAATAAATTGTAAAGTTGGGATCCCATGCGGTTCCAAATTCGAAAATTCATAAGAAAAGAAGTCATGTCGGTAGTGGGACAATGGACAAAGTTTTCAGAGGCCGAGCTCTAGACGACACCAACATGTAATTGTAGAGTTGCCGCGCTAAGTACTATGTACACCGCCGTCAGAAAATATTTGTTACTTCCATTTAACCTCCCTGTTCTCCTTAAAACTACTACACACTCTTACTCTTTCGGGTCATATTGACCCAATACATTGGGAAGCTGTCAATTGGAACATAAAAGACGTGTAATATATTTTCATAAGTTCATTACGTAAAATATAGTTGGTAAGTAGACTGCATATTGATTAAACATATATTAATATTGCTAAACGTTTACACTTACAAACAAGCATGTTGTTGCATACAAGAAAACTTTTATTTTGAAAAAGAAATATAAGCATTTCATTTTACAATCTGGACAAATAATGTTGCATCATTCTTACATACATGCTTGCCGCAAATTGCACACACTATGTTTTTTTGTTGTCACATTTCGAGGGACAAAATTTGCATCTGCCTCTTTTCAAAGCTTGTATGAAACCTCTACGGCATGCTGTAGAGTGTTCTGGTGTTTGTATCTTCCCTGCAATAGCAATGAGGGATTCTTACTTGGGGTATAGTGCTTGAATGGATAGCGTGCTATAAAACCTACAAGTTGTTCATCAACAGTTATATTAGTTTCAGGATTATAAAACTTCGATAGTGTTTCATCACAGAAATTTTTAATGAGTTCTAGTCTGTCGTCTGCTCTTCTGGCCAATCGATCGGATTTCTCAACAAAACGTACACACGAGAGATGCAATAGTAAGTTTTGAGTGACATTGTAACAGAAAAACGGGCCCACATGTTTCCGGGTTCCGCAAGTTCTTTATTTATTCATGTGGTATACAAACACCAACCAGCAATAAATATCAATGCACCAATGGATGCTTCAAATTTTCCCGATTGTTCTTGTACACCCTTCGACTTTCAACATTTGTCAGTTTCAACAGAATATTACTTTATTATCCAAAATTACTTGAAAGGGAGATCGTATATCACATTCTTGAGATAGTATATCTCGTTGGATCAGTCGCCAATTTGATGTTTGCAGAAGGTGTTCTACCATGTTGTGGAAAGGGTTATTCTCTCCCAGTAATTTTTTTTGTCTTTTGTGTCAGAATCTGTCGGACATCCTCCTTTTCTGAAGTATCGCACTCATCTCCGAGATTGCAGTATGCTGTCATCACTTGTATGATTTTCTTCTTTCAATAGATATTCGTCACAGTCATATGCATTCAGTAAGGTCACCATACAATCAGAAAGATCTCGTGTTTTCATGACAACCACAGATCACAATAACAACTATATTTAATGTCTCCAAAGAAGACAGTGATATTTACGGATCCTGAAAAGTAACTGCAGATGATCAGTATAATGTTCATTATTCATATACTCTAGAAACGAACAAGCAGAGATTTGCCATGCGGTACGTGTGGTAACTGAGACATAAGTTCAAATTTACATCACCTTGTCGCACTTGTGATAGGACACGCAGAAACATATTTCAAGTACAGGATGCAATACCAAAACTTATTTTTCTACAGAAATTTCCCAAAATAAAATGAAAAAATTGGAAATCACAAACAATGGGTCACTATGACCCTAGGAACAAACAAAAAAAAAGAACTAAGTCACGAAGTAGCAAGCATTAACATTTCCACAGAAATAAATTATGCTGAATTACATTTTTTTTCGGGTCATAATTACTCAAAGAGAACAGCAAAGTTAAATCGTCTAAATCGTTCATTGCCCTTTACTGTTTATTATCTCTGATTTTTTGTGATACCTAAAATAGTTTCACGTTTGAGTATTCAATGCGCGTGAACATGCGGCGTAGAACGCGCAATTATTTGTGTAGCAATATTTGCATAATAGTAAAAACGAAATACACTTCAATTTTAAACCAATAGACGAAGAGAGAGACAATATTCATTACTTGGTCTGTACAACAAAATTATATTAAAAAACTATCTTTCTACAGGCCAGTGACTACACTTCGTTAAATTACGAACCACACAAACGCCATATATCACAGTTCTTCAAAATAAGGTGTCACTAAATAAAAAAAACATCTATTAATAAAAAAACATAGGGATTTATTTAAACGCCAACATGTTGTTTGGGAAATACATCTCGTAAAATATAGTTTCTAAAGATTCACTAATTTCTACACCGCATTATCATTTACGCTCCAAAACGCAACTATTTAAGGGTTACGGATTAAAGATCAATCTTCTCACTACACAGACATTGTCCATTCACACGACAGTAACACGTTGGCGGCAGGACAGACTGAAAGGTGCCTCGTTGCTTCCTTCTCCGCTTCTCGCTCCCCCGCCCCTTCCGCCCCACCCTCCGCCTCGGCGCACACCGTTCCTTCATCGCTCGTCTGGAAGCTAACCGCACCAGGAGAAGGAAGTGTAAATTGCTAATGAGGTTAAAGAGCCAGCGCGTCAGGCCAGGCTCACCCCCACACCTTGCTAACACTTTGACCAGGTAAAAAATACCACAAAAAGTATAGCAATGTGGGGGGCGGCGGGAAAAATTAGAATCTTTGTGTTACAGCAACTGTTTAATATGTCGTCGGAATTCAAGAATAGAAAAAGAATTACTAATTAAGATGACTACTGACTTAAGAAAACGCTATTTCTCTAATGAAACGTTTTGTAAGTGCCTATACGTTGCGAAATGATCAAGTAAAACTTGCCGAAATCTGGAGTAATGAAAATCAAAAATAGCATACAGGAGGGGCAGAAATTTCAAACCGAGGTTTCTATAAAAATGGGATCATGTTTTTTTTTAAGTTAATTTTTGCAAGTAACACGATGAACGTGGTATAATTTAATTCAACTAATAAAAACTGGGAACAATTACTACTAAATTCTCGGAAGGAACGCTTTCCGTTTTAGTCATATTTTACGTGTTTCGCTTAATCAATAATCGCCCACGGGAATATATGAATAATTATTACCCTCTAAAATATGAGGAATTAATTGAAGTTAAAACACCAAGGTCCAATTTCAATTAAGTATACCTAAGTACCATGCACATTGTTTTGACACTTTCACGTGTGAAATAATAAAGCCTGATACCCCCATTACGATAGAGGAAAATTACCTTCAATGAAAACTTTAGAATTTCCTTAATTTTTTGCCATGACAGCTATAAAACGATTGTGTTGTCATAATTGTGACAACCAATATTTTTTATTTGTAGATTGTACATATAGTATACAGCTGACAATGATACGGCAATTGAAAACTTTACTGAGCAACCCGTTTAACGCTGATAGATACCGCTCTTAAATTATACCTAATGTTTAAAGAGACGTTAATTTTTTATTCATCCATTTTTTAATGAGCTTCCGTTATCGTCGAAGACTACGTATTGATCACTATTTGGGCACAAATAGGATACATTAATCCAAAATAGCTCTTTAGGACAAATAATTATACTGTACTGCCCATAATACTGAAAAAGATACTATTAATTTTGATGGAATTCAACCGAAAAGATGATCAACATTATTTTAATTTCTATACTAATTTCTAAGTCGTTTTCAGCGTATGCGTTATCACTTAGGAAGAAAGCGACTGAATTAAAGATACGCCAAATAAAACGATCGTTAACATAAAGAGAAGAAATTTCTCCTAATTGGCTTCTTTAGAAATGTAATAAAACTTCTCTTCAAAGAAAAAAAAAAGATTGAAAAGAAATAACCACTTTTTTTACCTCTCTGTTTAACCAACAGAAAGTATCCTGGGGCGAAAGGAACATCGAAGCTTTGTAAAACGAGCAATTCATTAGCCCCGTCTCTGCCGTGAACGTTGCTAACGGCTCAGGAATACGATCGACTACACTGTAGCAAGTTCTCGTCTGGGCATCGCGCGGCACGTTAAGCGTTTAGGGCGGGGCGCGGGAGGGGCGTGGAGTGAAGCAGAGGCAGTTAGACGGAGACGGTCGAGAGGTTGAGTCCAGGCAGTAACTCCTGCGCCGGGCCGCCACGTGTGGCGGAGGGAGTGAGAGGAGAAGCACAGTGAAAGAATTTCCTGATATCAAAGGCTAAGTTTTATTTGTTTTATTTATTTGTTTATTTATTTATTTGTTTATTTATTTATTTGTTTATTTGTTTATTTGTTTATTTGTTTATTTGTTTATTTGTTTATTTGTTTATTTGTTTATTTGTTTATTTGTTTATTTGTTTATTTGTTTATTTGTTTATTTGTTTATTTGTTTATTTGTTTATTTGTTTATTTGTTTATTTGTTTATTTGTTTATTTGTTTATTTGTTTATTTGTTTATTTGTTTATTTGTTTATTTGTTTATTTGTTTATTTGTTTATTTGTTTATTTGTTTATTTGTTTATTTGTTTATTTGTTTATTTGTTTATTTGTTTATTTGTTTATTTGTTTATTTGTTTATTTGTTTATTTGTTTATTTGTTTATTTGTTTATTTGTTTATTTGTTTATTTGTTTATTTGTTTATTTGTTTATTTGTTTATTTGTTTATTTGTTTATTTGTTTATTTATTTATTTATTTATTTTATTTATTTAATTTTCTTATGTTAAAGTTTGGCAATTTCTAGAAAAGGAAAGATTCACATTTACAAGGGCAGGAAAGGAGTGCCAGAAGTCCAGTACTTACCATTGCACAAATAGCATTTACTCTATGGTTCGAGTGAGCAACAAAGAAGGGACCATTTTTATCCCATACATCATTTTTAACACAGCTTTCAAAGTAAACGTATTAGATGAAGAACGTGTTTTATTGATACTGTCATTCGGCATCAGTAGAAGCAACAGTAAATAATCGCTATTCATATCGCTCAATAACATTTTCTATAGATAAACCTCACAGTTACGGTTTCGTCAATAAATCTCTTTATATCAAGACAAAGAAATAGTAATAATTTTTATTTTTTGTATATTTTGGTGGAATGTATTCTTGATCTAATAAACATGCAAAATAATAATATTCGAACTGATGAAACTTTTCAAGCCACATGAGAAGAAAATAAAGAAGGCATAAATAACTACGCTCCTTTTATAAAAGGTGAAAATGTGATTTTCTAGATTCCTTTTCACTTTGTTTTATTACAGTATATTTTCAAGAGGTCTAAAAACATAAGTATCTACCCCAAGAAAATTGGAAAATTAATGCTTATTTAAGGAAGTTCTACAAACTTGGTTTAAGTTGGAGTAACTGCGAAGAATATCACAAGCTTGGGCAAAGTTTTGGAGTCTGAATTTTTTATTAATGGACAAAACACAAACGATAAAAATTAAAAACGATATCCCAGTTGTGTTCTCCTGTACTAATTTATGGCGCTCAGCCCTGGTCAATAACCGAGCAACAAAAGAAAGAATTGCAAGTAACTCAAAGAAAAATGGAAAGGAAAATACTAAGAATATCAGTAAAGATCACGTAAGATACACGGAAATCAGAAGAAAACCGCAAATAAAAGATGCAGTACACTGTGCTCAAATACGGAAATGGAGATGGACGGGCACGTAGCAAGGATAAGGCACGACCGCTGAGCTCACATTACAACGGTCAGGGATCCGAGAATCTGCAAACGGCAGGCAGGAAGATCTAGAAGATGGACAGACGAATTGAAAAAAGTAGGCGCTCTGTGGACCCGAACTGTACGAAACCGAGAAGAATGGAAGAATTACGAATCAACAAAAGAACACTAATATGAACTTCGTGTGTTAACTTAAAAGGTTGATCTCATAATTCTACAATGATGTAGCTCAATTGTGGACCTTCGCATTAATGAGCTATCTTACATCTTGAAGAGGCTCTTTTGCCGTCTATGAAATTCCACTAGCTTTATAAATATTTATTATTATTATTATTATTATTATTATTATTATTATTATTATTATTATTATTATTAACTGTGAACATATAATTCTTGCATATCGGGTATGTCCCGCTGACATTAAAACGTAAAAATAAATAAGGAAATAAATAAATCATACTATCCACATCGTATTGAATCTTTTATTATTGCTAAAAATGTCAAAATGAACGTGTGAAGAATAATCCTAATATTCTCAACGAGCGTTTCAAGCGCAAAATACGTGGCCATTTCTTTTTGTCCAACATACTTATTCTCTTCTCTATGTGTTTATTTGACAGATTGCATGAAGATCTCAGATCCCCCTCTTTACTGCATACTTCAATTAGAGAAAGTATACGCTAATTTTCTGGTTGACTTTTGAAATATGGCAGTTTTTATGGATCTGCTGATGCAATAGATTTCATAGAAAGGGTATAGAAACACTATAAAATCAACATGCCGATTAACACCAAAAACGAAAAACGTTCATTCGACCGCGAATATAGTAAAAATTTCGTCCAGCATTACGTATTGTACAAGGAGATTGAAAGGGTGGGAAGGGCATACCGAGTCCAAGGTCTTTCCTGTACAGATACGTTGTGATCGGATTACGACCTGCTGCCCTCCCCTCCCCCTCTACGTTCCCTATCTTCACCCTCGCGCGATTGCGGAGGAACTCCCGTCGCGACTATAAAATTCGGCGATCTGTTGGAAACAGTGTGTCAAATGACGAAAGTGTTGGTCGAAATAAATAGCTAACGAACGAAAAGTAGAATCATGAGAAATCTGGAAACAAAATGAATAAACTCAATGGAGATATAAAGAATGAGTTGGTTGTGGAAAGGAGAGCAGGAGACAAAAATTTACAAGACAGCTAGGAAGGAGAAGGAGTCATACGTGGGTGAATGAGTTTAGCTATCGGACTTTGCACTAATAACTCATATGAATTTCTTATGAGATACATCTTTATTAGTTTACTCAGTTGGCATGTTCTTGTAAACGTTCTAGTCATAAAGTGGTGATCGTTGGCAATACGCAAACTAAGGAAGCGAGAAGAGAGATTTTACCTTTCGACGAGATGAAGAGGGGTGATTTTCAAACCCAGCATTTAGAGTTTAACGTCTGTCCCCTGTTGAAAGTATATTGCCAGATTACTTTCGATGAAATACTTTTTTTATATTCCTGAGTCAATCAGTTTTTTAATTGCAATTATAAATATTCGCCAGGAGATTACTCTTAATATGCTCCACAGTTTTTAATTGCAACTATAAATAATCAACAGGAGATTATTCTTAATATGCTCCACGGCATAAATGATAAGGTACATAAATGATTGGAAAACTGATATGTAAAGTCATTAATAAATATAGAATGATTGGTGGCAATAATGATACAGGTTCCTGGCTAAATCTTTCCAATTGAGCGACCGGTATTTTGCGGTTGCAGTTCCTGAAAGCTCACCTGAGTAGGAAGGTTGGTACGAAATCATTTATTGGTCTCACTAACATCACTGGCTATTTAACTTGCAGTACTGTTTGCGTGACCCATTCCTTCCCAATAATCCCTAATGTCAACACCATCCTTATATTTTTCCACACTCTTAGAGTACCATCTACTGTGGTGTGTGAAAAAGAAAGACGCATCTAAAAAGTCGATGTTCTTGAGATATGTGAATAAATATATTTAGAAATTACTATATTTTCTCAGGGATAAATTTCATAAAGATAATTCTGAAGCTATTTCGCTGACAGAGCATATACGAGAACAATAAAACAATTTGTCTTCGGTCGCGAAAAAATGGCTCTAATCAGAATAAAACCATTCTCGCGCAAAATGACAATTCTTGACGTCAAGAGAAAATTCACACAAAGAGGGAGAAATGAATTAATAGTACATTATGAAGCGATAATGTAAAGGTAGTTACCACTACACGCCTATGAAGCATAAAATGACACGAGAGAGGAACGAGTGGGTGTTTTGAACTTCGTACGCATGTATAATACTCATTATACTGCGTTTTTTTACTTTGCTGCAACATTTGATCAGTTGTTACGGTGTTGTCCAATCGGGATCTTACACATCACTACAGTAACGTCATAATAGTGGCGTTCAGCCTTGCGATTGGATGACACCGTAACAACTGATATCCTTTAAACGCAGCTCTGTAAAAATCGCAGTATACATCGAGTTTCATACTGTTCTCTTCTACAACTAAAGAAAAAAGAACTATAAAAACTGAATTTTCCATTTCTGTTGTTCACCGTCATTCGTTCGTTCGTTCGTTTCGTTTCGCTCACAAGCAAACCTGCTGCGAACGAGCGAACCTTGGGAGCTGCACCCACTGCGTGGACGCTAGCGGCTCGACCGAGTGGCAGCGCTTCTGGTGTGACGGTGGCGGGGGGGGCCCGGGGCGAGACGGAGAGTGGCGGCGTGTCGATGTGGGTGAGCGGGACGAGGCTGGACGGGGCGCCACGGGGCGGGGCGCCAGGGGGCGGGGCGCTGGCGGGGGCACCACCTGCCGCGAACTCGCCAGCAGCGCAGCGGCGGCGGGGGCGCGGGGGTGGAGCTCGACGCTCGGCGCGAAGCCCAACGGCTATGCCGCTTTACGAGAGATATAAAGCGGACGGCGCCATCACAAGGCAAATAAAAAGGCGGGCCGCGCCGTAATAGAGTCTGCTCTGCGCGGCGTGGTGCGGCGCGGGGGATGGGAAGAGGGCAGGCAGGGGGCGTGGGTGCGGCGCGGGAGAGGGCAGGGGGGGGCGTGGGTGCGGCGTGGGAGAGGGGAAAAGGGCAGGGAGGAGGCGAGTGCGGCGCGGGAGGTGGGAAGAGGGCAAGCAGGAGGCGTGAGTGCGGCGAAAGAGAGGGCAGGGAGGGGCGTGGTTGCGGCGCGGGAGAGGGGAAGAGGGCAGAGAGGGGCGTGGGTGCGGCGCGGGAGCAGGGGAAGAGGGCAGGGAGGAGGCGAGTGCGGCGCGGAAGATGGAAAGAGGGCAGGAGGGGGCGTGGATGCGGCGCGGGAGGGCAGGGAGGGGCGTGGATGCGGCACAGGAGGTAGGAAGAGGGCAGGGAGAGGGGGCGTGGGCGCGGCGCGGAGCAACGAGGCATCGCTGAACCCACGATGAGCAGCGGTGGCGGAGGCGGTGGTAGTGGGACGGTGACCGCGGGGCGGCAGCAGGGTGACGGGGTGTGGGTGGTAGTGTAAGGTGGGACGGCTGCAACCTTGAGAGAGACAGATCTTACGGAGGTCGGTGGAAAAAAGAAGTGAGCTCGTTTCAATCACAGACTCAGTGGGAGACGTGAAGGAGTGGGGACGTTGGGAGGGTGGATTACGAATGAGCAACAGTGTGATGGGGGGTATTGGGTGCGGGAGGTTTGATGGCGGGAATTGCGTGTATTGAGGTACGTGGTGTCAGTTATGAGATGATGGTGTGGTAGTGGGGTGGTGGTGGTGGTGGTGGTGGTGGTGATGGTGGTGGTGTGGTGGTGCTGCCGGCGCCAACAGTTGAGTGGTAGCGCAGGTGGCGTTGGGGGCGGGGTAGGTGATGGCGGTCGGGTTGGTGGTGCTGATGGCTGCAGAGGACGGTTATGGCGTTGTTGTTATTGTTGTTGTTATGAAGGTGGTGGTGATGACGAGAGTTGGGGTGGCAGAGAAGGCGGAAAGAGAGGCAGCTGCCTCAGTGGCATCCGCACCCGAGAAGGCCGGGATGTGGACGTACTGTTAGATGAGAGGCTGTCGTGCACTCCATGTGATAGAAGCAGAGGCGAGGGACCTTTCACCGTGGAGGAAGTGGAAGACGGCGATTGGTCTACGGTAAAAACATGCAGATTTTAGCGACTGCGAGATCTGATTGGAATTACGACAAAACTGGGAATGGAAAGAGTCTGGTGATTGTATTTATATGCATGGTATAATGGGTGTATATTGAATGGGAAGGTTGGTCAGAAAATATCAAAGAACGTTGATCTGATAGAAAATATAAGTAATGTGTAATATGCGACAAATGTGTTTGGTAAAAATCTAAGTTGTAAATGTGAATATGAAAGGGCTCTAAGATCAGTAATATGAATGAATGAGTACCTTAGACTTTCAAATCAACCGTCAAGAGATTAGCAAAAAGGTAATAAAATAATTCTAACAAAAATAACGATATTAAGAAGATGTGTATAGCAGCTTTTTAATTTAAATATCAAAACGACCAACGGATTAGAACATCTGCTTATCTCATCTCGGATCATCTTTCCTTCCGAAAAACACAATCTCAGTATGATAAAAATAATATGGCACAAAGAATGTTGACACAAATTGTAAAAATTCTAAATCCAGACTGCCAAATCTTCCCATCCCAAAACTTCCCATTTATTGTCTGAGCAATAGCTCATTAGACAATTTGATGGAGAGAAAATAGAATTGATGAGAGACTATTCACTCTCGCATGTGTAACAGGAATTGATCCGAACGTGGGTTAAACGTTTTTTCTCCATGAATACACTCGAAAAGAAAACAATTTTAATTTTTAAATGTATTTGTATCTGTGTAGTTGATAAACATTTCCACGTGTAAATCAATCTGCCTATTATATATTCATGACATCGGATATAAAGCATCGAGTGCGAAAATCTGTTAGTAAATTAATGCATTCAGAGACCTACAGGTAGTCTGTCACTAACAGCAATGGAAACTTTCATCACAGTACACACCCAATTGACCTTTACGACACTCGCCGAACAGTTATCCTGTTAATAATTATTTACATACGCAATAATTTATTACGAATATTTTACATTAAACAAACTCATGATTAATTATTTACACTTATTCAACATATTTATTCACATAATGTAACATAGAAAACGATGATCATAATACATGTAAATAACATAAATTTATATCACGTTGGGGTGATAGTTATTTGGCAAAATTTCTTGAGCTCTATTTCTCATAATATTTACGATACAAAAAACACTTTTTCGTATCATTTAAACAAAACTCCTATCATTTTGTGCTATCAAAACGAGGATTTTGTAAAGTACTCGTATACTTTTCTTTATAGAAATAAAGTCCATAGGTCGTGGTGAGTAGATATTTCTTAGGTATATATCAGTTTAATAAATATTTACCTTTTATAAAGAAATGTATTTTAACTTTAAAATATTGTAAATTTTTTAGCTGATACACCAATAATTGAGCGACATGCGCGATGTACTGTTTGAATATCAGTGCAGTGTATCTCTAATACCCGCTTCGCATCACTGCTTAAAACTGTCTGCTCTTGGTTCAATCCGAGGACAGACGAAGCAGAGCATTCCTATAATTTAACAATCGGAGGAGCTGAAAAATCTGACCAACTAACCACTAATTCCTATTTCACATACAACTGGAAGGTGATCATTAAAGGTATTATTCGAACGTTCGAGTTAGCTTCGCAAAAATGCCTTGGTAAAAATATTTTTTGTCTAGATGGGGAGAAAGTAGGTATTAGAGAATTTACGCTATCGGTTTCAAGTAAGAACACACATTGAAGGAAAAGTAAATACAGGCTAGCGTAATAAGAGCTGTACAAAATATTGTGAAAGAAATATACACGAGAGAGAATTCCAAAACTGATATTATACGGGAACGAGTATCTTTTTTATCATTTTTTCCCAAAAATACTCCTTCCTCTTTCATCTTTTAACTTAATACTGTATAAGAGCTAGAGTAGGGATTCCACAGGTCAAGAAAACGTGCGTAGATTGCACTTCTTCCTCATAGTAGTTACAGAATTTAACTTTTTTTAATGTTAAAAACAAAAATAAATAAAAGATAAGACTAAATAAATAAAATATATCGAAACGAAAAACCATTTACATTTTTCAGGTAATTTGTGTCATTAAAAATTCAAGTTCGCATCAATAACATTATTGTTGGAGTTTTGGTGAATATATTCCATAAATTTGAGAGCGTAACATTATGTACAAACTAGACGAGCGTTCACTTACGTTACAAAACGGGAAACATCTACTCAAGGGTAAATAAATCCTTGGTAATGACATCCACAGATTCAGTACGCTTCAAAAAGTTCACGCTTTTTCCAATGAAACCCATAAAAAATACATTTTCTTAAAATTTCTAAAATTTCTAGGGCAATGTATAAAACCTCATTGTATCGACCTAAATTATTCTATGTATCTTCCTTTGAATGTATCTTCTACCTTCTTTCGTAGTCTTAAAATACCTCAAACTCTCGCTGTTCAGTAATCTCTGAACATTCAATATCGCTGTTATTATATATTTTCTTTCCAGCGTCCACCTTCATGGAATTCGCCGCGAACCACAATAAGAGGGCGCGAATAAGCCCGAAGGATCTCTGGAATTCCAATAATGGATTCTCCGGAGCAACGCGTGCATGGTGCCGACCTCTGCAGCGCAAAGTTCCCCCTCCCTTTTCCGAAGAATCGCCTCGGGTATTCATGCTCATCGTCGGAGACCCCCCACGCAACGAAGTGTTTTTTTTCATTCTTGATTTTTTTGTACGAGTTTCACCACACTATAGTTGTGAAATGGAACGGGCTTGGAGTAAAGAACGTTTTTTTTTCGGGATGTGTGAAATATTTACGAAGAAATATGATTAATATACGCGTATATTATTAGGATACCTTTTGTGTAAAAGAAAATATTCTTACCGGAGAACTAGTCTTATAACAACACAAACGCTTTCGTATTACTGGTAATGGTTTTGCAATATTATTGTACTTCATATTACATTCCTGGTATTTATTTGGCACAAGTTTCAGAGTCCAATATAGTTGTGAAACGAAAAGATAATAATCGTTAAGTAAATCTTCAAAAACTTGTTTTAGAAATGTGTGGTATATTAATTTTTAAACTTGATTAATTTTTATTTCAATCATATTTTTCATTAACTAAGAAAACTTCATTCTCGACGAAAAAGCCAGGTTCATAATTCTCAGCAGAATGACGGTTTTGCCACACAAAAATGCTGCCCTAGAAACTGATATGGTCATTAGACCTGTATGTGGAGTGCAAGCTTCTTGCAAGAAATTAAAAAAAAATTGGAGCCGTTTTTGAGAAAATTTTGAAAATGTCCAGGGGGCTTCATGTAAAGTGCCCCCAAAATTTTAAAGACTATTTTTCAAAATTTCAGAACTTCAACCACAGCGAGTTGGACAGGGGTTTCTTCAATTTGGAAAAGATCATACGTGTGGGTTAGGCGCTATTAGTGTTCACGGACGGACAGACGGACGGACAGACGGACGCACGGACGCACGGACGGACGGACGGACGGACGGACGGACGGACGGACGGACGGACGGACGGACGGACGGACGCACGGACGACGGACGGACGCACGGACGGACGCACGGACGGACGCACGGACGGACGCACGAGACGGACGCACAGACGGACGCACGACGACGCACGGACGGACGCACGGACGGACGCACGGACGGACGCACGGACGGACGCACGGACGGACGCACGGACGGACGCACGGACGCACGGACGCACGGACGACGGACTGACGACTGACGACTGACGGACTGACGGACTGACGGACTGACGGACTGAGGACGACGGACTGACGGACTGACGGACTGACGGACTGACGGACTGACGGACTGACAGACTGACAGACTGACTGACGGTCGGACGTTTTTCGAAAAAAAAACAACACTTCTTCGGTATCAGGGGACCGTAAGAAGTGTTTTTCCGTTGAAATTTCGAAATCGATTTTCCGCAGCATTACATAACTTTCTCTTTACTACGTATATTACTCCCGTATATACATACGCTTACGAGAAAGTAAAAATTAATCGGTTTCACGAAAAATAAATCTGTCAATCGATGTGGGCGTTTAATCTTAGAGGTAGTTTTAGCAGTATTCTTTATATTTATGTTTTACTCGCTCATTTTGCTATCGGCAGACCGGAAATTTGCTCTATGCTGCCGCGGTGAGCGCATACTCGAACATCTAAGGTAGTTCTGTGCAAATTATTTACAGCCAATTTCATCTTCATGAAAGCCATTCATTGCTTCATGCTCATCTTCTGCTACTTCAGTCATCTACTTTGTTGTTTTGGTTGTATCCTGTCGTTTCACACGTAATAGGAAAATCTAGTACAGCAGCAGCACTACTGTAACTGGATTTATTCCTTACTTCACTCAATACGTAGCGTTAATATTTTGGTCTTTGTTTGCTCCTCCGCATTTATTTGTGATAAGTATATACTCCATACTACGCCAAAACATTAACCCTACACTTACGCCGTCATCCTGCAGCACAAAGATTTAAAATATATTTATTGATTAATAGGTTCCCTCGCCGATAAACGGCCATGTAACTCCAAGACATAATACATGTTTTTTTAATATTGTGACATTTTCTGCATTGTTTAGCGCATATAAAATTGTTCATTTCGCGTCTCTTTTTACAGGTATTTTCCTCATAACGACGGACTTGAACCGTCCTTACTACATATCTAGATTCCGTCGAGAATCTATGCAATTTTAATCCTAAAACGCAGTTATATTTCATAGGCCAATTATATTGCACGAGCCTTTTCACACGCCCTTCCCGCACAGAATTAAGTTCCGTAGTAGAGCGGGCACTGGTTTCCCCTCAGCTCTCTGGCGCACCGCTTAATTCCTCGACGCTCGACACGTGCGCCGCCATCCCGAGTCGTCGTATTGCCCCTCCGCATTCATCCGGCGGCGGCGGCGGCAGTAGACCTGCTCTTCATTAAAAAAGCGGCGTGCTCTTCCACGACGTACTCGCGGGAGCGGCGGTTAAGGCTCTTGGTGCGTCGCGTGAAGCCGTGCCGCGTGCAGCCGTAGGCTCTACGGACGGCGGCGGTGACGGCGGCGGCGACGGCGGCGGCGATGGCGGCGGCGACGGCGGCGGCGGCGACGACGGCGGAGGCGACGGCGGCGGGGCGGCGGCGGCAACGGCTGCGGCAACGGCGGCGCGGCGATGGTATGGCAGTGGTGCGGCGGTTCAATTGTACCTTAACCTAATAGACAGCTGGGCTTCAAAATATAAAATCCGACTCAACCCAACCAAAACGGCCACCAAGATCTTCACACTCCGTCCACACTCACCCCCGCGACCACTCATGCTAAACAATACATTCATCAACTGGCTCCCTCTTAATACACCAATCAAATACTTAGGACTGAACACGGACACAAAACTCAATTGAAAGCAGCATAGATATGCCAAAATCATTCAAGCCAAAATCAAATTAATACAACTAAAGCCATTAATACACAGATCCAGCCCATTATCATATAATTCAGCATTATTAATATTTAAAACAATAATAAGACCCTTGCTACTATACGCCTGCCCAATCTGGTTAAATGCAGCAAAAACCAACCAAAGGAAATTACAAATAATACAAAACCAAGTCCTCAGAATTATCGCAAACGCTCCCTGGTATGTCACCAACAAACAGTTACATAATGAATTCGACCTAGAGACTATAGACCATCACATCACATATCTAGCCACCAACTTCTTCTCAAACATATCCCAAATCCCTTCATTATCAGTTCAGATACTCGGTAAAATCCCATCACATAGAACCCGAATACAAAATAAGTTTCCATTCCACATTTTTCTCAAAAAATTCTCTGATCTAGATCCCGACTAGAGGAGCCCCATGGGTAACCTCAACCCTTGTATTAGTTTTAAGTTTTAATTTCAGTTAGTAGTAAGCCATTAAACATATGTAGAGTTATTTCAACTGAGCTATGTATTCACGATCTATGTTAAATAAATGAAAAAAACAAAAAAACGGACGGTGGCGGCGACGGCTGCGGCAACGACGACGCGGCGATGGTATGGCGGTGGTGCGGCGGTCGAGTTGTTGGTGGCGACGGAAGTGGTGGCGACTGGGGCGGCGACGGTGGCTCTAGCTGTGGCTGTGGCTGCGGTTGTGGTGGTGGCCGCGACGGTGGTGATGACTGGCGGGAACGTCGGCGCTGGAGCGGCGGCGGGGGGGGGCAGAGGCAGTGACGGTGGCGCTGGCAGTGGCAATGACAGTGGCAGGGGGAAGGGTGGCGGAAAGGGGGGATGGCGGTGGCAATGGGGGGACCGAGGTAGAGGCGGCAGTGGCGTTGGTGGCGTCGGCGGAGAGCGGCGCACGCGGCGCAAATGAAATGTAAGAGGCGGGCAGCAGGCGCCTCCGCCGCAGCCGCTGGCGCGCGCCGGAATCTTATTTGCGGGAACGGCGCTGCCAAGGCGGTGGTGAGTGTCGGCGAGGGGGTGAGTGTGTTGGGTTGGGGCTGGTGGGCACTGAGAAGAAGCAAAGAGTGATGGAGATGTGGAGGGACAAGAGATGACAGTGCAATAAGGGAACGTGTTGAAGGAGGTGGTGAGAGAGATGGTTGCAAAGTGAAAGGTGAGACGATTGACGGGGAAGTCAGGGTTAAGGATGTGGAGGTAGATACAGTGATTCAGAGGAATAGCATGCAGCGCAGAACGCGCAGAAAGGCATGCACGGACGAAGGAAGCAGGGAGAGGAGGCGGGGAAAATTATGACATACCAGGTAAGAGAGGTCGAAAGAGAAAACGTCGGTTCAAATAGAGGCAAAAATAGACGAGAGCCATTGAAATAACAGAAAAGAGCCGAGAAATAGTCAGGAAAACGGATGCTGCTACAAAGAGATGGAGAAGGCGTGGAGCAAAAAACGTGATCGTGAGGGAGTTAACAAAACCTTAAATAAACCATCCACAAGAATAAACAGAATAGACGAGTAGCGATAGATTAAGAGAACCCTCGAAAAGTGTGAGTAAGCCAAGGTAGTCGACGAGAAGACGCCCAAAAGGCAAAACTAAAAAGGCATATAATAGGGGTAATAGCAGGGAGTGAGGCTGAAGGGCGCCACCCGAGCGAGATTGCTAGGAGCAGGACGTGGTGAATGGAGGCGGAGCGCGGGAACTGGAGCGGCGGCAATGGGAGCGCGGGCCGATCGCAAGGACCGCGTTGGCGGCGAAAGGAGGCGTGGCAGGCGATCTGGAGGCAGCAAGGTGGAGCCGTGGCATTTGCTACCGTCTGCTGCGCCGCGCCTCCCAACTCCAGCTCTGCGACGCACATTGCTTCGCGTAGCCTGCGCCTCGCTGACTTTTATCTGAGCTTCTTGTCTCGTTATCATCCTCCTTTTCTCAAGATATTCCGTTTTGGATGATTCCATCGTTTTCTTCTTCTGGAGGATGCCATATGGAGCGGGAGATACCATGCAGAAACCTGCTTTTATCCGGTTTCTCCCAGCGCTTCGTTTGTCCTATCATTCATTACCGGAACTAATTTTCCCTCCACCGTTTCGTGACAAACAGGCATCGCTGTCTCAGGTGATTCTCGGGTGTGCTGTAGGCACCTTCGTGTTACGTCTTCTCGCTAGTTAAGATAATATTGGCTATATTGGTTTCAAATGTCATTTCAATAGGCTGTTCCCTTCCTTTCCGCACGGGGCTCTTTCAACATCGCGCCCCTTTGCGCTGCTACTAACACTGACCTCGAGCTTCATTGATTCAGAACTCCGCTTTCTTTTGCGGCTTCGTGATTTGGTTTTGACCCCTCACTTCTATGTTGTTTTCAATTATTTTCTTGCATTAAATTGGGATATCTTCTAAACTACTCTGTTTCGTTAATTTCTCATTCCTTTATTCCTTCGTCCTTTCTTAATGCAAACACCTTCTTTCTCCTTTTCTTGCAGTATTTTACACCCATTACCCCCAATTCTGGCTTTCTTACCATCATGTCTCGCATACGTCTTCTCTGTCGCTTTCGCGCTTTTCTCTCCCTTCCCTTGCGTTGACACGTACTTCATTGACGTCATCCCTTTCAGGAACCACTACCTGAAGCAACCTTTCTCGGCTGCTTCACCTGCATTTCTGCACTTCCTATCTCTCTCCGCCTCCACTTGTACCTCCACCTCCCAATTTTACCAAATATTTCGTCTCCACACTCACCTCCAATTCCATTTTCACTTCTATCTCCACCTCCACCTGTGCATTCTCCTCCACCTCTGCCTATGCGTTCATTTGTCCGTCACTTCCGCCTCCATTTTTACTGCGCTTCCACTCTTACCAACGCTTTCTCCTCCACTCCTGCCTCAATTTCCATCGCCAATTCTACCCCCGCCTTCGGTTCCACATGCACATTCCCTTCCACATTTACCTCCGCCTTCGCCTCCGCAGCCACCTCCAATTCCACCTCCGCCTTCACCGCCACATGAGCACCCCCCCCTTACCCCCTTTACCAACGCTTTCTCCTCCACTGCTGCCTCAATTTCCATCGACAATTCCACCCTCACCTCCGCCTCTGCCTTCGTATCCCCTTCGACATTTACCAACGCCTTCACCCACCCTTAATTCCGTCTCTTTTCCTCCCCCCCTCATTTCCCCCCCTTCCCCTTCCTTCCTGTCCACCCCACCTTTCCTCTTTTGCTTTTCCACTCCCCTCTAGTCCACCTCCCCTGTCCATCCCCTCCATTTTTGCCTACGCTTTCGCCTCCACACCCACCTGCCATTCCATCTCCAATTCCACCCCGCCGACGTGCGGTGCTTCACGCTCGGCAGCTCAGCGGTACCTCTTCGCGGGGATGACGGCTCCCGGAAATACAATCGGGGAAGTGGAACGTACATTTACACGTAGTAAGGGCGATATGAGAGCGTATGGAGGAGAGCAGCGCTGCTCGCCTTGAGATATACAGCGGTAGCGCTACAGAGATCGTGTTCTCCTATGTTATATGCTCGCTCCTGTACTTACGCTATCAGAGCGCGTTTCAACTCTGCTAGAGAATAAGAGAGGAACAAAATGCGAGATGCTTTTCCCTTCAGGAAATGTTGCAGTTGTATATTATAAAATGTCAATGGAAACATTTCAATTGAAAATTTATAATGAGTGAATTTTTGTGAAGCGTATGCGTTGAAATGAAGAAGCAAAAATTTCTAGTTTTTAAATGTTGCTAACCACACTTTGTTGATACTTTTTTATTCATCACTCAACTAAGCATAGTAAAAGTGTGGAGCAGGGATTCTAGACCTCATGAAAACATGCGCGGGTTACTCTTCTCCCCTGTAAGTCACATCGCAAAAACTCAAATTAATTCAAATGTTTGAACCATGTTTTTATATGTTAAAGGAGATTCCAATTGTATTTGTGTAATGTAATATGGACAACTTATAAGCATTGTACCACAAATATAAAAGCCAATTTTCAAAACATTTGTTTCAACAGAAGAACAAACAAAAGGCTGATAATTCGAGTTAACGATTATATTTCATTTAAATATTTAATCGTTATTTTGTGTCAAAACCACAAATATTAGCTTAAAATATTTAAAGTCGAATTTTCCGATAGTGGTAAAATAACGTAAGAATTTATGATAAAAAAAATTTTATTAAATGAATATGTGTTCAGAAGGATGAAATTTAATGGATTATATGATATTGAACATACTCTATTTTATTGTTGAATAAATTGTTACCCTAAAAAATTAATTAAGTTATGAAGTAAACGTCTCAAACATAATCTAAAAGAATTCTTATATTTTGGAGAAGAGCTGAGTAATTTTCAAACTGAACTGCCTATTTTGGAAACATTATTTTAAACTAATGATATAACGGAGATTGCAGAGAGCGAACATTGAATGCTCCAACAAGCACTAATGTAAACTGCATCAGGTTAAATAAAGTCGAAGGCATCCGCGGCCACAGTCATGTTAATGATCTTGGCTGTCCGGGTGACGCCGCACTTGCTGACGTTTCCACTGTCTTGTCGTGGTCTTCCTCAGGGCTGGTCTGCGTTAGGATGGTCTGCGCTTGCGTTTATATATGGGTAGGGGCCGAGTACGATTGTCTGAAACAGTCGGCCAATCGGAAGGCCGCCCGTCAACCTGCATCAGGTTGATGAAATGTGTTACATTCACTCGCAAACGATACAATTTTTTCTCATTGTTTTAAAGCATTCGCTTGCATGAAGATGAGAACATCTAAGAAACTACAGGTCTTCAGACTCCTGGGGTTCAGCTCTTCAAAAAAGTGAAGCTGTCGTCTGAAACTGACTTTTGTTCGTGTTTATTTTCTTCATTTGTACCACAGGAGAAACATGTTTATTTTTTTGCGTACATAACTTGTGGTTATTTTCATCCTCTATTAATGATTAATACTTATTGTATAATACGAGTTACCTGACGTTTGGTTGGAGAAGAAACTAGTTTTCTTTACTGAAAACATGCATTGACTTTATTAGCACGAATAGAAAAAATCCATAGTCCACAATAATTTTTATGATTATTATATTTTTTATTTTAAAATACTTCCACATCTGAACTAGCGGCGCCCGCCACTTTGAACGACGTAATTTTGTTAGGGCACTGCCCCCTGCGTTGAGATTGGCTACGATGGTTTGTGAAGCTCCGCCTGCGACGTTTCGTCATGACAAGGGCTGACTACGCCGTGCAAAAGCTGAACTTAGCCGCAGACTGCCGCGATCAATTTGTTTCCAGTACTGTACCAGGCAAATGATAAAATATATCTGAGAGTTGAAGGGTTAAGAAGAAGCATCGAAAGCTTACCAGAACTTGATTTTGTAATTTTCAGTCATTTTATGATTACATGAGAGTACGTGACTTGTACGTCACGAATTTTGAGCAGAAAGAATTATCGTGGTCCTGAAAGTCAATATGCAACTCGACTAATGTAATTTAATTGAACGAATTTTAACTAAATAATATTAAAAATAGGAAGTCTTGTCATAACTTATTACGTGATCAGTTTCTAGCTTAATGAGGATGCGGATGAAGATACGAGAACTCAAATGTCATTATATCGTGCAAATCTGCCACTTGTAACGGGGGGACATCTCATGAAAAATGACTATGTTAAACAATTGTACAACGAATGGTGACGAGAAAAACCTAAAGTGTCATGAGAGACAACAAAATACAGAACGAAAACCAACGATAAACTTATTTTATCCCCACATACGTATTATACCAGCACAATCACTAGTCGTAATTCTTCCAGTGGAATATTATTGCAGCTCGTATTTCAAAGTCAAACGAAAACTGTTTCTTCTCATAAGCGATCAAAAGACGCGGCTTTGGATCTTGTTCAGACCACGAAACACCACGTCACGTGTCGTTACCCCCGACCGCACGCCTCGCCCGCCACGCCGCCACACGGCACCTCCGCGCCACTGCGCGACGCCTAAATGTCGTACATTACGCTTAATGGGTATAATTTATAACGGCCCGGAAGATTATTTATATCACCAGGAAATCTCAGTTTAATGGCTCACCCGCGTTTTATCCAGCGAGTCACGCGCGCTCTGCCGACGGGAGGGGCGAACGGCATCATCCCCATCCCCCATCCCCACAGTATTCCCCTCTTCAAAACCTCCACGCTCCTTCCCCTCCTCCGGTTCCGTCCCCCCGCCACTCCCAGCTCGCGTCCGGTGGCGGACCCCGCCAAATGTCTCCCCGTGCCCTGTACATAATAACTTTGTGTGTTTTCGTGCGCAGCTGAGAGCTCAAAATGTCTTTCATTAATTTTGAAATCGCTGAAAGGAACTTCTTACTCGCGACGCTTTCATTTGGCAAAATACACAGCCGGGGCTCGCTCGGAGTCGCGCGAGCGAAGACGAGATCTGCGTGAGGGCGAGGGCGGGTGTCGGGGGAGGAGGAGGGGAGGAAGGGGAGGAGGGGTGCGAAGTCGAAAGACGAAACGCGCGGCTACGCCTAAGAAGAGCGCTCGGAAAGAAGGGAAGGGGTATGGTGCTCCACGCCGGATGCATCGCATCTTGCTCCGCTCCCCCCCCAAATTTTTGAGGGAAAGTTATAGGCGATGACGGAGGCGGAGAGGGTGTATGTGACGTTGTGGCGGTGATGCAAGTGACAATGAAAGAGTTGACGGAGATAACATCGGAGGAGAAGGACATCGACGACTAAATTATGCATGGGAAAACCAAGAAGTAATGGGAAATTGTCCGGTAAAACGATTGGAGGTAAGGACACATGGATCTAATGTGATGGATTCCCAAGTCACCCAGAGAGAGAAGGTGAAAAGGACCTGTAACCTATGAACCAGGTTATGAGTTTTTAATGCTAGCTGAAAGGTAATGAGACGCTTGGAAAACGATGAAAATGATCACATAATATTCTCTAGATGAAAAATATGAAATACACGTTTGTTATATTATTTGTCTTATGTCCCAGAGTTCCTCGCACTATTCTCGCCGCTATCTCGCACAATACTTTCACAGCTTGAACAGGGAATATGAAGTTTCTGCAATAGCAAACGTCTATTTACACATTTAAAAAAGACCAGATAGAAACATACGATGTAATTTAAAAAACGATCGTCCAGACTCCGAGACGTATGTTCTAAACCAGGCGGATTGAGATACACTCAAATTGAATAACACCGGAATAAAATCAGTCATCCCTCTCCATATTGAAATCTAAAATGTCTGCATATGAAATTATGAATACTTGAAACTGAATTACTGGTGTTTTAAGAGATTGTAAAGCAATTTAAAACAATTTGTAATCGGCGGGTGAATTAACTTGTATTAGTGAGAGCACGAATGGGATACGAAGAGACTCAAATGGAGGTGAAGAATATCGGAAATCCTTCTGGATTGAGGATTAAATACAACGGAAGCATGAATGAGGGAAAAAATAAATAACTTCTCACACTCACGAAATGAAAAATCACAAATCTCTAGATGATTGTTTCAGTGGTTAGGATTTACATTTATTAAAAAATTATTATTATATTCCCTTGGTTAGAGACGCAATAATTGTTGAAATCCCACTCGAGGTGGTATATGAAATAACCTTAAGAGATAAATATTTTAATATTTATTTCATAATATTTATTTATCTGGTACAGGGTTCATTGTCACTTTACAGAAATGATTGAATACAATTCGGTACAAGTGTACACTATAGTACAATAAGAGAGAGAACGACCCTACAGGTTCACTCAATGGATGCAGGTAAATATGGGTCTTCTCATAGATTTCATAACTTTAGTGTTCTTGGAGAACTGAATTCACATTCCCTATATACATGAATCTAAGTGGTTGGATTCCTTAAAAAATTATCAAGAAATGAATGCAGAAATAAATAAGTTGCGTAGAAAACGAAAACAAACAAGCAAACAGACGAAAACACGAAATTATAAGGAGAAATCGTTTTACTAAAACAGTTGCATGCATGAAAGATTATAAAATTCTAACACTCTAATATAATGCAATTTGAACTCATGGCACATCTTTGATTTATTATTACTATTAAAATTATTTTGTCTTTGTTACCGAATATGTCATAACTTTTTAATTTTGTTTTATTATAAAAATGTTACTTAAGGAAGGGAATGCGTCTATTCTTGAGACGTTGCGTTGTTTGAAGATACAAAAATATAAGACATAATAAGAAGAAATGAGTATCTTTGATTGCCCCTAATATTAAGGAAAAATCATTTCTAATTGTCATGGACAATCGTATAAGAGTGTCCGTGGCAATTGGTGGGGTGGTAAATAATGAAAGCGAGAAGTGGCAATATTCAGTAAAACTGACGTGTTGTAGTACGTTCGGCTGCACGAAGTGAGTTCAGTGATCAATCGATTCCGGGGGTTATGTGGCTTCCAGAGAAGTAATAAAACATCAGACAGAAATAAATAAACATCCTTATGCAATCCGAATTTCGATTGCTTGAAAGACAAAGAATCAAAACTCCTTGAACGCTCTCTGAAATCCACTGACTAACCAGAAATTCTAAATAAAGCAACAGAACTTCGAGTTTCATTACGATGTGGAAGACTTCTCTTTAACCCTCCCCACGCCCGGGATTGATGGCCCATTGGAACGGAAGGCACTATGAGAAACCGAAAACATTATAACACTGTCGGCTTTACTCGCCACTGAACACTGTACTACTTGCTCTCGTTATCTACCACACCACCTAAGTCACGTACTGTCCTTATCTATTTTCGTTTGCAATCACTATCCCTGTTGTCATTTCGACTCCTACCGTTTTACTTATCGTTATTCGCAACTCGCTCCGACTCAAGTTGTTGAACATATTCACGTCTATTATCCCTCATTACCAGAGCAGTGGCCTCTACCTCGCTGCCTCTCCTTACCTCGCTTCCTCTCCCTACCTCGCTCCCTCTCTCTATTTCGCTCCCTCTCTCTATCTCGCTCCCTCTCTCTATCTCGCTCCCTCTCTCTAACTCGCTCCCTCTCTCTAACTCGCTCCCTCTCTCTAACTCGCTCCCTCTCTCTAACTCGCTCCCTCTCTCTAACTCGCTCCCTCTCTCTAACTCGCTCCCTCTCTCTAACTCGCTCCCTCTCTAACTTGCTCTCTCTCTAACTCGCTCATTCACTCTCTCCCTCTGACCTTGTTTCGAACACATCATTATCTTTTCGGTTACCGTTTACGTTTCTGTATTTCATTTCTCTTTTTTTGTTCTTGGACTTAGCCTTTATCATCTCACACATTTATTTCACACTTCCCTTTCCATTTCAATGTTCTTTGCTTGCATATATACAGCCAGCATCTACCATTCTACCGCAAGCTTCATCTAGTCTCCTCCACTAGTATCCTTCCTTCAAACTCAACTCCGTACTTCTCCCCTCCGTCTTCATTTCTGATCCAATCCCTCTTCCCCACGTTCGCCCCCACTGATCTACATCTGTACGTTCCGTCTCCCAGTGCTCACTTTCACCGCCACCTCGATGACCTCCGCCCTTCGCCAGGCGGCCTGCCGGAGCCGGCAGCGCAGTTAACGCGAGAGGAGCGGCCGCGGTACAAATCGATAGCCCGCGCTCCAGGGCCCGCCCGGCCGACCGGTTGGCCGGCCTTAAAGACGCAGACGTGCGGTCGTCCTCGCGCGCCTGGGCAGGAAGCGGTGACGCCGCCGCGACGACGAAAGAGGGGCAATATTCTCATTTCCGAGATGGCTTCACACGGACCCGACCTACGGGTGAAGTGGAAGCAACCAAAACACCTGCTGGAGAAAGGGACCAAACAGCGCAATGAGACGTGAAAAATAAACTTTGTATTTCTGCACACGCACACACATACACACACACGCACACGCACACACACACTGCGCGCGCCGGCTGACTAATGTCAAATTAACCCTCTGTTTTTCTCTTTATGTTGCAGGATGGCAGTAGATGTCCGTAAAGGGAAGGAATGCACCGTAGTGACGTGAATGTGTATTACACTTTCCGTGCGTTTACAATGCTGCACAGTGTATTGGCTCGAAATAGGCACATATTGAGAGAGGCACAGTGAAAAAATCCGTGGTCACCGATACAATGGCCGAGATCGTTAAGGCACTGATGCAGTAGCTGTCTCAAACCACAGGATAGCGGGTTCGAATCTCCCTCGATAATGAATGTTTGTGCGTTTTTATGTTGTCCACATGTGTTCTCCATACAGTTTAAAAATGGCTTAAAAGTGGTCTCTATATAACATAGATGATATAAAGCCACCTTAAAAAAATCGGTGGTCGCTGCCGCCTCGCTGAGTCGAGTCCCTGAAATCGAATTTTTTCTGATAGCTGCGTCAATAGGTTGAATCCAACTACTGTCTGAACAGTTTATTGATTGATTCCGGGCGCGTCAACTACCGAGGTCATTAATTCCGTACGTGTAGTGCATGTTTTCCATCGGGAGGTGACGGTGATCTTCCCCCACTTGATGGCGAGATCCGACGCCGACGTATCGTCCACTAGTTGGGTTTTCCACTACCAGATATCTCCTACCAGCGGGGCACCGCCGCAGGCGGAACAAGTTTTAAGTCCCCGGCCGATGTCCCGGCATGTACGGTAGTGTAGTGCATGTTAGTTTAAGCGTGTGTGTAAGGGGTGAGTACAGAACAAGGAAGAGGAAGGAAAGGTCGCGCGCGGCCCGTGACCCGTTTGTTAGGGTACTGCTTCGACATTCGCCTGGTAGAGATGGGAGAAACCACAGAAAACTATGATCAGAACAGCCGGACGCTAGAATTCTCCTCCAGACAGAGACTGAATTCGACGTAGCTCACTGTCTGGACAGTTTGATCGGCAGTTTTCCCTAGATTCACCAATGGATACCAGGCCATTGTTCTGAAAAAATTGCCCAACAAACGGAAGTACCCCAACAAATGAACCACGGAATGCGCGCGACCTTTCCTTCCTCGTCCGTATCTCCATTTCCCCTTCACTCAAATTTTGATTGTTATCTTCTATACTGCCACACGTGTCGAAAGATGAGTCGAGAACTTAGAGGTTCTCCCAGTGGGGGTCATGACCAGAGAATCTCCCTGCAAGGAGATTCTTTTGGCAGGCGACCTCACAAGCCCATGTGTAGGTCGGCATCAGATCTCATACTCCAGTGGGAAGAGGAACACCGACCTCTTTTGACTATAAAATGCAATACACTCGCGTGACAAATGATAAAAGTGGTTGACGCGATCGCAAACACTTAATATTCACTCATTTGTGAAAACGAACGATGCGATGCATTCCGTGACGCCACTTGCCAATCTGCTTTCTACTTATTTTTTTATTCATCAACATAAATATGAATTATAAACTGTGTGTGACAAACTACAGAGGAGAAGTGCAATATGTGAATGTTTTCTTGAGCTCTGGAATACCTACCTTACCTCAAGTACACATTCAGTTGAGTTATGAACCTATGTAGCAACGAGCGTTTTTGGCAAATTTTAATCAGAAAATATTCGCTAAAACTATAATACTGAATAATACTAAAACTACTTGCAAAGTCAAATACGCTACATATTTTGGCTATTATGGCTTTTGGAGAAAATTCTGACTACCACGAGAACATGGAAATAATTGTATATTTGAGCTCAAGGGTGACAAGTTCCTCAATTATACTTTAGTTTAATATCTGGAGGGATTTTACTCGTTGAAGAGCGGGTACCTAGCGTTTAGCTTTATCCTCACCCCCTTCGGGTAGCACTATGCTTCGTCAAGCTCACAGACGGATACGCTGGCACGCAACGTTCCCAGAAGTGTCTCCCCAATAAACCCTGAGTAGAGCCACCCCGTCAGCTCTGAGTTACCAGGTTTCCTAACTGACACGAGTCACTTACAATACACCAGGGTTACTTACAAATTTGCATGTTACTTACAATACGCCAGGAGAAAATCCATCCTCTGTACCAATGAATATCGGACACTCCTACAACAAAGCCAAGAGCTCAACTGAGGGTCACCCGCCGAGTCCCGGGAGTCTCGGAACCCCCTGCCCGTCTCCTCACTGCGCACACAGCACTCACGACCTGAGTATTGCCGGAAATCAAGAATAGCCGAACGAGGTGATCTCAGCTCCCTGCTAGGACATCTACTATGTGGTTAGCCCAGACCGTTCTCCAATCCGTCCCCAAGGCCAGCGGGTAGGCGCCCAACTGCTGGGTCACCCATGTAAGTCTGAGCGACCAAAGGCTGAGCACCGTCTACTCACGGCACCTGCATTAGCACTAACGACGTGAGTGACATCGAGAAACTCACAATCCGGGTGGTTATTTCCAGCCTCCTCTTATAGCATGAAGTACAACCGTCGGCCGCTGTGTGGGGACATGGAAATGATTTGTTGAATTACTATATTCCCCTGTCTAGAAGCAAAACAACGGACCATCTCAGCATTTGCTCAATCGATCAAGGAAAACTGGATGAAGCTGACAGAAGCTGAGGTACAGTACTTACTATAAGAATATTTAGTATTTCAGAATTGTACAGTAAAAAAGGTAATTAATGCACTAAATATAATTGTTAAAGTGAATATTATTTTCCCTTTTGATGTTCAGTGTAGTCTAGAATTGCATTTACCGAGCTATGCACGAGAAAAGATTTCATTTGGCCGTTAAACGGTTGGGAAGCAAGTAGTCCAAGAAACAACTGTCGGGAGTACTAAGACTTTTGATTGATTATTTAGCGTTTCCGGGCACGAAATCTGCTACGGCCATCAGCCCCGGTAGCGTAGTGCATGTTTTATCAATGTAGATGTCACTCACTGGATGGTGAGATGCGGAGACGACCTGTACGTTGGCTTTGCGATTTCCTCATCCAGGGATCTACCTCCAACGGAGCACAGTTAGAGCCGACAAAAAGCTCTAAGCTGCAGGCTGATCTCTCGACATACGTAGTTGTGTAGTGCCTGTGCATGTATGTGTAGGTGTAAGTAAGGGGTGAGGATAGGACAAGAAAGAGAAAGGAAAGATCGCGCGCGGTTCGCGATCCGTTTATTAGGGTAAGACTCTGGAATTCACCTGGCATTAATTGGAGAAACCACGGAAAACTACTGATTAGAGCAGCCGGCCACTTCTCCTCTACACAGCGGCTGAACTTGGCCTAGCTCTGTAGCTAGTATCGAAATCGTCCCAATTGTCGGAACTCGAACACTAGGACTTTACTGTCACGGGCACTCCAGGGACCAATTGATGTCTTAAGCCACCTCAGCCAGTGGAAGAGCTAAGAAAAAGCTCCTTTCTGATAGTAAGCATTCTAAGAAATTGAAAAACAAATCATAGATAGTAGTTATATGATTATTCAATTTACCCAAAAAATGCTTTTGATGTTCGCCATGGATGTTTTTGTCACATTAGACAACACAGTGTGCCATGTGACAAAAGACAAATTATTTTAACTGTTTTCATCTGCCAAATACGCAGTACATAGTCAATAAACAAATCAACTTACACTTCCAAAGATATATTAGTTTTTATTTCTTGGTTTCTACTTCAATAGTCTCCAGCGCAATATCGCAAGTGCATAAGAAACACGCTATATCAACCTTCGTCTTAGACACACACTAACTTGGAAGGTATTCAACGCCATTTGATAGTCGCTCATTTGACTTTCAAATGACAAAAGACATAAAAACTGCTCAAATTACTTTTTGTACGCTCAAAGCATTGTTATGTTTATGAAGATTGTTTTGAAAAGCTATATAATTGCATTCCTATAAATAATGTTCAAGGTATAAAACAACAGTCCTAGGTAGAAAGATGATGAGAAACGATCGAAATATAACCAACAAGAAGGCAAATTTGAAACAATAGTGTATCATTTACATAGTCGCCACAAATACACACAAGAAAATTGATTCCAGAGCATCATAAATGCTATAGTGTTCTGAATGGCAATATTATGTACAACTTATTTTTATAAAAAACTTACACAAGAATTCAGAAGACGTTAATCTCGAAAGCGTACATAGAAAGTGACACGATGCTCAACATGGGGATACAACTTCAATACGAAAGCTGCACATCTTGGTGCACGGATAGCCTTAGAAATTGAAGAGAGAAAAGAGGTAGGAAAACTACTTGCTGTTAATAGACATACACATAACAATCCCTTCCTTGACTGTCTACAAATTGATTGACATATAATGTGGGATTCTTTTTCATAACGATCATTATTTACTTTATCGGGGAGGATCTGAAAATATAAAAGTGTGAATCCCTCTTATTATGCAGGAAAGAAATGGCTGTTATCTTTTAAATGAAAGCTTGTTTCGAGTATAACTAGGAACGTTAGTTTAGAGCAATTAAATAGTATATGAAGTCAAGGTAAAGCCAATATACAAATTAACTGGTTACTGAATAATATTTTTTCGCGGTTTTATTATATTAAAAGTTCATATTATTAATTGGGTTATGAGTAACATAATAGCATTTTGTCTTTTGATAACTCTCTTTTATAGAATTTCATACCTTTGGACTTCATTAATATTCAGAGCAAAAGGGATTCAAATAATTATCTAATAATGTCCTAGTTATTTATATATTGGAAGCAAATTTCTAACTACTGAACGCAGCAAAGTTGAATAATCTCAGAGAGAACACAATAAAATATTTCAGGTGAAAACTGATAAATGGCATTGCTTACAATATGAAAGAAGAGAAAGAGGGAGAAATAGAGAGAGGACAGAGGGAGGGAGAGAGCGAGCGACGAGGGGGGGCAGAGGGAGAGAGAGAGAGGGCAGAGAGACAGAGAGAGAGAAAAAGAGACTAGGGAAGTAGTGCAATATATACAAAAGTTTAGAGTAGGGAGAAAATGACCAGGGGAGAAAGGGGATATGAATATAAAGGAACTAATTTATTTTCGAGAATTCTTCGGCAGTAACATATTTGACAACTTTATTGTGTAATTATTAAAAGAATGTCAGAAAGAGTAGTGGTTGAATAAATGGGAGAAGATGTGTGGAATGTAGGGAAAAGGAATGGCAGAGGTAGTAGTCAGAGGTAAGAGTAAATATGAAAATAATTTTTAAAGTTACTTTATATTACTTTAAACAGCAATTTACTAAAAAGAAACACATTTATCGATATCTGGAAGATAAATTATATTTTTTCCATATCCTGAGTATTTGTTTAATATAACTTTGGTAAGCATATACAAAAGAAATAATGCACTCAATTAAGAAATGCGCAAGGTGCCACCCGTTGATTCATAACATAACAAAATATTACACGAAGTATTTTCCTAGACACTATTCAATTTCGCAGAAACTACTTGCCTCTGGTAAATGAAACGTAAGCGATAAAGCATTTAAATAGGCATTCGGCAGAATAGTCCCCGGAATGAAACGCATAAACTTTATTATAGCGACCTACTGGCCCTGATCGTCATACGCCCGTAACTTCCCAACAGAATTATACGCCGGAAGTATAACAAAAACGCGCCGACTGCCACCGCGCTCTGCAAGCACCCATTTCCGCTAGCTTACTCTTTCTTGCTCTTATTGCCGGCCCACGCGACCAAACGCGGAACTCTTATCTTCATGCAAAGCAAATCCTCGTGCGGCAATAAGGTGCTAATTCTGCTTCTACCCCGCGCGGGCTTCACTGCGCCATATTCAAATACCGCCTCCGCCGCCGCCATCGTCGCACAGTGGTCCGAATGTGACCGAAAAATGGAAACAAATATTTAATATTTTCATTAAAATATTTATTTATTTAATTTGATCAATTTATTTCATGTAAAAAACAGAAAAATTGTGTAGGTTGCATTATGGAGGAAATGTGTTTTATGCAAGTTTTCTGAATTCTGGTGTCCTTGCCCTAACCCATACACATGAGATAGAAATGGGTGTTTTTGTCAAAAATTCATTAGAAAATATTCGCTTCACTGTAACAAAATCTATTTTCAAAGGGAAATCAGCTATAGATTAGGGCTATTATCCCACACAGTGGCCTTTGTCTTACTACCGCAAGAACATGAACGATAATTTCAGTAACTGCATTTCCAACTGAACTCTATAGAATTAAATACTGTATTCTGCATACTACGTATTATGTATGTTATGTTTCAGACGTATCCTATGTTTGCATATTTGTCCTGTGTTACGGAAATCTGTCTCATATTTTCATACGGAAATATTTTTTCCCTAAAACGTAAGATATTATCACAAAAGTATTCATGTAACAATAGTAGTGAAAACATGGGGCTCCTTATACTTCGAATTCTACTTAATTTTAGATGGATTTTGTCTCCAGGTGAGATTTCCCGTGTTAATATGTTTATCTAATTATGCTGTTCATATACTCATGAACACACAATTTAAATTTGACCTCATTCCGATTTTGCAATTCCTTTCTTCCGTATTTGCCTAACGTAAATGAAGTCAGGCTATTTTTAAAGGGTCTTCTGTTCTTACAGTGTGATGATACTTCATGAATTCGAATCTGACATATTGATCTTGAAATTGAAATGTTATATGTCATGGTGGATACACAACATACAATTTATAAACCGAGGCTATAAAGTAAGATTTCCTTGGAAAATATGTTCTACGCCCCGAATCGAGCAGTAAAAAAACTAATCTACAAAACACTACATTTCAGGAGGTGCATACAAATTTTGTACATTCATCTACTATTTATCCTTGTAGATTAAGGAAAATGTAAAAATGTTGATTTAAGAAAATATAATCACTTACAGGTAATTATTATAGTTAGCTTAATGTTGATAGTATATATTACACAAGTCATCTGTGTACCAGTTCACCTCTAGACAGGTGGGGTAGAACAGAACCACTTTTTCTCAGTGAACATGCTTTGTTTACAAGGTTCCTCATTTCGAAAGCTATTTATCATCCTTGTAGTCCAGAGATTTTTACTCTTTTTTATGAAACGTCGAATATAAACAATTTTATTAATAAAGACACACTGGAATGTAACGTTGTTTCTTAGGATTATTACATAACAACGTTACAACCCAGTGTTGTAAAAACGTATTACAAAATACCAAGGAAAACCTACCAGTACCCCTTGAGAGGTTTTGTACAAGAGACAGCAATTCCAAAATTCCAAAATCTGACAGACGTTATTCCCAACAACGGGCACCATCAGCTGGGACGTCTCTTTCTACCAAGTGGCAAACACATTGACAGACATAAGGCGGAAAAAATCATAAATACATTACTGGGCATGTCTACGCTATGAAGTTCTTGATGCCTCCTGAAAAATGTCGAATTTGGACTAGGTTGGTTCTTGTAAGAAACCCTTCATACAAAAACAATGAAATGAATATTAAAAAGTTATATGACCAAATAAACATCATTGAAATAATTTTGCGTTCGACTCACATTCCTCCCTCTATCGACTTAAATTCCTGGAAAAAGTAAAAATTATTTTTTTCTTTTATTTTACGTCAGCTTCTCTAACGTTAGTGCTAGGGTTTTTACAGACTTAGCCCGCTAAAAAATTTAATTGGCCAAGGCCATAAAAGTCTAATCTTGCAGACAATGTAACGGTGTGTAAAACGCAACTGAAGAGGTGGGTGTCGAAAAAAATAAAGTAACTAATGGCTCAATTTCCAGGGATCCCAGAATTAATTTACATTATTTATAATTTTTACGGAAAAACACTGTTACAATGCACTCCAAATATAAGATAAGAACACAGGGTTTCGTCACTACAGTTTTGTCGATAAGTCAAAATATTATACAAATAATATACATCCTTCCCTGCGGCAGAATCCAGAAGTTTTACTTCGAAAAATAGTCGTATAATAAGTTTAATCAAACTATAGGTGTTTCAAAATGTATCAAAAATTCCTTGGACACATGGATGATGATCACTTTTTGACAATAAACACGTGAAAAAGTTTGAACAAGGAAGTTTCACGTATGGTATTTGTACCTGATTGCTATGCAATCCTTACAACACAGCTGTTTAGCGGGTCACGTTCGGACGCAAAAAACGTTCGTGTACCCGTTAAACACCAATACTTGACGAGTTACATTCTTCTCATGGCAAAATGTACATGTGTAACTGCGTTATATGAAACTTTTCACATGTTCACTAAAAAAAGTTGTTCTTTTCTACCCACTATATGCTCCAGTAGTTTGTTACATTTATTCTGAGACTTTAGTTCGTTACAGAAAGATTTATTTGGGATATAGTGCAATAAACATTCATTGTGTTGGTCAACTCGTCATTGTCACCGAAAATACTTGGCTGTCGAGCCACATTGTTTACATTGCAGGCATGTGTGTAGTATCGTTGGTTTCTCTCGTAACAATTATCGAATTTTCACCCCCGGTTCCTCATCTCGAAAGCTATTTATCACCCTTGTAGTACAGCGATATCGGTTTTATTCATTTGTATAAAACATCGAATATAAACAATTTTATTAATATGAACACAAGATTGTTTCAATATTATTCGTCTGGATCATGAGATACTTAGAAATGTCATCACGACAGTGAAGTACAAGAATCGCATAAGACACATGACGAAGCCCACGCACAAATAATATGAAAAGTCGTCCATACCGCACTGAAATAACATTAGAGCTGAGTGATCGCGTTGCTTCGTTTTCGCTCCGTTCCGGGCCACTGTGCCGCGGCGCGCGCAGGAAGTGCGCGTCATAAAGTCGGGCCGGAGGAAGGACACGGCCGTGAGGCGCGCAGGCCCAGGGGCGCGCGCACGGGGCATACAAATTGGTCTAAAGCGGTGCCCGCGCGGGCACGGCCGTGCACCGCGTTGCCTTCCGCTGGCCGCCTTCACCGCTGCCGCCTGGCCCGCCCGCCTCGCCGCCTACTACTCTCACCGCCTCGCCTACTCTCACTTCCCGCCCGCTCCGCTTACCCGTCCCGCCCGTCCCGCCCGCCCGCCCCGCCCGCTCGTCCCGCACCACCCGCTCGTCCCGCCCCGCCCGCTCGTCCCGCCCCGCCCGCTCGTCCCGCCCCGCCCGCTCGTCCCGCCCCGCCCGCTCGTCCCGCCCCGCCCGCTCGTCCCGCCCCGCCCGCTCGTCCCGCCCCGCCCGCTCGTCCCGCCCCGCCCGCCCCGCCCGTCCCGCCCCGCCCGTCATGCCCCGCCCGTCCCGTCCCGCCCATCACGCCCCGCCCCGCCCATTACGTCCCGCCCCGCCCATCACACCCCGCCCCGCCCATCACGCCCCGCCCGCCCATCACGCCCCGCCCGCCCGTCCTGCCCCGCCCCGCCCGTCACGCCCGCCCGCCCGTCACGCCCCGCCCGCCCGTCACGCCCGCCCCGCCCGTCACGCCCGCCCGCCCCCCCCCCCCCCCCCCGCCCGCCCGGTCCTCCCCTTCACCTGCCCGTCCCGCCCGCCTGTACGCCCCGCCCGCCTTGCCCACCCCGCCTCGCCCGGCCGGCCGGCCCAGTCGTTGGCGTTTATATGCGTCGGCGTTCAGTCGGAATGGCGCTATAAAATACACGGCGCGCGCCCGCGGTGAGCGCGGTGAGCTCGGTACGCGGTGCGCCGCCGCGTGCGCACGGGGCCGCCGGCCAAGGGGCGCCGCAGACGGAGTGCCAGGCACCAGGAGGTCTGGCAGTGGGGTGGGCGCTGGGGACCGACGGAGGGGGCTGGGGCTCCGGGGCCAAGAGGGGATAGGAGAGAGGCTGGAAGGTCGGGAGGTTGGGGGTCGCGACAGGGGGAGGGGTGCGAGGTAGAGGGTCAGAGGTTGGAGGACCAGTGGGAGTAGGGGCCCAGGGGGCAAAGAGCAGGAGGCTGGGGGTTATGGCGAGAGATGGAGCGGTTTGCGGAAGATGCGCCTCTCTGGGTGTTCCGTAGCCACTGTGCAGAAAATTCCGTGGCAAGTGCAGAGAAAGGGAAGAATCATAGGAGTTATACGAGAAGCAATTACACGAATAATGAAGTAACACCTTCCACGTTGTTTCTACACGATTCTCTCCATTCTGCTAGAAACACCGCAATTTCTATAAAATACATTTTAAATTACAATCACTTTGAATCTAATAATAGTTCGAAAAAGTATATTTCATTTCATTTAAATCTCATTGAAGAATAGATTGCGTCTCATTGAAGCAAATAATTACTAGTTTCAATATTGAATGTTTAAAGTACGTTCGAAAAATTTTAATTTTGCCGCTCGCAAAGTTTCTAAGATTTTAATGAAAATTGGATGTATGCCTCATCTTTTAACAAACTTTGTTGTATTCCAAATTTAAAGCACAATTTGGGAGCCTTTTTGAGAAAATCTTGTTTACATATGATTTGTAATTGTCACTATGTTATTCGTGAGACATTTGCATTAAGGGAACGCTACATCTTTTTATTACCGTTATACTAGATTATTTAAAGATCAAATATTCAGGAACACATTTTATTAAAACAAAAAATATATATTTTAAATTATAATTGAAAGAAGAGCGCCACGAAAATTGTGTACTCTTGTAATATTCAAAATTTTAGAGGTTTTAATCAAAATCAGACTGACAGTATATATTCTCTCGTTTTCTCTACTGAAGCAAACTAGAGTTCTTTTTCTCTATTCGAGCAAACATTTTTAAAAAATCCCGGTAATTTAAAAAAAATCCAAAATGCTCTTGGGAAGTGAAAAAGAAGTATCGTCAAAAATAAAAAAAAAATATTCGTTTCAAATTGGTGAGATCACGTCATCAGTCACATAGATCTGGGTATATCAAAAGATATAACCGTATAAGGCGGTGAAAAGTGCCCCTAAACCAAATCGATAATCGCGATGCTCATATGAAAGAGAATACAAAATGATGTATATTCACAAAATATCAGCCTCCTAGGGCAATTTGCTACAGAGATACCAGAAACGTATTTTGCATGTTTTATTTTTTCTCAGCATCTATTGCGTGTATCAGGCTGAAAAAATACAGAGACGAGGAAATACAGTCCAATTTGAAGGTATTTTGTCAACCAGTCTTGACGACAAATTCATATAGATAGAAAGAAAGAAAGAAAGAAAGAAAGACATTTTTGAATTTCATTTTCGACGTGGTAGCGTTGGAGTACTGTCTCAATTATTCCCCTAAAATGGGTCTTATAACATTCTATAAAATATATTTTTTTCAGATTTTTAAACAATGTGAACGGTCGAGAAAAAACTAAAAGAAAGAAAGAAAGAAATCGAGCATATTTTGAGAAATGTTTCGAAAGTGACATAAGGGTCTGAGGAAAAATCCCCCCTCTCCGCACAAAAAACACAATCTCAAATATGCAGAGCCACGTGAGCGGCCCACGTTGAACCACGGAGAATATTCATTTGGGAGAAAATCGTTTAGGCCGTAGTCCTGCCAACAGACGGACTCACACATGGACAAACGCAAGAATAGATGTATGGATGGACAGAGGTTAACGAAAGAATTTTGGTGTATCAGATACCAGTCTAAACGTATATTTCTATTGAAAAACTCGACATCTATTTTTCACATTACAATATTTTTCCTTTATTGCATATAAGAGAAAGTAAAAAGTGAACTAGAAAATGTTTAGAAAAACAGAACACACAGTGAGGGAAGTGATGAAATAGCTAAGTAAATGATACAAACTCTTTGATGTTTTGTACTTTTATTTATTAAAAAAACCGCTTATGTATATTACAAAAATGACTGGTACTTGAAATTCGTTTTGTACCTTTTCACAGGTATCAGGTTTTTTCCATATGACTATTCATGTATTTATTCATTTACAAAAAAAAAAGAAAAAGTAAGTGAGGTGTGGGGAGAAGTATACATCTCTACACATTTTCTTGAGCACCAGAAATCTTTAGGCACTTACTTACTACACACAGTTGTATGACGAATAAAAGTACCAGCAAAGAGCGGTTAGCAAAATTTGAAAAACTAGACATTTTCGTTTGCGTGTCATAGAAAACGTATTAAGCCATACATAATCTCGCACACGTCACATCAACGCAAGACACATTGAAGGGTGTAGATTGTTTATCATCTACTTTCATATAGCAAAGAATAAAGCTGTAAGGAGTAGAAAGGGTTGTCGTTATCAGTAAACGAAATACAGATTTGATTTAATAGTACTGCTAAAAAAGCCACCAACTCCCCCAGCTCGTCTCCTTCCATAACTTGCAAAAAAGAGAGCTCAACAGAATGTTCGCTTTGGGGAGATATATTTTTGTTCAGAAGCAAAACGGGCTATGTCTGCATTTGTTCAAGGTAAAAATTCGATCGAGATGGGGGGCCATTCACCCAGTATATGCTGTTTTGTAATATACTGTTTTCACATGGAAATATTTCATTAAGAAATTACTTCATTATCCACAAAGCTTTTAAAATATACCTTTTTAAAAAGGCCGATACCATTCATGATCTTGGAAAAGAAAATTCATTAAAGATAAGTTTGTGAGTTTTAAGCTAGATAGAATGCGTTTTGTGTCAGCATGTTCATTACAAAATGCTTGAAAAACATGGAAATTAATATCTCGACTACGTTAATTAATATTTAAAAATCATCAATTATTGTTACTAGCTTCATTCCAAAGCCATACAAAACGCTACTTTATCACGTACTTTCTCGTTAATTTGTAATGGTTAAGTAATCTATAACCCTATATTCTATTTGTAATGAAGAGATACCTTTTGAGCTGGAATAATAAGCAATTTCACAAAAGTACAATATTGTTTCAAAGGTATCTATGTAGACTACGGTTAATGATAATTGAAATTGTGTTAGAGACCACTCATATTCAATAATTAATTATTAAAACTGCAGTGTGCACATGCAAACCGTAATACAGATTACCCTGGATCATGCTTTTTACCTTCATACCAACTAGGACATCATCTGTCATGAGACTTTAAAACCAGATATTGATGTACAGGGCCACATGTCATGATTCTTATGCCATTGTATATAAAATGAGACTTTTTTTATGGTTTTATTACATGTTTGGAAGGTTCCCTCACCTCACAGCACGCTTTGTAAGAAACTCTGCAAGTTGAGTAATAGTGTGAATCTATTTTCATTTAAAAACTAGTGGTGCTAAAACAGCACAAATTTTCTCGCCGTACTTTCACGCAAAAAGTACTCAAATTTTCGGAAAATTGTAAATGACCTTATTTCAAAATCAATCATTCAGGAAAAGATTTCACTATAGGAGAAAGTCTCTGTCTTCATAATTGTAGTTGTAGGATGACGCCAAAAAGGTAGAATTTTTGCAATTTTCGAAAAATTAGAGATTTCACCGAACATTAGACCTACACCATTCTCTTAAACGTCCTTCACACTATCCCACAACAAAATGTAATCAGAAACAATGAAGATATTCTTTTGAAAATTTTGAAAATGTCCCAGGGACTTCCTGTGAAGATTTACCCAGAATAAAAATATTGGTTTCAAATTTAAAGGGCCGCAACGTCATCTAGGTCGATTGAGAAATATCAGTTTTCGAGAAAATCGGTTGATCGGTTTAGCCGCTAGCGTTGTTGACGGAGAAACGGTCGAACAGACACTCTGGAGACCCAATAATAAGAGTTTTTGTGCCGAAAATTCACCGTTTTTTCGCGCATTATATAACTTTCTCTCTGCTACATTAGTGGTAGGAATAAAGTAACAAACAGCGTTCCACAAAGCAATTCTACAAATATAAAACATTGTACTGCAGTTTTTTAATCTTAAATTCTTTTAAGTTAAGTCTTTTAAATCTTAACTCTTATTCTCTTAAGTCTTTTTTCTTATCACTTTTCAGTGTGATTTTGGTGATTCTGGTGATACACAACACTTCACAACACCCTCCCACGCACAAACACGCAGCCTTCCATGCTATGGTACATCGATTAATATCAATCCCCATGTCTCCAGAAAACACGGAAAAAGAAATAAACACCATAAAACATATAGCCAGGATGAATGGATACGACTGTAATATCATTGACAAATTAATAATCAAAAAAACGAACACACTCAACAAATTCGGACTCAAAGCTACTTTCTTCAACACTCATACATTACAAAAAACCTTATCCAACACTAAAGATCCAATTCCTCCTACCTCTTTAGGCGGAGTCTATACCCTCACTTGCAACAACTGCAATGCCATATACGTAGGACAAACCGGGCGTAAATTCACACAACGGATCAAAGAACATGAACAAGCATGGAAAAACAATACCACCACAGTTTCACACTTCGCTGATCACCTAAATCAAAACAATCACGCATTTGACAAACTCATTTAAATAGGTATAGAATCCCTTCACATTCACAACAACCTAAAAAAACAGAATAATACTAGTCTTAACTAGCAAATCCCTGAACTTTCGTCACCTCTGCTAAAATTAGCACAATGTGTACACCCCTAACTCCACCCACTTCCGTCCGCCCGCGCCCTCATCACACCAGGCCCAGCAGCCGCGCCTCTCGGCCCTTCGGCCGCGCCCTCCCCTGCCCCGCCCCCACACTTGCCAGACCGCCGCCCAGCCTTCTTAAGCGAGCCGCTATTTCAAAAATCCGCAGAACTTCGTTTTCCGCCCAGCAGCTGCAGAGGTACGACCGATCCAGTTTGCTTACGCATCTGCACACTTCTTTTATATATTAATTTGTAGACAATTTGGTTTAATGTATAATTTTATATCTATTAATGTATTTCCAGCTCTGACGATGATCGCTACGCGATCGAAAAGATCTTTAGAAGAAATATAGATTTGATACCAGACAACCTCTGTTTATTTACTGTGAATTAATAAGGTATCTATATCACCAGCAGTCTAATTAATGATTCTGGTGAATTTGCTCATCAAGGAACCCCACTCTGTGGCTATTTGGTGGATCCGAACAGACGGTCGAAATAAATGTAAAGTTAAATTAGCGAGTTAGTAGGTCCGTCAAGATGGACCTACACTTTGCGACATGTTTTCCAAGATTTAGCGTACGAGTTAGGTGACGCCTATTCGAATTTGGGATGTAGTATTTGACAATTTTTGAAATAATGAATCAAAAAAGGAATGGACGCAAGGGTCCAGGTAGTATAAAAATATTCCAACTTCTGTCCTAGTAACATCGGCTGATTTAGATCAGAGCCATCACTGTCGTCTCTGCAGCGACTCTGACTGAGAGGTCTCTGAATTCGAGTCCCGATGGCGGTGGACTTTGGACTCTAGCTATAGAGCTAAGTCGAATTCAGCCTGGAGGAGAAATCTCGTGCCCGAATGCTCTGATATGCATTTTTTCCGTGGTTTCTTCTATCAATACCAGACGAATGCAGGAGCAGTATTTTAACAAACTAGCCACGTGCGATTTTTCTTTTCTCTTTCTTGTCCTGTCATCTCCTCATACTCGCGCACACTCGCATGCACTATACTATCACTCATGTAGGGAGACAAGTATCGAGCTTAGAGCTTGCCCCGCTCTAAGCTTGAGGAGATACCTGGAGAGGGAATTTCCACACAAGCTGACGTGTAGGTCGGCGCCGGATCTCTCATCCAGCGGGCTTGGAACACCACTACCTCTCGAGATAAAACACTCACTAATGGGACTAATAGCTATAGCAGTTGATTTGCCCGGAAACATCAATCTATCTTACTAATATTCAGCCATCACTCGAAAAACTCTTAAATAATGGGCGGGTTATTGAATAAAATGCATTTGATTCATGCATTAACTTTTTACGCATTTAAAACATTAATGTGAATGTAACTAGTATAATTATCTGTTACAAATGATACGGTAAAGTATGTGCTGTCGAAGCATCACTATGTTTATTTAATGATAACATAATAAGAATACCACCTGTTAAGTGCGGCGTGATATTGGAAAATTTATTTTGTTAGCGATTTTGGTTTTTAAATACAGTTAGATTTTGGTCATGCAAAAAATATTTCAGATTTAATAGAATTATGTCAAACTTTCTTTTAGGTCTTGCTGAACTATTTTTAAATCACCTAAGAAGAAAACTTCATGAAGTAAAAACATGAAATATAATGGGCTGTTACTGAGGGAAAAATCAGCGAAATGTGAATGAAATAAGAAAAGACGTAGAAGCGATATAAGTATGAATTCGAAATTGAATATTAATGAATCAGGATAATAAAGGAAATTCGTTTTTAGGATTAATAAATACTTTTAACAAAAACGATCTAAAATTAAGTTGTTGTCTCCGGATTCAATCTAGTATCCTAATTTACTGTGTCTGTTTAAAAGTATGCGCCAATTTCCTACTTCCCTACACGCATTCATTATTCAGTGAAACTTTTCCTCTCTGTGTGTTGTAAGATATGATTTATTACAGCAACGCGACGTGACCACGGACTAGCTTGGCACCTGGCGACAAAAGACAGTAAATCCTATTTTTTAACTTATATGAGTTTGCCGCAGAACAGAGGCTGCGTTTTTCAGAGACAAATTTAAATTCATTTACGAGAAACTTCTGTAGACTTTTCTACGTCTTTGCGAAACGCAATTTTGCGTCGAGGAGAAAAAGTTGGCACCGCGGTGGGACTGGAGATAGCCTGTTGAAGCAACTCTGTCTGATGAGGAGATTCCTTCGCCTTCCTCTCCGGCCCTCACGGTGTTCCGGGTGTTCGTCGTCAGAAATAGACCAGTAAGTTGCAAAGAATTCAAAACAGACTTCTAGAAAGTGTTGCAGATATTGTATACGTCTTCTACATATAATAATTATATACTCTTCAACGTTTAAAAAAGACGGATATTATACTCTAAGGCAAAAACACCGAAAAATAAGCAATTGAGAGGAAGATTTTGGTTCGGGGAGGCAGCTTCCCCCGTAGCCAAGGTGTGAGCAGGAGACCATATGTTGATATTACTCTTTCTTTTTACGCATGAATTTCACCTACAAACATTACTTAAAAATATATTTACACAAACACAAAAAGTGTGATATTTACATAAAGCAATACATAACTAAAGTGAAACAAGATACAAGCCGATACATGGTTAGAACATTTGACGGAAAGGTTTTTGTAAAGGATAAATTCAAAAGGTAATTAAAGAACAAAAGCAATAACAAAAGAACTAAAGCTACATGCAACAAGTAACCTGAAAACGTTTAATTTGTTACACGTACATATGAATGCGTGTGAGTGGCTATACATTAATATTTTTCTTCCTCAGTTTTGTATTCTGATTAACGATAAAGGCTGCCAACAACGTAGTATATTGTTTCTCTCACTGAAAATAGGGAATCAAGAACTACATTTTTGTATTTACAGATTTTGGACACCCCAAACCTAGATATAAAGTACACTAGTTCTTATTTGTGGCCTTCGTGGTTTGAACATAATTCAGTAATGAAAATATTGATAGGCAATACTTCGGAAACGGAACATGATACACAAGCACTATACATTAAAAGCCAGCTGTCAATTTGCTCATAGAAATAAATTGAACTCATTCTAACAAAACAAAAACGTTCTGGGCACAAAATATACACGTATAGCAGATAGCGTTGTATATAATAACGTGGCATGCATATATGACGTCAAAGATCCTGAAATGAAAGTTATTGGACAAAGATCACAATCATGTCTGCTTTTGTACCAAAAACTCACAAATTCCACAAAGTCGTATAATGATAGCACACAAACACGTTGAAATTATTAGAAAGTTACTTCTAATTTTGCACAAATATATTCGAAACGGGGTTACTAAATAAAAGTCTTCTCATGTTTACCCCGAATAACATGGTACAATTCTCGTCGAATCTCGTTGTTCAACTGCATAACCGCAATGAAAATTATTAGTGTGACCCGGATAATGATGATTTAATTCGTTACCGCGTTTCCCATACAGTAATCGCAACGTCGCAACACAACGTTTGTGAAATCGCTCTTTGTAGAAAGAACGCATCGGCTATTTGATTCATCACTTGAAATTGCGGGACGCTTGAAAACAAAATAAAAAAAAGCGAAAACACAATTTCACACGGCGCTCCAGCCAGGCAGGTGCCATACTTGTCAAGTAGCGCGGTAATTTAAAATCCAATCAGTGACCTCCCGATCGCCAGCGGTCGCGCGCCTTTTTAGACCAGCGTCACCGTAATTACAGAGCATCAAAATACTGCAAAACCTGTCGCGTGGGGGAAGCGCAAAACTCACCAGGCGCAAAAAAGGAGAGGCTGGGCACCAAACGGAGAAAGGGCAAAAACGACGATTCCACTCCAAATAGCTAAATGCGCTGATATCGTGCGACAATTTAGCAGAAAATGATCGCGCGTATGCCACATTAATCACGATAATACACGTTCAAAACGCAAAATACAGCAACTTTTGCATGCAAATAGGGACAGAGTAATCACGCTGATTGGTTGAATAAAAGTGAGTTTCCTGCAACACAATTAAATACAAAAACAAATTTCAAATTAGGCAATAAAACAGACAATAAAATGCACTGCAGACAGCGGGGAAGGGAGCGATGCTAGTAACGATTGCAACGTGGGAAAGGCGATTGCGGTGACACTATCGATAACGCCTGCACAAACACATTAGTATAATAAGTTTGTAGTAGTTGACGATACATTTAAAGTTGATTGTTTGATTGATTGTTAGTGATTCCGTCATATACCGAGGTCATTGGTCCCGTAAGTGTAGTGCATGTTTTTCATCGGTATAAATCTGTGATCTTCCCCACTGGCGGAGATCCGGAACCGACCTACAGTCGACTAGCGAGGTTTTCCCTAACAAGGTATCTCCCAGCAGCAGGGCACCGCCCCAGCCGGGAGTTCTTAGACCCCGACCGGTATCCCGGCATATGTGGTTGTGTAATGCATGTTAGTGTAAGTTTGTGTGCAAGGGGTGAGGGTAGGAGAAGGAAGAGGAAGGAAAGATCACGCCCGGTTCGTGGCCCGTTTGTTAGGGTACTGCTCCGACATTCGCGTGGTGTTGATCGGAGAAGCCACAGAAAATTACCGATCAGAGCAGCTAGCAGCTAGAATTCTCCTCCAGACAGCGACTGAATTCGACCTAACTGAAAAGCTAGTGACGAAAATCCTGTCGACCTCCCGGTCAGAGGCACTGCAGTGACATCAGTTGCACTAAGCCACCGCTCCTGGTAAGTTGCTTAGAAAATTTGGTGTTTTATATTACATTACTTTATTCCATGATTAAGTCTTTTTTAATTTTTGTAATTTATTATTACTCGGATGAGCAAACAATTTTGAAGATTATTTGAAGGAGGCTAGAAAACGGAGAATACGGACATGGGACGTACACGAAAAGACAGGCGAAAATGAACTGCCAGGAGGATGACAAATAAAGGGGAAGCATATTGAGAATAAATACGAAAAAATGATACTACAACATCACATTCTTTCTCGCGTTATTTGTAATATTTGCCATTATCAAAACTGCAGGGAGTTCAACGAAAATGTGACTTGCGGTTTTCAAGTGTCCTTTCCTCTATTCGTGAGAAAAAAACAAACAAACATTATTTGTGATTTATTACTTGAAGAAATAAGACGCATGCACTTTTTTGATATCAGGGCCCCACAATACTTTTTCTGAAGAAATTTCGCTGAAGAAACACTTTCTGTTGCAGCTTTTCTGTGACAGCGTTACTCATTTTTGTGGCATGTTCATTCGGCAACGTCACAATACTTTCTCTTAACTACGTAGCACGTACGTAACAAGAAGAAGATAAAAACAGAAAACAGGGAAGTGGAGACAAGAAGGAGAGATGAACAGACTGAAGGGAAAGAATGGAAAGGGAAAGCGTAAGAGGAGATGGAGATAAGAAGACTGAGGAGGGAAAAACATGACGTAAAGGAACGCCAAGGAGTAGAATAAAGTAATGAGCAAAGTAAAGAATGAGAGGAAGAGAACAGTAACAAAGGTTCAAAAACGAGATTTTAACAAGAATAGAAGAAGACAGTGAAAGTGAAAGCGTCGAGAAACACGAGGTAGTGTGAGAGACGTCTTAGAATAATGCAATGAACGGACTAAAAGCCCGGAAGGGTGCTCAAGCTTGCGGGATTGGGCGAGAGGGTCTGCATTAGGAAGGCGGGAAGGGAAAGCGGCGTGGCAACGCGACGGTCGGGGCGCAGGGGATATCGGGAAACGAGAGTCTTGGGGGGCTTCGGGGGTAGATGAGCGGGCCCCGCGGGCAGGGCGGCCTGACAGCCAGGGAGGGGGCGCGAATGTCAAGGGGCTCGGCGGGAGGGGCAGGGGCGGTGGCCAGCCCCGCGGGGGGGGGAGGGGAGGGCGGCGTCGCCAAGAGCGTCCGCTGGTGGGGGTGAGGGAGGCGGCGCTCCGCTATGAATATGGATGTCCCCACCAGCCCTTTACATGGAAATTGTGCTGCGAGCTTCGTCGAGCTCCGGCCGGTCGGGCGGGCGACGCCGTGGTGGCGGGGCGCAGGCGGCGGTGGCGGCGGGAGAGGGGTGGCAGTGGGCGTCAGACGACGCGCGGAGACGCCGCCGCCGGCGGGGGCGGCGGCGGCGGCAGCGGAGGCGGCCACACGGCGTTGGGCGCCGCGCGCCGCGGCACGGGAGGCGGAGATTAGTGGAACGAGCGCGCCAACGCCTGGGCGCTACTTCAAGGCGGCGGAGGCGCGGGCGGCGCTGAGAAGGCGGCGAGGAGGGGCGTGGCCATTCCAAGTGCGCAGCGGGACGGCGACGGGCGGCAGCGCGTGAACAGGAACGAGTGGAACCGTCAGAGGCAGTAGATTTGGTGGTATACCGGACTGTTGTACCCGAGTTTGCGGGTTCAAACCTGATCGAAGCCGTGGATTATTAAGGGCGAAAAAATCCTTCGTACGCCTTCCTTTGGAGGGGAAGTAAAGCAAGCTGTCCCATGTTAGTAGATTTACTGCATGTAAAAGATCCTCAAGCCTAAAAGAAGCCTCTGAGCAAAAGTGAGATCCGCCTGTTTCGTTGCCCAAGATAATACCTCCTTTCTCCGCCAGGTGGTGAAAGGAGCGAACCGAAATTTGCGTGGTTAGACGGAAGAGCGGGCCTGATGGCCCGAGTCTCGCCACGTAAAATAAGGCATTAACTAACTAAAATAGATGAGGGAGATACTGACAAAGAAATGGCGCGGATTGTTGGGGATGTGTACGCGTGTGGAGATGTACTGTAGGAGAATGTGTCGGAGACGAAGTTTGAGCGTTAAACTAGGTAAAGAATGAAAGGAGGTGTCGATGTGTGAAAATAGGCAAATAGAAGAAAATAGTTGGGAAAAGATGTAGGAAAGCCACTTGCTGAGTGAGTTGAAATATTGCAAAGGGCATGAATGTGGAACAGGTGAGCTGCACAATACGAAGCGAAAATAAGATGTGGATATGTAGTTATGATGGGGACGTAGACACATGGGCGTAATATATCTCAATTTTTTAAAATGTATAATTGGTGAAGGAAACAAATACCAGAGGTAAGGATAAAATGGACAAAAAGCAGATAAAAGGGGCGTGTTGATCGCAGAAAACGTGTAACCGATGCGGACGGAGAGGTACAAGAAGAACGGAGGATAAGATCCCAAGTGAAGGCAAGACTGTCTGGTGAGCACAGGGTGGGAGCAATGGGTAGGACTGTAGACCGCAGGCGGAGGAAGACTATCCAATACACACGGAGTTCCGAGGTCGCAAAACCCCGCCAAGAGAGTAGCAAAACCAGCGTAGCGAAAAGGCCAAGACACGAGTCAGTCTGAAGGATGGAAAATGCACGGCGGACGCGAAGAGTGCGAAAAAGTTGGAGGAGATGAGAGGAGCTATGGGCGCAAGGGGGGAGTGTTGTCCGAGGGTTTATGGAGTATGATATGTACGAGAAAGAGCAGAGGTAGTGCGAATGGTGTCCGCGGATGAAAGGACAGATTCATGAAGGTAGAACAGAGATCTGCATCACTGGGAGGTCGAATAGATTCGTGGATCTGCAAACGGTTGGTAAAAGAATAAAAGAGGATGTAGTTTACAGTTGAAGGGTAGAGTAAATACAAACACAAAGACGCAGAGCTACGAAAAAGAGTGAACAAGGTGGGAACAAAGGACACTGGAAAACGGGTGAAAGTCTGAATTAAAGGACATTGACAAGAAACGAAGAGATAAAGGATCACAAAAGTAGGTTCAGAGAAAAAGGGGACAGGAAGGCTACAGGGAATCAGGAGGCATAATAGTGAAGGGACAGGAGCAGAGTAAGAAGGATGAAGAGTGAGGGATAAAGAGGTGCTAAAACGCGATAGTGCACAAAGTTGTAAAACATCAAGTTGAGAAAGCAAAAAGAAGGCCACAGCAGCAGAAAGGTATAAAGGAATAAGACAACACAGACGCGTGGCGTAATCGTGAAGAGAAATAAGGTCAGTAGAGCAGCCAGGTGCGACAAGCAGAAGGCGCGGGTATGAAAGTCCAAGAGAACTGCGCATCTGAAGCACGCAGCCTGGGCCGTGCGACAGGTGGGGGAGGGGTGCAGAATCACCAGCGTGGGGAGCGGCGCCTTCATCAAGAGCGGCGCGACGTGTCGCCGGCGCGGTGGGCGGAGGGCGGAGCGCGCGAGGACAAGAGTAACGCCGGCGGGGGAGGGAGAGGCGCGAGCGAGCAGCGGCGCGGGCGCAAAGGACTTCGCTCCGGCAAAGAGGGCGACGACCACTGGAGGCGGGGAATGGGGAGGGGAGGGCCGAGGGAGCCGGTGGCAGCTTCCGCGTCATCGGACGCCCCTCCTCCTCCTCACCCCTCTCCTCCCCTTCCCGCCCCACCGCACCCGGGCGTTCTGCCCGGCAGCCCACGCGGCCCGCGATCGGAGGGACCCGAATATATTACGAATAAATTCGTAGGTCTCCGGTGACCCTCGGTAATTGAACACATGCGTTAATTATCCTTTGATTTTGACGCACACACGGGTAGGCGAGATGCATCAACTGTGTGTTATCCACAGAGGTGGATCCCGGGGGACCTAGAGAATGCACTCCACCCCAAAATTCAATACTTTTTGCAATTTTTCACAATTTATTCAAAAGAATAATTGCATCATATTTTAAATTAGTATTCCCATTATAGGTTGGTTGGTTGTGATTCCGGGCGCGTCAACAGCTTAGGTCATTAGGCCAGTTAGTGTAGTGCATGTTTTTCCTCGAGAGATGGCGGTGACCTTCCACCGCTCGAGCGGTGCGAGATCCGGCGCCTACCAATCGCCGGCTACCGGGGTTTCCCTCAACCAGGAATCTCCCACCAGCGGGGCACCGCCCCAGCCGGGACAAGCTCTAAGCTCCCGACCGGTCTCCCGGAATATGTGGTAGTGCAGTGCATGTTAGTGTAAGTGTGTGTGTAAGGGGAGAGGATAGGACAAGGAAGAGGAAAGAAAGATTGCGCACGATCCGTCGCCCGTTTGTTAGGGTACTGCTCCGGCATTCGCCTGGTGTTGATCGGAGAAACCACGGAAAACTACCGACCAGAGGAGCCGGCCACTAGAATTCTCCTCCAGACAGAATTCGACCCAGTTGAAAAGCTAGTGTCGAAAATCCTGCCGCCGTCAGAACTCGAACCTAGGACCTCCTGGTCAGAGGCGCTGCAGTATTTCCATTTTACTGGAGCAAAGGGTATTTCAAGAAGAAATGTATCATTTAAAAACGTGTTATTTGTCTTGAATTAATTTGAGGGTAAAGATCCAACCGGTGACTTCCCCCTCCCGAAATACTTCATATGACCCCTTGTTATCTTCCAGGAAATTAAGGGAAATGTGAATGGAGATATCAAATCTGTTGATACACGACAGGCTCTTCGCATTCTGTAATAAATTATACAGCACAATGTCGAGAAGATACGGATTTATCTTCAATATATAATTGTGACGACAGATTGTAAAGAATCAAATGAACCATCTAGATTGGTGTAGAAAGGTTATTTAGTGTTTTTCTCTGTTCCCTTATCCATCTCATTATTTTTTTCACCTTTCATCTTTTCCAAAACTCTCACTTAGCTTCTTTATTAATAGAAGAAAATGAAACCCAACGGTTATATTTCATAGTATGCTACCAACTTTATTTTCTGTTATTAATGATTATTACAAACGCCACTAATAAGTGCAAATTCGCTTTACAGACAACAATGCTCCTTAATTCCAGAACTATGTCTAAAGTCTCCAAAGTAATCTACTATAATTAGTGTAGTATCATTAACAACGCGTATTTTGTGGCATTGCAAACAGAAACACAGAATGAAGGTAGTACGGGAAATCACAAGCAAATTAATTAAGCAAACCAGACGCAATAAAAGGAAGTACGTCAAACGACCCTGATTAGGAAATTCAAGTTTCTAAGTGGGATTGAAGAGAATAGTTTATACAAATGAATTTCGGCAAGAAGACAAATTATGGGAGAGGATTACAAAGATTACAAGAGAAGGAGCGGAGGTATATAATGAAGTTGAAGTCCCAATTCCAACAAGAGGTAGGGACGCAACGCTTTAAAGAGACAAAGACCAAATAATAACGTGAGTCAACATCCATCTACAAGAACTGGCCATGGGCGGATTTCTGTACCAAAATTAAAATTCGAATGCTAGTTTAATGTATTCCCGTTTCACGTCCTTATACCAACCGGAGCCGACTGATTCATCTCACTCCTGACTTATGACTCATCAAAACATTCTCTACAACTATCAGGCCAATGCGGTTTGTGACCCCAAATTAGTATTTGCTACATACTGTTGGGCACGCACAGCTCTTAAGCGCATTTAGTAGCAATTTCATACAAAGGAGTCAAGGAGGAAAATTTTGTTCTCTTCGGGAGTCGTACGCACCTGGGCTTAATCGCCATCAGATAATTTTTCGGGGTTAAGGGTAGGAATTAGGAAGAGTGAAGCACAGTGTGCTAGGAATGCACAACATGGCAAAATACAGAACATCCATGCTGTACACACAGTGGCGCACTTAGGGCGGAGGGGTGGGTGGGTCATGGGGCTTCATCCCCACCCCCAGAAACACCAATTTATATTGAAAACATAGAATTTTCAAAATGTCTATACAAACGAAAGCCATTCCCTATACCAGCTGTTTGTTATGAATATTAACTATAAGTCAACAAGTGAAAATTGCGAGATTCTAACCCAAATTCCGAATGTAACACGTACTCCGTGTAAATACTCCAAACTCCTGCGCCACCCAGCCAACCAGGAACGGAAAGAGTTGAAAATCACTACGTAAATGAAAGTGATCGCAAGACCACTACGCACAAACATACCCAGTGCAGCAGGCGGAATTCAAAGCCTAGACCCCTTTGCTGGGGCGCGTGCGTTGTAAGTTCCGATTAAAATATAAGTAGATTTGACAGATGTTCAGCTGGGACGCGGTTATCCAATCGGGAGTTTCAATCCGTAAAATTGAGTCGAAACGAAGCTGCCGATTGGATAACCGCCTCCCAGCTGATCGCTGTCAACCCGGCCTCGGTTTTAATCCGAGTATAGTCATCTCGGCTATCCAGGTCGGATACTTTAATATTAGTTTGATGACGTGATTTTATACATGTTTTATAATCGCTTTTTCGTTGATATTTTACAACTTTTGTGTACGCTCTATTTCCGTACACGTATTTTAGTGTCGTCAAAAATCAAATACAAGCCAAGCAAAAAAAGAAAGGGTAGGGATTCCAGAACTGAAGACAAATGGGAAGATTGTACTTTCTTAAGAAGTCAGATCCGGATTTGATTGTTAAGGATATGAATGAATGAATAGTAAATCTTTATTTGATGAATATATTTAAGCATATAATTATTTAAAGTGCATGTGGACGAATTAAGAATGAAATAAGGAAATAAAAACTGTGACGTTTATACGCAACCGTATCAGAAACCGTCGACAGGAAAAAGAAAACGCGAGTTCACGACGAAAGAACTTAAGCAATGGAAAACGGACCACGAATTTGCCAATGTCATTGTGACACTAATGTATAACGCGTATAATTTTCCGTATTGATATTACTGACATTATCTTTACCAAATTATTGTGTTTATTGTGTTCTTCAGAACATATCTATGTGCAAAGAACATCCAGCGCCTTTGGCAGTCAGTGAGAGGTCCCAGTCCAGTATTGGGATTGTATAGCTATAACATAAATACTGCAGTACACTCTTGAAAATAAAGGGCGTCGTGGATACCAAGTGGCCATTACGCCGTGTTTCTATATATCGTCCATAGCACTCCCTTGGCCCGACTTCCCAGGTCGGCAGCGCGGCAAACGGATCACGCCTTCGCCCCCGCCCACGGTACAAACTCTCCCCGCAACATCCCACCCCTCTCGCCCCGCCCCGTTCTGTCCCTCCAAGCCCGTTTCCTGCTCCTAGATCCCTCCCACCACGTCCCCACCCCAGCGCTCTTCCTCGATCAAGACCCCACCCCCACCGCCGCCTCCCGCCCCTGCCTTTCCCGTCACCCCAGTTCCCTGCCTCCCCGCACCGCCCCCTCCGCCGTCCCACTCATCCCGTTGGGTCTCCGGGCGGCGGCCTCTTGGGGGCGCCGAAAGAAACGCACCCGAGCAGAGAGCAAAGGGCCGTTCTTCAGGCGGCGGGACAGCAGCGGAAACCGAACACGCGGCTTGGCCCCCGACCCTGCCCCCCTCCCCGGGCGGTCACCCCCGCCCCGTCGCGGCGGCCCCTGGAGAGGGGACGGGGCGGGGGCAGAGGGGTAGGGAGGCACGCGTCGCTGCTTCCACAGCTCCTTCCCACGGGCCTCTCAACAACCTGTGCCCCTCTCGCCGGGTTCCCAATCTTCGCTGGGCTGCCTCCAGCGAGATCGCTCGCCTCTTGTATCCGTGCTCTCTCTTCGGAGCCATGAAGAACCTACGCAGTTAATTGAACCACTTCTGATGAGCTTCAAGTGTGTGTGCACTGTGTTAGCTGTTTTCTCGTCTTTGTAACTATCGATTTTTTATTCCTTTAACTTTTTTTATTGATTACTCATCAAATTTCTTTTAGAACCTCCTGTAGCTATTATTCACTTTTTTTCGCACCGTACTTTCACTTTATTTTACAAGACATTAATATAAATAACTCAACCTTTATTTTCAATAACATTTCGCCAGCTAAATTCATCTCTGGGCTCACTCTAGGGAAGGTAAGGAGATTTCTTACTGCAAAAACGATTATTTGACGGTCATGGTCGCGAATTGGTTGAAGGTTAATGATTTGAATGTCATGATAATAATCGCAGTAAACAATAGGTGGAGCAAAAATAAATTTTGATTAATGGATGTCTGAACGATTATTACACAATCTAACATTGCCTGCAACGCCACATTTTAAGAAAGATATTTCTTCAGATATAATGTCAGTAAATTTCGCGTATCAAAAAACGGACGAACCTTCAGCAAATTAGCCAGCGATATAACTTCGAAATTGTTTATTTCGGTACGAAAAACTAACTAAATTCTAACCAATTACTTTACAATTTTTAGGTGTTTTAAAGTATTTACTATTCGTTTAAAACATTTAACCAAGCGATATTTTGACAGGAAAACACAACTGAACGAGAGGAATAAATTTGTTAAAAAGAAGAAAAAAGTAAAATTAGCAGGAAATAAAAAAAAAGACTTTGGTGTCACAATTCTTGATATGCCATTTCTCAGAAAGTATTTTTTGGAACGGTGAGAACTAATAATGAAGCCTTCGAGTGTAACTTACTCGCTACCATTCATAGTACCATTCATACCAAAATGATAGTTTTACCTACTGCATTTTCAAAGGAACTGTCATTCACGTTTCCCAATTTGGGAAAGGAAAAGCACCTAAATGTGTCTGAGAATAAATGTTACAAACTTCCTGGACGAGTAGTAGAAAATGATAGCTTTTTGCCAAGCAGTTTATTGCAGGAAATTGCAAAAAAAATAATTTTAGGCAACCCCGTATGCATAGACGATAGGTGGTTCATGAAATATTCTTGACTGCGTCACAATGTGACTTGTGGAACATTCATTTATTTGTGATTGACAAATATCAGGGACAAATAACACATTTACAAATGCATACAACTGTCATACGAAATTTTCCACTATAAGTTAATAGGCAAACACGGATCATTTTCTATTCATCCACGTGGCCTAGAAGTTTCAAACATGTATTCCCAGGCACCTGTATAAAATATACTGTTTTTCTTTCACACCTTTGAGAGGATTTACATGAGATTTACCAACAAAGCTTAACATCAATTTGTTTCTCTCAATGTCATGTAGTCTACAACTCCCTTCCTTTCTTCCAGTCACCATTTTTCAATAATTTAGCTATTCTTTATACATGTATCTCACTTTCTCATGACTCCTTGTCCTAACACATAATTTTAACTTTTGTTCGTTTCTTTTTCCTCTTTTAGCAAAAATGTATATTATCACAGAAACAGTCAATGATCTGATAAATACATAACTATCATTAATATGTGATGCACGATGGTAAAATAAGATGCAGGAAATATAGAATTTTCATGAAACCTGCGCGAACTCCCTTTTTTAATACAAATTTCATGTGAACTGACCATTAGGTGGAACCGGTACCTGGAAGTGAGAAGCTAGTAATCTGATCACTATTTTAGGGATCTTTAGTATGTACCACAAAAAGCAATATTTTTTTTTCCTTCAACCAGCCCCAAACCATTCTCAAGCATAATGATTTGAGTATATCGATAATTCTTCTTTCGGTTCCGCGTCTGTTGTCACTCTGCCATGCCATACCTCATCCTCACAGAACGTGTTCTTTCACACCCTCGAACAGCACGAATTCCCTTCTTTCCCCACCAAATTCACTTCCTGCACACCCCTCCACTGAGATCGGCAACAAACCCATTCCCCTTCCAATGCAGGTGCCCCAATCAGTAACTCGCCTCCCTTGCCTCGGTCTCCGTCGATTCTTCCGGCAGCTTCATGATCTTGCTCGCCCTTCTTCACTTCTCCTTCCGCCCCGCCTGCCTCTCCCTGCCACGCACCCCACTCCTTAACTACTCGCCCCGCTTCGCCCAGCCTCGCTTCTCCCCACCCTGCTTCTCCCCGCCCCACTTCTCCCCGCCCCACTTCTCCCCGCCCCGCTTCTCCCCGCCCCGCTTCTCCCCGCCCCGCTTCTCCCCGCCCCGCTTCTCCCCGCCCCGCTTCTCCCCGCCCCGCTTCTCCCCGCCCCGCTTCTCCCCACTTGCACCTTCTCCCCTGCCTCTAATCTCGCCCCCGTTCTCCTACATCTCTCCGTCTCCCCCCGCATCATCTCAACGCCCCGTTTGCACCCCGTCTCCTGCGATAACTCGCGGTAGCGCGGGCAACGCAGGCGTTGGCCCGGATATTTTCTGATTCCTTTCCATCGCCCTTCTCTTTGTCTCTGGCATCGATTTTCAATTCGCCGGTGCAATCTTTACCCCATTCCGGCGCTGGCCCCTGTCGATGGCCCGGACCGCCTCGTGCCAGATAGAGGTTGCCCTGTTTCACGTGGCGATCCCCCTCTTCCTATTTAGTGGTGGTTTTCTGCAACAGGCGCGGATAAACTCGCAGTTCTTGAATCCGCCTCTCCCTCTATACACATACACAAACACACACGCACGAACCAGGCGCGCACGCACACACACACAGGCGCACACATACACACGTGTGCGTGTGTGTGAGTTTGTGTGTGTGTGTCATGCGTGGAAAATTATTGAAAACTTCGGTCGTGTTATGAGCATGCCTGGGAGGCCGTTATTCAGGAAACATTAAATACGTGAATTGGTATATTTTTTTCTTCAAGCAAAATACCAAGATGTCTTCCGATATATTCAGATATGTACTATATACATTTAAGGACGGTATTGTAAAATTTACAATTTGTTATATTTTATTTTATGAAGATCATGAAGTGGACTTGCCGCGTTTTTGCATGTTCGCTTCTCCTGCCTCGGATGCGTCGCCTCCGGGAGAAGCAAGACTCCACTGCATGAATGCAATACCTTCCGAAACTAGATCATAGATTCCAGCTGAACTCGCAGCGGCTGATGAGTACTGTCTGTCGCAGGCAGGCCGCAGCGGCGCTGACGGCGGTCGCAATGTAGGGGAGGCGGCCAGCAGCTGCTGGGGGCGCGTGCCTCTTTTTGTCGCGTGCCGCCCATGGGTGGCTGCGGATAACCGGAACGCCGCCCCCGCCGTCCCCCCCAACCCTTGTCGCCGCCCCCACCCCAGCCCAGACGCCGCGCCCTCCACCGTGAACGCCTCCGCCGCCGCCCCGCCACGTCCCCCGCCGCCACCTTCGCCGCCACCCCGCCGCCAGCCCGCTGCCGCCCCGCCAACGCCCCGCCAACGCCCCGCCAACGCCCCGCCAACGCCCCCGCCAACGCCCCCGCCAACGCCCCCGCCAACGCCCCCGCCAACGCCCCCGCCAACGCCCTCGCCAACGCCCCGTCGCCCCACCCGCCCCAGCCCAGCCACCGCCCACGCCGCCCATGCCGCCCACGCCGCCGCGCCCGCCGTGTCGGCAGCAACCCGGAGAAACACTACCCGATAACGTTGCCTGCAAGAAGGGACGGCCGCGACGGACGGCCGGAGCCTGGCAGTTTGCAGCATTAGTGGCTAGATCGGTACAGAAAGCCGGTCGCATGGAAGGGGGTAGAGCTAGGGGTTGTCGTGGCGATGTGGGGCAGTAGAGAGGCGTGGGTGGTGATGTCGATGTGAGTGGGAGGAGGGAATGTTGACAGGGAGTGGGAAAAATCGAGAAGGCAACATAACTAAATTCCTGGGTTTCTACAACTAGTTTTTAATCTAATGAGGATTTCTAAGATTTTTCTCCTAATGTATTCTAGAATTTCATATAAATAACTGAAAGTTTAAACAGCTAACTATGTGATATTGAAATGTGTCTTCTTCTTGGCATCCTCTGGAAACCATTCCTACGCCGTTTGACCGTACAGCTTCATAAGAAAATTATAACATTATATTTTAATTTAAAATTAAAATTTGATTGCTTGTACTATCGAATATTCGCAAAAGTAACTTAGCATTGCAAATTGTTAATATTATTGTTATTCATATCTCACGATCGGAATGAGTGTATATATTTTTAACAGAGTTTGTTCTTGTCAAGTACTTAACAGTGGGAAGGTTGGCAGAGTTCGACGCCCACGACGAGGTCGTCAAGGGAATTAGAAAGAGAGATGAAACAGGGACGAAGCAGTGCTAGGTCAGGATGTAACCGAAGGAACAGATTTCACAAAAACGTATCAATAAAATTTGTATTTTTCATATTTAAATGTTTACCATCATTTTTTTTATCTGAGATGTCCATTGATTTTGAATTGCATGGACGGGGAGGGCAGCTTAGTCTTTGGTTTTCATTTTTTAAGGCCGTGCAGAAATAGTAGTTCTTGGACGAAATATTGTATAAAATCCAGTTTAACTTTATAATTCTGGGGACTATTTTAGTAATCGGTGCAAAGTATCTCAATCCGACGAAAACTTTAAAAATTAAACTGCAAGTATCTTAAAAACTCTGCTATACAGAGAAAAATTACTACTAGATTTGCGTACAACCCATACATCGTATCTCTATAAATATCGCAACTATATCTCCAGAGACTTAAAAAGCATTTTTAGAGAAGTGATGTTTGTAACATCGACGACAATTTACGGGCCAAGCACAGTGCCATAGAAATTTGAGCAGTACGAGGGATTATGGGACTAAAGATAAAGCTAAGCGAGTGTCCTACGAAAACCTCTTCTAGAAATCGCATCACCCTTGAACGCAGATATAAGGATTAACACGTGTTTTATACATAATTCTTTAGATTGAGAATTGGAATTGTATGTGAGAGAAGTAAAAGTTTAATCAGCGTGAGTCAGAGATTAAAGCATCATGTCGCTTTGCACTTCGAGTATAAAAACATCATTAAATTACTTTCTTGTAATATTTGGTGACAGACGCCCTTTCGCTTTGAAGTTAATGTGAAGAGATTTGTTGTTTGAATTTGAACATGAGACATTTTGTACATTTATAACGACAAATTCCATTCTTTATAATTAAGTTTTATTTTTTCAGAAAATATCGCAATACAATCGTTACTTTTGTTTCTAAATTACTCGTCATATTAATTAGTGTCAGAGAAAACATTTTGCACATTTTAAACCATTTTTTGTTAATAAATGTCCAAGAATGAAGTAAGGATATACACTTAATTATCAATGTCAGAGTCAAATATATGCTGTTTTATTTTTGTTTTTTGTTTTGATTTTGTTTTTGAGAAATTGCATGATACTAACATTTGTATTTAATGAAAAGTATTAAAAATGTTAGACTTGTTATATATTATTTATGCCGTAAAATAATGTTGGGAAACAAACTTAAAATCTCTTATTCAGTAATGTTGACATTGCGTACAACTGTTGACATTAGGGAAAATGACAATAATGTTAATACACTACTATTTAAAAATCTGAAAAAATATATGTTATAGCATGTTATAAGACCCATTTTAGGGGGGGGGATTCAGACAGTACTGCAACGTTATCACGTCGAAAATGAATGTCAAACATTTACTTTTTTAAATTACTACAAACATTTTTTCTATATGAATTTGGCGTCAAAATTTGTTGAGAAAATACCTTCAAATCAAACAATGTTTCTCTACCTCTGCATTTTTTTTCAGGCTGATACACGTAATAGATGCTCAGAAAAAATAAAACATGCAAAACAAGTTTCTCATTGTATCTCTCCAACATATTGCCCTAGAAGGCTAATTTTTTGTGAATGTCCGTCATTTTGTATTCTCCTTTATATGAGCATCGCTATTATTGATTTGGTTTGGGAGCACTTTTCACCGCCTTATTCAGCTATACCTTTTACAGTAGAAGTCATGCGGCACTGCTTCTCTTCTGGAGGAAAGCGTACAGAGTCTTTTGTTTTTTACATAAAAATCAACCTTTTCGATTGGGTTTGAACCCAATGTGCGTGTTTAATGATCATCGTAATATTACCGACGTTACTGCAGTTTTTGTAGATACGAAAGGAAGGTTGTAATTAGTAATAAAGACGTTGTAGACAAAGCTGACGAGAATTAATAAAATCTTAGATACGAATATTGTACTCGAAAGTTTTGGGAATCAACAAATTATCATGCATTTAAATCCCCATCACAGTTCATTTGCAAATCACTTCATAAAACTCGGTTATTAAAATTAGACTTATTAAAAACTTTTAAAGTCGCTTTTTAAATAGACGAAAGTCGTTGAGATGCTTCTGCAGAATTTGGAAGGGACTTACTCTAACATTTCACTAATTAATTTCAATGTAAGAGGAAAGAGCTGTTAGTATGGAAGATATTATTTTTGGTTATTACTTTGTTCAGGAAAATATCGAATACAATAATGAAAATGTAAAGTTGTCGTTAACATTTTGTCATGCAATAGCACTAAATATAGAACTGTTGTCTTTTCTATCAGAGCTCTCGACAGAATATTTAATGACATCTTCATTCGTCAATGTACTTGTATTATTTAAATCTGACAATAGGCATCCATCGTAAATTATTTTTCACTAATAATATTAAACATATAAGACAAACGGTATCAAGAAAATAACAAGTACCATCAATTAATGTTAGAAAGCAAGACTATATGCAAAGATGTTTAGAATATGTAGAGATAATGATAGATAATAGACTTTATTACGCACCCGGAAGAAGAAGAGACTTAGGAAGACCAAGGGAAAGATGGAGAGAAACAGTGAGGATGAAACAGACAGTAGCCTAGAGTGTAGAGTGTAGAAGAAGTAGAAGAAGAAATTTATTCAGGAGCGGAAACGAATCTTCAGGAGCGGAAAGATCGAAAAGCCCAACATTTTTTCAGATCCCCTAAAAACTGAAAGTATAGAAATGTATGTTGAATATGTTGTATCCAAAACCGTAATTCAGAGAATAAATTTATAAAATAGCCCATTCTCTGTATTTTGATGTTAATCATCATTGAGTTAATGCGATCCTACCTACCAGTGATTTAACAATTTACGTATTTTCTGCACAATTATTACTTATACTGTTCGTTTTGCACTAAGTAAATAACACAATGTTAGGTAAAACCTTATGCCCAAAATTAATATATAAGTAAAGTTCTTCTTGTTAATAATCATACGTGCAGCACACACGTATGTCTTTTAATAAGGTAATGTTCAAATTTTTCGAGAATGTGAGTGGTTTTGGTATAACTTTGCGTAAAACGCAATTTCAAAATATTTCTGTAAAAAATGTATTTTCAGAAATTGCAAAAAAAATTAATCTTACCAAACCGCACTATTAATGTTGGCGTTGTTTCTTTAACTTACTGTGTCCTAAAAATTAGATATTTAAAAATTCGTAAAGAGTTTTTTGCAAATGTAGGTAGTTGTCGCAAAACGTTTGCTTGAAGGAAATTTAAAAAATATTTTGTCAAACAAACTTCCAATTTTTTTCTTTACTTTTTTTCGCGAATAGAGCAAATTACACTTACAAAAGTTAAAAGGTTCCACTGTCGTTGATATGTCTGAATTTTCAGAAATTTTAAAAGTTACAAGTAATGAGAGAAAGTATATGCACCACCAGGTTTTCCACTGTCCATTACGCTCACTCTCTATGTGGATCCACTCTCTCTTTCAATCTCTTTCATTCATTCTCTGCGTTGCGCTAGTAGCATTTTAGGTTACACGAGTAATTAAATAGAAATAAAATAAACCGCTTCGAGGGTAGAAACACGCATCATGAAACGGGAGTTGGCCCGGCGATCCGATACCTCTCCGCTTCCGGCTCGTCTCTCGTTCCCGCCACCTGAAGTTTCCAGCTCGCTGGCGTCCCCGCATCGTTCCTCAGCCGCCGGAGTTTGAGCAACGTTCTGCCGAAGTCGTCGTTTTTCCGCCCCACAGCAAGCGGTTGGGTGTGCAGGCAGACGAGTGGGAACAGGGCGGGATGGAGGGGAAGGCGTCCAGGAGGAAAGGGAGACGAGACCCTCCCTTTCCTGTAGGTTTCTGCACGATGGAACTCCAAGAAAAAAATATTGCATACAGCCTCGCGTTCCTCGAAGCTTAGCGCTGAGTAAACCTCGCAAATATGACGGAGATAGGATAAGCCATTCTGCCTGACTACAGGCTCCAGAACACACTATTTTACGAGGCGGTTTATAAAGGACGTGAGCGCCTGCGAGTCGGCGGAGAGCCGGTGGCGAAGCGGGGGAGTCGACGGGTCAGGCAAATCGAGGTGTGGGCGGGGCGGAAGCGGGCGGGCGGGCGGGCGGGGTGAAGCGGGGAGCTGAATCGCGAGGGAATCCCAGCGCGCGATCGTCCATTTCTGGTTACCTCAGCACGACTCTCGGGTACAACGCGCGCAGCACGTCAGCCGCAGAATGGGATACAGCCCGGGCTATAAATAGGCGAGGCGCACGGCAGTGGGGACACAAGAGAGGAGAGAGGCGTACTAAGACAAGCGGTACTAGGACACCCGTGACGACAAACTCGTAGGATGGAAAGAGCGTAGATCAAAGGAGAGCGATGATGGAGGTGGAACACGAGTAGAGATGAAGGGAGGTTACGAAAGAGATACAGAGGTAAGGAAGAAGAAAGGAGAGGATCGACACGAAACAGGAAGGAAAATAATAGGGATAGCGTGCGACGGACAAGAACATTATGGAGTAGATGTGGCGCGGAAAGGGCATAGAGAAGACACGACGGAGAGCGTGAGCGACTGCAAGTAGGAAACTGCCTCCGAGAGACACTGGGAGGGCCGCATGAATACGCCTCACCGTTGGTGGCTGAATGGGGATATTTCGGACGGAGATGCACTCCAGCATTAAGTTTTGAAAGGGCAGGACTACTGTGATTGTACGGCTGTTCGTGACGATTACTACAGAGGAAACGGAAGCGTGAAAGGATATTGAAATAAACCTGGAAGGTAATTAGGGGTTGAGCACGGGCATTGTAAGGATATGTTAGACAGAAGCTCGGTTCAAGGAAGGGATTTTAAAGACCTGTTATGTTTTTTTGTTTGTACTTGTTCACGCATGAGCATTTGCGTATGTATTAACTCAGAGGATCGTTGGGAAAATGGATGAAATAGTGGTCTACTACCAATGTTACTTTCAACTTCATTTTGTAAAATGTATCGACAAAAATAACATAATAACAACACTGAGATGCACAAGTTAAAAATTTAGATGAAGAATGGTGTATGCTTTAAGAGTGTAAATGTGTTTGAGAAAAATATTTCATTACATTGAAAACACTCGTATAATGTCTAATGTTTTATCTTTCTTTGTAAGTAGATTGCCTTGCTAATTATCAAATTAATACACAAGGAATATGATATGATGTCTCCAACTTACCTTCCTATTATTTCAATACGTGTAAACAGAAAAATCTTTATAATTCATGACTTCATTATTTTTATTATTTTTCAACTGCACTGACCTAAGCATATTTTAAAAATATATGCTTTAGATATCTTCAAACAAAATATTTTTCAGTTCGTGAGAGAAATTAATCTTTAGTCTTAATCCAGATTCTTAGAGAATATACTCACCATGCTTCGTGTACTGGCTGAGAAAATAGGGGTTCTAATCAGAATGAGACTTTTATTTCTGACATTGTCTGAGAATTCACTTTTCTGAAAATTTAACTTGAATGATTTAATGATTGAATGATTGAATGAGTTTCACGGGTTGAAAATCCACCGTCTCAACAGAGGTTTAAATCAGCAAAGCATCAGCGTCAGCACTTTTGTAAGATCGACTTAAGTCACTTTCGGAACCGGTTATATTAATGATTCCAGAAATCATATTGGTGTATTTCTTAATCTTACTTCTGCAAATGACTTATTTTCGTTGATTTCTCTCCCATTTTTATTCAATAGACTTTAATGACCTTCAACAACAAATCTAAATGACGACATTAACATTATAAAGCATTTTTTTCTTTTTCACACAGAACTTACACAATGAACAATACTCGTAATAGACGGATTTTTCTGAAACCTGAGAGACAAATACGATTTCAATTTCCTCATTCTTCTCTCCTCTCCTGACAAGGAATTCTTTTATCATCTCAACTGCATTCGACACGCGGGTGAAAAGAGCCAGACTCATGTTTTTGCAGATCGATTATTTCTCTTTCCAAACGGTGCTCGTTGTTTTTAAAGCATTTTATCCTCAAATTCCATACAAACGCATAATAAATCACTATAAGAGTCATAATTTCCGATTATGATCCTCTTTCATCATTGAAATGACGGGGATGATATCGATCAAACTTCCCAAACGTGTAATGGCTGCTGTCACTCTTCAAAATTCTGACTAAAAGTGAGCTAGCACTCAGTGCGGTCAGAAGGGAGGCGCGGAAGAGGGTGTATTCAGTCGTGAACGACCGCAAACACAGGGGCGATGATAAAGAGAAAATCCATCGGCTGTTTGATTTTTAGGGTGTCATTAGTGAATGAGATCAAGCCTTTATATTCGGGAACCAGCAGTTTGTTGTAAAGATTCTCATTAGTTGCACGGCATTTGTTGCACGAAGAGGGTTCAGTGGATATGCAATATTCTAAAAAAGGCTATTCGGCATGGAATAAAACTTTGCACTGCTCATTAACATACCAAAAATTAGAAAGAGTAGTAATAAATTATGAAATTCCAACATTACATACAATAACAACTGTTATAAGAATTTTAAAATAAGTATTAGTATTACTTTTGTATGAGGAGAAAATTATTAATAATATTTATATTAAAATAAATAATCATATTAGCTCAAATTCTTTAGATTTTTTACATATCTGCTTAAAACGTGTGCTGCTTTACAATAAAAAAGTAAAGCACTTAAATTGGCATGAATACAAATTCTATCCTTTATTCCGTTATTACGTTTATCAAAACTACCAAATGTTTCTTGCCGAACTCGTGACATTTTTCAATACACTAGCGAGTAAGTAGCATGCAGGAGAGAACTTCTCTACAACGTGATTAACATAGCAATATTTCGTCTGCGTAGAAGCACGTAATTAATGGAGGCGCCGATCCGGCATCAGTATCTGTGCGTATTAACAAGACTCGAAGCGAGGGCGATCCCGACCAGAAATCATCTTGCACACGCTGCCGAAGCGCAACGCACATTAATTACATGGCTCGTGCGTCGAGGCACACTCGCGGCCGGCCGTCAGGCACGCGGCGCGGCGCAGCGCGGCGGCCAGAAAGAGCGGCCCAGAACACATGGCCGCCCTTCGGCAACAGCCGGCCACCCCCGCGGACGCCCGCCCCCGACCCCACCGCCCCCCCCCCCCCAACTCCCGCTGACCCTGCCAACCACTGTACGCGTGACTGCATACCCGCCACGTGCGGCCCCCGTCGTCCATTCACCTAACACTATGCTCTCTCCATTGCCCATAGCCCACACCCTTTCCCTCCTCCAAAACTACCAATCTCTTCCCCCCACCGGCCCAATCCCTCTCACCGCACACCTCCTAGCACCAACGATGCACAGCCTAAAGCCCATCCATCATTCATTACCCACACTCTCACGGGCCACTGACCAATATCCAGTACAAACTACCCACTACCAACAATCATACACTGCCAGCTGCCTATCCCACTCCCCTCATCCCCAGACAACCTCACTATCCACTGCCCGTCGCCTAATACCCACCGCCCTCCACTGACCAAGCACTACCGCAGCAACTTGGAACTCATAACTCTCAGTCATTACCCGCTGGACACCTCTCGCCGCCGCCCATGCAAGACCAACCAAGCACGGCCTTACTTCCCGCCACGCAGACCAGCCACCGTGCCCGCTACGTCTCGCTCGTCCCACAAAAGGTCACCACCACTACCTAATACTGCCCGTCACTGCCACCACCGCCGCTTGCCCCCCGGTTCCCCCCCCCCCCCTCCGTTCCGGGCCCCGCCAGCCATCGCCGTCCCGCACCTGCCCACACGACTGTCCGAATAACGGCCCGCTATTCCTGGACCTTGTCGCCCGCGGTAACACCACTTCCTTTTATTCTCGTACATACCTCCTGCCTTCAGTAATGGCTATTCACTTCGCCGCATCGTCACCGCTTCATGCTGCTGCCGTCAGTGCAGCCCAATTCAACTCTACTCACCTCCACTCACCTTACTTTTGTGACTCGTTTACCTGTCTTGGTTTGCAATTGCTCTTTTGATTACCTTTACTTTCTTGCTACCACAACACTTATTTCCCCCCAACTCTTTCCCTTTGACTGAGAATGCTCATTACACTCAGAACCCTTTGTTTGCTCATGTCACCTATTTTCATCACCTTTCCACTACTTCGCCTGTGATTCCCACCTGTTTCCAACCTTCTCAAAACGTCTCTACCTACTCAAGCCATCTCGAATCCGCCAACATCTTGATCTTCAACGTCAAGTCAATCATTTACTTCATCAATAGTAAAATATTTAGTATGATTTATGATTTTATGCACGATAGCGTGTTGTTTCTCGTAAACATTTTCTTGTTGAAAATTATGTCCATTATCTCGCGTTATACGCAACTATTTTTCTAAAAAATCTTATTTAAAACAAAACTTTCGAATTGTGTTTCTGTAGGGTCTTCAACCAGCTGAATCCTACCGAAATCTAGCGAGGGTAGGAAAGAACAAGTGGCGTTAAAACAGCACTATTTTCTCGCCCGTATTTGCACGCAAAATTCCGCGAAAGTGCACACATTTTTGAAAAATTGTACCCAAGCTTATTGCAAAATTTATCTTAAAGAAACAGATTTCATTAAAGAAGAAATCTATCTTTAATATTTTAGTTGAAGAACGACTAAAACAATTTTAAACTATTGCAATTTTCGAAAAATCAGTTTTTTCAACGAACATGTGACCTGCACCAAACTCTTAAATGTCCTTCACACTATCCAACAACAACATTTAATCAAAATTGATGCAACAATGATTTTGAAAATTTTCAAAATGTTCCAGAGGCCTCATGTAAAGTACCCCCAAAATTAAAATATCGGTTTCAAATTCAAGGGTACGAGACAGCAGCCAGATCGATTGGGGAACATCAATTTCGGAGAAAATAGTCTGCACGGTTTAGCCACTAGCGTTGTTCACAGAGAGACAGACAGACGGAAGTTTTACCGGCAATTTTTCGCTATCAAGAACCCACAAAACATAGATTCAGGCTACACTTTTCACAAGAGGATTTTTTTCCAAAATGTATCAACTGGATTTATCCACTTTTCGTTACCAGAGCCATGTAATACGAGTTTTTCTAGCCGAAAATTCGCCGTTTTTTGCGCAGCATTACATAAATTTCTCTCTACTCCGTAGCGAGAAAGTAAAATTGGCGAGAGAACGAGAGGCAGAGAGCGTAGAAAAAAATCCCTGCCCCGCTCCGAGCCCTTTCGCCACCCACTGCCGTCCTCCATCGCCCACCCACCGCCACCGCCGCCCCGCGGCCGCTGACCGCCGCCGCGCCGCGTGTGTCGGCCTCCCTCTCAAAGCCCCGCACCTCAGCCGCAGGCCACACAATAAATTACCGTGAGGGAAGAGATGAGATATGGTTTTCTAATTAACTTGGCCATTAATTAGGGCGACGGACGAGCGCGCTGACGGGCACCGGGTGTCGCGCCGGATGGGCCGCCCGAGGCAAGGGACCGGCGAGGAGGGGGGCGGAGTGGAGGGGTGGGTGCAAGGGAGCGCAGCGACAACCAGGAGCCGGATTAGGCGGCGGAAGAGAAGTGGAAGAAGGGAGCAGCAAGAAGTCTGGAAAACGTGGGGCAGGTTTGGCGAGGGCAGATGAATCACAGGAGTAAAGGAATACGAATAAAGGAAAGTCAGATATACGGAAAATGTTGAGAGGAGCACCAAATTAGACGGGGAGATGAAAACAATTCACGAAGTACAGGAGGCACAAGCGAGAACAGTTCAGGAAGATCTGTTTGGTATAGGTAGAAGAGCAGTGCAAAGTACAGTGGGTGGAAAAGAAGGTGGACATGAATTTTGCAAAGAAAAAAGAGAGAAAGTTTGATGAAGAAATACGCAAATTTACACTTATAAGAGTCGAGATATTATTTTCGAAATGCGTAGCATTCCACTTTTCTTTCAACTGTTACAGGAATAAGATAGGAAACGATGTCAAGAGAATTAATGCAATAAGTAGTGAACAGCAGCAAAAATGCTATGCAAAATCACACAAAATAGTTTTCCAAAAATTCCACCACACTGCTCGATAACAATAAATAAAATATTCTCGTATAACAATAAATCACGTATAACAAATAATGCTGTCGCATGAAGTGAGGGGTGCGGGATGGGGCGAAGTGGGGTGGTGTGTGACGGGAGTGCATAGGGCGGGGCAGTGTTTGGCGAAGCGGGGTGGCATTGGCGGGGTGGCATTGGCGGGGTGGCATTGGCGGGGGGCTTGGTGGCATGTGGCGGGGTGGCATGTGGCGGGGTGGAATGTGGCGGGGTGAATGTGGCGGGGTGGCATGTGGCGGGGAGGCATGTGGCGGGGTGGCATGTGGCGGGGTTGAATATGGCGAGGTTGAATGTGGCGGGGTGGATGTGGCGGGGTGGGATGGCGGGGTTGAATGTGGCGGGGTGGAATGTGGCGAAGTGGCATGTGGCGGGTAGGCATGTGGCGGGGTGGCATGTGGCGGGTTGAATGTGGCGAGGTTGATGCGGGGGGGGGCGGGGGCATGGGGGGGGGGGGGGGAGGTCAAGGTGGGGGGGGTCGAGCGCAGGGTGAGGCGGAGTGGTGTGGGTTGAGGTGTAACGAGAGGTGGTTGGCGGGGAAGGGAGGAGCATGGCGGCATGGAGCGAGGCGGGTCGGAGGACGAGTGGTGGTGACAGGCGAGATGAGGCAAGTCGAAATGAGTTTGGCCAAAGCGAGGTAAAACGCAACAGACTGTAGCCGGGCAGTACGAAGTGCGGCGAAGTACGCGACTGCGAACGGAATGGAGAAAGCAGGCAGCCGCGCCGGGAACTGGCAGCCGAGAGCAGAGAGTCGGGAGCCGGATTTGGGAGCCTGCTCCGGCCTATCTGATGCACGTGAGTGATCGCCGGCGCTGTCGAAACCTGACAAATCCCTCCGCCCAAATTTACGCTGATGGCGACGCCTTGTCGGGGGAGGGGCTCTCTCAGCGCTCCAGGACTTCTACGTCGCCCCCGACTCCGACTCCGCCTACGCTGCGACGCCGTCTGCGACTACCGTGTCTCCCCGCCTCAACTTTCGCTTCGCCCTTGTTCTCCACACCCACGGTTGCTTGCGCTGTTGTTTTCGCAGCTACTCTTTTTGTGTTCTTTGCTACTTACTGCGACTCAGCGGGTACCTTCGTACTCGTAATCTGTTATCACATCCGTACCCGTAAGACAGGAGCCACTTGTTAAAGGTCATTGTTAACTGGACTGCATCCAAACTGATATTTTTGTGACAGTTCTTCATTCAAAGCTCTTAGCTTTTACAGGAATTTGGCAAAAGTTAGAGTAGAGCGTTTCAAATGGTTGAAATTCCGATTTTGTCAGTCGAAATTTCTGGGAAATAAAAACTCGCTTGCGTTTGCCGATTTCCTGCAGCTGACAATCGTCCCCGCCGCCACGAGTTTGCCGAGGAAACGAAAATCTTCTTGAAAAGCAGCACTCGCATCGAGTAGTTTCCTTTACCACATACGCAATCCCCATTGCCACAGGCGCTTCCGTGCGCCTCCTTCCCCTCAATTCCCACCGCATCACTCAAACGCGTCCGCAATCCCGCCCGCCTTCATCACCCTCCCTCCGCCTCCACCGCCGTCTCCACTTCATCCCTCGGGTCTTCACGACGTTCCCTCGTCCCCGGTGCCGCCGTCAAAGACTCTGTTCAAAACCTCCGCCTCCACCCACTCTTCTGTCGGTTCTATCGTTGTCACCTTCTCCGAAGCCCCTCAGGGAAGAGCTTTCGCAAAAAAGGCAACCTCGTCGTCTTTGCCGGCCTACGTCACTAGGTTTTCGTTCGCTAGGAACGGCAAATGCTACCGGGAAGTAGAGACGAGGGTAAAATCGGCGTCGGGCAGAACGCGGGGACGCCCGAGAAGGAAAAAAAGGGATCACAGACAAGGAAAATTATGTATGTGAACAAAAGTAGCGTGAACACAGTCGGCAAAGGCAAACATTTTATGAAAAGCAAGCGAGAGAGAGACAGAGCCACATTAACTGCTAAATTCTCCCATTTAAGAAGATTATGAGTTCAATCTCGCTTAGAGTACTCACGTTTGTTGCTTTCCAGCTATTATTATACATATTTATTTTTAACGGATCCTGGAAAACCACATGTACACAGAATCACATACGTGTGAGAATTTAAAAGAAAAAGGCTGGAGATAAAAACGAATCTTACTAAGAACCTTGATTACAAAGGAACTTAAAACCGAAAAAAAATTCTCAATAAAACACTTAATGGCTAAAAATTGGAAACTGGATCTTACAAATTCTCTAATCTATTTTAGATACTAAATTATACATAAAACACGAAAGTAAATTAAAATATGATTCAGGTATATGTCAAGCTGAATAGTTAAACTGTTGGGACCACCGAAGCATTGTAAGGTAATGACGGTCAATTATACACTAAATTTAATTTTAAAAACTTTTCCCTATTTTCACACAAGTCTCCTAAAATGATTTAATGAATTTAAAAACTTAACGTATTTTTTTAAAAAATCACACAAATTATGTCACATTAAATAAATAGTGTTCCCACGACTCTTAAAATGGTATTATAAACACAAAAAAGTGTAGCTTGCTTAAAGGCCTCTAGAAGGAACCAGAGGGTGGCATCGTTCATAGATGAGGTATCAATACCATTGAATACAGGGTAGTTGCTGAAGGGGAGCTCTTTGGTGTACAACATGCTCCACTTCACTTTTCCCAGAAGCCGATAAATCCCAGTCATTAATCATCCAGACCATGTAATTAGTCTCGTAAATAAAGTATAAGCAGGACTCATTATGGTAAAGCTGATAACGTCAAACGAACTAAAATACTTCCCGAGCGGATCATTTTTCGTCTCGCCTACCAAACCCTAGCACTTCATTGTTTTCGCTTCGCCGTTATCTCATCATAAAAAGCAATTATATTTTCTGTTCAATAAGATGCATCAGTTTTAAAAAATTCCCATAAATAAAGTTCTAATACATAAATTATATGCAACAATATACAAAATTAAACCCGCAATGAAATATTAGCTTAGTGATAATGTAACAATCTTTTGTGTATTCCAGCATTATAAACGACATTTTCTGTTGCAAGAAATAGTTCATAATCGAACATTTTATGGCACAAATGACGTATTAGATTTTACGGCACGAATAATTCCGTCATCACACATACAGCCAATCGCAGCAAGAGAATCGGGGCGAGGCAGAGGTAACGGAACAGCCGACTTCCGTTTCCTCGCGCAGATGTCAAATACCCGAGACGTTACAAGAAAGTTTTCGCAAAATTAACTTTGATTCTCTTATAAATTTATAACGCTGTTATAAAAAATAGCGAATGCAAATCGTTTACAATGTTACTTTATTGCATTCGCACAAATATGAAAACTCGGTCCTAATGTCGCTTGTTTTCTAAACATGTACTCGAGTAATCAAACCTAACATTATGAACTAATTGCATAAACTGCTATTGTTCTCTATATATACTTGCACAATCTTTGAGAAATTTAGATTATCAATTGAGGCGATCTCCTAACAAAACGCCTGCAGGCCCGTGGGCCTCTTTTTCGGAGATCTGTTATAACGAACCGCCATAATATATTCTATAATTCACAAAATTTTAATTTTGATCTTATTCATTTGTTCGAAACATCATACCCGCAAACAGCTTTCGATATTGGAAGTGTATCGTCGTTGGTCTGTTCATAAAGAATACAATAACTTGCAGGTCTTGTATTATTGGGATTTTACCTTGAATCCTTGCTCCATTTAATGACATTTAACCAGAGAAATTGAAAGATGTGACAGATCATTTTGTCTTCCTGTGATCGGCAGACAGGAGTTGGCTTGAATGTGTTATGGAGGAAATTCAAATGGATTCCGCGAAAATGTTTTTTTGCATCCACAGCTTTCTTTTCTTTGAATTTATTTATTTTCCTACACATCGTAAATTGCATTGTACTATTCTTTTTCACTTTTTGTGCAGAGTATTTTGCGTTTGCTGGAAGACGGGGACTTAAGTACTATAATAAATTATGTCGTCATATGTTGAAATATGTATGTCGCAATAACTACTTAATATCTATTTGTGAAGTTGTTATCTATATCAGCACTTATTTCCTTTAATGTTTAACTTGGTAATGATATTACATAATAGTATTGGAAACTTTTATTTGCGTTGTTCTCGAAATTACCTTTTTCCCGATATGCTCTTTGTCATGAGATCGCCTCAATTACAGAATTTTTTTGCACCGCTTTCCAAATGTAGTTGGTAGTTAAAATGTGTTTTAAACACATTTGAAGTAATTTGCTTTTACATCTCCCACCGTGATTGTAATCTTACGATTCTCGAAGGACTCATCGTTTACGTGAAACTTCAGCTTTTTCCTCATGTTTTTTAAGGATTAAAATATGAGGTTGCTCATGAAGCAAAATGATAATTTATTCTCATATACGAGGAATTATTGGTATAGTTACATTTATACATTTTAAGAACATAATCTCTGACGAAATTGATTTCCACGCGCTAAAAATCAGTGACTGAAGAGTCATAAATGAGTTCAGCTCATACAACATCCTCTAAAAAAAACAACCTTTTTAACACGAAAATTTCATTTCAGCACCCAACAGGACTCATGACTTTAGCGCAAGTGAACTCTTCCAAGTCTCATAACTCTGCACGCCGTCCTTTCGTACTAGCGCAATATCAGGACCTACTACACTTTATTAGTTTCCTGCCCTTCTACAAACATAACCTCAAAAGCCCTTTTCTACCGAATAAAAGAAGACTAAACCATGTCTGGAGAGCAGATACATCACACACACGTTCCAATAAACAAATACCAACTTCATATCCAGGGATTCAACACGAAATTCTCAGACCGCTAGAGTGGATTTCAGGAGGCAAAAAATCAAAATCTCATTTAGATGAAACACAAAATTGCTGGAACTCGGGTCGGAGTGGAGCAAGAAGCACCGGGCGGAGAAGTTGCTGGCGGTAATAAAGAAGCCGAGTCCCGGGAGCTTCGCGAGGCGCGTTCACACGCTGGCTGCACACGAGATTCCCCTCATCCTCTCCCCTCCCCCTCCCTTTCCCCCCACCCCCTGCCTCCCGCCCTGCTCCGGTCAACAGCCTCCTCCCAATATCCTGCGCGTTGTCTCAACGCTCCCTCTTGGAACTCGCTTTCCTTAAGCTTGCTTCAAACTTGCTCCAATTTTATTTTTATTTTTATTTCTTTTTCCTTACTATCTATATCGCTCCACCTTGTCCTTTACAGTCGTTACTCTCACCGTGTCCTCGCGCTCATGTTACTTCTTCTTTACTCTTTTTTTTTAATTTGTCTTTAATTTATTTTTTCCTCTGAATTTTAAAACAATTTCTTTATTATATATACTCCTGTGTACATTCGATCTGTTTTTAACTAACTCTCTAAGATTTTCCTCCGTTTCTTCCCTCTCTCCTGATTTTCCAATAATTCCCCATTTCTTCCCTTATTCACCTCCATTCTTCAAGAATTCCACTCAGCCTCCTCGCCCATTCCCAGCACACTTTGTACCTCTCTCCTCCTCTCCCCCTCCCAGAGGACCTGTGTTCGGCGCGCGCCCTACAAATGCAGTCTCACTGCACCGCACCGCACCGCACCGCACAGCTCCACAGGGAACGATAATAGAAATGAAACCAAGCTTACATATTTTATAATATAGTAGGTCTAAATATTTCCGTAGAACCCCAACGTTATCTTTTATAGAACGCAAAAGTTTCGCAGTTTTAAGCTGCAAATGGCACCACAAATCAACGACGTGATAAATACACGAGCCCGAAACGCGATTCGCACGCGCGTTTATGCTCGTGAGCGCGCGCCCGTGCCCGCGCGTGCCTCGAGAGCACAAGCTCCTCCCCCACCCCTTCCCTCGTCGCTCACCGCCTGCACCGGCTTAGGTGGCTCAGGGCATCAATTGATGTCACTGCAGTGCCTCTGACTGCGAGGTTCTGGGGCTCGACTCCCCACGGTGGCAGGAATTTCGGCACTAGGTACATAGCTGGATAGAATTTAGACGCTGTTTGAAGGAATATTTGAGCGGACGACTCTAATTTTATTATAATATTTATGATAATTTTTCATGGTTTCTCCGATCAACGCCTGACGAATGACGGCACAGTATCCTAAAAAACGGACCGCGCGCGATCTTTCCTTTCTCTTCCTTATCTTATCCTCAATCTTTACTTACACACTTTCACTTACATGCACTACGCTACCACACATGTCGGGACATCAGTCGGGACCTTCGAGCTTTTACCGGCTGGAGCGGTTCCCCGATGGAGGGAGATACTTGCTGGTGGAAAACCCGCATGTCCGTGGATAGGTCGGCGCCTAATCTCGTTATCCCGTGTGGAAAGATCACCGCCAACTCCGCGACAAAACCATGCGCTACACTTACGGGGTTAATAACCTTAGTTGTTTATTGATTAATGATTCCGGGTGCGTCAACTACTGAGGTCATTAGTCCCGTAAGTGTAATGCATGTTTTTCATCGGGATGAGGCGATGATCTCCCCCACTGACTGAGATCCGGAACCGACCTACCGTCGACTAGCAGGGTTTCCCCAACCAGGTATCTCCCACCAGCAGGGCACCGCCCCAGCCGGGACAAGTTCTTAGACCCCGACCGGTCTCACAGCATAGGTGGTTGTGTAGTGCAAGTTAGTGTAAGTGTGTGTGTGCAAGGGGTGAGGATAGAACAAGGAAGAGGAAGGAAATATCGCGCGCGGTCCGTGGTCCATTTGATAGGGTACTGCTCCGGCATTCACCTGGGGTTGATCGGAGAACACCACGGAAAACTACCGATCAGAGCAGCCGGCCACTAAAATTCCCCTCCAGACAGTGACTGAATTCGACCTAGCTCAGACGCTAGTGTCGAAAACCGTGCCGCCGTCGGGACTCGAACCCACGACCTTCCCTAGTCGTTGACGCGTCCGGAATCATCAATGAATCAATCTAGTCAGGAAGCAGGCTCCTTCCCCACCCCTTCCCTCCTCGCTCTCCGCTCGTGACGCGGAGCGCGCCTTGAATGATGGTCCGATTCCTCGCATTAATGAAGTTTAAAGCCGACATTACTTTCATAACAAAGCACAATTTAGCAAAGCACTTAAAACGTATTAGAAATCTTTCCATCTCGTCCCCAGTGCTTTAACTGCTTGAGGAAATTGTTTCTTTTAGTCTGCTGCGGTTCATGAATTGACTTGTCGTGTCTTCAAGTACGACAAAGTCAGAAGTGAAGAGAAGACCCAAGCGTAAGGGGTTGCAGGAAACGGAATAAAAGGACAAAGAAGAAGGATGTGGAAGAGGAGAAGAAGGAGACGAAAGGAGAAGACTGAGTCGATATAAGGTGAAGAGCGAAGGTAATGAGCAGTACTAGACGTACGACTGTTGGAGAAAGGAGTAATAAAAGTGCATTGTAAAATGCATGGATTTGTAAGTGCGTTGTGAGATGTATGGAAATGTAGGATTTGAAACTAATCGATGAAACCAATGGTGGAAGATCATGAATTTTACGGTTTCACTCGGCAGTAATTCTCGAAAATACAATTTTAAGTCATAATATTTCCCCTTTTTTCAGTGTACAATTTATTACTGTTTTTTTGTTCACGTGACTGAATAATGAACTGCAGACCCTCTTACACGGAATATATCAAAAACCTGATTAGTTTTTCGTGTAATCCGTGAGAAAGTATTACAACAATTTTCTTCGAAAAAACACTAAATGATATTCTTTAACGTGTTGTAAAAGAGACTGCATATAATGAGAAATGGAATGCATTTAAAATTATTAGAATTAAGAATTCATTATTAAAATTTGAAAATAATCTTTTTTAACATTATTTTACTCGTAAATGAAAAAAATAACTTGTATATGAAAAAAACGTAAAACGTGAACTAACAGATTGATTACATGAACAATGCGAGACTCAATCAGCAGTGAATTCGAAGTGCTTATACGGAAATGCCATACTGCAGCAACTCTGGAGATAGTCGTGACCCCCGCTCGCAAGTAGAGGCGCCTGAGCCGGCGACGTCGGCCTCTCGTCCACGCACACAATCATTTTCGCGTGTTTGCGAGAAAAGCGCGGGGCGTCTACGAAGCAGAGCGGAGCGGGGCGGAGGCAGGGACGTGTGGCCTTCGGAAAGGGGGGGGGAGAGAGAGCGGGGCGGAGCAGGGCAGAGCGGAGCGGAGCGGAGCAGGGCGGGTGGCGCGCCGACGAGCCGTCTAACGGCGTCTTATTTCACACCCGGAGCCGGACGACGGTTCACAAAGTGCCCGCTATTTTTCGCGCCCAACTTTCTTATTGATGTGGGCGGGGGCGCGGAGAGGCGTCGGCGTGGCAGGGTGGGACGAAGGGGGGGGAAAGGAGCGTGTGTGGGCGGGGACGGGTAGGCGGGCGGCGGGCACGCGCAGGAGCGCAGAGGAGAGGGGGGATCGCGCCGCGAGAGGGGCGGGGATTGCAGATGGCCCGCAGCCGGCCGCGACGACCCCGATTTACTGGTCTCGGCGGCCCGCCCCCGCGCCGCCAGATTGTAAAATAAATGCGAGCTCGGATTGAGGCTGCGACTATATTTCGTGGGGAGCGGAGCCCCGCGCGACCGGCTCGGCCCAGCCCATCCAGCGCGGTCTTTCGCGCCCGTCCCCCCCACCCGCCCCCCCACCCACAAGGCCTGTTCCCCCCGCCCTCCCGCCTCCCCCCCCCGCCACACTCGCCCTAGACGCGCTCTTCCCCTACCCACCGTACCTCGCACACCACCTACCCCTTGAGATACTGCCCGGTTCACGCTAGTCAGGTCATCCCATCCCGTGCTCGCGTCCTCCCATCCGGGGGCGCATTGTATCATTTGTTCCCGTCCTTGCCGTTCTCCGGTTGTCCATGACCTCATCGTGCTTTGCGACTTCGTTTTCGACATTCTCGCCGGTCCCACAACGTTCTGAATTCCCCCAATTTCATTATTCTTTCTTCCACACATCATTCCTTATTGTTCCCTCGGTCTTTGAAACTCGTTCTCAGAGCTTACCTAGTTCCCGACATCCCCCTCGCTACGTCACGCTACGCAATTCTTTTTTTTTCCTTCCACAAGTCTCTCGATCTTAGGGTACTCCCCCCCGATAATTCACGTCCTTCTCGCTTCCAGTTCTTCGTCATCATTTCCCTACCCTCGAGCGGGGGCACGGGTCTGTCGGGAAGCTTCGTGCCGCTTCCACGGTTGGCCATCCCGCCTTTCCCCTGCGCGCCCGACAGCCTCGCCGGCCGCTCGGCATAAAAGTTACGAGAATAGCGGCGGCAGCGGTGGTGAAGAGGGGGGAGCGCGGCGGGAGCGGGGGAGGCGACTGGTGCTGGGACGGAACGGAACGGGACGGGGAGGGGGGAGGGGCGGGGCGGTCGTGGGCCGGACGCTGCCACGCCTGACTGCCGCTCAAAGCGCCACCGCCAGCGCACGCCCCCCCTCACCGTCACCGCCGCCACCACCACCGCCACCGCCGCCACTGCCGCACCCGCTGCCGCATCGGAGAGCGTCGTCCGGCGTGCGTTGTCCCGCCTCTCCCCTCACCCCCCCCACACACACCCCTGCGTTCCACCCCCCGGTTGAGAAGCCATCCTCGCAGGCCGCTGGGCCGCGGGTGAATGCCGTCCTTACGCGGCCTGCCCGACGCCGCAGCGGGAATTAGTAAGCAGCCTGCCACAAGTGGGCGCTTCTCCATGCTGGCGTCTTCTCCGCTGAGACTATAAGCAGACGGCCGGCGGATCGTTAATGACAGTGTCTTGCGAGCCGCTACCGGTATACAGCAAGGCATTAGGCGCGACGTAGGGCGCGAGCGGGATGTGTGTGGTAGTCGACCTACGTCGCCGGCGATGGTGTAACGGTTAGCGTATCGGGCTGTTATACCCAAGTTCGCGAGCAGCTACCGTATACAGCAAGGCATTAAGGTGCGACGTAAGGCGCGAGCGGGATGTGCATGGTAGTCGACCTACTTTGCCAGCGATGGTGTAACGGTTAGCGTATCGGGCTGTTATACCCAAGTTCGCGAGCAGCTACCGCTATACAGCAAGGCATTAAGCGCGACGTAGGGCGCGAGCGGGATGTGTACGGTAGTCGACCTACTTCGCCGGCGATGGTGTAACGGTTAGCGTAACGGGCTATTATACCAAGTTCGCGGGTTCAACCCCGATCGAAGACGTGGTCTTTAAGGGCGAAAAAATCCTTAGTACGCCTTCCTTCGGAGGGGAAGTAAAGCCGGCTGTCCCATGTTAGTAGATTTACTGCATGTAAAAGATTCTCAAGCCTAAATGAAGCCTCTGAGATAAATTCAAACTGCCTGTTTCGTCGCCCAAATAAAATTACCTTCTTTCATCCTTAGTAGGTGAAAGGAGCGTAACGAAATTTGCGTGGTCAGACGGAAGAGCAGGGCTCATGGCCTGAGTCTCGCCACGTAAAATGTCATTCATTCATTCATACTTCGTGCCGAAATTGGATACGTTTGTGGTGTTGTCTCATATTATGGTACCCTCCATCAAAAAATCCCTGGCATATTGATTTTGTTGTGTATTATTTTTGATGTATGTTAGAAAATAACGTCAGAATGAACATTACATTGAATGATCTGACAATGTTTTGTAATTCAAACAACACTGCCATGAATTCTTGTTTCTTTTACATTCATGTGCGTCTTAAAACTTGATGGTGATGTGATTACTATTAACTATAAGAGTTCCAGACAGACGAAAATAAGTTTAAATAAAATAATTACCTTTTTGGCTATTTTGTGTGATACGTACGTAGAAACTTACAGGTAGTGACAGAACTTTAGAAAGATTCGGACTCGAAGCCACGTCAATATTGTGTGACGACGGGTGATGTAGTATGTTGCCCAAGCACGTTTACTGTAGCACATCTGGAACTTTTTTCATTCTATAACTATATTTCATACGTGTTTACATAGAAAATTGCGCCCACTATTCCGCTCAGTTTATAAAGCGAACTGCAAACAAAACTAAACTACAAACTACTGTCTAAAGTACAAGCGGACAAAAAAATGCACTGAGACTGCTCTCGGAAACAAGATAAAAAACTAAATTTGCCCAATACTCGTAGTTTGGAAACAGCAAGTAGATGAAACTCGCATCAGCCAATAGAACTTTCCTTTTTATATGCCCACATCTTCATACTGAAACGAATCACCAATCCAAGGGCAGCCAAATAGCTGAAGAATATAGGCAATTAAAGACAGAATTGTCAAACTGTTTGAAAGAACTATCAGAATACATTTTTTGTCACAGGTTATATTTTAACATATTTATTACATTACATACATTCATTATTAAATGTCGGGCATACAAGAAAAACAAGGCATCAATAAAAGACGTAGATTCCAATAGACGTCTTTCCGCAGAGAAATTTGTGTTGGCGTGAAAGTTGTTAAAATAGCAATATTTTAGTGTCAAGGTTTCAAAAATAGCATCATAAGGTTGGGAGTAGATTTGATGTCAAATTGAGGTGAAAAGGCCTCACATATGAAGAAGACATTGATGTTGGAAAACAAGAAAACATGGTGCACTTAACGTAGATAGCACCTTTCTAAGATAAATAAATATAAATACATTAAAATAAAAAACATTAAAATTTTGCCTTAAGCAATAAAAACCTAAAAAATAGCTCAGTTATCATCTGTCCGTTGCCTATTTACTGAGTATATTAATTCCGTGCGAAACAGCCGTGTTTGTGTTGTACGTGCTCTTCATGCGATACTCATGAATGACACAGAGAATACGTTACTGTGTTTGGCGGACTCTGAATTAATAATTCCCATGAATTTATAAGTGATGACAGGATAGAAAACTGTTTATCAATGAAAGGAATACAGAATTGTACAGCTAATCACTTCCATCAGTTCACATTCGGCTTCAATCATTCAACAAACTACTCCTTAAAAAGACGCTGTGATTTTCTGGAATTAGTGGAGTATCCATGTGTCCATGGAACAGGAACAGTGGATACACCAACAACAACAATACAACATGGAACAGTAGATAAATAAGTCAATAAAAAAAATATGTATATATATTAACTTAAAATAATTAAAATAAGTTAAATAAATTAAAATTAAATTAATTTAAAACAAGTTAAATAAATTAAAATTAAATTAATCAAAATAAGTTAAATAAATTATAATTAAATTAATTAAAATAAGTTAAATAAATTAAAAATAAATTAAAATAAAATAAAAGGAAACGGCTAAAATAAAGCACATTAGGGGGCGAAGGGAAGTGGGAATCGGAAATGTTAGGGCAGAGGCGTTGGTGCGGACGATTTTCTGTGGTGCTGTTTGTTTTCAGGTGCGGTGGAGGCCAAACACTGGAAGGAGAATGCCTGACGCCCGCGCCAAATAAATAAATAGTCTAAAAACCGGATAGAGTAGCATGTACTCGGCTTCTGACGGCAGGTTTTTCCCCCTTCAGGGGTTTTCCTCAGTTACCTTATGGTCTCGTTTCCGCGGCTTTGAGGCGATGAAGAGACCATTGGGGGTGAATACCAGAAGGCGAAAGGTTAGAACTCGGTAGAATGTAGGTATTGTAATGGCTTAAAGGCCTTCGGCCTAGCCACATTGGATCAAGTTTCTAATTTGGCTGTAATAATTACCTATTAAATAAATAAATGGAACAGGACATGACACAGCCCGAGCTCCATACAGCTCTGTCGGCCAAATAGCGAATCATGTGTGTTGGTTGATTGCTTGGTTCTTCGTGATTCCGGGCACGTCAACTACTGAAGTCATAGGTCCCGCAAGTGTAGTACATTTTTTTTCACCGCAAGGTGGCGGTGATCTTCCTCCGCTGCATGACGAGAACTGGCGTCGGCTAGCGGGGGATTCCCCAACAGGTACCTCCCACCACCGGCGCACCGCCCCAGCCGCGACAAGCTCTAAGTTCCCGACTGGTCTCCCGGCATGTATGGTAGTGTAGTGCATGTGTGTGTAAGTGTGTGTAAGGGGTGAGGATAGGAAAAGGAACAGAAAGGAAAGATCGCGCGCGGACCGTGGCCCATTTGTTAGGGTACTGCTCCGGTATTCACCCGGTGTTGATTGGACAAAACCATGGAAAATTACCGATCAGCGCAGCCGGTCTCTAGAATTATTCTCCAGACAACGACTGAATCCGACTTAGCTAACAAGCTAGTGTCGAAAATCTTGCCAATGTCGCGACTTGAATCTATTACCTCCCGCCAGAGGCACTGCAGTGACATCAGTTGATGCACAAAGCCACCTCTCCCGGTAATCAAGTGTATTGCATTTATCTTTGATTTGCACATTTTTTGGTACATTAATCCGCATGATTTCTAAAGATTAAATGTTCTATCTCGAAAGCACACGAATCAAAAATGCACGTACTTACTTTTGACTAGACTCAAGGGGTGCTTTTAATAGGCCCGGTGACAGATCAGAGGGCCGGTGACAGATATAAAATACTAAAATTTCTTTTTGTTAACGATGGAAATGATACCTAATTGAAAACTTCGTATAACTAAAGATATGATACAAATATTTTTACTGAAATTAAATTTACTATATCAATTTTACAGTTTGTTGTCTTTAATACCTACGCACGCAAGTAGTAGAAATTCCAAAAAATACGAGTATATTTCATGTTACAGATACACAATGTCAACTCTGACATTTCATCTAACCATGATGTATACTGAAACTAGGATGAACACCCATTATAGTAAATAATGTAACTTCACTGTCTGTGTACGTTTACTAGAGTTCAGTGGGGATTATAATTATTCAAATTATCGTTCTCCAAGTTCTCGTGCAGAAAGTCGATTCCATCATGAGGGGGCACGATGAGGGATATAAACGAATATCGGTAGCTGGCTTTTCTTTGCAAATAAATTTTATTACACTGGAGCGAATATTTTTTATCGTATTTTGCCAAAAACGTTCGTTTCCACCAGTGTTCTTAATTCAACTTGTATATGGGTTAGGGTAGGGATCCCCGGATTTAAGAAAACGTCCACAGAATACGTCTCATACAATTTTAGTATGTTACATAGAGTTTTAACTGTTTTGGCGTTATAGCTGTTAACATACCGAGTAATGAGTGTTATCACTCCCGAGGCCAAAAGTTAAAAATCGAAGTAGAGCGTATTGGAGATTTATAATTTGAACGAGGCAGAAATAACACTGTAACATTTCGAGGTATGTTCATCATTTTATCGGACTCCTCAAAATCTCACGAATTATGCGAAAATTTACATTACTGTGATTATAAACATACAAATTGCTGCATCACGTTAGTACGATATTGTGGGGAGTTGCTTGTGATATATCTATATAAACAGTACTCATCTACCATGGTTCGAAAAAGATGGATGCAAATAATTTTCCTGAATTTGAAGATATCCAAAGAAACGCCGTTCGCTTAGGAAATTGGCGCGTTGACTTCCAGTGGCGACACCTTCACATCGACAGAAAATCTGATTACTGGAGTACAGTTTCATTCGGTAGAATGTGAGGAAAATGAGGTTACATTACCTAATATACATTTTTTCTAACTATTAATAATATTACAATGAACAAATAATTACTATTCTTAAATCTAATTCGTACCATTAATAATATTATAATTAAGAATAATTATTCCCCAAATCAACGTGAATTACTTCCGAATTGTTTGAATCTGATTTGTTTTGTACATCGCCCTTTTTCTAACAAACATGTGACTTGCAATGAGTCGATGGTTGTTTACGTTGCTACGGACGTTAAAACCCGCTCCTAAGGATGTTAAATTTCTTAACGTGCAGGTAGGTACACGTGCACTTAACAAACCTGCAGGGTTGCATGTTAACAGGGATTATGGAAATTCTGATTTGGTGTTGTTGACGTTCTTATAAGAAGAAATAAAAGAGGTCATCTTCGTCAACATATTAGCTTTATTAAGATAGCCGGCTTTCGACGTCTTTGCCGTCATCGTCAGTCTCGCTGCTTTCGGCAAAAGTCGGTCGACTGTGCGACTTCGACTGACTTTTGCCGACAGTCGACCGACTTTTGCCGAAAGCAGCGAGACTGACGATGACGGCAAAGCCGTCGAAAGCCGGCTATCTTAATAAAGCTAATATGTTGACGAAGATGACCTCTTTTATTTCTTAACAGGGATTAAAGACGCATGTGACCGCTAAAGTAAATCAGCGGTCCCACTTGCAACGTACGATATGCTAGGGGAAAGGGGTGAGCGAGGGCGTCGACGGGCGCGGGTGGGCGGGTTAGGGGAGGGGGGAGACAAAGCGGGCGCGGAGACATCGGAAGCGAGTGGCGCAGGGAGCGCGACACGCGTCTCCGGGCCATCGCCCTTGTTTCCTTCGCTCCGTCGCTCACCGGATAAATCCAATTTCTTATTGAAAAGGATCTCCACCTGAGAAACATTATATTACTGCGGTCGATGGAAGAAATACAAGCGCACCCGCAAAGGCGTCTGTCTTCGAACATTCAGCAAAAAAAAAAAAAAAAGTATTAAAAGAGGATCGCGCTCGGTGGGCGGGAGAGGCGTAGAGGACGGCGAGGACAGAGGAAGCGCGTGGGGGGAGGGGGGGCAGCACGGTTGTAGAGCGCGCCCACTGGATTCTTTAACGCGCCAGGAATCGACAGCGAACTCTATAAATCTCGAGGGAAGAGTGCGGAGGCGAGAAATATAACAATGTTTACAGCAAGGAGAAAGGAAGGATCGATGCGAGAGTGGAAGGGACAAGGGGAAGTTGAACAAAGATTCGCGCAGTGTTTCTTATTGCAAGGGCACGTGTCTGTTAGTGACGGAAATTGTTTAGTTCAACAATCGCCGAATTTAATTGATGCAGAATATTAAAATATACTATTTGATACCCTACTGTATACCATACAGGCTGGTAAATAAAAGATAATAAAAATCACGTTTCGTTGATAGTTGTTCCTGACCCGCCATTAAACTAACTTGCGTTTAGATGAAAAAATTAAATTCTAAATCCTTTATCCATTATCCATCACTTCTTTACTTTCTACATTCTTGTCACTCTTTGCCACAAACCTTCAGTCGCACCACACGTTTTGTGGCCATCCGTCCTAGATGACAGTTTACATGATATTCCCGGTCAAATTGATTATAACTTCTTAAAGACACTTTTCTACCGTATGTAATAACATGCTTTTCACATGTTAACTTTTTGCACATATAACTGATAATGTGTATGAATTTTAACACTGCTACTGCAATTTACACAGTGAATTTCTTTCAACGTATATTCTGTACTAGTCTAACAAAAGTTTGCGGAGCAATATTTCTAAAAATTAAATATATATAGCATTACATTAATTAATTCGGGATACTGACTTATAACTTTGCCATATTGACCATTTACACATATTACATTAGGGGTTATCATATTACACATTTCTTCCAAAACCCTTTATAAAATGTGCCCACACTTGTCTTCAATAGGTGACATTTAAAATAAGTTTATTCCACATAGATCCAAATAGATCCACATCACGTACTCTCGGATGCGTTATGTAATTATAAATGCGAAAATTTCATCAGTCATTTCACGCTGCAACTTATCTAAAACACCAAATATCTACAGTTCACTATTTCAAACAAAATAAAATAATATTTCACTTACGACCATTTAATATCCATTCGTTTCCAACAAACACCTCAATTACTGATGACATTCTCACGACTCGAACTGATTTGATTGAATATGATTCCGGACGCGTCAACACTATGGTCATTAGTCCCGTAAGTGTAAGGCATGTTTTCCATTGGGAGGTAGCAGTGATCTTCATCCACTAGATGGCGAGACCCGGCGCCGGCCTACAGAGGTTTACCTTAATCAGGTATCTCCCACCAGTGGAGCACCGCCCCAGCCGGGACAAACTCAAAGGTCCCGACTGGACTCCCGGCTGGTGTGGTAGTGTTGTGCATGTTAGTGTAAGTGTGTGTGTAAGGGGTGAGGATAGGACAAGGAAGAGGAAGGAAAGATCGTGCGCGGCCCGTGGCCCGTTTGATAGGGTGCTACTCCAGCATTCGCCTGGTGTTTATCGGAGAAACCACGGAAAACTACTGATCAGAGCAGCCGGCCGCCAGAGTTCTCGTCCAGATAGCGGCTGCATTCAACCTAGCTGAAAAGCTAATGACGAAAATCCTACCGCCGTTGAGACTCGAATCCAGGACCTCCCGGTCACAGGCTGTGCAGTAACATCAGGTGATGCACTGAGCCACCGCTCTCGGTCGAACGAACTTATTTAAGAAGTCATAAGAACCTCCCTATATACATTTCGAGCAACGCTCCCCGCTTTGCGGGAAATAGCTGGAATTAGGGAAAGTTCCCTACAATAATAAAGAGACGTGTGTTCTCACGGGGAGGGGGCGACGGGGGGGAGAGGCCGAGAAGGAAGGCGGGAGAGCAAAGAAGTTGAACGGAGGAAGCAGTGCTCAAAGGCTCATGCAAGAGGAGATGGAAAGGGAAACGGTAGAGAAGGTGGCAAACTTGGAGGTAGGTTAAAAAGAAGAGGCGGGGAAGACGGGGAGAGAGGAGGCGAAAAGGAGGTAGTAGGGGAGACAGGAGAGAAGGTGGAACAGAAGAACGAGTGGGGAATTTAGTGGTCAGAGCCAGTGGTCTCTGAACGTTCATAGATTAAACACGGAAATGCAAATGGCAAATATATTAGGTAAATTCCTGCATGAAAGTATTAATTTAAGTTTTGCATTACCATATCTGCTCAAATATTAGGCTTAAATTTCTCATCCGACTGGGCGAAAAAAAATTATTTTTCGTCGAGCCCTTTCAGTTCTTTTCTGCTTTCAAAAAAATCCGAATCACTTACAGCACCTTGATGGAATATAAACAAAACGATGTATTATAGCCTAAGAGACTTACGCTATTCGAAGTTACTTCATTATCTGCGTTTACAAAAGCATCCACTTTAGTCCGCATATCAGACATCGGCGACAAGAAACTTGAATGACACACAGGTCGAAATGATGGATTTTAAACTAAATGCACAAATATCATCGATTTAAAAGGTATCTCAAAAATATCTCGCTCATCTGATCTAAGATATCGCACTATGCTGAGATGGCACTGGTGTCGATTGTTCAGGGGCGGGTCAATAGCATGGGGAGGGCGGGGGTGGGGGTCTAGTGCTGGCGGGGGTGGGACGGCACGAGCGCGAGACGAAAGGGATGGGGCTGGCGGGGAAGGACCAAGGGACGGGGACGACAGAAAGCGATCTCGCCCAGGAACGCCCGCCCGCCCACCCACTTCGCTCTTCCTGCCCGCCCGGTTCCGCCCCGCTCCACCCTCGAGCACCGCCCCGCCCCGCTCCGCCCCTCATCGCTCGCTCCGCTCCATCCGACTCTGCCTGCCTGCCCGCCCCCCCGCTGTCCCTCCGCCCCGTCCTCCGCCCGTTCCGCCCCCCCTCCCCGCCGCCACACCCCGGCTGACACTGTCTGCCCGCCCTCCCCTCTGCCCCGCCCGCCGATGTAGGCGCTGGGGGATCCACTTAAGCCTCGGTGACAGATGGGGCTCCAGCCGCTCGCGCCTCCGCCCACCACCCGTCCCTCCCCCTGGCCATCGCCCGGCGGGGGGCCCCCACTCTTAGTCCGCCAAATGAGCGCCGGAGACCAGGCGAGTTATGAAGAAAGTGGCGTCCCTTGCGTGGGGTCCCTTGTGCGAGCACAGTCCTCGCCACCGGTCCGCGTCGGGCTCGGAGGGTGGACCGACGGAAGTTCAGTCACCCTACAAGAGCGACCCCCTGCAGCGTCGTAGTAACTGGACACTTACAGACGAATAAAATTTAATAATTTACGACATGTATAAATAGTAATGTAATTATTTACAGCCAGATGTGTTTGGTTTGAAGAAGCTCGCTGCGACCTTATATTAGGCGGGACTACAGCTTATAATGGAGTGCCAGAAGAGAGCTTCTTGCTCACCGCAAATCCGGGTAGTAGCCGAACGAACTTCGAAATGACACGCACGCACTTGGGTTTCTCGAAATGCTCTCATTTCGCATCTTCCAGGAGTGTTAGGTATCTCCCCGAGTACTTACATGACGCGTCGTCTTCTATTGCTCAGAAACACCACGGGTCGCTGGCTGGAACTGACTGGTTTCGCCCGGTGCTTCTCCCATCAGCACTGGGATTGTTATGCTGGAATTTCTCGCCAGTCTGTGTCTGAGAGGTGGCTAAGCATCAGTTGAAAATCACCATTGCCGAACGTAATCGACCTTTCGCTTTGTGGCAGAGTTGCCACATTCTGTGACATATTGATGTACGGACAAAATAATACGGAGTTAAGGTGTGTTACATAAGTACGGCAGGCCGCGTGGCGTGCCCTGCCGCGTGGCGTCAGGTTTAGTGCATGCATGCGACACTCAAAACGAGCCAAGCCGTTCAATAGTACGAGAACAATTATTCCCAGTTGCCAACGGCATTGTACCAACGATACTTAGTGTTCGTGAACTATCCTGATGTTGGAGCAACCCACAGAAACTATCTATCAGGGCAACTGGCCTCTACAAAGCTCATCCGAGCAGGGGCAGTGTGATTCAGCTGATGAGAGGGTGTTTAAAATCTTCCGCCGTCGAGACTCGTGCTTAAGACTTCCCAATTTAATAAACTGAATATATTTATTTAACGTCAAAAACTAAACAACGGTGTGTGGCATATTATGCGGTGAAGGGTTTTGTGCACGTTTCCCTTGAGTTCCAGGCTCCCCAAGCTAACTCATTTACAAGTTGAATTAAGACTGCTGGTAGCAAAGACCGTTTTTGGCAAGATTTGATAAGAAAATATTAGCTCCAGTGAAAACAAATTATTTGGGCCAATAAACTACATATTTTGGCTATTATCCTTCATTCTGTAAGGAATAGTCGCGAGATAACCGAGAACGATTACTTGAATAACTATCTTCCCCACTGAACTCTCAAAAACGTGATCAGATAGCGAAGCTCCTTTTATGTCCAGAAGCAAAGCAACGAGCCCATCTCAGCATTCGCTCCAAGAAACAAGGCAACTGAAAAAAAAATAATCGAAATAGGCGTCATTGGTATAGAATCCGCGGTAAACCATTGATATTTTACATTTTTAGCTCCATACTCTAATGCAGAAATCTCGAAACTTTGGACCACGTGACGAATCCAACACGCATAGCAATTTAGATTGGCTGAATAAACAAATAAAAAATGTTATATATTCTAGATAATACATTAATTATGTTGCAAAATCCGGAAATTAGAAAATATTTTTAAATGATAATTTTTAGGTGGCACGCGCTTTCTTTCTACTTAAACAATTCTGACTACAGTCAAGGATGATTCGAGACCTCCGCTCCATATGATTTAGTGGAATTTGAATTTCGGAAGTTGTTTACAACACGAACGTCTCAGAAGTCTTGCTATATTGAAACATAAAAATAAAGAAACCCAGCAATCATATGATACTGCGAAGAAATCATTGTCTCAAATTCTAGTTAGAAACTCTTCCAATGTAACCAAATACAGCAGTCAATTTTTGCGAGCAAATCACAATTTATATGTATTTTTACTTTCTGGATTGGAAATGAAATACAAAAGTCGTCAAACCTGGAAATGATCTTCAGGTTTCAGATTATCTCAAGAGAAAACAAAACAGAATTGAGATTTCGAATGTAATTTTGTATTTGATTTCAGCAGAACGCCGACTTCCTCCCATTTTTTCTCAGTCTCGCTTCATGACACGAAGCTCATATATCACTTATCTATAAATGCAAATATCCCTTGAATGGTATAGGTATATAGTGTGCGAGTTCAGAATATTCAGACTTCGAAGGATTTTTCCCTGGTTGAAATCTCGCTCATAATTAACGGAATGTTCCCCGAATCGCGACTTATATAAAAGACCAACGACCTATTTATTCTTTTAGAACTTTGAACTCTGTTTTTCCAATTCACTCATCACGATTTTTGATATCTCTGTTCGAGAAACGTATCTAAAAAGATCTACAGATCTAAAAAATTTGTGAGACGCGTTATTAAATTCCTTTCTGGAAGTCTCTTGTTAGAGATTTCATATATCGTCCGGTCGCTTACGTCTGTATTTTAAACGCGCTGCAAGGTCTACATGCATTAGCGTATTAGGGTACAAAGGACAAACAACGTGTAAAAATATTTGAGTACATCGTATCGTCTCGTGAGTGCAATCAACACTCCCACCAACCCCCTTGCCCAGTATGTGACCGACAAACTACAGCTTCTGACGGACGATATCAAGTCGGTCATAGGAATTTTGTCCTCCTGATTGGTATACTTAAAAAGCAACGCGTAAGTAACACCCTCGTCAGCTACCATGCCACGTTTTTATTTACCGTTTTGCTTGTGGTCAAGGAGATCACAATATACCAACTAACTTCGCTCCCGCGATCTCACAATTGCTTGGGCGGACATCGTCGAGTTATGTCTCACGTCCACATTTTTCTAGTGCCATGAATCGCTCTATGCCTATTAGAAGGGACGGCCATGGTTTCATCTCCTGTGGTGACAAATTATTTCACGCAAGCCTCCGAAACGGAGGACCGGAAGAGTGCCTTACTTAAACCAACATACTGGCTCCGGTATGTGGACACTAGGCTAGTAGTATGTGGACAATACCCATGGCCTTAACTGGCTTAATCCAACAACTCAGTAACAGCCACCCCAAAATTAAGGCCACTATGGACGTGGAAAACGAGGGTAAATTGCCTTTCCTCCACGTGTTGGTGATTCAGAAAGTTAATGACAGCCAAGGGCACAGCGTTTACAGGAGACCGACCCATACCATCCGTTACCAACACGCCGGCTTCCACTACCCCCAGCAACTAAATGGGGAGTTTGAAAACTCTTGCCATCAGAGTAGCTGGAGTGTGCGATTAGGAGTCATTAGATTGTAAAATAGAGTTTCCCAAGGGCACATTATTAGCGAACGGTTAGAGAGATATAGCTGCCAACCAAGCCGTACGGCAGGCACCGGTCATTTCTAGCACTGCGAATGACTTCATCGCAACTAGTACCGATGCAAACAGCAAGATGTCCATTTCGTTAGATATTTTTGGGGTTCACAGACAAAAATTGACAACCTTCTGAGCAGCTGCGGCACTAAGATTGGCAATATAAAGCCCATGCAAAACTCGGGTTAATCGCGTACGCGGTGAAAGAGGCGTCCTTCCTCTTTTGAATTCAGTATTGTAGAAGATCCCATGCAGCTGCGACCACATTCATATCGGTGAGACAGGGCGAACGATTGCGGAAAGCCTCCGGGAGCACATTTGCCATTACAAGTAAAATAATATAAATAAATCGGCCATAGTTCTCCACTCATGGAAAACTGGACGCGCTATTTTTTTGAAAAGATCGCCCTCCTGGCCATAGAAGACTGGCGGGGACCGATGAGGGTAAAAGAGGCTGTGGAAATCATGAAAAATCCCCAAAATGTGAATGCCGACCGCGTCTTCACAAAGCTTGGAAACATTTGTATTACTGCGACTCTCGGTCGCGTGAGGGAACGGTTTCTGCTGGTTCTTGACGTCTGACAAAGGAAAAGTTCCCTTCTCTCACGCCGCGCAAGAAGACAGTTGTCTGATTGGCCGATTGGCTCCGTATTGGCTGATCGTCCGACTAGCCGGCAGTTGGGTGGAGGGTAACCTGATTTTGCGCATTTTGCCCTGAGGAAAGACGCAGTATAACGGCCGAATCGTTGGAAAGTGTGACTAGGACGCGGACGTCTTCCGGGCAGCCAAGTATTCTCTCACCCCGCCCAAGAAGACAGTTGTCTGATTGGTCGATGCTTTCTTCATATTGGCTGATCGTCCGACTAGTCTATAACATTTTTAATATACCATTGAAATGGATTTAATTCATGCAAGCTAAGCTCATATACCACTCGTACTAGACGCATTTCCACGACTACATGATTCTTTATATTAACCTTTTGGAATTTATACCCTGAACATCAAAAACCGATATATGCAAAAGAAGGATGTGAACACAAAGTACTTGGAGGTATGGCATCCTGAGATATGATGTCCCTAAAGAGAGACTGTTTTCTGTGCAGGAATTTAATCACTCGTCCTGCATAGTTTTTTACCAGGGTATGTGAAAAGAACTTTCAAGGACCGAGGAAACAATTTATATCAGTGCATGTCGGAGTATGTAACAAATAGAGTATAACATTAAAAGGTATAAATAGGTAGCTGGCATATTAAACTTCCGACTTCTGAGAATTTCCTTTAATTAAGAGTCGGATGCGAGGCAATAGCATCTGCGAGACATTTCTTCAATGTCTCTCTTTTTATTTAGCGTTTTTGATCATCTCTATGACTATATCATCCAGGAGATGGTTGTATATATGTATAGAATTGTGATATTAGAGCTTTGCATCTTCTAGAGAGACTGCAAAAATAAATTAGATAGCTGAGATGAAATTGGAGAATCTGGACAAATCAGATGCAAGATAACTTTGGAAGCCTTAGTTCTGTTTTGTTTCCACGTGATATAACTCGAAACCTGAAACTCAATAATAGATCCTGAAACTTCAGTATTTTATTTCTCGTTCATTAATAAGAAACAAACGATAATTGACAATTGTTCCAAACAAATAACTTTTTTTTTCTATTCTTGAAAGTACTGCTAACTAGCATTCGACCTACAAATCACTTTCATTGTGAAAATATTTTCCTGAAAACATCAGAATTTCTAAATTAAATGGATACAAGATGAAACTAAAATATTGATTAGACGGCATTTTAGCATATGATTATTATTATTATTATTATTATTATTATTATTATTATTATTACGATTATTATTCTGATTGCAAAGGAAAAGAAATAACAAGCGTATATTGAGGATAATCTACACATAAAGAACGTTTCTCAAAGCGTTATATCCAATAAAATACTTTATGAATCGTATGTATAGGGAAGGCATGTATCATTTTTAAACTGCTACAGTGTAAAAGATTCAGCAAGTGCTGTGTATATCTCTTAGAGTACTAGAATTTCAGTTTATATAATTATGTACATTAAAGTGTTTTTGCAAATATATTTGCTAACTCCACTGAACCTTACTGCAATTCGAATTTTAAAATTAAATTTTAAAGTTGTGGGTACCACAGTGATAACCAATAACGATAAACCTGAGTTTCTTTAAACGTTTATCATTAATCCTTTGGAATATTATAATGAAGAATGGTTGCTCAGTTCCATAAAATTATTTCTGAAATACTTGTAAAATGCTGTAAAAATGGAGAAATGACTTGCTGGATTGGGAACATTTATTAGCCAAAAAATAAGTCGCTTTTAGGAGAAATTAATATTTTAACGTGGATCATCTGCAGCGCCTCTGGCCGGGACGTCCTAGGTTCGAGTCCTGACGGCGGCAGAATTTTCGACACTAGCTTTTCAACTAGGTGGAATTCAGTCGCTGTCTGGAGGGGAATTCTAGCGGCCGGCTGCTTTGATCGGTAGTTTTCCGTGGTTTCTCCGATCAACACCAGGCGAATGCCGGAGCAGTACCCTAACAAACGGGTCACGGACCGCGCGTCATCTTTCCTTCCTCTTCCTTGTCCTATCCTCTCCCCTTATACACACACTTACACTAACATGCACTACACTACCACATATTCCGGGATATCGATCGGGGGCTTAGAGCTTATGCCGTCTGGGGCGGTGCCCCGCAGGTGGGAGAGTCCTGGTTAGGGGGAAATCCCACTAGCCGACGGTAGGTCGGCGCCGGATCTCGCCATCCAGCGGGGGAAGATCTCCGCAAAAAACATGCACTACACTAACGGGACGAATGACCAAAGCAGTTGACGCGCCCGTAAACACGAAAAAATCAATCAATCAATCAACGTGGATCATCAAATAGCAAAGCTAGAGTACCCTCATTCATTAATTTCATAACATACGTTTTGTTACAAATATTTCTTAAAATGAAATGAAAAGATAATTTTTGCAGAATTTCCTATTAGAAGCGTTCCATTAACCTTGTTCATATATTAAGGATAGGTGTGTTGTTAGTTTTTCACATCAGATCAGTCTATTGCAGGGCAAGTGTTGTTAATAACTGTTACGAATGAAGTTTTTTATATTGGTTTTTATATTTTCTGCCTTGTGAGTGCTTTTCATAGAAAATATCTATTCCGAAAATTTCAGGCGAGACGATTCGTGAAACCGTTTTGCCAGTAGCTACGATGTACCTTTTCTGAAGCCACCTTGTCAATATAATAAAAATGGGTATTATCTCCCGGTCAATCTTCTGATCTCAATGCTGACCTCTTCAGGAACATTGCAATATGTGTACATACTGTAAAACAGCTTTAATTTAAAATCTCCGACAGCTATATTTTAAAATAGCTTACGTTGACTACATTTAAAGCCATTGTCTCTTCCTCCTTTCTAGTAATAACCAATCACTTAACTTGTTATCCATTAACTACAATGGAATTTGAAATTAGACCTACCTTCTTTATTTCCAATTAAATATGTGATTAATAATTTTGATATTTTAACTCAATTTTGCAAATATTTGTAGACAGCAAACTACCACATGTAAAGAGCATGCAACACCAAACTACGTGACAACAATAGAGAAAAGAAGAAGAAAATGCAACGTCTTTTACAAGATCTCACATAACTACTGCATTTACAATGAAGAGAATTAGATATCGATATAGATAAAATCCCAGAAGTCTCTTTCTGAGATATGTGAACGAGCATGAAAAAGCTAATCTGCCATGCGTATTAGGAGTACAATATAATTAATATATGCAATTAACTTTTCAGGACGGTAGTTTAAAAATATGAGAGTTTAATTACATCTTACCGCAATTCTTTGCCTGAAAGTGAACTTAATCACGTGTTTATCGAGCTTACGTTTACATGAGCTCTCACATTTTTTCATTGGAATTTTGCGCAGCTTAAAAATGTGTATGGAAATTTAAATATTTTTTCTAAGATTTCAAATATTGTCTGTTTTTGAAGATAAAGGAATACTCACTAAAATATAACTATGGAGAAAATGGGATGCCGTCGGAAAGTGATTACTTAGAAATTGATTCCCAATTAAATCGTTTAAAATTTTGTTCTAAAGGACCAAATTAAATTTACTATCAGCGTTGTTGAATACGCAGTGTCAGAATTGAAGGTTATATATTTTATCAGAAAAAAACAGTCTCAATTATGGTGCGAGACTTCAATATGGTACACACATCACGAGCAACAATCGGTGCACATGGTTCTGAATCTGAATGCAAATAAATAATCGACAATGTAGAAGAAATGGCATGATCAATTGTTGACATTTTATAAAGTACTGCTTCAAGAGTCGGGTTAATCAGTTTGCCAATAATAGTCAGCTTTCGCAGAAGAAACTATATTCAGTGATTATTTTAACACAATAAGAGATGCCTATATTTTTTACGGGTTTCCAATAGCTCACTGACGGCTTGGCGAAGTTGTGAACGGTGAGAGGGGAGGGGAGGGGATCAGAAAATTATAGAAACCCCACGGGTACAGTAAAAAACAAAAGAGATATCAGAAATTCGGATAAAAGAAAATAGAGTTATATATAATTATAATATATATAATTATTATATATATATATAATATAATATAATAATTATAATATATATTACTCTAACACAAAAAGATAAAAAGAACGTAAAGTATCTGTAGAAATAGAAAAACAAACAGAACAAGAATAACGTGTTGAACCAAAGCAAAGATCAAAATACGTTAATAATCAAATAAATGACAAAATGCGGGAAGAAAGTAATAACAGATAAATTAAATTAAGCGATGTTGAAATTCTTATGCCATAACAAACTTGGCAAAACTGTGATAAACGAAATAAAGGAACGGGAAAGTTAACAGTTTATTAAGACAAATAAAAAAAAAAGACTTAGAACGGGATAAAACAGAAATTTAAAAAACAAATGCAGATATTCGTAAAGAAAGAAAGATAACGTGGTAGAAGAAGAAATATGGATCTACATAAAGACATAAGAAACAGACACAGAAAGTCAGGGAGATATATGTGAGAGGATGAAAGTGAGGGAAAAGGAGTGAAAAAATCCAAATGGAAAATAAAAGTTATTGAAATACGAAAAATGGCGAATTGGAGAAAAAAAAGAGAAACAGATATTTCAATAATGTACAATACTGAGATTCTACTACAAATACTCGTGCCATTCCAAAGTCGATCGACATGGGATGCAAGAGAAGAGAGAGAGAGAAAATTGTTTGACCATTCATGTGATCGAACTGTCTACGAATAAATGCGGATCACGAAATACCTTGGCGCTAGGCGGCGTGCCAGCTAAGTCGCGGCGTGGAGCGACTCCACGCGGCTTAGCGGCCAGGCACCGACAGCGACGAAGGGGCGAGTTGGAGATGGGCCGCCCCCGCCGGAGCTGCAAAGAAGCCACAACGTCACACACCCCTCTTGGGGAGCCAGCGGCCTTCTACGATGCGCTCGCTCTATTGCCACTGCCAACGCTCGCTCCAAACGTGGATCACCGGTTTCAAGGAATGGAACGATTTCCGATTCCGCCTTCTCTCTACTTCGAAACGGATTCATTCATATGCACAATCACAACTGACCTATGCTAAATGTCAGGGGGGAAGCAGTTCTTGGGGAGCAAGCGGCCTTCTACAATGCGCTCGCTTTGCCATTGCCACTGCCACTGCCACTGCCACTGACAACGCTCGCTCCAAACGTGGATCACCGGTTTGAAGGAATGGAACGATCTGCGATTCCGCTTTCGTTCTACTTAGAAACGGATTCATTCATTTGGACAATCGCAACGGACCTATGCTAAATGTCTGGGGCAGTTCCTGTGGAGCCAGCGGCCTTCTGCGATGCATTCGCTCTGCTTTTGCCACTGCCACTGCCACTGCCAACGCTCGCTCCAAACGTGGATCACCGGTTTGAAGGAATGGAACGATTTCCGATTCCGCCTTCGCTCTACTTCGAAACGGATTCATTCATTTGGACAATCGCAACAGACCTGTACTAAATGTCAGGGGGGAAGCAGTTCCTTGGGAGCCAGTGGCTGTCTACAACGCGCTCACTCTGCCATTGCCACCTCCACAGCCAACGCTCGCTCCAAACCTGGAAGCGTTTTCATCCGTTTGAAGGACTGCAACGATTTCTGATTCCACTTTTGCTCTACTTCGAAATGGTTTAATCCGGCGGCTTGTACAATCACAAAAGATCTATTCTGAATGTACAATGAATACGCGTCTAAAACTGAAGCTGACATTCTACAGCCACTGATTCTTAACGTTAATATATAACTTCTGGGCCAATGACTCATCACGATTGGAATTTCGATTGGTTTCCATTGATTCAATGACCAAATAAGAATGTGGTAGTTTATTACGCTACACCACGACTACCCCACATGTTGGAGGAGGTAATTTACTACAATAAAAACTAATTAACACGAATTCCAAGGGACCGAAATAATCAGAGTTTGTGTTATAAAAAATCGTATTATCCGATTATTATAAATGTCCGTATTACTGTAATCACTTACAGGGACCCAAAGTTTGTTCGTGTTACAGCGACATTCTTGTTAAGCAAATTCGTGCTAACGAGGGTTTACTGTATACATAAGACAAGGATTTAGCCACTTTTTCATTACCAGGATCCGACAATAAGTGTTTCTGTCGTAAATTAGCTGGTTTCCGGCACACGATTACAGTACTTTCTCTTCTTACATTAGTAAGGACGAAAAAGTAAACTACAGAGAGATTAGTGTCACTTCATCAAAAGCTAGGCTATCCGCTATTATTCTAAAGGCGAAAGTACAAAAAGGAGTCATTCAGCAAAAAACAAAGCGGTTTTAGAAACGAAAAGTCTTGTTTAGATAGCATACACTGCAGATAATAGAGGAGAATTGAATATATAGTTTTTTTATACATTTGATATTTATTGACATAGTAAAGGCTACGACAGAGTTCTAGACGAAAAATATGATCAGCAATGACAGGAAAATATTCGTGAATAGTTCATTTATTTTGTTAAAAATGTAAAGAACACTAAAGTGTGCATAATTATTGATGGACAATTACTAACCGTATTAAAATGAATATAGGGTTAAAAACCAAGATATATATTATATAACGGCCATTTCTTACAAAGGATGACTCACCATTCAAATATCTCGTGAATCGTTCCAGATATTGAGATGCGATCTTCACTTAGAGGAATATATGCAAGACTGACATAAGATGTTTCATACTAAACTAAATCCATTTGAATTTAAGTTATCAACAAAATATTGATATATTAAGTGGAACCTTGTAGATTTCTTTAGTTCATGATGATGGGTGTGTTAAGTTCATGATGAGCGTGAAGAGGTGAGTTCATACATATGCACATTGCTCTGTGTGACATAACAATATATTTGAGAAATTTAGAGTTTTAAGAGGCGCAAGGTGTGTGATGCGTCACAAATAAACTTTCCCATACAAATGTCAACCTTTCCTACACGTGGAGCACCCTGCTATGCTAACGTGGCTCTGAGAGTTTCTCCTGGGATAAAAACTCTCTACCAAGCGCCAACGGTCTCTTAGAGAACGGATGAACGAGTAGAGCAAGGGAACCCCTCTAGTTCTAGGAGTGAGTAATCACTCCTAAAGGCGGAAGAACTATCAGACAGTCAACAGCAGACGATGCAAAATGCAATGGGAAACCACAGCATTAAGGATCAAAAGGATATCCCCAGGGAAAGTAATCATGGCAGGATTCAATGTTAAATTTTCCGGAGCATCAATTGCCCCAGTCCGATCGCCGGAAGGGAAAACCTTCAATAATGCTACAACCAATTATAGTAATATCGATTTTGTAACGTGAAATGTACGATCATTGTACTAACCAGGTAAAAAAATAATGTTACACAAGGAATGAAACGTCTCAAAATAAACATTTTGGGTGTGAATGAAACAAACTGGTCTGGCAGAAGAACGCTTATAGATAATATGAAAATATACTACTCAGGAAATTCTGATAATTATCACCGGAATGGTTTAGATAAACACACTAGTAAATCTGTTACAAGCTTTATGCCAATTTTAGACAGAGTGATCGCCTTACACTTGCAAACACACCAAAACATCAATATCAATACGATTCACGTTTACGCTCCTACAGCTGACAAAAGTGAAGATGAAGTTCAAAACTTTTTTGAGAACGTTCTACAAGCAATAAAAACATCTTAAAGCAGGGGATATTATCAGAATGGGAGATTTCAATGCTAAAATAGGGGAAGGAAGTGAAGGTTAAATTATTGGACATTTTTCTTTAGCGACAAGAAATTAAAGACGTGAATTGGAGACACAATTTAGCCAAGAAAATGATTTGATAATATCAAAAACGTAATTTAAACTACCAAAGTGTAGACTTTACTCTTGGAAATCACCAAGAGATAACAATAAAGAATTGTGTAGAAATAAAATAGATTTTATTCTCATCAACACAAAAACCGAAATTCTATTAAAGCAGTAAAAACGTATCCTGGAGTTGATGCATTTTCAGACCACAATCGACTAGTAGCAAACTTTCATGTAAAAATGAAATGTTTACAGAAGAAACAAAATGTTGATATAATAAATCTATCCAAAAAAAGATTCATCAATAAAAAATATTTCTGAATAAATTAAAAGAATTGAGAAAGCGAGTACCAGTAGACATTAAGGAAAAAACCTTATCAAACACGTGTAAAAACACAATAACAACAGATCATAGAATCAAAACAATCAAAACATATGATATTCCACAGATGATGCAAAAGAGAAGATTATTCAAAAATTACGATGAAAATAAATGACTTACAAGCTGAGATAAGGGAAATTCGGCAAGCAAAAAAAAATTGGTTAAATGAGCAATTATTAGAAATTATATGTTATAAAACTAAATTAATAAAATAAAATTATAAAGTATTATAAAACTATAAAAGATATATCAAGAGATTTACACTAGATTTGCAATGAGCTAAAATGCAACCGAAGCTCTACATTGCTTTACACGGGATAATATATTAAGATAAGATACGAAGAGAAATATTTTACTAGTAAATTGTATTATATGCAAGAAATACTATAATAATGAAAATATTCTTTTATATAATGCGGAAATATAGCCATTGACAAAGTGTGGAAGAGACGAATACGGTCAGTAGAGCTTCACTTCATGAAAAGATCAAGGATAACTAGGCTGGATAAGATAAGAAATGAAGAAGTATGGAAAAGAGCTGGAGATAAAACACCCATAACTACAAGACTAGAAAATAAAGTTCTTCAATGGTACGGATTTATTCAACCAGGCAGGACGAAAGATCGCCAAAACAATTTTTAATTCTATACAGGAAAAAATGCGTAGAAGAGCCAAACCTGTTTTGGCCTAAAAGGCTTACATGCAAGAAGGACTGGAGTCGACAGAATTAGAAGAATGTCACTGGGAGGGCCAAGAAATATGGAGCTCATAAACGGGAAACTCTTAGGAGTAGAAACCGTTGAAGGTAAGTAAAGAGGGAAGTAGGGAGTAGAAGAGAGCGAGAAAACAAAAGAGAGTTTTCGCTGCCACTGCATCGCGAGGGCTGCTTGCAGCTCAACTCTCTACAGACTCACGACGGGAGTCCTGGAGGGGCGCGTAGTGCGGCGACGGAACAACGGAGACGACAGCGACGGCGCAGGCGAATGCGCCTGCGTCTTCATCACGAAATGGGGCAGCACTCCATCGCGTCATCGCTCCCCGCGGGACACTACTGGCATTGATTGAAGCGATCTCGAAACACACGGGTGTGTCCCGCGGCCCCCGCCCCGCGCCACGGGCCCTAAGCGCCGCGCCACGCGTCCCCGCCCCACGCCCCGCGATACGCGCCCGGCGTCCCGCTCCCCGCGCCCCACGCCCCGCGCCACGCCCTGCACCCCGCCCACGCCCTGCGCCCGCCCACGCCGTGCGCCCGCCCCGACTTGCGATTCGCGCCCACGCCACGCGCCGCGTCCCGCCACTCCCAGACGCCTCCAGTCGCCCCAAGACGCCCTCAGCCGCCTCCAGCCACCTCCAGCCGCTTCCAGCTGCCCCAAGACGCCCCAGCCGCCCTAGCCGTCTCCAGCCACCTTCAGCCGCCTCTAGCCGCCTCCAGCCACCCCCAGCCTCCTCCAGCCGCCCCAAGACGCCTTCAGCCACCCCCAGCCGCCTCCAGCCACCCCAAGACGCCTCCAGCTACCCACAGCCGCCTCCAGCCACCCCCAGCCGCCCCAGCTGCTCCCAGCCGCCCAGCCGCCCCCAGCCGCCCCAGCCGCCCCAGCCCCAGCGCCCCAGCCGCCCCAGCCGCCCCAGCCGCCCCCAGCCGCCCACAACAGCCTCCAGCCGCTCCCAACAGCCTCTAGCTGCTCTCAACAGCCTTCAGCCGCCCCCAACAGCCTCCAGCCGTCTTCAGCCGCCCCCGGCCACGACACACCCAGCCGCTCCCAGCCCCCTCGGCCACGACCGCCCTCAGCCACCCCCAAAACATTCTTCCTTTTACCGCATGTCATATTTGCCACAAACCAAAATTTTGGTTTAAATATGGAAAATGTCACCCGAACGTTTCTTAAATTATTTTTGATACATAATATAATGAAGTCATATTATAATATAAATAAGTCATATTTTCTCTTCGAAATAAAAATGCATAGAGTAAGAGGTTAACGATAATATATCCACCTCTTATCTTTCTTTCAAAAAGAACAATTTCAGAACCCAATGGCTATCCACACGTCAAAAAGGACTTAAGGATTGTTTTTTCTAACGCGCCTTCATCACGCGTTCAAAACTAACGTTAAAGAAACATAATTGGAATAGCGGTCAGTATCTATGCGAAGAATTGAACACGAATTACCTACGTGTTCACAATGCCTGATTTTGGGCAGCTATTACTTCTGCTTCCGATTCTTGCTTCATTCTTCGCCTTTTAAGAAATAGATATGATTTTTTTGTTGATCTGTATCTTGTTCATCCTTTCAAATATTGTCCATTTAGATATGGCCTCTTTGTAATTCCTTTCACATACATTGAGTCTCATATTTTATACAGCAACAGCCAAGTAGCAACAGCAATTCAGTGTGTAATTCTGCGTGTCTTATATTTTTTTGCAATGTTTCTTGACAGACTATAATGCCTCTATTCGCTATTCTTTACGTCAGCTGTAATGACCAGCCTCAAGTGTAGATTATTTGATGGGTGGCGACATTATTTTCTAATCCCTTGCGTCAGGAGGCTTCAATTTGTCTGAGTAAGGCGATGCCATACCATCTAGTAACATGAAATTTTGTAATGTGACATAGCGCCTTGCGTAGATAAGCATACACGTTTCAGGTATCCTGTGTAAATTTCTGTTAAACAAGTCATCTGTAACAGGTATGTTCTCCTTAATATGTTCTATAATAACTATTAAAACCCGAAATATTTTTGTACCATAGAATTAGACTATAGATTAAAAATTTTGATGTGATCGAAATGCTGTTCTTTTGCATTCCTTTTGGGACGTAAGGGCCACAATTTTTCACTGGTTTGCCAGAATAATTTTGTTAATTTTGTTTTATTCAAATAGGACCACAGAAGTTTTACTTCGTGAGGATCGTTTAAAAATTTTGACAGTGAATTTCACGGTATTTGTTTTGCTTCAGTTGCCAAGTACTTCATGCGCACATACACGATATGTGATACTTTCTGCATATTGACTTAACAAAGCAACACATACACCACTTATCGCCTTTCGACATGTGTGGTAGTGTAGTGTATGTCAGAGTGTGATTGTAAGCGAGAGGAGAGAACGTGAATGAGGCAGGAAAGTTTGCTCGCGATCCGTGTCCCGTTTGTTAAAATACTGCTCCGTTATTCGCCTGGTACCTACAGAAGAAACCGCGGAAAACTATCTATCAGAGAAGACGACCCCTATAATTCTCCTTCACAGAGTTGGACTCAGCTTTGTTGCCAGTGTGGAAAAACCACTACTGCCAAGGCTCAAACCCTAATTTCTTCTGGTCAGAGAAACTGCAGTGGCTACAGTTATTGCCCCATTGCCTTACAGTTATTGTAGTGTCGTAGTGATCTCGGACCGAAGGGTCGCGAGTTCGAGTCTTGTTTCGGGCATGGTTGTATTTGTGTTCGTCCTTTCCCCTTATCATCATAATTTCGTTTCATCTTCATAGTTACCATAACGTTAACTTCAATAGTGGTCGCCAATGGCCTAGATGTTAATGCAACCTTAAATAACAAAAAATAAGAAGAATGCTCTTGACATTGTGTTGGAAAACATATGTTGAAAAGTTTCAAATATTGCATCATTAGCAAACGCTTACGTTTCCTGTGGGCACGTTGCAGAGCGCTTCTTGGCGACCATTCGTTGTGTACAAGGATCTCGTCCCTTCCTTGCCTTTGGGCGTCGGGAAGGGTGATGCGGACGGCGCGACCTTTCTTTACTGTTCTCAAAATAACATCGTCGGTCGACGCCGTGGGTGAAAAAGCCGGCAGTCGACCAACAGAGGAACCATTGCCTCCCAGACAACTTGGTTCGTGCCAGCAAGGTAGATGTCGTACACTGAGTCCACCCCCATTCGGCAAATAAAATCAAAGAGGAAGAGGAAACAGAAGAAAAGACAACCAGTTGTAAGTAAATATAGAGGAAAAGAAAAACAAGAATGCGAAAGAAGTTGAGAAGATAAGCCACTTTTTTCTGTAACACGAGATCGGACGTCGTACCTTGCCCAAGATTCTTTGTTTGCAGAATGCCATCTTTCAAAGTGAGAAGAGAATAGAACCCGTCGCCGTTTAGATCGGTCTGGCGCCTCCTCTGAAGATAATCCGAAGTATCCTCGGCATCACCAAGGAAAAAAGTAGCAGGTATACTGAGAACTTTAAAAAGGTTTTTTATCAACGTTCATAACAAAACACCGAACGTAGCAAACAGAGAGGTCATGTCTTTGAGAAAATATTTGACCAGTAACACCGCAGAAACAGCTTCTCAAGTACTAAGTTTACGGCCTTTTTGGCACATTTTAATGTATACTCTTAGCCATCTCTGTCATTTTAATTTTATTGCTTTACTTCGTTATAAAAGGAAGTATTTTATTCGCGCGCCGGAAATTGGCGATTTTTTAACAGATGAACTCTTATTGCCGGGACCTAGTACCAAAAATATTGATAAATATTCTTCCTGTAATGTTGTAAATTACTTACTTGAACACGCTGTGCAGTCAGAATCTATGTTTTGTGGGTCCCTGATAACGAAAATTCGATTCACGACGAAACAACCATTCGTCTGTCTGTTTGATCGTCCGTTGGTCCGTCCCCCGGTCCGTTCATCCTTCTCTCCGTCTGTCCATTTAATTGGCATAAGGATACGGATACATTTAAACGAGAATAATTACTACATGGCTTAAAATTATAGAACATTAGAAAATAACTGTGTTGCTGATAAACGGCACGCCTACACAAGAATTCCGTTTTTCTGATTTAGTAATTTGCAATTGGAAAGAAAAAATGTCTGTGCATGAATATAAATTTTCAATTTATAGGAATCGGTTAAAAACGATACAACGATTAAATAATCTTTACGCACAAATTTTACGAAAGTGACATAATACCCATAATATGGTGCAAACGTGAGCCCACTTTGAGTTTCACTAGCGGTTAAACGGCGGAACATCTCCACAACGACGAAGTGTAGAAACGACCATTCGAGGATCGCAAAATAAAACGTAATGAGCTGAAGGCGTAAGCGACCAATATTGCACTTTTTCAGACTTCTTAACTCCGTAATAACAAGGATCGTCGTAACGACTTAGTCGATCGAAGCTTGGCGTTTGGGCTAAACGTGAATGACTGTCGTTAAGTTTAACGATCAAGGTGAAACCCCTCTTTTACTGTGAGTCGGATGCGAAATCTCGTGTTGCTCGACGAGATAAGGCTTGATCTGCCCATTGGCTGGATCACAAACGAATATCTGGGTCGAGAAGTACGAAGAAAGACGGAGGGTCCGCCTTGATCATAATCCTGTAAACTTTCAAAACCTTTGGTCGTGAAAGCTTTTTTTAGGACGAGGCTTTTTAGCATGAGCACGAAATGGGAAAGCTGGAGTTCATCCTCCACCTGCAGGGATTTCGATGCTTGAAAGTGCGGAAACTGCCTGGGGTTGCAGGTTCATAGTTGCCAATGCCAAACGCCACGGCCCAGGGGGCCATGCATTTACGGTAGTAATACACGGCATCGTTAAACGCTCGTATCCCATTGTTCGACGAATATTAAGCAATGTAAAATTCTCCGAAATACATTTTATGGGCCATTAAAATCTCTGTAAAGTCCACACATTATTCTGTCACGTCGGGAAACAAAAGGCCACCAGCGAACAAGTCGTCGGATTCAAAATTCCCCACATCCTCATTACTCTTCAACGATTTGTGAAGCTTCACTTACGGAATACTTAATAAGAAGGGTTGTTCTTACTGTTATCTTCCTGTCATCTTTGCAGACGTATACCACAAAATTAGATTTCTTATCCGTTATTCCGTCGTAAAAATGCTCTCAAAGGATGTATTTAAGCTTCCTACTTTTTTTTAAAGAAAAGCTAATTAGTGTTATACGTATACTATCTCATTGACTGTCTCCACTAATATGCTTTTAATACTGTGTATATTTAAAAAAAATTGGTATTGATTATGGCCAGAATTATTTTAGGTCAGGAAAAACGCATTATATTGCCCAAGCATTAAATGCGGGCAAGGAATTTTATTTTGCAAGAATTGCATAAATATACACGGTGGAAGTAAGTAATCAAATGAAGTACATCTATTAGTTCATTAATAATAATACTTTTTTTAAAACTTTATTTTTTGTCAAAGTTGAGTTGAAAAATTGGAGGCAAAAATGTAACGCAACAGGTACACAGTTACGTATGCTTTTATATATTCTATATTTTTCCATATGGTTCTTTTCAGCTATCAAAATGTCACAATAGATAAATTGTACTATCTTAAAACACCTCTATAAATCCATACAATCTATCGATGGCTCAACCCAATTGATTGGGGAACATTGAAATGTACTTCTACAATTTGGCACAGTACGTGAAATCACTAACACACACACACAAACACACACACACACACACACACACACACACACACACACACACAGAGGAAAATATTTATTCAGACTGATACAATACATAGCTTCTCTTTCTATTCGCCAAATTCAATTTCAGTAATTTTAAAACATGACTTTCACAGCTCTTGTCATCTTTTACTTTTACATATTACGGTCTAAAAGTTTGTTGCGTGCATCTTCAAATAAAGGAGCTTATTATTATAATTGCCAATGCCAAACGCCACTGCCCAGGGGGCCATGCATGTGCACGTGCATGTGTAACAATAGCTGTTGCGGGTAAATATTTTCTGAGTGTATCATCATTAGCATCAAAATCTAGAACTGGTTCCTGTGAATTTTACGTATTACACTTTCTCAAGAGTGTTAAAAATAATTCATACATTGCAAGGAGATGACATTCCAAAAATAATGTATCCGTTTTATGTTGGAGAATATTTTTTACAATTTTCCGAAACAAAAATTTTACAGTCTTTATTTTGATAGCGTTTTGTTTCTCCATTCAAGTTCAAATAAACGACGTCCATGTTATCGAATGAGAATCCCTTGTTAATTGATACTGTTGAACCCGTTTACATTTTCGTAGTCACAGAGCAGCTAGGAATGCATCGAGATACTTTTCACGTCACATTTGCAACTGCACTATTTGCCACATTTATGTTCATCAATGTGATAAACATGTAGTTACAAGACCACAAATCAATGTACTAAGTATTCTATTGCAGAAAGATATTTAAGTATTCTAGAAGACTTTCAGTGATCAAAAGTCTTTATTTCATTTTTTCTCATTCATAAAATATTCTAACCGGTAAATTATAATCGTATATTGTTCACAAATTTATATTCTGTACGTAATAATTACATCCTCTAACTCCTTGTGTGGTCAGAATCCACGTTTTGTGGCTCCTCGATATCAGAACTTCGATTTACAGCAAAATGTCTGTCCTCTTTGTCTATGGTCTAAGATAGCACCAAACGCTTCAGACAATTTTCTTCAAAATTGATAATTCCTGATCGATTTGACCCATCTTGATGCTCTGAGAGGATTTTCTACACTAGCTGCAGAGCTAAGTCGCATTCAGCCGCCGTCCGAAGGAGAATTCTAGCGGCCGGCTGCTCTGATCGGTAGTTTTCCGTGGTTTCTCCGATCAACACCAGATGAATGCCGGAGAAGTACCCTAACAAATGATCGCGGATCGCGTGCGATATTTACTTCCTCTTCCTTGCTTTCCTCGCCCCTTTCTGGCACCCACTTACGCTTACATGCAGTGCGCTACCACACATATCAGAAGACTGATTGGGAGCTTGGAGCTTGTCCCGGCTGGTGTGATGCCACTCTAATCGGAGATACCTGGTTCAGGAAAATCCATGTAAGCCGACGTTCGTCGGTGCCGGATCTCACCATCAAGCGGAAGTGATTATTGTCACCTTCATCGATAAAAGCATGCACTACATTTATAGGAATAATGACCTTAGCAGTTGACGCGCTCGAAATTACTAATCAATCGACACATTTTTGAATACGGTAATGTACAATTTTTCCCGAATATGAGAAGTTTTCCCGTAAATTAGCATGATATAGGCATTTAAAAAAATATTTTCACAAAATTGCCTCCAATTTCTTCTAAAAATATTTTTCCGAATATAACAAAGGACTCTAAAAGTGGGGCAGATTTGATTACCGGCAAACTCAGTATTTTCGAAACTAAAAAAAATCATCACTGCAATATTTTAAATTTCATGATAGAAGTTGTATTCTCAATCAAACCTGTTGAAAGCACAGATCTTTATATAAGATTATGTACAATTGTTAAAAAATGGTAGTTTTCACGTAATTTTTGCTTGATGTTCATGCAGTTAATAAAAACACTCGAAAACAACAGCAAATATTTTCCCACGCACCTAGCAAAAGAACGATTAGAAAAGGCGCATGACTCATTTTCGTTGGTCTTTGAATTTTCGAATATTGCAAAAGTTATAAATAATAAGAGAAAGTAAGTACAGAAGTAGCAACACTAATTTACAATGTTTTTAAATAAACATGTTTATACACTTAAGAACTAAAGAGTTAAATTACCTCCATGAGAAAATAATAGATTTTTCCCATACTCTACCCTCGCAATATTTTCCAAGTCGAAATCTAGTCAGGAATATACGAGCGTGTAAAGTAATTATAGTCGATAAAGAGCCCCAACACATACGGCCTACTTTCCAACAATATTCACACTCTGGCGGCGGTGCTCGAGAAAGTCTGAAGTTCCCGATAGAGGCCCACACACTTGGGCACGGAGCACGAGCATGAAACAAGAGCTAAACTGCGGTCCGCCAGGTACGTGCGGCCACCCAGCCGCGAAGTGAGTGCTGGAGGAAGAGGGAACGAGAGAGACTGGATGGGTGGGGGGACGGGGGTGTTGAACTTCGTCTGAAACGGACAATGGGCCCAGAGGCAAAACGCTGCTCGCTTGCCGCGACACCCGCCCTTGCAGTCCCTGGCGATCCCCACCCCCAAACCATGTGGCTTCTGAGGGCGGCTCCAGTCTACAACAGCGCTCCAACCACTCCTCCACTGCCGTTCTTATGTTTTTCCACTGCGGACGCCGAAATTGGTTACGAGTACCATCAAATCAGCTTTCTTCATTACAGTCATCCCTTTTACCGTTTCCTGCATCTGTTTCACTTTTTATTTATTTATTTATTTATTTTACGTTTAAAAAACAGTTAAAAACTGCGTATGATGTGCTATGGGGAAAAGTGAATTGTGTGCACATTTTCAAAATTCTGTGATCCCTACACTAAGTCACTTACTACTTAAATTTTGAAGAAAAAACCTTTCATTTCGTCATGCATTGCATTCGTTGATTTCACCATCTCGTCCATCGTTCAATCCATCCCCACCAACGTCCCAGCAATCCCGTTCTACCTCAGACATCTATGCCTTTAACATTACATACATCCACTCTACCAATACATACATGCATCTCACCATCACATACATACATCCAACCGTCCATTACATTCATCCATCCCACCTTCAAATTCATTTATCGCATCACATGCATCCAATCAACCCTCACATCCATCCATTCCATTAACATATCCAACCATTCCACCATCACATCCATCCGTTCGACCATCACATCCATCCATTCCTTCACATTGATCCGTACCAGTTTCACAATTATCTCTGTTATCACACCATCCCTTTTTAAAGTGCCAAGTTCTGACCGAAGAATTTTTACTTTTTCATTTTTGCAGCAACAAAGCAATACACTTCCCCACTTTTGATAGACGTTTGAGTCTGCTTGCAAAAAACGTGATACCACCAATCTTTTAAATAATAAAGCAAGTTATAAACAATGCACACAGTCGCTAATAATCAAGCTGATGCGACTGTAAATAAATTAAATTTCAAAAACCTGTCTACTACTAAGGTCATTAGTTCTGTGAGAGTAGTGCATGTTATTTCCCAGAAGATGGCTGTTTTTCTCTCTCGTTCGCACCTCATACCCGGCACCGACCTACAAGTCGACTTGCGAGGTTTCCTACTCCAAGTGTCTCCACCAATGGGACTCCGCCCAAACCGGACCAGCTGTAAGCTCCCGACTGGTCTCCTGGAACTCGTAGTAGTGTAATACATTTAAGAGTATGTGTGTAAATGGGGAGGAATGGATAAGAATGAGGAAAGAGTAATCGTGCGCGGTCCGTGACTCATGCGTTAGGTTACTGCATCAGCATTAGCCTCGCACTGATCGGAGAAAGCATGGAAAACTACCGATGAGATCTGATATTCGCTAGAATTCCTCTGCAAAGCGCGTCTGAATTCGTCCTAACCATATACCTTGCGTTGAAAATCCGCTGCCGTCAGGACCAAAACCCCAAAACCTTTGATTAGAGGTGCTACAGTAGCAATAGCTGGTGACCTGAGCAACCTCAGCCGATATCATTGCGTAGAAAGAGTAACAAGAACAGTATTCTTTTGGTTATTACAGAATATTTAATGTGAGCAGAAACATCTTTACTATATTTATTGAAGTGATTATTGAGGCGACAGTAAAAGAGGGGAAATTGACATTGATTGAGAGAACCTACCAAATTCTGTGAAAAGCTCGTCAGACATGCGGTCGACGTATCTGAGCACAATATTAACTCCAAATGTACAGCATGTCGATCGATATCGACTGTCGAAATTAGTTGAATAATTTGCGAACCAAAGACCAGCTTTCTCTGTATTTTCATGCCACCACCCAAAATTAGGTCACAGAATTGAGTTGCAGGGACAAAAAACAGAGTATTCTGAGAGAGGAGTAAAATACAATCATTGATTGAAGTTGGAATTCATCAACGAATTTATTTTAAAAAAACCTTTCATTTGTAGGACAATATCCAAGCCTTCACTATTTAGTTAATTGATAAATATTTAATCAAAGAAATATCTTACATATTTCCAATTGCTCATTTGATTGTTCTCGTAATATCTTAGTACTCAGAAAGCTTAGTATTGAAGTACTACACCCGATTTAATTTCGTGCAGACATTTTGTACTGACACGTCTTGTACTGACAATACAATACATAATATGCTCAATACTTATTGTGTTGTAAAATTCTTTTCCTACACATTTCAAGTGCAGACACACTTGAAACGTTATTTCACAGTGAACTTTATTTCAAGAATGTAAGAGAGAGTAAACGAGAGAAATACAAAAGAATCTGCCTTTTGTCTATCAAAAATACCACAGAGATATAGAAACTACTGAATTTTGCTGTCAAGTTTAAAGAATTTCAATGTTATTTCAATAGTAGTAGTTTCAATATATTTTGTTCTATTGATTATATTTTTATAAAATTATTGGTCGAATATATCTGCATATTCACTATTTTGAGAGCATAGAAATATGATCCCTAATCAGCAACACCAACTTCCGAAATTATTGAATAAGAACATTTCCTTTTTAAAGAATATTGCAGGACAATTGTTTCCTCTTGTAAATACTCAAGATGCTCAATGTTATCTCATAAAATAAAAGTGAGACGTGTAAACGCGCAAAGAGTTTGCGAAATACACAGAACGATTATCTCGTTCTACTAGCAACAATTGCACTAACTGTCGAGAGAAAGGTGATGTACGAGGAAAAGACGAAGGTACCGAATCGGTACCGATTTATTATTATTATTATTATTATTATTATTATTATTATTATTATTATTATTATTATTATTATTATTTAAACTTTCAACTATTAATAGTTAAATTGTTGGGAAGGGATTCTAAAACTCAAGGAAGCGTGAGCAAATGATATTCTCTCCCATACGTCACATACAGTTTTTTACTGTTTTTGACAACGTAAATATCTAAAAAAAATTAAAAAATATGCAGAAGTTAACGATGAAATGACATGATTGTGGCGAATGGAAGGAGCAGTCGAATACCCACCCACGTGCGAATTGAGTTGCAAGCGGCGGCGTATGCGGAGGCTGTGGAATAAGTGGATGGAAGTCTGTAGGAAGCGTGCAAAAAGCCTGAACGATAGCATGAATGATAGCGTTGTCCAAGCGGGAACGATTGCCAGATCGAAAGCGTGGACTAAAGCGTGTACGATAGAGGGAGCAAAAGAGTGAACGACAGCATGAACGAAAGCTTGACCAAAAGTATGTACGGAAGCGTGGAAAACCGGTTGATCGACAGCGTAAATGAAAGTGAGGACGACAGCATGAACCAAAGCGTGGACGACATAGGAGACGAAAGCTGGGACAAAACAGTGGATGAAATCGTGGACGAAAGCGAGGTCGGCAGACGAGACGGATTCGAACTCGGATGCAAAGTCTGAAGCAGGTGCAGTAACTTTATCAGAAAGGAGATTGAAGTGGATGTGGAGTTGGCAGAGCATGCGTAATTGCAAAGACGAAAGCAGGGACATACGTGTGGACCTATGTGGTAAAGAACGCAGTACAGACATGTTGTCATAAAGTACAGGGAGACAGCGTGGGCTAATTTCATTTCGGACACCATATACACTAGACATGTGTTTTATAATAATATTTTGTAACTGTTGGCTTACAGTTTTAAAATAATATACATTCATAATGTAAATATTCAATAAGAATTGGCTAGATTAATACTGGTAATTCTTTTGATTGCTCTTAGCAAAATTAGCAAATAAGAGTTGGATTTGGAAAAGTCACGGCCCCTAAACTGTGACCCCGGGATCCCCGGCGCAGTAGCGTGGGTGGGGTATGAGAAAGTTGGGTGTGGAGTGAGAGGCGGGGGAGCGCCAAGGTCTCCGTGGCGAGCTGGGGCGGGGAGGAGGCGTGGCCCGAAGCTGCCGCAGGGAGCGCGTTCTCAGAGTGAAATTCGAGACCCGGAGAGACTGCGAGCGCCAGCGCGCCCGGGCCACCGAGCGCCGCCGGCTAAGACGCTCATATGCCGCGAAACGGTGCGCCCCCCACCTCGCTTCCTGGAAGCAGGCTTCGCGCTTGTCGGGAAATCGGCGACGCTGCGGGGAGGCAAGGCCTTTGTTCCCGGAAAGTAACATTCAGTGAGTTGGAAATACCGTGTTGTTCCTGGAAAACAATATATATATATATATATATATATATATATATATATATATATATATATATATATATATATATTGTTCTCAGTATTTTTCGCGTAAAATAAAAATAAAATAAATACTGAGGTCTGAAACATTAAAATTCAAGGTTCTCTCTATACTTTTTGATGAAATTATTTCCATGTCCATTTTGGGTTTATGTATAAATAGTACCGTTAAATACACATCCGGGGATAGATGTACAAACCTAAATAAATTGTGTTGTTTTAATTTTTCGGTTTGTTGGGCATTTGCCACAGGATTGCTGCCACATGACAATATAAGTTGTTCGTCTACAATGACATTCTCACGAGGATTGTACGCTTTCTATCAGTTCTTTGCAAAGTTCTTTGCAATGCGGAACTGAAAAGTTCACAGTTATCTGTTTGCAGCCTTTGTTTTTATATTCGCCTCAAATCCTAACTTTTATCATATCTCTGAATCTTGAAATGTTATAGCCGCCCAAGCAATTGACGAGCCGAACATACAAATTATTTATTCTTGCACAGAGTAATAGATTCATGAACGCACCAAACTCTTTCTTTGTCACATTGTGCCACTACATTTTCCCAGTTATATCCACTTTATCCGTTTCAGCAATTGTACAGCGCACAATCTTTTCTTTCATTAGCCGTGAAACAAAGAAAAACATCATTCAGTGTGCAAACTTCAATGTTTTTTTAATGGTGTGACAAGAAAATTTAAAAATATTCTGACACTTTACAACGAGTATTAATATTATCCATTTTACATCGCAATCACTGTGTCTATAGAAGAGACATGGAGGTCTATCGTAATCTATTTACTTCCTCTATCTTCATTTTGGCCGGTTCCGGAGGGGTCATTTTCATCACAGTCACTGAATGTATCAATATTACTGATCTCAGAGTCATGCAGTACTCATTCGATTTTTCTTCGTGAAACATTGTCTTACGCGGCTGACAAGATATTACTTCTAAATATAAAATTTTAGTCAAGTGAGCATATCAATCCAGTTCCTAGAAGACGCGTACTAGCATGTAGAATCAATTTGAGAAATAATGAAATGAAGGTGCCAAAACTTCGTAACTAGCTGACCACGAGTTTATTGGAAGAACATCTCATCCCATCATTTTCAATACCCTCCAGGCAAATGTGCAAATTATTTATCACTTTTCAGATCATTTCAGACTCACAATTACAAGAAAGTAATTGAATTCTTTCAATAAATGTCTTTCCAAAGCCTCTTCGCTTCTGACATGCGTATGTGCTCATACAGGCGCCATTTCTTAAGCACGACAATTTTAATAAAACCGTTTATTTTCTAAAAAATATGATAATATCTTAAAAAAGATTGCACATTAGAGAAGAAAAAGATGGAAGAATACAGTGAAGGTCATATCTCAAGATGAAATAGTTACCAAGAATTGTTTAAGTAAAAGGAACTGGGCTTCAAAGGCCCCGGGGTTAAGGGAGAATCGGTAGATGATAATAAAATGTTTACAAAATTGTTGCAGAAGAAGCACAAGTACATTATGAAATATGATAATCATATTATTAAAAAAGACCCTCTGGTAGCGTGTTAGCTATCTGTGAGGAGGTCTCAGGTTCGATTCCCGGCCGGGACAAAAATGAAGCTGTAAATAAATATCGCCCAATAAAAATAAATAAAAATAAAAATCGTCTCAGTTTCTATAGCTGGGTGACGAGAGAAAGCTCAGACAGGCCAATTAAGCTAGTTACGGTGATGTGAATTTATCAATCTCACCACATGTCTCCTTTACTTGTATAAACTTAGTAAACTTTGAGTATGTGAAACAATAGTTATAATTACTTACCCTATCTGAAGAAAATAATAAACTCCATTTTCTTTCTACGCCATATCTTAAATTTTTCGTCTCTTTCAATGGGCAAATTACACCTAGAAGTTGGCGACAGACTGTCAAGAGGTAGGTCTCAATTTAGAAAGAAGCAGAGATTTAGAGATACTTCGCAGACAATACTAAATTTCATTCTCGCCTGCGATCCTACCCCCTTCCCCCGTTGCTCTCGCACTTCCGTCTGGGTGGCCCGGCTTTCCTCACGCTGGGGGAGAGGAGGACAGAAAAAAGTACGCCGAAGTTGCAGCGGAAGCCAGATATTCCGGCTAGATGGGGAAAGTCAAAATAGGCTGCATTTTTATGGAAATGATGTCCGCGCGGATCGTATTCAAAGGCAGGAGCATGCCTGTAGAGGAAGGAGACGGAAGACTGGGAGGGAAGGAAGGGAAAAAGAGAAAAAGTAAAGGAAATACATTAGTTGGGAAAAGGAAATGGTCATGCACCTATGTACCGAATAAGGGAAGAAGTTAAGACTGGATGTTCAGGAAGCAGAAAAAAAGCAAGAAAGTAGGAAGCAGAAAGAGAGAAAATATATATATATATATATATATATATATATATATATATATATATATATATAAAAGAGAGAGAGAGAGAGACAAACAAAGGGAACGAAAGAGAGAGAGCCAGAGTCAAATAATATTATGAAACTAAAAATGAAGAATAGCATAGCATCTAGTAACTATCTTAGGAATCTTCAAGTTGATGAAAAGAGATTGAGGAATATTACGTACGAGGGAAAAATTTAGTCGAAAAAAAGATTGATAAGTTAAAGAAAATTAACAGCCTAATTTGTGGGAAATAGAGGAAACCATGTGCATTAACGACGAATTAACCATTCTGATATTCATATGCGGGATGGAAGAGGAAGCCAAATAAATTGCGTGAAAAGAAGCAAAAAGTAAATGAATAGAACACTTCACTAATCGTTTTTCAAATATCATTCGATGGTAATGTAAATGCTCTACAAAATTCCGACATAATTAGGTACATTAAATGGAGGTTACTGTGGCTAGGTTACGTATCTCGTGCAGATTAAAATGCGCAAGTACATCCATTTATTTTTAATATAAATCTTTATTAGGTTTTGATTCGAAATTTTTAATACGAAAGTGTTCTACAATTATAGTACAAAGAACCAATAAATCCTAGACAACATTAAAAATGTACAATAAGAAGCTAAAATTGTATTAACTCGATTTTTGTGTATTTAATTTATCATGCATTCACTGGTATTTGCGATTCAATTTCTCTCTAAATTCTGCACGTGCAACCATCTGCCAGTGTAGTGTGGCACTGAATTGTTTCCATTTGCGGAGGTGAAATGGCTGTGGTGGTGGAGACATTGCCTTTACACCCCCAAAGGTCCTTGTGTGGGTGTCTCTCCGGGAACTCAACAGCAGTAACTCGTGACCTCTGGCCTTCGTATGCCCACCCTAGGGAAGGCGGATAGTCCCAACCGTAACAAAGGAGCCACCTAAAGGCCCTAACTGCTTCCGACCTCCGCGTGCCTGGTAAGACTAGAGGAACACGCAAAGACACTGATCAAAATCAATTTCTGTTAATATAAACAATTCAATGCGATTAAGGAGGACATATGCTTATTCAAATTTATTTTCGTGGATTCTCAAAAATATTTTACGTTTTCGGGATATAGTGACGTTGCAAGTATTCAGTTCTACAGCTAATGAAGAACAACAAGTTTTATTTTGGCAAGTAACAAAAATTGCCATAAAAATATAATAAGCCATTAGTTGTATTAGAATAATTAGGTTTACTACAAAATATGTAAAAAAGAATTTCTTTACTTTTAGAGATTTCGTTAACGACTTGTGACTTTGGTTAAAATAGTCGGAATTATGCATTTTCCAAGTGATCTAGAACGCGAAACTTTTGAAACCTTTGAAACCTTAAAAGAAATCACACATTAAAGCAGACAAAGCAATGTCATTGAAAAAAATGATAATTAGACTTCCAACATTGTTATATGACATATCATTCTAAATCCCATTAAACAACTGAATAGTGGTATAATGCTCTTGCGAAGGAAACGCTAACATCAATGCAGTAAATGTGTTTGTCGATATAGAAGAGCTCGTTCAAAAGATAAAACATTTTAAACGGTCTCTTTCTCTTCAATGCGAACAATGCAAATAATTAAAAAACTACATTAAATGAAATTTTACAGACAATGTGTCATATTTACGAATCCTAGTGGACTCCATAATTTTTCACACAATATGCGAATTACGAAATAGGCGCTAATAAGCAACTCGCAAAGAAAATAGCAAGTGAAGTATTGCTTTCAAAGAGCCCAGACCAAAGAAGATCCTGATATGTAAGTCAGAAATTAAACCACGAACGGATCCGAGGTCATAAATCCAGAACCAAATTGTAAACCGGCGCACAAATCAAATCGGAATTTGAGCCGAGTACGGTCGGTAAACCAATAGGAAATGAATGTGTGCTTGATACGAGAATCTCATTATCATTGGCGCGGCCAAATGAGTTAGTGACGCGGTGCGGCTCGCATGCGCCCCCTCGCACAGACGCGCAACGCGGCGAGCGGCGGCCGGGCCGGAAGTGGAAGTGGAAGCGCCGGACGCGAAACGTCGCCGCAGTGGGCGTCCACCGGCAGCGGAAGCCCATGGACACCGGCGCTACCGACTTGAGTAGCTCACGGCGTCAACTGATGTCACGACAGTATCTCCGAACGGGAGGCCCTGGAGTGACTGAGAGGTCCTTAGTTGCTCTAATCGGGCGTTTAACGTGGTTTCTCCGATCAACACCAGGTGAATGCCAGAGCAGTACCCTAACAAACGGGCGCGAACTTTCCTTCCTCATCCTTGTCCTATCATTATCCCTTAATCACAAACACACACACACACGCTTATATACCCGGCCCTACCACACATGTCGGGGGACCAGTTGGGCTTGTCCTGACTAGGGTGGGACCTTTCTGGTGGGAGAGGGCTGGTGGGCAAACTCCGCGAGCCGACGTGTAGGTAAGCGCCGGATCTCATCGCTCTGTGGGGGAAGATCACCGCCTTCTCCCGCGATAAAAACATGTACTACCCTTACTGGATTAAAGACCTTAGCAGTTGACGCGCTGGGAATCACCTATCAATCAATCAGCGAGCGCTTGTGGCGCAGAAGACCAAGGCGGTTCATGCAGGCGAGGCGCGATGGAGTGATCAAGAAAGTATTGATTCCGAGCGCATCAACTACCGACGTTATTAATCATATTTATTTTAATATTTTAACATTCGATTACTATTCTAAAAAATGCGTTATTGCTATCATTATAACTGCCCCTTATATGATAAAAAGTCTATAATATTTCGAATTTATATATTAGTATTAGAAATGATGTGGACAAGTAGAACTAATCTTCCATTTACTTTTTTAATAACAAAAAATACAAAATAGCTAGTCACATCTTATAAAAAATATTGTGAAAATAACTTGTTAGATTCTAAAAAATACACATGTTTTACACTATACGAAACATTCTGCAGTAATAATGACTAAATGGAAATATAAATAACAAAGTCTAAAGAACAACTACGTCACAGTCCTACATGTACGCTTGCGGAAATTTCAATCTCCAGGTATCTCCACCAGCGGGGCTCAGCCCTAGCCGCAACAAACTCTAAGTTAACGACTGGTATCCCGACATGTGTAGAGCATGTAACTGAATCAGTGGGTGTAATTGCGCGTCGTCTGTGGCTCGTTTGTTATGGTACTGCTCCAGAATTTGCAAGGTCTTGATAAAAGCATGAAAAAGTATTGATCATAGTGCCCGAAGCCATATCTAGAATTCGCCTCCAGTCAGCGGTTGAATTCGACTCGGTTATCTACAGGGGTCTGATAAGTGACTTTTTTTGGATAGTTGTAATTTCTTTATTTATGGGCCATTATTTTACAATTAATTTCATTAGAAAATGTGATTCTTGAGGTTTAGTCTGACACCTTTTTAAAATCTCCACATGAGTTCTAGCATTCTCAATGCAAATTTCAAACGTACGTTCGATGCTGCTGCCCGGAGCACGGTTCGTGGAATATTGGTAAACATATACGCTAACACGTAAACGTGTCGGTATTGTTGCTTTATGCAACATGGGCAATGTTCACCCATGTTGATTCATCCAGGTTCTTTGGTTTTTGTTTGCAAACACCCTCTTTAGTCGCACCTCCTGGGAAAAATTCGAAAGGCTTTAAATCAGGGCTGCGAGAAAGCAATTCATATGCACCACTTCTACCAATCGAACGACCTGGGAAATGATCATGCAGTCATTCGGGTACATCATTTGCAAAGTGTATAGGTGCTCCGACCTGAGTGAAGTGAAGCTGAGGGTTGTTCCACATTGAAATGACGGCCATACAGTGATTTTCTAGGGCTTCGCAAGAACATTTCACGAACTCTGCTAGCATTCTCTTATTTCCGCGAAGTTGATGGTCTTCCTGATCTACTTGCATCGGTGATACTCCCTGTTGTTAGTAATTTGGAATGGCATTTTGAAACTGCTTTTTTACATCCAGTGTTTCATCGATTCGTCGTTCACCCCTTCACCACCTTTGTACTTGCACCACGGATCCCCAGACCTCATAACCAGGTGCTATTCTGGCCCGCTCTTCGACAGTCAACAAAGGTGGTATTTTTCAACTTAAATGTAAGAATAAACGTGTTAAACAAAACCTGAAGGACTGCTCTTTCTCTCAGATTTGTTTGCAAAACATTGATTCATAAATTAAGAAATTGTAGCTATCCAAACATAGAGAGTGAATTATCAGACATCCTGTAGTACTGCTAAATCCGCCATCGTCGGGACTAAGCCTCAGATCTTCCGGTCAACGAAGCTGCAGAGGCAATGACATTGCGGCTTAGACAACGCATCCGGATAAATGAGGGCGTGGGTAAGAAGACTAGAAGGAACAGAATTGGATCGGGAGAATGCGATGGAGAAGATGCGGAAAAAGTAGTGATAGCGGGGCGGCGGTGGCTAGACGTGGCCGATAGATGTCGAGGGCGAGAAGAAGGCTTGTGAAATGACGGGGGTAAGAGGGAAGAAGGCTGGGGTGAGCGCGGGGGCAGAAGTGGGTGTGGCGGCGATGGATGTGGTGGAGAAAATGATAGAGGGCTGCTGTTAGGGATGGTGGAAATGAAATTTTGCAGTTGTCACTGGGTTACAAATGATTAGAAGTAAAGGATTGTTGAGAAGCAAATAACAGAGAATGCCAGATAGGGAGCAAATGCGGAGTTGAGGGAACGAAGAAATAAAAACGGAGGGAGAAGAGAAAAACGAGACGGGCATGAGTAAAGCTGTAGGCAAAAGGTCATAAACAGGAGAGAAACCGGAGGCAATGGGCGGGGGCAGGCACGGAGACGCATTTAGATAAAGGGCAGAGAAGAGCGAAGATGGAGCAGGAACTGAGCCTAGGCAAGATAAGGAGGGGCGGGGACGGGGCGTGGCAGGGAGGAGGGCACAGAGAGCGGCGGAGGGCGGGGCCAGCGAGGCGGGCGGTCGCACTTGTAATTAGTCGGCGCTGCTGCTGGCCCGGTCAGTTGCGCCGCTCCGCCTTCCCCCGGCCCCCCCCCCCATTCCCACCCCGTCCCGCTCCCCGGCCCGGGCCCGCGCCCCGCCGTTACCACTGCCGCCGCGCGCTCAAAGGACAGCGCGGGATCAAAGAACAGCGCGGGTGCTGCCGCCGCCGCCCCGCCCCCGCCGTGCAGCTCCTGGCAAGGGTCGCGGGGGCGTAATGACTCCCGTTTCGCGCCGCGTCCCCCCGCCCTAGCCGCCGCCACAGCGCCCGCCGCTGCAGCAAAACGCAAGCACACCGCCCTGAGCGCCGCATATCTCCCCGTACTTATCGCACCGCAACCATCTCTTCTCGGCCGTCTTCCCAGCCTTTCTTCTCGGGGTTCTCTTCCTGTTTATCTTTTCTGCACCCGCCTCTTCGTCCCTTCCTCCTTTCTGCGAAAGCTTCTGACTTGATTTTGTATTTTTGCGTCCAACTTTCTGAGCCGTTTTCAACCTAGTTCAGTACCACGTGTGATACTGTGGATTAACTATTTCAGTGTCTCTTAATGTGATATCCATTTCTTCATTTCCAGTATTTTGTATGGATTCTTTTCACAATTTTAGTATTTAAATTTTCTATTTATCGTCGGCAATTGGTGCACAAATTTCTTTTTTATTATTTGGCATTCCAATCTCAATTTCTCCCCAACACAATCCCTCATCCCTCCCCTTCGCATATCTCATTCCGCGTCACCAATTTGTTTATACCTGACCCCACTTGAACTCCCCTTCTCACCAATCCTTTACTTCTAATCATTTGTAACCCAGTGACAACTGCAACATTTCATTTCCACCATCCCTACCAGTCATTTATAGGCTTCTTTAACACTTTTCTAACCAATTAGCTTTCGTCCCCATACACCATTCTTTCTCATGCCTTCTCTTTTGAACTCATCCTCTACATCTTATACGTACTTACGAGCTTGAGTTTCATCGCAGTGTTTCTCACAAACCGCATTGCCATGTCTCTACTTCCACTCCATTACATTTTTTCTAGTTCTACTCTCCATCAATCTAAGATTGGACAAGTCACAGCTCGAGTCGATGGGGACAAACAATCAATTTTTCTATTTCTGGCGTTAGTTAATACCCAATGCATTCAAATTTCAACCTGTATGTGTATTTGCGAAGCAGGGTTCATTGGGGCAGCGTTTCCCGTTTGACGGGCAATGTATTGACTAGAAGCGCTGGAGAGGCATACGACGGTGGAGAGGCCAACTTAACTGAACAAAATGGACGCCATCGTTACCATCTCATCAAATGCAGGTCAATTAAAGTAAATATATAAAACAAGTTTTTTCATAGCTTAGTGTCACATGTCTTACAGTTTGAAATAAGAATATTTTATAACTTCGATTCTCGACATTTCACGCCAGATCATGAGGCAGTTTCGTCTTGTGGATAATTTGTCGTGCCAAAGAGTCTACAGGTCAATACTAGTATACTGTTTGAACAGACACGATACTAAGATCATCCCGAATGTATGTACGATTTTCTCATAAAACGCAATATTTAAAAAAAATATTTTACTGAGAAAATTTACATTCTTTAAAGTATTTTTCTAAACGTTTACCCCGCAAATAGAGATGTATGTCATATCTTGGCACCAACTGTAATGCACATGTATTCTCCTCCCAAAATTCAGCTGGCAGAACTTCTGAACATTTACATTGATTTACTTTTGGCCGGCGAGAAATGTCTTCATTTGGTTAAACCTAGGAAAGTCGCTCGCAATGCCAATTAATGACGTAGAAACCACTATTAGACATCTGAAATGGCGATGCGCCGGTCACTTCATGCGAACATACGACCCATAGCCGTTGAACACACCGAATTAGCGCTTGGGATCCAAGACTTGGAAATAGAAACTTTGTCAGGCGGAAGAATAGGTGGTCGGATGAACTGAAAATGCTGTTTGGCAGCCAATGATCTACCTCGGCAAAGAATCGTCAAAAGTGGAAGACCATACTAAATCCAGCACAATGAGCGGACATTAGATTATCCAATTTCTAACCAACTTGATAAGTGCCAATGCAGAAATGAGTAAGATGAAGTGTTAAATAATTATTTTTAAGTAGTGAAGTCAAAGTAAACAGTATTAAATTTGACAGTGACAAAGTAAACAGCGTTACTTTTTTGTGAGTAAATATCGGTTAAATTTTCTTATTTTTTATGTAAATAGCGTCTGTATAAGGAGTTCCCGAATTGGGTCCTCGGGAATTCTGCCAATGTGTAACCCACCCGGCAACCGGCGGGCCTTGTCTTGTAGGGGATTGTAACGGGCTATAATAATAATAATAATAATAATAATAATAATAATAATAATAATAATAATAATAATAATAATAATAATAATTTAGCTAGTGGGACTTAAACCCTACGACCAGCCGGTCATAGGTCCTGCAATGACATAATTTCATGCCTTAAGCAACCTCTGCCAGTCTTTGAGAACAAATAGTGTTTCGCCCTTTCGTTTTAACCTACTCGTAATTTATCTCCATTGCATCTTTCATGTAATTCGGTCTTAGGCACTCTCACTATCCTGACCATAAAATTCAAAATGTTAAATCTTTCTCGCATTCAGATTCGTATTCGTATTTAAGAACTAACGCCAATTAATTGTTCCAATTGTGATTGTGGAGAAACAGTGACTTCTACGTGAACGCAGTCTTGGTAGGCTACTACTTTTCCTCGAATAATTAAATATACATGCGAGGTGTTCTTGCTATCAGTTATACGGGTGATACGTTTAGTCGGTACTTACATTCTAAAGGAGCTTTAAGTTTTGCTAGCAGAGTTAATATTTTTCAGCTTTACGTCAATGAGGACGAAGAAAATACGGAAATATTAATAATAATAATAATAATAATAATAATAATAATAATAATAATAATAATAATGTAATAGAAGAATAACAACAATCTTAAGTGTCCTTTTAATGTTCATACAATATTATTATTACTTACACTACCGACAGATGTAAATATTCATTTACATTCGACAAAGTAATATCACAAGATCATCTAAATTTCCTGTTATTCCTTATATTTCCTATTATTTTTAATGTAATTAATTAATTATAAATGTGTGCATATCATACAAATTATGTATGCATTACAAAACCTCAAATATTTATACTTGTGCCATAATTAAAATACAAATTACAATCTTCATCAGGTATTCTGGAAAAGGTATATCGTAGGAAATTAATTCATATAAACTACTTGAAAATCGACAATTCAACATGTATGACAAAATATGAAGTAAGCTCACCTACCTCAGCTTACTTCATATCAGCTGATTTCCAATGCATTAATTTTTGTAGTATACGTGAAGATGCGATTACATAATATCCCGAAACGATATATATATCAATACAATAAAAATAAATGAATGTTCAAAATTTGCCATGTTATATATTGTATGTTCCTAATGTAAGGAATCATAATATTGAATATAAGGAAGTACCTACTTCACAATTTATAAGATGACTTCTTCTTCGCTGTCCGGGTGACGCCGCATAGTGGGCTGAGAGGCCGACGTTTCGCCTGACATGTCGCAGGCTTCATCAGGGTCCCCACTACGCGGCGTCACCCGGACAGCGAAGAAGAAGTCATCGACTCGAGCCGCGGAAGCCTACGCGTACAATTTATAAGATGACAAAATTACTGCGAAACATCACGTTCGGATGAATGTAGCACAGCAGTGCATTACTCCCTGCTAAAGGGCGAAGCACGTTGACTGGAACGTGAGTAACAACATAAACGGTACATGATCAAATACAGAGCATGTTTCGTTCCGAATTTATTATGCCCACATTAATAGACTACTGAAAAAGAAGTGAACTATTTCAACAACATATAGCATGTACCTAATCCAAATAATTTTCCTTGTGAATAATGTTCCTTGCTCATTCCTTAAAGAATTATAATGGAATTTTATAAAACGCCTGCTGCTCCTTACTATGAGGTATTCACGTGTTCTAGAAACGCAATATTTCCCAAGATGTCAAGACTATTATGCTCTGTTCTTTCCATACTTTTGCTTCCAATCTCTTTTACCTTCACATCAAACCATCTTCTTCAATATTATATCCTTCACTATCGCCTTTCCATTCCCAGTACTTCTCCCCTTACCCCTTTCCCCCCTTTCTTCCTTCGCCCCCCCCCCTCGTCGCCGCCTCCGTGCGCAGGAGCGTTTCCGTGACCGCAGAGATTTTGTTGCAGGCGCGCATCCGTTCCGGGCGGCTTTTCATATGGGAATTAGGGCCGCCCGGGGAGCAAGCGGCGGAGAGGGCGCCGGGGACGCCAAGCCGAGCGGAGCGAAAGGGGCGGGGCTGCGGGAGACTGGGATGGGCAAACGTGGGGAAGGCGTTCTGTGAGTGATGGCGGCGACAATAGGATAGAAAGGAAGGAATATATGTGGGGGGGAATAGATCGGAAGTAGAAGTGACAGTGTTGTTTTGCTTAAAATCACAACTTGGTGGTCCGGATTAGATGGCTCACGGCATCAACTGATATCAGTGCATGCCTGTGTGACCGTGAGATTTTAGGGTTACACTCCCCACGGCGGCAGGGTTTTCGATAATAGCGAGACCGCTGAGTCGGATTCAGTCGCTGTTTGGAGGAGAATTCTAGCGGCCAGCTGCTCTGATCGGTATTTTTCTGTGGTTTCTCCGATCCACACCAGGTGAATGCCGAAGCAGTACTCTAACAATCGGGCTACGGACCGCACGCAAACTTTCCTCCCCTTCCTTGGCCTATCCTCACACCTTACACACACACACACACACACACACACATGCTCTAACACTATCACACTTGTCGGGTATCCATTTGGGAGCTTAGTGCTTGCCCCGGCAGAGGTGGTGGCCCCACTGGTGGGAGATACCTCGTTGAAAATATTCCCCGCAAGGTGACTTAGGTTGGCGCCGGATCTCGCCGGCCTTCCCTGGGGGAAAGCTATCCACCACCTCCAGCAATGAACAATATGCACTATGCTTATGGGACTAATGATCACAGCATTGGAGCGCGGAATCACTAATAAATCAATCAACAATTTGGCGAAGGGTAATTGTAGCATAGAGTGGGTTGGGATAGAATGAATCTCTGAAAATAAATTCGGGAGGATAAATCAAATCCAACTCGAAAGGTCCTCGACATAGATTGATTAGTAGCCGATAAGAACGGGATTTTATAGGTTAGAACAAAGGGAAAAAATGGCAAATTCTGCATTATACAATTTCGGGCTTACAAAAATCTCGCCCGTAAGTGCAGTGAACCCTTTTTTCTCCATTTAGTGATCTGAAGATGACCACTGAAAAAAGATTGTTCATGAGAGTATCGCCACTGGAAAATTACTTTTACAAAACGTAATATATGTGTCATACGAATAAATTTAACATCTGGGGAGGGGATCTTCGTACAGGACCAAAAAAAAAATTTAACGTGGCAAAACTTCAAACGACAACTTTTTATTTACCATTTTTAAAAAACAAATATATATTAAAATAAAATATATTTCACAGGACGTTATTATAGACGAAAATAAATCCAATCCAATCAAATAAATAAGTTAAACACGACCGTGAAGTTTCTGAAGATTTCAGAATGTTGTATTCGTAACGAAAAACACTATTAATGAAATTGTTACTAAATTCATATTAATTTTCTTGACAAAGAAATGTTTCTTCAAGATAATAACACTGTCACAGTAATTTAAATATAATCATTTGAGTATCCATTTCACCAACAATATTTTTATTTCTCGATCTTCAGCAAGAGAGATTTTAATAGATAATGCAATACGCAATGCAATTTGTAGGAATATGTCCAATAACATCAAATCACCTTTATACCATTAATTAGGCTAAAACTATTCACTGACTACATTACGTACATTTAAAGGAAATTAACAAGCGAAATAGGATTTTTACAGAATTGTGCTTAGAAAAGCGTAAAATGAAAATTTGTACGTTAATGATGAAGTATGAATTAAATATTCATTTTAGATGAAAAACAGAAGGTAATATGCATTTCATCTCAAATTCCAACACTATCAGATGTAGTGACCTACTAAAAGCGAAATATTACCAAGTAGAAATTTCTCAACTTCAGATATGCGAGTTATCTCTCATGTGATGCGAAATAAAATCATCTTCATTTCCACCCCATATTTCGGTGTATTTTTTGCCAGCGACCTAGCTAGTGATTATCCGCTTACATGCATGATGGCATGAGTCGGTGTAGCGGAGACATCAACTAATTGACTAGATTTCCTCTTCCAGCGGTGTTTCGCCCTAGGCAGAATCCCTATCGTGCCGAGCGGTAAAATTAAACTAGCAGAGACCGAGGTAAAAATTTGCTGATGAAATTATCTGCAGCCGATTCCCAATATAATTCCACCTGCTGAGTTGGGCAGTATGTACTCACAAGACAGGTCGAAAGGTAGTGTAATGAGGAAGAAGTTTCGGTAAAATTATTGTTAGTTCAGTTTCTGTTCAATTGCCCCTATCTCGATCATGTTTTTCGTTCGGATCCTCAGATCCGTTTGGCAAATGCCGAGGTTTCCCCTTGTTTTTTCGTGTCAAGTATGATTTGAATTACATCCTTCTAAAGTTTTTGTCAGAATGGCACGTGTCATTTGAAAAAATCACATATTTCTGTTTTGAAAGAGATGAGAAAAATGAGAGTGTTGTACACTCTACAATACAATGGTAGTACACTAACATTTGATGTAAGCACCCCATGAAAAGTGCTCCTTTTTTTAATATTGTTTGATTGTGGAGCGACCTATATTATGTATCAAAACCATACAACCTTCATTCAGGCAGAAAGTATGTAACATTTTTAAAAACGAATAAATTTTTCTTACATACGGTACAAATACATGGAGGGTTCAGATGAACAAAATGGAGCGACTCAAACATAACAGGCTAATAATTGACACACTTTCTGAATATTTCCTGATGAATCAATAAATAAAACGTTTTGGAAAGTAAAGTTCAATTTATTTATAACCTATATTGGCAGTTAAACAAATAGTCCACAATTACTTTAATTCTTATATTGCGTGCCCAGATGGTGATGATGTCGATGACGGTGATGAGCAAGAATGGTCAAAGATTGAAGGAAAATAGAATAAAACAGAGTAAACCTACTGAGAATTCGTTATCTCTCCTACAATTTCCGCTCACATTCATTGGGGTTTGACACACAACCCTAAAAATAGTATAAACGAGAACAACCGTGAAATGGCGGTAGAGATTGACCTCAAAACGTCCGCTGCGCAGAAATTAGTTTGCACGTCCATGGTCGCCGTCGGGCTTGACATCGGTCCATCGCCCACACAGCAACCGTCGTCCCCTCCCTCGTCACCCCACCTTCCCTACCGCTACCAATCCTCCCCCCCCCTCCGCCACGCTCATCGCCACCTCTGCCGCTGCCGGCGCGCGTTCGGCCGAAAGAGATCCGGACAAGGCTGATTAGTATTGCCGGAAATTGCGCGTATAATTCTGTTAATGCATGATAATTACATTTTTATAATGTTAGGTCATAATTTATTCAGCGACGTCGACGGGCAGCGAGCGAGAGAGCGAGCGACCTGCGAGTGCACGTCCTCCCCACACCCACGCACGCGCTAGGAAGCCGGTTATAAGCCAATTCCAGCGACCATATCCGTCCATGTATTTCATCTCACGAGTTGTTTTTTTTTGTTGAAAACGCCGAAGAGTTGTTAATTAGAGATGAATGAATATGAATAATAAACATTTTATTATGAAATAAAAGCGACAGTCCAACCCAGTAATGATCTACTTCAGCTCGACCATGTTCTTGACTTCAAGCCATGATAATGTATTTCTTAATATTTTTTTCTATTTTTATATGAAATAGTAAACATTATTGGGGAATTTTTATAAATAAGTGATTAATTTTGTATTATCTTTTTTAGAATTGAAAATATACGACCACTTTTGTTCCATAATATAAAATACAAAAAATTAATTATACGCATTAAATCTAAAAGAGAAGAGTATCTATTTTAATACTCATTTCAACGTGGGAATATTATATTTTGTTCATAAATATTGGGTTTATTTACTTGTTTACTTATTTTGTATTTGGAACAAACAATTGCAAATATTGATACATAGACCTTTATAAAGGTATAATAAACTAAAGATACTAATGTACGTAGCTCACGCGTGCTATTGTACTATTTACGCTTTCTTTATTGCAAAAAAATATTCATCATCCGCGAAGAGAATGTGCCGTGCTCTGTTAATGAACAAAAGAAAAGTGAATTCTAGAACTATATGAACTCAAACCTCCCAAGTATCATTATAATTAGGTGCAATTCACTAAAATGATATTTTCGTTACAACAATTCAAATGAAAACCCCAAAAACGTACATAGAAACAACGTTATAGATATTTTAAAATATAATTTTTTTATCACTTCTTGGTATCATTTATGTTGACGTCAAAATTACGTATTTTCCTTCATATTTTGTACAGTGCGTTGATATTGTAACTAAAGGAAAGGTGCGCATAAAACCCTACCATCCTCTGGACCCTTGTATGCATTCTACACAGATGAGAAACAGATGAAGAAACGCATTAAAAGAGGGAAATTAGTATTATCAGAGATACTGAGGGCGAAACCGGAGATAATGAAAAACAAAAAACATTCACGGAAGCAGTAGCATCAACAACAAACCCAATAACACCACCAACAACGATAATAGTAATAATAACAACAACAACAACAATAATAATAATAATAATAATAATAATAATAATAATAATAATAATAATAAAAGAATAATTCACAGTATAATGACAAAATATAAAAAGCATCACCCACAATCTTGTATACAGGTCTATGCTGCCGAGAAGCCTGATAGGGAGAGACATAATTGACATCCAGGAACTACACTCAAAACAAATCACTTCACTCAGAGAATACTTACTCAATAAATCAAACTTGTCAATGATACACAAAGCAATTGTGTTGGCAAAAAAAATTTACCATTCTACGTCTGAACCAGGACTGTCTTCAAGAACGTATCATTTAAACAGAAGAACAAAGCAAGACCGGTGGTCAGAAAAACGAATTCAGGGTAAAATCCATCACTCCCTTCACGACCTTCACGATCCATACACAGACTTCTCAGCCTCTGTAAAACGGCTAGCACATGGAGACTTATATGCTGAAACTGAGGGTTTCATGCTAGCTATTCAAGGTGTTATTCCCAACCGAAACTACAGAAAACAAGTTCAAAAAGATCCCAAGATCCAATCTGATAAATGCCACAGATGTAACGTCTGAATGGAAAATATAGATAACATCATTTCAGGATGTGCATCCTCGCACAGACAGATTACACAATTCGCCGTAACCAGAGCGCTCACATTATTACACCAGCATATTGTAACCAACCATAAATTTAGTGATCATCATGGCCCTTACATACTAACCTGAACCTTCTTTGGAAAATAAAAAGGTCAGAATTTATTTCGATCGCACCATTTTGACCCACAAGACTCTAGAACATAACAGGCCAGATATAGTGATAACTCTTAAGGTGCCAAAAACTACTTTTCTCATTGATGTTGCAGTCCCTTCCGGCAGGAACATGCAAAAAGCATTCTTAGAAAAAATAAGGAAGTAGAATGATCTGGTATAGCAAATCAAAGATCAATGGAAACAGGACAAAGTATCCATTCTCACAAGCTCTAAGCTCCCGACCGGTCTCCCGGAATATGTAGTAGTGTAGTGCATGTTAGTGTAAGTGTGTGTGTAACGGGGGAGGATATGACAAGGAAGAGGAAGGACAGATCGCGCGCGGTTCGTGGCCCGTTTCTTGGGGTATTGCTCCGGCATTCGCCTAGTGTTGATCGAAGAAAACACGGAAAACAACCGATCAGAGCAGACGGCCTCTAGAATTCTCCTCCAGACAGAGACTGAATTCGATCTACCTGAATAACTAGTGTCGAGAAACGTGCCGCCGTCAGGACTTGAACCTAGGACCTCCTCAGAGGCGCTGCAGTGACGTCAGTTGAGCTACCGCTCCCGGTACTGAGTCGGGATAAGCCTGAGTGCGCCTTATGGGGTGGTAGGGAAACGGCTTAGAGGGGCACGCTTAGAGAGGCCCCCCGCGGGATACCCGCGAGAGGTAGGCAAACGGCTCAGAAAAAGTAGACAGAGAGATGCAGTCGGGATAAGCCCGCGTAAGCATTTTAGGGAGGTAGGTAAACGGCTCGGGAAAATTAAACAGAGAGATGCAGTCGGGACAAGCCCACGTGCGGTGTGGACGCAGCGAGTCAGACGAGCGGATAGGTGTGCTATGGCGGGTTGCAGCGGAGTAGTGCGAGCCCACCCGAGGCAACCCGCGCAACGCGTGCGCCAGGCAGCCAACTGGCAATGTTGTCACGAAATTTCCCCCATAATACGCCCCCGCTGCGGCATGCGCCTCACGTCCCGCGCCGCGGCCGCGCGCTTTTTCGCGAATACCAATTGTTTCGGGAAACGCTATTTGCAATCCTCGACATTTTCACACATCATAAGTTGGAGCGTTTGCACCCGTGTTTTGCATTGCGGACACGCTGCACGCACGCCGCACGTACAATAGGCTGGAAATTCGTTGTTCGTTTGGGTCTCTAATGAGGGAGGATCAGATGTTTGCAGATTTTACACTAATAAGTTACTTCCTAATTGTAATTGAAAGGATGAACATGATGATGATAGCTAACAGACAATAAGGCGCACTGCATAAAGGGAAATGGAATATATTTCTCCGTTGCTTATATTGAAATAACTGTTGTATCTTTTAGTGTAACTAACTAATGTAACCTACATAATTCCCTATGATCTTAGTAAATGTACAGAGGTTTACTGTAACTGAAATAATTCCAATTTACATGCGAGAACGAAAACTACATTTGCTCGTACACCATCACCACTACAATTGAAATAGCACGCGTCTGTTATGTCCACTTAACGCAGAATTAGTCCTAATGGTACTTCTAGTGTTACTTTAGGATCTTGAACAGGGTTTTTTACTTTAAAAAGTCTATGTCCTTTGCTTACATCAAATATATCTGAAGTTTTTAAAATATGCTGTTGTTTGAAAGTAATATCTGCGGGTCCAATTTTTCCAACGCTGTCTATCCAATATGCTAATGTAATGCTCTTTTCTTCAAAATTATTTTGAACAACAGTTATATATCAAGCAATTTATGTGATGGTGTATGTGAAAAAATATCATGTGCGTTCAACACATGGCAGTTTTAATCTTAACAGATTAGTTTGTGTACATAACTCTTAATTTACATCAATTAAGTTTTACCATTCCCGAACTCTCAACACTTTCGAAAATACATTTTTCATTTCATTAGAAAACTGACATTGTATAAATGATAGGTCTAGAACTAAATAAAGAAATATTACTCTACAATGACCATCTGTAAAACATCTTAAAACTGTACATGTTGATAGCATTGAGAATAGAAAATATTTTCTGAAATCCAGACAGAGCACTTTGCGTATAAAGGATAATTGTTCCTCGGCCTAAGTTAATTTATTTAAATATCTTAATACCATATTATCTTTATTGTAACCCTCTTTAATCTGTTTCCAGATCATGTTCTCTCCATTTTGAAAATGAAGAGGATTCAAATTTACTTGCGGTTATTTTGTAGGTGAGTCCAAGACAGTTGATCAGAACTCTGATAATGCTTTTGTTTCCTGGCAAACCAAATGGACAAAAATGGCAATGCACGCACACATGGCAGGGCACACAAAGGAGAACAAATGCATTACGGTGGCCTAAATCCAAAAAAAAGAAGGTAAACCAGAACGAAGTTCCTATACAGCACACGCCGTGTGAAAGAGAACGGAACAAAAAAAGACACATAGAGCCATAAAAGTTCAAAAATTACATTAAATGCGCTACATGAATTCTCATACTTATCCTCATAAATACAGAATTCTCTCACCCGTTCGCATGGATAACCGAGCGAGCGAAACATTTTTAACGCGTATATACGAGTGCGTACACACATAAAGAGATGTCGAATGGCGCGCAAAAGCCCACAGATCGCAAAAATTCAAGAGGTGTAGCCCGCGCTCTCCGCCAACCCGCGCTGAAGCCTCGAGCTTCGAGCAGGGGGCCCGCACAGCACCGGCGCTACAAATTGGCGAAGTTTCGTCGTGGCGTGAGCGTTTGATTGAACACCGGACCCGCGTAAATTTGGCGGCAACAGATTACGACGCAAATTGCAAAAAGGGAGGCCGGTGCAAGAACGACAGACAGAATGAGAGAGAGAGAGAGAGATTGTGATGAAGGGAAGGGGGAGGTGTGAGAGGGGGATATGTGAGGAAGAAAGAATTGAAGAGAGCGCGGTTATCTCAACATCCCGAGTGACCGATAGCCTGGCGGGGCTGCGGCCGGCGTGTCGGTGGACGAAAAACGCCGCCCCCTCCTCCACGCCCGCTTCCAGCCGCGGCGCGGCGGCGGGCCAGCAACCCTCCCTCCAGCTCTCTGCGTCCCCCTCCATCGCCCCTCCCCCTTCTCTCGACCCCCACTGCCCAGGGCGTTCCCCGCCTCCTGCAGCCACGACCTGCGGCGCCGACCCGGCTCGTCTGGCGCTAACTTGACACAAGGGGAGTCTGGTGCTGGATGAGGTTAGACAGATCGCAGGTGCAACAGGAAGGGAGGAAAGAGAAAAGATTTACAGGGCCATTTCCAAGAGAACGGACTCAAATGTTCATTCGTTGTTTATTACCCAAGTCAGATGTTTAAATTAGCAGATTATTACATGAGACAAATGTTTAAAATCGAGCGATGAATATTGAAATTCATGTTTGTAAAAATCAGTAAATAACGTTTACGAGAAAAAATAATGAACCTTCAACGCACTGGCTAGCCGAGAAGGCTAGGCCAATAGATACCTAAGGCTTAGACCCAATGGGGTAATGGGGATGTAATCCAACGACTGGCTTTACATTTGTAACATTTCAAAGGAAAACAAGTAATGTTGAGATAACACAATCATTAAGAGTAATGCCAAGACAAAAATATTGTTGTCTCGTAAAGGTATTATATTTCAATTTATATAAAAAATTACGTACTATTCTTATGTGACTTGTGATGAAACAGGGCTGTGCCACTTTGACGAACGTTAGAAAATTTAGAAGCGCGACTTGAAAGAGTTGACTAAAAGTGAAGGGGGTTGGAAGGAGAGTGTTGATATCACATTCAACATACTGAATGATTCATTTTCATTTGACCTTTAAGATCTTAGTTTCAAACTTTATACGACAATTTAACATCAAAACCTGATCAAATCGCAAACAATTTCGGAGATATATTAATGTGGGTATCTATAAAGTACGCTCGACAATAGTACAACTGTTAATGAAATTCTTCACAATTCAAAAATTCAAATCAGCATTAAATGGGATTATTTTCCATCCAAACCCATCAGAAACAGTTATCGAGAAAAACAAATGGAAACGGATCCTAGAGAGCAGCGTCAAGTATATGGAGTAATAATGCCGTAAGGACACGAAATAGAAAGGTCTCAATAGTTTACTATTGAGCTGGGAACGAGGGGAGCTGGGGACAGCGCTGGGGACGAGTAGGAAGAAGGGCCGAAATGATTAATCGCTTGAAAACGACTGGAGATTCACTAGCCCTCGAAAATGTACACGATTATACAAGGTCTCCCGAAAACAGTTGACCACCTTTTCATAACATTTCAAAATTTTCGATATAAGGTCAACGGCTTACTTCTTTTCAGATACTTCAGAAACAGCTATCTACTAATGGTCGCATACCATTAGAGATGATCAACGATGAATCCCAGCGAAGTTTTTTTAACTTTATCTTTGTTTAGGTAAGTACTTTTTATTTATTTATTTATTTATTTATTTATTTATTTATTTATTTATTTATTTTCTTTTGGATAGAACAATACGAAGATCAGTGTTAATACACTCAACATTTATTATAGTTGCTTATATATACTTACAATTAACTTACAATAATCTTACAAATAATCTTAAAATACAACTTACATTACTACTAGGGTGGTAGAGGTATCTTACTACAATACTTGTATCTCTACTTTGGATCGCGATCTGAGAATTTATTTAGGAATGTATGGAAAGGAAATTTATTTTTAATGCGGATTCTGTGCGTAAGGTTATGGCAGAGTCTTGGTGGGGTATGTTTGGGTATATTTGGTATGTTTTGGAAGAAGTGGGTGAATAAAAATAATAATGTGGTTAGTTATCGGTTCTATCTGGAAATCTTTATGGAGACGTAGCATGGGAGTTTAATCGTTTAAATCTTTATTATTATTATTATTATTATTATTATTATTATTATTATTATTATTATTATTATTATTATTATTATTATTATTATTATTATTATTATCATCATCATCTTTCCTAACCTTAAGAAATAGTTTTGTTTTTGTAAAGGATACAAGACAATTCGAAACCGAGACGGCCTTATGTGCTTTGCAGAAACTCCGAGGTTCTCTCACAAGGTCTGCCCATAAACACGTTGCAATATTATTATTCTTTTAAGGTCGCTTTTCAACAACTTGGTCATTAGCGACCATTGTGCTGTTTCTAATACAGAGGGGAATGTTGGGCTAATACATAAGGACAACACAAACATCCATGCCCGAGGCGAAATTCGGACCCGGACCCTTCGAGGGCCGGCAGCTACGGCCTTTCGGCCTTAGCGACCTCTGCTATCCACGCCGGCAATGTTTTTGTACGGTTTGGTTTGGTTTGGTTTTCTCGTGTTTCCGGGCGCGTCAACTACTTTGGTCATTAGTTCCGTTAGTGTAGTGCATGTTTTTTATCGGGAGTTGGCGGTGATCTTCCCCCGCTGGATGGCGAGATCCGGCGCCGACCTACCGTCGGCTAGTAGGGTTTCTCCCTAACCAGCACTCTTCCACCAGCGGGGCACCGCCCCAGCCGGGACAAGCTCTAAGCTCCCGACCGGTCTCCCGGAATATGTAGTAGTGTAGTGCATGGTAGAGTAAGTGTGTGTGTAAGGGGGAGAGGATAGGACAAGGAAGAGGAAGGAAAAATCGCGCGCGGTCCGTGGCCCGTTTGATAGACCGCGACTGAATTCGCTCCAGACAGCGACTGAATTCGACCTAGCTGAAAAGCTAGTGTCAAAAATTCTGCCACAGTCAGGACCCGAACATGGGACCTCCCGGTCAGAGGCGCTGCAGTGGCATCAGTTGATGCACTGAGCTACCGCTCCCTGTTTGTTTTTGTATTTGTCGATGCACAGAACAGTTGCGCATTTCGAGGAACTGCGTGAATGTTGAACTTTTTCCAAGCTCTCTACGTCCCGCGGAAAGCACCGAAACAATAGAAAATGTTCAAATTATACCTAGACCCTGAAGCAGACCTGGTCGTATCTCCAAAATTGAATATATTTTACCACAAATTTTCGGAAAATAATGGTAACATACGGTCAAATACATCTAGAATTAGTTATTAAATATATAAAATCATTTTCCTTCAATTACACTCGAATTTATTTTTGCACCCCTCTCAATTAGTGTCTCCAGATGTCGAAATTGTATTAGCTATGCGACTGTTAGAGAAACAAATAGCAAGCGTTTTGATATCGCCCCCCCCCCCAAAGGCATCGACGCGTGGGCCATCATCGGGAAGACGCCGAACGGTAGGCTGATTGCAGCCGATAGCGATGCTTACCCGAGGGAAGCGGGGCGGAGGCGATTAGGCGCGTGGAAAAGACCGCAGATCCACTAGGCCCGCGCGGCGCAGATGGCGGCACCGGAGATGCAGAGCGTCGGTGGCGTGGAATCGGGGGGAGGAGGGGCGGGGAGGGGAGGGGGCAGGCAGGCGGAGGCACGCAGAATCTGGCATTTCCACTCGACTGCGTGCGGCGGGAAGATGGCGTTACGCCGCTTGCCAGAGACGCCTGCACGCGGGGGGGAGGGGGTGGGAGGGGGAAGTGCATGGTTGGGCGGATTGCCTAGGCGATGAACTCGGTCATTTTTGTCTCTTCTTCAGGACGGGAAATGTTGCGTCCTTTCAGACGGTCATTTGCATCAATAGTACTACCCACGGTCAGGTTTCTTTGTCAAGTGGTTCACAGCGGAAGAACTGATATGCTTCTAGCACATTGTTTCATCTCTCAGATAGTAAAAAAAATCTTTTGTAATGAAAGAACATGTGCAAATTGCTGTGAACATGAGATTAGAAGAGCGTTAGGAAATGAGTGAAGACATTTTGTTCCTTGAATATGAAGTTATCTTGTAAGTAAAAAATGAGTATTCAACGAGTACAAAGCATTAATATGCAGTTGTTTTCTCTGAGAGTATTGTAAAAAGATAGAATGTGTTCTACGACTTAATTATTTTTTATTAATTAAAAAAAAGGTTTTCCAGTCTATCATGATGAGCGTAAAAAGACGAATTCTGTGAAATACATATTATCGAATGTTAGGTAAGCATTTTCTTGAGTAATTTTGATTTTTTGAGACTCATATGTAACTGATAATGTAACGATTCGATCACGTGCTACCAGGAAGAGCGCTGCGCGACCTTGGTGGACTGTTTCATTATAATATACGTTAAACACGAGTCCCAAAAAAATCAAAATTACTCACAAAACTACTTATCTAACGTATGCTAATATGAATATTATTTAATTGGACTTATACGTTCATGATAGGCTAAAAAATATGAATAGTTTCATTTGAAAAATACAAAGTTACCTCAATATCTCTTAAAATACAAGTGATAAAATCGAAACGAACACATGCATAAATAAGCCCCATTTCCTCATGCAATTTCGTGAAAACTGCAGGTTTTAGTTCATCAGAATCCGAGTCCTAGTGATAAATGGTGGTTGGGTCCGATCATGTCAAAACGCACAACTTCCATGCCTACACGTCGGTCAGGAGTAGAAGGAAATGGTTGAATTGTGATGCATAGTGGTTGGAAGAGTCATACCACCACACTAATGAACATCCTTTCCTGAGAAAGGATTTGAACTCGTGAATCTTCGAACACAGACTAGTGAGGTTCATTTACCTTCGCGGTCTCTAGCACGTAGATCGGTGCCTTGCATTTACATACTTATCGATTGAGTATATCCTATTTCGACAATCATGAAAATGTTCTAGCTGGATCCAGTATTTGCTGTACAGATTGATTCGAATGCATATTTAGTTTCAACGTACTATGAAATGTTGATGTCAAATACAAGATCAATTGATTTAAACACGATGCAGTTTAACTATATATGATTTATTTAATAAATTTATCTTTCATTAGGTCTCAAAAATCTCGAAAATTAACAATTTCAAATCTTTTATACACAATTAACAATTTATTAAATGATTGCACGTCCTATCTCTGTATCTCTCTCTCTCTCTCTCGCCCTCTCTCTTGCTCTTTCTCTCTTCGTAGTCTGAGGCTGCGATCGCAGGTCACGTTCCGTTTGAATACTTCAGTTGTAATATATGTTCAACCACGTAATTCTGCGAGATACTGTTCCGCAACGTATGGAAATATGGCATGCGGTTGACGCAATGCTACGCGAGGGATTTGAAATCTATGTACTCGAAACACGAACAAAAGTGGGATGATAATGATAAAGTCTTTAGGGATTGGTAATGCGAGAAATTTACAATTACAGCCAAAATTTACCAGAGTATCGGAACTAAGGCTAACGTAGGTGACGTATAAAGCTGCTGAGACAATCGAACTATTCTGATGACCCGCACACTAGTAAGTGGAACTCACAGGTCTTGCTCGGCAAACGTTTCTCCGCCACCAAAAGGTTAGAGTATTTTTCCTCACGCGCAAGGGAACTGCACTTGGATTTGGGAACCGAGTAACGGACACGACTACGTTTCTCGTAGTTCCAATAATAAAAATCAGTAAATCCAAGGAGATCGCAGTAGTTCTGATGTTGCCAAATAAAAAAAATTAACTTTAAAAAACTGTATATGGCGTTCAAGACGAAATACAGAGGAGTGTGTTTAAAATACTCTTAGTTTTGCAGATGAAGAGAGAGAAAAGGTGGAAATCAAGGGGATGGCACCCAAATAATGTGACAAGTAAATATAGTTGGTTGGTTGGTTGTGCGTGATTCCGGGCGCGTCAACAGCGTGGGTCATTAGTACCGTAAGTCCAGTGCATGTTTTTCCTCGGGAGGAGACAGTGATTTTCCCCCGCTGAATGGCGAGATCCGGCGCCGACCTACCGTCGGCAAACGGAGTTTTCCCTCAACCAGGTCTCTCCCACCAGCGGAGAACCGCCCAGCCGGGACAAGCTCTAAGCTCCCGACCAGTCTCCCGGAGTATGTTGTAGTGTTGTGTATGGTAGTGTAAGTGTGAGTGTAAGGGGAGAGGATAGGACAAGGAAGGGGAAGGAGAGATCGCGCGCGATCCGTGGCCCGTTTGTTAGGGTACTGCTTCGGCATTCACGTGGTATTGATCGGACAAACCACGGAAAACTACTGATCAAAGCAGCCGGTCGCTAGAAGTTTCCTCCAAACAGCGATTTAATTCGACCTAGCTGAAAAGCCAGTGTCAAAAATCCTACCGCCGTCGGGACTCGAACCTAGGACCTCCCGGTCAAAGGCACTGCAGTAACATCAGTTGATTCACTGAGCCACCACTCCTGCTACTAGTGACTATGAAACGCTGTCTATATCTTTGTAATATCTGCTAAATAACTGAAAATATTTATAAATTATTACCCTCGTTCAAAACGTTAAATATACATTTTAATATTATGAAAGAAACTGCACTCAATTTCAATTTCATTTTTAAGCACGAAACTAAATTAACCAAGACAATGGTAAAACGGTGCAAATGTTACCCGAATCCATTAACCGTCTACACTCGTCTAGAGATCCAAAACTTACCTCCACAAATTGTGGCTGTCGTCATATCATTTGTTGTGCAAGCGTCTTCACATCGCCATCAAACTAACTGATAATTATTCTCCTCTTCCTCTTCACATCTTATTCTTTGTCATCACTGGTGTGTCTCCAACTCATTTATTTTAAAGCTTGTTACAGTAATTTCGTGTTGCAGAGTTCGAAGCCCCGGATTGAGGGTTGAGATACTAGCGGTCTTGTCGTTTAGAGAAATCTTTCGGAAACTGAAGCTTCTAGTAAAAGGTTCGTGTGAAAACTTGGAATGACGGTAGTCTGCTTTCTGCGTTTTATTCTCAGTTTCTGCGGCCACTGTTCTGATTTCTGCCACATTCATGACCTGTAACAGCCCTGTGATGGTGTCGGTCTGATGGATCCGGTTACATTGTGATACGTCTTGTTCGGTGTAATAATTATCTGTTTTGAATGGCATTAATTTTTGTAAAACTAATGTGTTACATTTACTTATGAAATTCACTTAAATTTAATATTTATTTTCAATGTTTTGTATTTAATTTTCAAATACGTTAATTAAAATATATTAATTATTAATATATGTATTACTCTTCATAGCTAACTTCAAAGTCATTCGAGAATTAGTCACAGTTACGCACATTAGTATCTTTGTGAGAAAGAAACAACTCTAAAGTGAAATATTCTGTGAACACTCATGGATTCCCGAGACCGGTTCCGGACTATTTGTATACGGGTCAGCCATCACGCGAATCGCAAAGGTTTTTGACAGCAGAGTCAGCCTCTATACTGCTATTTTTCAATGCTGCCCATGACATTTCATCAGCAGTTACAGTGTCATCGAATCGGGACCATACACGTCACTACAGTGACATCACTAAGGTGGCGTTCAACCTTCCGATTGGATGACACCGTAACAGCTGATTTACTTCAAAGGCAGCTATGAATGAATCGCAGTATAGCTGCCAGGACCCAAGCCGTCTCGCGGAACCTAGTCGTGGGCGCCCTTGGCTCGCTGAGGACACATTGAAATCCGGATCACTTCCGTGTGGGCTTCTTAAGAGTTAAGCCCTAATAACGAAAGATGGCACAATGTGCTGTGTCGTGGAAGAGTAAGGGAAACAGCCACATTCTAGAATTTTTCACTTCATACTTTATCAACTCATTATATCACAGAATTGTCAAATGCTAGGTCTTAGATAATTAGTTATCTACATTCCGTAGGGATATGGAACAATGAACAACATTAGAACTATATTCACTGAGTATTCATATTTTCCAAATGATTCCCTTACATGTCAAATAAAATGTTAACTCGCTCATATCTTACTATTTCGCTGCAAAACAATTAATTTATTACAGTATCATTTGATATCTAACTACGATATTGTGTTGTATATGTGTGTCACAAGCATGAAATAATAAAATATTGCCAGCACGGACAGAATAAATTAGGTATGCGCCATATATTTTTACTTCCTCGCTTTACTTCGTGAGAAGAGAAAGTATTGTGCAAATATTTGATTGTGTTATTTTGCCTCTTGTCATAGTGCACGCTTTGACTGAATTCTCATACTCAATGTGTCACTGCTTAAGATACAGTGGACATCATGCCACGGCAAGGGGCAAAGACAAAGACAGGTAGTCAGCCAATTAAAGTTACTTCATACGCCTTAGTATGTTATTAAAAACTACTTGCTATGAACGTTTGCGTTATGAAACAGCACCTTTTTTTGTGTTGATTGTATGTGTCGTGGCCGCCCGCGCGCATTTGAAAGAGCCACCGTCGAGCAACGTCAGCGGGGTGTTACCGCCCCCGGCGGGAGAGGAAGGCGACCGTTGCGGGCCGGCCTGGGCTGTCCGCACGCGGCCGTCACGCCTGAGCAAGCGGGTAGGAACTCGCCACCGCTCCTACTCCGCAGCTAGTCGGCGAGCCGCTAGCCCTAGAGGGCTATAAGAGGGCTCCGACGCGACGTCAGGACAGATAGCGAGCGACGGTGTTAGCGACTGGATTCTAGCGAGTGACTTGAGTGAAGAGTGAAGAGTGAAGAGTGAAGAGTGAAGAGTGAAGAGTGAAGAGTGGTGATAGGCTACGACGACGACCTGTGCAACGTAAGAGGAACCCTCTAGTAGATATTCGACGACTCGGCTGCTTTTGGGACTTCTTCTGGACAACAGTAACACGGCTTCGCTTTTGGTACACTCTTCTGGTGATACGAACTTCGGCAATTGAACCTGGTCTTGGAAAAAAATCGTTTTATGAATTATTGCCTTTTGATTGGATACTACAGTATGTAAATAATTGTTGTACTGAATAAATATTGTGCTATGATATTTCAGTCTTCGTGAAGACTTTTCTAATATTAGTTATCTGAAAGTATTTTATTTGTGGTTTTGAGTAGTGTACGTGCTTCTTTCTGGTATTTTAATGAAGCTCCAACTTTATTTTAAAAATTTTCTCCAAAATTCTTTAATCCTTTTTTCTCAAATGTAGGTTATAGAATGACAAGTTCGATTTTCGTAATTTTTTCTTCGATGTTCGTTTTTTTCTTAAATGTAACAGTGAACAATTTATGCCTGCTATTTCGTCTTCGGGAATATTAACGCAATGGGTTAAGACCATGCCTGTCGAAGGTAAGTAAGGTTCTCGTCACACCCCTTCCAAACTCGTTTGCGGATTGGAAACAATTTTGCGAATTCAACTACTATTACCGTATTATGTAACAATACAAGAATTACGGGAAGTTATATTCTGTTGTATCACAACTATTTATGTTTACTTTATATTTCCGCCTTATCTCACGTAGTAATATTACTCGTTTGCTTCTAAAATCTCTCTTTTATCTTCAAAAGGAATGTTCTCATGTAGTCATAACACAACTTGTGCTGAAATACATCAAATAGAGAACTAGTTTTAAATTGCAATTTTATATAGCATCCTTACAAATACTATAACATAATTATAACATTTTCCACATATTTTAATGAGGTAAATGAATATGATGTAAAGAAAAACGTGCTCGTATATTTCTTGTATAAAAAAATATTCATTTTAGTTTGTAGAATATTATTACAGCTATTACAGGTATTTAATTCTAATTACACCAGAAAGATATATCAATACATAAACGATCTTTAGTTTGATTTCTTTTCACCAAAGTATTTCATATACGGACATCAGAACAATCACGGATGATATTAATTTTTATTTCTTACTTATCATTTGCTTATTTACCTGAGATAAGTGTGCAAAGAGCCTTTTCATAGCATACGTCAAAATTGATGACAAAGACCGTAAATATTACTTTCGGAAGTTTCCAACAGAAAATATATATAATGTCTAACTATTCGAGGCATGTACGTTTACAAAATTATTATGATCATAAATCGCAGGTGCTCCTAAATACGATTTATATCATCACAAACCAATAAGAGGTGCAATTAACCGCATTTCATTGATTCTGAACTTCGTTTATTATTACGAGTGTGGACACACGAACTGTAATTCCAATTTAAAGCGCTCATTTTATAGTTAGCTTTTTTGTCTCTAACTACAGTCCGCTTTCTACTTTGAATAGGAATTAATTTCTTTCAAGAGCAAAATACACATAGAAGTAAAAATCTATTGATATATTTTTAAAACATTTTAAGCAAATATACCTTTTTGTGCACAAAGAACTGAAGAAGAGAAATATCAAAACTACGTTTCAATAGAACAGACGTAACGCGCCGCTGATATGCATTTTTTTAGCAGAAAGACTAAAACAACGCATTTAAATAACTAATAACAAATTCCATTCCTGTAATTCACCCGGGAGCTGTAACAAAAAAGAGCCGTCCGATATTTCCCGCACGTGCTGTGAAAGCACGCTTCACCGATCGCGTAACCAGGATTCACCGATCGCAAATAACCCCCGGCTGCACAGTCCGCGAAGTGTTTGCTCGATCCAATGTCCCTCACGGCCGATCCGTTTTTCTCGCCTCTTCTCAAGCTGTGGTCTCCCAAATCCCGACGCTCCACATCGTCCCTGCCCAATTTACACGGCGATCGTGAGTTTTAAGTGGTCGAGCTTTGTGAGGATATTCCTTCAAAAATTACGGCGTGGCGAGTAGACGCTAAATACGTCCTCTAGGAAATAGCAGCGACGCTAATTTATGGAATTGAACACCGTACGAGAATTGCGATGCTAATTCACAAGTCGGTGTTACAATAAAATATGTACAATGAGATGCCTTTTAGAATGAATGAATCTTACGTGATAATTACTACGATTGATCCTTTGGGTGCCATGTGCCCATTTTTATTGCGTTTCAATGGATAGTTTTCGAAAAATCGATTTTTGTCTTCCTAAAAGTGTAAAATAGAACTATGTGCGCTGGTTTTGATCTAAGTGTAGGATTTTGATTTGAAAAATGTCGCAATACATAGGTAAAGTACTAATACAAGTAACCAATCAATAAAGGGTACAATACTTAAGTCGAAATCGTCGAAACATTTTTGCAGCCCATGATTCAATTGATTTTCGGAAGCTGTAAAATAAGGACAAACGTGATTTCCACAATATTGTTTCCTTAATATGATTAATAACTATTAAATATAATTAATAAATATTGAATATAAATAAACACTCACTTTTCGTTATGCAGGGTAATATAATATTGAATGCACTTTTATAATTGCAAATTTTAAATTCTATTTTTGGCTGACGATGTGAGTTTTGAGCTCCACCTAATTGCAGAATCTTTTATTTTGCGAAGAATAATGAACAATAATATCTATAAGTAATGAAAACGATCGTGTAAACGCCACGGGAAAAGTTTATAATAATTGAAATAGCAATATTGGATCAAATAAAATGAATAACAGTAGGATTAATTTAAAACCACTTACACTCTTACAGCCAGTCTTCTGATATGTTAACATCAATAGATCTGAAATACGGAGTACTTCGCATACGAATGTAATCCTATTTATATTTGTTGAAAGAATATTAATCAACTGTCTAAGCTACCGGTGAATCCGAGACACCAACAGATGAATACATGAGCCAAATTTCGAAATATTATGTATAACCGAAATATATCGCAATATTCTTTCAATATGTATTACGGTTCCCATCTGAAATCTGGCTGAAACCGAACGTATGTTGAATTTCACAAACGTTTAATTTAGCGAAGAAACTATGTTTTTGCAGGTAATGTGTAAACAAAATATTGTCAGGAATTTGGAAGTTATTATCATACAAATCTACATTAGTGTTTAATTGATGATTTGGTTTGGAGTTTTTAACTTCATAATTTTAATTAATTGTACATCTATCTCTGAACGCTCTTGCAGAGATCTATGTTTCAAAAATTCTTTGGTTGTTTAAAAATATATTGGGTACAATATCTTTAATACAAATAAGAAAATGTGCAAAAGATATATTTCTACAGATAGCAGCGTTTTTCGAAATGAATCACTCGGAACGCACATTATGCTCGCGGATCTACATGGCTTCAACGTGACAGCGAGATGTTACACATGTCGGCGATCGAAAGCGAGAGATAGCAGATTCAAGCAATAAGCACTGAATGGAGAACAAAGCGAAAAGAGGAACTGTGCAAGGAACAGAGAAGAGGAACAAGAGGGATGCCGCAGGCCGCACTCGAGGCCCGGCGTAGACACTTCGTGTCTCATCTCGTAGGCACACACAAATACACACACGAAACAGGCGCCTAGGGAAAAGCAGAACTGCAATTCCCAACACAAACTTTCGCGCGGGCTGGGATCTCTGCATGCACTGCGATGGGCTGAGAGAGTAGGAGTGGAAGGGGGCGTATGGGTTGGTATAGCGAGTGGGGAATTGGTGTTTCTGAGCGTTGGTCGAGCACATCCTCCCAGAGAAAGAGTCCCCTTCCTCCCTTTTCTGACATGTTTCCTTTTCCTTTTCTCTTCTTCCGCTCCTCCTTTCTCATTATTCTCCTCCTTACTTGTTCTTACGGTTTCCCATCTACCTTCATCTCCCTGTCCTTCGTCCTATTCCCTTGTCCTTCCTCCTCCTTCCTCTTTCTTCCCCTATTCCTCCTCCTCCGCCACCTCCTTCCTTATTCCCTTCTTCTCCTTTTATTATCTCCTCCTATCTCATTTTTTCTTCCATCCATTCCTCGCTTATCCATCGAGGCTTTGTATAATGGACACGGTCTGCCCGCTAGTAACGACGTACTGTTCTCGGCGTACCGATTACTTCTTTTTCATTCAGAGAACGCGGTCTATTTTCTATGTGTGAAAGTTTTATTTCGAGTTTGTGCTCGGCTCTCATCGCAACAACGAATATATTGATTGATTTTTTTCGTGTTTCCGGGCACGTCAACTGCTTGGTCATTAGTCCCGTTAGTGTAGTGCATGTTTTTCTCGGGAGATTGTGATCTTCCCCCGGGAGATGGCGAGATCCGGCGCCGACCTACCGTTGGTTAGTGGGGTTTCACCCTAACCAGGACTCTCCCACCAGCGGGGCACCGCCCCGGCCGGGACAAGCTCTAAGCTCCTGACCGGTCTCCCGGATTATGTGGTAGTGTAGTGCATGTTAGTGTAAGTGTGTGTGTGTAAGGGGAGAGGATATGACTAGGAAGAGGAAGGACAGATCACGCGCGGTCCGTGACCCGTATGTTATGGTACTGCTCCGGCATTCGCCTGGTGTTGATCGGAGAAACCACGGGAAACTACCGATTAGAGCAGCCGGCCGCTAGAATTCTCCTCCAGACAGCGACTGAATTCGACCTAGCTGAAAAGCTAGTGTCGAAAATTCTGCCGCCGTCAGGACTAGAACCTAGGACCTCACGGTCAGAGGCGCTGCAGTGACATCAGTTGATGCACTGCAAATTCTTTGTATGCCGTATCCAATGCAGTTTAGAATATGATATTGAATGTTTAAAATTTAAAAATTATACAATTATACAGAATTTAACCAACGAAATAATTTCGCTAGTGTTAATGATATTTGAATACATAAATAAGTTCAGAAAAACAGCTCACATACATTTTTCAATCTTCATTAATCACTCAACATTATTAATCCCAGCAATTGATAGTCATATATAAGTTGCGTTTATGTGACTATTTCTCAATTACTGAATCTTAGGAATCACGACGAGGTAGGAATGTTCTATGTGTTATATGCAATGTTCATTTATTGGTCCGCCCCCAAGCACATTGCCAAAGTAACCAGAGTACAGGACCGTGAAATGGCATTCACGAGTATACAAGGTGTACAGTATACACGCATATACAAGGTGTCCAGGCAGGAAACGTCGAAACTTTCGAACATAATCTCTTAAGACAATTGTAAGCAAATTTTGTCTATTAATCTCGTTGGATATTTCTAATGGTTGAGCCGCAATAAGAACTCAAATGTTGGTTTGAAAAAATAATTTCTATGCAAACATTTGCATTCAGAAGCATATAAACACTTCAGAAGCACGTTAATTTTATATTATTGTCAAACGAAATGAATATATTTTTTCAGAAAAAGTAACCCAGGAATAAAAAGCAGTCAAACTGCATACTTGGAGTGCTTTTATATTTCTGTGTTAATGTTTCTTTCTGAGCAAATATATTCATTTCTTTTGTGAATAATAAACAATTTACATGTTTCGACGTTTCCTCCCTGGACATCCTCTACTTAAAGGAAGATGATTCTGAAAGATTGCGTGTATATAACTGTAAATTGAACCTGCTATTAGAACTATCAGTTTCTCAATCAAAACAGACTTCATCATCCAACTAATGACGCCGAATGTTAAAAAAGGATAAAGATAAAAAAGATCAGGAAAGATTTGATTGATATAGGGTAGTACATCATTTTAAAAAACGCAGATAATACGATGTCTTTTTATTAATTTGATATACGAAGTAATCAACATCTAGATACATCACGGCAATTGTTTTTTAATCTTACATGTAATATACTTGCTAAATATACTTGCTTGAAAATAGATTCGTGTGTTGCTAACGAAAACGAAATACAGAGAAGTATTTTATACGCTATTCTCAATAAAAACAGTACATTTAAACGTGAAATACTAGTTGTAGTTATCACGATCTTACAACCACTTCAAAGCTCAATTACCTCTCAGTTGATTATTTACTCTCACTGACCTCTGATTGCCGATTCACTGGTCTGGATAAGAGAATATACCGTATATGCAATGCGCGGCCTAGAGAAAACCCAAATACAGTCGTTGGTGCACCGGTCGGCAATCACTCTTTCTTAATCTATTTGAAGCTTCGAAAGACAAATTTCGCCTCCACACTTAAGCGCATTTTGAAACTGCCTGTCGCACCCAAAACTGACAGACATATTCGCAAGACATCCACGCGTCGTGGCGGTCTGGGGCGGGGCGTGTTGAGGTGAGGCTAGGCGGAACGGAACGGGATTGGGGTGGGATTGGGGGAGTTCGGGGGGGATTGGGACGGGATTAGGGGATTGGTGCGGGATTGGAGCAAGACTGAGGCAGGATCGGGATGGTATTGGGCCGAGATTGAAGCAAGGTCTGCGCGGGGCAGAATCGGGCCGTGGCGTGGCATGGAGGAAGGAGGCAGGCAGAGATGGCGTGAGGTAGTGTGAAGTGAGGAGTGAAGAGTGAGGAGGAGAAGAGGCGGCCACACGACGGGGACGACAAGACAGACTTCCCGATCGGACAGCCGGGCCCGACCGGCGCGACGGACGTCCAGTGGCCAGCACCGAGGAATCGCGACAGACACGCGGACAAATTGACGTCTGGCGAGACAGATGGCTCGCGCCGCGACGTCTCACTGGCCTGGCTATTCCGGCTCTGCTCTGCTTCGGCGATGCCGCGTCCGTTCCTCGCGGCCCCGCCCCCTGCCACCTCGGCGAAAGGTCAAAAGCGTCTCCGGCGCGTCGCCAGCCTGTCGCAGTTCCCCATCGCGGTGATTCGGTGTACGTGAGCTCGCATAGGCGTGCGTGTGTGTGTGTGTGTGTGTGTGTGTGTGTGAGCGAGCGCGCGAGCGTTGGATTTATAAATAAAATATCGCGTTGCATATTTCATTCCCAGTGGCGGGGACGCGTGGGCTCTATAGGTTGGGGCCGGCTCGCTGGCCGGTACCATCCGCGACCGAGCGTCGGCCCCCTCGACGTGGACAGAGCCGCCTATCTCAGCTGCTCACACAATTCACACCCACGTCCGCGCTTCCGGGATGGTGGGTTGACACGTCGGGCCGACTTGTTTTCTACCGACTACAAACCGTGAGTGCTATTCCTTTCGAGTAGCGGATATTTTGTTTTTTTAACATTTTTACCATTGTGTTGGAAACGTCAGCTTCTGCTGTCAGTCTTACGAAACTTCAGTGTGAATATGTCATATGACGTTGGTAAGTCGGCTACATTTGTACCAAAACTACACGGAATTAATAGTTCCTGGTTTGCGTCTGGCGTAAAGTATAGGTGGTTTTACTGAATGTTGTGAAAGGAAATACAATCACCAAATAGTTAATATTATTCTATCATTTACGCCAATAACCTGTGACCTACCGACCGCAAGACTGACGATAGTGATGATGAAGACGATTATGATAATAATAATAATAATAATAATAATAATAATAATAATAATAATAATAATAATAATAGCGGATAGCTGAAATCACTAAGGCGATTCTGTGGCGGTCTTGGACCGAAGGATCGCGGGCTTGAGTCCCGCCTCGGGCATGATTGTGCTTATGTGTCTTTGTAACTATGCTAGTGATTGTCCGTTTCATCATCATCATCATAATCATGTCCATACTTCACTCCATAGAGCTAACAACCCAAGGGTGTAAAAACGGACTCACCATAGAAATGTTGCTCCCCCCCACCAATGAAGTCACGTGCATACCCCCAGGAAAAATATGACGGTCTTGGTGGGTACAACTACACGTTAGCGTGGTCCGTAGATGGCCAATTTGCGCCTCCCAAAAAATAATGATTATGGACATAATATAACACTAGAAATTGTTATTTTACATAGGAAAATAATTCAAAATGATGAAATTAACCAAGCAGAGCATAATTCGCCATACTTTATTAAATTTGACGTTTTATACTTTTGCATACCACGTTTTTACTCAGTAACGTATTTCAAGATTTAATACCATCTCTATCAACTACACAAAGACTTAAATTGCCACAACCACCACCACAACTACAACCACCACACCACCACAACACAACCACCACCACCACAACCACCACCACACCACCACCACCACAACCACAACCACCACCACAACACCAACCACCACAACCAACACCACCACCACCACACCACCACCACCACCAACACCAACACCAACACCACCACCACAACCACCACACCACAACCATGACCACCACAACCATGACCACCACCACCACCACCACCACCACCACCAACACCAACACCAACACCACCACCACCACCACACCAACACCAACACCACCACCACCACCAACACCAACACCAACACCAACACCAACAACAGCAGCAGCAGTAGCAACAACAGCAGCAGCAGTAGCAACAACAACATCAGCAGCAGCAGCAGAAACAACAGTAGCAGCAGCAACAACAACTGCAACACCACTCTCACCATTACCTTCACCATTACCACTGCATAACATTTCCCACTTCCATCTCCATCTCATTAGGATGATTCCACCCGCGTGGTACACATCAGGTAACGGACGAGTGTGACAGGCGGCCTAATGAAGCCCCCTCATCCCGACTCTCTCACCGCCCACCCTCCCACGCGCCCACAGTCCGCTTCCTCGTTCGGCCTGGCGGGCGGCCGCTTCCTACAATTCTAGGGGCATGCACCCACCTGCATCCCACGCACGGAAAAATTTCCCTCGTCTAGACGGACAAAAGCCGCCTCTCAACTAGTATTTGTAATAGGATTGTGTTGCGGGCTGCCTGGTTTTGTAATTTAATCACACGTGATGGCTCGGCTTACTAGTAATGCATGGTCCAAGTCACCCTACTGTGACTCTTCTACAAAGACACGATGAGATGGGAACACGCGCTTTCTATTCAGAAGAACCAGTAGAACTACGTACCTGTGTTTGAGTTTTCATAAAAGCAATTCCTGATCTATTGTGAATGCTAAATAAATACGTGTAAAATAATATAAATAATCATAGTAGACTAAATTTAAATGAAAGTAAGTTCATTATTTGCACAAAATTACCTAATAGCAATTATAGAGAGTGTAATGTTAAAATAATGTCCATTTCTATAGATTTAGATTACAGGGGATGTGAATTTCAGATATCCGTGTATATGACGAAGCTACTAACGCAAGCTAATTATCTGCATAATTTCACAAAAATAAGGAAACAATATTGAGCCACCAGTTTCCTATCCATTATTACACATTACAATATTTACAAGTGGGAAATACCTAATTCACATTGAAACAATTTGAAAAGTATGAGTTGACAAGTATTATTTCGCACCTCCACATCAGAAAAATTTCATACTGTGTGTTACCATCTAGCAAATGTTTTTACCCCGTTTCACTTTTTTCCTTTTAACTTCCATTATTCTCTCTTCTCCGCACTCCACAGTCGGCGGATTTGCAATTCGTGGATCCTGTGCCCATTTACTCATACATGCGTCTGGCGTAACATCCATACAGCTCTCACTGGCTGCATTTACTGTTTTTTTCGTGATCACTGGGGATTGAGAGTCCTCGTGAATGTGATGTTTCGGCAAATTCTAGGCCTTGACGGGGCTCCTCTCGTCAAACACCACGGAAAAAATTCTAATCATCCCAAATCTCTTGCATGTCATTACCGGCCAGGTGTCTATGTTGCAGTCAACTACACAAATTTTGACGGATAAAACGCCGAACGAACTTTACGACTTTTTTATTAACTTGTAAGTCTATGAGTATATCGTTATTTATGAATTACTAAGCTTCAACATTATATGTATACGGTGAAACCAGAGCCCGGATATGTAGAGTTGTAAATATCAATTGAATGATTTCGGGATAAGAAAATGTTTTTTTTAGTTATCATCTATGTCCTATATAAATAAGTTTCCTCCTTCAGTTTCATATATCCCGTTGCTCATATGCATGAAAATGAAATTGTCGATGTATAACAAACAGCTATTGAAAATCCTTATGCAAGGAAATAGTGGTTTAGTTTAGAACAGTGTTACAAAGCATCTTGTGTAAATAATGGGAATAGAAATATAATTTCTCTCCAATTCCACATTTCGTTCCGTCTCCCCGCAAAATCTTCCAAAGACAAAAAACCGTTACATACAAACCATCGGATACCGTTCACGTAAAGCGACGCAGTTCCGCGCCAAACGACTCGTGGAATCAACTAGTCGGCCTCGAAACCGATAAACTGGCCGCATTACAGCGTGTTCTTGCGCGCTCTGAGGCACAGCGTGAGAACGCGAGCAAGAACAGGCAGTGGCGGAGAAGTGCCGGGCGCGGGGAGCGAGCGCGTGAGCGAGCGCGGGGAGCGAGCGCGGGGAGCGGGGCGGGCGCGGGGAGCGGGGCGGGAGCGGGGGCGGGAGCGGGGCGCGGGGCGCGGGGCGCGGGGCGCGGGGCGCGGGCGCGGGGAGCGGGGAGCGGGGAGCGGGGCGCGGGGCGCGGGGCGCGGGGCGCGGGCGCCTGGAGCGGGGAGCTGGGAGCGGGGCAGACAGTGAAGCGGAGGTGAGGCGTGGGTCGCGGAGTCGGAGAAGGGATCTACGAGAGAAGAGTCCCCCCAGGCGAGACATCCCAGTTCGCGAAAGCGCAGACGAGCCGTTATGGGGAAAACTATTCCGGCCCCAGCGGGAACTTGATAATGTGGCACGTGTTAGACCAGGGGGCTTCGCGAGGGGTGCAGGCTCGGTGCGGCGTAGCAGACAGGAAGGGGAAGGGGCAGAGGGAGAGAGAAAGAGAGAGCGCAATAGCGCGCATGGGACGGGAGGCGTGGGGAGGTCCCAAACGTGCTCGCGGCGCCTGTTTAACGAGCTAGATACAGCCCTCCCCCCGTTTCGTCCCCCCTCGCCCCTCCAAGACTCTCTCCATCTCGCCTCGTCCCTGGTACCAGTAGCGGTAGCTCAGTGCATCAACTGATGTAACTGCAGCGCTTCTGTTCGGGAGGTCCTACGTTCGAGTCCTGTTGGCGGCAGGATTTTCGACACTACCTTTTCAGCTAGGTCGAATTCAGTGGCTGTCTGGAGGAGAACTCTAACGGCCGGCTGCTCTGGTCGATAGTTTTCCGTGGTTTCTCCGATCAACGCCAGGCGAATGCCGGAGCAGTACCCTACCAAACGGGTCACGGACCGCGCGCGATCTTTCCTTCCTCTTCCTTGTCCTATCCTCTCCTCTTACACACACACTTACACTAACATTCACTACACTACCACATATTCCGGGAGACGGTCGGGAGCTTAGAGCTTCTCCCGACTGGGGCGGTCCCCGCTGGTGGGAGAGTCCGGTTAGGGGGACACCCCACTAGCCGACGATAGGTCGGGCCAGATCTCGCCATCCAGCGGGGGAAGATCACCGCCATCTCCCGAGAAAAAAATGCCCTACACTAACGGGACGAATGACCCAAGCAGTTGACGCGCCCGGAAACACGAAAAAATCAATCAATCAATCAATCAATCGTTCCAGGTCCCGGCCCCATTCCACCTCTCGACGTCTACGAGACTGAATACGGATCACCCTCCACGCTCCACAATTTCTCCGCCTCCTCCAGACCTCTTTTCTGCTAGCGCTCGCTTCCTCAGTCCGACGGGGCAACTTGTAGTCCGCTTCCTTTTTACTCTAGTTACTAGACTCGTATCCTGATGTCTTGAGGAGGAATTTGTGGTGGGACAAACAGGAATGACAGGCTGAGTTTAGCTGAGAGTCAGAATTACCGCTGTCCCTGAAACGACTCTGATAGGGAAAGTCGTAGGGATCGAATCTCGACGGTGGCAGATTTTCGACACCAAGTAGATAGCTACGTCGAATTCAGCCGCTGTCTGGAGAACAATTCTAGGATCCGGCTGCTCTGAAAGGCCGTCATTCGTGTTTTTTATCAATATAAAGCGAACACCGAATATATGGGCCACTGATTGTGTTCGATCTTTCCTTCCTCTTCCTTTCATTTCTCCTTACACACACACACACACACACACACACACACACACACACACACAAACACACACACACTTTTAACAGTATCCGTGTTTCCACATAAACTTCGACAACCCCGTCACCATCAGTGGTGTATCTTGAGTTTAGAAACAGATTTTTTTATAAGGAAAGTTATAAGGAGACATGATGAGAAGATAAGGAAATGTGTTACTTCTGTCGATTATCACGTAATCTTAGGCGCAGTGTTATCTCCGGTCGCTTGCAAAACCTTTGTGTAAAAATTCTCTCATTTTCTCACTCGACAGTTCCTGGGTTCCTGGCGCTCTTTTCCAATATTGTGTTGAAGTATCGCGTTGCAAAACCTTTAAGCTAAATGGTCAGATTTTGGTCAGCGCACTGGCTTCTATGAACTGTGTGTGAAGTGTCGCGTTTTTGGTGTTAATATTAAACTATTAACGGAATATTTTTATTACTTTTTCTTCTTTTGCCTTCATGACTCTCCTAGAAAATATGCCACTGATCAGTATCCAGACACCGCCTTTTCTCTGCTCAAGATCTCAGTCATCCCAACATCTATCCACGAATCATTTCCCGCCTCGTCCTCTAGCCCCCTTGCATGGTTAGTATTCGTTCCGTGGAGCCTTCTCGTCCTCAGATACTCCCTAACAGGAAAACTAAAATCTCATTACGAAGGCCTGGTTCTCAACATCTTCGTTGTGAAACGTTCATTCTGACGATTATTATTATTATTATTATTATTATTATTATTATTATTATTATTATTATTATTATTATTATTATTAGGTGGCTTCTAACAATACGGCCTGTATTCAAGATAACTGCCTTCTGCACATCGTATATACTCCTGGCATCCACGTGAAGACACTCTAGTGCACGAAGTGTCATTTTCGGGATCACTCCTGTGGCTGATACAATTGCCACTTTGCTGGTGTTCCACTGAGCTGCCACTTCATGAGCGAGATCGGTAGATTTTTGGATCTTTTCATGATGTTTTGCCGATATATTGTGGGTGTTGGGAATTGATACATCAATAAGGTAAGCATGCTGATGGTTTCTATCAATGTATGTTATATCGAGTCTATTGCTGCCGACTTGTCTGTCAGTTATAATGAAGCGATTTCACTAGAGAGTGTGCTCATTTCTTTCAAGCACGTTCTGAGGAACATATAGCGATGTAGGGCGATGAAGTGGCGAGTAGCCCGTTTTGTTGCAAATAATTGGTGGACCTGCTTCGCCACTTCATCATGCCTCTTTTTATATTCCAACTGTGCGTGGCCGCTAATCCACTTGTCACGTATTGGATAGTTTTGCTTGCGACCTCACATCTTCTACATGTGTCGGAATGGATGGTTGAATCCCTTAGAATATATTTTCTGTAGTTCAAAGTTGGCACCACTTGGTCCTGGATAGCTATCATGAAGGCTTCTGTCTCCGGAAAACAAATAGTAGTATTACCTTACCAAAAAGATTACCAAATAAAAAATCATCACTCCGAACCGAGAGATGTGACCTATACTGTGCTACAAGGATCTACACTAGGACCTATTTTATTTCTTATATTTGTAAATGACCGGCCATCAATAATGGAAAACAACAAAACAGTACTTTTCGCTGATGACACTAATATAATATTCACAGAAAACACAACCAAAGCTTTGCAAGACAAATCCAACTCTGCCATTGACAAACTAATTCAATGGATGCACCAAAACAAACTATTCCTAAACAGAGACAAAACAAGCACAATGTCCTTTCACAACTTCCCCTCAACACAAAACTAACCAAATTTAACATTAGCACTCACCAGCCAGTCAAACATGTTTGATTTTGCAACATACGTTTGAATTAATTAAGGCATTATTTTACTTTAACGTATAATTAGCAATTCTGTTTGCATTGTTATTATTGTACTTATATTGTATGAACAGTACTAAATGTATAATGCGTATTCGAATTCACAAACGAGAAAGCATGAGTTTGTACCAGTGAAATCATACTTTATACGTTTCATTTTTTAATACTACGCGTGGCAAAATGTTATTTTTATTGAACACTTCAGTAGTCAGTACTGTACTCCAATTTCATTGATTCGCTATTTGTAGAGCGAGTTGACAAACGTTTGGTGTGGATTTTTCAGTACTGCGGTGCCCTTTCCGTGCTGGCCGGCGAGATCCGGCGTCGACCTACGTCGGCTGGCGGGAATTTCACCGACCAGTGTGTCAGCGCCGGTCGGGGACAAGCTCTAAGTTCTGGACTCCCAACAAGTGTGGTAGTTCAGTGTATGTGAGTGTAAGTAACAGGTGAGGATAGAGAAAGGAAGAGGAAGGAAAGATCGGACGCTATCCTTGGCCCATTTGTTAGGGTACTGCTCCGGCATTCGTGTGTTGATAGGAGAAACCACAGAAAACTATAGATTAGAGCAGCTGGCCCCTATAATTATCCTCCAAACAAACCTTCGGCTAAACTCGATCTACTGTCGACTGTCTAGCCAGTGTCAAAAATCCTGCTGTCGTCGCGACTCAAACCCTTGGACCTCTAGATCCGAGGCATTGCAGTGACATTTGATGGCCTGACCTAACTTTTCCGATCTATGTTTCTATCAAGCTGGACCATCTCTACCGATCCATCTGCCAGGGAGCTGAAGTTAAAAAAAGAGATAAATGAATCGCTAACTGCGGAAAGACGACTTGTCCGCGTTTCTAAATTTTATAGGAGACACAAACAGTATAAAAGCTGTTTTAAAAAAAATTCTCTTTGCGATGTATTTTTGCGTATGAAGGCAAATACCAAAACTGTCGAGAGGCCAAGTCTACTTTCTGCAGTACACAATGTATTGAACACCTTACAACCCTCTCCGCCAACAACAAAAATAAGTAAAATTGGACTAATTGCCTTTCTGCAGTTTGCGGTTCAAAAACGAATAGGGCTGAAGTCTAGGGTATAATGGTGTCGCAGATTCTTGTTCGCAGAAAGTAATCACTGGAACGTCGCGCTTGTGAGCTAAAAAGAATTAAATGTCCTGAAGTCGTTTCCTTAACAATTTTATAGCACATTACTTCCACAAATTCCTCCGTTTGGCGCACCAACAATCATTCAATTTCGTAATGTTTGCATCCCGCTTCGTTCCGAATGGCAGCTGGCGTCGATCGCGTCCAGATGCTCTGCCGAGGCAGCTGGCAAGGCCACACTTCACCCCTCCCTTTCGTGACGTCGCCAGAACGGCGCGCGCACCAAATCTGTGTTAACATTTGGAAACGATCGACTCGTGCCAAACGCTGCCCGCCTGCTGCGGCATTCACCAACCTATCTTGCAAATCGTCACTAGTTTTCAATTGCCAAAACTTTTCTTTCTCTCCTTCCTCTTTATCTTTCTCTCGTTCGTCTATCTTTCTCTCCTTCCTCTATCTTTCTCTCTTTCTTCCTTATCTTTCTATCCTTCCTTTCTTTCCTTTTTCTATCTTTCTTCTTTATTTGTCTCTCCTTTATCTTTCCTTTTATTTATCTTTCACTCAATTTTCACTTGTTTATTCCATTAATAATGTAATTTTCTTCTTTTGTATTCCTTTTTATAAACTTTTGTTTTCTTTCTTCTAGTTCTACATCTTATGGGTCATTCGCGACCAAGTATCAGCGAATTGGTGAAAAGAGTGAGATTATAATGATTTGGATGACATTATGGAATTCGGGAAACTGTGCCTTCCCTCACACTCTCTAATAAAAATGGAAATACTTCTATACCTTATATGATATTTCAATCAGTAATATCTATTCAGAAGCATACCGTCGGTGCCGTCAGCATAATTTGGATCACTCACGAAAAACTGCACGACGGAAATGAAAGATTGATTCCTTGAAAATTTAGAATATAGCGAAGCATTTTCTTAGAAAATAATCGTAAAACCCAATAATTGCTGTAAAACATATGTTAACTGGTATTACATTCACTCATACACTACACGAATATCGCTTCTTTTTCTTTATCTTGAGTAAAGATTTTATCAAAGCTGTGATAAAACACAATTACGCACGCAATTTCGGAAATTCGAAGTGTGATTAAATTCTTGAAATAATTTAACTTGGATTGTTATCACACTGGCAAGAGATCACAAGTCTTTCAGTGTCTTATCTCAGGTATTGGTGTCGATTTTGATGTTTGTGGTCACATACGCTCAGACATCTTCGGAAGGTTCTTCAAAGAACTCTCATTGGCTGAACAGCTTCGCTCGCGGTTTAAATGACGGAGTTGTGAATTTCGCGTGCTAGTCTCCTCCCCCACTAACCGGCTTGTGCCCCTGCTTCCTTTAGCTGAGCGCCTCGCTGGCAGCGCCGCGGCGTCCTCTTAGGAAGATTGCGGCGGCGCCGCGAAGGCGGCTGTGGGAAGGAGAGAAGAGAGAATGAAAGCAATTGTGGAAGTGGGGGGCACAATGACAGCTAGGCAATGGTGGACGGAGAGAGGAAGTGACAATGTGAAGTACTTCTTAGGAGGGCGTAGGTTTGAAACGGAGTTAAAGGATCGATGGGGCAGACGGCGACTAGGAGGAAGTGGTGGTGGTGTTTGTAGCGATGGAGGAAGTAACGGTGACGAAGAAACGTGTGAGGGAAAAGCGGTGATTGGGCGGCGATGACGAGGGCGACGCTGACGCAGGCGGCGGTGTTGCAGGCGACGTGGGCGGGAGCGTCTCTACCCTCTATGCAAGATATACACAGCTTCTCAGCTGATGGTGTTGAGTTGATGTGGTTTGATTGATGTTTCCCGGCACGTTATGGTCATTAGTCTCGCATTATTGTGATTATGTTTTTATCTCGGTCGGTAGCAATGTTTTTCCCCCACTGAATGATGAAAAACTGATGTACACGTCGGTCAGCCGAGACAACTTTTAAAATCCCGATTGGTCTCCCGACATGTATAGTAGTGAAATGCATGTACATGTAAGTGTGTAAGGGAAGAGGAAGGAAATATTGCGCGCGAAACGTGGCCCGTTTGTTAGGGTACTACTTAAGCATACGCCTAGTATTGATCTGAGAGACCACGGAAAATTACTGATCAGAGTATCTGCCCGCCAGAAGTATCCTCCATACAGCTTCCGAATTCGACCTATCAAAATAGTGTCGACAATTCGCCAACATCGGGACATTCCGATCAAAGTCGATGCAGGAACAGGTATATCATATATTGTTTTGATCCCACAGTTTTAGAGGGTGGCAAAGACTCTGACCATAACAGTTTGTAAAGTAACCAAATGATTATTCTTCAAAATAAGAAAGAAGCAGGCGTTTGCTGCAGTTCTCATTTAAGATGTTTCCTTTATTAGGCGTGTGGTATAAACTTAATAACTATACACGTGTTTTCCCGTCCCTACGTTTACCTCTTCTTGTCTTGTCACTTACATGCCCTTCCTTCTTTTCCATTCCTTTTACTTATTTTTGCCACTACCTTCTCCCATACTACATCATTATTTGTTATATTCTTCAACGCCCACAGGGTAGTCATTCCGATAGAGCCTACCAGAAGCGTTACGCACAATTTGCCGGGGCCTGCAACCAGTCGACGTAGTGCCTCAGACTTGCGGCACTCACACTAATTACAGTCCACACAGAAATGTCCAGATCTACATGAAAAACAGACCCAGCACACTCTATAACGCCACTCACGCTCCTACAACCTTCCAAACGCCCAATGTCCGGGCTGCAGAGAAATCGCCAAGGCGCTCGGGAGCAGTCTTCCCGAAGAGCGTTTCGCAAAGGAAACGTCAAGGCACTGACAACTATGTCTACGAGCGGTGCACCAGTAAAGACACCGCAGACGCTGTCGCACACGCAAGCAGCAAGGTGCAGCTGCACGTCAGCAAGCGTTTGCTTATCGATAGCGCTTGGTTTACGGAGAAGCGTAGAGGCCTCGAGTCCGGGCTTCTGCTCTTCGCGCGCTTGCAAACCAGCTTTCGTTCAGTGTTCCTGAACACGACCGATCGCCAGCTTGGGCGGCCCAGGGCATCAATTGATGTCACTGCAGTGCCTCCGACCGGGAGGTCCTAGGGTTTGAGTCCCGACGGTGGCAGGATTTTCGACATTGGCTAAATAGCTAGGTCGAATTCAGTCGCTGTCAGAAGGAGAATTCTAACGGCCGGCTGCTCTAATCGGTCGTTTTCCTTGGTTTCTCCGATCAAAACCTGGTGAATTCTGCAGCAGTACCATAATAAACGGCCCAGGAACGCGCACGATCTTTTCTTCCTCTTCTTTGTCCTATTTTCACCCCTTACTCTTATGCACGTACACTTACACGCACTACACTGTAACACACGTCGGGAGACCAGTCACTATTTTAGAGCTTGTCCTTGCTGGAGCAGTGCGTCGCTTGTCCTTGCTGGAGAAATCTGGTTTGGGAAATTCTCGCTAGGCGACGTGTAGGTCGTTACTGGATCTCGCGATGGAGCTTGGGTAGATCACCGCCACTTCCTGCGATAAAAGTGTACACTATACTTACGGGACTAGTGACCTTAGCAGTAGACACGCCCGAAAACACTAATCAATCAATCAATCAATCAACGACTGTTCACGATCAAGACCAGTCCATCACAGAAGGGCAACTGCTAATAAAAATCCGTATAGAGAGGTGATTTTCATGTTAATGAAACAAACCACCGTCTTCTCTTCAATTAGAGAAATAAAGTTATGTTATGCCATTTTGCTGAGAAAGACTTTGTTAATGCATAGCTGTTTCTTGACGATTCCTGTATTTGGTCTAAAAGGTTGTGCTTAAAGTGAATCGAGGTACTGAGGAAATCTTAAATATTGCAGAAGACTCAATATACTTCTTTCTTATACAAATGTCGAAGAACGGAAACTTGTGAATTGACGGAATCGAGATACATATTACGACAAGTCTCTTACTCGTTAGGCCCCATAACAGACAAAATCTAAATAGGCTCTCATCTATCACCCCACTGTTAGATGTCTATCAAAGTGATACGAGCAGATACAAAGTTGGCCCATATATACGGCAACAAAAATAATTTTTTAAAATTGAGTCTTTCAAGAGACGATTGCCTTCAAGCATTATCAGTTTCATTGTAATCAATATAGATCATTTCCATTATTAATTTTCTGGGAATTAAGAATGTACTCTTCACATTATTTATTTTTCTTATGAGAAAGTCTTCAAAAAAGAAAAATTGAAATACCGATATGGATGTCGCAGATCTAAAAGGTAACAACTTAAAATCCTAACTTTTGTGATAATGCCGTTTTAAAGTTAAATATTTCACTTGAAAATGTCCTTTAAATCTCTTGAATTTGAACTCATGACAACATTAGATAATGCCGTTTAAAAGTTAAATATCGACTTGAAAATTCCCACTGAATCTCTTGAATTTGAATTCATGGCATAACATTAGGAATTGTTAGATTGTATACAGCGCAGTGGGGACCACAAACCGTTTCCTATGCATCAGCTTCTCGATTCGGCTTAACTGTGGGGTAGCAGTCAAGTACGGTTGTAAAAGAAGATTATGACGCGTCGTACATCATGAATACACTACGGCAAGAAGCGTACAATGCTTTAGCAATATCGGCTAGATCCACATTTGGCGTTCCCGAATTTCAAAACTTATTTAAACGTTTAGTTTCAAATGTATATTAACGAAGGATATTTAACAATTATATCTTCAAGCGAAAATTTTAAAAACAATTACTCGTTCCTCAATAAAATATACATGGCCGTTTTTAAATATTTTATTTTTTACAACATATTCCCTGTAAGATAAAATCTCTATCTTCAATATTCTAGTCGAAAGAAGACGTCAAATGTTGCCATATTCACATTCGGAATTCATCACATTAGGAATTTTTGAATTTTTGGCGCCTAACCTCTAATGAACGATTCTAAGGCCTCTCTGAGACAAATCCAGTCTAAACAGGCATTTTTTAATTTGTCGAGTTGGAGATGTCAGCGTTAGCCAGATGTTTTGTTGAAACGCGAACAAATCGTTGGAAATAATCCCAGAGAGAACATTTCACCTAAAGTCAAAAGTTTTTATTCCTCATCACAAAATCAGTGGACTATTGACAATCTTGGCCGGCGACGTAATGTATAATCTTAACATGCTGGCACCGCGCGGCAAACGAGGATCTGTCTGAGAAACGAGATCAGCTGCATTTGTATCCATGCGGAAATTGAACAAGCAGTGAAAATAAACGCCATGATGAAATATAAAATTGTTCTTGATATATTTAGTGTATTTGTAACAAGATTATAACGCTTGGACGTGCTGACAACGTAATCGTTATATTTCAAGAAAAAAACTTGATTTGTCGCTGTACTTATTCTACACGGGGCGGCACACAATTCCATCATGCTGCTCCCCAAAACTGCTTTATTTATTTTATTTATTTTATTTATTTTATTTATTTTATTTATTTTATTTATTTTATTTATTTTATTTATTTTATTTATTTTATTTATTTTATTTATTTTATTTATTTTATTTATTTTATTTATTTTATTTATTTTATTTATTTTATTTATTTTATTTATTTTATTTATTTTATTTATTTTATTTATTTTATTTATTTTATTTACTTTATTTATTTTATTTATTTTATTTATTTTATTTATTTTATTTATCAAAAACAGTTAAAACTGTGTATGACGTGCTATGGGGAGAAGAAAATTCTGTGCATGTTTTCAAAACTCTGTGATCCCTACACTAAATAATGCACTACTTGACTTTTGAATTAAAAAAAAGCTCCAATGTAATAAAATCTACTTTCAAGGATGGATCACCAATAAATTTTGGGCTCTTATCCATGATGTTCTTTGACAAGAAATAATACTTCCTACCGCGACAACATAGAAACGGTAATTTGAATAAATATTTCCCCTTGAATTCTAGAAGTTGTGCACAGATAATGAAGTTGCATTTATATACAGAAGCAAAACAAGGGGCCATCTCAGCATTTGCTCAATGGATCAGGGAAACTGGGCGAAAAACCTGATCGAGATGGGGGTCATTGACCCAGAAGCTGCGATATAATACTTGTTGCATACTGTTTAGAATTATACAGTCCAAATGGTAAATAATAAATTAAATATCACTGTTAAAATTAATGTTACTTTCCTTGTGACTTTCCTTTCGATGCTCAATATAATCTCTAATTGTATAGAAACAGTTATGCAGCAGAAACGATTTCACTTGGGATATAAACTTTTTGTTGAATTTAATCGTTTAATGTCATCTGGCAAAGTGTTGTAAAATAATGTACATATATTGTACTATGTGAATTTTTTTGTAATGAGCTGTTGATACTGTCACCTGATGAATGTGATTTCTATGTCGAGTGTTAGAGTAATAGACATCGGTATTTTCTGAAAAATATATTCCCGCCCTTAAGCAAGTCATTTTTGACACAAACCACTGATTCGTAAATCAAGAAACAAGGTAGTGATAAAATTCCTTGATTAATAAAGAGGCTTATAAGAATCACGTGGGGGGATTTGGTTATTATTCGTACAATTATTTTTTGTAATCTAAAAGTTTGGAGCTATAAGATGTATTTTCTCAGAATATTATGCCATATATCAGGCGAGAATGAACATTCACAAAATATACACAATGAACAGTATGAAGGCTGACTGAATTTGAAAGAATCGTGAACGCGTAACATAATGAACTTAATTATGTGTTCAGTTCATCTAAATGGACGTTGCATTTAAGGCTTGACTGAATTGAGAGACCTAAACATTTTGTTGCTTTAACATCAGTCAATGGTAATCAGCAATTAGTCATCAGTATGGTCAACCTTTTTTTTCATTTACTATTAATTTGTTATTTCGGAACCAATTTAAAACATATGATATTGTACTATTTACGGCTTCTTTACTGCTAAAACTGTCTCTCAGCTTAAACACCAAAAGACATTTCAAATTTTTCAATAATCTGAGATCTCAACGAAAACCAGACCTGCGCCTGTTTTAAGCTTTCTTTTCTCTGTCTGGAAATAAAGTTTAATGAAACATTTGAAGCCATTTTTTGAAGAACAAATGAAACTGTTGTTGAGACTTCATTTACGGTCTCCCCAAAATTTGTTTCAACTCGCTGGGCCACGAAATCATATCGATTGGGGAATATCAATTTTGGGGAAATTCACCTGAAAGGTTCAGGGGCTAGCGCTGACCACAGACTGACGGACAGTTATAGACAGATTTTCCGCTGTTATTAGATTTTTCGATTTTAAGGACCCACAAAACATGGGTTTTGACTACAAACATCTAAGAGAAAGTTTTTTACCATTCATGGAAACAAGATTTATCCACCTTTTTATTACCGAGGCCCGGCATTAAGAGATTTTCTGTCGAAAAATTACCATTTTCCGGTGAACCATTACAATATTTTTCTTCTTACGCAGCGAGATGAGAAAGTAAAAAGCCCGTTGAAACTGACTGCCCCATTTTCAATCAATGGGCATATACAAGTTAAATAAGGTCATATCTTACTGCTTTTTTGAAAATACGTGTAGTTATGACATAATTTTATCTCGAAATGAAGGCAACATTTTTCAAAAATTCAATTTTTCTTCAAATTTTTCTTGAATACAGTTCGCTTATAAAATGGCGCAGGTTCCATTATAGTAAAACACTGAATTGTCGAAAATTGTAAAACGTTATTAATAGAACAAGAGAGAATGCGATTTTGTACCACTTGTAAAATTTGGCCATCCCCAATCCTGCATGCGGATGTTGGCAGGCTAATGCAAGTGCGTTAGCAAGACTGATGTTGCCGACGGATAGGGCAACAGGTTGGCGCAGGCTGTCGCTCAACAAGTCGGCGGAAACGCGAAACTTGTGGAGACGGCTTTCAAGCACCATGCAGCTATCTGCGAGCAGATTGCCGTCTTCCCCTACTGTAATCCGGCCTCTCGTGACGCCATGCGATCTGAGAGATTTTGGCCCCCAAAGAGGAGGCCTGTGTCAGTTAACTCTCTCTATATGGTGTGTGTATGATAGCTCTCATTAAATTTTCATCGGCTTTAAAAAGCTTGCTTATTCGTGTCCACTCAAAGTCAAAGTATGCATTAAATGTTTAATGTTTCTGAAAATAGCGTCAAACGTCAAAGCTTCATATTTAGTATAAAATGAGATTTTTTTGAAGGCTATGCCCCCCATTAGAAAATCGACAGCCTAATTTAACTCACCTAAAATTGGTAGACCAACATCAAAAGTAGATTTAACAAAAACGAAGAATAATGGCTAAAAACGATGTCTAGTTTCAGAAATGTCCACATTATATAGCTAATCATTGTACATCCTGATATAGTATTCGAGTAACGAGAAGCCGTGTGCCCGTCCGCCACTCACGGTTACATCCGTTCCCGTAGAAAACGAGACAAATGAGGTGTCTGAATTGAATACTGCAAACTTAAGAACATTCAAAATTCAATGCACTAAATGCACATACATTCAAATATTTACAAATGAATAGGAACTTAACGTTAGTTATTAGGTAATTATTACGTATTATTAGTTATTACGTCATTCGACGCTTTTTAATCTCCTGGTGAGAATCTGGTGACTTTTTGTGGATTTATCCAGATATTATCAAAAAACGTTGTTTTTGCATTTTAGGCAACTAAAACGGTTTTGAGCGACTTAAATAAAACCATCATCTCTTTAAATAGCGTGATTTGAGATAACGTACTACGAAACCAATGTTGTTTCACTAATGAATTCAAAATTTGAACAATAGAGTTAATAAGCAGAAAATAATGGAATATACGAAGAATGGCATCTAAGACTGTTACCAACACAAAAAACACCACGTGTTTACAAAAAATTAAGAGTAATGAGGAATGCCATGCCAGACTGGGACAAATAATTTTGATACCATATTAAGACTTTTGCAATAAAAGCATTAGTTCTACTTATTTCTTTTAAATACAAAAACTAAGACCAAGTAAAGTATTCTTTTCCTCATACAAATATTAACTGTATTAAAATTTTGGGGTCAACCTGGTCCCCGACTGATACTCGGTAAGAAAAAAAAATGAGAAAATTGATAAAAGTAAATTTAAAACTGAAGTTTTATTAAATTAATTTTAAAGTAATGTCATATTACACAATAAAAAATTGCAACAAAAATTTTCGCCACATTCAATATATTAAATTTAATTACTCTCTATTTTTTTTTAAATTTCGTAGGGTCAACATCCCCCCCTATCAATGCCACGGATTGAAGCACGCGTTGCGATTACATTCCCCGTTTGAGCTTTGCTCCTATACATTGTACACCCTTTTTGGGTTTTGGAAGGGAAATAAGAGCGGAGTCAGGGGCAATTGCCCATGCTCGCAGGAGGGCCGGGTCTCCCAGCGGGCAAGTAACTCGTGCGGGCTCAATTATACATGCTCGTTATCAAGTTTTGGTCTTTGCATTTGCAGACCTACCTTTCGAACCCTACCGAGAATCATTCACGAAACGTTAACACACTTGCTAGTTCCTTGAAACTAGATCTAGCGAAACGCATAAACTCCATTAAACACGCGTATATCTAAGAGGCAAACTTCCACCCAGATGTCACCATCGACCGAGGGGTTGCGACCTCTCGTGATAAAAATATGCACTACCCTTACGAAACTAATGACTATAGAAATTGTCGCTTTTGGAAACATCAATCCATCTCGCCATCGTTTATATTTTGGACCAAAGCTTTGAGACGGTTTACGCATTCAGAACTTTTCCTGAAATCGCACAAGGAGTGTTTTACGACATGGACACCTCTTTTCTGAAACAGTAAAGAGGAGGAAGAGACGTCTGTCTTGGAGTTCTCTCCTTCCCTCCATCGCTGCATCTTCCCTCCCCGCCTGCAGCACCTTTTGCTACGAATTCCCTCTGTATTCCCCTCCCTCACTTCTTCTCTGCCCAGCCTCGGCCACCACCAGTCCAGTTTCTCTATCGCCTTAGTACTCTCCGACTAGGCAGAACCCCTTCGACGATCTGTAAACTTCACTTTGAAGTTCTCGAAATTCCTCTCTAAACAACCCGCTCGCCAACGCAAGGGTCGAAGGGCAAAGTTTTACTAAAAAAGCTGTGAAATAGGAAGATTCTTTCTTTCAAATATCTTTAAAGGAATCTATATATTTTATTTATTCAGGAATAACTGTTGCAAGTACATTACAAGTTATTGAAAGCAATTATATGATGTAAAATAAGTATGTTTTCAAAAAATAAACGATTATTTTTATTTTTAAAACGACTTTAATCCTAATGATTTAGTTCTATTGGAACCCGAAGTTTCTAGAGTATACAATGAGTGTGTCATGCATTAAGTAGAAATTTCATCTTTTAACACGAATAAAAGATTTTAATTTAATAATTTAATTAATAACTTAACTTAACTTAATTTAATTCATTGCTGGCTTAATGCAGTAAAAATTTCAATTGTTTTATGAGGGGAAAAGAATTATAATATTCTACTAGTACACCAGCAAATTCTCCTTCAAGGGATTTTTAATTTGCGTTTTAAAGCAAATTTTCCTTGAAGCGACGTTATTATCTTGGTATGTATTTGTATCGAAATCTAGCCAAATGTCAATTAATTTTTCCTGACAATTCAATATTTAAAATTCTCTCACATTCATGACTCATGATGGTGCTACAGACACTTTTGTTAAGAAAAGAGATTTTTTACTCTAATTTAATAATTCCAGAAAGAAATTCCAATTTCCAAGCAATGGACTAAGCCACACAAACCAAAAGCAATCAAAAGTATCGTAGTACGTAGCAATTTACCTCTCCAAGTGGAAAGCTATCTCTATTCAATACCATTCGATATAATCTACTTCAGAGATACTGGCCTGCATGATGCATTAACCTTGCATTCAAACTACCTGTGTGAATTTTAAATTCCGATGAACATTTAATCCCTGAAAACGCGTTCACAAGAGCTCGAATATATAGCAAAATTAACCGACGAACACCGGGAGCGGTAGCTCAGTGCTCAACTGATGTCACTGCAGCGCCTCTGACCGGGAGGTCCTAGGTTCGAGTCCTGACGGCGGCAGGATTTTCGACACTAGCTCTTCAACTAGATCGAATTCAGTCGCTGTCTGAAGGAGAATTCTAGCGGCTGACCGCTCTGATCGGTAGTTTTCCGTGGTTTCACCGATCAACATGCTCTCTACTACAACGTACTCTCTACTTTATTTCTAAACGTCATGACGTATCTCAAGATTTCCTCATCTACTTTAAAAAATACAAAACATTGTTACGAAAAGTCATAAGGCAGGCTAAAATAATGAAAAACGATCAGGATATTTTGAACTCAAATAATAAAACAAAAGCAATGTGGAATATAATAAAAATACTACCAAATCAACTAGAAAACCCGTAGAGAATGTTGTTTTAAAATATAACGATATAAATGTGAACGATCCGGCAACAGTGGCTAATCTCTTTAACCAATACTTTTCGAGAATTGCTGCCGATCTCACTAAGGGTCTTCAGGCACAAAACTCAAAAACAGACAGTTCACCCAAAATTTTAGACACAATGTTCGTTTCCGAAACTTCTTCCTATGAAATCCTCAAAATAATCGGTAAACTAAAAAATAAATATTCGTCCGGTTTAGATGAATTTCCGGATTCTTTGTTAAAGACATGTGCGTATGCCATTATACACCCGTTAACTCACATATTTAATGCATCTTTATGCACTGGAACGTTTCCAGATATTTTCAAAACAGCTAAAATTAAGCCTTTTCAAAAAGGCAACAAAAATGAAATTCAAAATTATCGGCCCATTTCTGTTCTATCAGTTTTTTCAAAAATATTAGAGAGACTTTTTACGTACGACTGAAAACCTTTCTCAGTAAACACGACGCGCTTTCAGATTGCCAACATGGATTTAGAAAATCAAAATCTACGGAAACAGCTATATTTTCTTTTCTTAAAGATGTCGCCTCATCATTGGATCGAAACGAGGCACCTATTGGATTATTTTTGATCTCTCAAAGCTTTTGACGTCATTGATCATGACATTTTACTTTCCAAATTACCTTCATATGGAATTCGTGGTATTGCTCTAGATTGGTTATGTTCGTACCTTAAACAACGATCTCAGAGAGTTGAAATACCTTACTGGAATGATGGAACATTACGTACGCACCTTTCCGACTCTTTGCCCGTTGCATTAGGAGTTCCTCAAGGATCGATTTTAGGCCCTACTCTGTTCCTACTTTACGTAAACGATATGCCCTCGACGATTCGAAACGGAAGAACGGTTCTCTTTGCGGATGATACGAACATCCTTTGCAATAAAGAAACCGTTAATAGTACAATATCAGATGTTTCAAATTGGTTCCGAAATAACAAATTAATAGTAAACGAAAAGAAAACGGTTTTAATGCAGTTTTCCATTTCAAATAAACTATTCTGTGCTCCATTGAAAATGAACAGTGTACCATTGACTGATGTTAAGGCAACAAAATTTTTAGGTCTCTCAATTCAGTCAAACCTTAAATGGAACGTCCATTTAACTGAATTGAACACAAAATTAAGTTCATTATGCTACGCGTTCAGAATTCTTGCAAATTCAGTCAGCCTTCATACTGCTCGTTGTGTATACTTCGCGAATGTTCATTCCCGCCTGAGATATGGCATAATATTCTGGGGAAATACATCTTATAGCTCCCAGACTTTTAGATAACAAAAACGAATTGTACGAATAATAACCAAATCCCAACCACGTGACTCATGTAAGCCTCTCTTCATTAATCTAGGAATTCTACCATTACCGTGTCTTTTTATTTACGAATCAGTGGTTTTTGTAAAAAATGACTTGCTCAAGGGCGGGAATATATTTTCAGAAAATGCCGAAGTCTATTACTATAACACTCGACGTAGAAATCATATTCATCAGGTGACAGTATCAACAGCTCATTACAAAAAATTCACATACAATACATGTACATTATTTTACAACACTTTGCCAGATGACATTAAACGATTAAATTCAATAGAAAAGTTTAAATCCCAAGTGAAATCGTTTCTGCTGCATAACTGTTTCTATACAATTAGAGACTATACTGAGCATCACAAGAAAAGGAACATTAAATTAACAATAATTTTTCCAACCTGTAACAACTATTGTACTACAGCTTCCGGGTCAATGACCCCCATCTCGATCAGGTTTTTTGTCCAGTTTCCCTGATCCATTGAGCAAATGCTGAGATGACCCTTGTTTTGCTTCTGGACATAAATGTAACTTCATTTTCTGTGCACGTCTTCTAGAATTCAGTGGGAAATACAATTATTCAAATTATCGTTTCCATGTTGTCGCGGCAGGAAGTAATAAGAGCCAAAATTTATTGCTTATTTATCTTTGAAAATATATTTTATTACATGGGAGTTTTTTGTTTTCTCCCTTTCAAAATTCAAAATTTATTGCTTATTTATCCTTGAAAATAGATTTTATGACATGGAGTTTTTGTTTTTCTCCTTTCAAAATTCAAAATTTAAGTAGTATATGACTTAGTGTAGGGATCACAGAATTTTGAAAATGTGCACACAATTCACTTTTCCCCATAGCACGTCATACGCAGTTTTTAACTGTTTTTTGACGTAAAATAAAATAAAAAAATAAACACCAGACGAATGCCGGAGCAGTACCCTACCAAACAGGCCACGGACCGCGGGCGATCTGTCCTTCCTCTTCCTTGTCCTATCCTCTCTCCTTTCACGCACACTTACACTAACATGCACTACACTACCACATATTCCGGGAGACCGGTCGGGAGCCAGCTTCTCCTAGGTGGGGCGGTGCCCCGCTGGTGGGAGAGTCTTGGTTAGGGGGAAATCCCACTAGCCGACGGTAGGTCGGCGCCGGATCTCGCCATCCAGCAGGGGAAGATCACCGCCATCTCCCGAGGGAAAACATGCAGTACACTAACGGGACTAATAACCGAGGCAGTTGACGCGCCCGGAAACACGAAAATATCAATCAATCAATCAATCAATCAATAACCGACTAACGCACATTGCTAACGACCATTTGCATGGTACATAGAAATAAGCGCAGAATGAACTTCTTTCCCTTTCATCACTTACCTTTGTAAGTGTTTTGTACGTAAATAAATAAATCCACAAGAGAATTTGATTAGTATGCAACGTCGCTAATAAATATTGCGGAATAACTGAGTATACCGCATCTATCTATATTTCACTGTTTCGTTTCAAATTACCTCGTAAATAAATATTTTAAATGATATAAAATCAAATACCAATTTTAAAAAATCAGAAGTTTAATAAAAATGACACTGTTGTCAGGTACTTTTGTGCCCTATCCGAACAAACTGTTTAACGAACAGGTTTGGAGCCGTTTCGAAAAACTCTCGTTTGCTGTGTTTGCAGTATTACAAAACTTTATAGCATGTAGAAGATAATGTAAAAAAATATTCTAGTAACAAAATAAGAGGATTATCTATAATATGTTGCACATGTAACAAGCTAAGGTATTTTTATTGAAACTGTCAATCACGGTTCTGGGGAAAGTTTTTGTGCTAACATAAAAAAAATGAAACCAGCCATAGTGTAAAACGCCCTTTACCATGACGCATTTTTTACATTGATCACTTTATTTTGTTTTCTGACATTCTGAAATATATTGAAATGTTTTTCTAATAAGTAATTGAGGAACATAATACGGTATGTGTGAACACGAGATGTATATATGATATAAATATTCATATTCTTATGACACACTAAGCATTTTCAGAGGGCACGGCGAGGTCCTGGTAGGCCATGAAGATCATTAGCGGGTTGGTGTGAGATTATTCGATTCGATATTCGATATTCGAAAATTCGATAGAAGAGTTTAAATCCAAAGTGAAATCGTTTCTGCTGCATAACTGTTTCTATACAATTAGAGACTATACTGAGCATCACAAGGAAAGTAACATTAATTTCGACAGTGATATTTAATGTATTATTTACCATTTGTACAGTATAATTCTCAACAATATGTAACGAGTATTGTATCGCATCTTCCGGGTCAATGACTCCTATCTCGAACAGGTTTTTCGTCCAGTTTCCCTAATCCATTGAGAAAATGCTGAGATGGACCCTTGTTTTGCTTCTGGATATAAATGTAACTACATTATCTGTGCACGTCTTCTACAATTAAGTGGGAAATATTTATTCAAATTATCATTTCTATGTTGTCGCATCAGGAAGTACTGACGTCTTTGCCAGTCCTTGACGTCCTTGCAATCCTTGACGAAAGACACGATGGATAAGAGCCCACAATTCATTGCTGATTCTTCCTTAAAATGTTTTTAGATTACATCGGAGCGTTTTTATATTTTTTATTCAAAATTCTAGTAGTATTTGGCTTAGTGTAGGGATCAAAGAAATTTGAAAACGTACACAGAATCTACTTCTCCCCATTGCATGTCACACAGTTTTTAAATGTTTTTGACGTACAATAAATTAAAATTAAAAAAATAAAAATGTGCAAGAAGAATTTTTGAAACCAACAAAAACATGATTGCTTCCTTTACATGTTGGAATTTCAGTGAGCGAAGATTGATTGATTATTTAAGTTTTCCGAACGCGTCAACTGCTGCGGTCATTAGATCCATACGTATAGTGCATGTTATATCCCGGAAGGTTATGGTATTCTCCCCGCTGTAACGTTAGATTCGGGGCCAATCTTCACGTCGGATTGCTGATTTTCCTTCTACAAATAGAGACACGCTCTGGTCTCGCAACATATGTACATTGTGTGATGTAAAAACTTGTGAATTGTACGTCCGTGGGTGAATGTGTGTGTGAATGAAGGGAGAAGGTAAAAATGTGGAAGGAATCGAAGCACTCTTTCCGTGGCCCATTTGTTAAAATAGTGCTCCAACATTAATCGAGAAAACCATTAAAAATTACTGATGAGAGCAGAGGGTGGCCAGAATTGTCCTCTGTACAGTCTTTGACAGAATTCGACCGACTTAGGCATTGTGAAAAATCCGTTACAGTCGGTAGTCAACACCTAGGACCTTTCGGTGATCGTTGCAGCTGAAGCAATGGTATTGTAGCCACCAATACAATGCAGTTGTTATTGGGTGATACATATAAGAACACTTTTATTTTGACAAAGTTAATATACTTTACATAATTCCAAAATCTTAATTAATGTAGCGTAATAACAAGCGAGGAGCACAACGCAACAAATTTGCAATACCCTAACGCGCGCCGACAAAAATTCAGTTTATAAAGGAAAGTTTAATGGATATTTTTATGTTGGGATAACTTTAATTATAATATTATTTTCCGAAAGAATGGAAAAAGGACATTTGTGATCACGCAGCGTAGTGCCACGTAGAGAATGGCGCCCTAACTTCACAGATCTCTCGTTCCCTATTATCGAGTTAGTTCTGTGTTTCTCGGCAACCGCTCAGTGGCTGCATCGCCAGCGCCGTCGATACAAGTGTAATTTCTGTGTCTACGCGTCTGCGCGCTCGCGTATTTGCCGACGTTTGCTGTTTGCCTATTTGCACGCGAGCGGCTCATGGTTGGAGGGGTGCGTTTATGTGGGTGGGCGGGCAGACGTGGCAGGGGGAGGTAGCAGCTGGTTCGCGAGGAGAGCGTAGGAGACGGGTAGGAGGGTGCTGGCGTTTGGGCATGTTTGTGTGGATGTTGTTGTGGGCATGTTGTTGTGCGGGCATGTTGTTGTGCGGGCATGTTGTTGTGCGGGCATGTTGTTGTGCGGGCATGTTGTTGGGGTGTCGGAATGGGACTGTTGTGTCGCAATGCTGGCGTGTGTAAATGTTGGCGTGCGTGAATGTTGGCGTGCGTGAATGTTGGCGTGCGTGAATGTTGGGGCGTGGGAATGTTGGCGTGTGGGAATGTTGGGGTCGTTGGAATGTTGGGGTCGTTGGAATGTTGGGGTCGTTGGAATGTTGGGGTCGTTGGAATGTTGGGGTCGTTGGAATGTTGGGGTGTTGGAATGTTGGGGTCGTTGGAATGTTGGGGTCGTTGGAATGTTGGGGTCGTTGGAATGTTGGGGTCGTTGGAATGTTGGGGTCGTTGGTATGTTGGGGTCGTTGGAATGTTGGGGTAGTTGGAATGTTGGGGTCGTTGGAATGTTGGGGTCGTTGGAGCACGTTGGCGTGGGAGCATCTTGGTTTGAGAGCACGTTGGGGGCGTTGGTTTGAGAGCATGTTGGCTTGTGAGCATGTTGGAGTGGGGGGACGTTGGCGGGGGTACGTTCTCTTGAGGTTAGCGTGTAGACTTGTCGTGTTGGCGGTTTACTGTGCTGGCGAGTGGGCAGGTAGATGGATGCGTGTGGGGTTTGTGGTGTGAATGGGTGGGTGGGTAGGGAGCGAGAAAGGTAGTGATTGAGGAAAAGAGGGTAGGAGGAAGAGAGGGATGGAAGGAACAAGGGAGAAAGAAGAATACAGAGTGACGGGGGAAGGGTGGCGAGGGAGGATAGGAGGGTCGTGTAAGTGGAGGGGCAGGACAAACGGGTGGGCGTGGCGCAGAAGGCAAAGAGGCTGGCAGTCGGGGGAGCGAGGAAGGCTGCGGAAGGCGATTCGGAAGCCCAGGTCTTCCACTTCGTCTTCTCACGGGAGAATGCACGAGGGGGACGACGGATTTTTTCGCGGCTCAGTAGTAGTACTAGTTTGAATCCGGAATGTATTGGAAAACAAGTTTGACATCTACAAACTTCCGTCTTTCAACGGCGTGACAGAGCGCGGGCCGGTCTGTAAGGGAATGAGGTAGTGAGGGAGAGAAATTGGTGAAAAGAGATGAGGGGAAAGAAAAGAAGAAAGTGGGGGAAAGGAGGAGAGAGGGTGTAAATTTAATGAAGAAAGTAAAAGTCAGAGAAAGTGAAAGTACAATGCAGACAAAAAGTGCACGACCGAAGAAAAACAAGAAGAAAAGAGAAAGAGTTGGACCGATATATGTAATACGAGAGAAGCAATGAATGGGAGAGAGTTTGCTGTAAGAGAGGGAAAGGTTGCTCTTAAAAGCAAAAAGGAAGGATGAGGAATGATAAGTGGAAATATGATAATCTGGAAGCAATGTTTAAGTCGACATAACAATCCTAAATTTGTACTTGGAGAAGCGATTTTCAGAAAATGCAATAATTCAAGTGTTAATAAGAAGGAGAAAGAGTGAAAATTTGTCGGTTCTTGCTGATATAGTCTCACCACTGACTTATCTTATAAACAATTCATCATAGCGGATGTCATGAAAACTGAAGGAATGAAATTCCAAATATTTCTTGCATTTGAAGCTTTTTACGGGCATTTAATGAAAATTATTGTGACCATATCTGAAGAGGTATAACGCTGAATTACGAAACGTTGTACTAATAAATGTAAAATCACAAATAACATCAAATCTGGTTACACTAAAATATGAATTACCTCAAAAGGTTTTCCAACTATTCATAATAAGAGGCTATAAGGATCGTTTACTCTAATACGAATATTACAACAATATTTACCTGCTTTTCTTTCAATTATATCTCGGTCAATACACGTGCATTATAACAAACATTTCCTTTGGTACATTACTAATGAGTACTACATTGCTGGTGCTAAAACAGCATTTCTCGCCCGTACTTGAACGCAAATTTACGCGTAAAATACTCAAGTTTTCGAAAAGTTGTATACGATTTCAAAATCTATTTTTAAGAAACAGATTTCATTAAGGAAAAAAATATCTATTGCGACGAGTTGCATCGTGCGACAGATCCCTCTGTCACGCCGATTTTGTCCCTGGCGCAGGCGCTCCTTCCCGAGCATTTCGGTACGCGCAAGTGTGCGCGTGTGTTTTCTTCTCGCCACCCCCGCTACAAAGAGCGACGTGGCGTACAAAGACAGAGTCCCAAAGAGGCCTTCTCCGCGAGCTGCGTCGTCAAGACGGAAGGCGCCCTCCCACCACTTTGCCTCATTCTTTGTCCCCAGCGATCTTCGGATTGAGTTCCGGAAGAGTCAGATTAGGGAGGTTGGTGGCATTTCGCCTGTTAATCCCTAAGGGCACATCATAAAATAATCAGTGGACAGGCGACACCGGACGCTGCCCTGCTCTCTCCGAGATTGCCACGTGCTCATGGTCCCACAATGTCGACCAATTAAAACATAGCTGAGTACGTCTCTAAAGGGAGGGATTGCCTGGAGCCAATCGACGGAAACGATTAGAGGAAGGTTTCAGAAGGCTGATGATCGAACCAGTCAAAGGCAAAGCATCTCGCACAATTTCCAAATGGGGCGGGGAGAAGAAAGCGAGGGAACAACAGAGGATTTAGAAAAAGGATACTTTAACTGGGGACGTGAGAGGAAACACCTGAGCTGGGGACGTGAGAGAGAACAATCGAGCTACAAACGTGAGAGAGGAGACTTGAGCTAGTGAATTGAGAGAGGACTTTATAAGACTACTCTTAGGCAACTTATGGCGGCGTCAACTATCTACTGGCGTGTGACTGACCAGTACCTGCCGGCCTCAGCAATCCAACTATCCATTATTCACTCAATCGGAATTAATTTGTGTGGTGGATCAGTCGGAACGACACCCTAAAAGCAATTAAAAGAGTAAGCGAATGCAGACGAGGTGGCGTGTGACGGCTCCGTCTCATGTATCGGCACCGTGGTTCATTGTTTCGAGCTCGGTCGCGGACGGCGGCTGACTTCCCGGGCATGCGACGGGAGCACGATATCCATTTCTGATGTGTACGAGGCACTTCAACTGTACTTCGTCAGAACACCACCACCGGAATTGACCCGTTAAGGCCCATGGGCGTGCCATCCTTCCGAAGTGCGGGAATACGATCATCGCCATCATTCTTTTTGTGTATTTGCCCATCTCCATTTAAGTTAAACAATAGTTTTGGATTGGAGATTGTGAAGAAAATAGTAATTTCAAATTGTATTTAAGAGCTTTCTATTCGTCAATAAACGTGTTCCCGCCACTTAAGAAGTTAAGCCTTACATAATTTCATCTCTGTGTATTATTAAAATAGCTACTAGACGTAATGCATCCTTTCGATCCAGAGCACCCAAATCCTGGGTTCTCAATGCCGGGGCAGGATGGCATGTAAGGTGCACGCTTTCGCGCACACTAAACAAATTTAGCATGTGTGCCATGTCATTCACTAATTACTGGTGCACTCCATGTGTGACGGTAAACCCCCTTCTGTAGTGGCTACGCAACGGATCATTACACTATCTTGTTAACTGTACTTGTAGGAGGACGCTGAAAACATTTTGAATTTTCGTGAAATCAGAGTTTTCAACGAAAATGAGATTTGCACCGTTCGTTTAAACGTTCTTCATACCAGTCAACAACAAAATTTTATCAAAAACGTAGGAGCCATTTTTTAAAAGTTAGAATATACCCCAGGAACTCCATTTAAAGCACCTCCAAAATTAAAATATCGATTTCAAATTCAAGGGTTCGCGGCATCAGTCACATTGATAACAGAATATCAAGTTTGGAGAAATGCCTGAATTTTGCTGAACGGCTTAGCCGCTAGTGTTCTTCACAGACGGACAGATAGACGTTTTACCGTCATTCACTTTTTCGGCATCAAGGACCCACAACACATGGATTCTGGCTGTACCACATGTTAGAGAACTTTTTCTAAATTCAGCGACAGGATTTGTCCACTTTTTCGTTACCAGAGTTCTGTAATACGAGTGTTTCGCGCAGCATTACGGCAATTTTTTTCGCGTAGCAATACATAACTTTCCCTCTACTCTCTAGCGAGAAAGTTAAAAAGAGTAAGAAAACCATATTTTCTGTTATGAGCATCTATTGATTCTATTTTCTCGAAGTGATAGGAATAAATGAATCGATATCTATTGATTGATTGATTGATTAATGTTTCCGGGCACATAGCGGCCATTGGCTCCGTTAGTGTTGTGAATGCTATCGCGGAAGGTAATGGTGTCCCTCCCGGCTGGATGAGGAAAAACAGCACCGATCTACACGTCCGAGGGATTTCCCTTCAGGTATCTTCCTCAGCAGTATCCCACCCCAGTCGGGTCACGCCCTAAATTGTCGACTGGTCTTCTGACATGTGTGATAGCACAGTGCAAGTGTGTGTCTGCGTGTGCGTGTGCGCGCGCGCGTGTGTGTGGGTAAGGGGGAGGAGGGAACAAGGAAAGATCGCGGTCCATGGTCCGTTTGTAAGGATGCCGCTCCAGCATTTGGCTGGTATTGATCGGAGAAACCACGAAAAGATCTGATGAGACCGCTAGAATTCTCTCGAATCTACCGCTGAATGCGATTTATCTCTAGAGCTAGTGTAGAGGAGTAATGTAAGAAAACGTTTAGAGAAGAGGACGTGTGGAAGTGAAATCACTTTGGGTGGCTGGGCGGGCGATACTTACCGATGTTTTCTCTCAAGCGCCTTGCCTGGGCGAGGTGAGGAGGTCGAGAGAGGTCGGCATGAAAGGTCTCGGGTTAAAACTCGGCGCTCCACTTTTGCGTTTCTCCTATCTCGCAGGTTAGCGGAAGTTTAAAGAGGAAGAATAGAAGGGGGATTGTGGAGTGAGAAAGGGGGGCATGCGCAGGTGTAGGGACGGGTCGGCGCCTGGGGAGGGGACGTTCAGGGCAGCCTGGGAGGAGTTACATCAATCTTCCTATAACTGGCAGAACCCATAAAGAGACGGAATGTTGTTTTCGGGATGTGCTGCGGGCAGCTCCAGATGACTCAAATGTACTGATTCATCACGTCTTGTGTAAACCATGTTGTACGCATGGGCAAACCGTGCGGTAGCGAACAGCACGTAAGATTTCTGAATTCTAAAATTGGAATCACTTCATCTCGTGGTCAAGAAGAGTTTATGGCACGATTTCTCGGGGTTCTCCCGCTTCCTCGTTATAGCCTCTCACTATGTGGGACAGCCTCAGTTACTCCAGAGCTTGGGTTAACGCTGTTTCTGCAGCGAATCTGACTGGAAAGCCGTATTGTTCCAGTCCCGAGTTCTGACACAAGCTATATGACGGGGACGAATTCAATCGCTCTCTACAAGAGAATTCTAGCGACCGACTGTTCTAATCGGAAGTTTTCCGTTTGTACGATCAGTACCAGGTGAATTCCGGAGATATATCGTAACAAACCTACCACGGGCAGCGCGCGATCTTTCCTTCCTCTTCCTTGTCCGAACATTTTCACATTACACACACATAATCACACTTACATACACTATCCTACCACAAATGACGGGAGGCAAACGGAGAGCTTAGCGCTTGTCCTGGCTGGAACATTGCCCCGCCCGATCTGTTGAGAGGGAAATTCTCAGCAAGCCGACGGGTAGGTCGGTGTCCGATATCACTACTCAGCGTTGTTGCGGTGGGCGATCATTACCGCCTCTCCCGATAAAAGAAAATTACTACACTAACGAGACTAATGATCAAGGAAATGACGCGCCTGGAAACATCAATCAATCGTCGTAATTTCTTACTACCCAGCGACATAAGAACACCGCCACCTCTGGAGGTAATACATTTATTACTAGCGGAATTAATCACTAAAGCGATCGACGTGCCCGGAAATATGGATGAATCAATCAATAAATTGTCTGCTCCCAGTTTCTGTTCACTATTCGTATAACCTGTCATTAAGTAATCTTCCTCGTCATCTCGTGCAGCTTACCACACCGACAGACCGAACGCAAGACATTGAGAAAATTTAGCTGACCAGCATGTACCATTGGGTCGTTTTCCCAAAATTGAAAACATGATAAATAAGGAGTGAATTATATTATAATATTTTTGTATTTATTCCCTGGAGTTTTAGGGACCTGTCAACAGCGCGTTTAGGTCAGAGAGACCCAAGTGTTATGATCCAACGAAAAGATAACGATAATGAAGTGAATGATGTTAAAAAATTGTGGAACGAAAGTCAGGGAAATACCAAAGAAACTTACCGAGAACGGGCTACGTCCATCCCAAATTCCACTTGGATTGGCAGGGACTCGAACCCGCGCTTCCACGACGGAAGGCTTGTGCGCTAGTCTTTACTCCAGGGGCCATCCTCTAGTATAAAACTTTACATGACTATGTCGCAACGTAGTAGCCATAACTCTTAGAGATAACTCAGCATTGTAATAAAAGGAAGTCAAGACAACATAATTTAATTTACATAAAGTACTTATTATCACTATTTACAATATAATGACCGCATTAAAGGAAGAATGCAAGATCTCATGAGCAGTAGGGTGTCATAAAAATTGTCTAATAGTATTTATAAAAAATGCAATATCAGACTCTACCAATACATTTCTTACCAAAGTTTCAATTTAGGCATAATTTGTATGCTAATGGATTACGACATATTCAGATTTCAGACAAAAGGGGAAATATTTTCTGTCATTATTAACACGTACCAAGCTAAATGAATCTGTGAGTAAAATTCTTACGAATCATTACATTAGCATCAACAATGTGAACCGAATATTAACTAGGGCCATTTAATAATAGACCACAGAAGATAAAGGAAAAGGATAATCATTCATACTCAACGAATTTACATTTTAATTATGAAAGTGTATGTGTGTTTATTCCTGAAATAAAATAAAACTGAAGGAAATGCTTGCAAACAGATTGCAGATTCTGTAGGGTTTCTTCACTTCTTTATAATGTCAATTATTTTATAATCCATAGTCTTTCCCACAGTATACGAGAAAAGATTTATGGAAAGAAGAATGATACGTTTTGCAAAACTGGTTTGATATTCAAATGACGCAACTCTGATGACTCATACGAATTCTTCAAATCTCATACCACACTATCTTACAATATATCATCGCAAACCTCAGCTGTTACCAAATACTCGTTCAAAACATTTTTGTGCCGGAACATTCGCGTATTTTTACTTTCTAGACTCGTTGCAGGAACAAATGATAATTCTGTACAAATGAACAAATTATTTCCGTGAATTTATAGCGCTACAAGTACCCAGAGTACATTTCTTTTCGCGGAGAAGATTTGCAACACAAAAATAGAAACCACTTGTCTTAAAGTAAAACCGCAATTCTTTTCTCAAGAAGTACTTCGGTTGCATTACAAAAGAAAAGGATCTCCGCGATTTGATGCAGAGCGGAGTGGATCTCGCGTGTAAAACATTCGCTTTAAATAAAAGAGTTCAACGTCTCGTCGTGCGGACGTCCATTGTGATCCTCTTTAAGTTAAGTTACTCTTCTGTTAACCGAGTCCTGCGAACACGGCCGAGAAGCGAAGTAGGAAGGGTATTCTTATTATTTGTTGTCAGCTGAATGATAAAGAGAGACATAACCCAACAACTGCGTGTCAAAAGCCCGGTTTCAGCACAAACAGTGTGATAATTTCTATGTCCGAAATGCATTTCTTTGGTTTCTTTTAGAATACCATTCTCCTTCGTTTTGTTAATTGCAAAATGTCGACAAAATTGGCAAAATGAGTTATAACTCGGTTGGGTAACCAATTATTTAGATGTCTCTTTTATTACAAGAATATTTCAACAGAGCGCCCAACAATATTTCAACAATACACCTATCGTTACAATTAAATATTCTTGGTGATATTTTTAATTTGTAGTATTTTAAATCTTTACATTTTTTACTTTTTTAATAAATTAATTAATTTGATTACAAAACTTTTTAAAAAGGTAGGTGATTTTTCTGAACAGTGAAGAAATATTAATTAAAAAGTATGCAAAAATAACACTCCGAAATATTTAAAAAATAATACTGTACTTTTGGTTTAAATCAGCGTTTTGAGTTTATATCATTTCAATTTACTAAGAAACAAGTAGATCTTAATAAGTACTATAATAATGACTGTGCAGTGAAATGTAAGAGCATGGCACAATAAATCCAGGGTTGCCATCTGTCCTCCTTTTGGAGGATGTCCTCCTTTCTTAACATGCCTTCCTCTCTTCCCCCTTTTTTAAATTTACTTAGAATGTCTTCCTTTTTGTTCTGGTGAATAGAAACTAACACTGGCATAATTTTAAAGTAATTAAATTAATTAAAAGTACTTCATGTCTTCAATTATCTACATTTTTACTCAAATGAATGACCTCCATAATAGAACACAAGAAAGGCTTATTGTGATATAAAACTTATTTATGCTTATTCTTTAGCGTTCATATTTAATGACGCACAGTCTAATGTGATTTTCAAAGACTATTATGGTTTGGAATTGTTGAGAACATTTTTTATACATCGTGGACTATAAAAAAAGTAAAATTCCTCCTTTTCATTTAAATGTCCTCCGCTGGGAAAAAATTCTGGTAATCCTGATAAATTACAGTAATAAAAAATAACTACAGGTGTTTCAGAGTGCATAATATGTGTCAATGTTCAGTATTGTGATACGCGAGTGCGCATACAGAAAATATTTGAATGCTAATGCCGCACTGATGAAGGTCCAACTAAGATACGAACATTATCAAAGGCAGATACAACGAGTTTTTGGATAAATATAAAATATAAATATAACGATTATAAATACAAGGCATGTGTAGATGTGATCAAAAGGGAACGAAAATAAATATTTATATAATTTCATAAATTTTTATAATTTATTATTATTTTTAAAAAAATCCACAAGTTATATTAAAAGTATAGAATGATTCTACAGTTTTGACAGTTAATCTTTAGTGACTTCAAAATATCTAAAAACCCTTTCGAATTTTTTACTAAACGAGCTAAGATAATGGCGGTATTTTTCATCTGAAATGCGAATCATTTTGTCATTCATCATGTAAACGAAACCATTATTCAATTTACCAACGATTAGCTCTTTTGGCCATTAACAAGATTTCCATTAAACGCGCAATTATCCAAAGTGCTAGCCCATTAGGCAAACGGAAAAAAGATAACGTGCCTGAATCGACATTCAGGATCTGCTCATTGCTCGAAAAGGTCAATCAGCTCAAAAGAGTTGACCTGATAGAGTAACGGACACGCAAAGGTTCAGGATTAAGTGAAGTTGAACTTCACATGTCTTTTCTAATTTAACAACTAAATGTAATTATTGAGCGGTACTGATTACCAAAATTTAAGTACGACACGTGATCAACAAATTAAATAAGAAACTACTTTCACGAATGGTAATTAAACTAACATCTGAAAGGCAGAGATTTGCGCACTGTAATCGGTTCCAGATTTGAAAATGAGAGGAGCATTTTTATTGGGAATGCTTGCTTGTGAGTGAGCGTATTTAATAAATAGAGTAACTGACAACGGATGTTGTTGACACTGGCTTCTCTGAGAGGTTTTCGTTGTTTCCATTTTCCATCCAAATATACGTTGCGTGGCTAACACGCCGACTACCAGTAAATTCGATCGTAAATCAAACATAGTGTTTCAGACAATCTTTAATCTAAAGAAACTGCTGTTCGTATTTTTGTTGCTCACACGCAGATCATTTGTTTTGGAAAGTAGGAGAGTAATATTACTGGTATGATGTATAATAGAGGACGTACCTAGGGAAACTTTTATTATTTAAACATTTTTCTCTGTTCTTTTGGATATGACATTGCTGATGTTCCTCTTTTTGATATGCTACACATATCAGCATGTTTATGAGAAAAAAAAATTATATTTTTAAACACATTATATAAGGTTCTTTTTTATATTATTTGTGAACAATGTGTCCCTAGGTATATCGTACATGGGCACATTGTACTTGGGCACATTGTAGGGAAAGTGAAAAAATCTGCAACTGAATAATTGTAATTCTTTTTAGTGGAGAGAATATCACAGGAACATTTATTGAACAAAATTATCTTTAACCTAGATTATAATAAATAGGGTGTAATGGAAAAAATATAATTTTGCCACCCTTAATAACAATCAAACACCGATTAGTTCTAGAGTTTATGTTATCCCTGTATGTCAACTTCATAGGATATAAAATAAGCATTTTGTAAAGAATCAGAAATAATTTCATTACAGATTATAACCTGTAAACGAAACAGAAAAAAACGCTGTCTTTTAGAACAACCAAACACAGACGGGTGAAGGAACTTCATCAATTTGGAATGAGTAAATCATTTTGTTGTTATTATTTAAGGCCGCATCAACATCTAGGTCATTAACGATCACTATTGGAGTTAACGTTATGATAACTGTGGAGCTGAAATGATATGACGATAAAGGGCGATTACAAATACAACCATGCGCGAGGCACGACTCGAACCCACGATCCTTCGGTTCTAGATCGCTACGACACTACTCCCATGGTGATCTCGGCCACCGACCGCATTGGCAGTAAATCATTATATGTGCTTTTTTAAAAAAAATTACACAATAAAGTTTTCAGATTTGTTCCTTCCTGTAAATGACCTATTCGTGAAAACGATATGACGTACAGTCTTTAACAACAAACAAAACTGCAATATTCATTGTTTCTGCTGGTGGTGGACGCCATGTGTTGTTTCCTTTGCTACGTGGCGTGGTCATATTACAGAGTAAAGCCAAACGAATTTAATTTAATACTACACTTATGCACCTAGTGATGTCCCCAGGTACATAAGTGTAGTAATAAAAAAAATGTTTCATAACGTCCCAATATTGGTTTAGACTGCAACAGTAATATATTTTTAAAATAAATTCAGGTAAAAATATGTGCATAGAAAACAGCTTTGGATACAAATTTCTATTTTTAAGAATGGCATCCTATACAGTATTCAATTATTAACAACAGTAAATCTCTCCGTACAGCCGATGTCAGATATTAACATTATAAAATCATCAGATAAGAGTATACAACCCTTACGAAAAACATGGAATAAAAATTAAAATAATGTATCAAGCTATTTACGCAGTATGTTTCCCCCAAATTACCTTTGTAAAGTGTATTTATGAGGTAGAGTGATTATTTTTCATCAACTTAATAATGTAACAAATGTGCGTAATTCCCTTACAGAATGTAAGAAAATATTTCTAGAGTTTTCAGTTTAGCGTCATTGTTATCTGCAAATCTTTTCGACAGTTTTACATTATTTAGTGTTGTTAAACAAATTGAATTATGCAGTTATTTATCGGCATTATCATATTTAGTCATCGATCGACCGAGATTCCTAGCGTCAGGGGTGGAAGCGCTCTTGCCGTCTGCAAGAACAACTTGAAGCTGTGCTGCATATTCATCCCGTCTGCAAGAATACCTTGTAGTGTGATTCCTGATCATCACAGGTAGCAACCTGTGGGTACTGAGCGCTGTAACGAAGGCACTAGAAGCCGATCGTCCCGGGTACCTTCATTGCACTGTCCTAATTCACAATCTCCTTCACCCCCCCCCCTGTGTCCCTTTTCAACCTTCACCCGTACCTTCCATTTACCTCCTTCCCCTTGTCACTCTCCACCCCGCCAACCTCGTCCTCGCGACACCACCGGTCCCCGCTCATCGTACTCTCGTCCCTTCACAACCTCACTCCTTCACAAGGTCGTCCCTTCACAACCTCGAATCTTTACTACCTCGCCCCTTCACAAACTCGCATCTTCACAACCTCGCCCCTTCACATTCTAGCACCTTCACATCCTCGTCCCTTGATACCTTCGCCTCTTCCTCAGTGCATCCTTATACAGCACGCCTCCCATCACCTCAGTCTTGTCGGTAAGCGTAAAGTACGGCTCGTGCGCCACCTCCTAGGAATATTCTAACAAATACAGCGTTTTACATATTAAACGCGTTGCGGAGGAAACTCACCCGAGGGACAGCGGAAGTGAGGAGGGGTCGGGGCCGGCGGCCGCGCGCAGGGGAAGGAGAAGAGCGGGCGGTGGGGGCACAGAAAAGGCAAGCGAGCCTCGCATGAAACGGCCAGTCCACTCCCGGATATTTGATGAAGTGATTGCCGTGCAGAGATGCATTATACATGCCGCCTCGCTGATAGGATTTTAATTAAATATTGATTCTGCCACACAAAGTACTTGGCGAATATTCGCGTTATCTCTGGATGCAGAGCGTGCCCTCTCAAGAATAATGTATTTAAGGGAGGATGAGCGCGGCCGTGCCTCGGCGACGCTGGCGGGTGGGCGTTGGCGCGGGGGGGCGGGCGCGGCCGGCCCCGGAAAGGAGGGAGGCAACGGGGGTGGAGTGCCGGCGGCGAGGCGGAGAGCCCTGACGGACAAGCCAGTGCGTGCGACAACCGGCCACACAGCTGGCTGGCCTGCTTCACGATGATGTTTGAACTGAGAGCGACGGTGGAAGCTGTGAGAGGGAAGGCTGTTGTGGAAGCTGTGGCGGAGGCTGCGGCGGAGGCTGCGGCGGAGGCTGTGGCGGGGTCTGTGGCGGGGGCTGTGGCGGGGGCTGTGGCGGGGGCTGTGGCGGGGGCTGTGGCGGGGGCTGTGGCGGGGGCTGTGGCGGGGGCTGTGGCGGGGCTGTGGCGGGGCTGTGGGGGGACTGTGGCGGGGCTGTGGCGGGGGCTGTGGCGGGGGCGGAAGCTATGGTGGGGGCTGGTGCGGAGGCTGTGCTGGAGCTTGTGCTGGCGACTGAGGCATAGACTGTGGCAGAGGCTGTGACGGAAGTTGTGGCGAAAGTTCTTGTGGAGGCAGGGGCGAGTCTGTTGTGGAGGCTGTGACAGACGCTGGGGTGAACGTTGTGGTGGAGGCTGTGGCGGAGTTGTGACGATAATTGTGGTCACTCAATGGAGGAAAGTGACAGAAATAGAGGCAAAATGTCCAGGAGTCCGTAGCAGGATAAAAGGGAATATGAGTAAGTCAACAGCCAATGCGGTCAAAGGGATTTTTGAGCTTCACAGAGCTTCCAACGGAGGAATGGACCCTGCACGAGTTGACCGTTCATTCATTTAGGTTACGTCGAGTTCAACTTATAAAAACGAAATCATATTTTAAAATATTATTTTAAATTTCACAGATCATTCTTATAACATTGAAGTACACAGAAGTACTGCGCATATACTTTCCAAAACTCAGAATTTCCACAATTTCCAAAATGGTCGGTCCTATGAAATACTTAAAAAGTAAGAGAAAGGGGGATTTCTCTGGGGAAAAAATGAAATTATTAGGAAAAAATTACAATCATAGCAAGCTTCAAACTTCTCCGAAGTACAGGAATAGAAACAATTTAATATTAAGTATAAAATATTTTCTATAACTTACTTTCAGTAAGAAAGTTTGAAGAAAATGCTCTACAATAATGTTGCATAATGGAAAACGACGGTGATAATTGAATGATGTTACTATAGTAATGAGTAAAACTACTGATTTGCATTATAGTTGTGAGTAAAAGAATTAAATTACCTTAAAAATGATTAATGTAGTCTTGATAACGTTTCATGCGAAGCTTTTCCAAATATTAATATGTAGTGTTAAAACAATAATACACGTATTTTCGGTAATCAATATTATGTTTACAGATCTTTCAAGTATTTTGCTCTCCCACTGAAACTAAAACAATAAACGTTAAAGTGACACATTGTTGATGACTACGGAATTAATGAAGTCTATTTTAATAAAACTGAAAAAAATAATATAACTGAGATCCGACATGTGAGCTTACAAAAAAATCAATTGTTACGATTTTTAAGCTACATTTCGTAGAATGTATTTTTTGGGAGGGTACTTAGAAGACACCAGATATAGTTATATTTTGTTCAGTTACATACGCAACGTCTGCATGCCATTTGTTAGTTATTCTCTTCGCCAACATCCTTCAGCGTGGTAAGGACTGCTTTTTACCTGGAAAGAAAGAAAGAAATCCATCAGCAAAATGTCACTGCCTTCGAAATTATGCATGATGTACTCTAACCATACTATTTTGAACTCAACTAAAAAGAACACATTCCGTTATTTTGAAAATAAAAAAATTGAGATGTATTTCTCACACACTACTGCATATACAAAATTTAGTAAAATTGATGTGGAAAACCTCGAAATGTATGTTACTCATGCTATTGCACTTTGTACTTTTCTATTTGGCACAAGGCATCAGCAGAATATTTTTGCTGTGTTTCATGAATTGCAAATTTCGGTTCATCAGTGAGGATGGTATTTAATTCCATATACCACAAAATACATGTAAAGTATAGAATGATGAGCAATCATGTAAGCATTCATGAATGGCCATCTAAACTATCCAGGACACAATGAACCAAGAAAATAATAAAAGATAAAATCACGACATATCACCCAACCTGCATTGAATATGATTTAATATGGAGTCCGTGTTTATTCGTACGTGCAACTGTATTTGCTCTATTAAACAACACACTACACTGAGCGCCATGAATTTTAAATGAAGAATAGAATGCGGTATCACAATATACAGTAGAATCTAGTATATGCAGTGTAAAGTCATTGCTGTCAACTATAAAGTAGGCACATAGGAAGAACGGGCAAGATAGGACGAACTCTGAATAGGAAGTGGGATATACGATTAAAGTAGTATCCTGGACTGAGCAGAGAGTTTAAAGTAAATTAAAATTGCTTACGTTTGTGGAGTACCTGTGTGAATACGATGTAGTTGCCATCGTGGAGACATTGGAGTCTCAGAATCAGAAATTTGCACTGAGCGGTTTCGAATGCGTTAAAAAACAACGATTAAGAGATGAACGAGACGGCATCACCCAGGGAATATCGTGTGCTTTCACAAAAATAGTGCAGCTAATAACGTACATGAAATATCAAGAGGTTTATACACCACTGTGTCTTAGGTCAGCCAATTACTGGGATGATGACCCAACATTATGTATTGTATTTTGTTATAGGTAACCGGTAAATTCAAAATGCCATAACGATAACTTATCGGAGATTAATCAGAATTATTGTCAAACTTAGAAAATTGCTTCCAAAATTTAGAAATTTTAGTAAAATCTAAACGCACGTTTAGGAGTAAAAATTATACCAAGCGTAAACTACGATTTTAGAAGGAATGAAGATGGCACACAGCAATTACGACGCTGTATTTGCAGGCAGTGGTGAAGAACTGCTCTATTCGAAGCACTTAATATAGACCTATTGTCCGGAAAATACTTCAAAATAAAAACGGCGAATTAATGTTTATAGACCCCCAGAGAGGTAGCTTAGTAGATTTGGCGATAGGAACAAAATACTTTTTAATAAGGTTAAGACGTTTCATTGTTGAAAACAGGCTAAAATCAAACTATTTATCCATTCAGGCTTTCTTTAAACTAGGCGTAAACCTAATCAACAAGTCGAGAAACGGCCTACTCTACAAAACGTTCAGAATTCTGAGGAGGACAAAAGACACAGGGAAGAATGACCGACAAGCTTAGTGCGTCACTCCAAGTAACGGGAATGCTAGCGGACGCGGACGCAAAAGATGTAGAGAAAGTATTACAGAAGACAAGTAAATGGACGAAAGTACGCAATAGAGAGAGGGCTCGGTCCGGCCTAGATAGCCGAGGTCATTCAGGCTGAAGGGCCGCGTGTTCGAATCGCGCTTCGGGCATGGATCCTTGTGTGTATTTGTGTTGTCCGTACGTTTTCTCCCTATAGTTACCCCTACAGCTTAAAAATCACAGTGGTCACTATATGACCGAGATGTTGACAAGCGACCTTAAAAAAAGAGAGGACTCGGAATAACTCATGATGGTACGATGCCAAATGCTATGCAAAACGAAAGGAGGTCACGAAAGTTCTTCAAATATTTCGGAAACTGGGATCGGAAAATGCACGAAACAAATACTTACAGTCATTCATGTGCTATTTATTATTTCAAATCATAGAGTGTTAAAGAACGCTACCGATTTCTTTGATGCAAAACGAAATAATATGCTCAATTAATCCCATGGATCATGGACCCATGGATCATGGACCCATGGATCCATGGATCGAGGATTTCGAAGGCTTTTTAACCTCGAATGTAGATGTAAGTTCTGAAAGTTTTGAACTTCGATGAATACATTCAAGTTTGGCTCAGGGACTTTCCAACATTTTAGAAACAAGTTCGTTCCGAGAAATTTGGGATACAACTATGTTACAGCCATTTTACGAGAATAAAGGGAAAAGGAAATGCACCTAATAACTGCAAGGTGTATCACTTTTGCTGGTTCTGTGTAAGATTTTCTGTAGAATTATCAACGAAACGTTAAGTCGCCGAGCTGATAGAAATGAAGCCATTTCAGAATTTAAAGCAGGCTCTGGGAATGTTATATGCGCTACTTCACGTATTAGTACTGAATACACTTATTAAACGGGAAATGAAAAACAAAAAAAAGCGCTTCTGTGCATTTGTGAACTTCGAACGAGTCTTTGGCTCCATTACACTGAGAAAAGTGGAAAAACTCAGGAATAATGTAATTTCGACAAAAATTACCAATCTTCTTTGCGGAATGTACAAACACGCAAACGTTTGTGTTAAATGTAAGGACGAAATACTAACGAAACCAAATAAATCCACCCTATGGGGTAAACAGGGATGCGCGTTATCATTTAACTTTTTTATACTTTATATTGATGATTTGATCGAAAGTTTGAAAGAGCAAAACACGGGTGCACTCAAATTCCAGCGGAACATGTCCCTGAACTTTTGTTTGCCGATGACTTAACCATTGCTTTCTCGACAATCCACGAACTGCAGGGTGCTTACACGCTTTTTGTGCAGGTAGGTCACAGACAGTTAACATTGCGAAGACGTAAGACTTCCAAGAAAGGTTCAGTGTTTGCGAAGGGCAAAATCACGGAGATTTGCCGGTCAGAAAATAGAAAGAATGATTTTTACGTACTTAGAGTTAAATTTTCAAAATATGCCAAATGGAATGAACAAATAAAGGGGGCAGAAATACGAGAAAGGATGTACGTGAAGAAGAAATTTGTAATGCGGGTCAGAATCAACTATGTACCGATTAAGTTAACCGACGAGGTGTTTGAAAGTACGATCATTCCTTCTTTTAGCTCTGGGAATGAATTATGGATTTTTTTCAGATACGTACAAATCACTCGTGTGGGTGCAAATTAATTATTGCAAAAATCAATTTGCACAAATCAAGTAAATTATTGTCGCAGAAACACTGCGAACATGGGAGTATCATGAGAAATCGAAAGTACGGGTTTTCCAGATATATAGAAATTGAAAGCTTTCAAAATTGGTTTCAAAATTAGAAATATGACATACTCTTACGGCTGACGAGGCTGCGAGGGAGAGGGGGTTCTATTACCCAAGAAGAGGCTTCAAATGGTGATGATGTCGCTGTAGAGTCGCCGATACTTGTTAAAAATGAAATCTTACAGTGCGAAGCAACTGAAAAGTGAAGAGTGCCTAGAGTCCAAAAGCGCTATTACTCGTTTTGTTGTGCGTTTTCCTTTTAAAATGCATTTGCTTTTTATGAATTTTCTTTTTAAAAATGCGTCTCGCAACACTTACTTTTCATCTGCTATGTGCGTGCTGTGCAAAAATAATTTCTTCTTACTTTCGCCGGTGGGATTGTTGTAAGGGACTGCGGTAGCGTACTTCATGAAATAAACACGTGTCATTCTTACCATTATATATTATTACCATTACCAAATAAATACGTTTTATTCTAGCATTAATACAATAAGTTGGACATGCATGCCTCAATCATCTGATGCGTTCCAAACGACCACACAACCACGTGTCTGCTGCCCGAATAAGTGCCAACCTCCCTCTACCCCTCCCCAACTCTCAAATAAACACATTATTTCAACAATATGTAGGCAATCTAGGTGGGGCAGCGAAAAGTGGATATGCCTGGGCACGAATGGGGGATTCCAAGTTGAGAACAATACGGTCAGGAAACGGAGACGGGAAATTTTGCGTGAAGAGGAAGCAGACTGGATATACATGCTTCTAAGATGTTGCACTGTTTTGAAATTTTCCAAAAATACTCCGCTGCCAAAGGAAGCATTAAATATATGAAGTATAAAGTGACCATATAACGGCAGCCGCAAAAGTCTAAACAGAGCGATCGAGAAAAGCATACTGTCGTATTATTATATTTTAATTTATATTTTATATTTCAGAATTTCATTTAAAGAAGATATGGAAACAAAACATTGCATCGATATTTTCTGTAGAAAATTCTGATGTTGCACTTTATGAATTTATACTCTTTGTGAGATTATCTTTGTTCTCCAAAAGTACTGATCGAAGATACTTGTCAGCGTTGCCGGAACGTTTAGCTCTCTACTCTTATATTTTTGACAACATATATATTACAAATAATGTAGTTGAAGGAATATCATTTTCTGTGACGATGTGGTGGTATTTAGATCTTAAAATGTATACCCATATTGAAATGAAATCATTTTAAAACGCAATAAAAATGGCAAAAAATGACAAGAATGGTTTCACAATGTAAAAAATGTCCTGCCGATAAGTGATCATTCTGCGCAGTCCACAAATATTCAAATTTGAAATTACGCTATGTTACACGTAGCAATGCACTGTCGAAAGGAACGAAATACGACTAAAAGAAATACAAAAAACATTAGAATAATACCAAAAATAAAAACAAACGCTCTTGTATTTAAAAAATGGAGATTTTTTTATTGTTTGAGACTTCGAGTCACATCCTCAGAGAAAATTTAACAGATAAAATGGACGGTAAACTTCATAAACCTTACTACTTCATTTTCGAGCTAAGAGTCGAAAGCGAACTGAGCTTAGAGGATACTTAAGCTTAACACGGCCAGAGCCGTGTCTCTACGCCGTAATAGAAACTAGAAAAAAAAAGGTTGAACGCACGAAGACAGAGGACGGCGTTCCAATTAAAAATTCCCGCAGGTAAGCGATCATGCGCCGGAGGCACACGCAGAAGCATCACGCAGGAGCCCCAGGGCGCGTATCAGTGCGTCATAAACCCCCAATCCCTCTTCGAGCTAAGAGGCCGCAGGAGAGCGCTCTGAAGGGCCCCGCGGGCGACTGCGTAATCCGGAGCGGCGCGCTCACTGCTGAGTCTCTCGCCGCGAGCCGTGCCGGCCCCAGTCGGGGACGAGAGGGAGGCAGAAGAATGTGGCGGAGTGGGATGTAGCGGAGCGGAGTGTAGCTGGCCAGGGCGCAGTGTGGCGGTGCGGGGCGGGGCTGAACGTAGCGTAGCGGGGCGGTGTGGGGCGGTGCAGGGCGGTGTGGGGCGGTGCGGGGCAAGGCGTAGCGTAGCGGGGCAAGGCGTAGCGTAGCGGGGCGGTGTGTAGCGGGCCGGTGCGTAGCAGGCCGGTGCGTAGCAGGCCGGGCGTAGCGGGGCGAGGCATACCGAGGCGGGGCATAGCGGGGCGGGGCATAGCGGGGCGGGGCGTAGCGGGGTGGGGCATAGCGGGGCGGGGCGTAGCGGAGCGCGGCGTAGCGGTTGGGGGGGGGGGGGGAGAAGCGGGCTCCAGGGGTCGGGGCGGGCTGAAGGGCTGAAACGGGGTGGGGCGTTGTGGAGCGAGGCGGGGTACAGCAGAGTTGCCTAGCGCAGCGCTTGCGTGAAGCGAGCGCTAGAAGCACGCATCCGCCCACTCCCAGAGTGCTCGCATTTTTCCTGGCGTAATCTCGGTATATTAATACTCTTAGCGCGGCCTGGAGCCAAGCTACGCGCAAAGCGGTGCGCGGCGAGAAATGGAGACTTAAGGAAGGGGAAAGAATTGCGTTGTTAACTGGCGCTGAGAGCAGAGAAAGAGAGATGGAAAGGAGTAGAGGGAGAGACACACTCTTTCACAAAACGGAGGAGAGAAGGAATCACATGGCAAATGAAAGTGGGAGAAGATAAGAAAACAAATAAACGAAAAAGAAAAGAAAGAATAAGAAAATAACCGGACGCAGTAGCTCAGTGCATCAACTGATGTCACTGCAGCGCCTCTGACCGGGAGGTCCTAGGTTCGATTCCTGACGGCGGCAGGATTTTCAACTCTAGCTCTTCAGCTAGGTCGAATTCAGTCGCTCTCTGGAGGAGAATTCTAGCGATCGGCTGCTCTGATCGGTAATTTTTTGTGGTTTCTCGGAACAAAACCAGGCGAATGCCGGAGCAGTACCCTAACAAACGGGCCACGGACCGCGCGCGATCTTTCCTTCCTCTTCCTTGTCCTATCCTCACCCCTTACACACTTACACTAACATGCACTACACTACCACATTTCCGGGAGACCGGTCGGGAGCTTAGAGCTTGTACCGGCTGGGGCGGTGCCCCGCTGCAGAGGGGCTGATGGGAGAGTCCTGGTTAGGAGAACATCCCGTTAGCCGACGGTAGATCGGCGCCGGATCTCGCCACCCAGCGTGGGAAGATCATCGACGTCTCCAGATGAAAAAGCATGCACTACACTAACGGGACTAATGACCTAAGCTGTTGACCCGCCCGGAATCACCATCCAACCAACCAACATGCGGTGTCAATCACAGGACTAGGAACACATGAAATTGATGAAATTGCTTGAAGAAATATTAATATCCATATGTACGTCACAAGTGTACGATAAAGAAGACAACAACGAAACTGAGATTGAGTGCATCAGCAAAAGAGACAATAAAATGGGAAACGACAAAAGCAACAGCGGAGGCGAGAAGAAAACCTAAAACAAGCGGGAGAAACATGCATAATACGGTGCGCCGAGAGAAAAATGCCAATCTTAAAAAGCATCAAAACTAACGGCGAGAACCCCATTTTCTAGATTTACGTGTATACTACCATGCAATAAACTTAGCGGTCACAAACCTTAGCGGTGACATGTACTGTAACGTTTTAAGTCGTACACTCGTACGCCTGTTTTTTCTTTGCAATAGAGTGTAGAATGATGGAGAATATATTTTCCTTCGTTGCTTTGCGTGAAAATCAGCAACTCAGATTCCTGGGTGTATTATTTAATCTCCTACTTAAAAATGTAAACAGTTTGAAATTATGAAAATAGTTTAGTTCGAACATTCTAGTATAGATTCAGGAAGTTAGACAATAAAGAAAATCGGTACAGAAGTGTCGCGAGTTTAAACCGCTGCCGGAAATATCTCTTGTATTCCCTGTTTATTAGGTTCCGGAATATGAAGGGTCTGATAACCCGGAATCTCAGGACGTTACAAATGCGTCAATATTTTTTGTATGAGCATGGGACCGCGAGTAACTCCTGGGTGGCAAAAACTCAGTTTCGAAGTACCTCATTTGCATTAAAAATAAAAATGTAGTAAATTATGTAGACAGTCATTAACGTAATTTGAAACTTCGCCATGTAAATTGTAATTGTTAGATCTTGTATACGTATTAAAGCTGTGCATTATTTTCAACATTCAATTTCATAAATAATCGTATCATATTTTCCATGTTTAAATTGCATATCCAGTTAGTATGTTTCCTAAAAAATTTTATGAAACTAAAAACTACCCGGAAGCTGTACCGCAAAGCATAAATTGTGTCTTGCAAAATAGTCTTGAGTATTATACAACTAACGATCTTCTCAAACGCATGATCCAGTAAACAGTAAAACTCGGCTACAGTTTGAACAAAGAAACAAAAGAATTACCCCAGTTTCCGAGGTTCGTCGACTGTGCGTTCCCTTGCAAAAATATACTGCAAGTCGTAAAAAGCAGAAATGAAACGAAACTATTCGAACAAATCGCAATAAACAATAAACCTTCAGATTTTATTAAACTCTCGTTTTTTCGTCCATACACACGACGCTCAACCGTTTCCCCTCTATTGTCGCTCGAGCGCCGACCAACGCTGGCCCTCCATAACCGAGAACACAGAGATTTTTCGATAAAGACAGGTCGGCGTTTAATCCCGACCCCGTTTTGGCAGGTTACACTGCCCATTCTGCACAGGTGGAGGAGGGGGTGGCCCCGGAAAGGGTCAGGGGAGGCGAGAGATCCCTTCTCATTTGTTTACCCGCACCTGGGATTTTGGCACCATGTAATCAGCATCACGGCGTTGTTTACGAAGTTCGATAAACAAGGGCTCAGGGCAACGGTAACCGTTGGCGCGCAAGCCAACGTGCCACGAGGCTCGACCAGGGGGTTTGGAACGTGGGTTGGGAAGTGAGAGGTGGAGAGAGATGGACCACGAGGGCCAATACAAGGACCCGCTGAGTTCAGTTCACAGCCAGTGATGTCGCTACCTGTGTAGCGACTCTAACCGCAAGGTCCTACGGATCGAGTCTCGACGGTGTCGGATATTCGACACGCTACATAGCTCGGTCGAATCCAGCTACCGTCTGGAGGAGAAATCTAGCGGCCGGCTGCTCTGATCGGTAATTTCCGTGTTTTTTATCTGATAATGGCACGCAAATACTTCAGCAGTACTCTACCAAACAGGGCAGGAACAGCGCAAGATCTTTCCTTCCTCTGCTTTTTGCTATGCTCTCCCCTTAATAACACACGTATACTTACATGAACTACACTGCCACACATTTCGGGAGACTAATGAAAGCTTAAAGCTTGTCCTGGATGGAACGGTACCCCTGGGAGATATCTGGAGAGGCAAATACCCCTCTAGCCGATGAGAAGGTCAGTGACGGATCTCAGCATCTAGCGGGGAATAAACACCGCCACGTCCAGGCATAAAACAGGCACTACACTAACGGGAATAATGGGCATAGCAGATCAGGTGAATAGACCGGTGCTGCTGGTTGCGGAGGCTTCATGGGCGTTTCAGATCGTTTCTGTTAAATGGTTGGATCTGACGCTGTGGGCGCAGCGGCGTCATATATTGGCTTGAATGTAATGTTCTGTGTAAGTGCACAAGCACATATCGTATAAGAGCTTACGATATAACGTGAAAAGGTTCATGCATCTTAAGCTAATCTTGCTCCTAGTAATGTTGCAAAGTTAACTTCGTAGATGATTATGTGCTCGACATTTGCGAATCCAGTGAGATTAATTACACGAAATATAGCGAAAACAACGGAAATAATGGTAAATCAGTAAGTTTAAAGAGAAGTTTAAACAGTATTCATGAACACGAATGATAAAAACAATTAGCTAGAATCATCATTAAAAGACTCCGTAGATGCATAAATGCGAGTATACGCATTAAGTTAATATTAACCTAACTGGATTGCAAAATGTGGCGTGCCAGACCAGTTTATTTCTCTGCCTGGATTTCAATTTATTGATCATTAATTTCATAGCTAAATGCACAAATTTGAGTTTCTGTGCGCTCCATTAAATAATTCTATTACCGCACAATGTGAATTTCATAGATTTATTTTCCATTTGAGAAAGTCATGGAAGCCCATTTGAGGAATAGTCCAATTGAAGGGCTGAGCGCAATGGTGGTCTAATCCCACCAAAATGAAAAAAGAATTACTGACACTATTTGTTATCTAAGAGGGGACTATCTTTCTACATTGTTGGTTTGACCAGCTTTCCTCTATAAAGTTAAAAATGAAGCCAGTATTTTTTCTCTTCACAAATCTTTCTAACCGTGCAACTAACTTAATTTTCTTCAGTTTTCTTAAAATGTGGCTTAGAAAATGATTGAGCTGACACCTATTGTTGATCAACGTAAATGACAAAACAACTGAAATTTTCAAGAATCAAACAGCATAAAACCTTATAAGAACAAAGTTAAATAATAATTAACGAATACGAATACATTAAACACCAATACCTTGAAATATCGTAAAATTAATTGAATAGAAGTGCATTTAGAAATTAAATAATAACACTATGTTATTGAAGTGGTTTCATTATAGGTTCATTATATTCTATATGGGGAGCTCCTGGGAATTGGTTAGCATGTGCGTCTTCTTCCACGAGGACCCGACTGGGATCACCGGCTAATTCATGTGAAATTTCTGATAAAGTTTTCGGCAGATTTTCACTAAGTAATCCCGTTTTCTCTGCATCACATTCCACTATTTCTCCATCATCATTAACCTTATCATCAGTTCTTCCTTATAGCTATTTTCTACTCATTACATGTCTCAATCATTTCAGGAATGTAAGGTCCACTAAATCGAAACAAACAAATAAATATAACTGCGCATTCGCAGCCATTTCAATCCAATCATACTAGCCAATTCCATTCATAGCCATTTCAATCCAGCATACTAGTCGTTCTATTAGTCATAATCCAACGGCATTTGGAGCATCACATAGCCTCACACATGTTGCAGATGGCTTTTGGGGACATTACCAACATCTCACGCTTTCTCTCAAAGATACGTACTACACATCAGATACGGCCGGACTCATACAGAATTGTGAATACGGTTGACTTCGAAACTAGGTCCCAGCGATGGAAGACAAGCAGTCTGACCACTTTACCATGGAAAACCTAGTAAGTGCGACGGTGACACACAATCGACAAACCAGAGCGGAAGGAGTAAATTGTTATATATGCTTGCGTAGAAAAGCCCAGAATGAGTTCTCTTTACTAAGGCGCCAACATCCGATTAAGACATAACATAACACAAGAAGAAGATTCCACAAGCAGTGTGAAAACAGATCATCCATTTTCAATCGTAATACGAATAATAAGAAATATTAGTCTTCAATTTTAACTTCCATTTTCATTTAATGTACTGTTTTCAGATTAAACAGAAACTGTGGGATAAATAGAGGGTATTTTTAGCCTCTGCAGTAGTGGAAGAAAGGCATATTTCTAATGGTGTCAAAATGTTGAAATAATGTTATTGGAAACAATGCTGCTCAGATATCTAAAGCAACAAATCCTCTGGATGCGTCTGTCTGCGATTACACTCGCGGTACGTCCAGGTTTGCCAACACCGCAGTTTTGCGCCGATTAGTGACATCGACACCGCAAACGCGACGATCCGGCGAAAACGGCCGGACGAAGGTCGACCCTTCGTCGACGGGGGTGCGCATCGGCCGCACGGCAGGGAGGGGAGGGCAGAGAGGGGGCAGCGGGAGGGGATCTCGAGCAGACACGCGCGCCTTGCGCCCGTCCCCGCCCCGCGGCGGCCACCGCGCCTGTGGCCACGGCAAGAATTCCAATTAAGCCGTCGTAGGCGGTCGGCCCCGCACTGTCTCTCCCCGCCCCCCTGCACCAACCCTGCCCACGCCCGGACTCGTCCCACTCCGCGTCCCGCCCCCCTTCGCCATCCCGCACTTCTCTGCCCTTCCCCGACACTCCCCGCCTTCCCCTTCATTCCCCGTCCTCTCCTCACCTCCCCGCCCCCTCAGTCCCCGCTCGCCGTGCCCTCTCCGTCCCGCCGTCACCCTGCACTTCACCGTCCTCCCACTTACGCCCAGTTCTCCCCCGCCCCGCCGCCGCGCCCACACCGTCACTCTCCCGCCTCGCCCCTGCCGCGGCGCGCCGCCGGCGACGAGCATGAGGACGAGAACGAGGGAGGGAACGGGCGCGAGGTCAGCGGGGGCGGGGCGGGGCGGGGGTGAGGGCGGGTGACCGGGTGCTAAGCTCGGGGGTTTCCGGACGGATGGCGGCGCTTCTGCTGGCCGAGGCGCGCGTTGGGGCTGGACAGCGGCCGCCTCCTCTCCCCTCCTCGGCCGATGCCTTACCCGCACAGTGGACACTATCTGCCATCTATGCGGGCAAACTCACATTTTTTGTTTTCTTTGCGTTCGTGCTTGTGACGCTCACCACCTGCTTGATCAATACCATTAATAAATTTTGTCCTTAACGGAATTTACCAGGTCAATAAGCAGGAGGAAGCAGATAACACGAAAGAATCGGAAATCTGCTTGGTATTGGTATCAAATTGTAAACAATAATCAAAAGATTATACCTTTTAAAAACCTATTTTACTCTATTGCGTCAAAACCTAAAAATTTTCAAGAAATTGTATAAGATGTATTTGAAAGAACTAACTATGGAGAAACATCTCATTTTAAGGAATAATCTCTGTTTTCAATTTTGTAATTAAATTTTAAATTTTTGAAATTTTCGATAACTCAGAGTTAACAATGACAAATGGACCTATGGCATCTTTAGCAGTGCATTTTCCTCTAATCTTTCAAAAAATGTAAAAAAATATGGAGAAATGTTTGAGAAAATTTTGAAAGTGTCCCAGTGGCTTCATGTAAATTACCACCAAATGTTAAAGAAAGTTTGTTTTTCAAAATCGCAAAGCGTCCAGTCGAGCCAGACCGACCGGAAATATTCATTTTGAGAAAATCCGACTGATGGTTTAGGCTCTAGAGGACGGCCGCACAGACGGACAGACAGACAGACAGACGTTTTGAAAAATAAATAACAATTTTTCGTTATCAGGAGACCCCTAAATGTACATTTCCCTTCAAATCTCAAAGTACATGTTCCATAGCAATCCAAATATTTCTCTGCACCACGTATATATACTCCGAATACACACGTATATACACTCTGAATATACGTACGTACACGAGAAGGTAAAAATGCGATTCATTTAAGTTCCCTGCCTGTGAAGAAAGTTTAAATGAATTGACTCTTCATTTTTATGTGCAAAAGACAATTCATCCGATTTCGTTATCGTATCTAATTAGTCAGTTTAATATATGCAGAAGATGAAAGTGAAGATTTTTACAATTTTTTTAGAGCAGAATGGTGGTGACCTTTAATGTAGTGATCAGAGCGCTCGCTTTCCATCTCGAGTACCAAGTTGCAATCGCGTGTCGGATTTGTTGTTTTCAGAGTGGTTTCGTGGCAACTTTTCTGTGAGTTCTTTTGTCTTTCTTGCCTCCTCCTGCCATTCCTCCATCTTCATACGAAACATATTACCATTATCATCATCATCATCATCATCGGTTTGCTTCTATACATCAACAGTGTTCAACTCTCATGTGGCCGAAAAGATAAAGGTCTCAGAAATAGTAATAATAATAATAATAACAATAAAAATAATAATAATAATAAATAATAAAAAAATAGCACAGAATGTGGTTGTAGAATTTTTTCCTGGGTTTCATAAGTCACCTCCTTAGAACTTTTTGAATCCTAAAATAAATGTAATTATACGGAGCTGAAAAAAATAACCTCAAAACCATACAAAAGATCTGATATTAATGAGTGAAGATTTCACTAAAAAGTGATGAACGTTTAGGAAGAGAAACATTCTTATTTTACACTCTTTGGACAGGAATATTGAGGTAGCAGACCTCTGTGAAATGAAGAACAATATACACCATTTTCATCCCATGGTATCATCTTTTATTAACGGGACTCGAGGGAACTTGTGAAAATTTGACGAGATCTGAGAGAAATTTAAAATACTGTGCGCTGACTAATGTTCACAAACCCAAATTCTTAAATAGGAAGACGAAAGAGCAAACTTCTCATATAATGCTAATTTTTTGCATCTCTGCATTTATTCACTTCTATGGGTGGGATGATTAGATATTATGCACCATAAAATCCATTATATATGATAAATAAACATTTACTCAATACAACACCCGTGTTCCTTGACCAGTTGGCAGTGCAACATCAGCACCGAATGACACAGAAGGCAGAGTATAATTATATTGACGAATTATATTTCTTTGATGTGTCATCATCCCCTGTAAACAACTCTTTCATTTCTTCTGACATATTGCTAGAACTCAAACTTAAATTTCCTTTTAAGCAACGCAGAATAAACTGGTTTGCAGAATTTCTCTCACATGGAGAGTACAAAGCAGAACAAAACTGACAGTTTGTAGATAAAGACCGAACAGTAAACGAAATTACTTCACTGTCACTCCTTCGTGGACACTTGGGAACACACACTCTGCACAACTTCCCAGTTCCAGTGAAAACTGAACAAACAAAACCCACTGTCCGAATGTTCTCTACAAATTACATCACAAAATCAAGTTCATGAAAAAACGTCGGTACCAAAATGCAATTATTACTCCTGAAACACACCCTTGACGGATTGTAAACAATATACGCGGCATGAAGCGACGAGAACTTATATCAACCGATTTACTCATATCTATTGATAATTAAAACAGCCTTTGGAAGCAAACAATGGACTACTGATAAGCGTATTATTAAAAAATTATTTATTTAATTAATTTACACCGAAAATGCAAATGAATCAATACAAACAATATCTGGTAACAAATCTGACCCCATTCTTTTATTCAACGGAAAAATAAATACGATCGGTTCAGTAGATGCCATGGCAGAATGCCTATTATATATATATATATATATATATATATATATATATATATATATATATATATATATATATGGGGGGCTCAAAACGAGGCTGTGGCGGTGCTCCTCTCCCAACGTGTCATGATATCTGATGCTGACCCCACCCAGCGACTTCAAGGTTTCTCCTTGAGGTAGCCCCCCTCCCACCACGAGCACCGCATCAGCCGAGACAAGTACATGCCTACGGCGAAAGGAAAGGAAACGTATGAGGAAAGAAATATTAGACGCTGCCCGTGGCCGGTTAAGGTACTGATTTGTTTGACTGATTGATTAGTGATTCCTGGCGCGTCAACTGATAAGGTCATTAGTCCCGTATATGAAGTGCACGTTTTTATGGCGGGAGGTGGCGATTAGCTTCCACCGCTGGCTCGCGAGATCCAGCGCTGATCTATGTGGGCTAGTGGGAATTTTGCCTAACCAGATTTCTCCAACCAGCCAGGTATCTCCCACGACCGTCCCATCTGGGACAAACTATAAGCTCACGAATGGTCTCCCGACAAATTTGATAATGTAGGGCATGTGAGTGTGTGAAAGTAAGGTGAGAGAAAAGAACAAGATAAAGGAAAGATAGCGAGCGGCATGTAGCCCGTTTGTTAGGGTCATTGTCAGGGGCACCGCAGTGACATCAGCTGTTTCCCTGACCCACCTAAGGCGGGGGCACGGCCGGAATGCAGTACGAAAGTGTGCGCGTGTAAACTGCGTGCGTGTAAACTGTGCGCGTGCGTGTCTGAAGATAGTGACAGTTCCCCACTGCGCGCTGAAGGGTCCTCGTGGGTCCCCGGGCTGAGTATTGAGGCGAGCGTGCGGCTAACAAGGTGTGACGGGCCGGACCGCGGCGCGGTGCCTCTGCTATACCCAACCATTCCCGCCTCCTCTTTCCCCCACCCGGCTCCTTTCCACACCCTCATCGCTTGTGGGGGCTCTCAGCCTTCAAGTGGTTTTGTGGTATGTGGGAATGCACGTGCGTGCGAGTCTGCACGTGGGGATTGTGTGAAAGTGTATGCTCAAGGCATATTTGAGGTGAATATAAATAAACAAGCTTAGTGTGCCGTCTCCGGTGCGTTAAAACAGTTTTTATAAAGGGACTGACTTATTCATCAAACTTCGGATTTTTTATAAAATTAAGAGACGAAACATGCATAGATTCTCATCAGCAGATCAAATCGTAGCGAATAATAAGCCCACTTGCCTCAAATTGCGGGCCGGAAACGGGTGTAAGCGTGAACGAAGGAGGAACAAATGCAGGTAATCCGAATGCAGTAATAAGAATGTCAAGAATATGGCGGGAATTCTGAATGGCGTGTCCCTGACGTCAAACGTCTAAGGGCTTACGCTACAACGTGTTCGCCAAGCTGAGCGATTGTGCAATTGTCCGTATAAATCCCTGCAGGGGGAATCACGGTGACGTAGGTTGCCGTGATTTTTGGTGGAGAGTTGTAGACGACCACCTGGACCCTGAGTTTCGCAGCGGCACTAACACCGTTAGCTTCAAGGTAGAGGCAGTGAGTAGGCGATGCTAATTTGCTGCGGGGCCTTTCGATGCCGGGCAAGCCCGGCATCCAACCATTTGGGTCCCTGACGCGTCAACCTTAGGGCAGAATTCGGTGAAGGAGATTCTGCGGAATGCTCTGGAACCCATATAGAAAAGTCCGGCGGGAAACTGATACCTCCCGCCAGGTTGCTCAGTCTCTGGCGATACGACGTTAGACTAAAGGCGCATTCTTTTGACTTTTGTATTATCCTGGATAGCTTGGAGATGTAAGCTGGTTGGGCGTCCCATCCGAGTCGTTGAATGGGGAGTTTGCCGTGAGAGCAAACTGTGTTCCGACGGGATCCGGATACCAGCCTGTCGACGTAATTGTGGGTCGGCGAGGGTGCGGGTAAGTGCTAGACCTCAGGTGCCCACCCCGGTGTTAACACCCCCCTAGGAAAGCAAATCATGTGTGCTGTGGTAAATCACGCAGGGTTTAAATTGTCTGTATACAAGGGTAATTCGGGGTTTATTTGTATATGTGATTTTTGTGTACGTGAGTGTTCATCTCGGCTTATGTATCGTAAATGTTAAAAAATAATGAGAAAATGTGTGCTATTGTGTTAGAACACTTTTAATATACTTATTATATTATTATAATTTCATATAAGCTAACCTGGATGCCCGAGGTGGCTAAGAGCATGTATCTACTCAGCGCTTCAGTCCGAAAGGTCGTGTGTTCAAGTCCCGCCTTGGACATGGTTTGTGCCTTGTCTTTCATGTATGTATTGTGAAGGACGTCGTCTCCTACTGATCCCAGATCAGAGGAGTCCGCAAGTCTATTGGTGTCTAGTGTTTGGTCGAATATTCGTAGCATCAGAACGTAAAGGATAACCCATTGTCGGTTGGAAAAAGCCTTAGGGGAAAAAAGCACATGAGCAGCATTCACGCTACGTGAATGTGTATGCTAAGCATTGTCAACGCTAATTGAATTTCATTTTTGAAATCAATACATGTAATTTATATCACCTACCGCCGCCCATCTTGTCTAGAACTTGTCATTCGTTTATAAGTAGTATGTATTCTTGTTTTTACGACTGAATCTCTCCATCCTTACATATTCTGCAGCCTGTAAGTCCTGACGTGACGCACCTGATCTAATCCGCACTGATGCAATTTACCAGGGAAGAGGAATACATTAAAAAGTGATACATCGTGTCATCGGTAAGTGTACCGTGTAAACAACACTGCATTCATGCCCTTCGCGCGATTTGCTATCCCAGCACCGATATAACTTATCTACGAGGACACAAATGTCCCAAGCCTCTGCCCCACGCAGGGAGGCGAGGAAAGGAACGATAAGTCTTGCAAGATGGTTGGGTACATCACCCTGCCTCAACACACGAGTATACATCCCCGCCCGACGCTGGAGTCGAACCCTCGACCCTATGACATCCTGAGGCGCGTCCACCTTAGTGATCTCGACTATCCACAGCTCTTATCAGACACATTTTACTATCATGTAGTTTCTGATCCCCTTTTTTGTGAAATTAAGATAAACTCTATCGGCACAAACCCATTATCGGGTGTCATATAGTTTTCTTACCTATATGGAATCAGAAAGAAATATGTTTTCATGACATTTTTTTTTCATTTTACAGCTTTTCCTCTATAAGAGGCCCTTGCAGGTATTTCCTCTCAGTGGAGCACCAGCCCAGTCGGAAAAAGCTCTAAGCTCCCGAATCGTAAGCACAGGGCAAAGAACAGGAAGGATACATCGGGAGCGATCCATGGACTGTTTGGTAAGGTATTGCTTAGGAATTCGCCTGGTTTTGACTGAAGAAACCACGGGAAAATACCGATCAGAGCATCCGGCCACTAGGAATCTCCTCCAGAGAGCGGCTGAATGCGACCAAGCTATCTAGCTAGTGTCGTCCCGAAATCTACCATCTGCGACCGGGAGATCAGAGACAAGAAAATGACACCGGTTGATGCCCTGAGTCACAGCAGTCGGGAAGCAAGCAACCGTGCGAGCCGGCGTTTCAGTCGGCGCCGGATCTCAACATCTATCGGGGAAAGAACACCACCTCTCGTGATATAATACACACTTACAGGACTCATGCCCGTAGCAATTGAAGCGAAACAGGAAATAATCTATTGATCCATCAATCCATAAGAGCCCATGTACGCCCAAGTTCTAAAATACTATGCGAGACTAAAGAAGTATTTGGATTTGCTGTTATCTACAGCCAGCCCCGTCGGAATGTGTGTGTCCTTCTAAAGCGCCTGCTCTCCCCGCCTCATCACGTTCTACCCTGGCTCTCCTCTCCCCTCCGCACTGCGCCACGCCTCGCCTCTTACCATCGCCTCACTGCGTCTCGAAATAGCCACCCGCGCGCCTCGAACAACGGACCGCCCGCTCCCAAGCTTCGATTTTCACGAGTTGAGCTTAATGGCCTGTCTCTCACGGCCACACAGCCCTCCCTACGCTCGCGACCCCGCCATCGGGCCTGCCCTCGTCTCTCCTCTTTGTACCCCTCGGCTCTGGCACCACTCTGGAACATCTCGCCCCGGCGCGCTCTCCCACGCAACGCATCAACTCGTCCCGTTGCTTCGTTCCGTGCTCTTGTTTCAGCATCGTGTTAGAGTTTCATTACGCTTGTTTGCTTTCGCTCTCTCTTTCTGTGCCCCGCCTCGCCCCGCCTCGCCCCGCCTCGCCCCGCCTCGCCCCGCCTCGCCCCGCCTCGCCCCGCCTCGCCCCGCCTCGCCCCGCCTTGCCCCGCCTCGCCCCGCCTCGTCCCGCCCCTGCCTCGTCCCGCCCCTGCCTCGTCCCGCCCCTGCCTCGTCCCGCCCCTGCCTCGTCCCGCCCCTGCCTCGTCCCGCCCTGCCTCGTCCGCCCCTGCCTCGTCCCGCCCCTGCCTCGTCCCGCCCCTGCCTCGTCCCGCCCCTGCCTCGTCCCGCCCCTGCCTCGTCCCGCCCCTGCCTCGTCCCGCCCCGCTGTGAAAACCTACCTCGCCTCACATAACAAAGCTATGCCACGCACGTCCTAAAGCACTCGGTGGGACCAGATTCAACCGCCATCCTTTTAGTGATCATGCGTTGCTCCGTAAATTTCAAACCATCATGTCATTCGTTTGCTACATCCTTGGAAAATGTCGAATTCTCTTGTTGCTCTCGACTTCTCATTTCCACACTCAGCTTTTTACCTATCAAACCCCGTGACGCAAGATGCCCTTCCACCCCATCCCCAACGGTAAACAGAGTATTTTCCACGTTAACTCTTGCTACGCGTTATTACAACACTTAGCGTTTAATGAACCTTTGTAAATCGGCACGCAACCCTGTAGCATTCAGCACATGTTCTTGTCACACCGCGCATGTTCTTTTAGGAACCAGCGTTCCTTTCTGAAACCCATTACTCTTTCTATACCCTCACCTGTCATACCGTGATATATCGTAATATTCCATGACTTTTTTAAATATACATAACAACCCATGCCATCCCTTTCTCAAAAGCCCACGACACCCTATTACATCTCGTAAAGCTCCGCACTATTCATCATGAAAACTATCCGACATTTTGTAAATCTTCACGCCACAGCATGGAGCTTCACGACATCCCAGCTGATTCTGCGGCACTTGAGCCTATCCCGCACCACATACACTCCAACTCCACGCGATGCCACAATCCACAGTAACTGTGATCTCGTCTCCTCCCCTCGCGCCGCCACTCGCCACCCCGGTCCCCCCGCGCACGCCGCGTTGACCTGGCCCCCTCTTAAGCGTCTGCTTAGCTCCAGGCCGGTTTGGGTTTACAGGCAGTTTTTCTGGCTATTTTAGGACATTTTACTTCCAGAAGGTCTTATATTGTAAGAGTATAAACCGTTGAAAGCGCGCCCTATTTTATGCACAGTAAAATCGGGATCCTAATTCAATATTCTTTTACGGGCCCGAGTGCCGTTGGATTGGGCATATTCGTCGCTCGCCGGCCCCGGGAGGCGGGAGGGGCAGACAGGGTTGGGTGGGGTGGAGAGGAGAGGTTGGGAGGCGGGCGAGAGCGCCGACCACTTTGTCAGTTATTGCTGCATAAATCAGGCAGCGCGGGAGGGCGGGCGGCTTGCGAACCGATGCCCAATGCGCCGGGGATTGGGATGGGGGAGGGGTGGACATCGTCACACCAGAGAACGGCTTCCCACGCAAACACTGGAAAACGCATCTGGAAGAGGCGCGGGGCATGTGAGTAAGGTCCGGAGGTGATGGTATTGTGAGGCTGGGGAAAAACTCTTAATGTTCAGTTCACGCTGTACGGTCGATAGGGATGCACATCTAGACGTTTAGGGCATTTCAGTTTTCCCTTTGGTTTCTTCCAACCAACAACACAAGCAGTATGTAAATCAATATTTTAATTGTTTTGACTGTCTCGTATGTACGTCATGAAAACAAATATACGTCATTCTGCTGGGCAAAGTACCGATTTTTCGACAGAAAACTTGGTGAACATTGATTTGGAAAATTGCTTCTGCTGGATACCGAAAAACTAGATTATTCGTGCTCCTACAGAACTACACATAACGTAAACAGGATTTTCACCAAAAAGAATATTCCTGGATATGTCTAACTGATGACGCGGTGCGCTGAATTTGAAACGGATGGTTTAGTTTCTGGAATCCCTACGACATTTTCTCAAAAATGACTTCAAAATGTTACTTAAATGTTTTACGCGAATGCAAAGTTTAATTATAAGAGTGCGTCGGTTCCGTTTTTCAGTAAAATATAAAATTCAAAAATTGTAAAAATTTACTTTTTTGAAACCTTTCCTGAAACTACATTACTGAAGATAGAAATTTGTTTCCTAATAAAATATGTTTTTAAGATAATTAAGATTATATTTAAGAAAAGTTAGATCTTTAAATAACAAGTAGGATGAAATTTGAAAATATAAGTACTTTTATAAAAAAGATTTAAGTGGAATTGTCACTATTTAAAAATAAACCTTACATAGAACTTTTCAGACGGCTCCAATTTATTCTTTAAATTATAAGGTAAAGCAATGTTTCCTTAATAACATGACATAAGTACGATTTTCATTTTAACCTCTGGAATCTCCAAAATTGAAAAAGTTCATTTTTTCGAAACTGTTTTACATCGTCCGTATAGGAGCTAGACATTTTCTTATTACAATCTATTGCTAGATATTGTTAATGGTTCCACGTATAATTTTTGAAACTCTTAGACGTTTTCGTGTAATTTTAAGTTATATTGTGTAAGAATATAACTGTGAGAAGTGCTAGTCAATGAAATTCAAAGCAAAACAGTGTAGTGCAGTGCAGTGAAGTGTAGTGAACGCGATCAATGAATTTTAAAGAAAATCTAATTTAGCCAATATTTATGTAGTTTGTATTGAATTTTAGCATCACAAACATATAATTATTGGTTTTCATGACTGATTTGAAATGATTGTTATAATACTTAATATTACTGATAGTGTAATTATAGCATTCTCGTCTTGTACAGTACTTCTTTATGATTGTGATTATTATTATTATTATTATTATTATTATTATTAATGCTGTAATTATTATTTTTTACTGCCACCGGGCCATACCAAATTGCAGTTCAAATAAATGTATGAATCACGGTAACATTAGGAATGTATTTTAGCATAAAGATTACACTGAGCTTGTCACTGCCATCGCTAGGGTTATATTCCTAGAATGTGTAAGTTTTTTTTGTATAACGTTTGAGTAAGAAGAGCATAATATGCAGGTTTAAAGGCATACAACTTTTATAAATTTAAGAATTTTCAAAAGATTTAAGATAATATTTTTCGAATGTCTTACGTTCCGTTTGAGTAGGAGTTTCCTGCTATTTGTATATTTATATCACGAATATCTCCTCACTCGCATTTCCCTTCTACATTACGTACAATGAATCACTTTCAGGTAAGTAAAACGAATTAAAGTAAAATGTTTCTTTAGCATCACCTGAGATTCTACTGGAATATAAGATCGCAAGGATGAATGCCGATGTAGAGTAGACAGTTGCAAAAAGCACATAATGGTGTATGTAGCTACGCGAACAATTTTTATGCGTGTAATTTGTTATCGCTGACGTGATGGAAATTGTTTTCGAAGTTCATATAAAACAATAATATTAAATCGGACAGAATACGACATATTTCATTGACAAAGCAACAAGATAGAGTGAATGTTGGATACGAACGCATAGTTTTGGTAAGCAATTAATAACATAAATGAACCTTTCTCTACGTAATAAATATAATTGAAGGACTTGTGGCAGGAACAAGATAACATACATCAGTCACAAAATTCCGGCAATTCGTAATTGCTTCCCGCAATTCGTAAAGTTAATACATCGAATTTTGGTGAAAGATGTCAACGTTGGCGTATTTTTTATTTCATCAATTTCTTATAATTAATATCATCTTACTTTTCAACAGAAAAGCCATTGAAAAATATCCGCACAAAAAAATTAAGAGTTAGTATTCGGAAACATTCTCGAGCGACGGGACAAAGCAAGGGCATGCAGAGGGGTGTCACGCATGTCGCCATCTCTGCCCAGCGAAGGGCAAGGGAGCGTGCAGAAGGCGCCCAGCGAACCTTCGAAGGCAGGAGTATGTCTCCGGGGAGCGGCCGAGCGCCACGGAGGCAAAGCCTTGGGGCGATGCCTTCTCTACAGCGTAGGACTCGGCCACTTTTTCTCGAAAGGAAAGGGATCGTTTTCCCTCGGCCAGGTCGTCCTCATGAATTCAGGACAACGTCCTTCGAGTCCAAAAATGATTGTGTCTCATCCCTTCGGTCGCCTCCCATGAGAAGATCTGACTGATAAATTCTTCGATAGTACTTGGAAATTGCTTTCGTGTTGGTTCTGTAGGGTATTCCATTATTCCAATACGAGACAAAAAAAAGCTTCACGTTTCAAAATATTCCTTGAAGGCAGCTTATTTTTTGAAATATTGTATACATTTTGTTTCTTATTATATCAAAAGTGAACCTTCAAATCCCACGAGATATAACAAGAAGTCGTTTTCATAAGTGGTTTTATTCATTGTACCCATATTGCAAGGAAAGTAACAAATGCCTTACAATTGTTTCTTTTTAGGGTCGTTTATTTGAAACTAAAGTTGATCATCTGTAAACTAGAACTTTTATTAGCATAATATCGTGATTTTTTGAGTAATCAAAACATATTTGTAATAACCATGTCTTTATTTTCACAAAAAATATTTTCAAACGTTTTGTGAAGTACGTATCTTCTCCACCCTTAGGATCGTATATCAGAAATCAGTTTATGAATGAACGTCAATTATATTATAGAAATACATCATAATCTTCGGTGATAAAATACTAAAATATTAACAGATGAACTATTCTGACTCAACTACGCCAAGTCAGAGTACCCAAGAATTTAGAGAGACACGTCGTGGAATATTTTTATGGGTAAATAAATACAATGTTAACATATGTAAGATTGTAGGAAGATCGAAGACTGTGTACAACACTGTATAGAAGGTAAGACTGTAAGGTCGTGTCCTGCGTAAGCTACAACTGGCGGCGGCGGCGGCGGCGGCGACAAGCAATAGCTTGCGTCGGCTTCAAGGGATACGTTGCGATGCCGCGCGACAGAGCGCGTAGTGTCCTACGTAAGCGACAGGAGGCTGCGACAGCCACAGTCGCAATGTTTCAAAGGAAACGTTCAAGACTTTTGTTATGTTCAACAAATTCTCCACAGATATTCACTCTGACAGTTGGTAATAGTTTTCATTCTCAACAGAAGCTCGTGAAATAAGACAGTCTACTTACAATTCACTTTTCCCCATAGCACGTCATACGCAGTTTTTAACTGTTTTTTGACGTAAAATAAATAAATAAATACTTACAATTATTTCAACAGCCCTGTCGGTTTGGTTCCAATAGACTTCTACAGGAATACTAGTATATAATACATTATGATGTTTGTACTATGCAATATAATTAGCATCTGACATATTCAATAAAATAATATAAATTAACGTAATTGAATAAATAAAAAACAAACGTATTTGTTATTTTCAGTGCATTCGCCACTTCCTTTCACAATTCTGCTCACAATTCTATTGTGGTAGTTATTCAATCTCTTGTCCCACAATTCCCTTGTATTTTTCACATCTTCAGTTAAAAATTCCGTTTTATCGCTATTCAACATCTTGAAATAGGAAATTGAAGACCAAAACAGCGCGACACAGCGAGAAGCGGCGACAAGTATGCTCAGAATTATTTAACGTGGCGCCTCAAGGCCACGAGCCGGACGAAGAGGGGGACACTGTCATCCAATCCGGAGCTTCGTTACGATTTAAAATTTTGGTTTGGAGCTACCGATTGGATGACAATGTCCACCTCTCCTCCCAGCTCGTGACATTGAGGCGCCACGTTAAATAAATCAAAGCATAGCGAAAAGATCCAAACACGTTTGAATCTCGGACGCCGCCGCTTGTAGCGCTTTCGTCGCTTCGCTGCTGATCTCGCCGACGCAGGACGGGCACATAATGCCACCCTAAAGTAAAAAGGTTCTATCTACACCGCAGTAAATTTTACAAGAGAGCATTTCAAAAATTTGACCCTCTCTACAACAAAATATATTTCATTAATTGTATTCAAATTTTGTGTGTCTTTAAGATCGAAGTTATAAACTGTAGACTGATAATTAATCTTAAAGCAGTGTAACTTTGGTAAAAAACAAGACACTAGTTTTTCAGATAGAACCTTTTAACTCTCAATACGTATTTTCAAGTTCAGGCAAAACGGTTCTATATTTTATAAAAGGAAACCTTGACTAGTATAATGCTTAAATAATTTCAATTATTCATGTAACTCTATTGTATATTGAACTTTTCTAAAATCTGCTCACAAGTTTAAATTTTTTTAATCGTACTATTGTACTCAACAATATTGATATTTTAATTTCATGTTTTCACTTGGGAATAGCTTGTAAAAAGTGGAGATTAGTTTATTGTAAGTTATTGAATTATAGTTAAATTTGAAATGAAATTTTAGATACAGCTTATAGTCAAATAGCTATAAAGTTATTATTTTTGTTTTTTAGCAAATACTTTGAAATAGTTTCGATCCCGAGCTGTCATCCATTTCAACACGTTGGCTCAATTGGCGACACTTTCCTTACTTTTTTTTTGTTAATTTGTTGCGTCCACATCTTGACGCAACGCGTCTCCAAGCCCCTTATGGGGAGTTGAGCGCATTCTTTTGGAGTAATCCTCCGTTAATTACTAAGTCAAGTCTCGTCACGTCGCAGTCAGTCAGTGTCTTTTATCCCTTCGGCCAGGGTCTCGACGACGTTAGATCCCGGGGTTCCTGGCCGGTCACCCAACCAAGAACCCGCAAGTCTCGAATTCGTGACTTCACGGAGCGTAGTAAACGAATTCGGCTAGCGCCGCCGGCTACTTCAAATCTTATCTTTGTACATACATCTGCAGGCGGGTAGATGAGAGAAGAACTGCATGTTTAATTTTATATTCCACTTCAACCTGCTTTTGAGTGAATTTTAGTTGCGAAACTAGAGAGAATAGTGCGTTGTAAAAATGCAGATGTTTTCAACTTTAATGGAAGTGCTTCAAATACCTTACGCAACCACGGCCTTCCGCGTTTACAATAGTTCGCAATGGAAAAATAGGAAATTATTTTTTCGTATTTACTCTCAAAAGTATCTAAGAAATAAATAGTACATTAGCCCTACATTAGTGACTCTGTTTTAGGGATATATTTCATGTGTGTCGTCACTCCGACTTTCAAGTCTCCAGGTATTTTGTCCTTAGTGTTGCTACTACCAACGTCCAATTTTGGCGTTCCTGTAACTTTAACTTTGAATAAATGCTCATTATATATCATCTTCTGTATTATAACACGGGTGTATACACAATCATTTATATATTTGCAATATAGAATTTGTAGACGAAAGTTTATTCTTACGAGGGTTTAGTCTATCGTTTCTTTTCGCCGATCTGCTGTCCTTAGTACGTAGCTGACCTTTTCAAAATGACGTTTCAGTTTATAAAATGAAATAAATAAGCTTTGGTACTCTTCTGGAATGACTTTTCATGTGCATTTGTGAGAACAAATATTTCCACAATTTGCAGTTTTGTTGAGTTCTTTACATTTAACCCTGTAATTTGTATGTTCTAAACTTGTTTGATGTTTCTTCGATTCTGGAATTTTCTCCGATCCTTCTCACCACGTTTCCATTTACTTGGTGTCCTTTGATTTTTTTTCGATAGGAAATTTTTCCTCTTCTGTCACTGAACTTGAATATGGAAAAGCTTTATGATATTCTGTGCACAATAAAAAACCTCAGGACCATCATCAGAATTTTGAAAAATGCTGCAACATTAATTAATTTAAACGTTAATTAATGTATAGGTAGTTGAAATATGTAACTGATTCTAAATAAAGAAAATAGTCTTTCTGATGATTAAAGAAATGTAATGTCTAATATAAAACAAAAATCATTGCAATGGAATTAACTATACATTTATAGTCCGAATGGAAATAAAATCATTGTAACACGGATTGTAAATGGGATTTATAAGCCACCAGTGATTCAATATTATATCGACATGTGAAATGGAGTACAATTTGTTAATTTAGCGTAATGTATACATTCATAGAGTTACCAAGACATTCATTTAGGCATCCCACGGAATTCCTCAAAGCTTATTTTAGGCAAAATATTATAAATTCTGCCTGGTTATTGATTACAACTGATGCTGAGTAAATAATACTAAATTTCCAAATTAAATTGCATTATGGCTTGCAATAACTTGTTTTCTGCGAGTATCTTCTTCTTCAGTACTGCTTGCCGCATTCAGGACCCGAGTTTTCAAATAGACCATCTTTAATTTCACTTTCACTCAACATTGCACTTAAATTTGCACATCAAAAGATCTTTAATACATGGAACTGTCTTGTTGGCTAACAAGTTTTGAAGATTCTCGCACAAAGTACACAAACATGTAAACACATATGGTTTCCGCGGTGTAGCAGATAGAACCTTTTTTTCACCAACTTGAACATACCTTTTGCAGATAGTACCATTTTACTTTATCTGTACCTCAGAAACTAAGCTGCGTAAATTGAAGTAACTTAGAGGTTATGTAAATTTCATTGCTACAATTATAAACATTGCAAAGAGTCATTTTTCAAAAAATTGTAAAAATGGTAGATAGAATCTTTTTACTTTAAGGTCGCGATAAGATATTGCGTGTTTGAAATTTGTCGCTTGAAGTTGTCGCGAGTTGCTGACGCAAGATGCAATGTAAAAGGTTAAAGACTGTGTAAAAGTAAAGAAATAGAAGTGAAATTACCATATGAAAAAAGACAGTTTAAGACGCTCTACAGAAAATTAAAGACAAGATAAGACGCTGTTTAGAAGGTTAAAAACAGCGCAAGACCCTGCATAGATGGTTAAAGGTAGAGTAAGACTCTATGCAGAAAGTTAAAAAATGTGCATAATGTTGTAGAGGAGCGTGAGATGGCTTGAGGCGACATGGTACGCTAAAACATGCTAACCCTGACAGACATGAAGCATTGAATATACCAGTAACCATAGCAGCACAACGCATGTTAGAGGTACGCTTGAGAAAGGGGAGGCGTGATAAGCGGGAGGGGTGGGGTGCGGGATGGGATAGGACAGCAGGCGAGGGCGATGGCATTGGTGCGATCGGCAGCGTGAGGAGGGGCGGGGAGGGCGGGGGGGAGCGCGGGGAGCGGGGGGGGAGCAGTGTGGGCCCGGGGGCCCCCGAGGCGCGCAGCAAACACCGACGGGTGTGTACCCCGGCAGAAGCGGACAGCGAGCAGCATGCCCCCCCCCCCACGGCCCCGAGGCCAGCGACCAACAGACCAAGGCGTGCGCACACAGCTCCTCACGCGGTTCAGTGGTAGATGATGGCTGAAGTTTGCAAAAAAATATTTTATTTTCACCCCCAGATCGTTTCTCTATCACCAGTCTCTCCTATATCCTTCCTAACTTCAGCCCACCTCTTTTATTTCCATACCACCCTTAATATTCCATTCCACCTCTTTCGTATCTCCACCCAACCAACCTCTTTCGTATCTCCACTTATCTTTTTGTATCTCCCCTATCTCCTTCCAGTCTCACTAATATCTCCTCCCAGCCTCTTCCGTATCTCCTCCCAGCCTCCTCCACACCTCCAACAAATCTTTTTCATATCACCACCAAACCTTTCATATACCCACCCCTCCTCTTTGATATCTCCACCCCTCCTCTTTGATATCTCCACCCCACATCTGTCACATCTCCACCGCACCTTCGTCATATTTCCACCTGACCACATTCACGCATATTTTTCAAATAAGTACTGGAAGATAAAATATGGTTGCCACGACTTATAGAGTGATCTACAAATATTAAATGACACAAAATAATATAAATCTTGAGACTTGTATACAATCCACCATCACCCCTACAAAAGTGTAACAATGAGGATTATTAATAGTAGAATAAAGGACCCTGCATACGTACATAATTTAAATGAAAGAGCCTGTTTGAAAACATAAATTACTAAACAATATGTGCTAAACTAGTAGTTGAAGAGAGGACTTTTAATTTTTAAGAAATTTTGTTCTTTCTGTGTTTTGTACTACATATCCCAGTGTGTAAGAGTATTGCAAAAACTCTTCTCACTAGTCGACAACCTCTTCCCCTTCCCCTCAAAAATATTCATTACCTTTGTTTATATAGCCTATACAATATACATTGTCTACGCATTGTTTTAGTGTAGTCACAGGGTATGGAATGTAACGCATAGACACCTATCACTGGTCGGTATGCGCAGTATGAGATTAGGGCTAATAGTATTCAAATACTTGCATTTTCAATCACAATCTAAACCGTTTTATATTTTTTAGATTTATTGCAAGTTCCTGGAAATGTAACAAACAGGTGGAGTTTGTTTAAATGTTGGTCGGAGGCATTTTTCTGGGATTGATTTTGTAATTTATACGTATATGCGCAATTAGTAATATAGATACTTCAAATAATTATTATCAGTCCACTGAATTCGTATAAGTGAACAAAACCCAGGAATATTTGTTCTAAACTACTTTCAATCTTAAAAATCTGTTTTACATATCTTCACTTTTTCTCAACACTAATTCTTGCACTCTCCTCTTTTGTCTTATTTTTCCTTCTCATTTAAGCTCCTGAAATTCGTTTCATAGTTTAAAAAATAAATTATATTCTCTTACGATACATATTGCCTAATAGCATTGGTATTATTCGTACACATGTCTCTTAGGGTGCAAAAATTAAACAGAAACATAGTTGAATAATCTGGAGTTAAAAAATACAACGAAAAAATTGAATGGAAGCTAATTGAGTAATTTCGACATCCGGCTCGTGACATATTGCGCGCGCTCATTCTCATATAAAAGCAAAAAACTTTTAATAACCTTGTATGGTCGATCGTAATCAAACACCAGCACCAACAACCACACGACGCGTAAAACACATCTGTTGCGAATATTCGAATGCGTTTCCCCGCTGCGAGTTTTTAACCACCTCGCATGTTCTAAAATTTCCTCGCCAACAAAAATATGCACACGGTTTTAGAGCAAAATGCGATTCTTGACAATGCAGATTACTTCATTTCGGGTTGGAGGCCTGTAAATGACGCGTGTAAAACCTTCCTAAACGACTTTCCTACGCTCTTAAACCGACCTCGACTCGCGGACGAAAACACAGTTTCCCGGCGTGCTCAGGTCAGCCCAGATTCCACCGCTCTGCTCCGCCGCCCGTCCCGGCCGAAACAGCACGTTCCCTGCATAAAAATCCTGAGATGCGCTGAGCAAAGAGCCGGCGGAACCAGAGGCTACAGTTTAGGGCAAACTGGTAAATGGAATATTAACGGATTCAGTCGCTTTAACAAGAGGGAAGTTTAAAAGGCGAGCATGCATGGGAAGAGAGGAGTGAGGCGCCTGCTTGCCTTCGCCACAGAGGCGAAGCTAAGCCCAGCCCAGAGGAACGCTTGGCGCCAGTCTATCTACAAGGCGAAGCCACCGAGCCGCGGAGGGGAGCGGAAGAGAGCAAGTGGAGCCGAATAAAGGGCTCAGGGCGAGGATTGTTACGGAAATGCAAATAGAAGGAAAGGAAGTAAGAAGAAAAGATGAGGTTAAGAAAGGGGGAAATAATAAAAATAATGACTCGATGAATTTGAAACTCGTAATAGAAAAAAACGGAATCTAAAAGAAGACGAAGTTGTGCGGCAAGAAAGGAGGAGAATTTTGTTGCAAAAGCAATTAAAAAAAAAAAGAATACAATGAAACTGAAAATTAGGTACAGAAGAATCAAAATTGGAACAATAGAAAACTCGAAAGAAATACAAAGGAATAAAAGTGTTGGGATAGTATGAAAACAATACGAAACAATTAAATCGACGAGAAGTAAACGCACTGCCAAAATTGAAGATTAAAGAACAGGAAAATGAAACGTGGCATAAAAAATGCACTTGGTAGTACGCTAAAAATTAAAGGTCTAACTTGGGGAGTTACATAATAAGTGTAAGAAGAGGAAAGGGTAATGGTAGCAGAAGAGAGAGACTGTAAGAAAGGAGAACGGCGTATTTAGAAAATGAGGGATAAAAGCAGCGTGTTGATGCATACTGAAAATGACGAGAAGAGTAGGTGTTAATATTGAAATATAGCCCGTTAACCCGCTGCGAGGTAACGAAGTATTCTGCAGCTCTTATGGAATTTTATGTGAGTTTGCACGTGTCGTTATAGGTCCGCAAGTATCAGCACGAGTCCTCCCCACACTTTCGCAAAGACGACGCGGCTTCCCAACGTTAACTCCTGTTCGGCCGTGCGCCTGGTTGTTGTAAATGAGACGCAAATTCCAGAATAAGTCAGTAATATTTAAAACAATCCCATACTCACTTTAACGCTGATACGTGAAGCCATCTACTTTTTTCATTCAAAGTATTATTCAATTCAAAGCATTATTGGCATAAGTTATGTTGAATTTAACAACCGCATCTATACATGGAAAGAAATGACAAATAAAAAAAATCTTTTTTAATGTATCGTGTAATGTAAAGAAGAGAACGGAAGGAATTGGATGTAGAAAATTAATTTGTGATTATATTTTCTTTCATTTCATTATTTTTTGCTAGCATTATCAACGACCGTTTCTGCTGCAAATTATCGTTCTTAAAGGGTATTTTATGGTACAAATGATGATGTATTAGTATTTCACAGCATGAATGATTACGTCATCATACATTCAGCCTACCGCAGCGAGAGAATCCTGCGGAGGGAGTGGCAAACGGAACAGCGGCCGTTTTCTCGCATATATGTCAAATCGCATAGATATCCGAGACGTCACAAGAAAGTTGTTTTGCAAAATTAAGTTTGATCCTCTTATAAATTTATAATGCTGTATTACAAAAACGTAGCGTATGCAACTCGTTTATAATGTTGCTTTATTGCAATCATACAAATTTGAATACTCGCTCCTAACGTCGCTCGCTTTCAAAACATGCACTCGCGAAATAAAGCTTAACATTATTAACCAATTGCATGAACTACTATTGAAATACAAAGATACGTAAAACGTCACGTCTATGAATCGCTGACACTAATCATTACTAAATAAACGTATTTTTTCTTTTTTCGCCTTTAGGTTATCGTTCTCATCCTGTTGAGCAAAATCAACGGTTGGTGGGTCGAATTAGGATAGTAAGTCACACTAAAAAATTAATCTCCTTGGTAATACAATTGTACGTACATATGGCAAATCGATAATGTTGGATAAGCGCACTCACATGATGCTGTAAGAGCTTCATTGTAACACTTCTTTTCGAAGACAAAAGAAAAACTTAGTTTGAAACGGTAACATTTGTATCCGAACTAAGACGTTTATGTAAATAAATAGAAGAAAAAATAACTGCCCGTACGAATCATGATTTTCAATACGAACATTATCGTAGAAATTATCGCGATCGTAGAAAAATACTTTTAATAAGTGAAATTATTGTTTCTCGCAGAATCTCAATTTTGTTTTATTGTCTTGACCCATCCAATTCCAAATAATTCTGCATCTCAATTGTGAAAAACCATTTCATGAACTTAATATTAAAACTATTTTAAACGTCATAGATGATCGTTGGAAATTATTAATGTTTAATACATCGTAAGGAATCTCGTATAATAATAACATAGTGACGATACTCGTTTCATTAAAATCTTCATATAAAATTTGTTTAATTAATAAATATTTTCGTTTAGTTAACTAGATACGCTCATTAATTTTTGGAAAAATCGTTGATTCTATGTTAATAACATGCCTCCAATTAAAATTCAAACGTGCAATTAAAATGACACACCAACCAATCAGAATTCAGAAACGGAGTCAAATCGTGTAATTAAGAAAATATATCAAAGATATTTGCAGTCAGCCATGAAACGAACAAAGACCTTCATCACATATTACTACCTACAACAACTACATATACAAACGAATGAATAAAACTAAATTGGGGAAGTAAACGTTAAGCTACTGACTTATGGAACAACTAAAATATTTAACGTGAATAATTAAATGTTTTACATGTAAAACATTGGTCTTAAAGTTACAAATGCAAAAAATGTAAACGTCAGTTGTGTTTACCAGTTCTGAAAAGAACGCTATAGCCAAATTGTGTCAGAGGTGTTTTCCTCCCTATATTTATACATGTATTCTTTCTCATACCTGTCTACGTTTCGTGGGATGTAATGTTTTCTTGCCTTGGTCAGCTTCTAATATTTTATCCGCATTATGTTTAGTATCTTCCATTTGCAAATATTTCATGGAAACAAAAACAATGCAAGGATCACTAAAATAGATCTTTTTCTGAAGCAATACTACGTCATAAAATGCATACAACGGAAAAAAAGTTGCGCTTGAATTTTTTAAAATTTGAATTATTCGTAAATGAAACGAAAAAATATTGAACGTAACATGTGTATACATGGGTATAATTGCACTCATGGCTTATAAGAAAACTCGCTCCAATCGTCGCTCGTTTTCTTGAACAATGCAATTATACACCTCTTTAGACAATCGTTTCATTAATTACCATTGATTTACAAGAATAAAATATTTGTTTTCGATAAATTATGATTAAAGTACCAGAAATATTTTACAAGAATATTATAAATACAAAAAAGTATTCCATATTTTTTGTTTCACGAAAGCTTGCCAGGAACTCATGAGCGTATGTAGCGAACATAAGGCAGTATAAAACTATGTTACAAGTAGAACAAAATTCCGAATATCCCATTACATGTGTAGGTATTTATCTAGCAAACATAGATATCATTCCATTGTTTATTCTAGTGTTACGGCATAAACACACATTGATTGCACATAAATTGAAGTAGCTATTAATTCCGATAGAAATAAATATGATTACTTGGCAAATAAAAATGTTGATTAAGATCGCTTCCAATCGCGTTCATATCCTCTTGGTAAAGACGATTTGTCTGGTATTTAAATAAATAAATAAGTAAATAAATAAATAAATAAATAAATAAATAAATAAATAAATAAATAAATAAATAAATAAATAAATAAATAAATAAATAAATAAATAAATAAATAAATAAATAAATAAATAAATAAATAAATAAATAAGTAAATAAATAAATAAATAAATAAATAAATAAATAAATAAATAAATAAATAAATAAATAAATAAATAAATAAATAAATAAATAAATAAATAAATAAATAAATAAATAAATAAATAAATAAATAAATAAATAAATAAATAAATAAATAAATAAATAAAAAAAATAATCGGCTGACCACTTTCAAAATTTATAAACAAAATAAAAAGGACATCATTAAAAAAATACATACCCAATTAGGCGAAGGGTTTCACACGTATATGACTGAGTGTTCGTGTGGTAGTGTCGACCACGCCCACGTCGGACCAGGCCCAGGCCGGGGGACCTTAGCGGAAGCTGCCCTTGCAGTCACCGTGATAGTGAGCGGAGAATGACGGCGGGGCGCACCCCATTACGGGCACATTGTGCGTCGCAGGACCGCAAGCCGCTCGTTCCTCCGGTTAGCCTGGCTCTTCGAGGGGCATCGCGGTGCTAAGTAATTGAAAAGGCGTGTCGCCCCGCCGTTCAGCCATGTTTTCGTTGCAGCCCCCGGTCCCTGCCTCCGCCCCAGGTTTCCACCCGCGCCCCTCATCTCCCGGTCCCGGACCCACCCCTTGCCACGGCCCCCTACCCCTGTCCCCCCTCAGCCGCGTCACCAGTCCCGTCCTCAGTCCCCGCCCTTCGCGTCCTTCGACGACCATCCACGCGCCGCTGAGATGCACACCTCCCACGCCACACTCCTCATCAGCGTTTGCCTCTGCCGCTTCCCCGCCTCGTTCTCACACTCTGTCCCGTCTCAACGCACAGCAAACCCGTCTTCCCACACCAGCCACCGTTCCCCCATATTCCATTTCCTTGCTCCATCTCATTTGCATTGTCCAATTCAACCCGTCCTCCATATCAACACTATTCTCACTTTTCTAGATCTTAATTCCAGTAACCATATTCTTACTTTCTCCTTTACGTTCCAACTCGTGGTTTCTATACAGCCCTATATTTTCTATTCTATACTATATTCTATACCCTATATTCTATACTCCCACTTCGCACTATCACTTCGTGTTCCTATCGTCTCAAGTTCTAGCTAGGAGCTAGTGTTGATTATCTGCCACCGTTGATGCTCAAACCCTAGAACTTCTACATCAGCGTTAGTTCATAGTTAACGGTAATGCTGCCCCTGATACATCACAACCACTCCTTGTCACTGTCAACTCTTTCACTGTATTCACTAACGTTGACTATTCCGCAGTCCGTTTTTCTACTGAGCTACGTTTTTAGTTGCTGTAGAGGCCACTCATCTCGCGACGTTTTGCCAGCATTGTGCGATCTCCTTCACCCCCTTGAACTCGAGATACTGATGGCGTAAACGATGATTTCTCACAAGAAGGCAAATTTCCGCGAGATAACACCAAGAAAAAGCGATGTGATTAAAAGTTTGAGATTGGTGTTATTAATTGAGAAATCAGAAATGATGCAAGTAGTCAATTAAATTCCAAGAGTCGCCTGTTTCCAGATACATTTTTTTGCAGAAAATCGCACTTCAGATAAATATTTACAAAATATTCTCAGAGAAAACAGAAAAATAATAGTAAGAAGATCATATATTTCTTTATCAAGTTAATTTTTTTAAATAATAGGTAATTTTCTATATAATTATATTACTTGATAAATATGTGGCTAGGACGAAGGCCTTCAAGCCACTACAATACGTACATCCTACTGTGTTCTAACCTTTCGAATTCTGGCACTCACCCCAAATGATCTCTCTATCGCATGGAAGCCGGGAGAAAGAGACCGTTACGGCGAGAAAAAAATCCTGAAGGGGGAAAATGTGACGTCAGGAGACAAATATATAGTAAAAAATGAATGTAGAAATAATTCGTTAATTTACTTACTCATTTATTTACCGCCACGTACTGACGGAATGTGACGGAAAAGGACAGAGACGCTGTCTAGTATTATAGTGCTTAGAAAAAGCAATGAGACCCTCGTAGAATTTCCTTAAAATCTTAGAAGAAAAATGATGAATGTGTTTGAGGAAATTGAATGATATTGTGTATATATATATATATATATATATATATATATATATATATATATAACGCACTGAGGTATTCTCAAAGGATAAGGTATGCACGTACTGATAAATAAAAAGAGATTATAGGGTAGGGCATGGATATGTTGGAAGACATTAAAATGTACTTTTAAATACTCAACTCAAACCACGGGAACTGGAGATAGATGAGTTAAAAGTTTTTCCAATACAGGATCAGAAACTTGTCACATGACCGACCAAAAACAACATAGAACCACGACTACCACAGAACAAAAATACTAAAATTCAGAATGCAAATAACACTTCACGTGCCAACACTCACCTACGACACGGCCAACCTAACATTCCAAACTAAAACTTTCTGACACAAGTCGCCAGACCAGCGTCTCTTCCCTTTCTTTGACCGACTGACGAGAGAAGCCTGTCGACGGAAACGGAGCCCGCCCAGAGGAAGGAGGGCGAGGAAACTCGCTGAGGCGGCTGCCGGATGACGATGGGAACTCGTAAACGAAGGGTCCACGCGGCGGCGGCGGCGGCTGCCAAGGCGAGCCGCGATTGCCCCGGGTAAACCAATACCACCGCCCTGAATAAATCAACAAATCTGGCAGCAACGTGCGGCTCGCCGCTGCCCGCACCGCACTCCGGCTGGGGCCGGCCCCTTCCCCCTTCCCTTCGGTTTCCCCGCCCCGTTCCGGTCCTGTCCCATTCCGATCCTGTCCCGTCCCGATCCTATCCCGTCCCGATCCTATCCCGTCCCGTCCCTGCCCCGTCCCTGCCCCGTCCCTGCCCCGTCCCGTCCCTGTCCCCGTCCCGATCCTGTCCCGTCCCGATCCTGTCCCGTCCCGATCCTGTCCCGTCCCGATCCTGTCCCGTCCCGATCCTGTCCCGTCCCGATCCTGTCCCGTCCCGATCCTGTCCCGCCCCGATCCCGTCCCGTCCCGATCCTGTCCCGTCCCGACCCTGTCCCGTCCCGATCCTGTCCCGTCCGATCCTGTCCCGTCCCGATCCTGTCCCGTCCCGATCTTGTCCCGTCCCGATCCTGTCCCGTCCCGATCCTGTCCCGTCCCGATCCTGTCCCGTCCCAATCCTGTCCCGTCCCTGCCCCGTCTCTGCCCCGTCCCTGCCACGTCCCTGCCATGTCCCTGCCTCGTCCCCCCCCCCCCCATCCCCAGCTTCTACGCCACCCCCGATCACGCTTCACACTTTCACGCTTCAATCTTTACTCTCTCCGCATTTCAACCGCACACCCATCTCTTGTTACATCCTCTCCTACCTCGACGCTAGTCAGCTACATTACCCATCTCTTCTCTCAAAACTTTCTCTTCACTGTCCCCCTCCTCCCGTGCCACCAGACAGCTGTTCAGTTTTTATTGCGATTTGGCTTATTTACCGTGTTCTCTCTTAACCAATCCTATCTCTCGCACCATCCTGGATCAACCTCATGTTCTCCACATTATCCAATCTACTGCTGTCCCCGCTTAGCAGCACACGCCTTGAACATTTGCTTTGAACTGTTCGGTCCGCCTTCAAGTCACCTCTCATTCTAAACGCCTCCCTCTCTTTAAGTGTCCTAAACCCCACCCCAGTTCTTACTCCTTTCCAATTCTGGCAGCTGGGTAGTGACGCAGGAGCGCGTAGCAGGAGGCGGGTCTGCGGAGATGCTATCTGGCGGCACTCTTGACAACTGACTGCGACGTGACATGATATTAGTAATGGAGGATTACTCCCCAGCACAAAGCGCTCAACGCTTCTTAAGGGGCTTGGAGACGCGTTGCGTCGTTGTAGACGCAAACATTTAAAAAAAAACTGTTACAGCGTGGAGCCGTGGGGTCGACAAAGGACCGTGGAAGAAACCATGCGAGGGCGCGGCGAGGCGCCGTTGGTTGCGCGCTAGCAGCAAGTGGCTGTCGCGACGACAGGGTCGACAACGACAGGTGGCCGTCGCGAGACAACGCATCGGCGGGCGCGCCAGCACCCAGAGTCCCCCGGATCAAGGGAGTGAATACTTAGGGTTTCCGGCGCGTTAAATACGTTGTTCTTTAGTCTCTTGAGTACTGCGTGTTATAACCGACTGTGATGGTGTTCCTTCCTACTGGCCCGGGAGCGGTAGCTCAGTGCATCAACTGATGTCACTGCAGCGCCTCTGATCGGGAGGTCCTAGGTTGGAGTCCTGACGGCGACAGGATTTTGGACACTAGCTTTTCAGCTAGGTCGAATTCTGTCGCTGTCAGTAGGAGAATTCTAGCGGCTGGCTGCTCTGATCGGTAGTTTTCCGTAGTTTCAGAGATCAACACCAGGCGAATGCCGGAGCAGTACCCTATCAAACGGGCCACGGACCGCGCGCGATCGGTCCTTCCTCTTCCTTGCCATATCTTCTCCCCTTCCACACACACTTACACTAACATGCACTACACTACCACTTATTCCGGGAGACCGGTCGGGAGCTTAGAGCTTGTCCCGGCTGGGGCGGTTGTCCGCTGGTGGGAGAGTCCTGGTTAGAGGGAAACCCCACTAGCCAACGGTAGGTCGGCGCTGGATCTCGCCATCTAGCGGGGAATGATCACCGCCATCTCCCGAGAAAAAAGCATGCACTACACTAACGAGACTAATGACCAAAGCAGTTGACGAGCCCGGAAATACGAATAAATCAATCAATCAAATCCTTCCTACTGGAACGTCAAATTCCGCGCCGGCCTACTTGACAGGTATCACATCCAACGGGGTGCTGCCCTGCAGAGAGAAACCCCCGACTTCCGTTCCCGGTCTCCCGATATATCAGGCAGTGATGTGTACGTGTACGTGTAAGTGCGTAATGGGACAGGACCAAGAAGCGGAAGAAAAGATCACACGCGGTCCTAGGTCCGTTTGTATAGCTCCGGCATTACTCCGAGTACTGCTCCGGCATTCGTGTTGTATTCAATTGGAGAAACAGCAGAAAAGCAACCAGCCGGTAGACCTCTCCATCCTTCAGTGTTTCGTTGCTTGTACCTAAAATCCGCCAGCTTGGAAACCCTAGCATTTGCAGGTCAAAACACTGCTACGGCCAGGTGGGTGTGTCCGAGCAATCACAACCGATGTCCAAACGAAGGTGGGCGAGACGCCGCGGAAGGAGGCCCGCGGCGTCGTGCAGGCGGTCGTGCGGATGGGGCGGAGTAGAGATGTGGGAGCCGATGGCGAGCTTGATTGGTCCGGTCCAACGCCCGGCCTCACGGCCGCTCCCCTGCGACTTCATCTCATGCAAATTGCAGCGCCGGCGCCCCGCTCGCCGCCAGCTCGCTGACCCGCTGACTGACAGGCGGACGGCAGACCCTGCGACAGCCTGCGGCCGCGGCTCGCAGAGCGGCAGGGCAGGCGGCGATGGTCACGGCCGTCAAGGCCACGCCCCCAAGGCGGGATTTTTTCATTTTCATCTTCTACTAATTGAAATGACAATGATTAATTGATTCATTCATTCATTGTTAGTGATTCCGAGCGAGCCAACTGCTTTCAATAGTCTCATAAGCGTAATGTATGTTTTTTCCTCGGGAGGTGGCAGTGATCTTCCCCCGCTGAATGGCGAGATCCGGCGACGACCTACCATTCGTTAGCGGTATATTCCCAACCAGATATCTCCGACCAGCGCGGTACCGCCCAAGCTGGGATAAGCACAAAACTCCCGACCGGTCTCCCAGCATGTGTGGTAGTGTAGTGCAAATTAGTGTAAATCTGTGTAAGAGGCGAGGCAATAAGGAAGAAAATGAATGATCGCGCGCGGTTCGTGACCTATTTGTTAGGGTACTGCTCCTGCATTCGTCTGGTTTTTATTGGAGAAACCACGGAAAACTTTCGATCAGAGCAACAGGCCACTAGAATTCTCCTCCAGATGGCGACTGAACACGACCCAGCTAACAAGCTAGTGTCGAAAATCCTGCCACCGCCGGGACTCGAACCTAGGACCTCCCGGTCAGAGGCACTGCAGTGAGATCGGCAGTGGCGTATAGTGCTTTCATACCCTTGGCTACCGATGATCTCTTGCTTTTCATGAATATGAATATATAACGACGATTAAAAGTCTTCTCTAACGTACGCCCAGTTGTACGTGCGTTTATTGTCAACAGACAATGAAGAATTCCCTGTTTGCTGTGACATTTTTTCAAAATAACTTGGCAAATATCTGACAATAGTTAACTTTGACACTATCACATACTGAATATGTTGCTATTTTAACACTTAAAACACGCTTAATATAGTCTATGTATTTGTACACTCACCACCAATCGTGTGTTACGTGCACAAAAGCGCACATCTAATTTACTCTGTCCGTTCGCTGCCCACTGCCTCCGAACTGCTCCCAGCGTGTCAAGCGTGTCAACTACTCGGGATATCGGCAACCTGAGCCATTGGCTGGCCCTTCTTACCAGTAGGAGGGAAGAGTGAGTCATACCAGTAGGAGGGAAGAGTGAGTCATACCAGTAGGAGGGAAGAGTGAGTCATTCTTCGACGTTGGCGTCTCTTCAGAGGACTGATGCGCCGACTAGCGAGTGAGTTAATACACATCTCAACAGAACAGACTATATGGATTTTTGAAAATTGTATGTCACTAAAAAAGTGGCTTATAATTATTTTTAATATATTATATATCTTGTCAGATTTTTATTCTCGTATTTTTCTCGGGTTACCGTCGGTAGCCTTGTTAGCCCACACTACACGCCACTGGAGATGAGTTCATGCCCTGAGCCATCTCTCCCGGTTTGGAACATCAAATTGCTTAGATCAGTTCTACAATACTCTTATATATATATATATATATATATATATATATATATATATATATATATATATATATATATTGTATAATATGTATATATTACATACTGTGATTTGTGACAAATTAAATTAACCAGATAAACTAACTTAACTCTAAATCTAACTATCCAATAGTAAAGAAGCTCAGAAAGAGCCCTACATATTCTCCAACTCCGAATGAATGATCAATACTGCTTGAATCGGAAACCTATTATTAATTCTTAACTATTATTAATTATTCCCAAACACACTTTTTACAATAACAATATTCACTCATAGCTTCAGAAAGGATTTACAAGTCATTACATTCTAAAACTGCTGTCAACATTCTCCTCCAAATATACATTTCACAGACATCCATCAAGTTTGTCTTGATGCTATACTGGGATATTATTTAAAATTTTGGGTCTCCACGTAATCTTATTGGCGCAAACATACGAAAGAATATACTAAAAAACTACGCGAACAGCGATGTTTTTAATTCCAACAGCTTTCTCTGGTCATGATGACGGTAATAAAAATAATTGTAGCAAACATATTAGGGTGTGGCAGGGCGTGTCGGGATGTAGCAGGGAATGTTGAGCCATGTCAGATCATGATGGATTGGCGGGGCGTGACGGGGCGTGACGGGGCGTGACGGGGCGTGACGGGGCGTGACGGGGCGTGACGGGGCGTGACGGGGCGTGACGGGGCGTGACGGGCGTGACGGGGCGTGACGGGCGTGACGGGGCGTGACGGGGCGTGCGGGGCGTGACGGGGCGTGAGGGGCGTGACGGGCGTGACGGGGCGTGACGGGGCGTGACGGGGCGTGACGGGGCTTGGCGGGCTTGCGGGGCTTGGCGGGGCTTGGCGGGGCTTGGCGGGGCTTGTCGGAACAGAGCACGCGTAGATTGGTGAGGCGCATTAAGAAGGTTTGTATAGACCCACTTTAACCAACCAAAAGCTTCCTCTTCGCTTTAATGATGACGATACCAAATTGCGGCATTGTGTCGATTTTGCGAAATGAATAGTCATAAACTACAGATAAAAACAGAGCAGTGAAATTAACATTCATAACCTCATCATGTAAACAGAATTAAAGCGAAGAACAATATAATGTGGTTTTATAAGTCTATTGGCAATATATTTACAATTCGTGTACAGATTTTTTTAACAATGACAACACATTCATAAAGAATACCACACGGATGAACAATAACCACTAAGTAAGTGTATATAAGAAATACAATAATTTGAACACACATAATATAATGTTATAATAAATATGTGTATGATAATTCTTCTCGTATTTTCATCGCCAGAACTTCACGTTTCTGAGTGTGAATTAACCGTGAGTTTTAAGCAGTTTCTTCATTGAATCCACTCCATCGGCTGATTTAATACTAAACATTCTTCCAGGATACCTATAAATCACTATTGTTCGACATGGATGGTCGCACTAAATTAAACTAATAATGTTATGTATTCAGAATTTTTTGAAGTTGAGTTAGCCTTCATGCAGCTTGTTGCGTGTATTTTACAGATGTATGTTCGCGTCTGAGATATGGCATACTATTCTGGGGAAGCACACTGAAGTACTCAGCCTTTTAGATTGTAAAAAACATAGTACAAATGATAAGCAAATGCCATTCACGTGATTACTTCATTGAGCGTGGAATTTTAACATTGACTCACCTATTTATATCCGAATCTGTAGTTTTCGTCAAAACTGTCTTAATTAAGAATGGGCTCATATTTTCATTCAGTACAGAAATTTACAATTGAAACACATGTCGTTTGAATATAGTCGTCAGGTCACAGTTTCAAAAGTTGACTTCCAGAAATCCACACACAATACATGAACGTAGGTTTAGAAGTCCTTTCCAGATGACATTAAACAAGTAAACTCGATACACAAGTTTCAGAACCAAGTAAAATCTTTGCTGCTGCAGAACTGATTCAATACAATTAGAGACAATATTGACTATGAGAAAGAAAATATTTTTTATTTAAAAAATGATATTTAATAAATTAGCTAACATTTGGATGCTTTTCAAAAAACTAAATACCTTGTAAAAAGAAAAGCACTTCAAATTCGGGGTCTATGACTCTCATCACAATAACTTTTTTCATCCAGTTTCCCTGCTCTTTTGAATGCTGGGATAGCCCCTTGTTTTGTTTTCGCATGTAAATGTAGCTTCACTATGCGCACATTTTGTTGAACTCTCCTTTTGCTAATAGCGATAGGAGTAGAGCCGGGGGTGTGGGTTACTGTTTTGTAAGCAGTACTAAAAATTCAAATCTGTAGTTCGTTTACCGACGTAATTAAGTTTTCCATAACTACGAAATGTCTCGGTTTCAAATGTTAGTACCTCGCATTGTCGGCACTTTATATCATTCAACTATACAGAGTAACAGAGTAGGGCAGAGATTCCAGAGCTCAAGAAAACGTGGGCAGGTTATATTTCTCCACCCTACGTCAAATACAATTTGTAATATTTTTTGACAAAAATAAAGGAAAACCAAATGAAATTAAATCAAATCGCGGCGAGAGCGTCCCCGAACCGACCGCGGCAACGGCACGAGGAGTAGGTGGAAGCGGACGCCCCGGGCGGCGAGTGGGCGGGCGTGACGCGAGCCCGCGGGCGGGCGTGTAGGCGAGAACGGGGCGAGGCCCGGGCTGTGGCTGCGGATGGGCCTGCCTGTGGGCGAGCGATTAAACGCAACATTCCCCGCGCCCTGCCTCGCCGCCCCGCCGCCGCCGCCACCACGTTTGCACTCGCCCACGCGCTGCCGCCGCTGCCTGTGGAATAAAAAGCGCGCAGTCTCCCAGAGGGGCTGGGGTGGCGCCGATGATTATTTGCAGCAACCGCCAGAGGGCGTGCGAGAGAGTGAGAGAGTAGGCGTGCGAGAGAATGAGAGAGTAAGCGAACAGGGAACCGGATCAACCGGCGCTTCAGCGGGCGGCCGGGTGAGCGGACGGCCGGGTGAGCGGGCGGCCCCGGTGAGCGGGCGGCCCCGGTGAGCGGGAGGCCGGGTGAGCGGGCGGCCGGGTGAGCGGGCGGCCGGGTGAGCGGGCGGCCGGGTGAGCGGGCGGCCGGGTGAGCGGGCGGCCGGGTGAGCGGGCGGCCGGGTGAGCGGGCGGCCGGGTGAGCGGGCGGCCGGGTGAGCGGGCGGCCGGGTGAGCGGGCGGCCGGGTGAGCGGGCGGCCGGGTGAGCGGGCGGCCGGGTGAGCGGGCGGCCGGGTGAGCGGGCGGCCGGGTGAGCGGGCGGCCGGGTGAGCGGGCGGCCGGGTGAGCGGGCGGCCGGGTGAGCGGGCGGCGGGTGACGGCCGGGGGGGGGGATGGATGGGCGGGCGAATAAGTGAGCGAGCGGAGCTGTGAGTGGGCGGACGGAGGAACGGTGTGTGATCACCGGGGTTGAGCGGAGGGGGGTAGCGTGGAAGGTGAGTTGGGTGAGGTTCAATTTCTAGCGTCAGAGGTTGGTGAATGAAACCAAAGTGGAGGTGGCAGAAAGGAATCGCAGGTACGGAATAAATCGGGAGGAAAACAATGCCTGGAGAGTAAGAGACAAAAGGCGTGGACGTGATCGGTCGCATAATGGTCGACGCTGATGTATGCAGCAAGAGAGTAAGCGTGTTTGCGAAAAAAGGCGTAGTGCGACCAAGTGCATGTGGGTCTTCCCGAGCTCGGGCACAACCCTCTGCATTGGCGTTGTCGTGTACGCATTCAGAGCTGTAAGCCTAGTGGCGAACATGGCCGCGTATGCGGGCGCGGTCGTGTAGGCGTGGTTCCATGCGTGAATGTGCTCATTGCTGTGTGTGCGCTAGCATGTGCGTAGGTGTGAGCATGAATGTGAGAATGGGTTCGGGCGGCACGAGAGGGCAAAGCTGAGCACGCAGGTGGAGATGTGATGTAACGAGCCGCAGATGTTGGCACAGCCGGTAAGCGGGGAAGGACACGTGCCCCAGGCTGGGTCCGTGGAATGACAGAATGACAATGGGGGCGAGCGGTTTGACCGTTTTGTGACAGCTGGCGCCGTGAGCACCACTACAGTAGGACGAAAAGCCGATCAATTTTGCATGGAGAAACTGAACGCTTGAAAGTATAACAGATATATAAAGCATAATAAGATACGAATTTTGAGTTTTTGCACTGATCACACATTTAGTAACTGCTTGAAAAAGTGACGAGCTGATATCACAATCTTTTACTCTTCACACAGAAATTTCAGCAATTCCCAATGCCCAAACACCCAAGAAAGAAATGTTAGGGCTGAGGTAAAAATTCTGGATCTCAAAAAAATATGTTTCAGATTATACTTCTTCCCCAAACGTAGTATACAATTTTTACTGTTTGTATCGTACGCCGTATGTTATATGGTGAATAATTGACATTGATTCTATACTTACTGACTTTCTAGCTTCGGGAAGAAAGAACCTTGCAAAAATTACGTTTTTCCAGACACACTGTAAAATATAACTACCCATACATGGCTCAAGGCAGCATAATTGCAATATCTCTCCTTCATTAACAATCTGACCTTCTGTAAAAATATTGACTAACACGGAAATGTTAACATAATGTACATATAAAGAAGCTGAAATTAAACTGAAAAAGCTTAATTTTCTCACTCTCAAGCGCAGCGTGTGTGTTATTATATATAATAGGGAAGGTGCAGAGAGATACATGTACCATTGGCCTTAGGAATTTGTGGTTATTTGTATTCAGTTGAAGTCGAAAGACAATCGAAGGCAAAGGTTGTATTCAGTTGCAATCGATGGCAGGAAGAGTATAGCGCCAAAATCAGAAATGTTCTCATCCTGTAAAGGTCATGTGTAAAACAACGTAAATGTTTAATTATATAATAATAATAATAATAATAATAATAATAAATTACTATGCTTTATGTTGCATCCGTGTGGTAGCAGTTTAAGACCAATAATTTGTGGAAAATGTAAAATGGAATAGTAATAGTAATAGTAATAATAATAATAGTAATAATAATAATAATAATAATAATAATAATAATAATAATAATAATAATAATTACTTTGTGTCCTTTGAGATCATCATGATCATTATTATTATTATTATTATTATTATTATTATTATTATTATTATTATTTTAAAAATTTACATTCCAGATACTGGCAGATGGAATCATGCTGAAGGTGAATTATTGGGAGGAAATTATTTTCCCGCACCATCCGGTTCACCATTTGAGCCACACGAGAGCAGTGTCATAATCTGTTGATGCGGTTCAACCAATTGTTTTCGTATTTATCTAAATTAATTTTAAAACCTCAAATAAAAAAAGTGAAAATACATTAAAATTAAAAACGTCGGAAACTCCTCACAAAGCTTGTTATAAATTATTCAGAAAATAAAAGAACAATATAATAGCCCTCAAAAGTAAAATATTCTAAAACGCTCTTTGTTACTTGGTCACCTACGTCTCCTGAGGGCGATGGCACAAATAAATGTAACATCACTCTTTACGCACATCTAGATTCAAATTATTGAACTCCGTTTTCTCACAGTAGTAAGTCGATTTATTCATGAAGGGCATGGTGAGGGATGGATGGATTGATTCATTAATTAATTAGTGATTCTGGGCTCATCAACTGCTAAGGTCATGAGTCCTGTAAGTGTAGTGAGCGTTTTTTTGCCCGGGAGTTGGCAGTGATCTTCCGTCGCTAAATGGTGAGATTCGGCGGGCGCTGACCTACCGTCGGCTATCAGGTTTTCCCCAACCAGGTACCTCCAATTAGCAAGGCACCGCAGGGACAAGCATTAAGTTCCCGACCGGACGATGAGGGATAATATCCAAAATCTGTAGCTGATTTCCCTTTGCAAATAGCTTTTATCACACTGAAGCGATATATGTCCTATAAAGTCTTGCCAAAAACTTTCATTTCCACCCGCATTCATAATTTTACGTGTAGGGGGTAGAGAAGAGATCCAAGAACTTAAGAAAACATACACAGAATACACTTCTCCCCACGGAAGGTCACACAGTTTTTAACTGTTTTGATGTAAAATAAAAAAGATTAAGATGGGATGCATTAAAAAGCGCAAGGTTACATAAAACGCGACAAGAAAGGATGGTGGCGAGGAGGGTGAAAGCGGGGTCGCAGTGGTGAGCAGAGCGCGAGGGTAGGGAATTACGGGGGTTGAGGGAGAGGGCCGGGGCGGGACGGTCGTGTAGATGCGAGGGTGTGGGCGGGAGATCGCGGGAGTAGCGTCAAGGGACCTGCTCGCTCAAGTCCCACGTGACCCTTCAATACAGAGATAGCGTGCGTCAGTTGGCGCTCAACGCTCATGTGCTATTCGCCGTGGCATTGTCCACTCGCGCTGTTTCCACTGGCGTGGCGTGTTACTGGTCGCAACTCGTGTAAATGCGCACGTCCGTTTGGAAGCTACAGGCAATAGGAACTATTGTAATCCTGGTTCGGACTCGCAATCAAATTCTTCCAAAATTACAGCTGAGTCCTCAGAGGATTTTAAGCGAAATGAGCCAAAACGTTAATACCTAAATTGAGTGTACAGAAAATTAAGAAAGAGGACAAATGTCGCAAAATGATTCGAAGCAAATTGAGTTTTGCCGCCCTCGAATGCCGCCGTCTTTGAAGATTACGACACGGCATTGTTTTCATGTACTAAAGGTGACATTGTGGCAAATAATCAACAGTGATGCAAACACGTGACTTAGGCGATCTTTCCAAGAAACGAGATATAAACTGCGTCAAAAAATTGAATCTGTGAAACCAATTTAGCCTGCCATTTCAAAACGTTTTCTCCTTGAACTCAACTTTACGAAATCTTTAATCATAAGTCTCACAAAATGAAAAGGTATGTATGCTTACATGAACATTATTATCATTATTGCATGCATGAAACTCTTCCTCCCAATGTCCATGGTTTTTGAGGGAGAGTTTATATACATTCGCCGGGCGCACCGACTACTTATGTCATTAGTCCTATAAGCTAGTGCGTGAAAGTTCTCAGGATGTGGCGACATTCATTGCCCACTGGAAAGTGATATCCGCCTCAGACCTTCACGTCGGCTTGCAGGATCTTTTTTCTCCAGGTATCTCCCATGCAAGAGCTGAGAAGCTCTAAACTTCCGAGTAGAGTCGCGAAATATGTGGTCCTATAGTGCATTTAAGTTTGTGAGTGTGTGTGCGTGTGGGAGGGGGGAGTAAAGGGGACAAGGATGAAGAAGAAAATATCGCCAACGGACCAAGGCACTTTGCTAAAGAACTGTTTCGCTATTCACCAGGTATTGATTGGACCCCCCCCCCTGATTTTCGAAATAAATTATAATGTATGACAAAATACATGAACTAATTTTAAATAAATAATGATTTAAATTAAACATTAAGTTATTTTAATCATGCCACGTGAAGCTTGGCTAATAGCGTTTTATCAGCGAGCTGTGCAAACCAGTGCGGACGTGATGTCCAGAGTGATGCCGGGGCATTTAATATTAAGTTTAAATTAGGTAAAACTACCAATACTATATTAAGGTGTATTTTCAAATATTAATATGTAAATTACTTTAGTGAATTGTAATCAACTGCAATTATATATTTTTTCGTTTTCGAAAATTTCTTAATTATTTACATACATTATGCCTTAAACAAAAATAAAAAAAGGGACTTTTATGAACAATAAAACATATCAGTTGGTTTGAATTTGTCTCAATTCTTGTACAAATGCAATTCAATCAAAGATTTAAAATTAAGTTTGCAGTTTAAATTTTTTGATATGATTTGGTTTACATAAAAAAAAAACTATGACGTTTGCGGGAGAAGTGAAATTTGGGCACATTTTCCTGGGTCCCAGTATATCCGCTTCTTTTACTAAACATAGATAAATGTAGAATAAAGGTCAATTAATAAAACACATTAATTTACCAACGTTTCGGAATTGGAAGGAATTACATATTCCGAAACGTTGGCAAACTAATGTGTTTTATTAATTGACCAATCCCGTGATCCATATCCCACAATAAACATAACGCCCACACATGCACGTGAACTTGCACATTAAATTAGCAGCAGAGAAATTCGTCGTGTATGGGGAATATGATACAATTGATATCGCCCATAGAGACGTTCCACGAATTCTGAAGTCGATAGACTGGTGCGATTGTGATCGCTCCGATCAGTACAGACGGACGTATTCACAATTCATGAATATGGTGATGAGAGTTAGGGGGAAGTCCGGTCCGGAGCCTCGTGTACGACCAGTGGTCAGTGCAGATCCAACTGCGACGCGGCCAACATTTCCATGCTACACTCTCCGTCGGGAATACGTCGAACAGATGAAAAGCGATTTTGGGCGCGGATTTTATGAAGGGCGGCCAAGCATTCGTGAAATTTACGATGATATGAATTAAGCGCATTTGGAACGAAAAACCCACTGTTTTAAATGTTGCGTTTCCGCAATCAACCAACTGATATCCGCTGTATTAATGAGTAGCGTTTACCAGTTCAGGTTCGGCTTTGGCCCTCAAGCGATTGCATGTCATGCATTATTTTAAGGCAAGTGTAAAAATCCCAGCCATGGAGTTTACCTACATTATTCATACCAAGTAATTGTGACACGTAATAGAAATATAATGTTTGGGCCATTTCACACTCAATTTTACCAGGGTACTTAAAACCAGTAAACCCGGTGAAGTATATTAGCCGTATATGATGAACAGATGTAAAAGGGCTAAAGTTCGAAAACTTTTAAATATTCACTTCATATATCTCCATAAAATAAGTATTTCACGCAAACAGAAAAGTTAGTATACATTTATCTATATTTATCAATATATTTCTATATTTATGAATCTATTTATCTAATCTATTTATCAATCTATTTTCTATCTATTATCTATATTTATCTGTATTTATCTATATTTATCCATATTTATCTATATATCTATATTTATCAATATATACTTAGTATATACTGATTGTGAGTTCTTTTTTGAACATTCAACAATTGCTTATTCTTTTTTGTAATATTTTATCTTCTATTGGTAATAATTGTAATGCTTTGGAATGATATTTTACTCATTATATATTATTACACAGGCACACACATAACCAGATTCAGAGACTCACTGTCAGATTCAAAGACTTGACACATGTTTCTCAATGTATTTCGACGCGTTGAATCCGAATCTGAAGCCAGAATTGCGCCATCACCTCCCATTTTTTATCGCAAGAAAACATCGTGACATTGTATTTTTTTTGTTTTCGGGAGTTGTTGCAGACCCAAATACTTGGCACACGTTTCTCTATGTATTTCGATGAGCTGAACCAAATAAGCCAGAATTCCCCCCCTTTTTTTAAAAAAAACCAAAGTTTTTTTCAAATCGCGTAAAACCACCGTGACATTGTATTTTTTGTGTAGTTTTGTGTGTGATGGCGCAATTCTGCCTTCAGATTCGGATTCAGCGCATCGACATACATTAACATGTGTCCAGTCTTTGGGTCAGAGAACTGTTTTTTGTTTTCCTTTGTTATCGTTTGGATTATTGTTATCCGATTATGGCAAGAACCTGTCCGCGAGCGGAATCACAAATAAAATGCAAAAAATATAATGCAAATGTTAGAAGAAACGTAAAAGAACTAAGAAGAAGTGTCGAAAAGAAATCACACGAATACGGAATAAACCAGAAATAGTTTTACTTACGGAAGGTGATAATGGTATCTGATTGTTTCATTCATCGTTTTATATAATCTGTTTTACACAAAGATTTTTCATTTGTTCAATCTGATGTTCTAGAATTCATCAAAACTTTTAAACTTCTTTAAAGAATTGCGCTCTTATCGTAATTTTTCCTGATTTTTTTCTACCACCTGGTCATCGGTGAAGGGCATTGTTCTCCTTTAGTTGAAGTTCTTCCAAAAAAAGTTTTGACGTCCGATCGGAAGTGTCCGACAAACTTCTCTGTCCAGAAGCCTTCACGGAACTGTCTACGATAAATTAATTCTGATCACTCAAGAATGAGATCAGACAATCGTAAAATCTGGGCGTCTCCAGATAAGGTTTTACTCTCCAATAAAAAATTTATCGAAGGGACCTTGAGTGAGAGTGGAGGATACTATGCCTTGTGTTACCTGTGTGTGTTCGTAAAAGCCTCAGTACAGAGGTCCTCGTAAAAATTTTCCATTTACCTGAGTATTTCTTCGAAGGACGGGTAGAAACACTATCATCGAGAAGAGATCGGTAAGAACGGTTCGGAGGGAAGAAAAAACAAAGAATCAATCCCGAGAACATGAAAAACTTGACGGATGTGGTAGTGAAAACTAGTAGTATTAAAATCATTGAATAAAAAATCCTGCTTTTCTAAAGGGTTTTCAGTACAATAATTTAAATATATATTTAGTATATACAATTAATTACCCGCGAAAAGGAACGATAATTTGAAAAAAACTGAATTTATTTAACGCAATTTTTTTGTGCCCAATCTATTTTAGTTAGTAAATAATACTCATACTAGAAAGAGAAATATTTAATATCCTTCAGCAATTGAATGTGTTATGCGATAAAACGTTTAAAACTACTGTGTATAACATTATTAACTATAAAAGAAAGTACGTTGTCTTTAAAAAATCTAGTGATTTTGTGAAAATTATTCATTTAAAATATTGTAAACTTTTTTGGAATATTAAAATGTGATCGCAATTTCACAACAATTTCACGGACAACACGATATTTCTTTCATAATATTTCAGTGTTGGGGGACATCAACTATACTAGGTAATATTAATGAACCTTTTTTTCATGAAGTGTTTAGAATTAAACTTTTACGTTTTTTGCGAAATTTATTCCTTAATTACCTTGTACAACTTTGCAGAGTATCGTCATTTGATCGCAATTGGTAGATATACAACACAATGATACTAGTGGTTTTATGTTTCAGGGTTTAGAATCATTGACTATCCTACATAACATTAATAAATCTTTTTTCACGAAGTGCTCAGAAAACAATTTTCTATTCTTTGAATATGTAGAAACAGATTCGATTCTCTGAGAGGAAAATCTTACAATACATTTTTAAAGAAAGCATATTTAATTAGATCTTCAATGTACTTCCAAGTGATGACAGAAAAAACATTTCGAGTGGAGAAATAGTTTATAATGCTTTTTAGGGCAAGATTTCGTTTGCAATCCAGTTTCACGTAATTTCCTATAAATCTAAGGAGTTTTATGCTAATTTACCTTAATACTCTCATAATTGTTCACTAATTTATCAATAAATAGTCAAAACGAATAATTTAACAACGATAAGTTATTCCACATAATTGATAAGACGTCTTTTAACAAAATGTTTCATAATAAGAAAAACAGGAAAAGACTTAAGTTATATGGTTTTCACTTCTTGTCCTAACAAATCACAATCATACCTCAAATCATAAATAAAAACAAATAAGTTTGTGGAAAACAGAAATAATCGACGAAAATCTCCTAGAGGAAACCTCTTCTCAAAGCAAATCGCGGCAAAAGAAGTTAAAGCTCTGTGGAAAACGCAAGCTCACTCAAAAAGCAATTTAACTGGCGAATAAAACAGACGTAATAAAAATGAGTTTAGGAACGACAGCCGCTCGCACGTGGGTCGACTTGGGGGCTATCCACGAACGTCTGCGGGACGCTGGGGTCGAGGGCGGAGCAGAGGTAGGGGTTGGAGGCCGCGAATGGAAGATGGTTAAAAGCAGCAGTGATGCTTGGGGAAGTGAACAAGAGGGCAGGGATGGTGAGAAATGATGGAAACGGAAACGCTGCGGAGAGGCCGAGACGGGGTGAATGATGGAGAAAGCTGAGAAGATTGCGAGGGCGCGCGGAATCAGTGGATTTGGAGCCAGATGTCAGAGAAGAAGGCGAAGGCGTCGTGTGGGGAGGCAAAAGACACGGGGGGCGGCGTCGACAGAGACGAGAGGGAGTAGTGGTTGAGGGGAAGGTGGAGACGAAGGGTGAGACGGAAATGATGGCGGAGGCGGACACGGAGGCGGACACGGAGGCAGAGATGGAGGCGGAGGCGGAGGCGGAGGTGGAGACGGAGATGGAAGCGGAAGCGGAAGCGGAGGCAGAGACGGAGACGGAGGCGGAGGCGGAGGCGGAGGCGGAGGCGGGAGCGGAGGCGGAGAGCGGAGGCGGAGACGGAGACGAGAGGAGACGGAACGGAGCGAGACAGACGGAGGAGACGGAGACGGAGACAGAGACGGAGAGGAGAGAGGGGAGACGGAGACAGGAGACGGAGACGGAGACGGAGACGGAGACGGAGACGGAACAGAGGAGAGCGGAGAGCAGAGAGCGGAGACGAAGAGACGGAGAGGGAGGAGACGGAGACGGAGAGGAGAGCAGGAGAGGAGACGAGAGAGCGGAACGAGAGGCAGGACACAGAGGCGGACACGGAGGCGGACACGGAGGCGGACACGGAGGCGACACGGAGGCGACACGGAGGCGGACACGGAGGCGACACGGAGGCGACACGAGGCGACACGGAGGCGACACGGAGGCGACACGGAGGCGACACGGAGAGCGACACGAGGCGACACAGGAGGCGGGACACGAGGCGACACGGAGGCGACACGGAGACACGGAGACGGAAGGAGGCAGGACACGAGAGAGCGACACGGAGAGCGGACACGGAGGCGAGACACGGAGGCGGACACGAGGCGGACACGGAGGCGGACACGGAGGCGGACACGGAGGCGGACACGGAGGCGGGAGACGGAGACGGAGGCGGAAGCGGAGGCGAAGACGGAGGCGGAGACGGAGGTGGAGACGGAGGTGGTGACGGAGACGGTGGGGGAGGCGAAGACGGTGGTAGAGACGGAAGGAAGGGACTGCCACCTAACTGTGCGGAGGCAGGAGCGGTGGCAGCTTCGCCGGAAGGTTGCGAGGGCTGAGGTGGTTTCCGTGGCAGAAGAGACAGAGACGAACGAGAGGAGGGGTGTTGGGGGGGGCTGGGGGAGCAGGGCGGCCAGGGCGCGTGGCGCCGACTCGTAACACCCGGCAGCGCCGTCCGGCACGCGTCCCGACCATCGTAAAAGTTAGCGAGGCGGCGGCGGCGGCGGTGAAGGACCAGGAGGACGCGAGGAAGGCAGCGGGGGCACCCGGCCCAGTCAAAGACGAAGATAACAAGAGCTGCAGAGGAATTGGTTTGGAGGGCGAGAGAGAAAAAAGGCGAAGGAACGATGAAGACAATGAGAGAGAAAGGAGAAAACAGGAAGAGGAGAGAAATGAGAGAAGAAAAGGAGACAGAAAGAAAAAGAAAACGAAGGAAATGGAAAGAACGAAAGAAAGAAAGAAGGTAAGAAAAGAAAGAAAGGAAGAGAAAGAAAAAAGTAAGAAAGAAGGAAAGAAAAGAAAGAAAGAGGGATTTTGATGTTGGAGTGGCGGCAGCTGTGGCGGTGGAAGCATACGTTCTGGCAAGGTTTGGGGACATCAGAAGGGGACTCCCGAGCGTTGAGCAACCCAGACAGAAACTGGAAAATGACTACAACCATGATGTGGAGTGGTGGGTAAACTAAAGAATGATTCAGGAGCAGGAATGGCGGAGGAAAGCACAGCAACGTGAGTTGTAAATACATGAGACGGAAAGACCTACCAATTACAGTTCTAAAGAATGGGACAAGAAAGAGAACTCGATGTCTACCAAAAGAGGGAAAGCGGCAGAAATGACGTAAATATTTGTCAAAGATAATGAAAATTGTCTCTGCTGTGCGCGGCGAGTCGAGAGGCGATAATGCGAAATAGAATGCATTAAAACTAATTGTGTCATGTTTTGATGAAGTGCAGAGTGATGGCCATTACCAGCGGATGTAGTGAAAAATGAAAGGCTGTGGAAATTGAAAAATACAAATGAATCATCAGAGAAAATGCGAGACACGTCCGAAACCCGTCAAGGTCTTTTGTTAGCAATCCAACAAAATTTATCGCCATACAACACGCGTAATTTCACAATGGCAACGTATTTTACACTTTTCAACATGATACGATCACTTGCTCCTGATCTAAACAGAGGGTAAATAATGAAAATATTTATGTGTTTGGCGTTATTGGTTTGGTAGACCGACTTCGTCGGCGAGCTACCGGTGACCCCCATACATGGGCCTAATTAAATACCCAAGGTTGGGGGTAAGAGCGAGATGAGGAGAACATGACCTGTTCCCTTCACCATAACTAGCAAGATTCGCCTGCTTGAGCTTTTCTTCGTCACACAGCTACAGAAACTGGGACGAATTTAAAGGAAAGCTACAACTCTATTTTTTCCACGACCGGGAATCGAACCCACAACCACAGCACCGTAAGCTAGTACGTTGCTCATGAGCCATCCCAGAGGCTAGAGAATGAAAATAAATTAGACTACTAGGATAATTAATTAGATGTTTATTTTTTGCGATGTGTTTTCATCCCAGAAATGCAAAAATTATATTAGACCTACGATAAGGTAAAACCGATCTCAGGCGCAATAATTCACAAAGCAGGAATTTATAAACGAAAAAGTTCATTAGCTAATAATGAGCAGAAAGCGTAACGCTCAACGTGGTCGGCTGGGTCCTGTGCGTGGCACAGCTAGCTGTGAAGGGGATCTATTTGTTTCTCTCTTTCCTTGCGTCTGCTGCTCGTCTGCGCACAAGTCTCTCCGTCTCTTTCTCGGGGCGCCAACAAACGCACAGGGTGAGAATGGCACGCGCCAACAGCCCATGTTAGCGGCCTCGAAGGGTCCGCACCACGCGCCGCTGCGGTGGCGCCGGCTCTCCACCGGCTGCGTTGCGCCTAATTAAAAAGCCACCAACGTCCCTGCTCGGGACATGATGCACGAAGGATGGAACAGTTGCGGCGGCACGTTGCTCCAAGTAAACGTCTAAAGTGGCTGGAAATCGCCGGGTTGTTTCTGCGTGTCACAGTAGTACAAGGTTCATGCTTATTTTCTGTTTTGTCGCTATTTTATATAGTTTATTTTTAACGTTTTGCGAAGGATTTTACATGTGCGGCTTTGCTCTCAGCGCACCGTGCGGTTGCCTTTACACGGTTTTTGTGTGACGGAGAGATTTTCTGGGGTTAATGTAAAGAACCGATAGGCTACAAACCGTGTATCAAATCTAGCATTTGTAAATGCTTCAAGGTTTTCGACCAAGCCAAATAACCAAGCATAAATGTAAATTATTTATAATTAAGAGCACAAATAATAATAATAATAATAATAATAATAATTATTATTATTATTATTATTATTATTATTATTACTATTATTATCATCATCATCATCATCATCCTACGTTTTCTCAGCTATTTTTGCTGGTAGAAATGCTCACCTTCCCCGGAGTTGTTTTGGGGACAGGTTCGGTCACAGAAGAAGTTCATCTTATATCTGGACTTAAGATTAAACTTTTCTTATGATATGGGTAGTTTGCAACAAAACTGCGCACTGACCCATGTTCAGAACGTTTTTGGGTAGTTTAAGTTCTGTTAAGTTTTTATGGAAGTTTTTACTGACCAGGCCTTCCGCCGATATCACGAGTGGGTATATTGTTGTTATTGTTATTGTTGTTATTATTATTGTTATTATTATTATTATTATTATTATTATTATTATTATTATTATAGTTATATGGGGACGATATCAATAAAATATGGATTTACCATTACTTCCTGACTGAGCTGGAAAGAAACTGAAAACCTAGTCAAGAATATCCCATACGTAATTCGGAGTGTAGGGGCAATTCTCAAGTAGTTGATGAATTCCTTGAGTAAACTTGCAACCATCAACCCTTGATGCGAGTCTATCACACTAACTAGAGTACCGGCAGCGTATAAGCGACTCTGACAGTTGAATGCTCTGTTGACTCACACTACTACGCACATGGCACCACCTACATTACATAAAAATTAAATCTCAAAACATTAACACTTACTGACAGGCTATGACACGTCTTGATATCATATTCTTAACTTTCGGCAAAGCCGAACCTTATCGCCTCCGCGGCTTCGTGGGACTCACAGGTAACGCTGAACCTTGGCTGTAAGGAAGTAAACAAATCCTTCCAAGCTGATTACTTTAGAGCAGGTCACACGACGTACCACAGCACGTGACGCGAGAAATGTCAGAGTCGCTTGTGCGCTACCAGTACAGTATTACGACCTCCCTGCTGGAAACTGTTCATATCCTGACTATGCACTTCTGTTATTCTTACGTCCCGAAGGACGTAAGAATTCGTAATTCGGTAGAACTAAAAAAGAGGTATCAAGTACTAGTATCAGTAAGAAATGTGAGGAATTAATATAATATTAATTCCTCACATTCATTAATAATATTGTATATTAATATAATATACAATATATTATACATACTTGTATATTTATTATTATTATTATTATTATTATTATTTTTTATATTTCTCATGAAATGAGTAACAAAATTAAAATCTAGATACAAAATTAATTAATTCCAGATTGACTAATTCATTGATTCCGGTGAATATTTTAGTCAAATTACGCCTATTAAAACAAAAGCTTCTGCTCTGATAAAAATTGACAGGTATACAATCGCTGGAGGGAAAGCTAAATTCAGAAATCGCAAGCGGTCCGTGGTCCGTTTATTACGGTTCTACTCCGGCATTCGCTTGGTGACTGCTCTTCGTACTTGAAATCAGAAAGCGCGACACATACGTTGAAAAATTTGGTGCAGTTCTTACAAGACATTTAACGTCGAAAATAGATGAGAGAATATTGTAAATTTTTATTGTAATATTATTATAAGTCAGAACCAAGTAACATATTTAAATCTCATTAAACAGAGTTTTTATACAGTTTTTCTAGAAGCAATGAAGAATAGTGACAAGGCAACAAATTTTCATTTTGTCTCCCTTTAAAAAATCACATTTTTATTTTCCATCAAAAATGAAAATCCTTATATGGTATTCGAGTAACCCGCGTCGATCCGTCGGTCCATTATTCCGTCCGTCCCTCATTGTCTGTTAGACAACATTCAGTTCATCAATCAAGACAAATGAGGAGACTTTTGATGCGTCTCGGAACCTTGAAGTAGAACTGCTTACCTTTATGAGGTTCCATTCAGAAGAAAATATGAAATGTATCCTAAAAACGCATTTTTCGTATTTTTAAGTAAAAGTGAAGTTTGGGTGACAATCGGCACCTATAGAGGTGATTCGATTCCATTCCTCCCGACCAGACAAATCGATTGTGGCAATTCTTCACCGATTCCTTACAAGATATTCCGGAAGATTTGTAGCAAAAAATACTGTTTTTTAGCTTTCAAGGCACCTTCGAGTACATTGGTAAAACGCTTTGATCTCCGCTCCTTCCAGCATTTACATTAATTGTTACGAGTCGATTCATCAGATTGACGATAATAAAACAGAATTTTGCAATGGAACAAAAATTTAAACAAGTATTTAAATCGATTCACTTAACTTTTTATGCCCGAAAAAAGACGAGCCCGCCAACTGTTAAATATTTAAAATGTATTTTCATTATGAACTTGTAAAGAACAAATACAACTTTATTACATAAAAATGACCGCCGGGGCGCTACGTTAAGTAAATAAGTAATAAATGAAAAATATATCAATAACTAGGTAATGACTGTACACTTTTGTTCAGTTTTACTCACAACATAAGTTCTCTCTCACGATGCAAGCGTCTCCTGGCTACTTCCAAGAAACCCGGCGAAGAGCACAGAGGCAGCATGACCTTTTGTTCTGTCGTTCCTGGTGTGTTTCTTTTTTCATTACTTACGAGGAATGATTTCCCGTTGGACCATACCATTCTCCAGGGGCCTCAGCGAGATGCTCATTCGACTGTTTCTGGGCCGACAGCGCGTGTTATTACTGTTGCAAATTAACGTTCGAGGTTTCCATTGGTCGATGTAAGATCTCAACGCCGAAGGGATTTGACGGGCAAAAATATATATTGTGGCAGTAAAGACAAATGTGAGTTAGGAAAGTATTGAGAACTAGCGGATGAATCGAAGAAATAAGCAATATTTACGGCAGAAATACCGCAGTAAATGGGGGACAATTCATTTCACATTAACATTTTAATTTGTATAGTAATCATCTGAATAAATAAATAAGGTTCTTAAATACATCAATAGTAAATCACTATTTACTCAATTGCGCCGATTTTCAGTATCCTTGTACATAAATAGATTTATATCAGGCATATATCACAATTCTTTAAACACTACCATAATAACTAATACTGAAGAATAATTCAGTCTGTCGAATACTAGCCACTCAATAAATTATTCACTATTTGTTTAGTCCCAACAAATTGAAAGTATGTAACGGCTCATATTGAAACAACACAAAATGGATATGAGATGACAGTTTTATTAAAAAATTTTTTCACGGCACAATTGTAATAGATTTATGCATATTGATTTATTGGTAAAAAAATTTAAAAGTGAAATATTTGAAAAATAAGACTTCAATTTACCAGAGATCCACAGTTAAAAGAAAATTAAATATGTATATTAATTTTTCAAACGTGAAATTCAGTAAAAATACATTCCACCACATCGATCTCGCACGTGATTTATCGATTTTAAATTAACTGAATAATAGTTATAGAAGGGAAATGAAACAATAAAACCTAACAAAATTCTATTTAATATCTTATTTATTTCTAATAAAGAACTTCACAACGTCCTATGACCCTTTGTCTTAAAATGCACCGTTGAAAACCTGATCGTTGTCATTTACGTTTGGACCTTGTATTCATGCCCTAGTGAATCCAATGGACTTTTTCCCAGGACCTCTATTCGCCTCCTACATCCGCCCATTTCTTCTCGCCCATTTTCCCTCCTCTTCTCCAATGACCTTATCTCCCCTCCCTCTTCCTTCTCCTGGAATCCAGGAACGCGCCGGGTACTCCATTTTCGCCTCTTCCCCCCTCGCAACACCACCCTTTCGGCACGTTCGCCCCGCCCTTTCCATTACGACGGGGTCGCCCCGCAGGGTAAGAAAATCGAATGGCGAGTCAACAATACTCGCAAAGGACGTATGAATATTTTATAAAATGACAATCTCTTCATCTTATATTCAAGCGCCTGCAATGACAAAGCACTGGAAAACGCGCCGAGGCGGAAGAGGCCGGAGGCGCGGCGAGTGCGGCGCCCAGAGAGAGGGGTGGTGAGAATGAGGGGGAGGGGGTGGGAGAGCGGCCGATTGAAAAGAAGCACCGGGCGCCGCACGGCTTTATGCGAAACAGGCCGCAGATTGCGCCAAATCTCGCGACGCCCAGGCAGGCAGGCGCCCGGGGCAGTCGCGCTGACGCAGCGGTCCTGCGCCCCCCTCCGCCGCTCCCTTCCCCTTTCCACCCCCTCCCGCAGGGCTCGCCCTCGCCGCACCATCCACCGATTCCGACATAGCCACTCCTCTCTTGCCCTTCTTCTTGTTTCGACCCGTCCCTTTCCATCCATCCGCACGATTCTGGCCGCTGTGTCCCATTCTGTCACCCTGTTCTGGTCTCTCCCTGTTCTCTTACCTCTTGTCCTGCTCTGATCTACCTTTGCACCGCCCCTCCTGGATTCATTTCGCCCACATTCACACCTCGTCCCGTCTTTCTACCCGTCCCGTTGTCTACAAGTCACGTTCTTTTGTACAGCACTTTCTCTATTGCTCCTTCGCGTCCTCGATCCGACTCGTCCTATAGCTTACTCATTTTGCCCCGTCCCTCTCGTCCCGCCCCCCCGTCCTGTCGCCGACATGCCCTATCCTCATCCCATGCCGTTCTTGACTCGACCCGTCCTTTTCTGTGCAAACATCGCTATTTCCCGTCCTGCAGTCACCTCTTTTTGTTCCTTCTTCGCGCGTAATTGTCAATTAATGATCACAATTTCTACATAACTGCCACCTATTTTCTTTAAAAAGCAGGTTTGTTGGCCTGATATGAAGCCAGTACAAAATTAGTTACAGTGTGCCCGAAAAGTCTCTCTGCGCCGAGCCGAGTCAGGGTCTCCCATTAAAAATGGCACTTTTGTTGGTAGAAACCAGATCACTGTGAAATTAGTGAAGGGGACAACACTTCCAGCATCGGTTATGATAGTGGTGAGTACGCAATTTACGTTTTCTTTTGATACAAGCTGCAGTTCGTGCTACGACGATAACTTCTGTTGCCCTCACACCAGCAAGGTGTCACTGCGGAAAGACTTTTCTGACAATAATCCATCCAACATCCTAAAAAATCCCATAGAAATAACTGCTTATTAAATGTTTCGTTTTGAAATACATTTTCACCTACTTTAACTGCGAAAAAATGAATGAATGTGTGACACCATCCAACACACATGTGAGTCATTTACGGTCCGTCGCTTGTCGAAATCGACATAACAATTCTTCTATAATTATTTATCGGTTTTAACAGTCTGCTATCTCTTAAGAACCGAAACAAATGAGTGGTAGCTAAGATGGAGTATGAATATTCATATTCGAAGCGAAAATTTCTAGTGGGTATTTTCTTACCACGTTTCAAAAACACTCCTTGCTATCTATATTTATAATTCAACTTCATATGTATCTGAGTTAGCGCAGGAATTTCAGAGCTCAAGAAATAGATTACACATCTCCCCTCATTACATGGCACAGTTTTTAACTTTTTTGAGTTAATAAATAAATAGTAAATAAATATTCCAAGAAAATGTATTTCTAATGTATACGAATGCTTGTTATACTACTAAGGTGGTATAATGAAATGCATTGAACGATACAGGGCCTTATCACAAATAGCGGACATGGAAGTTTATAAACCTCGATTATTATATCGGAAATTTTTGTCCAATATTTGTTCTATATTCCCATAATGATGTTAATAATTGTAAGTAGCTTGCAGCAGCACAAAATGCCGTTGTCGAGTGTACGGAAAATTGGGTCTTTAAGCAGTATAAATTGGCTGTTGTGAAACGGCACAAGTTAATACTAAAGCTTCTTTCTTTGTCGTCGCTTGACGGTAGAGCTCTGCTCACTGACGAACTGAGTCTGGAAATTTAGTCGTAACATCAGATATGAGAAATTGGGGATTAACATAAAAAATATTTGTTCTTTTCAATCAAAAGCGAAACTGTTTCAATGATTTTATATTTTTTCAGTCTACTTAGATATCTAACAAAACCACTGACATTTTCACATGCTAGATGCTCAGAATTTGTTAAGTTTTGTGTGAATTTACGCGCATATCCGAATTTAGTAAAATATATAAGAAGCCCTAATATTGATAAAAGAATGTGGAATTGTAATAATGAAACATGGAACACATGTAATCAAAATATTATGTATGATAATAACTATAAAAATTTTTAATACATAAACATTTCAACATTTTTATAAACTATACAAAAGTGTTACATAGCATCGTAGGCTTGAATCAATATGAGTGAAAGTTTCCGGGTTGGTAGGCCGTGGTCCAGTTGGCATTGAAGAGCCAATCGTCAATCGCTAGCCAGCCGCCGACCCGGAGACTACCCCGACGACGCTGCCGCCACTGAAGATGTCCAACACAGATGTGGACGAAACGTTTGGCTCTTCAATGCCAACTGGACCACGGCCTACCAGCCCGGAAACTTTCACTCATATACAAAAGTTTGTTTAAAATGTTATTGGAAGTCTCGATCCATCCAGAGTACAAAGTACATGCTTAGTCTGCATTGCATTCATCAACTTCCGGCCTTCAGATTTGTTTCATGAGATACAAAAGAAAGTTCATATCTAGTACTATACAGTTTTTAAAAGCTTTTCCCTGTATTTTTAAATGACTTCAGTTGCTATCTACAAACTTTATTTCACGTCATTCAATAGGTAAGTACCACTGCTGAGAAATAGGTAGCGGATTTCTAAGACGAAGAAATATGATTATATCGATAAATTAATTAAAATATAACCAATAATACTCCAAATATTATTTCAACAAGGACAAACTTCGGGGAGTACTCTACCCTTGTCAGCAATTCTAATAATTGGAGACAGTTTTCAATGTGTCACAACAGTTGAATACTACTTGTCTGGGGTATATTAGCATTCTGAATTGATATCAAATGCATTCTATTTTAATAAATTTGAAATGATTTAAATGTTGCGCAATTTGAAAACATCTGAGGTGTATAAACATACATCTCGATGTTAACTATAAAATAATAGTTAACAATAAAAGGTAAAAAACTGTTAAACTGAGATATTTCTGATACATGTTGTTACATTTAAAAATAGGATATTCCCAGGAAAACACATTTCATTTGGTGTTTTAGTAAAGACATTTACTGGAAAGCTATCGAATAAGACGCAGGACATAATTAGCGTTACAAAGAAAGATATGTACGGGCGCTTTCACGAAGTGACAAGTGGCATTACTTTCCGAGATACTATATTATTTCCATTCGTATATACAGAATCGAAGTTCTGCAGAGATTAGTTTGAAGGTTAAATGTTAGGTTTTGTACATCAATACCCTCATTTCCGATACCATTTGCAAAACGCCCATTGTCGCCTGACATTCTTTTGGCTGATCCTCATTTAGAGGACAATTTTCACAATTAAATTCCCTTAAAGATTTCTTTCAATAGGCTTCACCGCAGGCACATTTACTTGCCCACATTTTGTGCTACTATAAATGAATTTTTTTTCCTAGGGCTTTTACTCCAGCCAACAGCCGTTTACCCTTTACGTCCCAATGGGACGCATATTTGACCACACACTAGACCAACACACTTGCGGGTTCCTCTGATCTGGGCTCAGCAGAACGCGATACAACACATACAAAGTCAACGGACAAACAACCACGCCCAAGGCGGGACTCGAACCCACGACCCTTCTGACCGAAGCGCTGAGTTGGTATTCGCTCTTAGCCACCTCGGACATCCAGAACGGCTAATTGAATGGTTATCTTTTAATTTTAAAAATTCTAATACACGTCTTGTGTCTACGTAAATATTTTTTTTAGAGTCACCTTCCGTTGAGTTGCTCCATCACACTGCATAGAATATTATTTTATATAGACTATAAAATATACAGATATCCTTTTATAAAATATGCATTTTTACAAAATAGAATTGTCTACGAATTTGCATGTAGTCGTAAAATGTAAATATCGTCATTAAATTTCAATAATCTTTTTCTTTACAAAATGTTGCAATATTTATTTTCAGACATTCATGTCCGTTCCGATTTTAATTACTTTGCTTTTTTCTCTCTCTCATGTCAACGTTAAACCATACCATTTTCCTTCATTAACCATTTTTATATGGCACTTTGTTACTATATTTTATAAGAAGACTAATCTTGAGATCTTCAACAAACATTATAATATGGTACGTGAAGCAAACAACACATATAGAGTTGTAAATACACATTCTTGTTACGTGTATGCCGGAAAACAATAATGGTATAATATTTGTTTATGCAATTAGTTCATAATGTTAAGCTTCATTGCCTGAGTACATCTTTTGAAAACAAGCCACGTTAGGAACGAGTTTTCAATTTTTTTCGAATACAATAAAGCAACTTAATATATTATAAGTTGCATACACTATTCTTTGTATAACAGAATTAGAAATTTATATGAGCATCAAGATTAATTTTGCGATACTACTTTCTTACGACGTCTTGGGTAATTGACATCTGTGCGAGGACACGGTGGTCGCCTGTTCCGTCTATCACTACTTCCCCGCGATTCTCTTGCTGCGATTGGTTGAATGTGTGATGAAATCCATTCGAGCCGTAAAATGCTACTAGGTCATCATTTGTGCCAAATTTCATTTTATCAACGTTTTCTTAAACAGCTTATAATGCTGATATACAAAAAGGACTTTTTACCAATATAATTTTTTTAATAAACGTATAATCATTTTATAATAGTCAGGAATATTTTAACAGCTACAATCTATTTTAAGACATACTTATCTTCTTTGATCATGAGGACTGCAGGACACCACTTTCAAGCTCCATAAAGTTTTGAAAAATTCTTTCGTCTATTTTATAGTTCAAAACAAATTTTCGCCACCCATCAAAAACAGTTCGACAACGACCGTCGATCGACGAGTAAATCGCCTCAACTTTAAACGCTACCTTGGCCACTTGGAAAACATCGAAGCGCATCGGCGATAAAAATCCCCAGCAGCGACGTTTAATCTTCCCCCGGGGCCAGCGTAATGCTTTCGTTACGACATTCACGTGAAGACGTGTCACCCGGGCCGGCGCCGACGTTCGCCAAATTATTCCTTGCACGGATGGAATCGGCAGCGGAGGCTGCCCGGATATAAATCACCGTCCATTTCATATTGGGCTCCCCATTCAGGCAGATGCGTCTCCGCGGCGCGCAATGGCGGCACAGGCGCGCGCGCAGGGGTTGACATGCAGCGGCGCGGAGACACGCGGGGCGACGGGATGTGGCGGTGGGAGACGAGAGGCGAAAGGGAAGAGGTTGCGAGAAGAGAGTACCACGGAGATGGGACGGAGAGAGGAGCGTGAGTATGAAGGCAAAGGAGAGGAGGGCTTTAGAGGGAAATCGAGAGCAGGAAGGGGGTTAATTGGTTGGTTTGGTTTCTGTTTCCGGGCGCTCAACTGCTTTGGCTTAGTCGTTAGTGTGGTGCATGTTTTGTCTCGGGAGATGGCGGTGATCTTTCCCCTCTGGATGGCGAGATCCGGCGCCGTCGGCTAGTAGGGTTTCCCCTAACCAGGACTCTCCCACCAGCGGGGCACCGCCCCAGCCGGGACGAGCTCTAAGCTCCGGCGGTCCCCGGAATACGTGTGCAGTGCAGCAGTGGGGAAGTGTGGAAGGGGAGAGGTTAGGACAAAGAAGAGGAAGGAAAGATCGCGCGCGGTCCGTGGCCCGTTTGGTAGTTTGCTCCGGCATTCGCTTGGGGTTGATCGGAGAAACCAAGGAAAACTACCGATCAGAGCAGCCGGTCGCTAGAATTCTACTCCAGGCAGCGACTGAATTCGAGCTAGCTGAAAAGCTAGTGTCGAAAATCCTGCCGCCGTCAGGACTCGAACCTAGAACCTCCCGGTCAGAGGCGCTGTAGTGGCATCAGTTGATGCACTGGGGTGTTAGATGTATGGCGAAGATATAGGGGGATTGGGAGTGGAAAGCTCCAGACAGTTGAGGGGGCAGTGATAGGGGAATAATAGATATGAAGGAATTGGAGCAGAGGCAGAAGTTGATGGGAGAGATGATAGTTAAAGAAGTGAGGGGACAGAGAAAGGAATGTAAAGGAAAAACAAAGATAGAGGGTGAGGATGGGAATGAGAAAGATGAAAGGGAACAGAATAACGGGTGCGAGAATGAGATGGGAGGGAGGGCGGTGAGGTCAAAGAACGTGAGGGGGTGTTAAGAGAGAAATCGAGACGTCGGAAGGAGAAGGAGATAGAGAACGCAGGGTCAATACTGAGTTAAATTGTGGGTTAGAAGATATGTTGATATCAATTTTAAAGCTGGCAATACCTTCTGCAACTAACTGGAGATGTTGCATTCAGAATATCTGCTGTAGAGGTGAGATCATTATACAAATATCATCCGTAGATCAAACTTTGCTAATACTTCTAGTTTCTTAGTTACACCATTATAAGACATAAACATAATCATACGACAGAATATAAACAGAATACTTAAGCCAGGATAGTTTCGACTCGTATGAAAACTATTACAGCTCGAATCGCACATACTTTCTGGTATTATTTAAAATATATTTATTAAATTATGTTGTATTACTATCTCAATCTGTAGGAATGGGTTACGCATTTCAACGAGATTGAATCTGTTTTCATGGACAAAGACTGTTTACATCATATGAAGACAGTCTCACTGACCCAACACATTACTGCAAGTGCTCCTGAGCAAAACTTTTTGTTTCATGAGATGGTAGTAGAAACATTCAATTTAACCATTAACTTGCTACGATTGCCTAAGAACAGATATCCTGACTCGTCAATACTTATCTTTCAGTTTCGAAAATTTAAAAGTGTTCATTAAAGACGCGATTTCATATATTTCAATGTATTGTAATCTATCAGTAAAAAAGGGGGGACAGACGAACGAAGGGACAGACGGACGGAGAGGCAGTCGGATAGAGGGACAGACGGACGGAGGGACAGACGAACGGAGGGACAGACGAACGGGGGACAGACGAACGGAGGGACAGACGAACGGAGGGACAGACGAACGGAGGGACAGACGAACGGAGGGACAGACGAACGGAGGGACAGACGAACGGAGGGACAGACGAACGGAGGGACAGACGAACGGAGGGACAGACGAACGGAGGGACAGCCGGACGGAGGGACAGCCGGACGGAGGGACAGTCGGACGGAGGGAAACGGAGGGACAGCCGGACGGAGGACAGTCGGACGGAGGGATAGTCGGACGGAGGGACAGTCGGACGGAGGCGGCGGGGAAAAAGAAGAAGGGAACGGAGAAGGGCACGGGAAGCGGTGGGGGGGGGGGGGGGGGGGGGGGGGGGGGGGGGATAGAAGCCGAAAAGAGTCGTGAGATAGAGCAACGGGGGAAAGGGTGGCAGCGCAACGGCCTTCCTGATTGGCCGTGGGAGGTCCAGGAGGGACAGTGAAGCCTCAAGGTGCGGGGGAGGGGAGGTTGTGGCAGCCGGTGCGCGGTGCGCGGGTGCAGAGCAGAGCTCCAGGTCGCGACGACGTAATTGGCGTTGGGGGGTGCTGCGATGCGCGCTATCTGACCCGAGGACCGCAGCGCGCGCATAAATAACTCACGCGCCCAAACGCCCAAACGCGGGGCGCTCCCCTTACCCCGGCTGCCATTTACGCCCAAGCTTCTCATCCTACCCGTCATGCCCCTGCCCTGCCCCTGCCGTCCACCCCACCAGTTCCGAACCGTGTCGTCCTGCTCTGCCCCTCCACGAGCCATTTCGAATTTCCCAGACCCTCGTCCTGCGCCAGTCCCCCATCGTATCTCTTTCCTACGTTCTTCACGTAGCGACAGATCAGTTCTCAGTTACGATAAATCATACTAATTGCAGATCAAATTTTTAACAAATATGCCGTCTATAATTCATTGTCAGGGTATTACAAAAAGAATTTCCTCTGGGTAGAAACGTGCAATATTCTTACTGTAGAAAACATAAAATAATTAGAAGTATAAAGTGCTGATTAGGTAATTGTACTTAGTATCTTAAACACACGTAAGAATGTCTAATTATTTGGCAAGAATATGGTTTTATTTACGTTTCTATTTTAAAAGTTCGGATGAAACGTAAAGCAGGAGGGAGAAGATAGACTTCAAGGATTAGGTAGAATATCAAGCAAAGAATCGATAATGATATTCAAAGAGTAAATGCCTAAAATATCGTTGTATTTGATAAGAGTAAATACCTAAACTATCCGCGCCAACCATGGCCCCCGCACCCACCGTCGTCCAACGCCCGCCTAGCCGTTGCCCCCACATTACCAGCGTCCGCCAACGGCCTCATCAGTCAACACCCCACCACCTACATGGTTCCCGCACCCGCCATCGCCCCAGGGTCCGGCCCCGCCCCGCCCCCGCTCTCTCAATCGCCTCCGCGCCCGCGATCACCACCGTGCCCCCATTACCTTAGCGTCCGCTATCGGCCTCACATGAGTCAAAACCCTCGCATCGTCATAGCTCCCGCGCCCGCCATCGCCAGAACGTCCGCCATCGGTCTCACATGAGTCAAAACCCTCGCACCGACAAGCCCCGCGCCCGACATCGCATCGCCTCAACGTCCGCCATCGGCCCACATGAGTCAAACCTCGCACCGACATAGCTCCCGCGCCCGCCATCGCCACAACGTCCGCCAGCGGCCTCACATGAGCAAAATGAGTCAAACCCCTCGCACCGACATAGCTCCCGCGCCCGCCATCACCTCAACGTCCGCCATCGGCCTCACATGAGTCAAAACCCTCGCACCGACATAGCTCCCGCGCCCGACATCGCATCGCCTCAACGTCCGCCATCGGCCCACATGAGCCCTCGCACCGACATAGCTCCCGCGCCCGACATCGCATCGCCTCAAAGTCTGCCATCGGCCTCACATGAGTCAGAACCCTCGCACCGACATAGCTCCCGCGCCCACCATCGCCTTAACGTCCGCCATCGGCCTCAGCAGAGTAAAAACCCTCGCACCGACATAGTTCCCGCGCCCGCCATCACCTCAACGTCCGCCATCGCACCGCACTTGCCATCGCCCGCCCGCCAATTGTGCGTTTTGCGCGCGCCAGCACTCTCCCACCGCGGTTTTAATCAAAACTTTCTCCCCCGCGCTCGCCCCGTCCCTTTGTTCCGTCGCTTGTTCCCCCTCTCCGTCGCTTCCACACCCACCGCTCCTTCACCCTCCTCGCCGTCGCTGTTTGGATGCTAATTTTTGTGAGAATTCAATATTATTGTCTCAATAAATGTACTTTAACTACTTTCTGTCCTCGCTGAAATGCTCGAGATCTCCTTCCTTTCGGAAGTTATAATTAATTAAAGTCGTTCTTCTGAGGAAGCAATCTAAATGAGAAGGCTCTAGCAGCGGCTGTCGGTGGGAGTCGATTCATTTGTGAAACGTCTTGAAGGGGGCTTGGGTTCGAGGGGTCACTCCCATCATTTCTCCACTTCCGAGAATCGTAAGTCTCGTGTTTCGTTTATTCTCTATTTCACAATAGTAACAATAAAATACTATTTTTAAAACTTCAATAAACTGAAACTAAATATGAAGTTTCTTGTATGTAATGTAATATTTACTATTGATGGAAACTTATGGAGTATTTCCACTTATATTATTCATGTCTTAGTGTGATTTGATTTATTTTCGTTAAAGAACAGTAAAACCTGTACGTTACGTATAGCGAAGACGTATAATGTGTGTACATTTCCTTGAGCTCGAGAATCTCTGCCGCTCCATTTAATATACATAGTTGAACATGGAGCCATCACAGCATTAACACGAATGCATTTGCATATTCTGAATCAATAGTTGCATTTCGAAATGTGTTTCTTAAGATTTTAAAATCATAAGTAATAATAATTCAAACTCGAACCATTTAATTAATAAAAGGAAATTTCAATTAAAGATGATTTGGAAACTTCACTTTGATGCCAGAAATCAAACAATCTAAAACATGAAGTAGTACATTAAATGTTATAAAATGACACCTTGCTGTTTACTTAGGGATAACCACAAAAGTGAACCCACGCTTTTTCGGTACCATCACGTCCATTAAGAAGTTCGTGCTAAAAATGCAAATTCATATTTCACGACGACAATTTCATACTTCCTTCATTTGTAGGGGGATATTGATTTTTTTTAAAATTCTGATAGGTTTTTCGATTCAACGTTCTCATAATCATTTACTGACGTCGAAGTGGAGTAATCCTACGTTATGTCACCGTCAGTCACCGTCAGTCGTAGTCAGTCGTAGTCAGTCGTAGTCAGTCGTAGTCAGTCGTAGTCAGTCGTAGTCAGTCGTAGTCATTTTTATTAGGATGACCCATAAACATAAGTTACAAAAATTTTAAGAAAATAAACAGCGATATTTGAATATGAAAAGAATGAACTCAGTATTTATTATATATTTTGAAATAATATAAACTTTGTTAGAGAAATGTTTCGGCACCCTAAATCGAGGCACTAAGTACTTGCTTAGTCTGCTTATGCGCTTACACATTCCTGGTTGCCCTTTTATAATTCTTTTTTCCTTTTCTAACTGTTTTACTCATTTTATTATGTCAACTTAGCGTGGTTTTCGTTCTTCATATCTTCTTCGCTGCAGTTTCTATAAAATTTTGAATGCCTTCATTTTTATTTATTAAGCCCTCTCATTTCTTAAGCATGAAACGCATTTCCACTTACAGTTGTATTGTTGTCAATGGCTAACTACAAAATAAACCAATCTTTTTAACACATTTTTTAGTTCTCACCATAAATTTCGAATGTAAAATTTATCTTTATTATTTATAAAGTATTTATTACAGTTATGTTGATAATAGAATTACATGAAGGACAAAAACATTCAGAATGTAAAAATGTTAATACTCCTATTGTTTAATGGGAACCAGAGGAGATATCCTCGTGTTAAAAGTATTATTTTTTGGAAGGAACACTTTTTCTAACAGCACTGAAGCTAGGAAGTTTCAATTTGGCAATGTCACATGTCGAGATTTCCTTTACACATTGAACAACTTTTCATTCCTAACATACAATTATTATTTGTTTTATATAATTATTTTACATATTTGGCTTAATATTTCACACAGAATGACTAAGTATAGATATAATGACGTAAAATGATGGTCTTAAAGGTTACATGTTCCTATTTTTATTCGTTTTTGTGAAAGTGTTTCTTATATATCAACCTTCCTTTTATATTCTGAACATACAGATAACAGACTTCTAAATTTCATGAATTATGGTTCCCTCAGTGTAGGGATTACTTCATAATGACGAACATACAACTTATAATGTAGTAACAAACAACCTTTTTTCTTTTTCAATGCCGAACTCCTTCTGCACTCCCTCTCATTAGAGACTTCGTCTCTCCATATATCATTTAATATTTATCGAGATCATCTTACTACCGATATCGATAAAACGTAGGGCTGTTTTTGGAAAGATAAAATTATACATGACTTTCTAAGTTAAAATTTTACAAATCGGACGTTCGATGGTTGAACCCTCTGCGGATCTCGTTAACGCAATTTCAAAAATATACTTGAACTTTCAATTAAAACGAAATATAAGCACAACAAACGATATTATTACGAGTGGCAGTTTGTGTTAAATAGTGTCAGAATTTGCATTGTTTAACTCAATCCTCTTAAGAATCGTGCATGTTGCTGGGATACATACAGTTTGTAGCAATCTTTAAAGAACACGCTAGCAAAATTTAGTAGGCCCAGTTTGATGCCAACACAATCCAGACCCCCGTCAACACACCCCCATTCTCTCTTTCAAGCGCGCCCCAGATAATGCATATATCACATTCCCTCCAAGCCTGCCCCTCCCATTCCGCTCTCTTCTTCCCCGACACGCGAGCCCTGCCACGCCCCTCTCCGCCGCCATGCACCTCTCCCCCCCCCGCGCTTCCCCTCGCTGCTGCGCCCCCGCCTCGCCCCCGCCTCGCCCCCGCCTCGCCCCCGCCTCGCCCCCGCCTCGCCCCGCCTCGCCCCCGCCTCGCCCCCGCCTCGCCCCCGCCTCGCCCCCGCCTCGCCCCCGCCTCGCCCTGCTCTGCTCGTACCTTCTAAGTGATCGCATTCGCCCCAGAGCGGTTCTGCTCTTCATCTGGTCCAGATGAACGCAGCAATTTTGACGCAGAAGCATGCACAGTGTAACGCACTGAAAGCCTACGATAAAACACTTTATATGTAATAATGGGTATAATATGAATAAACTATTAACACAATAAAAAGCGTACTCATTTTCACTTTCTCCTCTTATATAGTAATGAGAAAGTGTTGTAATACTTCAGCGCGGGGATATCAGCGCTTTTTTGAAAAAGAAACTTATTTGTTAGAAAGTATTTTCGGGTCCATGTAACAAAACAGTGGATGAATCTTGTTTCTCTATGTTGTAAATTACATTCTCTAAGAAGTTTTGTTGTGATAATCCACGTTTGGTGGGTTCCTTAATATCGAAAAATCAATTGACGGCAAAACGTTAGTCTGCCAGTGTGTGTATTTGTACGTGTGTGATTGTGTGTTCAATGCTAGTGCCCAGACATTTCAGACGATATTCTACAAAATTTATATTCTCCGATCGATCTGAACCGAACTCGAGACCCTGCGACATTGAAACGGATGTTTTGATTTTTGGGGGTAGTTTTCACAAAGCCTTAATGTCGCAGATCTCATTTTCGTTAAAATATCTGATTCTTTGACAATTGCAAAAGTTCGACTTTTTTCTGGGAGTTCCTACAACTACAATATTGAAGATAATATTTTTTCTTAATGAAACCCGTTGTTCAAAGACTGATCTTGAAATAAGGGCATGTAGTAAAATGCTTCGAAAATATGAGTAGAATTCTGGTAATTTTGCGTTAAATATAGGCAATTTTTAAACAATTCTTTTCTCAAAAAGTCTCCATTTTCTAAAGTTTTCTCTTCTGATGTATCAGACGACGATAAAAAAAGTAATGCTGGTCCTACAATGTTCGAAAACTGCAAAGAGGTAACATTACAAAAATACAATATATATGATAGAAATTTTTTATAATAAAAGGTGTTCTAAAAAATCAGATTTTCAAAAAAGTCATGTGTAATATTTTAAAAAAACAGTGTAGTTTTTGCGTAATTTCTTCTTGATGATAATACAATTTATAGAAGAAATCCCCACCAAGGGTTCCAAATAGTTGTTTAATTTTTTTCCACGAATAAATAGAAGGATATTTGAAACATGGCGCGGGTCTAATTTTTGTTGAACACATTACATTTTCTAAAATTGCAAAAGTTAGAAATAATACGAGAAATTTTGTAGCGTTGTAGCACCACTAACGTCTTTTGGCTGATGTCAACGATGTTTGACTTCGAATGTTTTGTATACCAATTTCATTTTCTTACACTCTCTACATGCTTGTGCTGTGTTGACCACGCATTGCACGCACACACATCTCTGCATTTTCCATTTTACAGTTTTTTTCATCACCACTTACCTAAAAAAAATATTTGTGATTTTTATTGACCTCTTCCCTCAGTTTTAAAAGAATCATGCCGACTTTCATCATTTTGTAAAATACAATTTTTCCTCTCTGAGAAGTTTTTTTTGTATACAGCGGTTATAAATTAGGAGAAGCTATACGTCATAGAAATAACACGTTATCACCAAATTAATGTCAACATTACTTCAATGGCGAGTAAAATTACTGTATCTTTCGCGAACAACTAATTGCTGACAATAGAACTATGGATTATCTCGTATAAGATCCCTAGAGAAACAAGTTTTCCCTTCTATTTTCACCTTCTCGCTTTTCTACGTACTACATAGTAAAGAGAAAATATTGTAACTCTTAGCAATGAACAATTTTTGCGACATTGTGGGAAATTGGTATAAAAAAATATGGTATAAATCTTACTCATCCATGATCTTCGCAATTGGTACACAATGCCCGTCTTTTGCCTACCTGCACTTATCACTCCGAACACTGTATTCCGTCATGCGGCGATCTTGCCTCACTGGCGTTCAATTTTCGTCTCCCGAGAGCGCCCGTGGCACGCTCCGTATTCACCGTCTCTCCCTTCTCACCGGCGCTTACGCGTCGCTACTGCGCCGAGATGTGAAATCCCATCTGGAGCAGCGGGGGTAAATAAACAAGGCTCGGAGATGCACTGGTACGCGGAAGCCTACGCCGCCTCTATCAGGGCCACCGTCGCCGCCGTCGTCGCCGTCATCGTCGCCGCCGTCTCTGTTATTTACCTGGGATCGCAAGGATTGGAAATTGAATACTTCTTCTGCGGGTAGCTCATAAGACATTCGGAAAAGAGAGAAGAGTCTCAAAACTGGCGATTGACTATCGATACTATATATATATATATATATATATATATATATATATATATATATATATATATATATATATATATATATATATATATATATATATTGAAACGCACCGCGTTTCCATCCAAAGAAACGGCGAGACATCAAGCAAGAACGCGGCAGAACGGTTGCAAGAGGGCACTCGCTAGCCAAGAAAAACGGTTACGGACGGCGAGGTGTCGTCGGTTGGCCGACCGTGGGAACAAGGCCGCGAGGAGTCAGTGTCTGGCTGGCCGCCGGCGAGGAAGGACGTATCTGGGGCTGCTCCGCGATCGAAAAGCAAACTAGTATCGCGGACGAACGAGTGCAGAAAGATTAATTGACGGACAATTTGTGTGTGATAACAATCAATAGTCGATCGGACATATTGCCAAAGTGATAGCTGCTATTTGGAATAATACAGATCAAAAGACGTCGAGTGGATCGGAGAATTGGAAAGGAGAACGTACTTCGGAAGCGCAGCGCCTCACCTCGGCTGGTCCCAGGTGAAACGACCCCGGCAGGCAACGAAGGAGCGCGAGGCAACCCGAGAGTCCCCGAAGCCGCCGACGCTCGTATGGGAAGAAGTCAACGGTAAATATTTCTTCGATCGATAAGATCGAGAGACTAACAGTGATTCTGGGTTATATGAAAGAAAAGGGTAGAGACCACCATAGATATTGTATCATTAGTGATTTGTATAGAATTAATAAATAGTTCAGTTTATTTTGTTCACGGAACAGTGGTGTTTGATTAATAACCCCGAGCCCATTCACGAGAAAGAACACCTGTCCTTTACAAATAAATTTACTGAGAACAAGCCGGCCTACCCGGTACGTCACAGTTGGCGCCCGAACAGTATGGACTCGTGTATTTAAGAAATGTGGCTCAGGGGGATTAATTTAACAAGGGGAATAAAACTAATGGCTCTTGAATTAACAAACTTGTGTAATAATTTTAAGAAACATAACAGTTTGAACAGGAAATATTGAAATAAAACAGTGTGCATGTGCCGTTGTTTACTAGGAAAAGTAGTAGAAATTTATTATTGTCATTTATGTAAAGGTAAATACTATTGAGGAAATATAAAGCAATTATAGAAATATTGACAGGCAATGGTAATTGTAGAATTTGTAGGAAAGTGTAATGAATACAAGAGAAGTTAATGTCATTTTGGTGTAAATTGTATATGCTAATTATTTTGAGCATATGGGCATGAATCTTACAAGATAATTGTCAGAATCATCTAAAAGGAGTATGGCCCAGGTGTGGAGGGGCATTGGTTATTAGCAGTGAATGGAAAGTAATTAATAGTGATTTGTTGGAATGTTGGGGGTAATGTTTGAAAACTGCATACAGTATATTTTTGTGTCATTATTGAGGGAAGCTGTAGGAGTGTGTGAAATGAGACTGTGGATTATTGTTGTGAATTTGAATTGAAGTTGTGTATGCCAATGTTTTCAGGAATTTTCCAGAAGTGTTATTTGTATTATTTTGATATGTGATGTGTTTTATGAAGGGTATTTTTGTGTAGTGAATTTATGTGCATAGGTGATGTTAAAATTTATTTGCAGAGAGTGGATATTTGTATGTCATATGTGGTAACTGTATAGTGAAAATTGGGTTGGTCATAGTAGACTATACAATTGTGGTTTTCATGCAAAATTTAAAACGAATAGTGTATTCAGCTAATGCCTAGAATCACTGATAGGTCATTGTTTCAATACAATTACTTGGGAATTAGACTAATTAGATCAGGAACAATTGCAGTAGTATTGCGAGCGCAGACGAGCTGAGGGCGGTATTGCAAGCACGGAAGCACTGTAAAAGCGATTGAGAAAAATGAGTGAACGATACGAAGCAGTTGAAGACGAGAGATTAGATTGCGGCAGCAAAATGGAAGCTCAAAAGGCGATGTTGGAACGGAATAAGAAGATAGAGCGTGTAGAAGACTCGGATGAAGGAATCGGCGGAAGTACGTGCCTGGATAGTAGGGACGCTGGAGTTGGAAGTAAATTAGATGACACGTCGGGCGATTATTTTGATGAAGAAGTAAAAGTCACATCAACGCCGATGAACCAGGTAGCAGGGAACCCAAGTCAGGAGTACCAAGCAAAGACATCAGATTTGATGTTAATAATGAAAATGATCAACGACCGACTTGATAAAACGGCAGAGGAACAAGAAAAAGATCGGAAAAGCAGCTTATGGCGATTGAAGAACGAATTGAGAAATCGGCAGAAGAACAGAAGGAGGCGATTAAACGAATTGAGAAATCGGCAGAAGAACAGAAGGAGGCGATTAAACGAATTGAGAATCGGCAGAAGAACAGAACGGAAAGTTAATGGAGGAAATTAAAAACAAATAGGACCTCTTAACAAGCAAATCGAGGAAACCCAGCAGAAAATGAAGAAGATAGCGGAAAGGGTCGAGATTCAAAACCAATCCATCGCCAGTAAATTTGTAGAGCAGGATCAGAAGATAGAATCCCAGATTGACAAATTGGGCGGGGATTTGAAAACCGACCTACATCAACAACTTGAGAAAATTACCGCACAAAGCAAGGAGGTACAAAACCAGATTCGGAATGAAATCCAGATGGCGGAGAGCAAGAGAGCGAACATCCAGGATCAAGTCACGAACGAGGTGCGCAAAAGGGAAGAAGACACCAAAATGATGCAGCAATTAATTAAAGAAGAAATCAAGGGGGATATACGAATGTGCGAAGAAAGAGTATCATCCCTGCAATCTGACGTGGAGCTAATCAAAGAATGCCGGACGACGCCGATCATTGCGGGCGGAATACCAACTTTTACGCCTCCAAAATCATTGAAGTTTTCGGGAGATGGTCGAGAAAACCCATGCGCATTCATGCGGGCAGCGGAACGACACCTAGCCGTGATCAACACATCGGAAAGATGCAAGGTCCAGTTTTTGTATTTGATGTTGGAGGGGAACGCCCGGACGTGGGCCGACACTTTTGATGTATTTCCGGGGACGCTGAAGGAATTTCAAGACCGGTTCTATGAGCGGTATTGGAACGATGAAATTCAAATTAATGTGAAGTTAAATCTAATGAATGGTTATTATACTCAGTCGATGGGAACTCTGCGGGAATATGCGACGCAACGTGTTGGAGATTGTAGGACACTACGTCCTCCAATGAATGATCAAGAAATTATGTGTTTATTGACACGTCAGTTTCCCGTGTCGATCCAAAATAATTTGAGAAGTTCGAACCATACCAATTTAGAGAGCTTTATGAACGCCTTAGGAGGATATGACTTAACATTTGCCAATGCCCCGAAGAATAAGAGGGAAGGAAACGTGAACGCGGTAAGAACGGAACCAGTCAATAGACAAGGGAATGGTGGTGGGGCAGGCAACCAGTGGACGCGACACGAGACAGGAAGCCGGTGGCAATCGGAACCGAGTAACCGAAGACCGGAGTGGGGTGGACAAGACCCAAACCGTCGAGAAGAAGAGAGAGGAACGAACCGAGGTGCGCCCAATCAATCAACACGGCCTGGTCCAAGTGGAGGACAGGGAACATCTTTAAACAGATAGAGTCCGTGATGACAGGCGACCCATGACGGACACAAGGGAAGAAGAGCTGAATGTGGTCCCTATCAATACGATTCAGTCGGTGTCCTATGAATCACAACCGTGGCAGAGAAAAAAGTTCGGAAGTTCGCATGAGAAAATGTCCACGATCAAAGTAGAATGCGAAGGGTGGTAAGGAAGCACTGGTTGATACTGGATGTACTACAACAGTTATATCAGAGGAATTTTATAATGAGTTGATTGCGAAAGGAAAGCAAGTAATGTGCTTGCCCATGAATAGGGCGTACGTGATAGGAGCCACTCAGAAGAAGTCAAGCCCTATCACGAAACAAATAATGTTTAATGCTGAAATTGGCGATCAGAAGTACGAAGTGGTAGCTCTAGTAGTAAAGAAGTTGTTGTATCCGATGATTATAGGGACAGATTTTTATCCGAACGACGCGCGATTATTGATCTTGACCACGGAGTGGTAGAACTAGGAAGCCAGAGAATCGAGATGGACATGGGAATGGGAGAGGAATTAGAAATATGTACGGGCGTGTTATCGGAGGAGGGGATAGAAGAAAGATTGAAACAACAGGTTGACCAGATAGAAGTATTGAAGCCCAGCAGAAAACTAGGCTGTTAGACCTACTGATAGAAAACAAAAGGGTATTTCAGAAGAATCGGGCACCGATCAAGGATTTGAATTCCGTATACAACTTACAGATTACACTCCTTTAGGCAGCGAAACTACCAGATACCGGTAGTATTGAAGCAAGAAGTAGCAGAGTTGCTGGCATCCATGGTGAGCGACGGCATTATCAAGAAAGCAAAGACGTCGTACACGAATCCCATTGTAATCGTAAAGAAGAAGGACGGAGGATTGCGATTATGCTTAGATGCTCGGCGGTTAAATGCAGTGACGCTCCCATTTAGGGATGCACCCCTGTCAGTGGAAGAAGCATTACAAAGATTTGGGGGTAGTATGATCTTTTCGAGTACAGATTTCAGTAAGGCTTATTGGCAAATGCAGGTTGCTGAAGAAGACCAGAAATATACGGGGTTTTCATTCGAGGGAATATGCTATGTGTTTTGTAGAGTACCGTTTGGGCTACGGAATAGCGGAGCGGCACTGATTCAGTGCGTAGATCAAATATTACAAGGAAAGATGCAGAACCGAGTCACAACGTACGTGGATGATATTGTCCTGCAGGCAAAATCCATCGAGCAACACTTCCAAGATTTGCAAGAACTGCTCCAGATTCTACAAGAGAATAACCTGGTGTTAAATCTGAAGAAATCAACGTGGTTCACCAAGAAGATTGAATTCCTTGGGTACGTCATATCAACCGAAGGGATAAGCATTAGACCAGAAACCGCTGAAGAAATCCGAAACTTACCGCCACCGAGAACGAATAAGCAAGTGCGCAGGTTCATTGGCACATGCAATTATTACTCGAGATTTTGTCCAAAATTTGCGGACGTTATGTATCCGTTCTACCAACTGCTAAAAAAGGGTCAAAAATGGAAATGGGATGACGCCTACCAGGAGGCATTTGATAGAGTAAAAGACATGTTTTATAACAGCTGCTGTATAGCCCACCCCGATTTTTTAAAAGCATGTATCGTCCAAACTGACAGCAGCGACTTTGGGATTGGGGCGATGCTGTACCAAGTTATCGATGGCCAAGAGAAAATCGTGTCTATTATCAGCCGAACCCTGAAGGGACCCGAGTTACGATTTTCGGCGACGGAAAGGAAGCCAACGCTATAGTGTGGGCAATATCCAAATTTAAGCCGTATTTGAAAGGACGACATTTCAAAGTACGTACTGACCATCAAGCATTAACGTTTTTAAGTAGATGCCACTTACAAAACGATCGGCTACATCGATGGGTGATGGCATTGCAAGAGTACTCATTCGATATAGAACATTGCAAAGGAACTAATAACCATTTGCCGGACTTATTAAGCCGCAAAGAGCCAGGTAGGGAAGCCAGATACGCCAATGCGAGAGAATTTCAGGTAATGGTGATCGATTTGGGCATATCAAGATCACCATTATTTGATTGGGAGGACTTAGTAACATTACAAGAAAGGGATGATGAAATCTACAAGGTGAAGAGATTTAAGCAAGGACAACTAGCCGAGGACGACGTGGACGTAGCGGCACTTAGAAGAAATCAACACCGCTGGAAAGTAGTACAAGAAGCAGTACTGATCAAGACCAAAGAGAATCCAGACACATGGAGGATTTGGGTTCCACGAAATTGCACTGGTGAATTAATTGAATTCGTACACGTCGTTGGCACATTTCGGTGCCAAGAAGACATTCCAAACAATACAAGCTTTATGCTATTGGAAGGAATGAGGAGGCAAATTAGGAGAACAGTAAGCTCATGCATTACGTGTCTCAAAGCTAAATACCCCAACCGCAAATATGACGGGCCGATGCATCACATTATACCAAAAGAGAAAAACGAGTTGGCTGCGTTGGATGCATACGGACCTTTGCCTCGAACGACGAACGGGAATAAATACATTTTTGTAATCATGGATGTCTTCTCGAAGTTCGTGCAAGTATATCCAGTAAACAAAATTAACTCAAATAATTGCTTGAAACTCGTGAAAAGATTTATTCAATGTGCGGGACGTTCAAACAGATACTATCTGACCACGGAACGATGTTCACCAGTGAAAGGTGGATAGAGGGCATACAGGGCATGGGGGCGATACCGATTCATTCTACTGTGAGACACCCTCAATCAAATCCGTCAGAACGGATAATGAAAGAATTATCCAGACTATTTAGAACATATTGTAATGAGAATCATGGGAAGTGGAATGAGTTAATACCGGACATCAATCGCTGGCTGAATCAAATTCCTCATGACAGTATTGGCATGACACTGTGGGAAGCTCATTTCAAAGGAAACCGCCTCACATACTATACGCTCTGGAGAGGAAGTCACCCAGGAAGGACCACCGAAGACATCGGAACAGATACGTCAGAGCTTAGTGCAAGCGGGTAAGGACAGGAAGGCAAAGTTAAAGAAGAAAACATATGAGTTTCACGAGGGGCAGACAGTATTGTTGCGTGTCCCCAAAGTGTCTAACCCTAAACTAAGGTTATACACAATTTTTTCCAATATATGAGGGGCCTACATCATTGAACAGATAACAAACCCGAACGTGGCTAAACTAGTCAACGATAACAGAGAAGTGGTGGGACATTATAATTTTTACAATTTAAGACCTTGCCCAACAAGAGAAGGCAATGGACAAGAATAGACCATTAAGTCATTGAATTTTCCGGAGAAAAATCCACAAAAAAGGGGGGAGGGGGTAATTAAACGCACCGCGTTTCCATCCAAAGAAACGGCGAGACATCAAGCAAGAACGCGGCAGAACGGTTGCAAGAGGGCACTCGCTAGCCAAGAAAAACGGTTACGGGCGGCGAGGTGTCGTCGGTTGGCCGACCGTGGGAACAAGGCCGCGAGGAGTCAGTGTCTGGCTGGCCGCCGGCGAGGACGTATCTGGGGCTGCTCCGCGATCGAAAAGCAAACTAGTATCGCGGACGAACGAGTGCAGAAAGATTAATTGACGGACAATTTGTGTGTGATAACAATCAATAGTCGATCGGACATATTGCCAAAGTGATAGCTGCTATTTGGAATAATACAGATCAAAAGACGTCGAGTGGATCGGAGAATTGGAAAGGAGAACGTACTTCGGAAGCGCAGCGCCTCACCTCGGCTGGTCCCAGGTGAAACGACCCCGGCAGGCAACGAAGGAGCGCGAGGCAACCCGAGAGTCCCCGAAGCCGCCGACGCTCGTATGGGAAGAAGTCAACGGTAAATATTTCTTCGATCGATAAGATCGAGAGACTAACAGTGATTCTGGGTTATATGAAAGAAAAGGGTAGAGACCACCATAGATATTGTATCATTAGTGATTTGTATAGAATTAATAAATAGTTCAGTTTATTTTGTTCACGGAACAGTGGTGTTTGATTAATAACCCCGAGCCCATTCACGAGAAAGAACACCTGTCTTTACAAATAAATTTACTGAGAACAAGCCGGCCTACCCGGTAGTCACAATATATATATATATATATATATATATATATATATATATATATATATATATATATATATATAAAAAAAAAAACGATGTTTACGAAGAAGTGATTATAAATGGCTGAAAATAATTGTTATGTTATAGGATGCAGGGTTTTAAGAGAAAGAGAGGAAAAATTAATCATTTGATATAATACATAGTTAAATGGATAACTAAGGAATTGTTTTATTACAATGTCACTAAACAACAAATCGTCTAAATGTGTTTATAATGAAATCTCTGTTTCAATAGATCAATTCTTAAATTTGGAAAAAAAAATTTTGAATGCTCGTTTTCGCAAATATCATTTCTCGAGTTTCATTTTGTGTTGAATGATTCTAAAAGATTAGAATAATTTATAAGTAATACTCTTTAGGTTTCGGGTTCATGACGCCCAACTTTATCAGGGTTTTCGTTTAGTTTGACATGATCTATTCAGCAAATGTTGAGATGGCGCATTTTTCTTCTGAACAGTAAATGTAAGTCCACAATTTGGGCACGTTATTTTAGCTCTCTTTTTGCTATGTGTGAGGGGGTTGATTTGGGTGACGGTACTTCTTTGTTCAACAATACTATAAAATTAAATTTGATGTTCGTACACAAAGGCAAAGAATATTTACGACACGGAAACACTTTTTCTGACTAAACCAGTGTTGCCAACACACCTACTTGGTACCTTTATTAATAATGAAACAATGTACAGTAAAAGAGAAAAGTATAAATTCTGAAAACCAAGAAAAGCGCGGAATATGTCTTCTTAGTCGTCATAGAACTTGTTTATTATTCTTAGTGATAAATAAATTAAAATAAAAATTAAATTATCATTCCTACAAAACACTGTGGCCACATATCCAGAAAGGAGGAAATAGAGCTTAAGACTCATCTCTCACCAACATAAAAAAATTGTATGGCACAGAAATATTCGCTGACGAACAGCTAATGCCTATGCATTATGCACTATGCACACGTTTTGGTCAGCTCTCCTTTCCCTAGTTGCGATAAGAATAAATTCTAAATTCTAAATAAATTCTTTCTAAATCTGTCAGCCTTCATGCAGCTCGTTGCGTGTATTTTGCAAATGTACATTCCCGCCTAAGATATGGCATAATATTCTGGGGAAGCTCATCCTTTAGTTCCCAGACATTTAGATTACAATAGAAAATTATCCGACTAATGAAAATATGCCATCCACGTGACTCCCGCAACCCTTTCTTCATTGAGCTTGGAATCTTACCATTGCCTTGCCTATTTATTTACGAATCTGTGGTATTTGTCAAAACTGACCTACTTAACGGTGGGAACTTATTTTCATGTAATACTGATATTTATAGTTACAACACTCGACGTAGAAATCATGTTCATCAAGAGTCAGTATCAACAGCTCACTACAAGAAATCCACATACAATATATGTACATTACTTTACAACGCATTGCCAAATGAAATTAAGCAATTAAAATTGGTACACAAATTTAAGTTAAAAGTAAAATCTTTTCTGTTGCAAAACTGTTTCAATACAATTAGAGACTATACTGATCGTCAAAAAGAAAAATAATGTTTACTTTAACAAAACAATGATATAGTACAATGAATTAGTTTACATTTGCATTGTATAACTTAAAAAAAAACCACTCAATATGCCAGTAACAAATAATGTACTTCAGCTTCCGGGTCATTGACCCCCATCTCGAACGGGTTTTGTCCAGTTTCCCCGTTCCATTGAGCAAATGCTGAGATGGCCCCTTGATTTGCTTCTGGACGTAAATGTACCTTCACGATGCACACGTTTTGTTGACCTTTCCTTTTGCTTGTAGTGGTAGTAGAGCTTAGGGTGAGTTATTATTATTATTAATTATTATTATTATTATTATTATTATTATTATTGAAGATGAAAAAATAATAATATTATTATTACTATTTTTTCATCTTTCAACAATTAATAGTCAAATAGTTTGGAAGGGATTCTGAAAATCAAGAAAGCGTGCACAGATGATTTTCTCCCCCCATACGTCACAGACAGTTTTTTACTAAATATATAAATAAATAAGTAAGTAAATAAATGTTTACTAACCACGCTTCGCTTTTATTCACTATTCAACATGTGTCGCAAAAGGATGTGTAAGGGATTCTAATGCTTCAAAAACCGTGTCCAGAGTATAGTTTTCTCCCACACGTCACACAATTTTTCATATTTTTGACGAAAATAAATCAAATCAAATTAATCACACAAACCATCTTTTTAATTTGTAATGAAAGTACTTAATTTTTTAATCTTCATAATGTATGCAGATTTTTAAATATTCTCGGCTTTTCTTCGTGCACCATCCCGCTGTTAACACACTGTTCGTCTACTTCGAGAAGAAAGAGCCCATATATGTGGGCGCCGTTTTCGAGGAGCTCCGAAATTGCCGGCCGGGGAGGGTGGGCGACCGGCAAACAGAAAGCCGCCAACGGTCCAGTGGTGGACGCAGGGCGTGGGGCGTGGAGCGTGTGAGGAACGTGTTTGGGCGCGAAGGCACGTCCCGCCGTGTTCGACGGGCGCCCTACGCGACTCAAGGAAGGCAGGTGGTGTGGAAGCGCTGAGCAGAACGCGGGAAAGCGCGATGCGCTGGGAGAGAGCTGCAGGCAAGTGCATTGAGGTAAGGGAGAGGCCTAGGGAAAAAAAAGGTTCAACAGGATGGAGGTGGTGGTGGTAGTCGTGCTGGAAATGGTGATGATGGTAGTGATGGTGATGATAGTGATTATGACGATAGTAGCGATGGTGATGATAGTGGCGATGGTGATGATAGTGGTGATGGTGATGATAGTGGCGATGGTGATGATAGTGGCGATGATGATAGTGGTGATTATGATGATAGTGGTGATGGTGATGCCTTTAGTGATGGTGATTTTAGTGTGATAATGACGGTAGTGGTGTATTGTGGTAAAGGTGATTTTGGGATGATAGCAATCATGATGGTGGTGGTGGTGGTACTAATGCTGGTGGTAGTGATACAATAAGTTGCGACGAAGTTTCCGAGCAAGGAAAGCGGTTTTACCTTTCTTTCCTTCCTTTTCCTGAGCATATAATCACAAAGACAATTTTGCAATTGCCTTCCACGGGTTGGTTTATCGTTGCAAACGAAATATCAGAGATACGCGGTAGTAGGTGGTATGACGGTTCAAATGCGATATACCACAATTACAAGTTGAAAACACCCATGCGTTACTCGGGACTCGAGAACCCACAACTTTATGCTCCTCGAAGTGCCCACGCCACTGAGGAAGACGACAACGTAGAAGGGACTCCATTAATCGAAGTTCTATTACGTCTTTTATGAGGTGATTATCTTCCGTTAGGACCTTGCAAAAGGCAATGGGGTGGCCTGGACGAACAGCTGTGCCACGTCTAAGTCATTTCAAGATGATAATCGATATATTCATTACTTTTTCGAATTTTCGAAAATTCAAGAAATTAAACGAAATTGAAACTTGCGCCGTTATGCGTTACTGTTTATGTTAACCTTCTGGCACACGCGGTTGATCAATCACATGACCAAATTCTTCTTACGTCGATAGAGAGACATATAATGTTTTGAGAAATTCATCCTTCTCAGACTCTCTCTATTTTTGTTTCCAGATGAATCTTCCGGTTCATGCCAATAAGATTTATGCAGTCATCACCAGAATTATCAAACCTTGTGCAGCTCAACATATCGCAGGCCGGAGCCTGTGGTACATTTCCAACTGACACACCTTTTTAACGTGTACCTTCTTCATATTACTGATAAATATTTTAGTTTAACTATTATATTAGATATTTAGTTTATAATTTCGACGTTAGTAAATGTGTATAATGTGTGTTTGTGCCTGAAACACTCAAGGGTGTGTTTGTGAAGCAAGATAAGCTAAAATTCAAATGATGCATCTGAGAGATCACTGCGTGTACTTGAATAACTTTTACTAGCACTTGTACTGCAGGGTTAAACGTCCTTTGCTCTAGACGAGGAAAAAATAAAGAAAGAAATGTGGAGACTGTTGGAGTCTTTTTTTATCAATTGCATTAGCCTCAAAACGAATAACGCAAAAACTACTCTTTCATTCAAAAAATTATACATGACCTTTTTCAAAAATATAATTTTCAAAGATCTTACTTTCTCGCCATACTTCGTAAGAAAAACGGGTTGTGGCCATGTACCACAAATTGGCAAATTTTTGACCGAAAAACTCCTAACTTCGGACCCTGGTAATGAACTAGTCGATAAATCTTATCCTAATATACATTAAATTACTTCCTCTAAAACGTTGTCTAGTCAGAATCCTTGTTTGATGGATTTTCGATACCGAAAACTGTATTGACGGCGAAACGTCTGCCTGTCTGAGGTCAACGCTAGCGCCAAAACTGTTCAGCCGATTTCCTCTACAATTGGTACTCTTCTATCGATTTAAAGGAACTGAGTTAGAAACATATTTTGATTTTAGTGTGTGCTTTACTTAAAGTCTCAACATTTTCACATTTTCTCAAAAATACCTCCATATATTTTATTAAACTTTGACCTCAGATGACATTAAGAATGCATAAAAATATATCAGAATTCCTTCTTGTTGAAATGCCAGATTTTTCTAATATCGCAAAAGTTCACAAGTTTTTCTGTTTCGTCCCGTAACAATAATAATGAATATAGAGAGTTTTCTTAAGAAAAATCTGCTGTGTTCACCCTACCTCTTAACCCCATTTAAAAAGACATCACATTTCCCTATCATTGAATAATGAAATTAAAATTACTGGTTTCGCCATAACAGTCCGAAATATGTAATACTATACCTGCAGATAATGATTTTGACGCTTACATGTGAAAATTTCGAAGCATAAATATTTCTTCTACACTAAGTGATGTTTCAATTTTTTTTCTCGCGTATTTCGCATGATAGATTCAGGATCGATGGCCCAAGAACCAAGGCGGAGCTGTGGCGTAGCGCCCCGCCCCGCCCCAGCGACCCGTCCCCCCGCTGCTGCGCGCGCTTCGGGGCTGATATCCGGCGATTTGAATGCTTTGGGCTCGCGCCGCCCGCACCAAGCCGCACCGCGTCGCGCCGCGCCGCGACAGCGGAGGTGGCCAGCGCGCAAAGACGTCGCCTTTATGACCTGCATTATGCAGCAGCCGCTTGAGCCGGATGCGAGGCCAGCATGCCGCCGCCGCCATCGCCGGGCTCGCCGGAAGGGAGCAAAGGCGAGGCCTGGGGCGGAGGCCGAGTGGGTTGCGCAGGTAGGACAGGAGGTGGAGACGGACGTGAAGGTCGTGCGGGGTGAAGCGTACGGAGGCGGCGGAGACGCGGGCGGTGGCGGAGGCGGCGGCGGCGGTGGCGATGAAGGTGGTGGGAGGGGGAGACGGGGACGTCAGCGGAAGGGATTGATTGATTGATTATTGTGTCTTTCCAGGCGCATCAACTTATAGTCATTATTCCGTAAGAGTAGTGCATGTTTAATCGCGGTGATCTTCCTCCGCTAGTAGGCGAGATCTGGCGCCGACCTACACGTCGGTTTACGGGGTATCCCAATCTAAATGCCTTCCCTAGCGGATCACCTCTTCAGTCGGGACAATTGGGCTTTCGTGAATGATGTATCAAAAGCAACTCCATGATTAAATAGTCACTCCGCTATATCTTTCTTAAAAAAATCAGAGTTTGGTTTTCTGTCATTTTCGGTAAAATGGTACTTTGTGCTGTCCATTACTACAACAGAGGCACGGAGCAACCTTATCAGAAACTCTTCCAGCTTGTCCTCTCAGCGGCGTCCGCGATACACCTGCCGGTGATAAAGATGTCATTATAAAAAGAAAGTCAGGAATAAAATTTGGCAATAACAGCAGGAACTATATAAATCACTGTCACTGATCACTAGCCACGGTAAAACTGGACTGGAGACCGAAAACAAACCCCTCAAGACATGGATTTTTTTGTTGGTCGTTTGGACAACCCCTACTGTAGTAACACGTAAGCTGCCTTTCGTCTGATCCTTCTCACTCATCAGTGTGTGTTCGCCAAACTCGAAGTGTTGAATTACCGCGCGACCCACGAGAGAAAGACCGAGAGAGAGGAATGTTGTGACGAAAAGCGCAGGCAGGCGGGGTTTTAGTAGCTTTGGAGGGGGAGACCGCGTTCGGGCATGCGCAGTGCAAGGTTTCTTTGAGTGTGGTAAAGCAAATAGTTGTTTCAGGAAAAGCCAACGTGAGCATGAGCTACGTTGCTTCGTCCTGAACACTGAGGTGGAAGAACAAGGTGTTGGACTCGGGTGGTAGGACAAGTGTCCAGAGATGAAGGAAAGTTGTAGAAACGGTAGTGTCCATTTTGTTCGTTGAGGCACTTCGATGAAACTCAATGAAAGGATTTTGTCGGCTATAAAGTTTAGCTTAGAAATATGCGATGTTTTAAACGTTTTCTTTGGTATTGTGACTTTTCGGCAAAGGTTCTAGAGTGACGGCATTGAAATTATTGCGTAGCGTATTGTAAACAAAATATGTACCTCACTCGATTGAATTTTGAGACCAATATGAATGGAGACATTATTAGTTTCATTGTAGTCTACAAATGAATCTGATTTCAGCGGGAGTGGCTAATAGAGCCCCTTTGACTAGAAATGCACGTTATTGACCACAACTAATCTAACTATAAGTCACTGAAACTACATTTGATTGGAGACTTCAATTTGTGTTTGAGTGCTAAATTCACTAATTAAGTGAGTCGTCCAAAGGTTAACCGGGTTACATCCTGGATGACGGGCTAGGTGATCCGTCGGTTCACTATCCATTTGTGTTTTAGCGTTGGGCGATGCTGGAATCACTATTCAATAGCCGTCATACTCGCAAGGCCGATTGCATTATTCACAGTTGCGCAGGATGCTGCAGTTGGAATATCATGTCCGAACAAGATGAGGAAATACATCGGAAATTAACAACAATCCCGTAGGGAGATGAACGCAAATTTTTGTTTACGTAAAACGTGATTTTTAAGGTATCAGGTTATGATGCAGGTATTAATTTATTGATTTTTAGTTTTTTGATTTGGGTATTTTATTATGATGTGGGAACAAACAAAATTAGCTAAATTATGAAGACATAATTAGAATATGAATAGATATGAAATGATAAGTACGGGTTTCTTACATTTTGCTACCTAACCAAACCCGTTCACTAACTCACTTATGAAACTACAAACCTAGGTAGAACAATTGAAATTTTCGACGACTCTGTCCTCCTTGGCTTGTTCTTACTACTTTTTTGTGAATGAGAACTGCCCTCTTATTCTAGGGCCGTTTTTTTCAACCTCTGATCGAGATTTTAAACCGTTAGAGAATTCGGAAGATTTGGGGATATGCAGGGGGTTATTGAGCCTTTTTGACATAAACTGTGCCAATACCAACGCCATATCGCCTATTTCAGCTAAGTTGTAAGTACATGATACGAATTATATTCTCGCCAGTGCGAGATACGTAATGCTATTCCTTTATTCAAGAATAAATGGAATGGGGCAGGAGAAATTCGCAAGAGAATGAGTCGAGTATTCGGTGTTAACATTCAAACAAATAAGGAATGCTGAGGTCTGGAGATGTTCTCTTTCATGACAACACCGACCTTCGCAGAGCTGGTGTAACCAAATAGTATCTATGGCAGATGGGTCGTGCTTGATCGTGCGACTTGTAGCTCGACCTAGCGGCGTGTGATTTTCATGAAGAATTCGCTATAAGGCTAAAGCTACTAAAACAATGAGACGATTCAAAGCAAATTTCACGTCCATCTTACATTATGGGCGGAAGTGTTCGACAAAGAGCAAATCGAAACAGATAAGACAAATGCCTGAAAGTTCACTGTTGTATGTAGAAAAGTAAACATATTTGTACATATCTTCTGGTAATATATTTTTTATTTACTCTTGTTTTTTGTTGTACTTCATAGGAGGTTGAAAAAGACGGCCCTTGTAATTTGACTACGAAAACAATGAGAACGGTTGCAAGGAGCACATAATTAAGAGAATACGATAACGGAGCGGAAACAAAATGCGTAGTTGAAAAAGTCGGAGTAACCGTGAAAATCTCTCGCCTCAATTGTTAGCCCTCTTGTATCTTAAAACAAGAAAACTAAACGATATACATGATAGCAGATAATGAGTACTTATTGGCACGTATTGTGAAGTGCAATTCATTGTGAATTATGTTTTGATTATATCTCAACTTCGCCATCATTATAGCAGCACATTTTTACTATATGGGAAACTTAAAAATTTCGTGGTTTGGATCCGATTGTAGAGATGAAAGGTTAATTATCTGTTGGTCATTGAATCATTCCTTCAAGAATCACTTCTTCATTTTCCAAACTTTATGATCATTTCCCAGTAAGTTGGATACTTATGTGTCATGGATAGTCAGTGATGAAATGTTTTGTGTGATTTATTCCGCTTTTTGACACTGTTTTGCATCCATGGATGCAAATACGTATAACTTGCCATTGAAACGCATATGTTCAGTTAGTAGGCTTGAATTATGTGTCACATTTGATCACCATAAATCATACTTGGTGTTACTGAGATTACATTTTTTCAGGAAAAAGTATACCATGTGCTGCACGATTGGAATAATATTGAACTTCACTCCATATTACGGTTACGGTATTTTTCGGTTATAATTCTGGGATTATTATCTGATATTATGAATTTAAATGTCAAAGTTGCATAATAAACGTAGATTATACTTCTCCCTCCCTCCTTCGATACGTTTCAGTCCTATTTCGTTTTTTTTTTACGATGAATAAGAAGCATAAAATTAATATAGAGTTTGAAATGATCAACGTTCTCGATCTATGATACTAAAGAAAAGTTTGGTTTTTCTTACTCCGTGTCGTCTCTATCTGACAGTGCATGTCACTCGGCTCGCTGTGGCACTGTGGCAAGAAGAGTTATTTTGATTCATTGATTATTTCGTGTTTCCGTACGCATAAAGGGCTATGCCCAATAGTTCTGTAAATGAAGTGCATATTTTATAACGGGAGGAGGCCATGTTCTTCTCCGATAGATGATGAGATCCAGACTCGACATATACGTCGTCTCGCGGGTTTCCCCATCCCCGCTGTGGACAGAGAAAACTAGGCTCTGACTGTTCTCCTTACATGTGCGGCAGTCTAATTAGTGTAAGTGTAAGAGTGTTTAGAGGTAAGGGGCGAGGATAGGACAAGGAAACAGAAAGACGTATCGAGCACGGTCCATGGCCAGTTTGAGAGGGTACAGTTCCGGGTTTTACCTGGTATTGGTTAGACAGGTAGTCTGACAAGCAGGCTACTTAGTGTGTCAGTGAATTTCCTCTATTTAAGTTTCACTATTTCTGTCACCAATTTTATATCAATATCTCCAACTCACACGTCAACTGCGACCTTCGCTTATGAAGCATTGTTGTCCGGCAGTTGCTAGGGTTCGGGTCCCGACGATGAGGATTTGCGACACTTGCTTCGTAGATGGATCGGAATCAGTCGCTGTCTGGAGGAGAATTATAACGACCAGTTGCATTCATCGGTAGTTTTGCATGATTTTCGTATCACTATAAGGCGAATGCCGGAGCCTTAAGACAAACGAACCACCCACAGAGTGATATTTCCTTCAACTTTCTCCACTCATCGACATTTAACATGTTACAGTAACACACTAACATACCAATACGCAGTGTATTTGGGAAATATTTGGGAAACCACTCATGAGTTTAGAGTAAGGTATGTGGTACTGGAGGGCGAATACATGGAGGGGAAACCGCCGAAAGGTGGCGTGTAGGTCGGCGCAGGATCCCACGTTCCAGTGGGATGTATCCCCTTTACCTCGCGGGATATAACATGATATAGCATGTCCTTCTTACGAGATTATTAACCTCAGTAGTTAACGCACCCGAAAACATATTCTCACGGACTCACAACTGTCACGTAAAACCAGATGACAATACATGCACCATATTTTATTTAACTCCCTCCCTCCTCGCAAGCATTCAAGCATTTCCTTAGCGCGATCTTTCATCGTGTGAACATCCAGACCTCCAGAAATCTAGCGCGTTCGATTGGATTGAATGATTGGTGATTCCGGGAGCATCAACTACTAAGGTCATTGGTCCCGTAAGTGTAGTTTCATGTTATGTCGCAAGAGGAGGCGGTGATCTCACCCCGAAGGATGGCAAGATCCGACGCACAACTACGTCGTTTTGTGGATATTTCCCTCAGCCAGGTGTCTCTTACCCGCGTGGTACCGCTCCAGCCGGAACAAGTTCGCAATTACCGACTGGTCTTCGACATGTGTGATAGTGTAGTATATGTGAGTGTGTATGGGTGAATAAGAAGTGAGGAGAGGACAAGGAAGAGGAATGAAAACCAAGTGCAGTGCATGGTCCGTTTGTTAGAGTACTGCTGAGGCATTCGCTTGGTATTAATTCGAGAAACCACGGAAAACTACCGATCAGAGTAGCCGGCCGCTAGAATTCTTTTCCAGAAAGCGGCTGAATTGGACTTAATTATTTAGCTAGTGTCAAGAATCCTGCCACCGTCAGGTCTCGTACCCTAGGGCCTCCCGACCACAGGCACTGCAGTGACATCAGTTTATACTCTGATACGCATCTTTGCCGACGACCTTCCTCGCAAGTAATCATGCATTTCTCTATCGCGATCTTCCGTCGTGTAAAGGTCCAGAGCTCCAGCCCCTAGAGATGGGCATTTCCAATCGATCGTCCGATTCCTCAGGAGTGGCTGCGACGCCGGACTGCGCAGGGGGGGATAATTGCCTGGAGTAACAGAAGGCGCAGAATAGGCTAGTCGCAAAATGAGACGCAGGTCCGTGACGTGACGCAGGGTGACAGTTTCTGCAAACCACTGCTTATTACACCCACGCACGAGTATGTCCAATAAGCATAATGGTTCGCAGAAACTCACCACGAATCACCCTGCGTCACGGCACCCGGTGTCTCAGTTTGCGACTAGACTTAACCGCGGCTTCGTCCCTCTCAATTTGAGCTGTCGGACGCGCGGTTAAAAGACGCGAGCTCCCTGGATGCATGGTAACGGCGGTCACAGAGAGTGAGAGGCGTTGGGGAAGGTGGAGATGGGTAAGGATGGGCAGGGAAGACGAAGAAGAAAGGCGATCGATAGAGAAGATGATGATGGTTCTGGATGGGAGTACAGCGAGTTCGATTTTTTTTATGTAGAAGGGACGGAGTCCGAGTTTTAGACGACTTATCTGGGAAAGAATTGATGCGCAGAATGTTAAGGGAAGTACACTATCATTGCCACTATTGTATTTTATTTATAAAGATTATTTATTGTGTATTCTATAAACTTCAAATGCTCGCATAGGATTGTTGTTCATACCACGTGGACCACAGACGAGAGGAAGACAAAGGAGAGGGTCAATAATTCAAAGCCAACAATTGCGTTCACTATGCCACTTTATGACATTCTTTGGCCAGAGTCATTATTTTTATGCACATAAAAATCATAACTTGGACAACTGTTCGTAAATGGATAGGAGAGATTTCAATTTTCATATTGAAGAAAGGTACGAGTATGTCAGGAACAATGCCTGTTGATTTCCTCTGCATAAATTATCACCCAACTATGATGGTTAGAGCAAAAGTTTGTCTAACTAGATGAATCAAATCACTTCATTTCCTACAAATGAAATGTGCACCTAGTTCGTTTGTTCTATAGAACAATGGTGACGCTATTGTGAACGCTCGTTATTTGCGAGTGGTGTAAGTGCATGCTCGGTCAGCGTGACTACATTTATCTTTCATTACTTTGATCATAAATATTCTTCACTACTCATTATATTGTGAACATAATTCCTGAGCGTATGCCACTGTCTTAAATACAAGCAATACCTTCATAATTACATTTTATTATATCCTAGTGCCATAGTTAATATTTTGATTCAAATTGAATTCCTACCTTAAATGAAAGTAATACACATAATTAGTCATTCACGGTCTTAGATTTTGCGTCATATAAATCTTTATTTTAAGATTCCAGATGTTACATACAATGTCCTTTACTCTTTCTCGGCAAACAACATCGCCAAACATTAATGATTTAGATACAAGTTGCCTATCTACACGAATCAGATCACTATACGCTGCTGCACCGGGAGAGGTGGCTCAGTGCATCAACTGATGTCACTGCAGTGCCTCTGACCGGGAGGTCCTGTGTTCGAATCCCGACGGTGGCAAGATTTTTCGACATTATCCAGTTAGCTAGGGTTGAATTCAGTCGCTGTCCGCAGGAGAATTCTAGAAATCCGCTGCTCTGATGTGTAGTTTTTCGTGCTTTCTCCAATCAATCTCCGTTCATCCGATCCAAGCGAATGCCGGAGTAGTACCCTTACGAACGGGCCACGGACCGCGCGCGATATTTCCTTCTTGTTCCTGGTCCTAACCTCGCCACTTACACACACACACACACACACTAACATGCACTACTTTACCACACACGCCGAGAGACCGGTCGGGGACTTACAGCTTGTCCCGGCTGGGGTGGTTCCCTGCTAGTGGGAGACACCTGATTGGAGAAAACCCAGCTAGTCGACGATAGATCGGCGCCGGATCTCGCCATCCGGAGGGGGAAGATCACAGGCACCTCGCGAGTAAAACACGCACTACACTTACGGGACTAATGACCTCGGTAGTTGACGCGCCCTGTATCCACTAACAATCAGTCAATCATCTATACGCTGTAAATGAAACGTGCGCATAGTTCGTTTGTTCCACAATGGTGGAATGGTGTCAATGGTGACGATATTGTGCACGTCCGCTTGTTGCCGGTGGCGCAGGGAGCATCCTCGGTCATTGTGACGCCTTTTCTTCGCCGAGTTCGCTTGGGACCAAAGATTTAGAAAATAATTTTTGATTTCGAATAACACAGTGCGCCCGTTTACGGCGCGCCTTTGTACGGAGCGGACGCGGATGCTCATTACGTGGAAGGCGAGACGCAGTCGCCAGTGAACGCGACGACGCCACTCGTAATTGGCCACGACGAACAAATCGCGGTATCGCCCACCCAGCAGCTTGGGTGGATTTGAGCGGACGGCGCGGTGCAGCGAGGAGCCAGCAATTCGACACGACGTGGTGGGGTTTCAGAGCGGGAGGCGGGGTGTCCGCAACTATGTATCGTGGAGGCGGTGCCTTCCATAGAAAACAAGGAAAGAAATAAAATAAGGAAAGACGGTGATTTTATACTGTTTGTAAGAAACCATCGACATTAAGTCTTCAATGCTACCGCTTGAAGTAGCTAAAGGCATCAACTGAAGGCACTGGAGTACCTCAGGCCGGGAAGTCCTAGGGTTCGAGTACCGACAGTGGCAAGATTTTCGACACTAGCTAGATAGCGAGGTCGAATTCAGCCGCTGTCTGGAGGAGAATTCTAGCGGCCGGCTACTCTCATTGGTAGTTTTCCGTGGTTTCTTTGATCAAAACGACAGAAATGCCAGAGAAGTAATCAAATAAAAGTGCCATAAACCGCTCGCGTTCTTTCCTTCCTCATTCTTGTTTTATCTTCACACTTTATTTACACTACGAGGATCAGGAGACAACTTGGGAACTTTTGAACTTGTTCTGGCTTGGGTGGAATCGGTTGGCAGAAGATACCGAAATGGGGAAAACCCCGCAAGTCAACGTGCAGTTTGACGCTGGATCACACCATGCAGCGGAGGAGAACCCTGCTACTTCTAGTAATAAAGAAACATACGTTACACCTACGGGATTAATAACCATAGCAGTTCAGGAGCACAAAAACTTAAATTAATGAATATTCAATGTTCAAATCAGCAGTTGTTTATCAAACAATGAGTTGTACATCTTGAAAAACTTCGATTTAAAAATGGATTCATATTATTTACGATGGACAAATGTGGACAATTTGTAGGAATGTTACAACGTAAGTTTTTGGACAGGATTCTCTTCTCTTAAAGTACCTAAAGTATGCTTCTGTTGGAATGTAAATTAACCCGCAGTTCTTCTTCAACCTTTCTATCCTATCTAGAAAGTGAGTCATTTCAGGTAAAAACTTGTGCTGCTAAAACAGCAGATACTTTCTCACCCGTATTTTCATGCAAAATTAACAAAAATACTCAAATTTTCGAAAACTTGTACATGACCTTACTCCAAAATCAATCTTTAAGGAACCGATTTCATTAAGGGAAAATCTGTCTTTATTAATGTAGATTTCGGAGACTGCGAAAAAATTTTGAACTGCAATTTTCGAATAATCAGTTTTCAACGAACATGATACCTGCTTTATTCTCTTAAACGCCATTCACACTATCCAACCATAAACTAGAATGAAAAACAATGGAGACATTTTTTTGAACATTTGGGAAATGTCCCAGGGTCTTCATGTAAAGTACTTTCCAAAATTAAAATGTCGGTTTCAAATTCTAAGGGCCGCAAGATCATCCAGATCGATTGGTAAATATTAATTTTGGAGAAAATCGTCCAAACGGTTAAGCCGTTAGTGTTGTTCACAGACGGACAGACAGGCAGGCAGGCAGACGTTTTGCCGTCATTCAATTTTTCGGACGATTTTCCCCAAAATTTAGCAACTGGATTTATCCACTTTCTCGTTACCAGAGACCTGTAATAAGAATTTTCTGCTGAAAATTTGATTTTCGCGCCGCATTACGTAACTTTCTCTCTATTTCGCAAAGAGAAAGTAACACTACCAGAGAGTTCTTCATAGCATTGGAAACAAAGTATTTATTTTTTCCGACTGTACATCAAAAACATTAAAAAAGGTTAAAAAGATAATTTTGCTGCAGCCTGTATATCGTCGGAACTATATGCGCATTTCCAAGACTCGAAGCATTGTTGCAGATCCGACGGTCTTTCGCGTTTTCAGCACACAGCAACAAGGCACTGGTTTTTCTTCTTCTTCTTCTTCTTCTTCTTCTTCTTCTTTATTTCACTTCAACTTTTCTTCAAATTCCACTCGGCGAATCCATTTTTACGGATTAAGTTCTTCGAAAAACCTTCATTTCACGTATATATTAACAGATATATGTGGATGACAACTACTCATATTTTCAGGAATGCACTAATTTTTAATAAAAAATAGCAGTAAAAGACTAGAGTAATCTAGTGTAACAATCAGGTGTACAGGAACAAAAGCTGGAAAAATTGTAATTCCTCGCAGCCTTAAATTGAAATCAAAATTGAAGAACATTTTTTCGAGGATTGCAAAATATCACGGGAAAAAGGCTGTACCCAACAAAGAATGTAGAATACAGTATGCTCCAAGGCAACAATCCTCACATTTCCATCCAACCATCAGATGTGTAGCAGCAGATATAGACGTCATTTAAAACAATATTCGACCAACAGTCAAAGAGTATCCTGAACATCATCCTGGATAGATATAAGGAATAAACTGTTCAAAGTTCTTTCGAGTACCCTCTAACTTCTATCTGAACGTGAACAATTAAAAAAGAATTCTAAAAGAAAGAAAAGAACAGCCATCAGACCCCATATCTTTAGCCAAATCCTAAGAAATTTGACACCACTCGCTGAACAGTACAGGGGAAAAGAATCTTGCTTTTAGATAAATATGGGGAACATAGTAATAATGGATATCGCACGATAATTTTAGGAACAAATTATAATCTGGAAATATTCATGGGGAGCACAAGAAAGACATTCAATTTCAGACCATTAAATTGTAATCGTTTATTTACAATTTTCGAACTAGGCACGTACTATAACACCTTTAACAGGCAGATTCTCTGTAGCACTACCTCAAAATTATGTTCCTAAAATTATACTCAATTATCACGTAAACAGGAGATTTATTCAAAAAAAGTATTACAGTCAAATAAATTCTAGCCCCATGTTGATCCTCACCTTTTTCGAATAGCTTATTACAAGGCTTCTGTTGAATAAAAGGGCAATACTAATTTATTCACCTGCATAAAGTTTCACACTATTTTCATTAACTTAAAATATTCTCAACCTAGCAGGCAAGTTCAGTTTGAAATATAAAAATGATTGCCATTAAGCATAATCTTGATGAATGACCTGAATATTTTCAAGAAAACTGTAATGCCTGTCAATAATATGAATTCAACAATATGATATTTTTTATCGTCTGGATTATTTATTAATGATATTTGCATTAAACAGACTCGTATTTCCCGTGTGGTTATGATTAATGTCGCGTATTCTACTGTTCAAAACCTTAGTTTACCACACGTTCCCGGGTATGGTTTTCTTACATTGGAAGGAAACCAACCCACACTCGCTAAATTTAGCAGTTTCAATTAAACATTGAAAATCTCCGCACATCTGAGATTCAATCGTCTAAAAGCGGATATTTTTCATCCACGACTCCCTGTTAGCTTCTCGGCGATTCTTCCTCTTTTCCAACTCCCGAACGCTGTCACATCAAAGAAAACTGCTCGACATTCGTGCAATCGCGATCCTCTGGAAACTTGGCGTGGGAGCGGCCGCATTGGCATTCGATTCGTCAGAGGGAGCGCAGGAAAGCGTGCGGAACGAAGCGGTATGAATAACTGTTTGCGTTCACATGCGACCAGCCTAGATATTACGCTGTCGCCGCAATATACGCGCGCAACGGCCGAGAGGGGCGGCAGAGACGCGATCCAATCAGCCTGCGACGGTCCCAACGCCCACGCAGTGCCACGTGACTCCCCATCCCGGACCAGAAGCGCGCCGATGCTGCTTCGCCCCATCCCGCTTATATACGCACGCCACCTCCCTGAATTACGCAGCACTAGTGTCATGTTTCGTCTCTCCGTTCCTCGCCCTGATTCGTTACACCTAGCCAGATCTCGCCAGACCTCACCACACCTCGTCACACCTCGCCACACCTCGCCACACCTCGCCACACCTCGCCACACCTCGCCACACCTCGCCACACCTCGCCACACCTCGCCACACCTCGCCACACCTCGCCACCTCGCCACACCTCGCCACACCTCGCCACACCTCGCCACACCTCGCCACACCTCGCCACCCCCCACACCTCCCACACCTCCCACACCTCCCCACACCTCCCCACATTTTGCCGCACCTCCCACCTTTCCACATCCCAATTTTGCCGCACCTCACCACCTTTCGCTACATTTCGCCATATCTCGTCACATCTCGGCTCGTGATATTCTGATTATATCTCCCTACGGTTCCTCTGGACACGCTAAACTCTGCCTCGTTTCGTTTTGCCACACATAACCCCGTTTTGCATCGCAATGTTACCTCAGGTCACGCCACGACTTTTCTCGAATCGCTGCTCCACTACGCCACCTAATATTGTTTCTCCACCCCTTGTCAGTTCATGGCGCGCCATGCCCGACGCTACTTGCTCCATCAGCCTTACATACGCACCGCCCCTCCGTGGATTACGTCATACTTCGTCTCGTATTGCCTCGCCACGTCCTCTCGTGAAATTCTGGTTACATATCGCTACACTATATCTGGGCACTCCCACTTTTGTCTCGTTTCCTTGTGCCTCACCTCGCGCCGATTTTCATCGCCATTATTCTTCAGGCCCCGCCACAACTTGTCAAGTCTCGCTACCCCACCTGGTTGCCTGCTGTATTCCCTCATCGAGTCAATTTCTGGCTCACCTTGCTCGACGCTATTTGCTCCATTACTCATATTTACGCACGGCACCTCCCTAGATTACGTCACACTAGAGTCACATTTTGTCTCACCCTGCCTCGGCACATCTCTTTACGTAAAATTCTGGTTACATCTCATTCCGCTACCTCTGGACACGTCAAGTTCTGTCTGGGCTCGTTTTACCACATCTCGCCCCGTTTTCTATCGCCATGCTTTCCCCCGCCACAACTCGTCTAGTTTCGCCACGCAACTACGATGCCTCGTCTTGGCTCTTCACCTCGAGCCACTTTGTGGCCCGCCAAGCCCTTCTTGCTCCATTTTATACATGCACAGTACTTCCCTGGATTACACAGCACAGGTGGTATGTTTCGTCTCGTCATGCCACGCTACAGCTCGCCTCGACTAACACCTGTCGTCTTCACACCCCTCTCACTCCACCCCTCTTATATATGCACAGAATTTCCGTGGATTATGCAGTACTGATGATTTGTTTCGTCTTGCCATTCCTCTCCACACATGGCCTCGTTGAACATCGGGAATGTCTAACTATATTTCCTTTCAACGCTATATCTCATTATGTCCTGCCACATGGCGAACCGTTTTGCACCGCCAGGTTTTCTCATTTCGCCGTGTCTCCCAACTGCGAGCCAATAACTACCCGATGCTGCTTGCGCAAACTCGCTTATATACTGGCGGCACATCCCTGGATTACGCTGCATTGGCGACATGTTTCGTCTGGCTGTGCCACGTCCAACTTCGGCTATAGCTCGCTTTTCTTCCTCTTTTAACACACCACGATTTGTTTTATTTCGTCCTCGCACCGTTTTGCATTGCCACGTTTTCTCGGCTACACTACGTCTCATTTCCTTGAAGCACGCCACATCGTGTCTCATCATGTCACATCTGATTTAATCTCACCTCACTACGTCTCATCTCGTCTCACCCGCCACGCCTCATCTCGTCTCCCTTCGCATTGCTTCACCTCGGCAAGTCCTCTCTAACACTTCGACTACTGAGGTGTTTCACACCCGTCGCAAATTAAGGGGGTAACGAAGTTACCTAAGGGAAAATTCCATATAGTTTTAATATTTTTACCGTAAGTATAATTTTTTTTTGGTTATCGATTTTAAACATTCTTTGATATATTAATAAAATAATTAGCGATTTTTAACACTATATTTTACATGCAGGTCTTCGTCCACGACGAAGAGGTCTCGAATGCTAAATGAGGTCACCTTTAGAACACATCGCAATATTCGCATTGTTTCTTTCACATGATACTTTCAACAGTTTTTGAACTGTTGTATGCGTCATCACTCACGTTTTCCTCGTCTTCAGCACAAATAATATCGTCAACTTTATCTATAACCTCTACATTATCTTCTTCACACAAATCGTTTGGATTTTGAATACTTAATAACTTTTCAAATCCTTCAAGACTGTAATTCTTCGACATGTTCACATAATAACGCACAAGATCTATAATAACACTTAATAGACGTGTCTAAAACACCACTTCCCATCTTCCGCTGATATCATAACCTCACACCAAGCTATTAAATCTCAAACGTCCAATACTAACGAGGGTAAGGTAGTAACCCCAGTTACAAAATTCAAGTTGTGAAATGACTACACGCAAAAAAAATCAGGATTTCTCAACATATTTTAGGTAGATAAGTGGAAAACAACTACACAAGATATCAGAATTGCAAATAAATTATAAGATGATAAAAACAATTAAATATGCGTTGGGGTAATTGAGTTACGCCCCTCAGAAACACAAGGGCTACCCCACTCACCAACTTCGCTTCCTTTGCTTTGGCTCACACTTCGCCCTCTCACACCATGCGGCGCCGTCTCTAATTGCCAAACAACGCTTCAGCTTCACGGCTTCCAGCCTTGACTCATTAAATCTCGTTTCCAAATGATAGACCACCCCGACTCACCTCGCTATACCACGCCCGCCCATGCGTGTTTGGTCATCCCAGCTTCGAATCGTATCTCGTCTCCCTTTATCCCGCCACATCACGCCTCGACGCATTTCACCACGTCCCGCCACGTCACATCATGTGCGACCGGTAGCGGTAGCTCCGTGCATCTACTGATGTCACTGCAGCGCTTCTAACCGGGAGATCCTAGGTTCGAGTCCTGACGGCGACACTAGCTTCTCAGCTAGATCGAATTCAGCTGCTGTCTGGAGGAGAATTCTAGCGCCCAGCTACTCTGATCGGTAGTTTTCCGTGGTTTCTCCGATCAACACCAGGCGAATGTAGGAGCCGGTAATTTAGGAACCGGAGCAGTACCCTACCAAACGGGCCACGGACCGCGCGCGATCTGTCCCTCCTCTTCCTTGTCCCATCCTCTCCCTTACACACACACTTACAATAACATGCACTACACTACCACATATTCCGGGAGACCAGTAGGGAGCTTAGAGCTTGTCCCGACTGGGGCGGTGCCCCGTTGGTGGGAGAGTCCTTGTTACGAGGAAACCCCACTAGCCGACGGCAGGTTGACGCCGGATCTCGCCATCCAGCGGGGTAAGATCACCGCCATCTCCCGAGAAAAAGCATGCACTACACTTACGGAACTAATGAACGAAGCAGTTGACGCGCCCGGAAACACGAAAAAATCAATCAATCAATCAACATCATGTGCGGCCTCGGCCTCGCCTAGCCTCAAAAACCTCCTCGCCACGCCGCACAATCCAATTCGACCGACCTCGCCCTCCGCTCCTTTCCCGCCCGCACTCGACCCTCGCCGCACCTCTTCGCCTCGTCTTACCTTCGCCTTGCCGGCCCGTCCGTTCACAGCCTCTCGATGCGTGACCGGGCACGCCTCGAGCCCACGGGGATCCGATCGCACGACCACGTGCCCGGAAAATGTGGTCGGGGCCAGCCGCGCGGGAGGGCCGCGCTGGGGCGGGGCGCAGGCGGAGGGAGGGAGGAGGGAGGGTGTGGCGTAGGATGCGGAGGAGAGCAGGGTGAGCAAGGAAGGGGGCAGGATGTGGGGAAGAAGGGAGGAGATAAGAAAAGCAAGGGAACGGTGAGGCGATGAGAAGAGAATAGATTTGAGTGGAGGTGGATACGAAGGAAGTGACAAGGGCACGGCGTTGGGTGATTGGGCGGGGGTGTGGTGGAGTGGGCGCGGATTTCAGAGCGGGGGCGTGGATGGGGAGCTGGAGGAAGGGTCCAGAGACGTTAAGTGGAGGTGAGGTGGAGTGCGGGAGCCGGAAGGCGAGGCGTGTGGAGAGGCGTGGCATCGCCCATGGCGGAGACGGGAGCGGTGCAGCGGCGCGGGCGGGTCATTCCGCGCCGGGAGATGTATTCGCTCCGCCCGCGAGCGGCGTTCCAATATCTGGGGCGAGTGCCGCCTGGGGCACCGTGCCACGCCGAGCTGAGCCGAGCCCGGCCGCCGGTCGCCAAACCGGCGCTGCCCGCAAGTGCATCGCCGGAGGCGGCGGCCGTGGCAGGTCAGCGCTTTGCGCCAGGAGACTTGCTGGTGCGATACAGCCACCGCAGGAGAAAAAAATGTTCACCACCTGGGCACAGTTGGGGACAAATACTTGGGAACATTTTCATTTGGCAATTGCTAACTACGGTTGCGAACCAATAGGTTCATTGCAGAAGTAATGCCACAAATCATGTTTGACTGTTCAAAGAATCGGCTGCCACCGCTCAAAAATCAATCGATTTGATCAATCGAATCGAACTGCCATATATCATTTATAATAATAATAATAATAATAATAATAATAATAATAATAATAATAATAATAATAGTAAATAATAAAACTCATATAGTCTACCCAACTCATATAGTCTACCTGGATGAGTACACAAGTTGTTCGGTAACCATTTTAGAGGAAATGGAGAGACTGGAAAGTGTTCAGTGTACTTTGGTGAGTATGATATTGTACACGCAAATGAACACTATAATATGCCTCCCAATTTCAAACACGCTATGCAAATTCAACAGTCCTCTTTGCCCCAAGGGATCGATTCCTGGATACAGAAAGACCTGCACGAGGTCCTTTTCAAGTTCCCAATAAAAATGTTGACGAAGAAATACAGCAAAAATGGCTCAGTACACAATATTTGGAGAATGAGAGCTTCGTAATATCAATCCAAGACCTGATTATTCCCACAAAGAACTATCTTAAATACAGCATCAAAGATCCAGGAGTACTGAGTGATGATTGTCGTATATGTGGCCGAAATCATATCATATTATCTCAGGTGGTAGTTCTTTTTTTACCTCTCACAGACCGTACGTTGAGACACGATCACGTGAGTCGGATCATCAATGCGTAACTGGCTAAGAAATAAGACTATCATGAGAAGCATGATACACCATGCTATCAATATCATCGATACGGTCTGCTAGAAAACGAGGCCAATAAATTATACAGTGATTGTAGTATTCTCACACACAGGGCAATGCAACATAATAATTCTGTTACTGTCTGCAACCGTCTACCAAAGAAAGTTTCTTGTACTGATTTTGTAGTCAATACCAGCAACATAATGACAACCTACCGGGCAACAATCGACAAATACAGGAATTATCTTTTACTTTGAACGAACTATTGCGTGTTTCAGAAGTGAAAACTCTGCCATTTGTACTTTAAGCAATTTGCGTAATACTGAAAAATCTCAGCCGATCATTCGGAGTTCAAGATTTGGAGAAGAGTATTATCACCGGCCTCCGGAATGCGGTTATCATCAGTGCTCATTAGTCAGTAGGTTAATAGGGACATGCGGAATTTTGAATCGTTTAGTTAACTGTTGAAATAGCATTATTATTTAACTGAAACCAAATTTCAGAAAGCAAAATTACTGGAAATAATCGCTCTTGACAGGTACTACACTGAAAGGTAGTTTACCTACTACTTTTGATGAACTCTTCGTGCCTTTCTGATATTTGTCCCCTCAGTATGCCTACATGACTGTCTTTACACTGTATGAAGCATTGAATGATCCTGGAGAGTACTATTATCTGCCATTGCAGTTCTTTTACTTGTGTTGGTATTCGACAAGTCTGAGATAACCGGATAAGAAATATTATATATTTTAAAGGTGTCGAAATTAAGTATTTTGAAAACATCTAGCGACAATGAAGTGCATTTTGAGGAACGTTCACGATTACCAGAGCCCAGTGACTCAAAATCTAGCGATGTTGTACTCGTCATCTAAGATTCGCATCCTGACGATCCATTAAACCGCGATGATTTTATGCGAAGAAGAAATAGTTTCCTGAAGGTCAAATATATTTCCCTTGTTAATGAATTAAACCAATATGTATTCTCAGATTATTCCTTAGAATATTTGAGACTGTAATATTTATTAGAGGAGCTTTGTGAAAAAATAACACATGAAATCGTTGTTTGAACAAATGAGTCTCTAATTGAGTGTAAAATTCACAGATTGTTTATGCTTGCGAAATTGTTCTCATACAGATGTTTTTATACGGCAGCAATGAACATACTCTATTCTTATTTTCTTTAGATATGACGATAAGAAAACTCACTGGAAGAAGAGAAAATATTTTGTTAAAAATCAATAAAATAATTAAATACTGCATTTTCATGAAGTGTAACAACTTTTTAAAAATATTTAGGTAAGAAAGTACTAGAAAATCACCGATTCGGGCATTATGTTACTTTTATACTATTCTGGCAAGCCTAGCTTCTGAGGGCGCACTTGTGTAAACTTGTTCGGCTGCTTGGTACTACATCAACGGTTCACTACCTCAAGAATGTCAGATACCGACTATTACTATTTTTGACAACGATAAATAAAAATAATTGGTTCATTAAATGTTTGATCAAAGCTGGAAACTAGGATGATTGTAAATAAACGGGAGAAGGGTGAAATATAACTTTCATATCATAGCATTACAAAATCGTAATTAGTGTTTTCTCCTTTCACGTAAAAAGCACTGGGACCTCAAAGGGACTATATAATTAGCTTCGTATATGGAATAGATATTTTATGTCGGAAAATAGGGATGGCAATATGAGTTTCTCATTTACGTTTGTCAACTTTAGTGTGCAGAGGAACAACGAAGAAGCTAAGAATTAAGAACGAGTACGGTCCATTTCATATCAGAATTCTGCTCCAAAATTCACCTGGAATATATAAGCAGCCAGGCATCCTTGATTTAGGATTATCTTTCGACAGTGACATTCATTAAACCCAGTTAGGTACCCTCGAAAATTCGTCGGCATTTGAATCTCGGTTGTTTCTGATAACGAAACTTCATCTCACATTCATGTACACTGTACACTCATGTACACTCAATGGGCTTCATTACGAACATTTCTAACAAACTTCAGAACGAAAATTGCGGATAGGATGCTGTAATACCACACTTAATAAATATTTAATACTTCATTTAAACTACATATAATAATATTTATTTTAAATATTTTTTCGTTAGAACGTTAGCAAGTAGCAATAGCCTTCTCTATGAGAGGTAAGTATTATAGGAATTTTGTTTGTATTTCTAGAATATCAATGGAAAAGAAAAGCTTAAAGAGTAACAGTATTCAGTTTTAAACCTGAAAAGCATACGAAGCTATTGTTTCCAACCAACTCCATGCCGAATTGCAAACAAGAGGAATGTGTTGTTTCACATTCACATTTAATGTGTTGTCTCTCAGAGACCGTTTGTTGGAAGTTTCAAAACCAATTTTGCAACGCATTTAACTTCACTAGGAAGTAGCATTACATGTATTTCTGCAATATTCTGCTACTACTACGAACCTTTATAGTAAAGATGATTCAGCATTTGTTGTTCTTTTTGAAATCAAAATTCCACGGCAGGGTGTTTTGCAGAAATTTGAAGGAAGCAAAAATCTGTAATAATTTGGAATGCAATACTAATTGATAATATAATAATTGCAATATCTTTAAAAAGTCATTTCCTTATTATTTTTGGTATCATATGTTGGAAACATTACAAAAATATGAAACGATTTCAAGGATAAAACAGTTTTGATACAATTAAATTACGTATTGATAATACAAACTTGGCTGACAGATACTCATTTAGGTTCATTTGTACTTCTCCCCCATACGACACAAAAATTTTTTACTGTTTACTGACAAAATTAATCGAATAAATCATGATACAGTGTTAGTTTCCTGGACGTGCGCTGCAAATATTTGAAAAGAAAAAAATAAAATGTTATAATAAACACATTTACATCAATCACTTCACAGAATTACACATACGGTGATTTCGAATACAAATGGACCCTCTGAACATCACTAAAGCATGTAGTACTCGGCAAACTGCAACTTCTTTACAACATTTATCGAAAGTTCTCTCAATGAAGAGCGTAATATTGTTTTGTGCAAACTCCGAGAACGGTCCGCATTTTTACTCTTCCCATTGCGCACGCGATTTCATCACTGGAACCCAACAAAAGCAGTCGCTAGCGGAAACATTTCGCGAAGCCGGCACATCCGCCTGCCCAGCTTCCCTCCGCGGTCGCGACTGGCTGCGTAGGACCATGGGTGGAGGTGGGGGAGCTCGAGGGCCACAGTGGATGAAGTCTGGTACACGCGTCCTTTCCCAAATCCATCAGAGTCCGCCCCGCCCCCTTCTCCGTGTGCAACGGGTACGAGATCAGCGCCTACGCGTGGGTCGGAGAGTGTGCATCCTGTCGGAAAATTAAATTCCTAGCCTCTGGAGGGGAAACGTAGGAAGGACTAGGAGTTTGCCCCCGAGGCGGTATTGAATGTCCCAACCGGAAGAAGCGTGTGCTGTAGGTTGGAAGTTTTGGCAATATTTGCAGTTAATAACACAGGACGTTGAGTTGATGGCACACCGTCATGTCGGTGCCAGGTCGCTTCCTTTATGTCGTGGTTCCGTTGTTCTCTACATTCGTCAGTATACAGTATCGGATTCCTTCTCTAAATTCATAGAATACTCTTATGAAAGGATCGAAGGATCATTATAGAGGTTTTTATTTTATAAGGCTTACGTTACAAAAGATACACAATGCATAAAAGAAGCTGTTAAGGGTTCGAAATAGCATGATATGTTTGAAAGAGCATTTGAAAACATGTAATGAAGTAAAAATGATCAACGTACAAAGGCGATATTTTTGAAACTAATTCGAAAACAAGATAACTTAGCAGTATTTACACCAGTAAATAAAAGGAATAAAAATATATTATTAAACAGTAAAAATGTTAAAAACAAACCCAGATATCACATATCTTGTTCGTAAACTAACTGAGTTGATTAATATCCTGTGCTGCACGAGCTCTTCGCGCGGTCATCCTGAACGTCAGAGAGCCGGCGTCGCTAGCCGAATTCTTAACAGCGCTCCATGAAATCACGGAAGTTAAATAATTCGTGACTTCGCGGGTTGCTGGTCGAAACTCTATATATTCTTAATCATAAATCATTTAATGTACTTGATCCTTTCGTACTAAAATGCATATACATGAATAGGGATAGAAACCAACCTGGCTCACACCGCTCTGAACTCAGATCATGTAAGAATTTAATGGTCGAACAGACCAATAACTTAAGCTTCTGCACTTAACAGTTTTCTTAATCCCACATCGAGGTCGCAATCTTTATTATGCTGTACTTTTTAATATATTCAAGAATGCCAATAAAATATAAAATTGGCACTTATTTTTCATTAGTTCTTCGATTAACGAACAAAGTTTCTAAAAATTGCAAAGGGTTTATGTATTGGTCTCACAAAAATAATGACCGATGTCACTTAAATCACCTCTAAACACCCTGCGTTCTGAGATCCAACCAGTCACCAAGTGTCTGAGTCTCAAAGTGTTCACTCAAACCACTCTTCCCCATCCAACTACGCATGCATTCAATTGATTGATTGATTGATTTTTTCGTGTTTCCGGGCGCGTCAACTGCTTTGGACATTAGTCCCGTTAGTTTAGTGCATGCTTTTTTCTCGGCAGATGGCGGTGATCTTCCCCCGGCGAGATCCGGCGCCGACCTACCGTCGGCTACTGGGGTTTCCCCCAACCAGGACTCTCCCACCAGCGGGGCACCGCCCCAGCCGGGACAAGCTTTAAGCTCCCGATCGGTCTCCCGGAATATGTGGTAGTGTAGTGCATGTTAGTGTAAGTGTGTGTGTGTAAGGGGAGAGGACAGGACAAGGAAGTGGAACGCAAGGAAGTGGAAGTGGATCGCACTCGCGCGCGATCCGTGGTCCGTTTGGTAGGGTACTGCTCCGGCATTCGCCTGGTGTTGATCGGAGAAACCACGGAAAACTACCGATCAGAGCAGCCGGCCGTTAGAATCCTCCTCCAGACAGCGACTGAATTCGACCTAGGTAATATCGAAAACCCTACCGCCGTCAGGACTCGATCCAAGGACCTCCCGGTCAGAGGCGCTGCAGTGACATCAGTCGATGCACTGAGCTACCGCTCCCGGTCATGCATTCCACCAACCCCAAACCAACTCACGCACGCCTCATCCCACCCCTGCTCTCCGCAGCCCCTTCACCCGCCAGCCGACTATCTCGTTTCTCCCACGACCTCGCAACAATGGAAGCGGGCGCTGGCTGCACGGCGGCAAGGCACGCTGCACAGCGTGGGCGCATTTCTCCGGCAAAGCACTCAGGAGGAGACTGCCACCCGAGCGCCGCGCCACGCCTTACCACGCCACACCACGCCACGCCGCTCCACGCCGCGAGATGTAGGCAAGACAAACTTCAAGAGAGAGCGGCGACGGTGGCGCTGGCGGCCTGAGCGCGCCCCTGCTGAAAATACACAGAGCCCTTGACGCGCAACCACCTCCTCCCCTCCGTTTCCGCCGTTCGTGCCGACGCGGAGGAGAACGGCGAAGTGAATAAAACATAGACAACGAGTACGCGTGGGAGGAGAATGAAAAAATAATAAAGAGGTGCCCGCAAAGACAGCGGGGTTCCGGCGCCGCCGTCACCGTCACCGTCGCCCTTTCACCGCTGCCACTGCCGCCACCGCTGGGAAGTGAAAAAAGTAAATATTATTCTTAATTACAACTCAATTCGTCATCCCCTACCCCGTGTCTGTTGTTAATAAGTTCGACTACTGCCGGTATGGCGAATGAAAAAAGTCTGAGATATATCTCTCGTATGTGCCGAACGATCGGTGATTTCCTTTTAATCTCCAGTCCGTGTACCCTTTTTTAAACGACGTGCGATTTTTATGAAGGCTTTTGTGCTGTTATCGGCGCAATTCGGAGGATTTAATAGATACGATTCTGATGACGCGGAATTACAGAGGATATTTTGCATTTGCGTTTTGCCTCCTCAATAGCTATTTCCGAAAATTCGCGGAGTGTGAGTGTTGGTGTGAATGGGAGGAGTGTGTAGTATATTTTGCAATTCGTTTTGTATCAGTCAAGAACGAGGACAATATACCAAATCGAGATGGAAAACTTTTATATATTTTTGGAGCACCGAAATTATCGATGCAGTTTCAACATTAAATTTTGTAGTATACACCCTCTCTTGAAGTTTGTCACACTTATTTTGCGACTGAATGTATCTCCGTTTTAGAATTTCGAACCCTTTTTTAGGTATTCATAACATAATATTCATGACACGAATTATATTTGTACAATTGCGTATTGAATGCTTATATTTACAACAAACGATTTTATTCTAAAAATTAATTAAAGAAATAAACTTTAATATTTTTTAAAGGAAGAGACTAACTTGATGTAACCCCAACAAAGCTTTATTTTTGGTTCAACTATGTTCTGTTCTATATCCAATCAACGTGTTCCATGAGAAAGATTTCATTGTGTTTGGGAGGTACGGTTTGTTTTCCTATGTTCGTTAACAAAATGTTTGTTTACTTAGTTGAGTTTAAAAAATGTTTCTCCACCACTACCGTTGTCAACTTTAACTACTAACAGCGGGAAAGGAGAAAGCCACTTTTAACATTACTATAACGGCAACAGACAGTACAGCAAATGACCCTTCAGAGGCACCATAGATATATAATTTACCGTCACTGGAGAGCCCTCTAATGAATTTCACGTTAATAGCTCTATAATGCGGTCGGTATATTTTCTGCTTTGGCTAATTGAGGAGGCATACTACAGCAGACAAATATATTTATTGTAAATAGTATGTTTTTGATTCTCCATTTGCCTTTAATCTAATACCCGTGTTAACATTATAGAGGATAATTGAAAATTTGGCGCTACAAAGACGCCGTACAAAACACAGACCTTGAGGACACTAGGAAAGTGACGCGCTTAGCGTTGTGACCATATGGCACTAATAGATCCGTCTGCATCTCGCAGGATGACTCGGGATAAATGATAAAAACTTCTAGGGCATGTGGAGGGGACGAAAATGACTACATTTTGCCAATGAACATACAATTGGTACTAATAGTTCCGTCCGCATCTCGCAGGATGACTCAGGATAAATGATAAAAACTTCTAGGTCAGGTGGAGGGGATGAAAATGACCACTTTTTGCCAATGAACATACAGTTGGTACTTGTTCATATCGGAGAAATATGCATTTATACAATGATATTTTCTCGTGATTTTTATACACATATGTATGGCAGGTCACCTTTTGATATAGTCAAGGAGGTGTCATGTATCTGTCGAACATCTGTGCAAACAGGGTTGTCTAAAACTCAAGGCCAAATGACACATGTATAAATACATTATATTCCGTTGTATGCAATTTCTCACTATGCGCTTATAGGCAAAAGTGGATCACTCCTTTACATGACTCTCACGTTTGCAATATTTCCTTTGGAACATCCTGTAGAACGCCGACCTCAAGTGACACAGGGTGTAACTTGTTTGATTGATTTTTTCGTGTTTTCGGGCGCGTCAAGTGCTTTGGTCATTAGTTCCGTTAGTGTAGTGCATGATTTTTTCGCGGGATAGATGGCGCTGATCTTCCCCCGCTGGATGGCGAGATCCGGCGCCGACCTACCGTCGGCTAGTGGGGTTTCCCCCTAATCAGGACTCTTCCACTAGCGGGGCACCGCCCCAGCCGGAACAAGCTCTAAGTTTCCGACCAATCTCCCGGAATATGTGCTAGCGTAGTGCATGTTAGTGTAAGAGGGTGTGTAAAGGGAGAGGATAGGACAAGGAAGAGGAAGGACAGATCGCGCGCGGTCCGTGGCTCGTTTGGTAGGGTACTACTCCGGCATTCGCCTGGTATTGAAAGGAGAAACCACGGAAAACTACCGATCAGAGCAGCCGGCTGCTAGAATTCTCCTCCAGACAGTGACTGAATTCGACCTAGCTGAAAAGCTAGTGTCGAAAATCCCGCCGCCGGGATCATCAGGCCGGCGACATCAGTTGATGCACTGAGCTACCGCTCCCGGTGTGTAACTTGTGCAAATACTATCCTGCGGCAAATGATGGGGCATGTTAATGTGTTTTATATGCCAATACATACAACAATGTGAGTAGGCAGTGTTTTGTAAGCCTCCGACTATTCGTATTGCCAGTATAATCTTCCTTTGATCATTTCCACGTTGGGAATTTCCATATTTCTTTTGAAAGAAATGGTGCCATGCATTTAAGAAGACCCACATCGCGAGTTCTACGACAATTTTGAATTCCCCTGCATATTGTATGCGTCAATTTTTTCTAATAATTTTATACAACAGTCGCTTGGCCCTGTGCAAATGCCGCCCAAACAAACAAATGAATAATTTGACAGATAAATTAACGCAAAGGCATTTTGTTTTTTTCTCGTTCGCTGACCAGCGAATTGGCACGTCCAACTGGCGCACGTCCCTGGCGACCGACAATCGAAGTGAAATCACGTGGCCTAGTAGCTCACACCCTCCCACTTTGCCATTTCAATTACCGACCTAAACTGAGTTCAAATGCGAATGTAGTACATTTTGAGGTGCAATGTACCTATTGAGACAACCTATGGACATTGCATTTCAATGGCCTCACAAAGTGTACTATTGATTATTTATTTGTATTTGAACCGTTTGCCATAGATTCTTAATAAAGAAAAGCCACATATCCTTAATAGCGGGAGGTTTCGTTTCATTAAATCGAAACAAGAATGTGCTTCAAGTTTCTCGTGTGCATCTTCAACACAATCACACACTCTCTGTAATGCAATGAAACAATAACTATACTAATAACAGGATTTCAACCTGCAACCCGGAGTTTTCAATATTTGAATCCATATAACCTAATATTGTCTAGTGTTATGATTCTAGGAGACTACATTGTGTTAGTGAAGTTATTTTGCATGTCAAGACTATTTATTAATTAATTTTACTGTTGCGTTATTGTATATTAACGCTACGAATATGACGAACATTACGGTGAGTAACATAACGAGAAGGCATTATTACTGAAAGACATTATGACTCGCCTCAACTGACACACAGACGAAATCATTATATAAAAATACCCAGCAACAGCCTGCAAAAATAATATTGCCCAGTAACTGAATTTCTAAAAGTTTGTATCAGCAATTGTTTTGAATCAATCATTTTAAATCTTACAAAATCATCACAAATAACATTTGTAACAAAGTAATATGCAAAACAACAGAGCAAAATACATTAACTCCAGAATTCATTTCAACTGAAGTATGGTTGTGCAATCTTTATGTATTTTCAATTTTGTGAACGTGCACCGAAGATGTGCCTAATCAAAAAATATTAAATTCATTTTAACAATAGGAAAAATATAATTATGACATCAAAAAATATTAAACTTATTTATGCGACCACATAAAAAAACGTATATAGATCTTTACATGATACCTTTTGATTTGTTGTTCCTAAACTTCTCACAGATTTCATTACAATCATTCTAAAGCAACACACACCCTCAGTTCACTAGCCGGCTGTAACGGCACTCACAATACCTCTCTAGTCAGCATTGCTGTTGTATCTGCAGCCACTGCCACCGGTAAGTCCACGGGTTCGAATCCCGACGGGGCCGGATTTTCGATTCTAGCTCGATAGCTAGGTCGAATTCAGTCTTGTGGAGAACTCTCGCGAACGGCTACTCCGAACGGTAGTTTTTGCGTTTTTTACTGTGTACCAGACAAATGTCGGAGCAACGCCCTAGTAAACGGGCCAAGGGGCGCGCGCGATTTTCTTTTTCTCTTACTCGTCCTCTTCCGTTCCCTTCTTTACATCCACTTACATGAAGTAAACTACCCCATGTTTCGGTAGCTATGAGCTTGTTCCGGCTGGGGCACTGTCTCCTCTACTGGATATACTTGGAGAAGGAATTCCATCGCAAAACGACGTGTAGGTCGGCGTCCGATCTAACAATACAGCGGGGAGACATCGTCACCTCCATAATACAATAACCTACATAATACATTCACTGCACTATCGGGACTACTGACCATAGCAGTTGACGTGCCTGGAAACAATAAATCAACTATACCTGTCTAGAGTAGAACGAAAAACGCTTTGGATGGTAATCGGTTCCAGGAAATCTGATATTCTACTCTAGTGCTACCATAACGCAGAAACAAAATTCACAATATTCGTGCGTCATGTAAATAATGCATGAACGGCGGACTTCACAGATTCTAATGATGACATTGGACATGAAGTTCGCGGGCAAAGTGTCTCGCCGTTCCACTGACACCCTCATAAGAGCCTTTATACATATAGTTTTAACATTTTTTTCGAACTCGTATTGAAACGGTACACCAGAGATAACGCGTAAAATATTATAGCGCTTTTAACAGGATATGCTCAACCGTTCTTCCAAAAATCACAACCCAACACAAAAATATTTACATAACTTCGAGCCCTTGAAAGCACCTGCGATTCACATTCAACAGCAACATTTAGCAAGTCGCCGAAGCACTTGCAACTTGTGGAATCGATTACTGACGTCACCAAAGCCTTGATGTATCATAAAAGACTATTGGGCTCCATTGACGCGCTTCATTTAAATGATATATTCAGAGCTATATTTGCCAGAGTTATAAAATAAACAAAACAGGTTTTCTAGTTGTAAATTTTGAATAAGCCTCAAATAAGAAAGTGCTCGAAGGATCACGGCATTGTGTGACCAGAAACCACTTGTCCCTATATCAGATTGTTCCGTATCCATCCCGGCACGTGGAGCATACCCGAACCACTCCCCCCTCGACACTCCCCCCTCGACACTCCCCCCTCGACACTCCGCCCTCGACACTCCGCCCTCGACACTCCGCCCTCGACACTCCGCCCTCGACACTCCGCCCTCGACACTCCGCCCTCGACACTCCGCCCTCGACACTCCGCCCTCGACCCTCCGCCCTCGACCCTCCGCCCTCGACACTCCGCCCTCGACACTCCCCCCTCGACACTCCGCCCTCGACACTCCGCCCTCGACACTCCGCCCTCGACACTCCGCCCTCGACACTCCGCCCTCGACACTCCGCCCTCGACACTCCGCCCTCCAACCTCGACCCTTGACCCTCCGCCAGCCTCTCTTCACCCAGACGCGACTCATCTCTGGCGACCGACCACATTCGCAGTGAGCAGAACGCAAGAGCTATACATCTTCGCGGACAAAATTCCGATCTTCAACTCGTTACCATATTTTGTAAATAAATCTCTCCCGAACGTGTGGCATGTATTCTTTGCAGTGTTGCCCAACATCAGAACGCAAGTCTAGTGCAAACTCACCCGGACAAAATATTGTTCTTTAGAAGTATCTCTAATATAGCACGCTCACGCTTTTGCGTATAGATTGATGGACAAAAGAATATTGCATGGGTGACCGATGAGCGGTTGCACGAAAGTAACGCATTGAATTGGGTTGATAACATCAATCGCGATATACCGGTATACTGCGAAATGATCGACATAAAACAGAATTTCGAGCTGTAGTAAATTCAGATACATATGAAAACATCATTAGTTATTTTCTCTTACTAATTTACTTACTAGAACGTTTAGATTACATAACATACTACAATAAAACTAATTAATTCACGACTTCTGAGGTATGGCGACCAAAAGGCAAGAGAAAAAAAGTCATATAAATAATTTTTCTTACACACCACTTATGATAAATAAATTGTCGATATTGTTTACGTTTATCTGTTGTAAAACTAAACTCACATTCCTGGTGTTGAATAATAAAACTGAAAAAATATAAAAATTTAACCTGTAGGATTAGTGAATATACGAAGATATAACGAATGCTAAAACTAAAACTCTAGTGCATTTAACAGAAGTACGTCCAAAAATGCATCACCAGAAAGCAAGTAACTTATAATCAATTGCCATTAAACAAACTAATCTAGGGAAGACAAATGAGTGTTGATTTGTGACTTTTGACGTACGTCGTCTAAAATGAAGACGCTGACAGAAATTCCCGAAAGTATATCAGCGAAAAACGGCAATTGGCATCACAAGATTTTCCGAATCCTAAAGTAAAATGAAGCAAGACGAGAGTGTCCCAACTACATAAATCATCCTACTACACAAAGGCAAGAACTACATCCGTTTACCAGCAGCGCAGCCCGGCATCCGCGAGTGAATTTTCGCCGGCCAACATACGGAATACTCCATACTGTGGAACGGTGTGGACGGCTGTAACGGCGGCGGAGCCGGTCGTTATTAGCTGGTGTTAGGAAATCGTTACCCGCCGGCGGTGGTGGCGAGGGAGGTTGCGTGGGCGGCGGCGAGGGCGGCGGCGAGGGCGGCGGCGAGGGCGGCGGCGAGGGCGGCGGCGAGGGCGGCGGCGAGGGCGGCGGCGAGAAGGGCGGCGAGAAGGGCGGCGAGGACGGCGGTGAGGGCGGCGGCAGGGCGGCGGCGAGGGCGGCGGCGAGGGCGGCGGCGAGGGCGGCGGCGAGGGCGGGGGGAGGAGGGGGCGCGGGGCAGGGTGGGGGGCGGGCTGGGGGAGGGGAAAGAGCGGGGGCTCGGGCGAGTGGGGGAACCCGAGCTGGATGGCTCGCGGGCAGCGGTGCGCGAGGCCTTGCGGAATGACCTGTGGAGGCCTGGGGGCCTAGGGGAGGTTAGGGCGGCCTGCGGGCTCCTGGAACAGGGTCTCGGGAGACGCCGAACAGCCAGTGGTTCCGCAGTGGTGAACGCGTACCGGCGAATGCCGTGGGAGTGAAAATGTGGAAAGCGCATAGAAGTATGAGAGGGATCGGTGCCTAAAATGCACAGGTGTACACGAATTTATAAATATATGTACGTATGTATTAATTCATAAATTCAAATGGTCTTACCAGAATATAAGAACTAGGAATTATGTAGCTTGTATTAATAACTGTATGCTTGCTTGCTTATATCTAAGTAGTATTTACGAATGTAATCATATCAGTATTTTACATTCATTATGTGTAGGGTAACTATATTGTGCGTTCACATATTTCCGTAGTAAACGAGAAGGGATCAACATATGCATTATATTTCAAGAGAGTATTATTGTAATTTTCACTTACGAGGCATACGCGATCATATGCATTCTTCGAGGAATGACGAGAAGTTACGAATCACGAGAAAATACGAGAAGTTGGTTGAAAGATTTTGACTTGAGAGAAATTACTGAACTAAAGAAATTTTGCTTCTTGTAATAGAGATTCAAAGAGAAGCATTTATATCATTATTCCACACTATAAATTGCTTTAAAATGGCTGTAATAATATGTATTTACCATTTTCACAAAAAGTTGTAGTTTTTCATACCAATTATTAATTTATATTTTTCGATAGGTTATTCACTTCTCAATGTATGTAAACCATTCTAATTTTAACTGTTTAAAGTTCAGGAGGTAAATGTTACACTAAATTTGATAAATTTGCTGCATTAAAAATAAATGGAAACAAGGACATGATTGAATACATATTTATCTGAAGCAGAAGACTGAATGTTATTTTTATTATCATTATCAATATTGGAATGGTAACTTCTCATATGCACACATTATTAACGGAAACTTTGCTCCGTTTCCTCATTACATTTTAATTCTTTATGCAAATAACTACTCATCGACTCAACGTTTCCCGAGCAGCCAGCTCACGTGGAGCACAAAAGGAAACAGCCCGAGAGGTGAGCAGCAGCCGCGCAGCTAGCTCCACGACGCACATAATTGCAGCGCCATCCATTCTACGCGGGACCGGGCACCTGTGAGCGTCAGCCCCGTACGTTTCACTCTCCCTCCCCACAACCAGCCGCCTCCCACTACCGATGTGTTTCCAACCCGCTCCGCTTCCGACCCGTTCCCGACCCGCTCCCGACCCGCTCCCGACCCGCTCCCGACCCGCTCCCGACCCGCTCCCGACCCGCTCCCGACCCGCTCCCGACCCGCTCCCGACCCGCTCCCGACCCGCTCCCGACCCGCTCCCGACCCGCTCCCGACCCGCTCCCGACCCGCTCCCGACCCGCTCCCGACCCGCTCCGACCCGCTCCCGACCCGCTCCGACCCGCTCCCGACCCGCTCCCGTCTCGCTCCCGACTCGCTCCCGACCCGCTCCCGACCCGCTCCCGACCCGCTCCCGACCTGCTCCCGACCCGCTCCCGACCTGCATCAAATAACACCTCTGCGTTATACGACATCACTCAGTTCGCAACGCACTCTTACGTTTCTTGCAAACACACATCGCGTCTTCTTCACCTGTCTCCACCCCACCTCGCTCCGCCCGTCCTCTCGATCCCGTTTCACGAACTCCAGTCGCTCACCCGACCTAGTTCCAACCAATTTAATCCTCAGTCAGTCATTTTATCCTTCTTTTGATTTGTTACGCTACATGCCCCCGACTCGCTTCACCATTTTGTACCACGCGCCGGCATGGCGCGTTACTCCGTCAGACAGCGAAAACTCACTCCATTTCCTTTTCACTTTATTCGTAATTCACTCCGCCACCAACCAGCCCTCCCCAACTAAAATTAACACATTTCCGTCCAACGGTGCTCCTCCGTTGCCACATATCACGGAAAACCTTATCTATTCTGTTAGCACTACATTTTTCTCGCCCAGCGCTCCCACTCAACACGCCCAACGTGTTTTCTCATTTCTGCTCCATCACTTTTCATTCCTTTGTACGTTCCGTCGAATTCGCTCATTGACTCAAAAGCATGAGAAATGTCTTGTTACATCCTCCTCTTCTTCCTGCGACACTTCACCCACAGCCACACTTTGCTTCAACCCGCACCACCGATCGTCAATTTCCCCCGTGCCATCGGTTCGCTTTCATCCCCTTCGCACCACGCAAGGCTTTGCCCAGTTACTCCGCCGCGCGTTGCGGCCTCGGTCTCCTCCATCTCCGACACACCCACCAAGTCCCCACGCCATGCTGCACCTTAGCTCCGTCCTCACTTCTTTACTTGGCGCTTACTTTGCGAGCTTCCTTACTTGCAATTTGGCAACACTGCGTTGTCTTTAGTTTAGTTTAACACTCGCATAGCAATGCCATTTCGATACCCGGAAAACATTGATGGGAGGGGGAGGTGCCAACGCCTGTAGCACGAGTACATTGCAATATATTCAAGGAAAAATGAATAAATTAAGAACGAATAGTACATGTCATTAGCAATACATTATAATTCTTTTAAACAAGATTGTGTTAAAGTATTTTCAATTTTTATGCTATGGTAAAGGCACGAGTTTTTGAACACTTTCTGGTCTTGCAGTCTTTTCCACAGGTCTTGGGTGGCAATGTACTACCTTTTCAATAAGTAAATAAATACACATTTACAATGTTTCTCCGATAACAAATCTACATACACATACAAAATAAGATTGCAGTGACTTTTTGGACAGGACTTGTATAAAACAATGCCGCAGCTTCGACAAAGCAATTACGCGTGGCGTGGGATTCGATGTTTACTTTTTATTGTCTACCACGTAGTAAAGGGAAAGTATTGTACCGCTATAGCGGCAAATGGCAATTTCGACAGAAAAACTCATATTGTGGGTATCTGATATCGAAATAGTAGATAAATCTTGCTTCTATAAGTCTCCTTTACTGACTTACGTCTGTCTCCTTTAAACGTATCGTCAGATTCCACAATGGGAGCCACTAATACAAGAAACTGGTTTACGACAAAACACCTGTCTATCCGTCTGTGGCCAATATTAGTGTCCAAACCATTCAGACGATTTCACTGAAATTGACATTCCCCATACTCACATCCGCAACTCATGGCATGCCGCTACCTGACAAACATCGTTTTTCCTGCGTCACCATTTTCTCTATTTATTACCCTGTTTTCCGTCTGGAGGAAATCCACATATTTCGCCTCAACGTGCCCTCCCTATTTCACGTATCTCCTCTCCACTTTGCTTCACTTCGCACTTCCACTCCACTCCATTTCGCTTTATCCAACATTCCGCCACACTATTCCGACCTCCAACTCAAACACACTCCATCCCGCCACCGCCTCAACCACCTCACCCGGCGCCAGCTCACCAGAGGCCGAGTGGGCCCTCACCTCTGCTCCACCGCTCCCGCCCTTTGCTCTTCCTCTTTGCCCCACATCCCGCGCCCAGCGCTCGCAGATAAACCTCGCGCCCCGCGTCGACAACTCATTCTGCGCCCGCTGGCCCGCGCTCCGCGCCACGCCACGCCGCGCCGCGCCCCGTCCCGCTCCACCTCGCCCGCTCCACCCCGCCCGCCCCCCGCCCATCCCCGCCCATCCCCGCCCATCCCCGCCCATCCCCGCCCATCCCCGCCCCGCCGCGCCCCGCTCCGCCCCGCCCCGCCCCGCCGCGCCCGCTCCGCCCGCCCCGCCCGCCGTGCCCCGCTCCGCCCCGCCCGCCCCGCCGCGCCCCGCTCCGCCCCACCCCGCCCGCTCCGCCCGCTCCGCCCGCTCCGCCCGCTCCGCCCTGCCCGCCCCGCCCGCCCCACCTCACCCTGTCCGCCCCACCCCGCCCCACCTCACCCGTCCCGCCCCGCCCAGCCCCACCCATCTCCGCCCCGCCCCGCCCCGCCCCTCCCGCCCCGCCCCGCCCGCCCGTCCGCCCCACCCGTCCCGTCCTGCCCGCCCCGCCCAGCCCGCCCATCTCCGCCCAGCGCCGCCCCGCCCCGCCCCACCATGCTACGTCGCGTCTCGAGGATTCCGCCTCTTCGTTATTGCATTTACGTGCGACTCCGAGAATAACGGCAGGCGGAGAGCGAGATACGTACGCGGCGTTCATTGTGTTTAATTGCGTGTCGAGCGACTCCAGGCCCTCGCCTCGGCGTGCGGGCTGTTACAAATTAACAAAAATCCCGTTGAAACAAGTGCGCTACAGAAAAGGCAAGATCTTCTTTGAGGTTGAAACGTGAAAAGTTCTGCGTGTTATAAATGCGTAGAGGAACTCGACTTCAATGCTTGGTTCATTTGTTGGAATCGCAGTCTCGAAATTAATTTATTCCATTGATTTTTTGTCAGCAGGATATCATTACCACAGTAAAACTGACATTTCTCTTTCACAGTCTGTAATATTTTCCTGAAAGACTTGTCGTGATATGACACATTTTACGTACATTTGTTATCCTTGAGTAGGAAAGGGAAATACATAAAGGCATAAAGATTTAACATTTTATAATGTTCAAACAGTATATGACAGTTATTTCCAATAGCGAATGAGCACTCTACATATGATATCAAATAATTAACAAATTCGTAAGTTTGATGATCAAAATTCTTTTCAAGGAATAATAATGCAATTATGAATTTCAGTATTGACAGTTATTTTCGGCCAATTATTCAGTTTTCTAATATTTATCGAACATTTCATTACTCCTCCTAACCGGATTAACTCACGTTTAATCCTTACCCGAGATTACTTCACTTTACTCCTCCATATCAGTGTCAACTCGCCACCGCGCCACACATTGCGTCCCGACGCGATATCCCAAATCCGTCACCTTGTGACGCGCCCCGCAGTTCCGTGCCTCTTCGCGACATGTTTTGTTATCCCGCGTCATTCCCGTCAATTTTCAATGTCGACTCACCCATCCCTCGACTCACCCACCCCTCGACTCACCCACCCTTCGACTCACCCACCACTCGACTCACCCACCACTCGACTCACCCACCACTCGACTCACCCACCACTCGACTCGCCAACTTTTATCACGTCCTATATTCTATTATATCCAATCCCAGTCTACCGCACCCTATTTCACCCCATCCCCCCAGCGTCACCTGCGCCTTCACGCAGCCGCCTCCGAGACCGCAGGCCATCGAATCGAAGTCTTGCAGGGCGGGGTGGGGAGGGGCGAGGAGAGGAGAGGCGGCGTGGCGCGCCGGGTCAACGCGGGCGCAGCGGGCTTGAAGCTGAAAGCGCGGGGACCGCAGTAGACTCAGGGGCACCGCGCACCGCTCGTGGCTGGCCGCTCGCCCCGCCGCCGCGGCACGGGCCCGCCTCTCATATTTAATTAGAGTGGGCGAGCTACGGAACGCGGGCGGCAGCCAGCAGGTAGAGTGCGGCCGGGGCGCACCGGGCGGACGGCTGTGCGCAGCCCTGCGCGGGAGACCGGGCCACGCGGGCGGGGTGGGGAGTAGCAGGGCGGAGAGTGGCGGCGCGGCGTGGGGCAATGGTGGAGCAAGGAGGGGAGGGGAGGGGCGGGCCAGGAGGGGCGGGGCGGGCCAGAAGGGGCGGGGCGGGCCAGAGAGGGGCGTGGCGGGCCAGGAGGGGCGGGGCGGGGCGGATCTGGCGGAATGGGGCGGAGCGGGGGGTGGTGGGGCTCGATGGGGCGGGGCGGAGCGAGCGGGTGGGAGGAGCAGGGAGGGAGGAGCGGGAAGGCGGAGCGGAGCGGGGCGGGGCGGGGTGCGGGCGGGGGGGTGGAGGGGGCGGGCGAGGAGGGGCGGGGACGAGCGGGCGGGGCGGGCGGGCGAGCGGGCGGGGCAGGGCGGGCGGAGCGGGCGGAGCGGGCGGGGCAGGGCGGGCGGGAGGCGGGGCGGAGCGGGGCGGAGCGGAGCGGGGCGGAGCGGGGCGAGCGGGGCGGAGCGGGGCGGGGCGGAGCGGAGCGGGCGGCGGAGCGAGCGGGGCGGGCGAGGCAAAGTGGGAGCGAGTGGCATTCCGCGGGCCGCAGATCTGCTCCTTGTGATACGATGGCTTTTTCTGCCTTTACAGGTTTTTGTCACGGCTTAAGTGACAAGAGTTATGAATAAAGTCGGCGATATACCACACAATTTCAACACTTTCGAAAGACTGAGTCCTGAAAGGATTTTTGGAAGACAATTGTCTGTAATTAAATTATACGTTCATTCTTCTTTCGACCCATTAATCATATCTACATTAAATTTCTTTTAAAACATCGAAGTCCTCTAATTTGTGCGGATATAAGCGAGAACATTCTTAGAGTACGTGCTTCAGAGAGATTTTTTTGAAAGTAAAAGGAATAAATCGGCGAGTAAGCGCTTCAACATTTTAATAGTAGAAATATAACTATAATACCCATCTGGAGGACTCAGAAGAAAAGTTAGCTAAATAAATAAAAGGTAGCTACATTTCCCGCGGTTGCATCAAACTACGAAATAAATGGCTTTGATATGGAAAGGTCGCGCTCTGTGCACGAAAGCAGTTGTAGCTGAGAGATTTGCCAGAGGATCTGTTCCCTATGAGATATTTAATTTCCGTGTGTTCTGTGTGAAACTGCTCATGAATCTTTACTACTTTTTATTAATAAAGATCTCATAATAAATATTACAAACTTCTAAGGTATCCAGGAGGAAATGAAATAAATTGTCAAGAAACATACGGTGGGAAGTCTCATGTGTCGAAATTGCACATATCGGCCAAGGTGGCTAAGGGCATCAACTGTCACTGCAGTGGCTCTGACAGTGAGGTTCTAGGATTCGAGTCACGGCAGTGGCAGGAGTTTCGACACCAGCTACACAAGCTATGTCGAGTTCAGCCGCTTTCCAGAAGAGAATTCTAGAAGCAGGCTACTCTCTTCAATATTTTTCCGTGGTTTCATCAATACCAGATGAATGCTGAAGCAGTACCCTAGCAAAGGGGGCACGGACCGCCCGCAATCTTTCCTTCATTTGCTTTGTCCTCCACTTGCACACTTACACTCACAAACACTCCGCTTCCACACTTGTCGGAATACCAGTCGGAAGCTTAGAGCTTGTCGCGGCTTGGGCAGTGCCTCGCTGGTGTGGAGATTTTCACCAGCTGGTGTAGGAATTTCCCGAGCCCACGTAGGTCGGCGCCGGATCTCGCCAGCCAGGGGCGGGGGGAGATTACCGTCACCTTCCGCGATGAAAACATGCGCTATCCGTGTTTGGCGTGAGTAAAGGTGTTCTATAAAGACAACTTGTCGAATATTAATGTGTATTTTTGAAGAGAATGTCCAATTTCATACGTTGTGGAGGCATTTTTTATTTAATCTGGTACCAGGGATATATAATATAGTTCGTTAGAACCGCAAAAGCAAGTTATTTCCTCTCATTTTCTTCTATTTTTGAGACTTCCATTTTGCATTTCGTCTTTGTATTATGTCCAAAGTACAGTTTAAACTCAATTGTGTAATTCCAGAAAAATTGTAATGCATATGTCTCATCCTCTCCTTTGCAAGAAATTTTGAGTGTCCTCATCGAGTTCCCTCAGATTATTTCAGTGTTCTCTTTAACAAAAGACTATGCTCATTTGAGCATTTTATTAACATGGTCAAATAGGCAGTTTTATTCCCACAAAAAGGCATGTTTTTTTCCATTCTTTACCCATAAAAACACAATGGGAGATTAATATTTTACTGCAGTTAGAAAATTAATCAACTCCTGACCTTCCAATATGTAAGGTAAATTTAAAATTACGGTGGCATTCCTTTGGACTAGAGTAACCGATCATTATAAGTTTCGTTACGTTGTTTGCATTCTAGTTAGACGTGGCGATTCTTTACCCAGATTCTATGTGTGATAGAGGGAAGAAACTGCTTTTATTCAAACGAGCCCTATTATTGCGAAAAGATCTCAAAACGATCGATGATTTCTTGAATGAAACTCCAAAGAACTGGGTTAAATTATTGAGTGGGGAAGCAGGTCTAATCGTAGAAAAACAAACGTACAATAGAAAACTATATTGAAATAATAATAAAGAAGAAAAGGAGAAGGAAGAAGGAGGAAGGAGGGAAGGAGAAGGGAAAAGAATAAAGAGAAGAAGAAGAGGAATTAGAGATTCAAGAAATACGAAAAAAACAGAAAAAAGGAACATCAGAAGAAGAGTAAAAAGTAGAAGAGAGAGAAATAAGGTAAATGGAACGAAAACATACAATGGGAGGAACAAGCAGAAAGCGAGTAAGAAGAGAAAGGAGAAAGAAAAAGAAAAAAAAGGAAAAAAGGTAAATAGGAAGAAGAATAGAAACAATACACGAAGTGAGAGGGGGCTGTCACGGAAGAGAAAGAAGGCCGGAAAGAAAGTCGTCAAGCATTGAGGGTGAAACCGCGAAGTCCGCCGCCTGCCGCTGCCCTGTCTCGATCTGTGATGGCTGCGGGCGCGGGGCGGGGGGGGGGGGGAAGGGGGGGAGCAGGGGCCGGGGGGGGGGACACCTGGGACGACGGACGCAGCAGGGCCCGTCGCGGGCAACGCAACACAGTCAGTGCGAATTGCGGTGCGCGAGAGCTGACGCATGCGACCGTTGGACTCTCACTGCATGATGGAAGATGGGGTGGCAAAGAAATCGGCGACTAACGCGTTATTAAGCCTTACTGTGCAGTGATATTTTCACTATTTATTGGTATTTCACAGTTAGTAAAAATAATTCTGACAGACTAACTAAATGAATCCAATCATATGGAATGTACGTAAGTCCAATTGTGAAATACAAAATCTTCTTCACTAACAAGTTACACATTAAAATTGCACAAATGCCATTAAAACGAATAAAGACGTTAGATTAAACAATTGAGAAATGTTTTGTAATGAGACGAATTTGTATTTGCTGTGTAACCTTTATTAATAAAAAAAGTAGTTTTATCATCGTACTGCACCCTTCCATAATTTTACCTCTCGCTTTCTGCAAATGATGGAATAGATAATTTTAAGAAAATATGACAATTTTTATGATCTTTATATCAGAAGCTACTTTCAGTTTTGAATGTGACTTTAAGTCGGGGTCAGTATTAATGTCCATCGATATTGATGCTGCACAAATTCGCATCCACCGGTTATTATAGATAGACTAGATTATAAAATAGGAAAGCAGTAGTTCTTGCACAGTCTTACAGAATGGTTGTGACATTTTGTTCTATTCGACAAACATTAAGTGGAAAATGAAAAAAAGGAATAAAAAATGCTAGTAAGAATGAATGTAATACAATATACAATATATAATATACAATATAAAATATATAATATACAATATAATATATATATATACACAATATAAAATATATAATATATAACATACAATATATAATATAATATACAGGATATTCCACCAACTGTGGGCCAACCCCATAACTTCTTAACGGTTTGCGATATCAAAATGTAGATTTTGCTCAACGATGCAGAATTGCGGGGCAAGTAATATTATGTATACACATTCTTTGAAATATTTTTTTAGTTTTTGAGAAATTTAATCTTTGATTTTTTAAATGGAATGGTACATTTTTCTCGTCAGCAATGGATAGATCATTAAAAGAGGAATCCATTGATATATCATGTGCTAGTATTTTGTTAGACATTTGTGTATCAAAATAGATTTTCTGACGTGGTTTTAAATTAAACGGGCAATACTTCCCCTTGCAACTGTCACCTTTGGGAAAGGTAGTCTTCGCGGCGCCGAGCCTGTGAAGGCCACCTTCCCCAAAGGCGACAGTTGCAAGGGTTACCAAAGGAAATAATCCTTGCAACTCATTGGGAGTATTTATATCCTTTTTTAAAATCCACTGCTGACGAGAACTATATATATTTCCATTTAAAAATTCAAAGATGATTAAATTTCTCCAAAACTAAAAATATTTGAAACAATACCTATGCGGCATATTACTATCCCCATGATTCCACATTTTTGAGAGAAAACTGTAGGTCGATACCGTGGACGGTTTTGGAGTTATGAGGTGGCCCATAGTTGGTGGGACATCCGGTATAATATAATATAATATAATATAATATAATATAATATAGAGCTAATTTAAGAAGTAAATGATACACTGCGATTACGATAAAAAGCTTACAGAAAATGCAGCAGAGTCAATTATTACGATAAAGACAGAAAAAAATAGTGCAAAGTAATGCTCTTAACGCAAAGGACTACACTGTTCTTTTTAACCTTTCTGCCACAAATGTTAATTACTCAAATTTTAACGGTCTTAAATTCGCAAAACCAAATCTTGTAGAAAAAATCCCTTATTCAGCTATTGAGTGAAAAGAGATGCTATTTTCTGTACATTACTATTAACTTTGGTTTAAAATTTCATGCCAGCCAAAATATTTCACAAAAATTCAGTCTTTTATGAAGTAAATGAACGCCTAAAAATTCAATTTTCTAATGTACATTTTAAATTACGGAATATTTACCATCCAGAGAAAGTCAGTAAAGGGTGATAAGGATAGTCACTCATTTCTGCACTCAATGCTATGTAAATGTTGGAAAAATTGATTTATCAAATTCCCAGACGTAAAGAATTGAAATACTCGATCCTGAGTGATCACACCTACGCCTTTATCCTTGTTTGCACTATTACCCCTTAACCACTTGCTAACTTACTAAATTTTCCCTTTGTCTACCGTGATATAATTTTCAGAGTTAATCTGATGTCAACAACATGCAACATAAGATTAATTTTCAAATATTACGTAATTGACATGTCGCCGGGAATTCCCAGAATTGTCAATAAAAGCACAATAATAGAGCGAAAGACGTCTTCTGTGTAAATTTCTCTAAAATTCTTTAGAAATTCATTTCGATAGAAAGTCAAAAGAAACAATCCTATCATATTTGCATTTTTCCGAAAAAAGCGTATATCCATTATTATTGTAAAACCATATTTTCAAGAAACTTGTAATAATAAGTCATAAAAGAAATGAAATATTCCCAGCTATTATCAAGCTCTATAGGCGAAATATGTGGCACCCAAATGCGCGCCTCTGTCGCACTTTCTCTCCGAAGCGTAAGTTTGGGCGGGCGCGCACCGCCACACGAGTATCCGCAGTGTCTAATCTGCATCCAGGCGTAGCCCGCGGGTAACAAGGTCCGCGGTGCAGCACCGTGTCGCGGCAACGCGTGTTGACGGGGCGGGCAGATGCGCGGACAGGGTGAGAGAGACGAAGGGGGAGGGAGGGGCGGTGGTATGGGGAAGGTCGGGGGGGGGCGAGGACAGTTCGGGGGCGAGCGGACGGGGGGGTGGGGAAGGGGGCAGTGGACGGGGAGGGGGAGGGGGAGGGGAGAGGAGGGGCAGGGGGAGGGGGGGGGAAGGGGGAGGGGGCGGAGGGCCGCCCTGCGTAACTAACCAGCCGTCCGGGGAGACTCGCGGTCGCGATCCCGTTGCGCCACATCGCACCGCGCCCGCCGTCCGCCAATTGAGTTGCCTCGGGGACGGACGGCACGGCTCGGGACGGGACGGGACGGGACGGGACGCGAAGGGACGGTGCGGCGAGGCGAGGTCAGGCGAGGTGGACGGAAATGATATCGTCGACGCCGCGGCGCCGGGTGGAAGTGTCAGCGCCCGACGGGGAGGCCTCTTAAGGCAGCGGCCACCTCGCAGATATTGCTGAACACGAAATTCCAAATTGAAAATGTCGAAGGCTATTAACGTAATTATCAGAAAAAAATATTAAAAGAATTCCGTTGAAGAATTTCCCATTCTTACAACTTAAATATTATATTTTATGTTCATTTTCGCCAATTAAATTTTATTGAAAATAAAATGTATGTATTTCATTAACTTTTCTTGAAAATTTCTAGAAAACAATTATGGTACAACTGTGGTAATAGGTTACGCGTGTAACATAAGTTTAAAATTATGGCGTCATTCCATAATTATTACACGATATGTCATCAATGAGCGAAGACATTAGACAAATAAATAAAATAAGAAAACTTGCAAGAGATACAACTAACAAGGATAAACCTTTCTACACAACCCAAGTCTACACTCCGCCTTTGAGGTAGAAGTTTTTCACATGTCAGTAGTATTTTGTAACAAATCAATTCCCAATATAATGTTCTAGATTTCTATTTCATTAATAATATTAAAAAAATATTTTTAAAAAATTTTAAAAAAAAATTTAAATACGCCCATATTAATTATTTCCAAAAAAATATGATTATATTAACTTTCATGATACGTAATACCGGTCAGGGTAATAACAATTTAATAGAAGAAAAAATCCAATTGCGTGCGATATATTATATTAGATGTCTATAATAGAACGTAACTTTCAATGCAGTCAATAAATGTGTTCATGCATGTGATATCACAATGAAGTAATTTCATTTTAAATCCTTCTATCTTAACAATTGTAACGTTCGGATGAAAATAATGGTAACTGATATTTACACATTTTGCAGAGGATTGTAATGTGCACTTCTGCACTTAGGAGTGGCATGGGCTTTAATGAACGAGCGAGTTATCGTTTTCATTTGTAGTTTCTTCTTGACGTCTCTTAGAATATAGACTGAGCTAGCCTCTCTTTTCTTCTTCTTCTTCTTCTTCTTCTTCTTCTTCTTCTTCTTCTTCTTCTTCTTCTTCAAGACCACTAGTCTTGATTTTAGAATTAAAAATAACATATCACTGTTTACTCCGTTTAAGAATCTCTACAATAGTTTCATCATACCACTGCTCGAGTGCAACTTATCTGCTGCACTAGAACTCAACAAATATTTATTTTCCATAGAACAAGTTGTTTTTACAATTTACGGGCAGTGGACCTCTTATTAACTTGTTTTCCATCGTTATTGTTACGTACTACTACTCTTCTCAGTATTATTTCATAGCAACTTATATCGGATACCTCAGAAATAACATATTCTTGTTCATGGAAAAAGAACTTACAGACAATGATGCATGTTTCCCAGTAGAACTGGCTTTCAATCGACGCTAACTGAGTAGTTTTACTATTCATATTTTAATATTACATGTTCACTGAATAGATTCAATATTATATGACTTGGACACCTCAAAAATAAGTCACCAGCAATCAACATCTGATACACTGAATTCCGTACAACTTTTGGTATGTTCATTTACGCAATCATCTCGTATTTCCCAATCTTCTCCAGCATTTGAAATATTAAAAGATCCAAGGCATTGTAGTTATGAATTTAATTTTCTCTTGATTAACAATTCTGAGAAAGCTGTAATTAATTGTTATATTGTAAATTGTATAATACATTTTCCAAAAATGAGTTTATGATCATGCACAAAATAAATGTTACTCTTTGAAGTCTGGCATTGAATCATATTTATGGCTTAGTATTATTATCATTTATGGTCAGCTGATGTCAACCTCACAGTTAAAGGATATCAAGATTGGCAATTTAGAAAAACTGAAGTTTGTGTTTCTAACTCGTTAGCAATTTAAAATATTACAGTGGCAGTGTTCTAAAATATCAGTTCCTCACTTGCAATATTTATTCATGTGTAATACTTCAAACTATACACATGGAATGTAAAATCCTAATGTTACATTTTAAGATAAATAATGGCACTATCATTTCAACTCAACTGCAAGTATCTCAATAAATTGTGTGATGTTTGATACTAATATAATTGGACCCTTGAGGCAACTACATTGACGTGATGTGTTGCGTCAAATGGGCAATTCATCAAGATATTAATCAAATTAAGTAATAATTTAATTAAACCATTTAAATATCACCCTTCAGTTATAAAGGAAGATTAATTGCAGTAAAGTGAATTATTTAAATAAATGAACACTCACTGCATGATTGCTTATTAAATCGAAAAATTCAAATAAATCAAAACCTAAATTCTATTAACTTCAAGAATGATTGTTTTCGATTTGTTTGTAATTATGAGCTTCAATAATACTATTTTTTTACGAAATATGTATTTTTATAGTATTTTTGATGAACCACTGATCCACCATCACTTTTCATCTCTAATTAAACTAAGGGAAAATCCGCAAGAACTATATATTGAAATAAATTATTAATAACTGGCATTCATCCACTTTCTCTCAACATAGTATTTCCTCCATAAGCTTGTAACGTTTAAAAGAATTTTGGGTAAGTGACATGCTAAAGTAAGCCCAACTTAGTCACATCCCGTATTAGCTCAGCCAGCAAAGATAGTATACATATAGCCAAGCAGTATAGGATAGATACGACGGAGACGCTTGTTGAGTCAGTCCATGGCGGCGAATAAGTCAATCAAACTTAGTTCCTTGGGAGGTTGGCAGCTCATAAGGAGACAAACTACAATATCCTCAACACTTCTCATTGTAATGTCAGTCCCAAGTTACGAGTGTGGGAAGTCAAAATGAGTTTGTAGGCTAGGGATCCTCCTGAAGTATGCAAGCAGAACATTTCCAACAATTTACTTTATGTTGGAGAAGTTAGAACAAATTAACACACTTGTATTCCTCGGGCATCAGATACCACCACCACCATAACCTTACCTACCACCACCGCAACAATAACCTCCACCACCGCAGCAGTAACTTCCAGCACCGCAACAATAACCACCACTATCGCCACAATCACCTCCATCTCAACAATCATTACCATTACCATTACCATTACCACCACCACCACCACCACCACCACAACAACAACAACATCACCACTACCACAAGAGTCCCCACCACCGCCTTAATCACTAAAACAAAAACACGATATTTCTAGACACACATTTACGCAAGCCTTTAAATCATGCCATCAAATGGAAACGTCTGAAACAGTGCTCCCAACTGTACCAGCATTCTTGTGTGCTCATTTCGGGCGTCTAGGAGCCCGTATGACCACTCGAGCCTCCACCGTTGTCGCTCTGGCACCCCCTTCGCCCCGTCCTCTGAACGACCTCATCTCGCAACGCCCTTACGCACCGTCGACGCCGTCGGCCCCCCCCTCTTCCCCCCATCCCCGTCGGCTGTGCCTTTCCGCTGGAGCCCCGTCTCGGCAGGGCGCCGCCCGATTCGCGGGGCCTGCTGTAACGCGATTTACGACAAAGATATCGGCGCTCGGCGACAGCGGTAATGATAATGAGTCTGCGAAGTGGCTGCCCAAGTCTTCGCTGCCGTCGTCGCCGTTGCCGCCTCCGCCCCCGCCTCCGCCCCCGCCTCCACCCCCGCTTCCACCTCCGCCGACGCGCACGACTGTGTCGTCCGCGCTGCAGCAAGCTGTCGCCGAACCAGAAGTTTACTTTTGTAGGAGGTCTAAACGCTTTGATCTTATCCGATCGCTTTTATATCGTGTTTACTTACGTGTCCCGAATATATTAAGTAGTTCATTATTACCATGGTATGTCCATCATAATAAAGCTTTCTTTTGTAGATATAAAGCCCCTTAATTACCTTAAATGCAAGAAAATGGTATTACTGAAGTCAATAAAACACCATCAATAATATGCGTATATGCTTAGAAAATATGTCAAAAAATTTAACTAGTGGTGTTTCAACAGCGCATACTTTCTCGAGTTATTTGTAATTTCTGAAATTGTCAAAAATGCAGAACAAAATCATCCCTATACCATTTTTATAAATTAACTTTGCTCTATTCAAGAAACACTTTAAAGAAAAATATTCGAGCCGTTTTTAAATTACTTTTACTTCAAATAAAAATTATACGGAAACTACTCTTATTTCTAAAAAAAGTGCAGGACCTTGTTTAAAGGTTAATTTTCTAAAACATTTATTTGAGAAGAAAATATTTATCTTTCTTTCCTTTTTTAATTGCCTTTTTCTGCAAACAAAAATTTCGGAAAACTACTCATATTTTCAAATTAAATTTATTTCAACATTCAAAACTTATAATTTATTAAGAACCGATTTTAATAGAAAAAATATCAAACTTCAATATTGTAGCCGTAAAAAGAGTGAACTTTAGTAATTTTCCAAAATTCAGATAGTTTAACGAATGTGACCAGTGACGTTTAATTACTCTTCCCGTGAAAATATAACAGAACATTTTATGCCATTTCGAGAAACTTAAGGCTACGTGGAAAGTGGCCTAAAAATAATAAATTCGTTTCAAATGAGCAAAACGTCGAGTTAAGACAGATCGATCAGGGAATGTAAATTTTAAGAAAATAGGGCGAAGGATTTACAGACGTGGGCCAATTATTATAATAATGTAAGCATTTGGTATTTTTTCCTCCTTTAGGACAAAAACCTTTTCACATCTAAATGTAAAAGTATTATTCAACCTGTTCATGCCATCTTTGGTTCATGCACTTCAGTGAAAGACGTTCGGGATATTTGAGGAAATATTTCCCTCTCTGTAATGTTTGTGTCACTGCATATCAAAGCAACTGATATTGTAACAATTGTTGACTGTGATTTGGTTGGTTTTTCTAGTTGAGATTTACGGTTCTACCCCGGAATCTGAAGCCTAGGAGTGTTTTATATTGTTTATATAACGTCTATTTATTCCAAGTTTTAGATACAATTGAGTTCTTGAAGTAGTGTCGTAAGGTGCTTCTTCTTACAAAAGATTATGGGTAAAAAAACAGATCTTTCTTCCCGTAAAAGGGTATTGACTGAATATTTATTGAAGGAAGGCAGATATTCCCAACAATATATTGGTAGGAAATTGAATCTTTCGCAATCCTCGGTTAGTAAAATCAGTTCTGCATTGAAAGCAGGTGAGTCTCTTACAGTCAAACGTAAGGGAAAATGCGGTCCCAAACTCAAAGTGAGCCCTCGTGTGCTTCGAAAACTGATTCAAATGGTCAAGGTAGATCGAAGATGCACCAGTGAGCAATCAACTAAAGATGTATGGAGTTGAAATACTTCCATCAATTGTAAGAATGCGACTTTGTGCAGCAGGACTTCATGCAAGAAGATCATTTCATTCACTAAATCACAGTTCCAACTTCATAAGACATACATGCTAATTTATTACGATTCCATACGTATCATGAAGAATTTCTATGAAGTTCTCCCAAATTTACCATAAAATTTCGTAATACCTCAAAGTATCTTGCTGTTTTCGAACTCAGGAATAAGGCTCCTGAATCAACAACATTACTTATTTCTCTATCGTCAGAATGAAAAGCAACGTGTTGATAATAAAATTTATGAAAACACAAACATTTTTAGAAAATTAACAATTTTTCCGATTTCTGTCTTGGGGTCGTAATGATAAGATTCGACGAGTGGCGGTACGGTGTACCGTAATGAGATATGCATGCTGCACCCGGTTCTCTACTTCTTGGTCGAAGCTATCAGGGAAACAATGGAACCACCAATGAGAGCGGTCAGCAAACTAATTCGATTTCGATTACTACCACAAACTCGTAGATATTCAACAGACGAAAATAATTCCAGGCACTTAGTGTTTACGATTACTCTCAGTGGCGCACTCGAGGGACGAACTTAGCAACTACAACATCCCCTTCCCCAGGAGGAGGACTGGGATGGTGCCCCGCTGGGGGAAACACCTGGATAGAGAAATCCGCGTAAACCGACGTGTATGTTGGTTTCAGATTATATCATCCAGCGAGAAAGTGATCAGCGCCACCTCCCGGAATAAAACATCCATTACACTAACGGGAGTAATGAGCATAACAGTTGACGTGCCCTAAAACGTCAATCAACCAACCCAAAGAAGCCAATGATATATATTTAAAAAGTCATTCGATATATCAGTTGTTAAAATTATAAGGATTAGTAAATAAAAATCACAGTTTATGTACATCATAAAAGAAAAATTGTTTGTAAGAAAATGTCATGTCAACTGGACACTATACACGAAGATCCTCCTCAGATAAAAATCCTGGGTACGCATCTCATTACTACTATTACAACCACAACATAAAATTAAGGCCATACGCCTGTAAGGTATGCGAGCCAATTTACATTATATTTCTCACCAAATAGCCTTACACTATTTGAACGTCTGATACGCTAAGTCATTCACACTCGGCTATCATTTCACTTGCTTGATACACTTAGCAAATGAATTCTTAATTACCCCAGCTGATATCGCCATTGTCGCCGGCGCAGGAGAGACCAGGGACGAAGCTAGAAGTGTTGTGCGCGGACGGCGCTCTAATGACGGTGGCTCGTCTCCGACAGGTAGCGCGCGTAGGCGACGAGCCGAGAAGGCGCAGACGGCGCGAAGGCCGGTCCTCACCAAGATTACTCTGACACCTCCAGCGGCAGGGCGACGGCGCTGGGGTTGTGGTGGCGGTGCCGGTGGCCGTGGTGATTGTGGTAGTGGTGGCGGTATTGAGGGTGGTAGTGATGGTGGTGGTGGCGGTGGCAGCGCGGCGATGACGGTGGCGCGGCGGCGGCAGTGTCGATGGTGGTGGTGGCGGTGGCAGCGGCTGTGGCGGTGGCGGTGGCGGTGGCGGTGGTGGCGGTGGTGGCGGTGGCAGTGGCGGTGGCGGTGGCGGTGGCGGTGGCGGTGGCGGTGGCGGTGGCGGTGGCGGTGGTGGTGGCGGTGGCGGTGGCGGTGGCGGTGGCGGTGGCGGTGGCGGTGGCGGTGGCGGTGGCGGTGGCGGGGCGGGGAGCGGGTGGGCGGGTGGGGTGGCGGCGGCGGCGGCGGTGGAGGTAGAGGTGGCAGTGGTGGCGGTGGTGGTGGCGGTGGCGGTGGCGGTGGCGGTGGCGGTGGCGGTGGCGGTGGCGGTGGCGGTGGCGGTGGCGGTGGCGGTGGCGGTGGAGCTGGAGCTGGAGCTGGAGCTGGAGGTGGCGGCGGCGGCGGCGGTGGGGTAGAGGTGGCAGTGGTGGCGGTGGGGGGGGGGTGGGGCGGCGGCGGTGGCGGCGGCGGCGGGGAAGGCGGCTGTGGTGGCAATGGCGGCGGCACCGAGACAGCGACCGGCGGCAAATGCAAATGCAATTGGAACTGCACTAATGGCCCGTAATTAGGTTCGTTTACGACGCTCTGACGTTGTCGCTTTCCGCTATGGAACCGCTGGTTCCACTCCACTCGTTTGCGTGTCGTAAACGTTTCGCAGAAGTTGCGGTAGGACGTGTTACCTGAACTAGTAATGTTTCATTACCATCACGGCAGAAAGACGGTTGGATCCTGGTAATGTCAAGACAAATTCTGGTTATCAGAAACAGATTCTCTCTTAAGCTTGTATTCACCACTGTTTTGTAAACACGTGTTGGCTGTTGTACGTTATTTTTTTTCAGACCGAAATTAGAGAAGCTAGGGAAAAAATATGGTCACGAATTAAATCGCCAAAGAAGTGAAGTTACCTGCGTTGAAGAATTCAACTATTAGTTGATGAGAAGTAACGATACCAACCATTCCTAACAAGTACCTTTAAAATACTATTTTGATTTTCCGTGGTGAAAGTGAAAACTTCTAGCTAAAGAAGTGATCTATGGACTATTAAAACTAATAAGTCAAGTTTATTTATTCAAAGATCAAAGATATCAACAGTATGTAGTAGTGTACCTGCACACATTCATGTGCATTACAAAGCAGTCTCAACATATTTGGTTGGTACGAGCGCCATCTATCGGGGTGACTGCAGTACTGCGGTTGTATGCAGCACCAGCGTCTCCCTGTGAGCATGTGGCTTGCATGTTCAAATTCTGAATTTATATCGTGGGAACCTTTGGAAAAACGCAGAGATAAATCGCGTCTTTGTGCATCATTCAAATCAATAAGAGGGGATCGTCCGTGGGGTGAAGTACGGGCAAGACTATCAAAACCAACTTACGTCGCGCGGAAGGATCATGGTTTCAAAATTCGGCAAAGAAAACCGAGAACAGATGTAGGTAAATTCTCATTTGTTAACAGAACGATAAAAAAATTGGAACAAATTACCTGCAGCAGTGCTGGAGACTTTCCTCCAGAATGTCAAAAATGTTTAAATTAGACTACGTAAATATGCTTAATAGATTAATTTTGTAAAATTGTATTTAGTAACATGTAAATATTTTAATATTGTTTGAGGTTTGTTTTGTGTATTTTTCGTAATTCCTTACAAAACGCTACCACCAGAAGTATTCCATGTATTCCTAAGTAGCAAAAGAAATATTTAATTCTATTCTAATCCGCCTCCATAGCTCTTCCACAGCCCTTTGTCCACTCGAGATGCAGTGGCCTGAATCAGCCTCCCCTTTCTTCCTTCACCGACAGTTGACGAGGCGCGTTGTGCGCAGCATCTGGTACGTGGTGTTGAGGCGTGCAGGCCAGGCCAGGCTGGCCAGGCCGAGGGGATATCCTTTATATCAAACGATGTTTGTCATATTGTTCATCCAGTGGTCTTATGCAGTGGAGTGTGGAGGGAAAGGTGGGTGCATTTTTGCGAGTTGTGGTTTCCCGCGCGTAGCCAAGGCACAGCAGGTGAATGGCCCACGTATGATTGTATCAGGTGGTAAACTATGCCTTTGAAGGCGAAATATGTATATTTTCTTTATTTCATAGTTTATTTGTTTTAAAAACAATTGTTGGTCTTCAAGAAAATGTATACTTGAGCATGTGGTTACTAATGTTTCCTGCTGTCTCGTCATGTGGTTGCTGGTTGTTGTTAGTAAGAAAAGGCTCGTAGCGCAATATACGTATCTTTAATTATTTATTTCGTTTTACGATTATTATAAATTATTTAATATCATAATAAATATTCATTTAATATAGTAATAAATTTATAAATAACTTATAATATACCGTGTGGCCCACCTAAGATGTTCCCTTCAATTTTCTCCTGAACCGTTGCAGATTCTGAGATGCGGTTTTCACTAAAACTACTATATGCAAGGGGCACATATGGTCATGCATAATATTATTCTATTGCATTTCTCACTGCAGAGATATTGACCCAACTTCGATTTTTTAAATGGAACCCTATAGATTTTTTTAGCTCATCATAAGCGTGAAGAGACGAGCTCATTAATATGCATATCGCCATATGTTACATAACAAAATTTTCGAGAAATTAAGTTTTAAAGACGCACGTCGACTGCTGATTTCCGTAATCTGAACGAGAAATTACCGGTGATATGCGGCGAGGCCATTCCCATCCGTTGCGTCGACCCTGCGGTAAATGTGGTGATGCAATGTGCAAAGGAGCTCACAAAAACCTGCGATTTGCTCTTTACGACTACACCCTCTCAGATCTGGAGACAATGTATTCACCCATAGCCATGTTCTGAGCAAATCTGTACGTCACAAGGTACTATTTTTTAATTAATGAAATATTACAAGATCATACGTCTTGATACATTTCTCCCACATATGCTGGACGGATTTTATCAATTCTTGCATTTGTTTCTTCACGCTCGGTGATAAGTCAGGGTCCAGGTTTAAAAGCTCATCTTCTATATTACTCTCTTCATTTCTAGGATGTGGTTTCTCATTCCGTGGGCGACCTTGTCCATTTTCATTGTCTCTGCATTTGATACACCGCCATTTTGATTTTCCCTCACGCGATTTCGCCCTATGGGTACTTTCCAAAATTGAGCACGAACCGTAATGATACAGACTTTGGCATTCATTGCATCTTAAACTTTCTTCTTGTATTTCTTCTTCACATAGATTGCACGTATCCATGTTTGTGATGATAAAAAACGTATTAATAACGTACGTAGTATAATAATAATAATAATAATAATAATAATAATAATAATAATAATAATAATAATAATGTGTGTAGTCGAATACAGTTTTCGTATTGGTGCACTGGACTGAGCAAGAATTCGAATCATGGAACGAAAAACCAGAAAACTGCTCCCAATGCATCATGTCGCCCACCCTCGAACAGATGTATACATAGACTTTATGTGTCACGTGAGAGACGAGGAAGAGGCCTCAGACAAAATGAAGCCTCTTGGCAAAATGCATTATGGGGATGGGAAATTATGTATTCTCCCAATAGGATGACCCACTAATGAGGTACGTCATGAAATCTGACCGAAGAATGGGAAACAGAGGCATTGAAAGTGTAGCAAGGAGCATTACGAAGAAAACTATGCAAGACACCCAGAATAACAGACATTGGACTTATGATGCTACTGAACATAAAATATGAGACAAAAATTTTTAAAGATATCGTGGACATACAAACACTCCATGTTCAGTATCGAAAAAGAATGGAAAAGGTCCAGAACAATAAAGATCAATAATCTATGTGACTTAAAAGGGAAAAAATGAAGCCAGAATGGGAAGCAGTGTTAATAGCTGCGTGTGTTAAGATCAAGCGTTGAGAACAGGAAATTATGATAAAACGGGTCTCAAAATTTCCCAAGATGATAAATGCCGCATTTGCCAGTAACAAGTAGAAACCATTGATCATATCGTCTTAGCTTGTTCAATTCTAGGAAAGACCGAATACTTGAAAAGACACGACTTGGTTCACTCCCAAGAATTGGGAAGTGGAAGACTTTTTCATTTGGAACAGTCCACATTTTGCGTAAAATATTCTACACCGAGAATCTCTAGATCGGCTGCTTAGGGAGCTGGTTTCAACCTGAAATAGATTTCATAATGCACAACATAATACTTTTAGGCATGACAAAGAGGAATAATAATATTAATAATATTATAAATAATATAAAAACTATAATAAGAATTATGTTTTTATACGATTTTTGCATTCGATAAAATGTTAAGTGTAGAGAAGATCACGAAAACAGTCTTATACTTTGGATGTTTCACAAAAATTGCATATAGAATTCTGTAGTTATATATCTATGTTGTTTACACTGTGAATATATGGATTGAATTATACAAACTAAATGCAACAGCCAATGTGCATCCCTAAACGTAACTTACGTTACGTTCGCTACGTTACATTCAGGGATGTATATTGGCTGTCGTATTTAGTTTATAGTTTATTTTGTAGTTATTTTTCAGCAATTACATTAAGAATTTTATTTCAAATAAATCCTACAACATGTCTACTTATACTTCCATACATCAATCATATCATATTCACGTAAGATTATATTTGATAATGTCGACATGCCATTTCAGCTGGCTCGCGAAGAGAGTTAAGGTTTTTTTTTTGCATTGATATTATCTTCGCCGGAAGGCAACACATGATAAGGAGATAGATGTGCTGTCACTGCTCGCTTAATATTAGGGCTATCACGGAGTTTAAAATGGTAAGTAGACACGTAGGAACCTCCCTTTAAGTTTTCTTCATTTTTCTGTATCTATTTATCTCTTACCTTCCCCTTCCCCCTCGCTAGCACGTTAGCAACGGTAAGTAAATAAGTAATGATTCAGAACTTAATGCGTTTTAGTACGTAAATAACGATGTCCTACAAACCCATGTCATCCCAATTGTCAATATGTCAATGTTTAGCATATTTCTGGAGTCGGTGGTAGAAGTTAATTTTTCACTAACAGACGCGATTTAGAAACAAGAAGAAGATAGAATTCTTCTCGTGATCTTTAATTCATTGCCGCGTTGGGTAAGCAATTTCATAATAAAGTGCTTTATAAAACAATCCAATTGACAGGTGACTGTGAGCAGATATTTCGCGACACCACGTTTCGTGTGACAAATGATGTGTCCGTGGATGGAACAACGAACGTGGCGTTTACATCCATGCAAATCGACTCTCTGCAAATTCTTCCGGCGACACAGATTTTATGCTAGGTAGACTCTCGTCAATACCGAGTGTACTTCTTGCCTTGTGGAGCTGTGCTAGTGCAGCACGGACGTTTAATATTTATGCGTTTTGAAAATAATTCTTCACTAAAGATGAAAGGGAATATTCATTTCGAGGTTGAGTGGAACTCGGTCTAAAGAGAGAGAGAGCGGGAGAGAGAGAGAGAGAGAGAGAGAGGAGAGAGAGAGGGAGAGAACACGGAGGGAGGGAAGGAAGGACAAGGAGGGAGAAGGGGGGATAGGGCGAGGGGGAAGGGGAAGGTAAGAGATAAATAGATACAGAAAAATGAAGAAAACATAAAGGGAGGTTCCTACGTGTCTACTTGACAGTCGCTTCACATTACTGAAGCAGGAGTGAGAGGCCTCGTTATTATGAAGAGGGCACTGAATTGCTACATCTCAAGAAAACCTCTCTCGAGAGAGTTTACGCAGTGATGAACACGTCGTGAGGAACGGAATAAGGGAAATGAGTGTATTATTCAAGCAGTTGGCTCAGACGAGGCCGAGAAAGAAAGAAACATGCACATCTTTTGGTTTCATTTTCTTCTTTCGCGGTTTAGTATTTGCAATGTTTGCCAGAGAAGCGTTTAATCCAGCAATATGGCTACCGTAGCGGCATTGTACATCCGTTTTTGGAAAATGTTACAAGACATTAAAACAGTTCTTGGGAAAATATATCTTTTGCGCAAAAAGTTTAAAGTTATATGCAGGAAACATATCAGAAATTGTGAATAATGACGTTTTGAAGAAAATATTTAGTGTTCTTGTCTGTTTGCAAATTGTTTTCTTCTGAGTTATTTCAGATATTGTTAGTACCAATAGCGTTTTAATTCCTTAATATGTAGATATCGAAATATATTTAGTATTTGCGCAATGTAGTAATATTATTGAGTGTAGATCAGATATAGTAATATATACATTTATTTTTAATTCACATGAATCCTCTCCGAACAAAACTGATTTGTGATTATTCACAAAATTTTAATGAAATTAAAACTACTTTTCTTCGAGTGACTAAGTTTCACAGATTGGTTGTTAATGGTCAAAGGAATAAAATATAAAACAACTTTCTGGATCAAAAGGGGAATTTGCAAATATTCCAAAGTATAAAGGATTCTACATTTATTGATGGACATTTGGATCATTACAGGACATTTGTGAATCGGCCATCAAAGAGGAGTTGCTTATAATTTCCATTTATTTTATATTGAACGTATTAAATTCGAATCACTGTCAATTCATTTAATTGTAAAATTAAAATTTTATTGAAGAAATTGTAAAGCAGACAATATTGAATATTTGTAACGAGTTTTCCGTGAAAATAAATAATTGTACAAAATATCAATTTCTTGATCTGACATGGAAAATCAAACAAGAGAGGAACTTTTATTTCAATGAATTTTTCCTTTTTTTAAATCATATACATCATATGAGAACCTATGTTGTTAAACCGTTAAAATTTTGTATAAAAGTATTTCTGAATAATCTTCTCAGATTTAAGCATATATCGAACAAATGCAGCAGAAAATTACAGCGTGAAATTCGACGCCACTGTAAACATGTATATTAGATCCCAACACACGGGAAAGAATCTCCTCTTCGCAACGAAAGAAAAAAGATCATACCTAAACAGCTCCAGCGAGGAAGAAAAAAGGGAAGGTGGAGAAAGAAAGTAGGTATCGACCAACCGATGAATTCAGTCCAAAGCGAATCGACCGGAAAATGGTCTCCAATGCTTCCAGAAGAATAGTTGGGGAACCTCAAGCTTGCCGCTGTACGCCGCAAATACCGGAAGCGTGATTGTGGTGGGAGGAAGGGGGCATGGGGGAGGTGGAGGGACAAAGGCAAGACCGTGCAATCCAATTTTATCGTCATGCGATACACTAGATCTGTTTAATGAAAGGTGCAAAATCACGTTTTCCTTTTCAATTGGAGTAAAATGTGATACGTTAGGTAGTGAAAAGTACAGTTTAAAATTAAATATTCAAACTAGCGTACCTATGCGAGAGCTCTCGCATGCTAAACCCCACCATCTTCCTTATTTTTCCATTTCCATATTAAATTTGTATTATATATTTTTTCTTCAAGACCTTATCCTCCGTCACTTGTTCTATATGTTCCCTTGTAATTGACAACAATAAAATACATCTTTGACAACACAAACTTCTTATTTAACGTTATTACCGGGCAGAGAGGTATATTCGTGTAATTCAATCGCGTAGAATATCAAGTAATTAGGTTAAATTCACATGCAGTTGCAGATTCCACAGGCTCTGAACAGGTGGGGTAGAATCGAAAAGCGTCGAACCGGCAAAAATGTAATAGAATGTTCAAGAAGATCTTATCCTGTAGACTACGGTATGATGAAGGTTTCTTTGAGACGGCCTCAAAATTTTAATTTTCAAGGCCCTAAAAGCTTCGCTTAGGAGTTATTTAACGACATGCATTGAAAAATACGTCCGAGTGGTGCGGGTTGCAGCTGGCATGAATATTTAGATGCGTTTTTTTAAACAAATCCTTCATATTTTTAAAGTCAAAGTGCAATTTCGCCACGTCTCAGTGAAATTCTTTCTTTAGAGACTTTATTTATAAAGATTAGTTGGTTGAGAGAGCAGCAAAAGGTATGTATAATACTAAAATAATATTCGAGACGATGCGTATGAAGTTTTCAGGTAAACAAAAAAAATATCGTGACCGACACAGCTCTTCAGAATAGTAATAAAACTTGAAGGTGAGTTTTAAAGTGTGATGAATTGGAAGAATAATTCAAATTATCTACTTTGTTGAATTTATTTCCATGATTTCTAAAGATAGTTTCGTAGTCAGTTGAATACATTTTCCTTTTTCTAAGTTTTTACCATTGTTTTATAATCCTTTAGTTGGGAAAGCAGCTAGTAAATTCAGTAATTAATTTTTGAAGAAATGAAATGAGGAACATTGTAGTTTGAAACTGATAATATCATTAAGAATTGTACAAAACAACATAAAATTTATGTCATCTTCAGAATTTTGAATGTTTGTGCGTTGCCAATGCTAGCAAAGCAAATAACGTACACGAGAGAGAGACTGAACGCATTTTAAGGTGTTTCACAATGCATGTTTATTTGGAATATATAGAATCCCTCATAAAATCGTCTACGCCTGCGTTACAATTTTTAGTAATCCCATCGGAAGCAATTCTTCTGAACGATAATAATAATAATATATTATTATTATTATTATTATTATTATTATTATTATTTACAAAGTTTTTTTACATATACAATCCCTATCGATCTCAACAATATTGCGTCTTGTACGACGTAACGTGTTTATGTCATTATAAAAACTTATCCTACCGTCTTCGCTAATAGTGCCACGAGAGCTTTGGCGTTTGAAGACTGGGCGCACGCGGCAACTGCCGTGGGAAAGATTAAGGGACTCTGAATCGAATAGTTATACGTCTTTTAATGACGCATGACATTTGCATTCCTAGGAACGTATTGTTACAATGACTACAACTGCTGTAACTTTCTTCCGTTTCGTTTTGATTTCTTAGTCTTCCTTATATATTTTCATATTTTATGCTGTTTTTTATTTGACTAATTTATATGGGTATATCACCAGTGCAAAAGGCAAATGACATCTCAAAATTTGTCATTTTGCATAAGAACAGTTTTGTTCTGTTCTCTTCTGTTTGTTTGCTTTTGTTCCATTTATTTTTCGAAGACAACGCGTTACACATTATATACCGAGTGGCTTGTGAAATACGGAACTTTGTATACTTTTTAAGTATACACATTAAAAAAAAACACATTCCCTCACTTACCTAAAAATGATTTATTATATTTGATCACTTTTTTGTTATCGACGAAATTTTATTTTATTAACTCTCTCATGCTGTTTAAATTACGATTTACCTCGTTTCTCCTCAATGAAAGTCGCCTATTAAAATAAATCTCCATTAAAAGCGCCTACCCTGACAGGTATGAAATCATATGTTGAATGACCGATTCGATTAGCTACTTCGTGTGCCAAGGTTTTATTTTAAAATAACAACAACTATTTCCAACTACACCCTTCTATTATTAACACTCATCAGCTCAGATAAGACATGCAGGTTGTTTCTCTGAGACACAATTACGCGGAAATTGTGAACAGAAATACTTTTGGCGTTTCCAGAACTTTTCATCTCTTTCATCTACGTACACAGCTCAATCTATGCCATGACTATCATCTTCGTGTCCTTGTATTTGAGATAAATTTGCGTCATCCTATTCTTGGCCTTTTATAATCCTGTCTCATCAAGAAATACCATATCCACATTTGAATTAAGCAATTAGCATTGACCTATTCCATCATTATCGATTTCATACCCGATATCGTACCACATACTACTCTAATCATATTCCTCAAACTCTTTTCGTCAATACTTATGTCACCATCGTTTAAACCCTCGATTCTGTCTCCATTTGTGATTTCAGTTGCACGTTCTCACCCCGCCTCACCCCTTCTAAGCTCTGTTCTTTTTACGGCTTCTGGTTCAGAAATTTTCCGCCTTATTATATTTACCTCACTGCCCATGATTCTACTAGATCTGCCGCTTTGCCTTCAATTCTACTTCCTCCCCTCCTCCCCCCAGCGTCACCCCCATCTCACCCTTCACTTCCCGACTGCCCGCTCTTGTTCGGCTCCATCCCCGCCCGCGCATTCACCTCCGCTTGCTTTCCCCCTCCCCTCCCCATCCCTCTCCCGCCGGCCTCCTCCCACGCCGCAGCTCGCGCCTCGAGCCCCTGGAAGATGAACTGGCAAATTGGTGCCCCGTCTCCCGAGAGGCTGATGCTTACGATGATGGTGATGATAAAGGGGTTCATTTCACAAGGCCCTCATAGCCACTTTTAATCCCGCCTTCAAATTCTTTTCTCGGCTCCCGTCTTCTCCCTCCCCCTCCTGCTTCCTTCATTCCTCACATCTGCGTACGACCTGGAACTTTATTGAACTCACCCCGCCCCGCACCCTCCTCCCCTCCCCATCCAACGCTGGAGATCGAGCACGCGTTTTTTTTCTTTTCTTTTTTTTTCGAGACACCCACCCGCGCTGCACCCACGGCGCCGCCGCCCGGAGGAGCTTCGACTAACACTGCTGGCCTCTCCGGGCGTCCATTCGCCACGCACCCGCCCTCCTCGGCGCCTCCGCCAACAACGTCACCGACGCCTCTCAGTGTCGCCCCATTACTACCTCCGTTCTCTGCGCCGTCCTCACTACTGTCCTCGCCGCCGTCGCCGCCGCCTGCCGCACTCAACCGCCGCTGCTTTCATGAATATAGATTAAAGCAGCAGAAGAGTTATGAGGTCACCACCGGCGGTTAGGATGTGACTCGTAGTGACTTAAGGCCGCCCGTTGAAAAGGAGCGGCGCCGCGGGTCCCCTCTTCGTGTCCCCGGTCGCCTAGTCGTGTTGACACGGACACAATGGGGCGTTGGTATGGGGGCGATGGTGGTGGTGGTGGTGGTAATAGTAGTAGTGGTGATGTAGTGGTGATGTGGTGGTGTGTGAGGTAGTATTGGTGGTGGTAGTGGTGCTGGTAATGGTTGTGGAACTAGAGTGGACGGCGATGGCGATGGCTGTTGTAATAGTTGGTGTTGACATCAGAGACCACAGCGACAGCAGCAGCGAAAGTGATTGAGGCAGTACGGACGATACGGGAGTGATGGTCGGGGCGGCGTCGGGGGCGGCGTCGGGGGAGGCGTCGGGGCGGCGTCGGGGGCGGCGTCGGGGGCGGCGTCGGGGGCGGCGTCGGGGGCGGCGTCGGGGCGGCGTCGGGGGCGGCGTCGGGGGCGGCGTCGGGGGCGGCGGCGGGGGCGGCGTCGGGGCGGCGTCGGGGCGGCGTCGGGGCGGCGTCGGGGGCGGCGTCGGGGGCGGCGTCGGCGGCGGCGTCGGGGGCGGCGTCGGGGCGGCGTCGGGGCGGCGTCGGGGGCGGCGTCGGGGGCGCGTCGGGGCGGCGTCGGGGCGGCGTCGGGGCGGCGTCGGGGCGGCGTCGGGGGCGGCGTCGGGGCGGCGTCGGGGCGGCGTCGGGGCGGCGTCGGGGGCGCGCGCGACGGGGGCGGCGTCGGGGGCGGCGTCGGGGCGGCGTCGGGGGCGGCGTCGGGGGGGGGGGGGGGCGGGGGGGCGGGGGGGGGCTTTGTGGGCGTGCGGGCGGTGGCGGGCGGGCTGTGAGAGGTGTCCCTAATTATCGGGAGCTGCGTGGGCGCCGGCGTGCAGTGCGGTGGGGGACGCATAGGTGGCTGCTTGTGCTCGGGACAACGGAAAGAAGCTGGCTGCGACGGCGGGTGGCGCCTCTTGAAAATAATCGCGCGCCCCCTTTCAACCGGTCCTCTCCAGAGCGGCGCTCGGTGGCCAGGCGCGCCACCGCCCACGCCGAAGGAGGAACTTTGTCCGCGTTGGATGAGGGCGCAGGGCAAGGGTGATTTTGAAGGGATGAAACGGACGTGCACTCATACATTGAATATACTCTCTTCAGAGGTCAAACTTCGATTCAATGAAGCTTATTGTCCTTAAGCACTAACACCAAGAGTTGATTAGGTTAGGAGTGGCTAATATCAACAATTACAAACGAAAGAAATTACAAGAATTTACAAATACACATTACAATAATGTAAATAAAAAACACTGTGCAATCTGACGATGAAAAATTTATCGTACACTATAGGGAAGTAAATTTAACATTTTCCATTTAAAATCAGACGGGGAGGAGTTTCGCATTAGGAAATATCCAATCTATTCAGCTCCAGTATTTATTTACTGCTTCAGAAAAAAACACAGGTTCAGAAGAAAAATGAGAAGAAATATGTAAGGGGTGGGAGTATTGGAAGTAGTAGTAGTAGTAATAATAATAATAATAATAATAATAATAATAATAATAATAATACACAACTAATAAATTTACGATTACCTGACGCATCAAAATAACGTGGATATCTGGCTAAAAAAATAATTTCACGGTAGATTTTTTACACCTTTACCTTTGGAGAACATTGACAAGAAAAGGCTCAGTAGAATGGATTTCTATTCTTCAATCCAGACAAGGGTGTTAAAACCAGAGCATATGAAGCATATAAAGTAATTCACTAGACTAGATCAAACGATGCGACGTCCAAGAGGGTGATCAAACTTCTTACAAGTAGAATACAGGGATAGTAATCAGCAATGTTCGAGTTCTAATTCTGTTGGAGAGTGTAATCATCACTGATCGAACACTGGAAGCAAATAGATGAGATATTTTTCTATATGATAAAATATCTTTAAGAACTTACATCATTGATGCTGTGGTCTCTACAGATGGCAGGCTTGTTACAACTGTTGTGAGAAGAAAAGAAAATACCAACAACTGGTTATTGAATTCAATGATACGTATGGATCGAGTGCAGAGGTGGTGGTGTCAGCAAATGAATTGGTCAACGACAAATTGCAAGATACCGCAAAGGAAATTAAAACTTGAGAAGCATTTGCTGATAATTCAGAAAGCTCATCATTATTTTTTTAAATTCAAGTAGTATATTATTTAGTGTAGGGATCACAGAATTTTGAAACTGTGCAGAGAATTCCCTTCTCCACATAGCACGTCATACAGAGTTTCAACTGTTTTTTTACGTAAAATAAATAAAATAAAGATAAAATAAAAGCTGCATTATTCGGAACAGCAACAAATCCGTAAATCCTTAATCCTGAATTGACGGATAGAAAACACTAGCCTTATTCTTTTTTCACTTTACGTGCAAACCACTGTTGCCTTGAGTGATTTTGAGAACCCGGCATCAGCGTAAATGCAGAGAAAATTGTAAATAATAATAAACTGCGAATAGTCGAAGAAAAACAAGAAGGATGTCCCGGTCCCGCTAGTTTACGACATCCCAAATAAAAGGAGTAAAAAAAATTCTAAAATGTCAACCTCTGGCAAATGAGATAAAGGAAATGTGGAGCGACGTGGAAATGCTGACGATTGTATCAATGATTCTAGGTGCCACTGGTAAAATTCCTAAGTTCCTGCATTTTTCCCTCGCTGAACTGGAACTGAAGAAGGGGTCTATCCAGCTGCAGAAGATTGTAATACTAGATACATGTAACATCGTGTGGAGGTTTCTGAACATTGATGGTTGATCCAGTGGATGCACGAGTGGAAACAAGTTAAAATGTTATAGTGATAATAATAATTAGTAGTAGTAGTAGTATTATAATAATAGTAATTATTATTATTATTATTATTATTATTATTATTATTATATGAAACAGATGCCTATACTCCGATAGAGATATCGCGACAGGATATTGCGGACTTATGACGGACTCAATGACGGACAAAAGATAATTATGGATGGCCAAAGCTCTTCATGGAAGTCATGCACATGAGATAAGCCAAGAACATGTTGATATGAAAGCATCGAACTTCTGGCTTATATCAGGACAGATCTTTCCCGAAACTGAAGGGTTTATGTTGGCTATTCAGGATCAAGTTATTCCAACGCGTAACTATTTGAAGAAAATTGTTAGAGATGACAATGTGCAGAATGCGTTATGTCGTTATAGTTGTCCAACAGTGGAATCAATTCAACATGTTACCTCGGGTTGTACACATTTCATGGGCACCGAGTATAAACAACATGATTCAATGGCAAAAATTTTACATCAGGCTTTGACTCAGAAATGTCTTCTGACTTAAGATATCGTACTTTACGTACCAACCTGTGGGTGTTCTGGAGAACGAAGAGTGGCGCTTGTATTGGGATAGAACTATCTTAACAGACCAGACAGTGATTCACAACAGACCGGATTTGGTTGTGATTAACAAGTGTGAGAAACGTGTCATGCTTATTGATGTTTCTGTCCCAAATACGGCAACATCTTGTTGAACCCTTGAAAAACATTGGAATATGAAACGAGTCAACATTATCCCGATAATTGTTTCAAGCACCGGAGTCATCCCTAGGAGTCTGATGTGGGTCCTTAAGCAACTGGGTGTGAATGAAGACCTGTACAAACTCATGCAGAAGGCAGTTGTTATTTCAACAAGAATAGTGCGGAAATTCACGGGAAATAATTTATTATAAATTCTTTTTTTAAATAGATGTATTGTACTTTGATTTTTTATATCTGTACAATAATTCATTCAAATATACCAATAAAATGAGAAAATAAAAGGATAATAATAATAATAATAATAATAATAATAATGAAGAAGAAGAAGAAGAAGAAGAAGAAGGAGGAGGAGGAGGAGGAGGAGGAGGAGGAGGAGGAGGAGGAGGAGGAGGAGGAGGAAAAGAAGAAGAAGAAAAATAATAATGTTCCCCTTTAAAATAGCAATTGTTCTGTTAACAGAAAGAAGGTAAACTAACTGGCGATGGAGGAGGCAAAGAAAACATCCACATGCACCTACAGTAGTATCTATAAATCCACTGTAAGCTAAAGAACTGCTCTTGTGGAGCAACATTCGCGTTTACGATTCATTTTACGTATATTTCCTTGCTCACCTCACTCAGACATACTGCCTTCCGCTCGAATTCATTTTAGGGAATGGGCAATTCAGCTCTGGGGCTAGGGCTTCTCCGCGTATTCGCGATATTACCGGAGACATATGCTCTAGACCTAGAAATGGTAAGCGCAGCGAGCAGTCCACTTAACATATAGCTTTAGGGAAAGAAAGCGGTACAAATGAAATAACCCATTTCCCAGCTTGTCTCTCAATCCCTTTTTTTTTTGTATGTTAATCTTTTCTCGGTTTCTGTTGTTTTTTTATTCGTTGCACAGAGCACTTCTGATTACACTATGCTGCGTTCTATAACTTTTAGAATGAATTTCATTACTGAAAGGTGATTCTAAAAGTATTTTCCATTCTCATTTTAAATCTGATTTCAGTTTTTCTGTAGTAGAGGTATTGCATAAATCGCGTTTGAAATATTAACTAAAATCGCATTTTTTAACAGGGAAAAGTACTTTTTCGATTAAAAATTAATTAGGTGTGCGGTAACGTTTATTTTAGGCCAGTCTGTTATCCCCCAATGCTTCTCTTTGGCTGGGTTGTCCCATGGAATTTTTGTGTAGCCGGACATGGAGTATGTAACATTTTAACTACATTCAAATCCTCAAAAATTGCCCAATAACATGTTTCGTAGTCTACTAATTTTAGCAAAGCTTTGAGACTTCCATAAAATTCCTTAATAAATGCTGAATGAGCAACAGGTATTGAGGCAAACTAATTTTCATTATATATAAGTACTTTTGATGCAACGTGTTGATTACAAACAACATACACGACTTACATCGTAAGTGACATTAAAGAAATTAATTAAACCCTCAATATCACACCAAAAACATCAGACTGCCTTCCTCGTTCAAGAATTTTAGTAATTTCTTTTTTCTGATTCTGTGCCAAGACACAGTTTCTTCATGTAGTAGATTTTTTTGTTTTTAGTCTTGACCCAAACAATTCAGCGGCATCATTTGTCAGATTCAAATCACGAATTAAAACAAGTTCATTTTCACTGAATAATTTTTGTACAGAATCTATTTCTAGCTTTATTAATTAGTATTATTGCATTCATTTGCTGAGCTTCACTCAATAACCTATGGCGCATTTTCAAGGTTGGTGGGTGGAGTTAGATTAGGAGAGATTCGCAATGCGGAAGTGGCCGTAAGACGGAAGGATATTATAAATTTTATTCTGTTCCTTTGTTTGTTTTGGAATTATGATCTTGAACATTAACCATATCAATCGTGTCATGATTTTGTGGCTCCCTCCAAACCATTGGAATTGTAAAGTTCATTGATTTTTCATAGTTTGAGACTCTCAACATATGTTCAGTTCTTATTGTCTTGATTACCCAGTCCAGTGATGAAATATGCACAATTGTCATTCTCCACGAAACTATTAATCCCATGCCCTTGCTTAACAATTGTATAACTGCTACAAAATCGAAGAGCAAGTTTGGGTTATTAAACACGCGTGAACTAATTTATTAAGAAACTGCAGTTTATCTAATAGCACACGTGTGGCTAACTACCCCCACTTACAAAAATAAAATTTATTTTTCTCTCAATGTAATTTTTTTCCCGAAAATTTATTCTATAGAAATGAGCTCGCACGATTTGCAAAATGTGCTAGAAAATCACTAAAAGTAGATCTGAAATCAGTCCAAAAAGATGGTATAGGAAAACCGAAAATTTGATGATCATGGAAAATCATCTTGCATAAGTATTACTATTATTATTATTATTATTATTATTATTATTATTATCATCATCATTATTATTACTATTATTATTGAGGAATTCTAAACTCTACTGCATTGGAAATAAAAAATAGTGAAAAAGTCGCTCTAAGAATAAGTAGTCTGATGTAAATGCGCTTATAAATCGAAATTATTCAGTAGGCACAATTTTTGTATACTGACTGTTAGTTTAATTATTATTTTCACTTAGTATGAATGACTGATAATTATAATTTTTCACTGATCATCTCCTTTTTTCCTATTTTGTTTTTTGTGGTTACTTTTGTTCCTTGGATCTCTACTTTAATCGCCCGTAATGATTAGTCTCCTAATTTCCTTAGTCGCTCAACGTCTATGATCCTCTTAACTCCGAAGGTTCCTTTTATCCCTATCTTAGTTAACTTCATTTCTCCCACCTCCAAGGGAGAAATGGTGCTCCGCTAATTTCATTTATATGCTGCAGCCTACTCAGCTCATATAGTCCCCGCACAGCTTTCTAAGTCAAGCTACTAGATTCCGTTCTCTTGAAGATTTTTTAGCCTGAAACATCCGGAGTCATTTTAAAAGTTTGAAATAGCTAATCCCATTAACACTATTTCTCTTCTATTCTACACTTTGCTCATATTCTACTTTTTGCTTTTCCCCTGCCTATTTATTCCCCTTTACTACATAGCTTCACTGTGGATTTCATTACTCCTTATATTTTCTTTCGAAACATTCATGTGGATTTAATCATTATTGTTGCTGTTCAATCTTCAATGATTGATATAAAACGGACGGCCAGAAATGTTTATTACAAAATAAAGGATCACTCTAAATCAAACGTAAAATTCTCAAGCTCTCTAAAATTCAAAACTCTAAATGCGTCGTAAAACTGATCCATTGTACTGAAAGATCTCGCCGGGAAATCCAAGGGTGAATCGATATGTTACTGCTGGAAAAATCACGTTATCAGGAATGAGACTAGTTTGTGTCACGTACTGCGTCAACTGCTTTAGTCATTAATTTTTCAAGTGTATAGCATGGTAAGTCGCAAAAGGTGGTGACGTTTCTGTTAGACTACGTCGGAATTATTAAATACTAACATTACAAACACAATTTGGTTGGTTGGTTGGTGATTCCGGGCGCGCCGAAAGCTTAGGTCATTAGTCCTAAGTGTAGTGCATGTTTTTTCCTCGGGGGTGGCGGTGATCTTCCCCCGCTGGATGACGAGATCCGGCGCCGACCTATCGTCGGCTAGTGGGGTTTCATCCTAACCAGGACTCTCCCATCAGCGGGGCACCACCCCAGCTGGGACAAGTTCTAAACTCCCGACCGGTCTCCCGGAATATGTGCTAGTGTAGTGCATGTTCGTGTGAGTGTGTAAGGGGAGAGGATAGGACAAGGAAGGGGAAGGGCAGATCGCGCGCGGTCCGTGGCCCGTTTGGTAGGGTACTGCTCCGACATTCACCTGGTGTTGATCGGAGAAACCACGGAAAACTACCGATCAGAGCAGCCGGCAACAAGAATTCTCCTTCAGACAGCGGCTGAATGCGACCTAGCTGACAAGTTAATGTCGAAAATCCTGCCGCCATCAGGACTCGAACCTAGGACCCCGGTCAGAGGCGCTGCAGTGACACCAGTTGATGCACTGAGCTACTGCTCCCAGTTACTGAGACAAACTCTTTCGTTGAAAGATAATTGGAAATGAAGTGCATGTGTTCGGCTTTGTTTTCCCTACTTTATCAGTAATCTCATCGATAACAACAACTTTCTCCGCAACTGAAAAAAATAAAGGATATCTAACCTGAATGGCAGTACATCTGAAATGGCAGTACAAGTGAGGATGTTATTACACATTCGGGCATGAAGAGGTCCAAAAATTGCCTATCTGCAAAACACGACCTACGCGTTCAACATGACGAGACATGCTCGCTACCAAACATACGGAGTCTGTTACACATGCTTTGCATAGTGACCCTGTTAAGGTTCGTGATCCGCCTGGAAGCGAAGATAACCGAAGGTTTGCCCTGGCGTGACCTGCGCTCCGGAGCCTAGTTTTGCGAACGATAGGCTGAATGCGCTGAAACAGGGGGGCGTAGGGCTGAATGAGCTGCCAGTCGGCTCGAGTGGTGGTCTCAGCAAGAGCAAATCTAGTGGGCGTGGTGATAGCAAGGGTCGAAAGGCGGCAGAGGTGGCTTAGGGATGACAGTCGCCAACAGAGGCGGTGGCGTTAATGGAGCAGCAGCGACGATGGCGACGACTATTAGGGGAGATAATTGCATCGGAGAGGAACAAAATGGGATAAGCTTACGAACAGTGTGCCCGACCATTACAAACATTGCACTTATCTATCTGAGAAGGCAGCGATTGAACTCAAGTAAAAATGGAACTAAGAATAGGATGATGACACCTCCATGGTTTATAGTATTGATTTATAGTTCTTCGTTATTCAGAGGAGTAAAAAAGATAAGCAACTGAGGCTAAACCAACATGTCACCATCGAAAGAAACGAAATATGGAAAAGGAAAGATGTACTGAGATACTGGATTTCAAAGTTGTAATACAAAATGAAAAAAATAGAATATAATAATGGTATCTACGTATAAGACAACCCATGTTGCATATTCGTTGAAATCTCTGATTTTTCGAAAATTGCAAAAGTGCAATTGTTTGGGGCATGTTGCTACAACTACAACATTGAAGAATGAGATTTTTTCCTCAATGAAATCTGTTCTTCAAAGGGAGGTTTTGAAATAACGTCATGTACGATTTTTTTTAATATGAGTAATTTTCGCGCAATTTCTACGGTCTATCCTAAAAAGCAGCTCTTTTTTTAAAAATATCATGTATATTTCTTTTAAATAAATGAGTATCTTTTGTGTAATTTGTGCTTTAAATTATTACAATTTATAAAAAACATTTTCTCGAAAAACGCTCCAATTTAAAGAAAATGCACGGTTACAAGAAGGTAAAAAATAATGGGACGGGTGTCATTTTCATTGATACCCCTGAATTTTCGAAATTTGCCAATTAAGAAAAATTGCGAGAATGTATAAGCTGTTGTAGAATAATTGGAAATTTCATTTCCAACTATCTTTACATTCTTGGTACGTTAACACTGTAGTATATATTACAGAATAATATAGCTGTATTTGTGAAAAGCGTATATTAAAAAGATTCAATTTATGGAGTGTTCTACATAAGTACTTTTTTTTGTGTTCTTGAGCAGTGTGAGTGGTACTATTTGGAAAATTATTTTGTGTAGTTTTTCCATTACAATTTTTGCTGCTAGGCGCCACTATTAGTAATTGTTCTGATATTATTATTATTACTATTATTATTATTACTATATTATTATTACTATTATTATTATTGTTTTATTATTATTATTATTATTATTATTATTATTATTATTATGAAAACTGAACTTAAAAAGCTTGAAATGTTCGTAAATGGATCAAGTTGTGACTGCACCATATTCACCTCAAGCCTTCCGCCGCCCTTAGCAACGGGTCCGGAGCAGGCGCAGGTGTTGCGTGGGCGTTGGTGGCGTAGCGGTCAATGACGGCACGTTCGCCCGCGGGGGCGGAGGTTCCAAGTCGCAGTTGCGGCTTGATTGGCCGCGCAGCAATAATGACGTCGGCGGTCAGCGCAAGAGCAGCACAGGACGGGCGGCGTTGATAACGGCGATACCAGCGGCGCTGGCGGCAACGGGGGCGGTGACGGTGGCAGAGACACGTCACGTCCGACAAGGGTGGAGAGATCGGAAGAGAGAAGGACGGGGCGAAAGAAGCGCACGAAGTCAAGGTAGAGGTAGGGATATTGGGGAAGACGTGAATGGGGTAATGTGTGGAGTGTGAGAGGGACGAGCATAGACCAGCATAGCGGGCGGAAAAGAGACGAGTTGAACACGATGAAAGATGATGGAACACGACGAAAGAAATTCTGGGAAGAATGTTACTGAGACGAGAAAAAGAAAATACGCAAGGCGTAAACATATCGAGAAGAGAGGTTTAAGGAAAAAAAGGCGAAAGTTTTGGAATGCACAAAAAGGTAGGAAGCGAAAAGATGAGGGATAGAGAACGAGATACCGAACAGTGCGACACAATGACTCAAAGAGAATTAGAAAAACAGATGTAAGAGAGGAAATGGGAGGATATGGAGGGGGAGGAGACAGGGCTGAAAATGGGAAGAGACGGAGATGGAGAGTGGTAGGACACGAAGGTGGAGAGGGGTAGGACACGGAAACGGCGATGGGGAGATGACGGGAAGGGGGACGTAAAAGCAAGGCGGGCAGGGGATGTTGAGGAATCAAAGGAGAAAGGAGGAATCAGAGAGGACCGAAGGACGAGAAGATGTGAAAGGGAAGAAAGGAAAGCAAAGGGAGGAGAAGGGAAGGAATGGCGAGATCAAGGGGGCACACTGGAAACAGTCGGGGACTGAGAGGGGGCGTGGCGGGTGAGCGGCTGGGGTACGTCGCACCTCCTGCGCGGACGCAGTGCTTGGTGAGCCGGGTCGCGCGCATTTCCATACAGCGCGACGAAAACACTCTGCTGCAGCGGCGGCGGCGGCGGCGGCGGCGGCAACACGCGCGCATGAATGGGGCTTGATTGATAGGCGCCGGGGCGCGCGGGTCGGCGGCAATGGGAGCGGCAGAGACAGGGGCGGGGGCGGGGGCAGGGCTGGGGCAGAGACGCGGCGCACCTTGCGGTGGGTAATTACGGTCAGGTATTGTGCGACGCGCCAACGCCTCCCGCCCCGCCCCGCCTCGCCCCCTCGCCGTGCGCGCACCTCGCAGCGCTTCCACCTCCCGCCTGCGGATAAACGCTTCCAGCCGGAGCAAAATACACTCGTGTTGTTGACGGAAGTCATCGCCAAGTGTCGATCTACTACCGAGGGCATTCATTGAATTATGTTAAGGAAGAATGTGTCTCAGAGAAGGATCATTAGGTCAGAGAGATGAAAAACGAACAAGTCGGTTGATGAATATGTTCGCATATATAGGGAGTTTATATATAAACGAGTCGGTTCGATGAATATGCATATATGAGTATAGGACATTCATCAAAACAATCCCGATGTCTATTCAGCGACTTTATCAGGTAGGTAATGCGGTTCGCGTCCCGGCCGATTTTGGACGCTAGCTAGATTGAATTCATTCGCTTTCTGCAGCAGAATTCTAGCTACTGGACGGTAGTTTCTGGATAAATATACATTTAATACGTTGTGGGTGATGTTGCTGACCTTTACTTAGCGAGAAAACATAAAATGGTCTTAGACTGTTTAGAAAATACAAGATTGTGTAGTTATTTGTTGTAAAAGGAAAGTTCGCAAGACCTCCAACACAGAAATTGTCACTCCTACTCATACATAAACTCTGTAGTTGACTAAGCTAGATTATATCTATTGATCAAAAATGTGTCACAGAGTCAAAATATTACACATAACAGCTTCGAATGAGTACTTGCAACTATTGCACATCCCAAACACAATTTACGATATTCTAGTAAGTTATTTGGTTATATTTTGGTTCTCATTCTCAATACATTCTTATTTGAACAGTAAGTTTGATATGTGACTAAGATAGTCATGAGAAAGTGAAAGTCTGCAATCCAAAATTTATAGTATTTATGACGCGTATAAAAGTACTCAGATCAAATATGCGATTCAAAATTCAAAAGATTGGATTCTGAATCTCAGAATTTTCTACACAAACCATGACATATGTATTTTTATATTCGCATAAAACGAGGGAGTTTATCTATCTCAACGAGTGAGTAAAATTAAACTTATAAGACATCTGAAACGCGTGAGGTTGAACGTGGAACATTTTTTTACTGTAATGTCTGTCACACTACCATGAAAAAACAATTGTCGCACTAACATGGTCAACGAGGATTGATCTGTGTTTCTAAAACCATAAAGAGTAGAGATGAAACTATAATGGTTCGTAATGGAAACATTTTGCAACGATCATAGACAAAACTGTTTATATTTCTTAAACGAAATGATTATTTCTTCCACGTTCACGAATTTCCTTTATCTACGACGTAATGTATTGCAAAAGGAACTAATCTTGAGGTATGAATTTGATGTTATTGGGTCGGTAGTACGAATTCGCCGACCAACTATCGGTGTACCCCATGCCTACGCCTAGTTAAATTCCTAAGCTTGGGGATAAGAGCGACATAAGGCGAACATGACGTATTCTCTTCACCGTAACTAGCATTATCCGTCTGCTTGAACTTTTCTTCGTCACACACCTATAGAAACTGGGATGATTTTAAAGGAAAGCTACAACTCTATTTTTGCCTTGATCGGGAATCGAACCCGGGACCACAGCACGGGAAAGTAGTACGCGGCCCATGGGTCAACATGCTAACTAATCTTGTTCGTAAAAAAAATTGCATGTACTTAACGTAAAATTACCTCTCTTCGTCCTCATCCGCTTCACTATAGAAACCCTTAGAGACGATCATTTGCTCGTAAAATGTGACATTCTTCTCCAAAGCAGCATGGGAGGGGGGAAGAAGCCTGCACAATAGATTCGTTCTCTGCATGCGAATTCAATAAGTTTTTTAAATTTATTTAACGTAAAAAAACAGTTAAAACTGTGTATGACGTGCTATGGGGAAAAGTGAATTGTGTGCACATTTTCAATATTCTGTGATCCCTACACTAATTCATATACTACTTAAATTTTGAAAAAAAAGCTCCCATGTAAAAAAATCTATTTTCAAGGATAAAAGGCAATAAGTTTTGGCTCTTATCCATGTTGTCCTTCGGAATAATACTTCCTGCCGCGACAACATGGAAACGATAATTTGAATAACTATTTCTCACTGAATTCAGGAAGACGTGCACAGAAAATGAAGTTACATTTATGTCCAGCAGCAAAACAAGGGGCCATCTCAGCATTTGCTCAATGGATCAGGGAAACTGGACGAAAAACCTGATCGAGATGGGGGTCATTGACCCGGAGGCTGCAATACAATACTTGTTACAGGTTGTTTATACACATTTATACTTTTCTTGTGATGCTCAGTATAGTATCTAATTGTATAGAAACAGTTATGCAGCGGAAACGATTTCACTTGGGATTCAAACTTTTGTATCGAATTTAATCGTTTAATGTCATCTGGCAAAGTGTAAAATAATGTACATGTATTGTATGTGATTTTTTGTAATGAGCTGTTGATACTGTCAACTGATGAATATGATTTCTACGTTGAGTGTTATAGTAATAGACATCGGCATTTTCTGAAAATATATTCCCGCCCTTAAGCAAGTCATTTTTGACAAAAGCCACTGATTCGTAAATAATTCGTAGTTAAAGGATCGATTTCACCCAACATTTATGCGGCTCAACCGTCGATTTCAGGTGGCGTCTCGATCGCCGTCCCCAAGATCTCGCGCATTTCCCTGCTCCGCATTTTCCTTTCCACACCTTCCACCTCGTCCGTCTCGTGTGCACCAAAGGAAATTCCCTCTCACGGACCTTCCGGCACCTCGTAGACGCCAACCAACCAACATCGAGACTCGCGGCAGTTCTCTCTTTGCCTCCATCGGGCTACGGCCATTGCTCTGTCGTTAGGTGGACACGATTAAATTAAAGTGGAAGAGGTCTAGCGTCCAAGTACGAACCGCGCCCGGGCGGCGCCATGAACCGGAGAAGAATGTATCGAAAGGAGAGAAAAAAACAGAAAAGAAAGAAAGAGGGTGATAAAAGAAGTGACATTGTGCCCTCGATTCTCGGGATCGAAGGGTGTAAGGGCGTAGTTGGCCGCTCGGAGAGAATAAACGCATTTCATTGCTGGTTTGCCGATACTATAAAACGCGTTTCAATCTCTAAAACGGAACACTGACAATCGTACATAGCGAATGAAAAACGAGATAGCGTGCGAGAACCATCGAGGTGAAAGTGCATTCTATTTTCTTCTTCGCGCACAGCCCTCTCCCCTCCCACTCCCGCTCCTCGCACGAATCGAAGAGACTTCTTCCGCGCGGGAAATGTGCAGAAGTTTTGGAATGAGAGAGAAGAGAAAGCACCTGTTCCCGAGGGGCCGATGCATTACCGAAATTGTACGCGCTGACGATTGTTTTGTCAGCATGCTGGTCGAGGATACTGGATTTTATGCCGCACGAGTAAGGAATGGGAGTACATGTATTGACGAAATTTGGACCATGTTGGGTATAAATGGAGAAAGGACATATGTTTTCTCATCTCCAGAAAACAGGAACGTCATATATCATTGTAGAGTATAGAGCATGTAAGTGTAATAGTAAGAGCTTATAGGTGCTCATGGGTAAATTATCTGTCGATAACATTTAGGAATGTAAATAATAATATTTTACATAACTAACTTATTTAGAAAGAAAAACCTTATCGATAAAACTAAAATGTAGATATCTAAAGACTTTCAGTATGTTTCATTATATTCATCTTCATACTTATTTACTAATGTTCTTTCACCCCAAAAACAGTATATTCATTGTTTGTTAACCAAAGAAAGTACTACCAATGTTTTATGTTTTCCAAGTTTCCCAATACATTTGAAAAAAAAAAAAAGTAAATTAACGGAATATTTAGTGAATATTTTGAGCGTGCATACAAAACATGTAGTTTAAGAAAATGAAGTAGTTGTTCTTTCTCTTTTTACTACTATTCTCTTATTTTCTGTTCGTATTAAGGTAAATATACTAAAAGTGTTTTGAATGTTTATTCGTTAAATGAAAACAATTAGGATTGTAGAATTCTGTGAAAAACATTTGTCTAATAATTACATTTTACAAATAATGATTTCCACGGTAAAGATGTCCTTCTAGTGTTTTGTTACTTTCTGAGGCAACACGTTTCAAACTGTATACACATGTGATTGATTTGTTAATTAGCAAGCAGAGACATTGAAATTCGAAGCTTAGTAGCAGTATAGATTTTTGCATATACCCTTAATACACGTGCATCCAATCAACCAAATTTCTAGGAATGCTTGCTCTCCTTTTCCTGCGGCTAAAACCACAACTTTGGCAACGTGTAATTGTATTCATTAAAAACACTCAGTAATCGCAGCGAACCGGAAAAGATGATTTCATCAATACCACCTAGTTATGAAAACGGCATGTGCATTTCGTTTTCTTAACCGCTAAAGAAAACAAAGGACAAATACCACATTGCTGTCATTATTATTATATTATTATTCTTTATAATTTTGTCCTCTTCGTTGTCATGCGATATTTGAAATGCGTCCATTGAGAAGCAACACACAAAGGAAGAAAGCGAATGAAAACTCCGCATTTTATCTGGAAAAAGATGAATCTCCCGTTACCAGAAAAGGGCAGGAAAAGAACGGCAGCGGACACTTAAGGTCGCGGAGCGGTCGCGTGGGCGGGATCAGGGGTGGGGTGGGGTGGGGTAGGAGTGGAGATGGGGTGGCGGCGAAGCCCCAGCACCGAATGCGAAAAGGAGGCGAGGAGGAGGTACCGCGAGTTCTGAAAGCAGCTGACACTGCGGCGCTATCTTCTAACACACGCCGGCGTCTTCGGAGCCTGCTGGAAGAGAACGAAGAAATAAGCCGGAGAATAAAAAGAACTTGCGGAAGTGGAAGAAGCAATACGAAGGCAGAATAAAAGTGGAGCGGGCAGGGAAAAGGTCGATGAGACGTGACATTTAGAGCGGATGGAAAGGCAACGCAGATAAGGGGGAGGGGCAAGAAGAGGAAAATGGAAGTGAGATGGGGCTTAAGTGGGGAGGTGACAGAGGAATGGGCGGAGTGGATAGAAGAATAGGGAAGCGTGCATGCAGATGAAAGAGATGGAAGGATCGACGTATAGGGAATGAAGTGGAGTTGTTGGTGACGAGTGAGTAACGAATAGGTAAAAAAGACAAGTGGAGGCGCGAGCCACAGAATAGCCTCCAAATAAAAATTCAGAAGTAAACACTCACTTGGCGCAACGGAGGTTACGACGCGTCACGTTGACAACTCACATTGGCATTCGACGCGACGCCACAATTATAAAATTAGCCAATATCTTCGTCAGACTGAACTTAAAACGCAGAGAACTTCATCTTCCTTCGTGCTCATCTCCTGTTTATTTATTTATTTATTTATTTAGTCAAAAACAGTCGAAAACTGTATGTGACGTATGGGGGAGAAAATCATCTGCGCACGCTTTCTTGAGTTTCAGAATCCCTTCCCAACAATTTAACTATTAATAGTTTAAAGATGAAATAATAATAATAATAATAATAATAATAACAAATTTAAAAAAGCGAGGGATTAACATTTCAAATACTAGATATTTTCGTTGCCAAATTATACAAAACTTATTTTTAACGGTAAAGGAACAAACATATTTGATATTTCTGTATTGTTAACAAAATAGAAACTCACCCTAAGCTCTACTACCACTACAAGCAAAAGGAAAGTTCAACAAAACGTGCGCATAGTGAAGCTACATTTACGTCCAGAAGTAAATCAAGAGGCCATCTCAGCATTTGCTCAATGGATCAGGGAAACTAGACAAAAACCCGATCGAGATGGGGGTCATTGACCCTGTTCTTTACGAGTACAATTTTGTATTACTTCTCTAGACTCCTTTTCACTTCCTCGTGTTTTTAACTGACTGTCCATCCATCTTCTCCTAATCGTCAAACTCCACTAAATACTCTCATCAATTTTTCTCACATTTTATTCACCAGCCATTTGGCAAAGGGAATTTCCTATGATTACCATGCAAGCGCCTAGAACAGAATGTATGTATGTAGGTATTTGATATTTTGTGTCAATTGTCCGACTTTGCCTGCTAGCTAACGGTGTTCCCCATGCCTGGGCCTAGTTTAATTCCCCCATCTGGAGGGTAAGAGATACATGTAGCGAACATGACGTACTCTCTTCACCGTAAGAGGCAAACTTGGCCTGTCTGAGCTTTAATTCGTCTCACATGTCCAGAAAAGGAAAAGATTTTAAAGGAAAGCTACAACAATTTTTTGCCCTAACCGGGAATCGAACCCGGGATCACACCATCGAAAACTAATACGCCGAATACGAACCACCTTTAGGCGGGAAAAGAATGACATTGAAAAAAAAGATGAAGCAAAAAGACCAGATCACGCTATGGAACGCTCAAAGTTCCTGGTAAAAGAACGACTTGAAGAGATATTTATTATAATTGATGAAACAAAGTAAGTTCGTTTATTGTGCACGTATTGAGAATCGTGTTTTATTTAAACAATGATAATCCTCTTGTGTTAAATCTGATTAGCATTTCCTAAGATTATCAAAGGAATCGTTTAGAAATAGCAAGAAATTGCCGGGAAGAAAATTAACCAAGAAATTTAATATCATTTTTACCGGCATTTTTCAGTCGTTGTGTAGTTATAAAATATAGACACAATTAGTTGAAACATGGGTAATAGAACATATTTTTTAGATATAATAAATAAATGAGAAAACAAAATTAAAGTTTCTTTATGAAGCTAGTTTATATATGACAGTAACAATCGCTTTCAACACATATATGAGATTTTCTTCTTCCTGGGTAAATAAGAATTAAAATCTTCCCAAAACATACTCAACTGCCGGTAAATAGATTTTAAACGAATTCTTAAAAACTTGAAACTTAAACTCTGTGGACAAGAAAGAAACATGAAACAGAAAGATAGATCAAGAAAGATGTAGTACCAGAGGAAACACGGACAATAATAGTTTAATTAAAGAAATATCATTTTTAAAAGTAAATGTAGGTACTTGGAAAATTACTAGTGGAACCATAATCCCAGGACGTGATACATGTATGTGCAAAATTGAACACACTGAACATTAATTGAAGTAGGTAAGTTAAAGTAGATAAAGTTGCTCGTCCTTTATTTATATTATTAAAAAGATAAATGTAGGTTTTCTCATAAAAGACAAGAAGTCAATAACTATTTTAATTTAAAAAACTCATTAATATTTGTGGAACATTTTTTTATTCTTGAAGAACACCCTTAATTTTTTGAAGAATAAAAAACGTTAAAGAAATATCAATGAACTTTTTGTGTTAACTTAATCGCTACTGACAAATACGCACTATGTATTAACAAACAAATCCATCTTCATTATACTTTCAGTTGAACATCTGACTGTAAAATACTTTGTCAGCGCTCTTGCACTTCTTTCGTGTCCAATAGTTGCATGGCTTGTCTATCTGAAGATTTTTTTCTTGGCATTTCCCTCTGCAATTCAGCGTTATTTTAAAGCTTTTTTCTCCTTGGGACACCGTTCCACCCATCCACCTCTATTCCGTTCGTGGGGCGCTGCCGCCATTTTTCCTTTTCTTTGCCGACAGCCTTTCGGCTACGAGGCTGCGGGCTGCCTTCGACGTGAAACAAAGTGAGGCCTCCTATGAATGTTGTTTTGTAGACGTGAAAAAAATCACAAAGCAGGCAAACGCTTTCTGCTCAGAATAGCTTTACAGAGCGCCGATGTGGTGATCGGAAACCAAGAAACCGTTTCTAAACGCATTGGATTTACAAGATTTTTCACCGTGCTTTCTCCGTCCTGCGAATCGTTGGATATGAGGATATCGTGAAGTTTGTGCCAATTCGAGATTGTGTGAAAGCATTACACAGAAGCTGCGGCGATTTGCTGCTTTCTTTCGTTACTTTTGCTACTGCTTACGTTTGTTAATATTTTTTCAATATGCATGTTTCGGTATATTTTCTTTTGCGGTTTACGTTAACAAGCATTGTTATATTGCACATTTTGTAATTGATATAGCAGCTATAATGTACTCTTTACTTACAAATGCAGAAATCATTCACAAAAGTTTTAGGAAGTATTCGGCGAGAAAAGTTTCACTAAAATGCTGATAATATTGATTTAATTTGTGTGCAGTGTTCTGAAGAATAGAGCACGTAAAATTTATGCAAATATTATGCGAGTTGTTTGGATTATTTGCACTAAAGGCTAAATGGAAAACAATCTTATTTGCGAAAAAAGCATAACAAGCCTACGCTGGCATTATGTTCGCAGAAAATCACAGATCTTGCGCCCCCACATGGTGTTTCGCACGTATGTGCTCCAGGTTTAAGAAAATTATATTAACGAAATATAAATTAACAGCCTTTTGCCATTCGAAAGCCTTACTTTAATGTGGTGAAAAGCAATGTAATAAGGACAAGTTAATATTATTGTAAAGTTGATGAGTAATGCATTTTATCAAGCTTGATATCATTAAGCATTTCGTGAAGACTCTAATCTAAGATGGCAATTATTTGATAAAGGTTCACTATTTCAGTTTCTGTCAGAGGCCAGTCTTAGAAAAGTCATTTTATAGGATCAAAAATTAGAGATCTGATAAAACAATAACACTTCAAAAATTTAATGTGTCCAAGATAAACAACATTTTTCGGTATCAATGATCCTCACTCCCTCAAAATATTGACATCAATTTTTGCAACATTACAACTCTTTCTAAAATATGTATAAGAAAAACCTTGAAGCACATGACACACTAGTATATCTGAACACCATGTCCATACTGTAGTCCACATTGACTTGCAATCCCGTGTATTACACATGAAACCTAGTCTGCACTGACTAAGATGCACATTGCCATAGGATCTCTACGTTATACGAGTAGTTATATTGTGCATGTAAGTACGACCCTGATTCATATTATCGCCTTTGAAACAGTTTTGCAGAAGAATCTATGTTTTCAGTCATGGTACCTGGCCATATGAGCCGTTCAGAGCAAGTCACAGCAAATGCATAGGACAAATTGGCCTGAAATGTATTTATTTAACGTCAAAAAACAGTTAAAAACGCGTGCAACGTGCTACGAGGAGAAGTGTAGATAGAACTTCACGGAACATTTAATTTCAAGGAAACTTTTATCCTGTTGGAACGTTTACAAACATTATTTACAAAACTGAAACGTTAATGTTTTAAGATCTAAACTAGTGGGGCTGAAACAGCACGTACTTTCTCGCCCTATTTTTACGCAAAATTACGCGAAAAGTACTCACCACTCAATCTGCACCAACCCTGCCGCGTTAGGTTCAAACATTTCTACATTTCTAAATTCAATATCTATGTTCTTAATCCAAATATTGTATGTATTATCCTGAAGGACCCTTCCTGGGTATCCTTAATTGTTATATTCCAACATTATTGTTTTCAAACATTGTAAATGTATGATGAAATGTAGTTAAAAATGATTGTATATAAAATGTAACACAACAGCCCTTGAAAGACATAATAATTGTCGAACAAGGATAATACAAACTATTAAAAAAAACGCGTCGGCCCCGTCACACAGGTCCGCCCTTCCTGGTCTGTCCGCCCGGCTCCGCCTGACCTTCCCAGAACCCGCTCCGCCTCCGCTTTCCCTAACTCCGTTCCGTCTCTTCGTCTCTCGTTCCTGCTCCGTCTATACCATTCCCGCACAATAGTCTCGCAATCCGTAATGATTAGATGCATTTGTGGCTATATTGAAACCAACAGCTGTAAAATATTTTTCTCTTTGAACCCTTATGGGATGAACTAAAAAGTATAATCTTAGTGGTTCAACCCATCGTATTAGGAACCTATTTTTTCATGTGTCACTCTACTAGTTCTAGTAATTTTTGCAACCTTATCAGTTCTTCCTCTTACATTGCCGATGGATTAGTATCAATAACGCATATAGTTGAATATCGTCAATAAGTAATTTATTGAGAGAGATACCTCAGAATAACTTCATAGAACTTCTGTATACTCATTGAAGTGAATTATAATCCATACTACAAGTAGGAAAGAGCACAGTCAAGATGATGCAGCAAACAACTTGCAAAAAATACAATAATATGTAGAATAGAATCGAAAAATGATAAGTAACCCCATCATGTGTATTTGTGATTAAATTTGCTAAATTCCGAAGTGAATGGCGCCCAAAACTCAATTAATGAGAAGGTTTCTATTTATTCCATTATTTCACACATATTTACCTGACTTGGAGGTGAGGGATTGGTCGACACCGTGACGACAGAATCACATTCAGACACTTCCAGGCTCACCTGAAACAAATTAGAAAAATATAAATATAAAGAATAATTTATGGAACTATATAAAGACTATTTTTTACATTTAAGACACACAGACGTTGTAGTGTAAACTAACAGCAGTGTCATAGAATATAGTTGTCATATGTTTGCAAGGTACAGTGCAATTTCTGGAATACTCAGAAAATATAAAAGGACGTACGTAAATAATTATTAAGGAAGGATAATTGTTAAAGCATTAAAGAACAGCAAATGGGTTGTAGTTTAGGAATGTAAAAAGTGCTGAATTGTATATAAATTATACTAGAAAATATTCTATACATATGCAGTATTCATGAATCTAATTTTGCAAAACTTTTTCATTTACTGCAGTGTTATACAGAGTGCTTTTCTTCTTCTTGAGCAGTATGCCTGTAACATTTTGGACAACCATTTTGCATGGTATTCAGCAGAACTTTTGCTGCTGCAGGCAACTAGTTATTTTACTATTACACTATGGTTTTACTGCTAACAGGCAGATTTTTCGTAATACCGTTTTGGTCAGGTCAGTATAATATGTACTACAATCATACTGTCACAATAAAGTACAGAGAATGCTTCTTGAGATAATTAAAAGGCAATACCTTAGATAGTCTACAAATAAAATACAACTTTGGTGAAATGTTCCAGTAAATAATTATTCATAACGCATTGAGAACTTTCATGATTCCATTATTTTGGATTAACGTTAGTGTTGTGAGAAGATTAGCATACACCAAAATAACGCTTTCTGGAGATTAAAAATTTAATGAATTGTAAAATGAACATTACGATAATTACCGGCAATTGATAAAGCAATACTCACCAGTTAAGATCACCTAATTAGCATAAGACGATCAACGTCGTCTTTACGTCAAATTAAGCTTATGAGAGCGAAACACACCGTAGTTTACTTGATATGAAATATATATCTTTAAGGAGTGTACGTTGAAAAGTGCGTTTTTTTCTGTTTCTGGCTGGCTAAAGCTTTGGAATTGAAGCTGACAGCCTAATTTTTTTTAAAAACAATTGTAGAATCACGTGGTATGACTAGTTTGTTAATGAGATATATTCAGCATAAGATACATTCACTAAGATGTAACATTTGTATAACAATTTTGGATTGTATTTATATTTCAATCTCCAAAGACCATATCAAGTTTCACGAATTTACACGAATATAAATGTACTGTAGTTCATCCGTGAGGAATGAAATGAAAGCGGGAGGATTCGCCATTGATCGAGACGGCGCCACAACTGAACAAAATCAAATAAGATTTATAATTCCTTATCAGATATAGAATGATCCCAGGCAACTTGGTCTTTCACCGAGAAGTTATTAATGATTTAATTCTGGCTTTGCTCGTTCGCCACCGACGGCGTTTACAGAAACGCCTCCCAAACAAATACCCCTTCCTTTGACCAGACTCCAGCTAATCCTGGTTTTCGGGAAGCGTGGAGAGAAGGCGTGCCACGGGGTGCAGCGCGTCGCGGGGTGAGGGCGAGGGCGGGGGCGGGGAGGGGCGGGGCGGAAGCAGGGGCGGGGGCGGGCGGGGCGGGGAGGGAGGGCGGGCGGGAGGGCGGGCAGGGCGGGGCGGGGCGTGGGCGGGGGTGGTGCGTTGCGCCACGTGGCGTGTGCGTAACGCTGCCAGCTCTCGCAAGGAGGAAGGGAGGGAGGGAGGGAGGGGAGGAAGGCGGGGGAGGGAAGCCCCGCCCGCCGTTCGGAAGCGCTGTCATAAGCCATAACCCGACGCCGGCTCCGGCGCCCCTGCCTCCATCGCGCGGCCTTAAAGATGCATGGCCCCTGCGCGGCCGCCTCGACGCCTGCTAGCACGGCCAGGGCTGAGAAGGCGGGAGCGGAGGAGGGGATGTGGCGGGAGGAAAGGAGAGAGAACAGAGACGGAAGGGGGCTGCGGGAGAGCTAGTAGAAGAGGAAGTGGTCACGTGAATAGATAGAAGCTAAAGTGCAAAAATAACACAAGGCAAGGAACAGAGAGAAAGAAGAATGTCTAGGGAGAATCAATAATAAGAAGGAAAGCTGACAGTAAGAAAGAGCGAAATATGCATAGAAGACAGAAGAGAGAGGAACAGGCACCGAGCAAGAGAAAGGAAGGAAATAGAAGAGGAAATGCTGAAAAGAAGAAGAAGAAGAAGGAGGAGGAGAAATAGTAGGAGAGATGGAGAAAGATGAAGGTTGTAAACATTGTAAAGAAGGAAGTGGTGATAGGTGAGGGGAAAGAGATGTGGAGATTTTTAAGAAACGAGAACGAAACTGGCGGGAAGGGGTCGACGATACAAGGGTGGTGCGGAATAGCTGATGCGGAAAGCATCAGATTGGACGGAGAGGAGTGAAAGAGGAGGTGTTGAGCAAGAATCAGAAACAGAAGGAAAGTCGAAAGAATAATAATAATAATAATAATAATAATAATAATAATAATAATAATAATAATAATAATAATAATATAATGTCTTTATTAATGGCGAAGCTATTAAAGCATATGCTTCCCCAGTTGGAGTTGGTATTTAATTGGTTGTCCTGCAGACGCCGCGTCCTAGGTACAGATGTTAACATATCAATGGTCATGCTACGACCTTCCTCAGGGCGAAATTCAAAGAAGGCAGACTTCAGAGTTACGAGCTCCAGCGCCTAGAAAGTGAGTGGAGACGGCAGGAGTTCCATGCCAGATACAGTGTTGGCAACCCTGCCGTACGTAAGTGCAGAGAACTTCAATTACAACGATATACTATAAGCGACCGAGGTGTCGCAGTTTTCGAGACAGCGTTGGAGCAGTGTATTAGGTATTAGAGAAGAAACGTGCTGATTAGTGATGTGATGTCGTTAAGTCATTACTACGTATGCTTGCAGTTTCGTTCGTATGTGGTGACTTCACGTCCAAACTAAAATATTAATGTATCATTATTAGAGATTTCTTTCAGTAGTACGTAGGTAGGACGGGGTAATAAGGGTACACGTTGTTATGTTTCTTAGCTTACAAAGTCGTTAAAATGTGAAAATCAGATTAATAAAAATCCAGTTCTGTACCGGACTGTCCACCTACTTGTCTACCTGTCTGTGTTCCTGACCAAACAATCGTTCATTATTTTAATTGAACTACTTACAATGTTTCTTCTTTCGTTTCATAGTTTTGTTGTGAAACTGATTTGCTTTAGTAACAAAATTAAACAATAGAAGTTTAAATAATTATCGATCTGTCTATTGTTTTCGCCTGTCAGTAATAATCCTTATATCATGCCATTACACTATTTCTTAAACACACGATGCACACAATTCTTAAATAAGAATTTAAGGACTATGAATCGAACCAAGAAAATGTAGAAATGAGAATGAAAAGTGAAAGTTTCCAGTAGTTAGATTTCCTGAATCTCAATTGCGGCTGGGGATTCATTCATTCCATTTTTAATAAAATATTAAATTATGTTTGTTCTTGGTTTCAAAAAATGAACTGAAAGTGTAAAAGCAAACCAATGCAGAAAAAATGTGGACGTAACTAGTTGACGGCATAAGAAGCTGAACAGATTACCTATTTAACATATATTTCAACATTATACTGTTGGTAATAATTTGTTTACCGACTCCACGTATTGCGCTGGCGTACACCAAATTATCATGATTGCGAAACACAGACGTAATATCGCACCTGAACACTCAACTGCCTCTACTGCTTCATTATCAGGGAATTTCCCCGCCGATGGTTCGCACCGCTTCTAGGAATGAAATAGAATGGCATGTGCATCTCTGGCTCATCGTATCGATTTCAGCGCGCTGCATGCGTCAACATATCACACCTCCTAGCGATGAGGTACAAAATTAGTTTGAGATCGGTGCGCTATGTACATATAACGAGAATGGTCGCATGGGCTTTGTAGAACACCTCAGAACATTTCTCTTAATTACAAGTAATACGCATTCATTGGATTTATTTAATAGTTGAATAAAAACAAATAACATTTTTAATAGAACATGAATAATATATTAACCTAAGAAATAAAGTAAAAAGGATCAATGAATACATGAGCCATACCACGTTAAATCGCACTAAGGAGACCAAAATTTGACCTTCATATTTTTAATTATTTTCATTTTTTTCTATTGATTAATGGATCAAATATGTTAACGTGGGTATTTTAGTTTTTTCTCACTTTATAACTTTTGGAAATATTACATGTTGAAATTTGCTAAAAATGGCGCGCATAACTAACTTTAAAGAATCACATACTTGAATACCTATACATGGTACATTAATTATAGAAACTCTGTTCAAATTCTATTCGAAACTTAAAAATATGTTTAGTTTTTATATTTTGCAAAATATTTGACTCACGTTTTGACTCACATTTTGAAATTTTCTTATCTCTCACAACTCACGTTCTTATACTCACTTTCCGTTTGCAGCGAAAGAAAGTAGTTTCACTGTAGCTTCATTTAGTTACAGAGGAGTGAAAGAATGTATTTTCCAAGTTCCAGTTATTGGCTTCAAATTGTGACACCTAGACTTTAAATGCTCACAGTGATGACAGTGTCTGACCAAATAACAAAAGATAAACGAAATATTAGAAACAATTCTTTCTGCTCAATCAAACAGTTTTTTCGGGCTTGTAAATGGATCTTGACCTGATTCGAGTGGCAAGTCTTTCAACACTTCCTCCATGGTCTTTTACCATTTAACGTCGCAAAAAAATGCCCTTTAGCATAGATCCCAAAATATTTCTCCTGGAGACAAACAGTTTTAATTTTTTTTAATTGTTATATTGAGTGCTTGAATCATGAAAGAAGTAAATAATTTTCCGACGTGAATCATAAATTCGCAAATCTACCATCATCAAGTTTCAGTGGTAAATCGAGGTTTACGCGTCTTAAAGATTCTCTCTTCTTAAAATCGTGATCAAAAAGATAAAATGGATTGAAACATTTGTTGTATATCCCACGGTGGCCGCCACTCATGTTGCACAGTGTACACAGGATTAAGAGTACAAATTATAGCACTTTTCACTTCACAAGATGCGTATTGCGACTGATGTTCAGAAAATTTTACTCATGTCCCTTGACAAATGGTCTGTTGCATTTTACGAGGAAAGTCAGGAGGGCGCCCCAATCCTAGGAAGCAAAGGACACCAACAGTATAATTCGTTTCCCGGACACGAGGAAAAGCAGTAGTTGAATTCGTTTTGCTGTCATCCCTCCCTTCTGGGGGCAGAGTGAACATGTAAGATACTAATATTTCTTGAAACCTTAAACAGAAGGTTATTTATTTTTATTGTTCTTCAGCACTATGATCAAAGACTGACTGAACACAATTCGTTAGTACACAGAGAGAGAGAGAGAGAGAGAGAAAAGAGAGAAAGAAAGAGACAGAGAGAAAGAAAGAGACAGAGAGAAAGAAAGAGAGAAAAAGAGAGAGAAAAAGAGAGAGAGAGAAAGAGAAACAGAGAGAAAGAGAGACAGAGATAAAGAGAGAAGAGAGAAAGAAGAGAGAAAGAGAAAGAGAGAAAGAGAGACAGAGAGAAAGAGAGAGAGAGAAAGAGAAAAGAAAGAGAAAGAGATAGAGAGAGAGAAGAGAAAGAGAGAAAAGAAGAGAGAAAGATAGATAGATAGATAGAGAGAGAGAGAGAGTGTGTGCTTCTGAAGTTTGCATTAATTCCAAAATTTATTATAGGCACAAGTACACAAATAATCAATTTTCAGTAAAAAAACAAGCGTCTTCTTTGTTGTTGAGGTTAAAACATATCGTACATTTAAAAAAAATCGTGTCTACTCTTGTGCGCTTAAATGTGGACTGGCTCATACAAATCCGCTAGAGGTAAAGGGAAATACGCAGGTGAGTCATTTCAGATGAAAACACACCGGCGTGTTCCTCATAATATTAACAATAAATAATCCTTTCTGCTGTTTTGTTCCAATAATCTTAAGTTTGCGGTTTAAACTGTTTTTTGGTAATTTTTCAACTTCGTCATAGCCTATATGTCACGGAAAATTGTGTGTATTTCCAAGAACCAATTCCCCGTCGTAGACACGGAATATTATTTGTGTCATTTGAGTGCAGCGAGAGCAGTGTAATTCTGATGGTCAGCTGGTGAGGTCGGGCACGAGCGCAGAGAAGCTCCTGATACGGGGTTGTCCTAATAGGTAATACTCTCATTTCGTCAATTCAGAAATTTGCGTTTTCCGTCGTTTATACTCCAAAAATAAGATTGTTTCTTCGTCAGATTCAAGACAGGAGACGATTTTCATCCGACCGTTTTCGAATTTAACTAATGGTCTGTAGTAATAAATATTCTGGTGAATAAAATCTTCCTAATTGGTTTTCCAAAAATTAGTACACAATGGCCAAGAAGAATAAATAAAATTCTCTCATATACCATTGCAATAAATTCAATATTAACCAAAACAGATTTCACGAATACTGCAATAACAAAGTATAGTCACTTATACACATAACATTGTACAATATTCAGTGCAACAGTTCCTTACATACCAAGAATATAGTTGCTGTTCCATAACAAAACATGTAAATCGTAAATATTTAATGATGGACGGAATGTTCCTTGTAGTCTTACAGTCGCTTGATGTCCATGTTTCGTAAGCAGTGACACCTTGCATATGAGAATTCAGTCAACGAAAATAGGTGGAACAGTGCAATGCAATATTTGCATCTTTCAATGAAAATCGAAAGACTTTCACTCTTTTCGAAATTTTGCCGAGGGTATCAAAAGAAACGATAGACCCTCTAACATGGCCGGAGGCTGCATAGATATCTTTCAATTTCTATGCGCACTGAAAATTAGTAATAGACATTTGAACGTCAACAGTGCACCTGGACTTGTGGCGCAGGTGTAAAGGGAAGCAGGGTCGAGTGGGTAGAAGGGCACCGTATTACAACCATTTTTGTATAGTGATGTATTACGCCAAGAGGTGAGGTTGCGAGGTTGCACATTGGTGGGATCGTACGAGAAAAATCTGCCGAGAGGCGCCAGGTACGTCAGAGAGGCTCACGCAGGTGGAAAATAATGCGGCGCCTGAGACGATGGCAGGAGCGGAAAGAAAAGAGGGAGCCGTAACGGACAAGAGAACTGACGCATCGGCGGAACGGTGATGGCGGCAAGAGCGGGGTGAGAGTAGAAGCGGGGCTCTATTAGAATCTAATATTTGTATCTGATCCATTTCGAAAAGGGGCGAATTTGCACAATGAAACGCCAAATTCGCAGGAGAAAAATCTGCGAATTAAATGATTGATTGAAGTTACCGGGCATGCCAACAGCTATTATCATTAGTGCCGTTAATGTAGTGAATGGTTTATTACGCAAGGTGGCGGCGTCTCCTTCCCCGCTGGATGGTGATATTCGGCGCAGACCTAAACATCGGCTTGAGGGGTTTTTGAAATCCAGATATCTCCCCCAGCCGGGAAAAGCTCTACGATTTCGACTCGTCTCCCGACATGTGTGAGAGTGTAATGCATGTACGTGTAATGCATTGTGGGGAGGGTAAGTAAATAAGTAGGGGTAGAAAGATTAAGGAAAAGCAAGGAAAGATCGCCCGCGGTCAGTGGCCCGTTTGTTATTGTTCGGGTGCTGCTCGAGCATTAGCCTGGTACTCATCGGTGAAATTACGGAAAAATGCCGATCAGTGCAGCTGGCTACCAGAATTTCCTTCCAGACAGCTGCCGAATTCGACTTAGCTATAAACCTAGTGTCGAAAATTCGTCACTAATGTCACGAATGGAATCCACAGTCCACAGTAAAAACAATCCTTCGTACGCCTTCCTTCGGAGGGGAAGTAAAGCCGTTTGTCCCATGTGATAGATTTACTGCAAGTAAAAGATCCTCAAGCCTAAATGAAGCCTCTGGGCTAAATTGAGTTCCGCCTGTTTCGTCGCCCAAGATAATACCTTCCCACTCCGCTAGGTGGTGAAAGGAGCGTATCGAAATTTGTATGGTTATACAGAAGAGCGGGCCTAATGACCCGAGTCTCGCCACGTAAAATAAGGCATTAACTAACTAACAGTCAGGAATGGAATCCTACGACCTCCCAACCACAGTCGCTGCAGACACTGCGGCAATGTTGACTCTGAATTCCACTCTGCCGATCAGTAGTGAGACGGAGCTATCGCAGAATGGGACTCAGAAGTCTCGTGCAGCTGGAAGGCAATTCCGGAGCGGACGCGGTGGTTTGGGCGGGGGCAGGCGGAAAGGGGCGGCATGCCTGCCGGCAAACGTAACGCCCTGCGCGCGAACTGAGCCAAGACGGAGGGCCATCTTTTATACATGGTTTGTACACCCGCGTCTTGAGGCCTGTGTGGCAGGGGTTGGCGTTGGGAGACTGCGCCGGTGGACGTATGACGTAGCAGAGAGCGTGAAAGCGAGGAACATCCGAAAGCTGCAGCGTCTAACAAAGTTGCTTTTCAAACTTTTGGAGTGAAGGGCTACATTAATAATTTTTTAGGAGAGAAAATGTTTCTTGATTTTAGATTTCTAAGGTTTTTACATCGCACATCTTCAGAATCACACTTATGAATGTTAATGTTAACCGTTTTTAATATTTGTCAACGTAATTGATGAACTGAATTTTGCAACAGTCTTGATAGCTGAAATAGCTGAAAGTTTTCTTTGTGCGAACAGCTCACGAACTTTGTAAAAGTCAGCATTGTTGCTTCTTCGTCAATCAATCTACTTGTTTCAAGCCAATTAAACCCATGTCAGTTCATGGCAACAACCAAGTCATCGCATCATTAACTATGTGGTCAACAGAAATCTCTGGTTCTGTGGTCAAAAAAACTTAAATCTGTGCTACAACTCTTAAATTTGCGGTCAACAGCCATTCAATTTGCCTGCAAATAAGTTTGAGAACGTGGTGGCAGAATACACAAACATAACATTACAGAACTTAACAAGTTTCCAAAATTGACAAACACTTCAAATTAACATCAACAATTCACCGTGCAAGCTTTTATAGCACCCCACCTCACCACACTTTATTTCAACGCACTGCGGATCACCGAGTTTTAATGTGTTGCTTACACACTGGTTTCCCTCCACTTTACAACATCTCTGCACTGCCATAATACTACAATCGCAGAAGTGAGCGCAATTTCAAATTGAATGTTCTAGGAAGTGCAACAACCAACAATTACCAGTGCGTGACAGACTGTCAATTGACTGTCATTCAACGACGTACAATACCCTATGAACGATCCACACTACCACTCGCTCCAGAGCGTTAGTCGAAGCTCAGTTCTGCAGAGGATTGCCAACAATATTTATGTACAAGGAAGGACACTATAACAAAAGAACGCATTTCTTTTTTTCAGTATTTAATTTATTCTATCATCATTTATTTCTTCCCTCCATTTGAGATTCAAGTGATAAGATAAAATGCAGATGAAGATGGTCTGAGCGACTCTTTTTTATTTTAGTCGCTAGACAGAGACACTATTATGCAAGCGTGTGTCAGCGTTCAGAAAGAAGAATGTTCATGTTTTCTATTGTAAACTAAACAATAAATAATGCAAAGTAGCAGATATTAGTCATGTGATAGGATAAATTACAACAAATGTTAAAAATTACTAAAAGGAGGACATTTAAAATACAAAGGAAGACATTTTAAATACAAAAGAGGACATTTTAAATACACAGGAAGACATTTAAAATTAAAGGCGGTTAAAAAAAGAAGGACTTTTAACATACAAAGCAGGACATTTAAAATGTAAAGAAGGACGTTTAAATATAAAGGAGGACGTTCAAAATACAAAGGAGAACATTTAAAATGCAAATGAGGGCATTTAAATACAAAGGAGGACGAGAAGACAATGACGTCAATGAAGGACTGTCCTCCAAAATGAAGGACGGTTGGCCACCCAAGATCTACTAGCGAAGCTACGCCACCTGCTCGACCTTCTTCGAGCGCCTACTCCCTATGCCCTGATCTGCTTCCAGAAAATTGAACCAACACTAGGGATTGCAAAAAGCGTCGATGCTTTTAAAACATCGATATTTTCGAACAGAAAGACGGATCTTATAACATCGATTTTTGCTTTCGTTATTTTCTTTATATCGGTATATTTGTGCAGAAACGAGTTTCAAAAAATTTTCATTATACGAATAAAATGTCCTGTATATATTGAGTTTGTGGATTGCTCGCAATCAACAGCCATTGACAACTATCATTACTGTGGATCACCAGGCGGTATGAATCAGTTTGCTTTTCGTAATCTTTCTCTTGTGTTGTCATGTTTCTTGAATATTTTATACGTGTTAATAATGTTAAATTCCAATTTAAACCTTGATTACATAAAACATTGATAACAAAATTAATATGACAGTCATGTGTAAGGCAGAATATGCATTAAACTAATATTAAAGTGTTGTGTATCACATTAGAACTAGGACATTTTACTTCGAAATGTTTCACCATATTTCAAACATAGATATATTTGTCGACGTTTAATGTAGATATTTTCATCGACATCGAAAATCTTTTGGTAATGTATCAAAATATCGATGTTTTGCTAAACTTTACCATCACTAGCACCGACAGCGCGGCAAAAGACGAACCAGAGTAATCTTCAGCCAGTCAACTAACAGGTATTAGTGACGGCCAAGTCGTGTCAAATGAAAACAGCGCCAGTTACAATTTACAGTGTTTAAAACCACGGCAAACAACTAATTTGTCGAACTTAATCGAGACATTACAATAATTACTGGTGAGATCATTTGTTATTTGAAAGATTATTTTGTATATAGTTGCTCAAATAAATTTGTTGAATGAAAATCACTACTCATTCACCATCTCACATCCGAGTAGAAATCCTCGACATGAAGCCAAGATTTCCTCACGTATTCATGTCAAGACGGCATTTCAAACCAGAAGACAATGTAAATAGTAATTATATAATTTTTACTCAGGGTCTATTTCCCATAGCAACTGTTAGATCGGTGACTAACGTACAGTTAATATTCTGAAAAAGTGAGACACTAAAATGATCATTTGCGAAAGTACCCATTGGAAGCTAGCGTTAAGGAGGAACACGGAGATGAAAAAGACGAGGGTGAAAGAAAAAGAAAGATCAATAAGCAAAAGAGGTAGTGAATTAGCAATGGGAACGAGCTAAGGAAGAGACCACGAAAACCACCCGATCATCAGAGAAAGGCGAAAACTGAGCCACCACAAGGGAAGATCCAGAATGAAGCTCGCGCGAGTCTGGCGAAAACGAGGCCGGATGCGGGGCGCGAAGGCTGGTGGCGACGAGGGCTGGGCGGGGGCGGGGGCGAGGGCGGGGGAGGCGGGAAGCAAAAGCGGGGCGGGTGGGGAGAGAAGAGGCAGGCGCGCTTCTGAATAAAAGATGGCGGCGCGGGGCGCAGCGTACACCTGTCGAACCGCTCTCGTGCCGCGCACCCACCCCTCCCCCTCCCCTTCCTCTCCCCTCCCCACCTCGACGCCCCCAGCGAGGGTGCTCCCTTCCACCGGGTGGATGACATGAGAATCTATCTCCGACCCGACAGCCTGGTCGAGGTTTCGCCCGATTTTCTTGCCGGAGCTGGGGTCGGCGTGCGGCACGCGGGGAAACGGGGAGTGGCGCGGTGGACGGAGGGGGAGGGGTGCTTGTGGCGGACGCACCGCCAAAAGACTCGCGGACGCGGCAGAGAGCTCCGCAAAAACGCCCGCGGCAAAGAAGGCCGACTTGCGAGAAGGAACATAAATTCTTATCACGCTTTGTAACATTCAGCCACATATCACGGCGCATGACCCCGTTATCGATCCTTGCTAACCTAACGGCATGCTCGCTTCATCACATGAATTATAATATTAGGACCTAGCATATTTTAAGCCCGTAAAACATGTCCTCGAGTTATATTAGCTTAGAAAGTAGACCTGCTGGGGAAACGCAATTTGGGGAAAATATTACACCAGGACATAAACCAATATGTGGTTACACTATATAATAATTACCTTTGTGGTTTGTAAGATACCAAAGAGGAAAAAGTATAAGGGCGGGAATAACCACTACCCATCTTATGTGTAAATCATCATTGCTAATCCATGAAGTTATGTGGTGCAATATCTATAACAATTTCATGTGTTCCTGACATTATAAAGTAAACTTTGAGCATCTGTAGGAAGATAGAAACTTAGGTGTGCTTTAGTATATTAAGTCGACGGGATATAAAAATCTCGGATACAGTGAACTTTCGTCCATGGAGCAAAGCATCATTAATCGTGAACATATTCCACCGTGCAGAAGCGCTCACTCTATCGCCCCACATCCCAAATTCGTGTCACCTAACAAACCCTTAAATCCCCAAATTACCCCTCTTGTTAGCCTCGACCGGCAGCGGTAGCTCAGTGCATCAACTGATGTTACTGCAGCGCCTCTGACCGGGAGGTCCTACGTTCGAGTCCTGATGGCGGCAGGATTTTCGACACTAGATTTTCAGCTATGTAGAATTCAGTCGCTGTCTGCAGGGGAATTCTAGCGGCACGCTGCTCTGATCGGTAGTTTTCCGTGGTCTCTCCGATCAACCCCAGACGAATGTCGCAGCAGTTCCCTAACAAACGGGCCATTTATCCTTCCTCTTCCATGTCCTATCCTCTCCCGTTACACACACATACTTACATTAACATGCACTACACTACCACACATGCCGGGAGCGCGCTGGTGGGAGATATCTGGTTGGGAAAAACCCGCTAATCGACAGTAGGTCGTCGCCGGATCTCGCCATCCAGTGGGGGGAAGATCGCCGCCAACGCCTGATGGAAAAACATGCACTAAGCTTACGGGACTAATGACCTAAGTAGTTGACTCGCCGGGAATGACAATCAATCAAATCAATCAATGGGTCACTGCCCCAGTCACGACAATCTCTGGTCTCCCGACATAAATTGTAGTGTAGTGCGCTTAAGTGTTAAGTGTGTGCGCGATGTAATGAAAGGAAACGTAAGAGGAGAAGCAATCGCGTGTGGTTCGTGAACCGTTTGTTAGCGTACTCCAACGGCTCCAGCATTCCCTTGATACTGATAGGAGAAACCTAACGATCAGTGCCGCTATAATTCTCGTCCAGATAGTGGCTGAATTCGACCCAGCTTTCTAGCTAGGGTCGTAAATTATTTACCGTCGGGTCTTAAACACAAGTACCTCTCGGTCAGAGACGCTGCGGAGACGCTGCTCTTGATACACTGATCCATCAGTGCTTGTCTCAATGTTCCACGTCTACTAATTCGAGTGTTAAACTCGGTGTTACCGGTACTCCAATACGGGAACATTTGAAAGTCCGTGGAACTAACATGTCAGATCGTTATTGAGAATCAAGGGTCTAATAATGCTGTATTTATATTCCAAAGACTTTATTTGAAATGTTAATAAAACAATACTTGTGACATATTGAATACGGGATGTGATTAATACAACTGATGTTTTGACTCCTGTATTGGTATTACCAATGACACAACATGAAAATGTGGCTTAGCTCCCTCTCTCACGGAAATTGAATGAAAAGGGCGCGTCACCATTTTAGAAGATCAATATAAAATCAGAGGGGATTATGATACAAATATGTAATTTACAGGAAAATAAAAATAAAAAGAAGAGATGTTGAAAATGTCAGTAACTCGATATTTTGTGGGTTAGCTCCATCTCCCACTGGTCGCCGCAATTGTGTATGATATCAAATATTGAAATGAAATAGTTCAATTAAGGAGAAGGTACTACACACGCATATACTAACATCAAAGCATTATAATGAATGTTTAATGAATGAATGCAGTGAAGCATGGTAGGGAGGTTTGATCCACTACGTAGCTATACTGTTCACAACTCAGCAGAGACAGTAGCGCTGTCTTTTCTGTGGACGAAATTTCATGTTCTAGTTAATTTTTTTCACTTCTATTCTATTTTTTCTCAAATATATTTAATTAATATTTTTTAAAATATGTATTCTTTCTGTTCACCATAAATTTTATCAGTGAAGAAGTAATGCATATTTACCAATAAACAAGCAGGATGAAATTCAATTAATATCATTACTTTATTATTAACATGTATTTTTCATTATAAGTTTTCCATTGTTAACTAGAGATAAGAATTCAAAACTGACGGGACAAAATTAAACACTCATTTTAATAATTCATAATAAAGAATAGTACACAATTTTCACGAATTCACAATTTATTTTTTTAATACTAAAAGTAAGTTTTTTTTTAATTTCAAAATTTCTTTTATTGTCACAAATAGGTTTGCTAACTGTGGTCAGTGATCCTCTAAGAGACCGCGAAGCGATTTTATGTAGATACTGAAGGGATCACAAAGTGAAATTTTCGTTTATTTGCAATTTCTGCCGCTGGTGACTATGTTCCATCAAGGAATCGAATGTAGTCCTTCTCATAATTGTTATTGTTGCGGCTGTATAACCGCATTTGAAGAGCGCGCCAAAGTGGCAGCGCTCAGCGGCGACCGGTGAAGTAGGCAGAGGCGGCGATGCGGATAAGGGGCCGCCCGAGCCGAGAAGGAAGGCTGGCCGGAGAGCCAGGAGCAGGGCAGCGAGTCTGCGGCGCCGCCCGCTTTAAAAGCGAGTCCCGCCAGCCAGACAAGCAGAGCGCTAGTGACCGTGATTTGAGTGGAATTGAGTGAGGAGACTGTACCGTGTAGATGTCTTGATTCGACATTGCTTGTTTTGGTACATCTCCCGGACTTTTGGTTTTGTGATTTTTGGCTTGTGACTTGGTATGCTCTTCTGGATTTTGGATTGGTGACCAATGTACTGTCTGCCGTTAATTGTAATAAATCTGTGTTTGTGAAAAGCGTGCTATTATTCTGAACATAACAGTTATAATCGCTTCTCGAGACAGCGTTCTCGGAATCCAACAGCGTGTGTATCTAAGACTAGGTCCGTGACGTTCCCAGGAATCGCAAGTCCGTAAACGCAGCCCTCCTATGCGGGCATTTTCCCTTTCCCTTGCATGGGAACAGAGCTTTGGTATTTTCTCTTCAGGATTATGGAGACCCTAGGGATAAAAATATTCTTTGCAGAACACCCGAAATTCCTATCTTTCTTTAGTTTGTCACACTTTATGATACAACCTAGAGGACGTACGAAATTTTCTTACAGATGTGTTAAGTTTGATTTGATAAGGAATTGGTTATGTCAGTTTTTTTACTAATTATTTAATTAAAATATCTTCTCCGCTACGTACTAGAAGGTGATTAATACCATCTACACATGCTTCATATAATATAGTGTTAAGTGTGTGTTATGGGTTTGAGAAATTACTGGGGAAAGTTACCGGATTCCGACCATTTTTTACCTTGCATTTCCATTATTCTCAATAAAGATTCAATTAAAACAAAAATTATATCAAAACCATCTACAATATATGCACTTTCATTATAAAATGTACTGTTTAAATTATATAATAATAAATAATTAATAATTATATATATATATATATATATATATATATATATATATATATATATATATATATATATATAATGAAATTATATTGTGTATATTGAAATTTGAATTGTGTTGAAATTTGTCTTCTTTTTTATTGTTCTAGTTGCTGTTTGAATGGGCTGTTCGTCAAAACTGTCCTTGTTACTTCTAATAAATGATACCTCCGACACTTCACGAAAACGTCAGAGTCTCGTCAAACATTCTAGTTTCCTTTTCGTGTTTAAAGATAGAATTATTGGAAGAGGATGCTTCATTACCCTTTAGTCCCGTGTTGCGAGAACTAGATTCACTTGTCTACTCCAAAAGCCAAGGCTTCACCTAGTGACCATATCAGATTCAATTTACTCAAATTCCAATGCATTCTGTAGTCATGAAAGAAACATATTAAATTATGCTTAGCAACCTTCTTAGTTTAACCGGTGAAATACAGGCAACTTTTTATGGTACAATTTAGGTTATTGCGAGTTTCAAGAACATCAAGTGTTATGATCATTAATCTCGTAAGTGAAGTGCACGTTTTATAGCGTGAGGGGCGGGTATCTTCCTTAACTGGTTGATGAGATCCGGTGCCGACATATACGTCGGTGGCGGGTTCAATTTACGCAAATATGAGAAATAGATAAAGCGGGGCAACTACTTCAAGAGTAACAGTAGTCTTACAACATGTACTCTAAAGCTAATGAAGAATAGAATTAACGTGCAGTATAAAAGTTTCAATTACTCACTGCTTCTGCAATGGCTTACGATATATAGCACAAAAACAGTGAGGTACACTACAAGAACACTTTATCGCTAATCCTGCTCATTAAAACAACTGCTATCACTGAAATGCCTAACAATCCTATTACTGTGTCTACACTATCAGACCCAAATTGTTTGATCCAAACGCACTCATGCCTAGAAATACATGTGCAAACTAATTTAGGCGACGATCAAAATTCAGCAACTTTCTCCAGCTAGCTGGAAAGTGATAATTATTTTATCATATATTCTATTATATAACTTATCTGTCTTTCTTTACATACCCAAAAAAGCCTCCTCAATTTCTACTAGTGGATATAGGGAATGTCGTATATTTGTGTGAACTAGGATCGATAGATCGTCAATGTGCTCAATTAAAAAAAACTTGACTTCTGTTGAAAATCCATTTTAGGAACATACACAAAAAATAATGCGCATATTTTGACACGGTAGCCAATTTTCTAGAGTTCAAAAAAATCAATGAATCATGTGTTGGGAATTCATTTTAGATCTCTGTGGCAGGAAGGTAAAAATGTAGAAATATTTTACAGAACATGAGCAGCGTTAGGAAGAAACAAAATCGTTTACGTCACAGAGACAGCAATAATTCAAAACACTCAACCCATTAATTTGTTTATTCTGTCTCATTTTCGAATCCAGTGACTGCGCATCCTTCTTTGTGACTCGCGACCGGCACGCCCCATAAACTTTCATTGGACAAACCGCTTTGCGGGGGTAATTACGAGCTCCAGTGCATGTATCTGAAACCATTCAATCGGAATCCCTTTCAGATCGCTTATAAATGCGCCGACGTATTGACGGTCATTCCCCCCACTCCCACCCCACTCCCACTCATTACACGGGCAGCAATCTGGTGCGCTGTATCTATGTCCGAAAGCTATACCATAGTCACGCGTCAATACCTCCAATTGCGCGTGTTTAGTAAAGATAGTCCCCCTTTTAATAGAAATAATTGATCTCCCTCTTCACCTGCTTCTAAAACGGTCCAGTAATATAATGATATCTTGTCGAAATAATATTTATTTGAATTCACATGATATACGTAGGATTCGGGTGTAAAACATGGCAACTCACGTGGAAACGTTTGCGAGATATAAGCAAGGAAACATTTTTCCTGGAAGGGGTTGAAAAGGGGTACGTAATGTTGACATCTGCCAGGGGACAGTAACGCGTCAAAATTTTGAAAATCTGAGAAACACAACACATGGACAGTTGATGAAAATGTAAATTTTAATCAAAATCGTATAACTTCGAGGATTACTATCTTTTATTCTTGAGCCATTCGTATTAAATTCTTCCTTCAGGTACAATGTTGACTTTGGAGCTGTTAATTTTGTACTTCATTGTGATACAGTATAAAATAATTTTGATCTTATTCGTGATAGAATATAAAATAAAGCAATAGTACGAACACTTGTGGCTGAATATAATACATTTTGAGGTAATGTGGGGTTCAGCATTTTGTGTTTACAAGATTCTATGGTTTTCAATTTGGCTGTTAATACTAAGCAAGACTTCTGACTACCTCAAGTATAAAAAGTAACTGAAAAGAACGATAAAGTAATTGCTGTTATATATTGAACGTGTGTAATTATAATGCTTCAGTCTTATCCGCGTTAAAAAAACTCCTCATAAAATGCACAAAGAAAATGTTAAAATGCAAATGTTAGTTTGCAAACACAATTTTACAATAGAAATAATGCACAAATACATTATATATAAAAACAATGAGAACATTGGTTGCAACAGAGTCGAGTCTCGGCTTTTATTTATTCGCTCACATGTATAGAAAACAGTTAAGAAGTTGTACCCTAAATAGTATCCAGATACAAATTTGGACTATCTTCCGTATCTTTATGAAAACTAAAAAAATTACCTCACGTATTCTTAGAATATCTGTTAGTCAGATTTACATTGCTTAAATATAACAAATTGCTAGGTCAACTGTTATGATTAAATCAATTGTAGAAAAAATACAACAGACAATATTTACTCTGGTTCACATACTTTTATTTCTAAGTTTGTATTATATGTCACCCTTATATTGTATTAACTTGTGTTGAATACAAAAATGCAACATAAGAACTATACTGGAAATCGAATCCCCCCTCACATGATGTTACATCTATTATTCTTTAAGACTAAGGAAATAAAGGTGCTCTACAAATTCTAGAACTATAAAATCATTATTCACAGTAAACAGAGAATGAAACATTTTTGAAAACGTAATTGAAATGTTTTGTATTCATCAGGATCTGGACAACCAAATGATAGCAGGAAATCCTACTAACCAGCTTAATTTAAAAACGTAATGCATCAGCTATAATTATAATCAATTAATATTTTTATTGAAGAGACAGATATTTGAAACGATTAGTGTTCATACACACTAGCTAATTACGGCATTTAGAAGGCAGTCGTGTACATATCAATAAGATTTCTTGTTCGATCTTTAAACACTTGCAACCTTCACACAAGCGCGCCCTTACTCGCCAAGTGTTTTCGGTAGACTGCAACTCTCACCTAAGCGAGGAAATTAACAAATGATGGCAGATAAACGATCATTCTATTCATTTTAATTTTGCGAATATATTAAACTCTATTAGACATAATTCTTTCTATAACATTGTTTAATGATACACAAAAATGTAGCTTCTTTATAAAGTATATTTAAAATATAGAAATTGCGAAAGACAATCAGAGCTCTGAACTTTCGGCAACGAAATTTCAAGGGAAATAGCCTATCAATTTGCCAACAGTGGCTACACATTTGTAATATGTGAAATGTAAATATGTGAATACAATTTGTGAAATGTGTAGTATTAGCAGTAAATATATGTAATGTATGTGATATATAGTGTATATAATTAAAATCGTCATTATGTATAAAGAAAAAAGATCTTTACAATTTATTGCCTTGTCCATTTTTTGTACATCAACCACCTCTTGTTACTCGTGTCGAAAAAATCTCCAGCTTCATCAATTCTCATAATTCTGTTAATAAACTTGAATTAATACATGAAGCGACAAACACAGCATCTATGCGAAACCACGCACAAACTCTAATAACGTATGCATGGCCGCATACAGATCAAATCCAGGCGGCGATCACCAATAACAGCGATGCGACGGGGCGAGCCAGCAGGTATCTCGACGACGAATTGTTCCGGCGCGCTTTCAATTGTCTCCTCCACTGACACCGCTTTACCTCCGTACCCCGCCCGTGCCTCCTCCCCTCTCCTCGCCTTCCCGGCCCGTGCCAGCTTCGCCCCCGCCATCCATTTCCGCGCATCAAACGATGCCTCCCCCGCGTCGTCGAAGCATCTCAATCGCCCGATTCACAGCCACGTGCAGCGCCCGCAGGCGCAACACAGGATTTAGTTCCCGCGAAGGGGCGCCGGCGACAATGCTTCTAAACCAGGGAGCAAGACCTGCTAGCCTGTGCCGCTTGCCGCCTACACCGTTTGCCACCGCCACCGCCGATACTGTTGCTACGATTTTTTTACATTTCATATCGAATGATGTTGAATGTTATTGGGTTTGGGTCCAATAATGAATATGTACCACGGCATTTTTACTGCCTTTCACATCATAATTCAGTGGTCAAAACTACATAAAACTTGCATACAATGTATATTTATATATATATATATATATATATATATATATATATATATATATATATATATATATATATATATATATATATATATGTTTTACGTGTTTTGCATCTTTTGATATCTATAAATACCAATCCCACCGACGGAGACATTATTTATTTTGATTAAGCTGAAAATTAACCGCATTGAAAGGTCTTGCTACATAATTTCTTAGAAACACAGTACTAATGTCAAGAGCACAGAGACCGCAGAAACAAATAGTCAACCGGACTAGCAGTATTCGCTCGTGAACAGAGCTGGTTGAAATACCAACAAATAAATAAATAAAAAACTTGAACACTTCAAATGAAAGAAAAGCGATAAAAATAAGATTATATTTATTACATATAATCTAAATAACAATTTCTTGCACATGCTGCATATATTTTACCTTGTTTCACTTCATAAATATTTATATAACTGTAACGGATAAGTGGCGGGGAATATTTAGCAATATAAAGTAGCTCTATTGTTTATTTTTTAATTTTATAACGATACTTTAATTCTAGAGTTCTAGTAATGCAACAGAGTAACTATAATTAAGTAATTTTTTAACTTTAAATAAGTAATTTTTTTGCGTTACTCCAGTACTGCCAGTTCGGCCATTTAAATCTAGGTGCCATGGGAGCTCCAATGTGCGTGTTGTGAATTATTAATCCACCCACAACGAATATTAACATGATCGAAACTATATGAAATGTCGGAATTGATATCATTTCTCCTGAACGCTACCAGGCGGGGCTTTTGGGTGAACAAGTATTTAATGCCGGCGACCGCTTACGGTGAACTACCGTCTTTATATTCCGATTGAATCATAGTGGCCCCCTCTCTGGTACCAGCTGGATGGAGAGGGTTCCACTTATCATCCAATCAGGAGCTTGGTTACGACTTACATTTTTGTTATTGGAGCCCCCGATTGCATGATAAAGTCTCCCTCTCCTTCCGTCTCGTGGCCTTGAAGTGCCCCTATGAACGTGACAGGTGGTTTGGGTATTGTCCGTGAGTGAAGGTCTCGTAATCTCTATGTACAGAGCCTTACATTGCATCATTGCCTTACATTCCATCATTCGTCCTCTCCCTTCTAATCGCAGTGATTACACCTTGTTTCACCGACACCGTTACCCTTTCTCTGGGAAAAGCGCAGTCCAAGCGCTTGTCTCACTGATGTTGGCGGAAGCTGGTAGTTCTGTTCGCTCCCGCGAAGATCGCAGCACGTATTATTCCCCTAACATGGTGATAATTAGTGCATTTCGGCCTCTCACCGGTGGACTGGAAGCCGGTCAGTTCACTGCGGTGCATTGACGTTACAAATTGTCTTTGACATCAATGCAGTAATAGCTGTAATATTCCGCATGTTACCAAAGATCTATTACCGAGCACGCTACCTGTCGAGAACACCCGCATTCCAGTCCAGTCCAGCTCTTAATTATCATTCATTGTGATACCCATACCCGAGTTTCAGTGAATATCTTTTTAGTTTGCCTTGATCAATTGAGAAAATGCTGATACGGCAACTTATTTCTGAATATAAATGTAGCTTCACTACATGTGTTCGTGGTCTTGAGATTTGGGAAAGTGTTAGTGGAAGTATAATTATTTCATGAGGCAATTCTTTAACGTGAGGCACAATAAACGATGAGGCAAAATCTGTACTGCACTTTCCGCTGCAAATAGCTTTTAGAATAGGGAAGTGAATATTCCTTTTTATCCAATTTCAACAAAAACCCTCTTACTACCGTTATTCAGAATTCAAATTAATTTTACAAGAGCACGGTTAGCGATTCCAGAGAGCTCAAGATTACCTGCGCAGATTGCACTTCTCTCCTTTTGTCATATCCAGTTTTATCTATTGTCACGTTAAATAAATACAATGCTCAATCAATAATTTTGAGTATATCTTAATGACGAGAGAGCAATAGTTGAATGACAGACTTGGAGCAATGGGCTAAACCTCGTGGAAGCTCGCCGCGATTTCACGTTGTCCACCACAAAGTCCACACAGGATGACCGGGATTTGAACCAGAGGGCAAGCCAGTGCGCTCGCCGCTAATCTAAGGGTCTGCCCGCCCTCACGCAAGTCCGCCTGCTTAAGTTCTGACCGCGCCTGCATCGAACGTCGTCCCTCCTCGCCGCCCTCCTCGCCGCCCTCCTCGCCGCCCTCCTCGCCGCCCTCCTCGCCGCCCTCCTCGCCGCCCTCCTCGCCGCCCTCCTCGCCGCCCTCCTCGCCGCCCTCCTCGCCGCCCTCCTCGCCGCCCTCCTCGCCGCCCTCCTCGCCGCCCTCCTCGCCGCCCTCCCGCCGCCCTCCTCGCCGCCCTCCTCGCCGCCCTCCTCGCCGCCTCCCGCCGCCCTCCTCGCCGCCCTCCTCGCCGCCCTCCTCGCCGCCCTCCTCGCCGCCCTCCTCGCCGCCCTCCTCGCCGCCCTCCTCGCCGCCCTCCTCGCCGCCTCCTCGCCGCCTCCCGCCGCCCCTCGCCGCCCTCCCGCCGCCCTCCTCGCCGCCCTCCTCGCCGCCCTCCTCGCCGCCCTCCTCGCCGCCCTCCTCGCCGCCATCCTCGCCGCCATCCTCGCCGCCATCCTCGCCCCCCAAGCGCGGCGTCAGCGCCAGGGCGCCCCACCCCGCGTCGCCCCCGCGTCTCGCATTGACTAATGAACCCGCCGGCCGCCGCTCGAACACATGTTGGGGAGCGCGTGCGCTGCTTAATAAGTGCCCGCACGTCTCGTGCTGACAGGACGCCGAGCGGCGAAGGAGGAGACAAGAGAGGAAGGAGGGCGAAGAAAGATGAGATTATGAAGGATTACAGACCAAAGCAGCAACAGCTGAAAGAAAGTAGGAGGCGGGGACCCGTCCAAAGAAGCGGACGCGGTCGAAGAAGCGGACCCGTCCGAAGAAGCGGACCCGTCCGAAGAAGCGGACCCGTCCGAAGAAGCGGACCCGTCCGAAGAAGCGGACCCGTCCGAAGAAGCGGACCCGTCCGAAGAAGCGGACCCGTCCGAAGAAGCGGACCCGTCCGAAGAAGCGGACCCGTCCGAAGAAGCGGACCCGTCGAAGAAGCGGACCCGTCCGAAGAAGCGGACCGTCGAAGAAGCGGCCGTCCGAAGAAGCGGACCGTCGAAGAAGCGGACCCGTCCGAAGAAGCGGACCCGTCCGAAGAAGCGGACCCGTCCGAAGAAGCGGACGTGTCCGAAAAAGCGGAGCTTTAGCAATGTCACTACAAAAGGAATCCAATTCTTCTGTAGTAGTTCCGGTAATAAAATTCATAAGCATTTTTCTTATTAAATCCCTAGAAATCGGTCAACGGAGGATGAGTTGACATTTTACATACGTGGAAAATTTCTTTCACAAATTAATAGACATCCAATTTTCAAGTTCTGACAATTGCCTTTGTTTGCATTTTCTACGGATGTTTTAATTAAAAAATTCACAGAAAGAAACACAATACATCCCCCCCACAGCTATCTGCTGTAGAATGCGTCTTCTGTAACAAGCAGCATTTTGCTTTTACAACAATGCGAAAATAATGCACGATGATTAACATGTAAAAGCTCAAATAAAATACTGTGCAGAAACTGGAAGACAAGTTGAATTGTCTGTCTAAGTAGTCGAAATAAGAAACGCTGTCTTCTCTCTATTTATCCTCCCACGAAGAAGATGCCGTACCGTTGGCTCACGTCTTGAGCCAGATGCGGAGATGGAAGATACGTTTCTTGTAGTTTGATGCCCGTATGTGTTAGACGCGAAGCAAATGAAATAGAGCGTAATGGCGAGTGTTAATAAGTGAATCATGTTACATTGGACCAATTAATGCCGAGCCGTTGCTCACTGAGCGAATCTGAGTTTGCCATTCATTTTCCGTGTGTATATTAAAGTATACATCATCAATTTAGTGTGAAATGCAGGGTGTGAGTCGAAACTGCAATAAATGAATTTTGAGACACTTTTGTCCGAAAGAGGAAACCCTACAAGCAACATAAGGCAGGTCCCAGTTTCTCCTATTGGGATTCTAATTCAAGCGTTCTGTATTTCAGTATCCGAATGCCTCAGTGCATGACTTACGTACAAATAAAGCTTTGTACAGGAGAGAAGTGCGGTTCGAGTATCAAATGTGGAGGTTTGTCCCGAGCAAAATGGTATTGTCGTGAGCATAATAGCCGCGTTGGACGAGAAGGAATTTAAGATACCAGCTGATGTTATCAGCTGTTTCGGTGATTTCCTGGTTCATTTCCGCCAGAATGTCAGAGTTTTTTTTCTTCTTCTTTCAATATTAGACTACGATCTTTGCATGGATATCCCTTCACCATTTTGTTTCCACTGCATCTTTTCAGTTGGGCATGATCTGTTATTTATTCTGATTATGTTCCATCTCTTGTTTCTCCGTTAGCACTGCAATTTCGTATTGAATTCGTATTCGCTGTATAATTCTGCTATTTGTTGCCTGCAACCCATTGCATAATAATTCTCATTACGACACAGATTTCACTATGATACAGGTTCTTGACCAATCACAGAGAAGTTTACAAACCAAGTATTGTCACTTCATTAATCATTGAGAATCGTTCGATTAAATGTTTTTTTTCGATTGTGTTAATTAAAATTGCAAATTAATGTAATATTATGTTTGTCAGTTTTAGTTTCTTTTATTATCAATCATTTTTATGTGGAATATTATTTAAAATGAATTGGATCGTAATTCCATTGTGATCCTATTTGACTAGCGCAAAGGTAGTGGTAGAGTGACTCAAGTTATTGTGTGTGATTTGTCGCTGCCGTGTGTTTGTCCTTTAAAACTGGTTAACATTTTTTAGTTTGCGATGTCTAGTGAATCAAAGGAGGAGTTGGCACGGCCAGAAATAAGAGAAAAAGCGAAAATGGTGACCTGGGAATTATTGCTGCAACTTGTGTATTCTCTCGCAGGCGGACTGGTAAAGCAAAGCCACCTGCGGCAGGTAGGTAGCTATCCTCTAGGTGGCCTTGGCTGAATCCTGCACGTCAACTGCCACGAAACGATTCAATGCAAAAGTTTATAAAACTTATAAAAGTCGTTGAAAAAGTACCGTATGAAACTCTGTGTAATGTGTATTAATACACTCATGTGAAGTTTATGGTACTCGCTCGTACCTCGCTCGTATCGTAATATCACACTCGTATATTAATACTCCTCATTACATCATCGTTTCATAATGTACCACTATTTTACAAGAGCGTAAAATAAAATCATTCGCGAGTTAGTTGTTCATTCGCGAGTGATTGTGTTACGAATAAACTCAAACGAGTACACAATGGCCTACTGCTCACATGTAGTGTACGTTTTATCTTATTCGACCGCCTTTTTAAGATTTTGAAATATTTTTAGCAGTATGTCTATATGATTAATGGCACTGACTCTGCACTGGCAACTGCACGTATAAAATCTTTGGAGAAGGCGTGGTGTACATTTCACCTGGCGGTCATTGAAACAAACAAGCCAGCGCAATTGAGGTAATTGAAAAAAATCCCGAAAGTATTAGAATTGAAAACGTTAAGAGTGCATAGAAATAAGAAAGATGAACCAAAAAAAAATTAAAAGACGCTTAAGAGTTGAATTCGTAAGTAAAGAGGACATAAAGCATGAAAGCACATGCATTCATAAGTAAAAGCACATTATAAGAATGTCGAACAAGCTACAGACTGGACGAACCGATTGTGTGTTCCAGGTAGTTCATACATAGGTGTGAAAGGGGAAAGTCAGATGAGAGCATGTAATTTAAAACGAGGAAGAGTTATAAATAAATAAATTATGGTCAATTGCGTTCTGTGTTATTTTTGTCTTGAATTTTAATGTAGAATGGTCTCATAATATTTATTTAATGAAATAAAAACACCGATATTAAAAGTATCGTAGGATGTTCAGACATATATTTCTTATGAAATGTCAAAATTTTTACATTAAACCACAAGGAATACAAGTAACAATAACCTTGACGGCCATTGCTTCAAAAGTCTTATTTTAACGAATTGATACACACAGCCATTATAATACAACAATTCAGTCATACCTAAAATGGAACTCCCATTTAAATGAATGGACCACAAAAATAAATTATAAAAAGAGTTCACTACTCTTTCAAATTAAGTGTCTTCAAACTGCTCCTTGTGTGTATTTGGCAAACATTCATTCTCGCCTGAGATAATGCATAATATTCTGGAGAAACACATCTTGTAGCACCCAAACTTTTAAATTACAGAAAAGAAGTGTGCGAATAATTAGCAAACACACCTACAAAATTCCTACAAGTCTCTTTATTAATCTGGGAATTCCACCAATGCCTTGCCTCTTGATTTACGAATCACTGGTTTTTGTCAAGAACGACGCTGAAGGGTGGGAACATGTTTTCAGAGTGTACAGATGACTATAACTACAACACTCAACGACGTAGTCATTTTCACCAAGTGTCAGTATCAACAGCTCACTACAGAAAAATTGACATACATACCACATGTATATCGTTTTACAACACATTGTCGATAACATGAAACTATTTAGACCAATACACAAGTTTAAGTGACAAGATAAATCTTTTCTGCTGCAAAACTGTTTCTACACAATTAGAGACTATACCGAGCATCGAAAGAACAGTAATATTGATTCGAACAATGATATTTAATGTATTATTTACCATGTGGACTGTATAATTCCAAAATACTAAATATGCCAGTACCTAGTATTGTACCTCAGATTCTGTGTTTATGATCCCCATCTTCATCGGGTTTTATTGTCCAGTTTCCCTGAGCGTTGAGGCAAATGTTGAGATTGCCCTTTGCTTTGCTTCTGGCAATACATGCAACTTCACAATGTGCATGGTTTCTAGAGTTCAGTGGGGAATCAAGTTATTAAAATTAATGTCCTCCAAGTTCTGGCGGTATCACATCGATTCCTTGAGAAAGTGCACGATGAGGGATAATAGTCTAAATATGTAGCTAACTTGCCTTTGAAAACTGTTTTTATTTTAACGAATATTTTCATATCAATTCTACCCAAAATGCTCGTTTCCACTGATATTCCTAATTCAATTAGAATATCGGTTAAGTTAGAGATTCTAGAATTCAAGAAAATGTGCACAGAAAACTTTACTCTCCATAGTAAGTCACACACACTTTTAAATGTTTTAACGTTAAATAACTAAATTATAGCTAATTGTCTACGGTCTTAAACCCACAGTAAAAAATGAAGACGTGACGACGGTAGAGGTCCAAGAGCTATAACTTCAATATTTCCTCTACCTTCTTCGTAAACAACGTCCCTTCCGTATTTATGGCCATGAATCACGTGAAACAGAGCACTTCCAATCCCTATAATCCCTTCTCTTAAGTGCTCGAGAGTCGTTCGAAATTGACATCAATATTCCACAAGGGCAAACTCTCCATAGACTGGCGCAACCCAACAAGACGCTCCAAGCATGGTGGAGGTTGTCGGGATCGTAAGTCTATTGTAAATTTAATGTCACAGAGGCGATAATATTTCACTGTAAATAATATCAAAAAATAAAATTATCAATAACGGAATGAAGGAAGAGTGGTAGTAGATCTAAAACAATATTATATATTTTACTTCCAAACAGTGTGAGGGAATCGATTTGCTTATTGATTGATTAGGGTTAAAGTTCAATGTGGCCTGCTGCAGAACAAGTGTGCCCTCGGAAAATTACCTTTAATTAAGTTTAAAGGAACAAGATTCATTCACAGAGTGAACGATTTAAAATATGACTTGTAGGAATGTACCTCCAATGAAAAATAAATTAATTTCATTAACGTAGAGTAGTTTAATAGTTATATATTATTATATAGAAGAGAACTTTGTAATTATGTTTAATTACTGCTTCATGAATATTACTAGACACGATATGGGATAATCTCATTCAGTACGAAAACTGAAGTTTCTGCTCGTCACTAAAATAAAATTAAATATTATTGTAGATCCTGCAACATCAAATCATCATTTAGAACATAACTGAAAATAATTATAATATTAATTTAAATAAAAACGTTCATTGCTTCAGAGGAAAAGTATCAAATGGGTGTATACTATAAATCCCTATATCACATCAGCAACATCAACTACTTCCGTGCGGTGGAAATATTTCACAATTTAATATAGAATATATAATTCTTATTCCAAATTAATGGTATATAGACTTCTCGTCAGAAAAAATTCAAAATGGATTAATTATAATATACTTGAAGAGCGTGTGCGAGGTCAAAGCAAAGTGAAAATCCATCACACATCTCCATAGTGTATTTCCTTCGATTGTGTATTTTTTAATTTGGGAGAATCTAGTTTTAATGGCAACGGTTTATCAACATTGAAGGACTACGGATACATAAGAAAATTAATGCACAATGAACACGAAAAAACTTGCTAGGATGGGATGTTGAGAGGATTTTGACGGATACGTAATAAACAGACTGTAATTCCTAAAGGTTTCAAGTGCCATTAACAGAAAAACTTCCCCCAATTAAATATTTTGCAGGTATTCGTTTACCAGAAGCAGTGTCATAATCCACCACTCAGTACGGTGGAGTAAATAATGACGATATAAGTGACCATGATAATACTGCTACTAGTAAAGAATCAAATTATTCAACTAAAGAATATGTTGGTAGGCAATCAGAAAACGGTCTCAGCGTTAATCGTGTTCGAGAAAATTTGTTCTAAATATTCAGTCATGAATTCCAAACATCACGGGCCAGTCGGAGTTATACAAGAAGCCGCACGGGAAACATGTTTGTTAACTAGTACGTTTTGCGAGGATTAAAAGAACGGGGGCCGGTGAGCGCAGACTAGTTACGACCGCTGTCTCCGCGACCAACTTGTGTTTCGGGGCGGTGCGCCGCCGACGATCCACAGGTGATCCCGGCGACGCGACGGCGAGAACGGAGAGGACGCCGAGAACGCTTCGTGCAGGGACGCGGGCACGACGGCGGACCTTACCTCCGCGGCAGACGTATCGCGAAGGCCCCGCGAAGACGAGGCGAACGGCAGAAGGCCCGTTGAAGAGCCTCGGCTGAGACCCGTCGAAGGCCCAGCGCTTGCCTCGCAGAGGCTCGGCCAAGGCCGGTGCGGCGCGGGGGCCGCAGCCCTGGCCAGCCGGGGCTCCGCTGTGCCAGAAGTCCGCCCGCTGACGACTGGCCCAGTTGCGCGCGGCCGGCCGCCGGCGGTGCGCTTCGCTCCGCGCGCGATTCTGATGCCCTGCGCCGCGTTCTCTTCCGTCCTAGTCGCCGCTCGCCCCACCCCGCCTCGACCCTCCACGCTTCACCTCTCCGCTCCGCTCCGCCCCGCCCCGCCTCGCCCCGCACCTCGTCCCCCGCCGCCCATCCACCCCGCGCGCGCCTCGTCGCTCCGCCTCCGCCACGCCCCTCCCCACGCCCCCGTCCAGCCCCGCCCCGGCTTTACTTCGAACCCTCCCCTGCCGCGCGGTCCGCTCCGCCGCGCCGCCTCCCCCTCCCTCGCGGACGCCGTCGGCGTCGGCGGCGCGTGGACACCGCTCACCTTGGTCTGTCTGCCCGGGCTAAACTTCCCTGCCCTCAGCCGCCTTCCCCGTGCCCTGGCCCGGTACTCGCGTCTGCTCAGGGCCTTGGAACTCTCCATCGAAATCGGAAACAATGCTGGCGGGCTAACCTCTGCCCTCAGCCGCCCTCCCCGTGCCTTGGCCCGGAACCCGCGTCTGCTCAGGGCCTTGGAACTCTCCATCGAAATCGGAAACAAAGCTGGAGGGCTAACCTCTGCCCTCAGCCGCCCTCCCCGTGCCTTGGCCCGGAACCCGCGTCTGCTCAGAGCCTTGGAACTCTCCATCGAAATCGGAAACAAAGCTGGAGGGCTAACTCTGCCCTCAGCCGCCCTCCCCGTGCCTTGGCCCGGAACCCGCGTCTGCTCAGGGCCTTGGAACTCTCCATCGAAATCGGAAACAAAGCTGGCGGGCTAACCTCTGCCCTCAGCCGCCCTCCTCGTGCCTTGGCCCGGAACCCGCGTCTGCTCAGGGCCTTGGAACTCTCCATCGAAATCGGAACAAAGCTGGAGGGCTAACCTCTGCCCTCAGCCGCCCTCGTCGTGCCTTGGCCCGGAACCCGCGTCTGCTCAGGGCCTTGGAACTCTCCATCGAAATCGGAAACAATGCTGGAGGTCTAAGTTACTGGAAGTGTTGCCCCCATCAGTTGTTTCCTAGCGATCTTATTGCTAATATTTCAAATGCAGTTTTCATTAGTAGGCACTCACGCGGCTCAGTGCGGAGAGGTTTTCCCCGCGCACTTTAAATACATATAAGAAACCGCTTGAGAAAGTGCGAAATCGGCGCTATCTATTGTAACATTTGCGCCTGCTTGCGATCCGCGAATCCACGCAGCAGCCACGCACGTTTTAAGTGTCGTTAGCAACAGTTTGTATTACAGTTTCTGGAAAAAGGTGCTACACAGACCACGCCACTCTAATGGTCTCCACCACGTTATATGGGAGTTGAAAGGCTCTTCCGTGCCTGCCCACCCCTGCTCTCGACGATCAACGCCCCCTCCTTCGTCCTTCGGCTGCTGCTCGCCGCCGTCTCCCGGTTTACCCCAACTCCGCGCGGCGAGGCTCGCCGCTTGATCTACTTCGGTGCTAGAAGCACTTGCGTCCACTCCCCGCACTCGCTCTTCTACACGTGCGCTGGGCGTTATTTTCCTCGGGAGTACCTCTCGTCGCGCGACGCTTCATACTTCGGCGCGTCTTTCCACTTCAGGCTAGGTTTTGTGTTCGATCCAGACAGCCTCTCCCTCGTTTCTCTGGCGCTTACGTGCGCACCTCTCGTATTTGATTTGCACTCGACGTTGTTTATCTGCTCGCGTACACGCGTGGAACGCTACCCCCTTTTAAGGAGTGGTTCCACATCATTGCGCCATGCAGGTCGTCTACATCTAATTTCATACTAGTCCGCCCGTTAGATTAAATTTTGTGTAAGCTCTCCAAGCATGTGCGTTCGCCATCGTTTTAGTTGAGTTGCTTGTATATGAAACGCTTGTTGCGATTAGGCTATTTAACTTCGTCTGCAGGTTTATAAGAATGGTTCGCCACATAAGTTTACTTCGAATACATATTTTTGGCGTAACTTCTGAATAATAACTTCTTTAATGGTAATACCCTTATCAATGAACGTTTTCCGACCTCTTGATTATTTTCAGTTCGCACAATTTTGTAAGCTTTTTCTCATACCCTTACGTATTCTTCCTGTCATTTTAGTGTCGAAATTCCGCGTACTATTTTAACAGAGCACATTCCATTCGTACTGTTCTACTTTGTGCTACATTTGCTGTAATTTATATTGTAGAAACATGTCTATAATTCAAGCTAGATACGTTTTTTATTCTTCAGTGATTTGAATTATTTCTCACTGCCCTCGTCTATGTTTTGCTACCGACACCTTCGAATGGAGCGAAATCTAATTCTATATGCTGTCACTCTCAGATTCTACCAATGAACGTGTAGCTTCATTAACTTTTAAGCCCTTCTCGATAGCTTTTCTCTGTTCGAGTCGGTGGATGTGTCGATGCTTTTTAACCTTTGTTTTCCTCCGAACTCTTCGTAATGTTCTGTCTTGTCATGTATAATGTATATTGTGTTTTACATATCCTCTTCAATCTTCTATTTCCTCCCTTATCTGATCAATAACTTGTAGCAGTTTCCAATTATCTCTTTATTTTGCCAATTTAGTTGAGCACCATGGCTCTTTCCGCTTCTGTCTCTTTTAAAAGTTGCCTTCTTAACAGTCGTGCTACTTTCATCTACAATATGTTGTCTTGTCTATTTATTCTACCCGTCTGCGGCACAATCTCATTCCGATGCAGACGGATCATCCGTTATCTCGCCACCTTCACAGGGTCTTCCTCCGAGTTCACCCCACTGCGTATGCTACTTTCCCCACCCGCCTGCCCTCCCACCGCCGCACGCCCACCCCCATCACCTCCTGATTTGCTCACCTCCTTCCCCTCCCCCTTCCGAGCCGTCGCGCCAGAGAACGGGTCCCGAAATGCGCGCATCGCACCTGAATATTTGAAGGCGCGCAGTCAGCCTAGACTGGCATCGCGAGCGGTGGTGGCACTGGCGATGGCGATGGCAGTGGTAGCGGTGGTGGTGGTAGCGGCAGCAGCGGTGGCGCTGGCGATGGTAACGCATAGGTCGCGCGAAAGCGCGAGGCAGTTGTGCTCCTTGCGGGGGGATGTGGGGGGACGACGCGGGGGATGGGGGGAGAGGGGAGGGCAGCACCGGCGATGGCGGTTACCAAGAGATGCTCAAACTTGCACACGGTCGTCCGTCAGTGGGAGGTGGCTGCGCGGTCCGTACAAGAGCCCAGGTGTTCCGGTGATACATGATGCACGGACGCGACGCGCGCGGTGATCTATATTGCAGGCCTGCAAAGGGGAGTGGAATTGGGATGGGGGAGGCAGGGAAGGGGAAGGCAAGGGAAGGGGGTGACGCGCAGCAAGCGACACTGACGCCTGCCCCGCCCACCACCCACACTGCGCCGTCGCTTCGTCCGCGTGTCCCGCCGAGCGCAGCCCGCCACACCGGACCTCGACCTATGACACGTGGCCTTGCCCCGTGATTGTGCTCGGCGGGGGCGCCGCGCCTGGAGGTTTAGGGGCTGCGGCTCGGCAAACGTTCGTTCGCTCGCTGAGAGGCGGATTGCGGCGTTCCCTATCGCGCGCTATAGCTCCACTGAGCGAGGATCAAAGTGGGAGTAGCGTGTATTTGTTTCGGCGGAAGTGTTCAGCAAATAATACGAGGTAACAATCATTACAGGCGATTCTGAAAATTTAATGACGAGTAAGCGAAATATTGGTTAACCCCCTTGCGGCGTAGTAGGGGTCATTTACTAACGTAAATGATCACCCGGAATTTCAAACGCGTTACACAAATTTTATATTTTGTCACATGCATAATCTATCAAATTAGTCAGCTAGAACGGAGGATAGCTAACACATATGCGTAATTTTCCAGTAATTTATTTTATTTAAAAGGCAGATTATAGGGGAATATTGGTATATTTGTTACAGATTCTACAAAGGTATCAAGTATTCAAAACTAAAGCTACACGCATTTTTACAAGAATCTATACAGAAGCTATCCCTCCCTTTTGCGAGAAATAACTTCAAATTCATTTTTATAAGAGCTGTGAGTAAATCTCATAGGCTTGATAGGCATAGGCATAACTCATAGGTAAAATAACTAGCCGAAATTCCAAGAATAGATTCTTGAAATTTCGGGAAGTTATTTTGCTTTTTTTGTTATGGTGTCAGAAAGGAATATTTGCAGGGTATACATCGAAGCCTCTAGTAGTAGTGTTTCCCTCCTGCGTGGTTAATTTTGGAGAAGAGACAAGAGTTCTCATAATAATTAATAGGTGAATTTAAAATATGATATTCATGATTTACTACTTTGGTTACTGCTGAACAAGAGAGGTCATTTTCAGCTAAAATATATATTGAAAAGCTGAATTTCTGCAGCCATAAATTATTTTCGACTGTGAAAAAAGTTGTTGAAAGTTGTTTCCAACTAATTTAGCTATATTATTCAATGTTTTCAAACATCACACTTTTGAGTCAAGTGAAATATATTTGTTCCTACAGTGTCTGAGTGAAATATATTTTTTTCTTTATTTTATTGAGCAGATATTGAGCAGGATTAGTTTTACAAATAAAGACTTAAACGTTGGTGCTTAAACAGTTGCAAAAATTATCAATATTAATACCAAATTAATTTAAAACTTCTTTATAAAACTGAAGCCTAAAAAATTTCACATCGATTAAAAATTAACCCCTGATACTACGCACGCGAATTTCTTTAGAGTACTTTTGAGATTATTTTCATAGTAACTAAGACTAAGTAATGGTGCATTTCTGTATTTAATAGACTTAGTTTCACTACACTTCAGTATTTTTTCACATTTATTAAATGAAAGAGCGGTCGAAATCGGGGCTGTTCAGCGACGCACAACGACGCACACGACGCGACAGTGGCGCACTTGGCAAATTTTCCGATCCTTTGGATTCTTTTTCCAACGTTCTCGGTCGTGTTGCCGCCGTGCCCCTCTACTCGCGGCCTCCTTTTTCCCGTTCGGCCCCACTTCGCCTCCTGGCCACTCCGCTGCCTCCCAATCTGCTCCTGCCGTAAGCTCCGCGGCCATGGCGCTCCTCGGGGGCGTGCTAAGCCGGACGCGTGGCCCCGTCGCTCATGCGCGCGCAAAGCCGCCGTCAGCCATCGCCGCTCCATCGCGCTGTCACGGCGGCCCTAAGACGGACAGGGGCCACCTCGTCGCGCGCCAAATCTTCCGCGCTGAGCCCACGCGTCATCCGCCGCCCGCCAGGCTCCACCGTAAGAAGGGGGGGGGTATACGGGAATTTGGAGGAACAGGAGTGGCGGGCGGTGGCGGGGGAGTGGCGGGGGAGTGGCGGGGGAGTGGCGGGGGGTGGCGGGGAGTGGGGAGTGGCGGGGTTGCGGGAGAGTGGCGATGGGTTGCGGGAGAGTGGCGGGAGTGGCGGGAGGTGGCGGGGGAGTGGCGGGCGGTGGCAGACGGAGGCGGGGGAGGTGGGGGTGCGGGGGGGGTGGGGGGGGCCGGGGGGGCGTGGGGGGGGGGGCAGCTTCGTTCGCGACGCGGCCCAGTCCAATTGGATCGGAAAGCCGGTGCTCAGCGGCCGGGCACCGCGGTCGTGACCTGCGTCTGTCCGCGGGCTAGTGGAAGAACGACCCACCTCCTTGTGTTTCGTATACGGGGTAGATCCATACTGGACGTCTCAGTAAGGGAGGGCTGTTTTCTCGCGGGTACTAGGCAAGCTCAGGTACGAGTATATTCGTATCAATGTACACAGGGCATTTCTGATTAAGACGACTATATTTCGCTTGGTTTCAGGGTTCAAGGTGCCAAAGTACAATGACATTTCACTAAAAAAATGACATGTCCATATTCGCAATGCATCATGCATATATTCATGTAAAATAATTTAAAAAGTTTCCGTTATTAGTAAAACTACGGACTAGGAGATAAATTCTTATATTCATTTTTGCTTTATAGGCTTTACTGGTGGCTTTATTTACTTTTACACGGTGGAATACTGCATTATTTTCTAAGGACACTCGCAACAAAACTACGTCATCGCCAGTTATTGTGGCGCTGGTCTGACAATTCTTTGACTTCACATAAAAATGGTAGACGAAATGCTTTCTTAAAACCCATACTAGAGAGGTTTTATTCTGAACAGCTACATCGGTTTCTAAAATGTTGAAATATCAGGGAGGAGACGGGCTTTGTGTGTCCGCCAGGTGTAAACAAGCATTGTCTGCCTTTCTGACTTCACACGTTGGAAAAGCGAGGACAAGAGACTCAAGCACACGGCGCTCCAAATCCTTTTGAAATCTGTAGGCTTTGCTAGGAGACAGTATGGAGTTAGCAGCGAGGTACACGCGGACTTTTTTCTAAGCCTTCCGAATAAGACTTTCTTCAAGCTCCCAGGGGACTTGTGGGATGGCGCTCACCGTTACTTTCTTAGCACATAAAGAGTATTTAAGAGGATTCCGGAGTGAGAAGACGAGAAGTCACATCGGTAAAGCATTTGGAAAGGATTCGCACGAATAATATCCTATTGAATGTCAACATGTCGGTTAAAGTGGCTCGGGTTGGCACCTTGATACTTTTTATTTTATCTGTTTTGAGACTGCTAGTCAAAAGAAAATTTTCTCTCCAGCCACTTACCTCCCTAGCAACCCTGAAAGAACGTTTTTATGTTGGAGATAACTTGCATAGCCGCCGTATGAAAGTCGTCCTGTCACGGAAACTACTCGTGCTAGAGAAAATCTATGTACATATTTAGAAACAGGGCGTGACACATAGAAAATATCACAATTTTCTGCATCCCGGCGTCTGTACTGTAAAAGTTGGGCAACTGGGGTTAAGGATATGCTGAATAAAGGATAAATTATAGGCTGGATAAGGATAAATTAAGAAACCTGTTTTTTTGCAGATTATAGCTTATAGTTTAAGGATATGCTGCCAAAAACGATTTTTCGACTAGGTCGTCTCCCTAAGAAATTAAAAACCTTTCTCAACCTGTAATCTGCAGAATTTGATGCAATTCAAAATTCGGTAATTTTAGTGGCACTCAATGTAGTAGGTGAAGTGAGTTTGGGGTCATTAGATGGGTGATACAAGTGAAATTAGAGATTGCGAGATTTTCAAAGAAATATCAGGTAAGCTTCACTAATTCTTTTAACGGCAGATCTCTTGATTTTGTGTCGCGGGATAAATCTTTCAACAAATGGGTATCTTTTTACGAGAACCATACTTTGCCAAGAGTCAAATTAGCCTTCTTCAGATTGAAAAGAGTTGGTAAAATATTTGTGAAATTCAAATCTGAGGAGGAATGAAAGTCATTAATAACGATATTTGATATCCGAAAATTACAGCACATGTATATTATATAAAAGGAACTAACACTAAAAGAATTACAAGAATATTGTTTTTGTATATTTTATATTCGTTTTTTATAAATTTTATTTTAATACCTAATTATATTTACAACAGTCCCCGTATTTCAATAGTGAATGTCTCATTAAGTTTCAGCTGAAATGCAAATATTGAATTTACTTTTTCATTTTTCTCCCGTCGGGGAAACTCATCAATTGTTGAAACAGACCTCATTACCAGGACCCTTTGCTCTGCGTCCCGTGACACGCGCGTTCCCACCACGGTCGGAAACGCCTCGCGGCGACGCCTCGCGACAAGCGGCACTCATTGTCTCGCAATCTGTCAAAGAAAATCTCATTTGTTCATGAACGCTGCATACACGAGGAAGCGCGCGAGGAAACAGGGCAGGGGACGGGACTCGGAAGGACGGCATCGTCGGGGGTGGAGCAGCAGGGGCAGGAGGCACGTGGAATGGCAAAGGGGAAGCTGAAGGAGGGGGGGCAGGAAGCTGGGGCGGGAGGCCAAACACGTGTAGGTCACCGGGAGACAGGGCCAGCGGGGCGCATCAGAGCTAGCGAGGTTAGAGGGGCTGTAGACGCGACGGAGGGCGCGCAACTCCTCGCCAAAGGACCCCTGCCGCACAGGAATCCGAGCAGTTGATCCTGTACGTTAATAAAGGCGTAGGGGTGGGATCTTCACGGCATCTCAAAGGCAAAGGGCAGTATTATTCGCGCAAGATTTCTTGCTAGAAGCGATAGGAGTGAGAGGGTTGTTTATTTCGACGACACGACTATCAATCTTCAGGTCGTCTTTCGATGCAAACAATTTTCTATTACACGAGAGCAAACATTCCTGATTTTCACACTTTGCCAACAACTCTTTGTTATGATTTATATTTAATTCAACTAGTGTTAGAATTGATTGATTGATTGATTCATGTTTCCGGGCGCGTCAACTGCTCTGGTCATTAGTCACGTCAGTATAGTGCATGTTTTTTTCTCCGGAGATGGCGGTGATCTTCCCCCGTTGGATGGCGAAATCCGGCGCCGACCTACCGTCGGCTAGTGGGGTTTCCCCCTAACCAGGACTCTCCAACCAGCGGGGCACCGCCCCAGCCGGGACAAGCTCTAAGCTCCCGACCGGTCTCCCGGGATATGTGGCAGTGTAGTGCATGTTAGTGTAAGTGGTGTGTAAGGATGAGAGGATAGGACAGGGAATGGGGAGGACAGATCGCGCGCGGTCCGTGGTCCGTTTGATAGGGGTACTGCTCCGGCATTCGCCTGGTGTTGATCGGAGAAACCACGGAAAACTACCGATCAGAGCAGCCGGCCGCTAGAATTCTCTTCTTTACAGCGACTGAATTCGACCTAGCTGAAAAGCTAGTGTCGAAAATCCTGCCGCCGTCAGGACTCGAACCTAGGACCTCCCGGTCAGAGGCGCTGCAGTGACATCAGTTGATGCACTGAGCTACCGCTCGCGGAAACTAGTGTTAGAGAAAGAGTAGGTAAGAGTAAGTATTTTGGGGTTCAAGAAAACGTGCGCGTTTAATATCAACTGTACAGTTAAAATCCGTTGATGATGAAAAAGTGCGTTGTGTTAATAAACACTCAAGGGATGACATTCTCAGGGCATAAAATTGGTAGCCGCACACGTTTACTTGAGCCCTCATTTTCCTAGAAGCGGGAACATTGGGACGGCTGTTTATTTCGACGACACGACTATTACTTTTTAGCTCCTTGTTCGAATCCAAATATTTAATACACGGGAGCAAATATATGCTAGCTTACAGGCTAAATGCACAGTTAAAAACTCTTTATGATGAATGTCATTCTCATTGTTGAGCGTAGACAACGGAGGTGCTTTTTAACCTTAATGTACTCCCCTTATGAGTGCAAGTGATCACTGAAGTGGTTTGCGAAGAACAATGGTTCGTATTATAGTTTCAATATTGCAAAATAAAAAAATCTGAAATCTAGACATTCACCTCCAGTATAACTTACAGGTGTTTCGAGCCACATATACACACCTCGGCACCTGTACTAATTATAATATATGTAGTGCTTGCGTTCCGTTGCTTATATATGTATGAGAGCAGGATAAATTTCCGTAGACGTACGCCACATTACTCTGTGAAGTTTTCTTTGCTTCCTTGCTCTTTAAAAGCCCTTTTTGCGTACCTCGTGATATGTTTACAAGTAGAATAGTACAGCGAAATGTAATAGAAACATGCTCGAGAATACGGATGCTCGAGAATTGTTAGGGGAAATACGGGAATGATTTGGTAATGAACGACCACAGAATGCAGCAATTGGGGACTGTAAAACGACCATTTCTAACTGCGAGAATGGAAAACAATACAGGCAATTGCAGTGGGATACATACTACACTTGGGGATTTCTAACGTAGATGATGACAGTTCATCAGCTGTTACAGTGTCATCCAATTGACAGCTAAACCGTCATTACGATGACGTCACTGTGGTGGCGTTTAAGCTCCCGATTGGACGGCACTAACAGCTGATGAACAGTCATCCGCCAGGTTACAGAAATCCAAATATACATACTTACGAAAGAAATAAATATGATAAAAAGTCACAGAGGACGCAGCAAAGCAGCTTTGTTCCTGCATAACCCCGCTGTCTTATTTGTCTCTCCAAACAATTCTGTTTCCTTTCTCAGAGATATTCAGATATTGCGGAGGTTTTCCGAGACACAATGGAGACGTTTGTTTCCTCTCCAGATGCCTTCTCCGCACAAAGCGCTTAGTTGCATCACCTGTCATGGCAACGCGGTCTTGTTTATATTAAGCCAGAGTATCTGCCTTTTAGATTGAAATTCTTTTTGCTATGTGATATTAGGAACACATGCGATTGTTTCGTGTATAGACTCCTGATATTTATGGAAATTCTTTAAAAGTTTGTAAATCAAAATATTGATTTCATGTTAGATAGATAGATAGATAGATAGATAGATAGATAGATAGATAGATAGATAGATATTATTCTGCAGGTATGTATGCACAACCTGGTGGCAGAACACTACAATTTACATATTACAAATGTTAACTTTAGAAAACTATTATGGAAAACTATTTGCATCGGTAAACTAACAACAGATTAGACTGTTGCTCACAAAATAGTCGCACACTTTCCCGGCTCTTCAACTAGCAAAAGGAGAGCTCAACAAAGCGTGCTCAAAGTGAAGTTACATTTATGTCCAGAAGCAAAACAACGGGCCCTCTCAGCATTTGCTCAGCATGACCTAAGAATAGTGAACAAAACCCTGATCGAGATGGGGAGGTTATTTACCCGGAAGGTTAAGTACATTACTTGTTACAGGCATAATAAGTCTCGTTTTTAAATTATACAATTCAAATGTAAACTACTGCATTATATAGCATGGTTAAAATAAATATTATTTTTCATTTTACTTGTCAGTGTAGTCTCTAAATGTGCAGAAACAGTTACACAGAAGAACATATTTTCCTTCGAACTTCAATTTGGGTATTTATTTTAATTGTTTAATGTCATCTGGTAATGTGTTAAGTCACGAACTATATTATATGTAGATTTCTTCTAGTTGGCAGTTGATTCTCCAAACCTCTTTGAATATATAGAAGACATGTATTGCAATTAAAAGTATCAGTAATGCATGAAAATATTGTAACGAATATTGCGTCATCTGCCGGCGTCCACTACCTGTATGCGCGGATTGCGTCATCGGTGGCCCTCGAACTAGCAAGTCTCAGAGTGCTTTGGCGCTAATCGCAAAGTCCAGAAAGTTCTCGACGGCGCCCGCCGAGTATAATTACGCGGCGGTCGGCGACCGCGAGTCAGTCTTAAGTCGGAAGTGGAAGCTGAGCTGTGAAGTGTGTGCATCGCGGTGAATAGCAGTGCAGCGATTGTACCCAGTGACGTGAACCGGCCGGTGAACTGTGGCCAGTGCATCAAACTGTAGTCAGTGCTTAAGACTGTGCAACAGTGTAATGAGAAGTGAACAGTGTAAATAAATAGTGAAGAGAAGTGTAGTGTAAATAAATAATCAAGAGAAGTGTGACGTGCAAAGAATAATCAAGTGAAGACTATCTGTACATAAATCAAGGGTTTTCAGTGATTGTGTTAAGAAGCAAAATAAACGTTTTTGTTAAAATAATACCAGAGTTCCAATTTACCACCTAGAATCGTAACAATATGTTTCCACCGTTAACTAGGGCAGTTTTGACAAAAAATACAAATTCATAATAAATAGGCAAGGTAAGATTTCGAGCACAATGAAGAGAGGCTTGCGGAAATCACATGGATGGTATTTGCTCATTATTCCTAGAATTTTTAAAGTATTTTCAATGCGTAACACCATGAACTTTAATTAGTGGTTAATTCAGTTATAAGGATATTCCATTTGAGGTTTGATTCAAATGAGAAAACCAGAAATTGTGTAACCATAACATATGCTAATTTCATACTGTTCATTATCAATACCGCCTGCAATTGCCGGTTTAAAATGCAAAAATGCATTGAAACAGTTTTTGTTCACTATTAATTTGTTACTACGACAGATTGAAAGTTCTGAAATCGTACTATTAACCGTTTCGTTTTTGCAAAGAATATTCGTGTCATTGGCAAATATAACTGTTCATCCGTTTTCTAATTGCCGAGGGGATATCATTTACGTTCAAAGGGGTATATGACCTATGATGAAACCCTACGGGACCCGATGATCAATCTGCAAAAAAATTAAAAGAGTAAATAATGGTCTTTCGTGCTAGTACGATATTTATACTCTTTGCGATCGATGTTTAATATACTGATCTAGGGCAATACCATGAATTCCATATGAAGGTAATGAAAGTAATTTTGAGAGCAAAAATTAAGATCAATGACATCAAAATCGATCGGTAGATTTTGATTATTTTCAAGAAGCAAGTTTTTTTAAGAAAAGAAAAACTGAGAATTTCCTTACTTGAATTACTTACAACCATGTTGAGAGTGTGGAAATGCTTTGTTATTCCTGAGAAGGTTTCCATTCACATATAGAAAAGCCCCACAAAGGTGTTGTTTAGAAAACTGGTCAAGGAGAAATTCGTCAACAATTTTGAATTGCATTTTTGTTACTTATTTTAAAAATTGTCATAAATATTTGTCGGTTTTGAAGTTCACCGTGGCATAATATTTGCGAATTTAGAACGATATAAATTTGGCTCATTTTTGGAATATAGGAAACACGCGGAATCAAAGAATTTGTAATGATAATTTATGCATAAGAAAGAATCTTTCACCATAAACATAAAATGAGCAGTCTTCTTCTCCGTGCGCGACTACTAGTGACTAGTGTCTCGTGGACCATGGTCCACACACATTGGGAAATTACGTCGCCGGCGGTTCGTCTTTTAGTTTCCACAAGAAGGGCAAGGGTAGAACACGCCACCATAAGCAACTGGTTTATACGAGAGTTGAAAGGTACCAAATAACCACTGCTCGTTAGGACAAGGCGGCTAAAATTCAAGAATTCGATCCACACTGCCCATGATTGGCCGGCTGAATTTGCTCCCGTGCCACTCGTTTTCCACTGGAGTACAGTCGTTCACCTCGAGCTCTCCTCTTCGTCTCTGCCTCCTCCTGCCACTCGGCTTCACCGGGTCTCCTACGAGTCTCTTGATACAAGTGTAGCGCGTTATTTTGCGTCGCCGATTCCCAAATTCATATCCACTCGTCAGAAGAGCTGGAACTGTACAGTTTTGGGAACCGCTATTGTAACCAAACCAATATTAATACTCCGGGAAATTTCCATCATGCTCTCAAATGTAACAATTTGGTCCTCATCTTCTGATTTGTGCGTGGAGGGGCTGTCGGTTGAGTGGGAATTGAACAGCGGCGGCGTTCAGACTGCGCCTCCCTCTGCATCTAATGAGTGTCGTTGCCCACAGGCCAACGCTGGGTGAGGGCTTGCCAAACTGCCCGCCCACCTGGAGCCTTGATCAAGAGCACTTCTTCGATTCTCGTGGTGAGACCTACGCAGTGCGCGAACACCACTTCAAATGCGCCTTCGTCCGCGCACCCGCCCCCAGCACTTCCCGCCCCGCCACCCTGCCCGGCCGCCTTTGCCTTCGCCTTCCCTACGCCGGCCCCCCCCCACCTACACCTCCGCCTCCGCCACCACCTACGCCTCGGCCGCCGTCGCCTCCGGCACCGCCTCCGCCTCCTTCTTCACCTCCGCCTCCGCCACCGCCTCACCTCTACCTCTTCCACTGCCACCGCCTACGCCTTGCCCCGCCTCCTCCGCCCCGCCTCCTCCCCCCGCCTCCTCCCCCCGCCTCCTCCCCCCGCCTCCTCCCCCCGCCTCCCGTGCCTCCGCGCTCGCGATGCTCGTGTCCGCGCCGCAAGCCGATCGTCCGTGTCCAAGTGGATCTTGCTTCATCCTCTTACGATGCCCCTCGAGGCGCGAGCGGGCCAGCCCCGCGCGGGATATTTCTTCTCACAGATCGTTGGGGACGAGGCACATCTCCGCACGTTCTCAGAGGCGCCACTTCACCCACACGGCGGACCGCGAACGAGATGAAAACAGACGGCTGCGTCCGTGGATTATTGCTTTCAGCGGAACATAAATTCGACCTTGAAATGTGGTTTACTTCCAGTGAAAATTTGTGCGGTTTGAGCGTTTTCGAAAATGAATACACAAATAACATTTCTGAGAAGAGCAGAGAAGGGATGTATGAGTATATTTAAAATGAGTATGGATATAAATGAGTGTCATTTAAATGAGTGATATGAGTGTAAATAAAATCTAGAATAGTAATTTAATGAGTAATGAGTTACACTTCTTAAATGAAAGAAAATTATTTGTTGGCAACGAATTCCAGAGATCTCGTTGACGTTGATGGAAATATCTCAGTTGAGTTTGTTGCCTTTCCAGAAATCTTCTCATCAACGAAGATGATTACTGTCCAATAGTACACGATGCAATCAAAAGTGAAATTATTTATTTTAAAAGAGTGTTTATAATGGCTATTCATAAGAGTGAATTATGAATTTTTACATAACATTTTATGGACGTAAAAAATCTAACAAAAAAATAATATATTACACATGGGTTAATGATGAAGTGGAAAATTTTACGTCTCGACATTTTAAATTTCGAAAATTTTTCTATTAACATGTTTTAATAGATAACTGAAAAATATTTTCACCAGTTTAAAATTTTCACTTTCTTTTCACGTTCTCGTATAAAAGTGAACATGGTGATTACAGAATACGAAAAAATGGCTCTACGATCTTGAAACGGATTTTTTGGGAGTTCACATAAATTTACTCATTCATTTTCAAATCATTAAAAAAAGCGATTTTCTCGCCATCTATATACTTCTATAGAAAAGAGTTTTGTAAAACCGTAGCAGAAAGTGGCGATTTTTGGACAGAACACTTCTTACTGTGGGATCCTCATACCGAAAAATTGGATAAAACCTGGCTCCTCTTATGTACTCGTAAATTACTTTTACTAATCCATTACGTAGTCATAAAAGACGATTTGTGGATCCTTGTTATCGAAAAATTGATTTTAAAAAGTATGTCTTTCGACAGTGAACACTATTGTCTAAACCGTTCAGATGATTTTTCCAAAACTGAATTCTCTAATTGATCTGGCCGTGACCTGCAAATTTGAAACGGATATTTCAATTTTTTAGGATTCTTAATATAAAACCTCATTTTCAAAATTTCTTTAAAAAATGCTTCTAACTTTTTGATTTTTTTATTGGAAAGAGATTATACTTTTTATTTGCTTAAAAATGGGGCTTTTCTTACATTAAATATTTTCGAAAATTGAAGAAGTTCATTTTTATTATGTGCCTTTCCAGCGTCGTGATATTACTTTATTTCATTTAATAAATACAATTGTGACATTTGCAACTCAAGCTAGTGGACTTTGAAAGTCATGATTCAGAGCATATATGATGAAAGCTAAATTACTTGGAAAGTAACATTGAATTTTATTGTACATGTAATAACCAGACCATTCAGTTTTGTACTTTATTTAATTTCTAAACTCAGATCTGAAAACAGACTCCGCGGTCGTGATTCGGCCAGGTGCTATAAATTTGAATTTCCCGCCTCAAACCCTTCTCAAGACCGTGACACAACGTACACACTTGAGTGTAACGAAATTTTTAGTGAACTTTTGGTATTTCGAATCGAAATGTTATCCTGTAACAATAGCCAAGTAAACATACAATATTATCATGTAAAAAGAATCCTCTCATTTACAAAAATATAGTATTTCTCAATGACTATTTGTAAGAACGTCGACCTGGTAACACTTCAAGGATTTATGTCTTAGTAAAAACTCCTAAAATGTAATAATATAGAAAATGAAGATGAAACGTTGATATAGTTTAAATTTTTTATTACTCATGAACTTTTTTTGTTGCCTGTTCGTTTCTGTGTGTTTGTGGGAGATTTATATTCGATTCTCCTTCAGCAGTAATTATGCAAGACGAGTGCATTTTGTGTGCTATCTTACTGTTAATAACAAATTGTACCCCTGAAGAAGATACAATAAAAGGTCGAACCGTAGGCATATAGAGTAAATCATACGTTGATTCCTATCTGACGACGTTCACACTCACACATTTTAATGACTAACACGTTAGTAAAAAAACCGAAATTGTTCTTAGTAATCGATGTTCGTGGTAAACTTAACAAAATTAAAATTATTTTCGAAAATATGAGTTAAATACTGCACTGTAAGTATTATTTTGTATCTCAGGTACTCAATTGCATCGAATTAAGGGTTACTAATCACGTTCTACGCAAACATTTCCATTCCATCCAAATATTAAAGCGGTGTGAGGCAAACAATACAACTCGCATTTGTTTAGTCGACCATTCCGCGCGGTTAGTTCATAGAGTTCGCGATCGAAATGATTGTCATACAAGCATGTTTTCGCGAATGGGCGAAAGTGACAGTGGTTTTCAAGGTGTAAGGGGTGAGAAAAGCAAAGAACAAATATTTCCCGAACACACAAATAAAGGAGAAACTACTCGCTGCAGCACCGTTTATACACGCAGACACACACACGCGCGCAGTCACACAAACACACACGTACGGTCGAGCGCGCGCGTAAGGTTCACGGAAGCGAATCGGGCGTTGTATTACGTATCGCGAATATCACGCGATCCGTAACTAGAATTTCTCTATCACCCGCGCCGCGACACAACCTTCCCCTGTACCCTCCCTCTCGCGCACCGCGATACAAACAGCGTGCAGCGGTGGCAACCGGCGGCAGCGGTGAGGGCAACTGCAGCGGGAGAGGCGGGGAGGAGGCGGCGGCGCTTGCCCGACCGTTTGTATGTCCAGCCCGCCCCCTGTCCACTTAATAGTGTTAACTCAAACGTCAGGCGCACTGCGACAACACAATGAAATTCCCACAGTCGCTCCGCACGCTGACCGAACCCTTTGCGTGCGAGGCGATGGCGCGTGCGTACCGCAGGGAGGGGGAAGAGGTGAGGGGAAATGGAAGAGGGTGAAGGGAGGGGGGGCGTGCCGCCAGCACCGACGGCCACTTTGCGTGCGTAAATCCGCAGCCCCGCCGGCAGCGCGTGCGAAACGCGTGACCGGGCGCACGCCTCGTTTTATAGCCCCGCCTCCTGCCTCCCACGCAAGAAACATTCGCCAACGCGGTGGGAAGTGAACAGGTGATAGCCTGCACGGGCATGTTCGCTTTTTAATACTTCCAGCGACGTGCGGGCGGGCGAGTCCACAGCTGCTATTGGCACCTGATTAACACCATTGGACATGAGTTTTTGAAGCATTGTTGCATTGCCGCCTGTTTTTTACCATTGATTTGAATGTTGCTACAAGAAAACATGTATTCGTTAGGAAACAATGTTTGAAACAACACGACATAGCGTCACTGATGTATTTACAGCCACATTGGCACGAAAATCGTCCGGAAATGAATTGCTCATAGACGCCCGGTAATTGAACATTCAGACTATTGAGTGTTTCTGAGTTACGCGACGTATATGACGGAAACCTACAAGTTTAACTTATTATTTCAATTTTTCTTTGATACACTGCTTCAAATGGCATTGGGTATTACGTCATATGCACTTCTTGTCGGAACGACACATAGAAAGTATACTTTAGAAAGCTAAATTATTAATGCGGAACTCACAAAACGTAATGTCCAAAGGATTTCTGAAATTCAGATTTTTCTGTACAATAGTAATTTGCAACCGAGTGTTGTGCAAGCCATAATTCGGAACACTCACGCTTTGCCAATCTGCGAACCTTACTACCGCGTCAGACCATGAAGTGACTTGAGGAGCAATGTTTATGACATGCATGCTTTGGTGTAGATCGATGTATTTAAAGATTGATATATTTGTTAAGATAAATGCTTATTTTTAAATTAAACATCATCTTCACGAAGAAAATTGCGAAAACGTTTTTTTCAAGTTCCAGCCTTACGCCCCCAACTGATATATCTCACTACACCAAAATTCACACTACCAACATGTTTGTTTTGCCTTACAACCTTAAATTAACTTAATGTAATTGTAATATGCTAGTGTTTTATAACTTATTTAATTTTCAAATTAGAGATTGTATGCTGACGAATTGCTTTTCTTCATTTAATAATGTCTATATATTGCGTGAAACTAAGGCGTACACTATGCTTTGAATTTGACACAGCGGCTGTCATTACTCCCAACTTAGTCTCACTGTTTCTCCGAGCGTCATTCTAGGAGGGAAAGAGGTGAAACACACGAACAAGCCAAGTATCTATATTGAAAATGCGATCACAAAAATAATTGTCACAAAGTGTGTCCAGGTGACATTATTCGCAAGCGTCTTTTCTACAGCCTCTTAGAACATTTTACGGCATCATCATTGCAAAGTTTTGAAAATTTTGGTCAAAATTACGTTTGGATATATTCGTACTCTCTACACTTACATACGGGCTAGAGACGCGCTACATTTACAGTGGGGCGTTAGCCACATATTATTTGAGAATGTTTGTTTTCGTTCACGATGCTTTTGAAATGGTATCTAGTACATTTATTTAGTTATATACTACACATACCTGCAGAAAGCAAGTATATAAATACTTGAAATAGTATTTCTTTTTATTTTGAAATTTTCAGCAGCTTTTAGTTCATAACTCTTTTAAATATATAAAAAAATATTCTGAGTCATTGTGTCTTATTTACTACAAACGTTTTACTTCTTATCGTCTGTCCACACTTGTTACATCTTCCCCTGATAGGCCCTTTCCCACAATATTTTGTCAATCTTGCTCCTGGGTGATTATAGGCGGATGAATAAAGGAGACAAATTCGATTATATGACGCTGTAATAACGCAAGTGGTGCCCAAAAATATATTATATTTAATAAGTTCATTGTTTCCTCATAAAAAATAGAAAAATGAACGTACGTGGAAATAAAAATAACAACTAATGGTGCTAAAACAGCACTTATTTGTCGCCGGTATTTTCGTGCAAAATTACGGGAAAAGTACTCAAATTTTCGAAAAAAATTACATGACTTTAGTTTAAAATCTATCTTTAGCATATTTAATTAAGAGAAAACTCGTTATCTTCTTAATTGTAGTTGTAGGACGAAGACGAAAAAAATTGAAATTTTTGCAATTCTCGAAAAATCAGAGATTTTCAACGAACATGAGACCCGCGACATTCTCCTTATGTCATTCACACTACCCAACAAAAATAAAAAACGAACCAATTTTTGAGAAAAATGTCGAAAATGTTTCAAGGGCTTCGTATAAAGTACCCCAGAAAATTAAAATATCGGTTTAAAATTCAAGGGGCCCTGACATCAGACAGATAGATTACAGAATACCAATTTTGGAGAAAATCGGCTAGAGTTGTAGAGTTGTTCTAGCCACTAGAGTTGTTCACAAACGGGTGGATAGACGAACAGACGTTTTGACTTTTTTCGATATTTTGGTATCGAGGACTCACAAAACATGGATTCTCGCTACCCCACAGGTTAGAGGATTTTTTCTAAATTTAGCAATTGAATTTATCTACTTTTTCTTTACCAGGACATGATCAGGAGTTTTTTTGCCGAAAATTCGCCATTTTTCGCGCAGCATTACTTAACTTTCTCTCTACTTCGTAGAGAGAAAGTAATAATGTAGCACCACGTTAAAAGTCACAATATTAGAGAGAACAAAATATCCATTCAGTTCATATATAATTTTTAATGGAGCCACATTGCGACATTATTTAATAGCATACACAAATATGCACATGCAATAATTCAGATTTACTTTTATTTCGCTTCTATTTGTTTTAAGTTTCAAATTTTTATTTCTTTAATTTCTAGCCAAATCTTAATTTTCTGGGGGAGGGCAATGTACATTTTCTTAAGAGCAAGCAAGAATATTAAAATGCAACAATAAATATGCGAATTCTAGAAAGCGAATTTGTAGCCTAGTCATTCCGTAATGAAGAAAACCATGTTTTGAAGACATGCCGTTCCACAAAAATCTCCGTGTGGTTGTACACTCTTCCGGCAACGCAAAACGGTGTACGCGCTCACAAGAATTCCTATGTTTTTTTGCAGGCATCGAGGTATTCCATCACAATGGCGCTCTTTGTGTGCGAATAAATATGTTTCTTTCAGACGATTCGCTCTCTGACCTTTGCCTTTGTGCGTGTGACGATCGAGCTTCTGTGCCGTGGGGACCAGACCACAAACGCGGTCTCCACTTGCGTCAATCTGCGTTTCCAGCAGCGCTCGCACGCAGGCACGTGGGGTTCCACGCACCACTCCATTTTTCTATAAGAAATTGCTTCTTTGGTCAATACGCTGACAGATCTGTCAGGTCCGCCGTTACGTGTTATGATAACGTGGGGGATTTAATGCGTATTTTTTGTATTTTTCCTTCACTTGTTTTTCTTAATCGTCAAGTATAATCTGTATATTGCACCTTTCCTCTTCGCAGAGGGAGTTGTTCTGAGTCAAAGATATATCGACCAGAACACTCACAAGCAGATACGGCGTGGAAATCCGTGTGCCGGCAGTAGCTCAATAGCCAATATTTTGTGTGGGTCTGATTTAGATGATGGTATGAGATATGGTTGTTTAACTCATCTTTGCATTTTACAAACAGGAGAAACCAGCCACGACTTACCCCGGTTTCGAATCAACAACCTTGTTGCAGAGAGTAGCTGCTACAGACACTTTCCCATTCAATCAGCATTCATGTCGAGCCCGTCATTACAATCCACGCTGGGCAGTGTCGAGTAACTAGAATACATATGTTGATTCTATTCTTACACCATAAAAATAGATTTTAAAGTTTTATTATAGTCAAATGTGCGATATTCAAGCCATATTAATTTCTGAGTAGGTAGAACTCACACATTTACATCCTTCCCTTTCCTGAATACGTTGTTACCATTTATCCAACATCAGACCCTCCTATTGTGGGCATGTCCAATATGGACAAATACTGCGAAAAATAATATTCACAAATTACAAGTTATCATTTGCTAATTCTTACGATTCATCACCCAAGCCGCTGACTTATCTCCAACAAGCAACGGAGCACGGAAGTAAATATCAATAATCACAATATGGCATTTCTCACCAATAACTTTCATTAAAACGTACACTTGATCAACCAAAGCAGAAATATAAAATTGGGTAAATATACAGAACGCCAAACTCGCATAGAAACAGATATCCTTTACATGCATTCTTGAATTATTCAGCAACTTCGAATAAGCCAATTGAGTTGCCCCGTGAGTCGCCTTGTCAAATGCAATTTAGTGTCAGCTATAAATTAGATTAATTTAGATTGTAAGTCTGTAACTACAAATGTAAAGTGGAATAATAATTGAAATTTTTAATCCAAACAGAATATAAATAAAAAAATTAAAAAATGATATCACAGTGGTGGTTTGTCTTTGGCTACCACTGCAACATGAATTTCGATAATCTACAATTAATGACACATAAAATATTAGCATCATCACAACCACGTGGTGAAAGTACTCATGCCCTTCATGCAGCCTCTGGCTCCGCGTACCTTGACGCTACCCTAAGCCTCTGCGACCACGAGGTCGCCTCATGTTTCAATGATAATCATCATCATTCAGTGATTATCACGACCATTCAATGTTTATCACCATACGCGTGCTCAGTCAAGGAGGTCAACTACATCTCTGGACCCCTCCGTCTCCATCTGAACCCAATTTTCCCCAAACGTTTTTATTTACAAATGATATTTTACTTGTAAATAAATAAAACATAAGACAAGGAGATAAATTACAATTGGTTTTATGTTGAACTATATACAGGATCGCCAGGTGTATTGGAGAACCTGTTCCTCAAAATGCCGTGAATAAATTTTCAAATCGTCAGCTTAAAATGAGGAATAGGAGATACAGGAATTGGGCATTATAACAAAAAATAAAATGTTTTAATACATAGGGCTACGGGTCCCTGACACTCCCAGTGGGCACGCCTATGGCGAGCACCGAGTCTAAATTCATTCAAAAAACAAAAAAAAAAAAACAAAAACAAAAAAAAAAAGTTGCAGACCCAAGACTTGACACATGTTCTCTATGTATTTCAACGTCTGAATCCGAATTGAAACCAGAATTGCGCCATCACCTCCAATTTGTGAATGGCGATTCGCTGAATCCGAATCTGAAGCCAGAACTCCGCCAATGACCTCCAGTTTTTTTTAATCGGGGAATAACATTGTGAAAGTGTATTGTTTTGTTTTCGAGATACGATGTTCACGTTTTTTCAGACCCAAGAACTTGACACAAGTTTTCATATGTATTTTGATACGATTATATGTATACGTTGGATTACGTATAATATTATACGATTTTATGAATACGATTATATGTATTTTGATGCGTTACGATACGTTTATATGTATGTCGACACGATGAATCCTAATCTGAAGCCAGAATTGTTCCACCACCCTCCAGTTTTTTTTAAATTCGCGAAAAAACACAGTGAAATTGTAGACAGTAAATTTGAGTGTGGCTTTTTGGGATTAATAAAACTGGAGGGTGGTGGCACAATTCTGGCTTCAGATTCGGATTCATCGTGTCGACATACATAGAGAAACATGAGTCAAGTCTTTGGGTTTGACAACAACTTCCGAGAAGAAAAATACAATGTCACCATGCTTTTTACGATTGAAAAAAATAGAGGGCGATGGCGCATTTCTGGCTTGCGATTCGGATTCAGGACGTTGAAAAACAGAGTGTTTGTGTCATGTGTCTAATCTTTGGGTCAGACAACTTATTTTTGGCGTGCTTGTGTTATTCAAGATACCATTTTTGTAATAATGTCCGTGTTCAATGAAATACGAACAGATGGCCATTCGGCGAGGCTGCATCAAAAGCGCTTGAATATAAGTTGGGTGGAGCTTGAAGAGAAGCGTGGGTTTGGGAGTCACCGAAGCCGATGGAAAGCGCCATCTAGCGAATAAGACGGACGCTGGCGAGGTCCGAGTGAGCTGGCGGCGAAAAGGAACCCATCCGCGGTGCGGGGCGTGGTGCTAGGAGCGTGGTGCTCAGAGCGTGGCGGTCGGGGCGTGACGGCCAGGGCGTGGGGTGGGGTGGGGGTGGAGGTGCCGGAGAATGCGACGACCAGGTAATTAAAGGGGAAGTAAATTGGAAGCACGGAAAGCGCGAGCTTCCGTCTGGGTGGCCTGCAAGTGGTCGGAGGCGGTCGCAGTGCGGGCTGGGGGGGGGGGGGGTTGGCGCACAGGACTGGGAGAAGGGTTTCGAGGCGTGGAGCAGTGGCACGATAGTCCGGGGCCACGGGGCTGGGCCACGGGGCTGGGCCACGGGGCTGGGCCACGGGGCTGGGCCACGGGGCTGGGCCACGGGGCTGGGCCACGGGACTGGGCCATGGGGCTGGGCCACCGGGCTGGGCCACCGAGCTGGGCCACCGAGCTGGGCCACCGGGCTGGGCCACCGGGCTGGGCCACCGGGCTGGGCCACCGGGCTGGGCCACCGGACTGGGCCACCGGGCTGAGCCACGAGACAGATACACGGTCACGGGGCAGGGGAACAAGAACGGACACAAGGTGGAAAAGTGATGGCGCTGAGCCATCAGTTTGGCGCCTAAGGTCATCCACGTCAGTCTTTGTGTCAACGTATATTTCTAGAGTTGGTACACCAGAGAATGCGAGAAATGTTGGGCAATTCTGGGCAACTATTTTACAATATTGTACTAAAATGACACACTCCGGCAGTGAATGTTTGTCAGGATTCGTCAACACATTTTTGTTCAGACGGCGACTTTTCGCAGGAATAGTCCCAGACAGAGTTAATCAGTTTCCGTGCGTAAGGGTGTATTGGTAGCGGAAAACATATGCCTGTCACTTCCTGATTTATTCAAAAATTAAATTTAAACTCATGGTGTCACAACAGCATGAACTATCTCGCATTATTTGTAACGGTTACGTAATATTGTAATACTCATTCAGACTGTCATGAAGTTTCTATTGATAGGTTTTTGTCCAATTCTTTTTAGAGTCATTTTTAGAAATATTGAAAAGTTTGACACACTAACCAGAAACCATAATTAAGATTGAACAATTTCATCACAAATAAATATTCCATTAATTTTTAAATTGTTCGTCTCTACGTTTCGAGGACTTTTTTTTCTTTTCAAGAGTTACTCTCAGAATAAATAGTCATTTTTTAAAGACATTTCTTCTATGTAAGACAAAAAGTTCCTAACACCTTTGATGGAAGCCTTCTCTGCATTCCGTAGTGACAGAGACCTAAGAGAGCTTCGATTTTTGATATCATCGAAGAAGTTCTGAAAACGTAGAGGTTATAAGTTTAAAAAAAATAATAGAATATTTGAATAAAATTGTTTCATCTATTATGAATTCAGGTTAAAGTGAGTCTGTTTTCAATGTTTTTTTATGAAAAGGCAGTCAAAACAATTAGACAAAAAACTACAAATATTGTAAAACTACTTGAACTTGCAAAAGTATTTCTTGAAAAATAAATATCCGTTTCAAATACGAGAGGCTGTGACATCAGTCAGATTCATCGCAGAACGCCAATCTTGGTGAAAATCTTGTGCAAGTTTAGGCGCTGGTGTTGGTTAGAGGCAGACGACCAAACAGACGGACGGATGGATGGATGGATGGATGGATGGATGGATTGGCTGACTGCTGTGAAAAAACTTTCTTGTATGTATCCAGGATACCTCTAAATAGCGTATTCTGACTACACTACAGACACAAGAATTTAATAGAATATGGATAAGAGAAAAAACAGCTTGTCCATGGTATCAGCAACCTAAGAAACTTTTTTTTATCAGAATACATCAGACTTCCTGCAGTATTGCATGACATGTTCAATTTTGGTCGTATTCATTTTTTTGGGGTGTGTTGTGCGTTGAAAATTGTACGTTATGTTCATTCTCGAGTTGTTCAATTGAATATTTGATAGCATATCTTTAGATTGTGTGAAAATAACACTAATGCGTAGTTCCAACATTCACTTTGCATACTTGTAGAGCGTTACTATTTTTAGGGAGAAATTTCAAAAGCCATACCCAACGATCCCCTCAAAGGACGACTAAATTTCATTCACATCCCGCGTTGCCTCCGCAGCTATGTAAACACCTCCTGCTCCCAAGCGCATCTCCGGCAAACCTCACCCTCGGCCCTGGCCCCGCCCACACCGCTGCCGCCTACAAGTGGAGCGTAAATTAGAGCGCTTATCTGGAGGGGGCAAGGTCGCAGCCTGTGGCAGCCGGTGGTGCGGAAGAGGAGGAGAGGTTGGCCCTATGCATCAGCTACCGGCGGGGTGCTGCGCACCCTTTCGTTCTATTTTTATTTAGCGCCGCCCGGGATTCTGGGTGGCGGTGGCGGAGGCGGTGGCGGAGGTAGAGGCGAAGGTACAGGGGTGACGGTGACGGTGACGGTGACGGTGACGGTGACGGTGACGGTGACGGTGACGGTGACGGTGACGGTGACGGTGACGGTGACGGTGACGGTGACGGTGACGGTGACGGTGACGGTGACGGTGACGGTGACGGTGACGGTGACGGTGACGGTGACGGTGACGGTGACGGTGACGGTGACGGTGACGGTGACGGTGACGGTGACGGTGACGGTGACGGTGACGATGACGATGTAGTTTTGCTGCTGCTGTTGGTGCTTTGAGGTAGTTGGTGAGATTGGTAGTGAGTGGTAAGTGAAGGACTTGTTGATAGATTGATTGATTTTTTCGTGTTTCCGGGCGCGCCAACTGCTTCGGTCATTAGTCCCGTTAGTGTAGTGCATGTTTAGTGCAGTTAGTGCAGCGGGCGGGCTGAGGGACAAGCGGACGGGGGGGGGGACGACAGGCACAGACGTTTTGCTGTCGATTGAGTTTTTGGTATCAAGGACCTACAAAAACGCGGTTTCTGACTTGACTTGTTGGGGAAACTAATTTATAACATATAGGAACAAGATTTATCCACTTTTTTTGGTACCAGACACGTCAATACGAGTAATTCTGTCGAAAAATCGCTGAGGTCCGCCGTGCCATTACAATACTTTCTATTGATTATACAAACGTAGTAAGACGAGAAAGTAAAAAAAAGTGACTTAAGGCAGCGAGGGCGAAGATGTGTGTGAGGGAGCCATGGGATGCAACCTGCTATTTATTGTGTGACTGAAACGGAAAAATTCAAATAAGGGCGAGAGGATAATGCTGAATCCGTGGCAACAATGCATTTCTCAAAGTCATAAAAACGCGTAATTACATGTGTAATTGTTCTCATTCAATGTGTCTATATGACTCTATTAGATTTACTCTTCCATCAAACTATGTAATTTAAATTTCCATTTGAAAACGTTACTGAAATACATTTAAAACGATTGCATTTGTACCAGATTATTTTGTTACAAATGAATCATTTAGAGACACAAGTGGTTTTGAGTTCATGAATAATGCGGCTTAAAGTAGTAGAAGTAAAGAGGAAACAGTTAAAGAGTACTAAAAATAGTATTCAACAAACACAACACATGGAGAATGAAAATTACAATATCGGATGTCTATTTGGCCATTAATATTTTTATATTTTTCTGAGTCCTCTGACCGACTTTCTCATTACATGCATGATCACAAGAAAATGCTCTTTATGCTAATTTCATTGCGAATATTCACCTCGATTTCAAGAGTCACGAATTTCCGAGCTTAATCATCTTTCACTTTTAGACGGCAACAACACAGGCAAATATGAAGAGCCTCAGACACACATTTTACTTTGTGCGCACATTGATGGATTAGTGGCTGGGTTACTTGCCCCCTCAGCCTCTCTTCTGAAGCCAGACTGCGACCCTGCGTAGGTCTTTGGATTTACAAAGAACACTGATATCACGTCAAACCTGTAGATGCGATGTGTAAAATAACTGTGGATATACTTGGGTTTTTCTAACCTGGCCGATGACATTTCATCAGCTGTTGCAGTGTCATTCAATCACTGTGGTGACGTTTAAGCCGCCGATTGAACGAAACCGTAATAGCTGTTATCAAATAGTTTACAGAAACCCAAGTATAAATACTCGAAATTAAATCCTCGGACAATTCCCTTCTTAATAAGATCCTATAATTGCTAATCGGAAAATTATTGAAGATTTGGATAATCATGACAGATTGCTGTTATGGCTCTAAGGCGGCAAATATAGAAATAAAATCTGTGGTATAAAACAGCACATAATTTCTCAGATTATTTGTAACTTGCAATTTTCAAAAATTCAGAGAGATCAATGAAAATGTAAACTGACCCATTTTTTAGCATATATTGCTTCATTTGAGAAAAAATGTTTGAAGACGATTGAAGATTTTTTTAAAATGCGCATATATATCGCGCAAAATTACCCGAAGACTACTAACATTTTCAAAAATTAAATCTTTCTTAAAAAGCTTTCTCAAAGATCTGCCTTTAAAGAACAGATTTCAGGACGACGCCGAGTAAATGTTGAACTTTTGAGGGTTTTCAATTGTTGAAAATCCAATGGGATCAACGAAAATGAGATCTGTGTCGCAGTTTTTGTTGTACGTTGCTCTATCAGAGAACTAATTTCACCCAAAAATATAGAGGCATTTGTGAGAAAATGTTTGTCGAGAGTTTGAATCTCCTAATTACAAAAATTCCTCTCTACATAAATTTCATTTTCGACGTGCCTCGACCTCGGACAGATCCATCGAGAAATGTCAATTTTGAAGAAAATCTTAGAGTCGCTTTACGAATTATTTTTTTACGACCGGGACAGACTTTTTTCAACGACCGGACAGACTTTCTGCCACAATCCAATTTTTCGATATCCAGGATCCACAAAACGAGGATTATGATTATATTATATTTTACAAGAGATAATCTACGACATATTTACCCACTTTTGCAATATAACGGCCCCCCAATTCGAGATTTCTGAAAAAAAAAATCACCATATTCGTCTGAAATATTTCAACACATTTTCTTTATTACGTAAGAACATAGAAGGTAAGAATGTAAAACATTAACGACAACGCTGAGAATCTTCGTTTGCCAAATACAATTTCTCAACAATTGCAGCAAATGGCGGCGGATGGCCAATGAAGCATGTTACATGTATGGGAAATAATGTACCAGCTGATTACATATCTTAGTTTTTCTTTCAACACCTCACAAAACACAAAAGATAAATCACTTGAATTGGTTAAAGGAGTATTCAGTTTCAACAGTACAGTTCAGTTTTAACTACTACGTGGAACAGAAAACATGGAATTGCACATTATTCTTAGAACGAAACAATGAAGATACATACGATATTTGAAAAAAATTGCAATATTCTATACTTATTACTAAACCTAAAAATAGTAAATTATTGTTGACTAGTGTTACCTATTACGCCCAGAAAGAACCCAAATGAAAATTATAGTTAGATGGCTAAATAGATTAGTAAAAGCGTGCAGTAACTTACTTGTGTATTCTAGTAGCTAAATGCATCATATCAAATGTTATTTACAAATTTTGCCATATTAATTCCATACCTAAATGATCAAAACCATTCTATATGCATTTGAGAAAAAACCTGTATCGACCTTTCCAGCGAGCTGTCCGATTATTCTGCAGGCTATGGCAGCTGCTTTGTTTGCACACGGGTAAATTAGCCCCTGCAGAGGATGCCGGCAGGGCACCCCTCGCGCCGTTCGGCCACGGGGAGGGAGCACGGGCAGCCGGAGCCACCTTCACCGCCATCTCCTCCTCCGACACCATCACATTGCCACTCATATTGCACCTTCCGTCTCCATCGCCTCTGCCTCCTTAGCAGATACACAGTGCCGAACAACTAATGTCATCTCTGCTGTCATGGCTACTGCCCTTTGCACTCACGTCGACCCCGCCGCGGTGAACCCCCCCTCCGCCAGCTCCGTCTCCCTCGTCGTCTCTTCAGCCTGCCCTTCCCCCTTCCCTTTTATTGTCCCATCCGATGCCAGTCTCTGTACATTCGTCGCCACCATTCTGACCATTGCTCTCTCTCCTTGCCATTACTCGCTCTCTCTCTCTCCCTATCTCTCCTCGCCATAGCTTCCTCTCCTCGCTGCCTTCGTCCCTGCGCTCTCCAAACGGCAGGGTCCCCACCGACTTCCTTGCCGCCTCACTGCCGCTTCCACTAGTGCCCCTTGGCGCGTCGCCATCTCACCAGCCTTCTGGTTGCCGTCGCATCGGCTGGTCCCGTGACCGTTGCCACCGAGAGGTTGGACCAAGCGAGATCGCGCAGACGGTCCTACATGGCGCGCATTGAAATTTCATCGCGGCCGCAAGTTTCACGCTGGTTTCGCATTAGACCCTGCAGCCCCCTCTTCCCCCTTCCTGCTGCCGCTTTCCTCGCCAGCACCGGCCGTGCAATACACAGCAACGTAGTAGCTTTCTATCTCGCTTGATTCCCCCCCCTGCTCTCTCTCTCTAATCCTGTATGGTCGCCTCCGGAATATTTCCTTCATTCACATCTCCTCACCTGCTTCCTTAATTGTTCCTACGTTGCCTGAGGTGTTAGACAATGCATGAAAAATATAATTTTGAAAAATAGATATTTTGAGTAGACTGTTTATAAACGAACGTGTGATCCCAGTTATTGAAGAAGACAGTGACCATGATTAATCAATGATTAATATACTTAAAACCGAGTAATTTGATTTATATTAGAACCAATACATAAATCGATAAAATAAATACTTTCCATACAAAACCAACATTTGTGAGAAATACGTTGCAAATCATCCTTGTAAGCGAGACCTTTCAATAATTTTACTACAAATTGTTTAAAATTTGAAATTAGTGGCAAAATGTGATTGGAAAAATTGTCTTCCCAATGATAAAATTGGTTTGAAGTTTTTTCACTATCGTCCACATTGTTTAAAAATCCGAAAAAATATTTTATAGAATATTATAAGACACATTCTAGGGGGGAACTGAGACAGTACTCTTAATGTTATCGCGTCGAAAATAATTTTCAAAAAATTATTTATTTATTTTACTTTCTCCTATACATACGTATATACGGAATATCTACATAGTACAGAGAAAGTTAAGTAATGCTGAGGAAAATCGATTTCGAGATTTCAACAGGAATACACGTTTTGAGATCCCCTGATACCCAAAAAGTGGTTTATTTCAAAACGTCCGTCCGTCCGTTTGTGAAGACCATTAGCGCCTAAACCATACGAAGGGTTTTTTTCCAAACTGAATATTCTCCAGTTGATCTCGTACGACTCGAGAGGCAACGATTTTGAAAAGTTTCTTCAAAATTTGGGGGTACTCTATATTACACTCCACAGACATTTTCAAAATTCTTCAAAAATGGCTTCAATTTTTTTCAATTTCTTGAAAAAATGGATTAAAATTCACTTATAATGATGGTATATGTCCGATTTTCACGGCTAATTCTGAATTTTCGAAAATTGCAAAAGTTTGAAACTTTTCGACGTCTTCCTACAACAACAATATTGAAGATAGCGATTTTTTCTCCAAAATACTTTTGTTGTCTATAATTAGTTCTTTTATTAAGATCATGTACATTTTTTTAAAATTTAGTAGTTTGCATGCAATATTTACAATTTTAAAAAATTACGTCCATTTGAATAAACGACTGCGATTTGATTGACAGATAGGTGTTTCCGGTCGCGTCAACTGCTAGATCATTACTCGCGTAATTGTAGTGCATGCTTTTATCGCGGGAGGTTGCGATGAGTTCCTTTTCTGGATGATGAGGTCCGTCGCCGAACTACACGTCGGTATGGGGGGAGGTCTTCCACAACAGGTATATCCCACCAGCGGGGCACCTCCCCAGCCGATCCGAGCTCTAACTCACCGATTGGTCTCCCGAGATGTTTGGCAGTGTAATGCATGAAAGTAAGTGAGTAAGGGGTGTGGATATGACAAGGAAGGGGAAGCGCGGTCAGTGGCCGGTTTGTTAGGGTACTGCTCCGGCATTGGCCTTAAGTTGATCGGAGAAACCTCTAAAACTACCGATCGGTGAAGTCGATCGCAAAGATTCTCCTCCAGACCGCGGCTAAACTCAACTCTGCTATTTAGCGAGAGTCGAAAATCCTGCCACCATCGGAACTCGAACACTAGGACCTCCTGTTCAAAGGCAATGCATTGACATCAATTGATGTCCTGAGCCACCTAAAGCGGAATAATGATGACGGCAGATGTTCATACTGTAAAACTGGTTAATGAAAGCAAGTGATAAGGTATCTGGGGCCCACTTCCGTTCATTTATATCAAATCTCTCTTGGGAAAACCCTTAGCGTTTTATATATCAAATAGTTTTGCAAACCGATGTCACAGGAGCTCCAAGTACTCACAGAAATTAAAATATCTTAATGATTTCTGGAAGGACACAACTAGATCTTAATTCTGACGTATTTGCCATGTTTTAGATAAAAAAACGTGTAATCTGGTAGTTATGCGTGTCATCCAGCAATTCGGACTTCCATCCAGACATCCCGATTTCTGGGTACAAAATTGCATGTATCTCCTTCCCACCTGCATCAATCTTAATCTCCAAAATAGGGCTAATAAAACTTATTGTTGACGTGGGTGCAAAGTTGGAGCTCAAAGAACAATAAATATTGATTTTACGACCGAAAATTCGTGACCGCATTTTTGAAGAGATTTCAATACTATTGTTCCTTATAGTATAGTATTGAAAGAAAAAGTAAAAATCTACTAGAGTGAAGTCTGAAGAACACATGGGAGAGTTTGTAATGATTTGTAATGACAACATGCAGCCATGGGTTACGGGATACGTGTGGTTAGCACGCGGACGTCTCTAATTAACATAACCTGCCTATGCGAAAAGCATTTAAGACTTTACAAAATCTATATCCTACGCAATTCTAACATTTCGAATTCCGATATTCACGTCTCTGCAGATAGCCTCACCATCCCACGAAGGCTGCGGAAAAGTAAACACTTGGTTAGTTATGGCAAAAATTATTCAAGTATTCGTAATCTAAGTGAAAAAACACCAATTTCGATTTATCTATTAATTGGCCGCATTGTAACAATTAATCCATTAATTGAAATGATCAATCCTTCTGTAGGATCACAAAAAACGTATGAACATTTTCAGCATCATTTAAAGGATGATAAAAACACGTATGAATAGGGGTAGTTTGCCGGGATTGTCTTCTCCAACCGTTATACATGGAAGTTTAAGCTTTAAATATTAAAACTTATTTGACGTATTTTTTCGGATATTACCTACTTTTCACACTGTTTACCCATTAATAAATCATTTGTATTAATATTCTCCCATGCCTTACTTCTTCCTAGAACTATTACAATTGGAGATGAAACTGAATACAGATGAATTTCATAACAAGGACAAACAAAATATTTATGAACTACTTTGGAAAAGATCGTAGTGTATTTCTACGCACACATAATTTTATTTAAAACTAAAGGGATTACTTGTAGTACTGTGCACATATGAGCATATTAGCTGTTGACGGTAAATTATAGCAGAGGATAATGGTTTGTAACAAAGCTATTCAATGTTTAATTCATTTTTCTAATAACGTATTGTCAGTAAGTAACCATTATAAGAAAATTAATTTAAAAATACAATAATTATTAAATTATTCTAGCGGTAAATCATAGTCAAACATTATGTAACTTATGATTTAAGGTGATATCGAGATCATGTGTGAACAGATATTGATATGTATATTTGAACAAGCGTTCTTATCTATTTTGATACAATTGACATAAAACCTGTGAATATAATCGCTATTAATTTTTTAAAAATTCCAAGTTAATATTAGTATTTCATATAATAATTATGATGATGTTGATGAAAACCACAATATATATTTTGAGAAAAACATTTGACATAGAAATTCCAGACGGCTTGTTCTCTTTTCAGTGCAACTATAAATAGAACCGGACACGCAGTTCCCAGTTTCCCTGTAATTAGTACTCTCGGAACCTTTGACAGAATTCGGTGCAAATTGAAATCCATTGGAATTATGCCAGATGACACGACTGCGTAGAACGTAGATGAGAAACTGCTAGTTTGTAATTCAACCTTTGTACGACGGAAGTGTGTTCCAACAAAGGAACTCGTTACAGAGGCGAATGCTGACAGGTTGCATTTCGTTGTAATTTAACGTAAGTTTTTCTGTTGAGAGGCCGTATCGGTTCAGAGTGAAACAGAAACGAGTATGGACGTCGTTTACACGGTGACTGGAGGGAAATGCGTTAAAAGGCCTACTCATCGACGGGTACAGGGCAAGAAGCGAGTTTAATTTTACATTGCAGTGACAAAGGACAAGTCTCGCTCCCACTGCAGAAGCCGTACTCTGTTCAAAGCGACGGTTGGAATTCGCCCAATTGTCTTTCAGTTGCTTGTTTCTATGCATTTTGTGCTACTTACTAATTTGCATTCGCAATATTCTAAGGTAGTCTGGCCAAACAAAATGTCATCGAAGTTCCGAAATTGAAATATTCAAAGGCCAAAGGTCATTGAAACTCGTGCAGTCGGATACAATTTACCATATAATTTAATAAGGTTAATACATAATTACATGTACAAAGATATTTTCAAACCTGAACGCGGGTCTTTCTCAGTATTAAATACTGCATTAATTTTCTTTTATTTTTGGCTTCACAATTTCTTCTGGAATTGTTTCGCCAATGAATTTCAGTTTTTGCCCATTATTTCCATTTAATTGTATTCGTAAAAATTCCAAATTGCCGATTTACTTCCTCTATCGAACTTCGAAGCATTTCTTCAACACAACACAGTCATTTTAACCCCAAACCTGTATTCAACAGTCGTACTAAGTTAAATCGAGTTTCATTTTTAATCAATCTGAGATATTTTAACTACGCTCTAGTACTGCCAATACTTTTTGAATAGCACCAAATGTGTGACACTACCTTAAATGTTAAACCATCCTAAATAAAATTAAAAATTGTTTCGTTCGCGGTTATAAATTTTTAGTAATCCAATTTGCCTCCCGAGTAATTAAAGACACTACAAGAAACAAATTTAATGTCCTGAATTAACAACATGAAATTATATAATTGCACGTGCCAATTGTTTGAGGTAAAATTGTATTATTTTGAAAAGAATATTATACTAATCATTTGCCCAGTCGGTCACAGAAGTTAGGAGCAATTAAGGAGGAATTAAGAAGCAAAGAACCAATTTTTATTATATCGCCTTAAGAAGATAACTCTTGCAAGAAAATAAAGTATTGTAAAGAAATGTGATGTTCCACGCCAGGTAGCAGCAATTTTGCGACAAAAATCTCGGACCTGGTAACGAAAAAGTGGATATGTCTTCTTCCTACACCTAGTCCGTAAATTACTTCCTCTAAAGTGTTGGGTATTCCGAATTCATTTTCTGACTCCTTGAACTCAAAAATTGATTGACGGCCGTCCCTCCGTCTGGACGACCCTCTGTCTGGACGACCCTCCGTCTGGACGACCCTCCGTCTGGACGACCCTCCGTCTGGACGACCCTCCGTCTGGACGACCCTCCGTCTGGACGACCCTCCGTTTGTTCCTTTCGAATGCCTGTCTGAATGCCTGGCCAACGCTAGCGCCTAAACCGTTGAGTTGATTTTCTGCGAAACTCATATTCCCCGATTGATCTGAACGAATGGGAGCTACTGCAGATATTTGAATTTTGGGGTATACTTTACATGATGCCCCAACATTTTCACAATTTTCTAAAACGTGGCTCCAATGATTTTGATTAAACTGTGTATATGGATAACACACAGGGCTCTTAAAAAATCGGACGGGTCTTATATCCATTGAAATACGTGATTTTGTTTAAAAAATCCAAAATTTCAAAAATGTTTCGGCGTCTTCCTACAACTACAATACTGAAGATAAAGATTTTTTCCTTCATGAAAATATTATTCTCAATATTGTGGTTTGGCAATGTTCATTTATTAAAAATTTTCCAACATTCAGGAGAGTTTGCGAAAATGAATATATGCTTAAAGTAAGACTTTTTCAAAAGTGATGTACAATTTTTTTAAATAAACAAGTAATTTTCGCATAATTTCTGTTTGAAGGTAATGCTATTTATAAAAACTTTGTACTAACAATATCTCCATTTTTTCTTTATATTTTTTCACGGATAGAGCAAAGGACTAACATTGGCGCAGGTGTCATTTCCGTTGAACTCTGCATCTTCGAAAATTGCATGTGTTGTTCCAGCACCACTAGTTATCTTTGCAGTAACAAATAAGCCTCTCTCAGACTCTTATCTTGTGTCTTTCAGTTCCACATTGCCATGAATTTTGTACATCTTACTAATGTGGACATACATCATTTCAAGATAGTATGGCCAAATAAAATGTCATCAAAGTTCCAAAGTTCCGAAATTTCAACATTTATAGTCCGTAAAGCATTCACAGACTGTAATGCTTGCAGTAGACTACAATATGCCTCCCGAGTAATTAGATACTCTACAAAAAACATAAATTGATATGGGTAAATCAACAACATAACATTATATAATGTCACGTGGCAATTGTGTGACAAACTTTTAAAATTTCAAAAAAGGATATATATTTTACCTCATGACAATTTTATACTTTAACAATTTGCGCAGAAAAAACAATTTACATAAATAATACAACTTTTTATGGCTTCAAATTTGTTTTTAGAATTTAAACAAAAACAACTGAAAAGTTATCAAGTTAGTTTACTGTTGGGACTTCATACATAAATGTAAGACGTACTAAAAAATCTTAAAAATATATTTTATATTTTTAAACTAACTATGAACATCTGAAAACTAAAAGTATAAAATGCGATATTTTGTGGAACGGAAAATGATATTGTGTAACCCTTAGCTCAATATTGAGAATTTCTTATTTCTTTACTAAAATCATTAATATCGAAAATATGTATCAGATGCAACCCCATATACTTAGTGTAGAAACTCCTCTAATGAAATTTGTAATGAACTATAACTAACAACTGATTATCTATTTTATTAATTCCAGGATGATATTGCCCATTGTCAAGGTAATGTGGCAAAATCACTTCGTCATAATTAAAACGACGCTATGATTTGTTAGCCGTTGTGTATCTATTTTAATGATATGCCTTCACAAGAGCTAAAAATTAAATAAGGATAGGTTCTACACTAGATTTTATTCCGGTGAAGGAATTTATTGCACCATCTCTAAAATATGGAGATAGAGGCAAAAATTGAGAATAATTTTCAATAATTTATAATTGGCATATATATTAAAAATAAAAATTTAAAAGAAATTGCAAAAAGTAAAATGTTCATCAGTATAAATTAAACGCATCTGCTAATTAAATTTTCAAATGATCGAACTACTGAGAATCTAAAAAAAAATGTTTTATATTCCCACATAAGGCATTTACGCTACAAATCTATTTCCCCATTGTATAAGAGTAAATATATTAACCACGTATGAGTATATATATATATATATATATATATATATATATATATATATTTGTTCCGAATACATGAAAACTGAGCTTCGCACGTATCCTGTCTCTTCTCCCCATACACATCACATACAAACCCACCCATCCATACACACACACACAAACATCACGAGAATCTTTCAATGTATAATGAACATTTTATGAACTGTTTCATATGTAAAATAAATATCTGCGTGCCAATATGTCTATATGTACATCACAATTAAATGCCAATTCCTTTGCAGTTTTGAGCTCTTACCTTTTCGTACGGTTTCCGTTGCAAATGCAACCCCATAAAGCAGGCAAAATCCACGATTCAGAGCGATATTTCCAACACCAGAGCAATTTCGAGCATATTCTAGTCCAACGGCACGCGTCCGCATACAGAAGAACAGCAATCACTATTAAAATTACAGGCTGCGAACGGCCGCCGCGCCTGCCTTCCCACACCACGGCCCGAACACATCGACCTGGCCGAACTGCAGTAATCCCACCGCCCGACTACAGCGCGACTCCCTTGGGAGCCAGCGGGCGAGCGAGCGGGCCGGCGAACGGGTGGCAAGGCAATGCACGCGCAACATGGCTTTGTGACACGGGGCGTGAGTGGAGGCGGGAACCAGTACGGGGTGTATCAGCGTGGGCAAGCGACGCGTGGAAAACTGTGCGGAGAGAAGTTCTGAAACGTGGCGGGGAATTGCAATGCGAAACAGAGGCATAGTCGGTGGGGAACGGGATAGATCACGGTGAAAGGGAGTGAAGGATGGAAAGCGAGAGAGAAGAGGGGAGGGTGAAACACGGCGAGAGATGTGAGGGGATGGAAAGGGAAGTGGGTGCTGATGGGAGGAGGAAATGCGGGAGGGGAGGGAAGGGGTGTATGGGGAGGAGGGTGGGGAGTAGGGAAGGGGAAAGCGGAATCGAGAGGCGAAAAAAGGTGGAGCGTGGAGAAACGGGCAAGATCGAGGCGGGGCGGGGCGGGGCGAGGCGGGGCGAGGCGGGGCGAGGCGGGGCGAGGCGGGGCGAGGCGGGGCGAGGCGGGGCGAGGCGGGCGAGGCGGGGCGAGGCGGGGCGAGGCGGGGCGAGGCGGGGCGAGGGGGCGGGGCACGCGAGCAGAGGGAGGGGGGGGGAGGCGGGCGGTGCGGGGCGGGAAGGGGCGGGGAAGACAGTTTGAGAAATTGCACAATGGCAAGCGAAGCAGGGTGGAGTGGGCAGTGGTTAAGAGAAAGAATGAAATAGGACAGTGCAGGACCCCAGACGAAATTTCGCATACGGCAAAAAGGACCAGAAGCTAGTATTCTTGCGTGTAAGCGTGGCATCATTGAGGATATGGTAGAGAAAGTCAGAAAGAGAGGAATGTGAGAGAAGCGGAAGATATCACGGCAGAACGTGAGTGTGAAAGTAACCAAACATTATTGGAGGAAACGACAAAAGTAATTAACGTAATTTTTATGACAAGAAAAATCGCCGTATGAAGTATCAACAATAATAATTACACGCATGCTACAAATAAAGCACCGTTAGTTCAGAGAGAGAAAGATAGAGAGAAAGAGAGTGTGAGTGAGAGAAAGACAGAGAAAGAAAGAGAGAAAGTGTTATGTGACTGATTAATATTGAGAGTAATAACAAGGCTTAGGTAAAACCTAAAATGAAAATAAAATATAATGAAAATTACCATGAAGGTAAAAGTGGATACGAAAGTGAAATAAACAAATAACTCAATAGTTGGTATTTGTATCGAGAAATGATGGCAAGCACAACATAGACGGAAAGGACTTGTGATGTGGAGATGTGCCAATGATAAGCAACAATAGCAAATGCCGCAAGTCATATGAGAGCCTGTAGCCAAAAAGCTTTTGGAGATATTACATAGTACAAAAGCACGTACAATGTACTATTTAACATCACCAGTAACTTTCTGAGCTACATTAGTCTTCGGCTACGAGGTCCACTATGGAAAAAATGTTGAGTGTTAGGTGGACATTCTGTAGATTGGAGGCTAAAGAGAAAGGAATGAACCGAAAAGAACTAAAAATAAGACAACACAAAACGCGAAACGAGTCTATTTTGATGGCGGGAGCGGAAAGCTATATCGGAAGAGGCGACATATGTGTCACAATTACACTTGCAGTGAAAACATCATTTAAGCGCTGGGAATGTGCAGCGCCAATGCTGGAGGAGCAGCACACGGACGCAGGGGCAAAGCGAGGAACGAGAATGACATCTGCGACGGGGACAGCGTGAGAGGTAGAGACCTCAACGTCCCCTCTCCACACAACGCGCCCTCCACTTAATTTTCGCCAATCGCCGAACAATATGTGATCTGCCCGACGGAGAGCGTTCAAGTAAACAGGGATGCCGTGTTGCCTACCCCTCCTCTCAAATAAAACGAGGGAAATTAATGGGCAAGCTATAAAAACCTGGAGAAAATTTACTGGCAACATCAATTTTCTAGTATTTTCTGCCCGACGTATACAGTCATATTTCGTGCATGCGAGTGTATAGAGGCGCGGCGCGGCGCGGCGCGCCTTGCCACCGACGTGCGAGACGCAGCCTCCCCTTCACCCCGATCTCCTCCCCAATCACTCCCTTCCCTTACACTCCTCCTCCATCCCCTCCCTTTCACTTCCCATTAGCCTCAGAGGGCGGCTGTGTTGGTGGTGGAAGTGCGTTGGTGGCGGGGATGGGGCAGCTGACGGGGAAACCGACAGAGATGCGGCCGCTTCTGGTAGACCCAGCAGTACCAATTGGGACGAGGGCACAAGCAATTGTTGAAGCGGTTGGGAAAATGATGGTATTGGAATGGGAATGGTATGTATTTATTTACTTCAGGTCCTTAGTCCTGTAAAGTGGAGGGCATTGTATGTCACGGAAGGTCTTCTCTCTCCGCTGGAACGTGAAAACCGGTGCGGTCACCATATCGGTAGGCTGTTTCCCACCTCCAGGTTTCTCCTTCAGCGGCTCACCAACCCAGCCGTGACAAGAACCCCTCCCGTGACAAGAGCTTCCAAATGCTCTTTCGGCATGAGGGGTAGAATAGTTTATGGAGGGAGGTGTGTGTAAGCGGAGAGCAGGGACAAGAATAATAGGGAAATTATCACGCGCGATGTGGTTTGTTCGTTACGGCACTGCGGCATTCGCCTAGAATCTGAAGGTGACTGGAATGTGACAGGTGGTGAGAGAAATTGACAGGGATGCGACTGTTTTTTGCAGTGTCAGGGGAACCAATTGAAACGACGGCGATAACGATTTTTAAACGTTGGTGTGAAATGACGGCGCTGATGGTGCCAAGGTAACAATTGCATGTGCAATTTCAGCGGAACATGATCTTTGCTGTCATGGGGAATGTGGTAGATGGAATTTTTAAGAGGTAGTAGATGTAGCGGATATGTCGTGGTGGTGGAGGTGGTGGTGGTGGTGGTGGTGGTGGTGGTGGTGGTGGTGGTGGTGGTGGTGGTGGTGGTGGTGGTGGTGGTGGTGGTGGTGGTGGTGGTGGTGGTGGTGGTGGTGGTGGTGGTGGTGGTGCTGCTGCTGCTGCTGGGGTGATATACTCATTCAATGTGTGATATTGGTGTTGAGATTGTTATGCGATATGAGCAGATTAATGATCACGTCTTCTGTAATTCGCAGTAGATGAGAATAGAACTGCATTGTGAATATACAAGTACAGGCAGCATTGATAGTGATTACCGGGTGAATGTGAAGATTGTGATTGCTTACATGAATCAGCCCCTGAAAGCGCTATTAATGAGAGTAGTTGTGATATTGCAAATGGAACTCGTAGCAGCAGAAACAGTAGCATGCGCAGGGAGAAAAAGCTCTTACACGATTCTTGAAATAAAGTTGACGGCGATGTACACGACTGCGATTGCTGTAGCAACGGTGACCCGGTCGTTGATCGTCGGCGCCATTGCGATAGCTATCGCGATGGCGGTGGTATTTCCACAAACGTCGGCGACGCGACGACGGTGGCCGAAGGCCGTGGACGATGAAGCCGGCGGAGCGCCACCATCCCAAGGGGGCGTTCAGACCGACGGGAAAGGCTACACCATCCCAGGAAGCAGAAAGAGGGGACCACGAGGGGAACGCGACCAGCCAAAAATCCATTTCCAACTGATCTTCCGTCGTGTGGGAGGCATAAACCTCAGCGTCGTGGCACGCCGCCTGCCCCCGCATATACAAAGTTGTCGGCAGAAGCAATTAAATTCCACGTCCAATTTGCATAAAATGGAGCGGAGACGTGGCAGGACGCGGAGCGGACTCGGCCTATTTCCTCCTTCCCCGCTCCGCCCCGCCCCCCCCGCTCCACCCGGCCCCCCCCACCCAGCTCCGCAGCGCTGGAGCGCGTAACTCTTCCCACCCCCCCCCTCCCCCCCGCCCCGCCGCGATATCCTTCGTGCCCCCTTCGACCTCCTGCGTCTGGGCCCTGTGCTTCTCTCTCGCCCCGCTGCCATTGATTATTATTAGACCTCTGCAGTTTCGTCACTCCGGCTTATTCTACTACTGTATCCTTGACGGGGTGGTGTTATTGAGAATAAGAAACTAGACATTTCCTTTTCGGGTGTTTGTACGTAATTATAATTATTATTTCGATGATGTCTTGTGATGAAAGATGCACCCAAGATTTTGCTGGAGGGGGGAAAGGGGATAGATAATGTGTCCGGCCGACTTGATGTTTTCTTATAAATAATTTTTCGTTTATACTGAATATAAAATGTATTTTGTGTGTTGACTAATAGTTGATGTTAATACCGCAAACAATTGATTTATTGAATGGCTTTCGCTTGTATATAAAATTTATAAAAGCTGTATTTTTTTTAATATATACCATTGCCTTCTGCGAAGTGAGGCTGACGTATCACGCTCCTGCCCCCATATGTGCGCCACTGCATGTGATACTAGTTTGTATTTACTTCCCTCTTTACGATGGCAAGTTGATGGCATTAATTACCTGTAATTTAAGAAGAGAAACCCATTGCAGAAGGGCTTCCACGACAGTCGACGGCGTCACTGACCACACGCTCCCCTACCCTGGTTTTACCTTCCCCCTTCGTTGCCTTTGAATATTTTATTAGCAGGTGTGTTATTCCTTTCTCTCTCAATTTTCTGACATGCTACTTTCAGCATATCTCTTATACTAGCACACCTATTTCTTCAAATTCAACAATTTCCTTTTGTTGCACTTGTATGCTTACAACCATCTACTCCTTAATCTCCACCTTTATCTTCCCCTATTTACAATTCGTTCTCTCAGTTCCTCACAGACTCCGCCCCCTCCGTTCCAGCATCATTATACTCGTCGACGGAATTCCTTAGATGTCAAGTGCATTCCACATTCTATGGCGTTACACATCATTCTCAACCTTTTTCCTTCCCACCCTCCTCCTCATCCTCTTCTTCTTCTTCTTCTCCAAAACTTTCAACTCTTCGAATTGCATCCTCAACCCCCTCTCTCCTTTCACTTCGTAAATCGTTCCCTCGTCTCTTACCTTCCCTTACCCTTTTTTTCGGTGCGTTCCCAATATGGCGACTCCCTCGCCTCGTTGCGATCCTCTTCTCTGTCGTTGGCGACCGCGAGACCGGCCCGCCAAGATTGGGAATCGCACTTGGCGCTCGGCTGAACGCTCCAGCTACTGCGATCTCCACGGGAGTACTTCTTGTGTGCAGGAATTCCTCCCACCCCTGGGAACAATATTGACTCGGCCGCCAGTGAACAGCTCCATTCGTTTCAATTGGCTTGTTTTTTCTCCGGCCTTCTCCAGCTCAGACTCGTCCTACACACGCGCCCTAGAGCGCACCGCACCAACAAAATATGTATATCGGGGGACCCTGGTAGAGTTCACCCTCTTTGAATATTAACAACCCAGAACGAAAAGCCGCCTCAAGGAACCTCCAAGGATCATTTTCGGAATAATACAGCTGCGCAAATATTACGTTCCAGCCTTTCCGTATCTCCATTTTCGTTGCAGAATCATCTTTTCCGAGCAGTGAATTATTGAATAAAGCTCTCTGCTGCACAACGCACTTCGTACAAAGAGGGAAGTTGGAGCAGGCGGAGATAAGAGAACGTGTGTTCCCTTGGTCCCCTTTACACGGAAACACGGATAAAAGGAGGCGTTGAAATTCGAAATGCAATTATACTCTAGGCGAGATGTGCAGGACATGAACTGTAACACAGAATACTAACTGTTGTGTTCTGTGCAATAATTGGTTGTGGAATAATTAATGAATTCTACCTAAATATTTCATCTTTTATAAACCGTATTTTACCGGTATTCTTTGAGAGATTGTCCGGAATTGATTTAACAATAAAAATATCTAGAGTATTTCGTTCCTCTTCAAATGTATTATACAAGACATTTTAGGAACTATGTCATGGAAAACAAGTTATCCTCTTTGCACTCCAACGAAGAAAAGACATTAATAACTCTTTATATCTCATTAAAATCGATTAAAAATTACTCTCTTACAATGACTCAATTAAAGTAGCAATGTCTAAAAAAAATGTCATTCTAAAGTCCCGTCAATAATCAATTCATGACACAGAACGAGAACATGAAAGTAATCTGTGTAGACAGGCACAGACAGTGCATCAGTCCCCGACAAACCATTCGTCAGCTCGTCGAAGCAAGGTCCCGATCCCGATCTGGAGCACGGGAATTTACGGCGAGATGTTGGAGCGGGTGAAATTTTCAATATCATTTTAATGGGTGGCGGTGCAACATTTTCGGTTTATTGCCCATTAGAGGCGCTAAATGTCTTGATCTCGCAGATCTGCGGCACCGCTTTGCGGGAGCGGAGGTCGGAGCGGAGGTCGAAGCGACGGCAGCGGTCGTGGCAAGTGCGCTGGCGGTGGAGGCAGACGTAACGATAGGCGTCGGGGATAACGCCAGTGGTGTATAAGAAGGCGGAAGAAATGGTGCATTTAACAGGGCAATGAATGAAAGTCGAGAAGTGATGGGAGCATGTTGTGGTAGCATAAATGAGGGGCAGGACGAGAGGTGATAGGTGTGGATGAGGACAAACGAAAACAAAAAAAAACAACATTGGGGAGTGATGGGAACGGCAGAACGATGGAGAATGTGTAGGATGACACGAGTGAGAGCGAAGAGCAACCGCCAAGCGGAAAATAGATATAGAGTTTTCTAGATAGCGAGTTGTGAGCGGCGGCGAAGAGGGTGAGATGGCATCGAGCTTCCGTGATATATGGAAGAGGGACTACCAGTAACAAAGAGAATTGAGATTGAGGAAAAAAGGGAGAAGTACGTGGACTAACTGCGGGAGAATAGAGAAAGGACGAGATGTGGATGATGCGAGAAACGAAGGGCAGTGTGGAAATTTAAGTATGGGGACAGTGGGATAAATTGAGAGCAATACAGAAGTGTAGTGATACTTTGGAGAAAACAAAAAGGGAGTGATGGGAAAAAGGTAGGGTAGTGAAGATTAGAAGACGGTAGGGAGGAAGGACAAGCAACAGGGTAGAGGGAGGTTTTTTTAAAATTCGAAACCTCCGGGGAATATTTGAAAAACGCAAAATGAAGCAGTCGAAAACAAAACGGGTCAACTTTACTCAAACAGAGTGGGCTAAAGGATGTGTAGTTGTGAAGGCAGGAGCAAGGATGGAGATATATGACGAAAACAGGTGTGAGGTACCAGATGGACAAAGGTGGTAGCGGAGGGGACGGCCCGAGGCGAAATCAGAAGGTGAAGACGATATTGTACTTGAACACGCAGAAAATGGAAGGAAGCTTTATGAGGCTTGATAGCGAGAGGGGAAGGAGTGTGGAAAAGATTGGGGACAAGTACAAGGAGGCGGGAAGACCCAAGGATCAGGGTGATGGGAACGGGGCAAAATAACTGGGCATCAGCAGAGGGCCGTGGTGACGACAGAGGCGAACGTCGACAGAATCTCAAAAGGAAAAATCGGCTGAGGTGGTTCAGGACATCAACTGATGTCACTGCAGTGCCTCTCACCAGGAGGTCCTAGGGTTCGAATCCCAACGGTAGGTGAATTTTTGGCACTAACTACAGTGTTAGGTGGAATTCGGCCGCTGTCTGGAGAAGAAGTTTAGCGGCTGGGCTGCTCTGATAGGTATTTTTCATAGTTTCTCCCATTAACATTAGGCGAATGCCGAAGACGTACCGTTATAAACGGGTCATGGACGGCGCACGATCGAACTTCCGGATGGAGCGGTGCCCCGCTGTCGGAGATCTTCGGATGAGGAAACCTCGCAAGCCAACTTGTTGATGGGCGCTGGATCTCAGCAGTAGGGGTAGAACACCAACACCTCTGGTGATAAGACTGTACTACATTTACGGGAGTAATGACCAAAGCCGGCGACGTGCCCGAAAGCATGGAATAATCAATCAAGGGAAGGAGGTAGAAACGCGTGCGAAGGAGGATCGCAGACGCGGCGTAAACGGAGGCGGAAAAAGCGGTGGCGAGTGAAAATGCAGAGATGAGGGGTGAACGAGAATGTTTCAAACGTGGAAAACAAACGAAATGTCCGGGGCGTGGGTGTAGTTACTGAAGCAATGGACGGGGCCGGGGATTGTAAATGGTTGAGAGGCAAAGTCGAGACGCAGAGAAGTAGCAAAGGGTGAATCACATGGTTTAGAGCCGCAGCAGACCCAAGGCCCAAGGCCGAGAGCTGTGGCAGAGATGAAAAGCGGTGAAAACAAGAAGGAACCACGAATGGAAAAGGGGCGCGGTGGCGACGTCGAGACGGAGAGAAGGGATGTGCGAAGATGGTCTGGAACCGCGGCGTACTCGGAGGCTGGAGAAGTGGCGGCAAGCGGGGCCGGAAGCATGGAAAATAACCCACGGGCGAGGCAGGGAGCGATGGTGGAGGTGGAATCGGTGCGTGGCGCGGCGGAGGAACCGGCAGAGGTGCGAGAGCGGGCGTGGGATGCAGCAAGGCGTCGCATTGAGAGCGGAGATAGTGGCGCCGCTACGTGGCGTCGTTAAATTAATGGGACTTTAAGCAGGCGCCGTCGACGGCGCGCGTCCCGGGAGAGCCGAGGGCGGGGCAGCGGGGCGAGGTGAGGACGGCTGGACGCTGCCGCCGACGCCGCCACCGTCACTGCTGCCGACTCCATGGTGATTCCCACCTCGAATCGCTCCGAAATACTGACCGCAGCTGTTTGTTTCCTTTCGATTGACAAAAGACCTCTCCGGCTAAACTCATTGCTCATGTACAAAGCGGAAAGAGGAAAAATAGTGTAAGACCAACAAAATCGACAAAATAGAATGGCAATATCTAATTCCTCCTCACTGCAATAATTATTCGTTCGAAGCCCTGTAAGTCACAAGTTGTATTTACCAGAGATTGCATTTCTCTCTCAAACGTCACATACTTTATTTACAGTTTCTGGATGCAAAATAAGAAAATAAATAAAATAAAGAGTTTTTGTTTAAAACACAGACGACCTCATTCATCAACATAAAAGAACATAAACGGATTTTGTAGATGTTTCATAAGCTGTAAGTAGGACTATAGTAACAAACTTTAACTTTTAAATTGCTTAATAACTATATTTTAACACCACTTGTAAAATCGAGATCTCTTCCATATAGATGATATTTAAGTAAGGGGCTTCCTCACTTGGCATTTTTTGAAACCTCCGGTGAGTTTTGCTATTCCTGCCCAGTCGCCAACACAACGGCAGACTCAAGCATGGAAGTTCTCAGAGAGGTTTAGAGGCTCCATTGCTAACATTCTCAGCCGACTATACCAAGTTAAACGCAATAACGACAAAACTAAAACACACGATTTTTTACTTATTTAAAAATTAAAAACTATATATAACACATGGGAAAGAAGGAGAATCTTTGAACGTTTTTTTGAACACCGGAATCATTATCTTGCCTCTTATAATATTAAGTGTGTTGATACATGAATAAAGGTAACAAGGAGAGTCCTTATCGAAATGTGATAAAAGACTATCCGCTCCTGAGTACTAAAAGCTCTTCGCAACGACAAACGAGGTTAGGATTTTGGCATTTATCCCTTATCGTACCAGAAGTGAAAGGATCGATGTCCTATCACGACATTCACAACAGGTATTTGAGAGTACGGTTCACCAAATAACGATGTATAAATATAAGTATAAATACTGTAAAACCGTATGTCTGTAAATTTGTAGAATAAAGATGGAAAATTTAAAAAAAATAAATCATTATAATTTTCACATAAAACATATTTTGTTAGATTACACCTCGGATATTACATCAGTCTCTCTCTCTCTTTCGTCTTCTTCTCTCTCTCTTCTTCTCTCTCTCTCTTTCGTCTTCTTCTCTCTCTCTCTTTCGTCTTCTTCTCTCTCTCTTTCGTCTTCTCTTCTCTCTTTCGTCTTCTCTCTCTCTCTTTCGTCTCCCTCTCTCTCTTTCGTCTCCCTCTCTCCCTCTTCGTCTCCCTCTCTCTCTTTCGTCTCCCTCTCTCCTTTCGTCTCCCTCTCTCTCTTTCGTCTCCCTCTCTCCCTTTCGTCTCCCTCTCTCTCTTTCGTCTCCCTCTCTCTCTCTTGTGGCGAACAGCCATTACCACATCACCCCGCGCCAGGAAAACGCGCAAGGCAAGCGGCACGCAGCGTCGCAAAACATTCCGGCAGCGGCCTCCAAAAAACGCTGTCGAATGCAAGTCGGCCCAATATAAACGCGCCCGGCAGAGCCAGAGGGCAGTAGCAGAGGGTGGCGGAGACTGACAGAGAATGGCGGGCAGTGGCAGAGAGTGGCGGAGAGTGACGAGCACTGACGGAGAGTGGCAAGCAGAGTGACGAGCAGTGACGGGCAGTGACGAGCAGTGACGTACAGAAGAACGGGCTTGCTTCTCCGACTGCCGATTCGGACTCCGGACGACTCTCGGGATGATGACACGCTCCCAGGGTGCTGCCGCTGCTGTTGCCGCCCCCACCGGAACGCCTGGTCCACGGGGAGATGGGGTAAGAGTCCGTCATCACTAATCTCGACTCCCGAGCATCTCCCTTCAATCCCTCGTTCGTCGTCTCTCCTTTAATTATTAATAAATGGTGTATTGTTACTGAAAAAACGCCTTCTGAGTAAGCCACCCTCCCCCTTCTCCTCAACCTTCCGTAAGTCACTTAATCAATCGCAGTACTCAAAGTGGCGAGTCACCTTAGGAATACGCTGAAGCCAGTCAGCTCCGAGGGTGGCTCATCACACTCTTTCGTCTCCCTCTCCCTCTCTTTCGTCTCTCTCTTTCGTCTCTCTCTTTCGTCTCTCTCTCTCTCTTTCGTCTCTCTCTCTCTCTTTCGCTCTCTCTCTCTCTTTCGTCTCCTCTTCTCTCTCTCTTTCGTCTCCCTCTCTCTCTTTCGTCTCCCTCTCCCTCTCTTTCGTCTCCCTCTCTCTTTCGTCTCTCTCTTTCGCCTCTGTCTTTCTCTCTGACCGTGACAATTGTGCTTCCAGTTCTCTATTTCTACATACAGGAATGGACATGTCCAGTAGATTGGGGCTCTTATTCTCACATTTTACACGTAGTAAATAAAATACGAATTTTATACCATTTATGATATATTGATCATCATTTTAATTATCCAGGCATTATATTTGCTTAATTTTCGAATTCCTGTTCACAAACATTTTCAGAATCTTCAATTTAAAATCCTTTTCAAACCTCTGCGTTTAATCTACAAGCGAACTTTTAATTTAGCACTACTTGTGAAGCATCGTGTAAGCTATTTTACAAGGCAGTCCAGGGGAATAAGGTTTTTCAGGACTTTGGCTTCACAACAGCCCTCACCTCATTTAAAACCGATTGTGGCGAAGTTTACGTTACAATTTAGTCCCAATAAAATAGTAAGAGTTACTGGGTCAGTTAACGTTTAAATATATCTCAACATAAAATTGTTCCAATACTCAAGTTGAAACGTCCCAGATACAACCATACGATTAACTCAGTCTTTAAATCAATGAAAGAAATTAATAAACAAATGTGAACATATATTGAATGTCACTGGTAATATTTTTTATTTTAGTACATAATATTTATACACCACTTCTCTTGAATTTTTTTTTTTTTAAGTCATAACATTCGTTATGACTCAATGTTTCATTTATCAGCTATGTTACATTGGTATGATTCTAATGATATTTTGAACAATACTGCTATTTAGTGAACATTTTATGTGAAACTTTTAGTGCTCGGCATCCTACTCCCGTATCATCTTACTAAAAAGTAAATAGCAATGTGTTCAAAACAATGAAGACCTCATTACTTCCCGGCTGACCACAGTATCCGATCATTTGACACCGGCTTAGAAAAGCCATGTAATCGAATTAATCTATTGCTGAGAAAGCGTCTTTGTGCAGTGCATATTAGTTTGCTGGCTGTAAGCGAAGCGCGTTCGCATTCTTTAGTTTGAAGTTGCAAATAAGCTTAGCTGTCTGCTGCAGAAAGGGCAAGCAGTTCGGAACAAGAGCCCTTCACTCGCTACCATTCCGAGGTCGGGCTCCGTGGCATTGTCAGAGCACCACTGCCTTTGATCTGTTCCAATAAAAGCAAACGAAAATACGCGTCTCTTCATTTGCCTCAGTGCGTATCACCGCACTGCTTCTCTCAAGAGGCCCGTTGTTGATCTAGCATCTCGGTTGGTGAATAGCTCTAATGTAAAGTGCTTCTAGAACGGATTCAGTGGAGAAAAATTGGCCTGTGTGGGATAGCAATTGCATTGTTTGTTGGGAATTATTATTATTATTATTATTATTATTATTATTATTATTATTATTATTATTATTATTATTATTATCATCATCATCATCATCATCATTATTATTAACATCATTATCACGATAACAGCAATGCAAACAGGTAATGTTCATAAACAGGTCAATTTTCTTTACTAAATTCACAAAAATTGTTATTATTAAACGTTTTGCATAATTTTGATAATCACAAAATATGAACCATCAGTTTAAGTTCAAAATACCTTCGAAATAATTTGAGAAAAATCAGCAATGAAAACATTTAAAATTTGAGTGACTATTTGACAATTAGAGCCGACTTGAAATTGACATTTTCACTTGACATTTTCATTTAAAAGAGAATGTACTATTTTAGAGAGAATTCAAATATAATGTACCCTTTTCAGAGAGAATTCAAAGATAATTTACGCGATTTTTGCTTGTTTTATTTATGAAATAATGTCGAAAACAGTTAAAATATTTCGGGTAACCTACTGGAAAAAAGTTCGGGCGTCTCGATGAGATTTGAAAATGTTAACCACCTGCGTATTCAATTCCGCCGAATTCCTTAACCACCGTGTGAGAAGCTCGGAATTTAACGTCGCCGAGACCCAGGTGTAAAATGCAATTACTGACTACAACTGACGATGACTGACTAGATTAAACGAGAACTAATCCAAACGTTCCATGCCGTAGATGGCCATAATTAGAACGTTGTTACGATTTGTAACAGAGCTTAAAAAAGACGAACTACTAAAATAACTATTTTGTTCAATTTTGGTGCTGAGTGTGAAATATAATCACAGTACTGACATGTTTTATATTTTAAGATAATTACCAATATTTGTTATTTTATTTTTAGGAATATATTACGTTAGACGAGATAATGTAAAGAAAAAATGTATTTGATATGTAGGGGAGAGTAAGGTTAACTGGACCGGTTAGGTTAATGCTTTTAAATATTTTTGGGAAGTGATTCCTGATTTTTTTCACTGGATGGTATTCATAGAATGACAGGGCTGATAATCTAAGCCCCGTTTATTAGTTGCAGGCCTTCATTGTTGAGTACAGTAAAGCATTTTTTTCTGAACGGTCAGAAGTATTTTCTACCAATCATCTACTTTGCAATTTTATTGCAATTGAATAACAAACTACAAGAAAAAGATTCACACAACATATATTGTTAGTGTTTCTGCTTTATAATTATGTTTTGTTATTAATAATAAGTCGCGGATTGTATGTTTTCGGGTATATAAAGAAAATGTCTGCTGTGGGGTTAACTGCACCGCCGAGGCGTTAGATTAAGTGGGCGGGTCGAGTTACCCCCTTGATATTTTCGAAAGTGGTATTTGCAGATTTGCAATTAACAGTGGCATCAGTTGATGTTCTGACCAACCAAAATGCTTTGGTTTCAACAGTAGATATTGTTACTACGTTTCCATGCCTCCTGAAAGCCGGCAGGGAAATATTTAAAGTCATGATTTATTTTAACGTGAATTTGGAAGAGTATAACCTTCACTAAGCATTTTCTCCATTTATGTGTAGAAACGATTATAGCAATGTGTAGAAGAATGTTTTTTTTATTAAAACGTCAGTCACAGTTTATTTAAATATCCTCTTAATCTTAATCCACTTAACCTTATCGGTTAGGGTAACTGGTCCTATTGCAAATGTATAATACATTCCATACTTGACCAGAACTGTAGACACAATGATGAAGTTTGTTCCTCCAATATAAAGAGAAAGTCTCATTGAAATATCATGCGAAATTTCACGTGTATAGGTCACGTAAAGAACAATTTAAAGCAAATTAAATAAAGTGGACCAGTTAGCCTAACTCTACCATAAAGAAAAAGCAGACACTGCCGTTGATAATTCACAGAGATACGTTTTGCCCCCAATCGATGTTTGGTATCAAATATCCATAAAACATGGATTCAGGCTACACTACGTGTTACAGAAAGTAATTTACTATAATTAGGAACACGATTTATTCACACTTCCGTTACTAGAACACCACAATCAGAGTTTTCCTGCCACAATTTCGCCAGTTTTTCGGCGCATGATTACAATTCTTTCTCATCTTACATTTATAGGGGCGGGGAAGTAAAAAGAGTGAATTTAACCTGTCAATTATTATTCCAAAATGAAATAAATTATAATTCTCGTCACAACAACCGAAGTCAATCTCATATGTTATTGTTCATATGAACAATCTAGGAAGAGAATGTAAACAAAAATATAATTATGGAAACATTAAATTAGCTTGCCATTTACGAAAATGGGAATACATGTGAATACGAAAGTACGAATACTTTGTTCTGTCGTGAGCCGTATGTATTCTCTATAATTTTACTAAACAAATTGTTTCCGAATACGGTAACTAGAAATGTATACACTGGTAACCCACTTACACACATATTGTGCAAAGCATTATATAGAAATGTGGAATGTAAATGTTTCAAATCGTTAAAAATACGCAGTGTTTTATGTCAGCGAGTTTCAGAGGATTTATGAATTTATCTCTTTGGGTTTAGTGAGAGTAATTTCCGCTTTGTTGATGCCACGTTGTATGTGCGAGCGGAAAACAAGTGATAAGCAATAAACGAAGTACTTAGAATTCGTAATATTATTATTTATATTATTATAACTAATTATCAATGTGCGCAGAAATTAGAAGAAAATTATGCAGCGTCCGGTTAGTTGAGAGGTGGCACCGAGAGAGTAGTTTTATTTGTTGTTCTTGAGTAGAGTGCGTGATACTCTTTGGAAAACCATTTTTTTCGGTTTTGTACAGTAGTATATTTATTGCAAAAGACCAGTATTTGGGGCACTATAGATATTTTCTTTTACTCTCAATAAAGAATAATATGAATTTTCATATTTAATCTTCAGAGCATTATCTTTGGAATATTCAAATTTTTTTGGACCATTACGAATCTGTCAATCTTACAAATACAGAAAGAGCAATATTAACTGAAAGTCTAAATAACAAAAATTTCTATTTCTATGAACCAGTCAAAAGGCAATATTCTAACACACAAACTCTAATGAATTTGTAACAAAATACAAAAAATGCTTTCTTTTCCACTCTGACGACATTTCGACCTGTATTATGTTGGTATTATCAGGTTAGTCATGTGTGTTACCCTAAGATATAATAATATGCATAATATATACATTTAAAAAGAAATTTCAATTAAACGTAAGATACGTAAAATAGTATCGGTTTAATGTAACCGCTTATAATTCACCAGAGAAATCTTGGTGACGTTATCATAACCAGGTAAACAAAGATTAATTTTAAAATTAATTTCATTACATAATACATAATATATTTACTGTAAAAAATACTCTACTATATAATTAATGTGGTTTACTGTAGGTTAAAAACCCCAAAAAAAATTTATTACAAATCAGATAAAGCACTATAAATACCACATTAAGAACTGAAAGTTTTAAAGAATTAAAATATACAAACTCATATATACAAAAGAACTCATACAAAGCAGTTCAGATAATTTAATCCTCTAAAAGAAAAAAAACTAATTTCAACACATGCAGATATTCAACACAAGAACAACAACGGTAATTTAAATTAAAAAGACATCAGTTATATTTCATAGTTCAGATACCTCAATACTTGATAAATTAGCAAATCCCAATAATTCAGTAGTAACAGTTAAGTTCCTTACACAGTTTACAAATAGTTCTAATATAGCAGTTACTTTGCACATATTCAATGTAACTTCAGACAAACTTCAATGTTTGGGCCTAATATTAAGTGATGTAATAGCATCTTTGGTAAAAGGTTACAGAGAGATTACTCTGAGGAAGATTGCTTTGACAGCTACTGCTGGCTACGTAATTGCAGGTTATGTTTATGCGCTCAGTTCGTGAAAGCATTTGTTTCCAGTTGGGTCACTTGTAAATGGCTTCGACATTACTTCTTGCCATAGCAACGCGCATCATGAGTTTTGTTTGTTTTCCGACCTGTAAAACTGGTCCCACAGAATATCTTCTCTATATTATAGTGGAACGAATCATATACGCAATAGATATGAAGAATTTAAGTGGTTCATCGGCCTGAATTATCCGAAGTATTTGATTTTGTTATCTAACGAGTGGTTAAAGTATTATTGTACGATGATATTCTTCTGCAATTCGATAAGTGGCAACACTATCGACTACACCTCAAGGGACGTCGTGCAGCAATGTATGATACAATATTTTTTTGGAGAAGTTAAAACTTAATTGTATGGCTCTTTGAATATATTATGTAAAAGTCCTACCTGATTTGATGGGCCATTATAATACATAATTAGTTAAAATATTTTGAACTTTAACACTGTTCAACAAAATATTTGTCTTAAATATTTCAGCAAAATGGTTTTCAAACGACATACACTACTTGTTTTAAATATTCAACAAATAATTTATAATCGAGCCTATAAACTTTCATTGAAAGGTATTCAATGGTTCAAGGACTAATTTTTTTCGGTCCGACTCTTCAAAGCTCTTTATCTTTGGAATTGGGAGAATTGAAATAAAAATCAGTCCTTTGCTCGTAAAGAATGGTGCAGTTTTCAAAGAGCTTTCCTACTGTGACGTACTAGGATGAAAAAACACAGACGACTGCTCTGATTGATATTTACAATATATTTACAGTATATTTACAGTTAATGTACAAAGATTACAATACAAAAAACTAACCCCTTGGCAACCTTTCAGTTCTCTTAGCCGCGAAACCCCGCGACCGTCCCTAGGCCTCGCCCAGAACCACTGCTTCGAAAGCAGCAAAAAGTAACGCGAGGTGCGAAGCTGTCGGACATAGAGTCCCGTAACTATACCAGTTACATGGCCTGTCGCCAAACCGATCTTCGACCCGAAGATCACGTGCAATGAATGCACTGGAGATACCTCTCGTCTTTCGACACCCAGCGTATCCCACGAGGCGCCTGTCGGTGCGGCCTTATATATCCGTTGGCTCGCCCCCACCCTACAAGCAGCGGGCGTCATACGGCTCGCTGGCCAGCCCTTCTAGGGCTGCAACCGACATCTCTTAGCCTCGCATCCGCGCGCGTCCCTTTCAGGGAATTTCCAGCCTGGATTCCTACGGGTTTTCCAGCCGGCGCGGCGAGGCGCCGTCGCCTTTCCACCTCACTAGAGCGGGTTTCCCCGAAGCGTCCCGGCGCGTCCCGGCGCGGCCCGGCGCGGCCCGACGCCGCGGCGCCGAACCACGCGACGCTACACTACCATACTATCTAATACTGTACGCTGTTCAACATAAACAAAATGTTGAACGCAAAGATTGGTGTATATTTTAAATAATCGACAATTGCTAGTTTTGGTAGATATATACATTTTTAATCAAATTAACAAAGATCTAAATCATTCTTTAACGAGAGAAAAAAGCGTGTTTAAGAAAGTTATGCCCCGAGAAAAGATCAAAGCAAAAATAGTCTCCAACTGCTCAGACGACCGCGTCGCCTGTGAGAACTATAAAGTAGGGGAGCCGTCATCCAAGACAGCGCTGCTCAAAGGCGCTATCTCGGCTGGAATTTCCGCGGGGCAGCGGCGGCGGCTGTGGCGTCGGAGCAGGGGGGCGGAGCCGCACGCCGGTGATCGGGCGGTCGGCCGTCCAATAATAAAGGAATAAATTTGCTTTCCCGCCCGCTGCACAAAGCGAGCAGTAATGAATTCGCAGTCGGGGCAGACTTAAAGGGAGGGCAAAGGCGTTGGTGAGGACATGGGTAGGAACGGGGCGTGGTCTGAAAAAAAGCGGCCATGGTGATTTTCTTGAGAGAGGCGGAGTGGAGGCAAGAGCAGTGACGGGGGGTAGGGATTTTGGGGGGGCGGGAAGGGGCGGGAAGGGGCGGGAAGGGGCGGGAAGGGGCGGGAGGGGCGGGGAGGGGCGGGAAGGGGGGGAAGGGGGGGGAAGGGCGGCGAAGGGGCGAGGAAGGAGCGGGGGGCGAGCACATGAGCGAAGACAGGGGCAAGGGGGTGTTAAAAAAGGAAGAACGGGGATGAGTTGGAAAGAAGGTGGCGTGAGGGTAATGTGCTGAGAGAATGTGAAGTCGCGGACGGAAAGATTTGAGCGGGTAGGAGCAGGAAGGGGCGGGGAAGACGGGATGGAGCGGGTGAAACGGACAGTAAGACGATAGTGGTGCAGGAGGGAGCCAGGACTGTGAGCGGGGATGGGTGAGGGTGGGCGAGTATGGCCGGGTATGGGAGGGGATGGGAGCGGTGACCGACCCGCGGTTGCCTGGAGATAAGAGGGAGATTTGTGTACATGGTTGCACAAGAAGGGGGCGTGGCAGAACGAAGGCCATAGAGAAGCGGTCGGGACACGGCGAAAGGAGCTGGCTGCAAAGGAGGTTTTAGGTGCAAACAAACGCGTGCGAGAGGAGACTCTGAGAAAGCGTGAGGTTGGACTCCAAAGAGTCGCGCTGTGCTTGCAAATCCACACGAACGAAGACAGAGGTGAACGACCGTTGAGCACGTTGGGCACAGACAATTGTTTCGAAGCGCAGCCAATTGAATCGAAAGGTCCATTTTTTTATGTTTCCGGGCGCGTCAACTGCTTCGGTCATTAGTCCCGTTAGCGTAGTGTTTTTTCTTGGGGGATGGCGGTGATCATCCCCCGCTGGATGGCGAGATCCGCCACCGACCTACCGTCGGCTAGCGGGGTTTCTCCTAACCAGGACTCTCCCACCAGCGGGGCACCGCCCTAACCGGGACAAACTCTAAGCTCCCGACCGCTGTCCCGGAATATGTGATAGTGTAGTGCATATTAGTGTAAGAGGAGAGGGTAGGAAGAGGACAAGGAAGAGTAAGGACAGATCGGGCGCGGTCCGTGGCCCTTTTGATAGGGTACTGCTCCGGCATTCGCCTGGTGTTGATCGGAAAAAACACGGAAAACTACCGATCAGAGCAGCCGGCCACTATCAAAGGGTCAAGAACCACAGAAATGCAAAACGGTGAAGAGGAGGAACTTCACGGTGTAGTGGCTTATGGTGGAACACAAGTGGTGACGAGGAAGGAAATTAGTAACAAAAATTTAAGGAAAGATGAAGAGAATGCATCCCAAAAAAACAAGACGGTTGGTGAAAGGGAAAAAATGACTGACGAGAGAACCATAGAATACGACGGTACAAAAGGAGGACATCCACGTGAAAAGCATGCAGTTTTCATTAGAGAATAATGGCAACGATAGTAAATAATCTGAGAAAATGAGAAAAAACAAAACGATCATTGATGAGAGGAAAAAATGAAATGCAGAGTGATAGAATTCAATAACAAGCGGAGAAACTATAAAGGTGGGGAAACTATTCATTTTAGGAGTAAATGAAAGAGACATTGGAAAGGAATTGGTAAATATTTCAGCCACTTTTTCATGTATAACTGCAACATGAAAGAGACGTGGCAAGAGTTTATGTGTAAAAAATGAAGGAAAAAGTAATCTGAAAGTAATTGATCGTAATCTGAAAACTCGGAATTATTTGAAAGAAAACGATTTTACTTCTGCTTTACCATTCAAGCTGGACACAAACAACCATTAGTGTCCTTACGACCGACACTCACACACATCTAGCAGTCGTTTAAACGGCGTAGTCCTTCCAGCAGTCCTTTAGTCTTCTCGTCCCATCATACCAAACAACAGGCAAATTATCCATTTTCCCAGACCCCATCCATGGCCAGCAGATGCCTCATACGGAAGCCGCTAGAAACCGGAATGACATGGAGCCGGAACAGAGGGGCAACGGTACGCAAGGTGGATGTAGCACCCAAGAAGAGCAAGTGGAGGATCGAGAGGGCACCAGGAGGCGCTAGACGGAGCGCGGCGGAGGCGCGGACGGGTGAGTGGCGGCGGCCAACAGCGAGCGGCTAGCCATTGTCCATTGTCTGCAACAAAGCGGCGCTCCGTTTTATCTGCGGGGCCGCGAGCTCTCGTCGAGGGACGCGGTGATGGCGTGGGGGCGCTGGGGGGGCGACGGGGGGAGGCAGAGGCGGGCGAGCGAATGGGAGAGGAGGTGGAGCGGGGCGGGAAGGAGTGAATTTGAGTGGAGCGAAGAGGAAAGAGGCGGAGCGAAGCGGGGGTGAGTGAGTGAAGCGGGGAGGGGCGGAGCGGGGAGAGGGGGAGGAAAGGGGGGGGAAGCCATTGGAGCGAACGGGAGGGGTTGGGGAGCAAAGCGAAGTTGAAAGGTGCGGAAGAGAGCCGAAGGTGGCGAAAGTGGCCGAAGGGTGGAGAAGGGATGGTAAGAGGCGATGATGCGGTGGGACAGGGGAGGGAAGTGGAAGAAGAGGTGGAAAAGGGCAGAGGACGCAGAAAGGGGTGCAAGAGGGGTGATAACGGGCCGGGGCGGGCCGCTTGACGAACGGGTAGCGCGGGTCAGGCAAGCACGGTGGTAAGGGAGGGGAGAGGGAGCGGTTAGGGCGTGGAAGAGAGAGCGGGGGACACAGGGCTCAGGGACAGTATGGGAGGCTGCGAGAAGGCGCGCATCGCAGACAGCCCGCAGCAGGCACGCGAGCGCCACCGGCGTCCTCTTCCTTCCCCGCTTGCCTCTGCCGCCCGCCCCTGCCTCCACATCCACTTCCACCGTCGTCCCCGTCCCCGCGCCCGAGACGTCGCCCGCACGCGTCGCCCAGCGGCGGTGGGGGGATGGCTGGGGCGGGGCGAAGCGGGGGAGGCAGGGCGCGCTGGCGGCGGACAGCCTGAGGCGACGGGCAGGCGCAGATAGTGCTGCTTGGCTCTGCCGGGGGATCCCGCGGGCCACGGTTTTCTGTGGCTGCGTACCGTCGATCCCGTGCGAATTTAAGGAATACCTCTCGCCCCAGGGAAAGAAGTTTTTTGTCAAGTTTTATGATGGATATTGCGCTACGTTGTATTTTCCACTAGTCTACCGGCAAACGGATACTCTAGAGACTTAACTTAAGTTTCAAGTTGTCAAATCTTTAGTATGATCAACTGAGGTGGGAGATCGATGTAAAAGTTGAAAGGCACGGACGTATATAAAATGACAACCCTTCAATTTTAAACTTTCATCGAGAAGAAAACTTTTTACGAATGCTATGTCAACAATATTGCCAACAAGAAAAGAGAACGAATTACTGCATACTAGACATTATCCACAAAATCCTGTAATGATGGGTAGGGTTTCGTTGTCAGGTTGTTGGTTAACACATTTTTTTTGAAGTTCTTGAAATTATTTTGTAAAGATTTGTCAAAAAGTTTTCGAACGGAAATACAGTGTTGACAATAGAGATTTGAGAGAGTATATTGTGCCTCCCTACAGGTATAGGTAGTTATTCGATTGGTTATAGTTTGAAATAGCAGTTTCTAATTCTGACGATGGTACATATTCATTTATAAAAAAAACAAGCCCAGACATCGATATGTTTTCGAGTTCTGGTGTAATTATTCTGAGAACATTAAATGAGGAACATTCATGCTTCCTAATAATATGTGTGATTCAATTCATTTTATTACATCGTATTTTCTGTAATTGAAGGTGAGGAAACGGAACGGTGTTTACTTCGCCAATTTTTGCAAGAAAATTCTCAACTCTTACTTCCAAGTTGTATACATGACATCAAATTATACTTGTTATTTTATCAGTGTATATTGTGCAGTTGAAATAAAACACACTTAAAATTTTGTCCACATTGACGCGAGTTTTTAAGAGAATATACTTACAAGGGTTAAGTATTAACGTGTATTATGTGTTCGGTGGTGGAACTTATATACGCTCATCATCATCATTTTATATTACATAGAAGTAATGTTACGTTGGGCTGAATATAATTTTGTTTGCATTTTGCTCACAAATAAACCAGTACCATTCGGAATAGTATTCAATTCCAATGCTCCACTCTTTCATGCAATTTGCAAATATTAAAGCTCATATTACGTAATATTAACGATATTCATTATTAATAGGTAATGCAAATTCTACGAATAATTTTCTAGAAACATTTAATATAACGTTACTAATACATACATTTAAATCGTTTAATAAACGCAACGATTTCAAAAACTAAATCCAAAAGTTGTTTTTATACCAAACAAAGACAATATACTCGATGATTACTAAACGAATGCATGAACCTATTACAGGACATAAAACAAGCAAAAAATATTTTATCAATAAATAACATTTAAAAAACGGAAGAATATTTTTTTATTATTATTATTATTATTATTATTATTATTATTATTATTATTATTATTATTATTATTATTATTTCAAAGTGTTTGTCATGCTGGTGCTGCCATACACGCTGCGTCACAGGACCGATATTGTAGTCTTTCAATTTACGCTTTGTTGGCAACAGTTTCAATGAAGAGTGAAGAGCAAGTTCACAAATTCACAACCTTTGTAAGTCTCAATACGTCTCTCTTGCTTATCCGCGTACTGCTATTCATTTTAGCAACTGCAGTGTGTGTGCAATGTTGCTTATATATGTGCGCGTAGAGTCAGCCTCAAGCCTTGCGAAGAGCTGCCCAGAGAAGTTTCCAGCACTTTTCTATAACGATACTTCGATCTTTTACCATCTCGGATACTTCTGTCACGGCACACAAATACACACTTATTGAAGGGAAATAGTGCCAAATGGGCACTATGTGGCAAACGGCCAGCATGGCCAAATTGTAGGAAGAGAAACGAAGGTGACAAATACAGGGACGGAAAATATGACAAAGAAAGCGCTAAAGTATTCTGTGAGAAGCTCAATATTATAATATTAAGTCGTACAAACGTACAAGGTAATAGAATGAAGAATTGATCAGTATAATTTAACGTTTCAGTTTGCTCTCGGCATGGTTTCAAGAAGAAATACCACAATTTCTTATCATCTGAAATTTTCTCCACAGATTTTTCACAATTCATTTCGTTGCTTGGTAATTCAACTTCATTGCTACGTGGAAAGGTACGTGCCTTATTATAGTGACGATGATTGTAATTATCGTCACTATAATCATGGCAAATTGGGATGACATCTGATGTTTTAGAAGACTCAGGAGGTCCTGTTTCTTATTGGGAGAAATTTTGTGCATTCCGTTTTTCTAAGCGCAACAGTGTCTCTTTTTTATTCAGAAACATAACTTAAGTCTCGTGATCTAGTTTATTATTTTAACTTAATGTAGCAGAACACTGCATTTATTATTAACTTAAAGCAGCAGAACACTACTTTGAGCATTAGTTTGAACTCGAGTTTGAAAACTAATTAAGACCAATCAGTGATTGTATATGTGATATGTTCTAAGACAGTGGAATCCTCAGGTTATTTAACGAAATCAAACGCTTATTGCTTTTCAACAGAACTAATTTATAATATAATCAAAACGAACTAAAATAACGTTTCGCGACTCAGTATGGCCTCATCAGGTAGTGTCAAAGGAACATGTACTTTAACTATTCAATCTGTCTCTTTACCAATTAAATTTGAGCTAGAAAAGCAAAAGCAAATGTAAAATTTAAAATTAAAATTAAAAATTATAATAGGTCTGAGTACAGATTATTTTTCACCTCAAAGACAATTTCTTCAGAATAAAAGTTTATAACAAAATGTCCATTTAATATTCTCTGGAGCGTAATTTAATTTTGGACAACGCATTGTCTTAAGCTTTTGTAAAAATGTTGAATTTAGGATTCGTATTCAAACTCTGATGAATTTTAATATTTCAAAGCTTATAAATTAAGTGAGGGTATTTCCTAAATTCTACAATGCAAGGGAATTGGAAACCGAAACAATGTAAAGTGTGGTGGAAATTCTATCCAGCCTATGGTAGAAAATAGAATTTAATAAAGTAGTGGAAGCAACATTTTTAGTAGTTTCATCCGCATGTTCATTTCAGAATGCCTGATGAAGCGACCATATTGAGTCGCGAAGGGTTAATGCATATTGATGATAATATTTTGTATTGATAATACTGTTGAAAAAGCTTGTTAATATTTTTATACGTTCTGAGTCCACAGTCCTACAACTAGTTTTTTAAGTACATATTTTTTCCGCAACATCTAAATAAAAACTGGGAACCTAGGGTGTTAATTTCATGAATTAGAAATTATAAAACACTTCTTTTTTTCATTTTCTTTCTTAAAGTCATCTACGAACCTAATGGCGCGAAAATAGAAGTAGCTCTGATGCACGATTGCCATCTGTGCAAAATTATCCGACTCTCCGTTACACAACTTCGTATGTATACGAACACAACTCACAAAATTAGTATACGATAAAGCAAAAGAAAACCCAAAAGATCTCTAGACACGAGGGGAAGTGCCTAAAGAAGGAAAGAAGAAGACTCACGTGATGATGGAACAGGAAAAAAGAGACCCATTGAATCGGGGACCAAGGAGACTCATGCGTTCACGACAACCTGAAAAACGGCGTCCCAGCGCTGTCGGAACGAGGGCGGTGGCGAGGGAACGAGCTAGGCAGGGGGAAGGCGAAAGGGGGGAGAGGAATCGGGGGTGTGGGTGTAGGTGAAGACGAGAGCGTGGGAGGAACCGGGATGGGAGGTGGTGCAGGGATCAGGGGTGGGATCAGGGTTGGGGTGCGGAGGGCCCCAGGAAGGGAGGCAAGGCAGGGATCGCGGGTGGGACCGCGGGGAGGGGGGCAGGGCCACGCGAAGCGGAGCGGCGCGTCACACGCCGCGGGAAACGCCCATTGATCTCAGCGGCGCGTCCCCGTCTTGACCTTCGGGCCACTTCTGGGTCGCTCCCCCTCCCTCCCACGTCCTCCGGCCTCTCCTAGCCGTCAGCGCGCGTTGGAGACGGGTTCTTCCCCCGTGGGAGCGTTCGCCCATTCCCCCACCTTCCTGCCGGGCACCTCGCGCGATTCTTGCGATGCGGGGATTGGTTGGTTTGTTTTTTTCGTGTTTCCGAGCGCGTCAACTGCTTTGGTCATTAGTTCCGTTAGTGTAGTGCATGTTTTTTCTCGGATATGCGCGGTGATCTTTCTCCGCTGGATGGCGAGATCCGGCGCCGACCTACCGTCGGCTAGTGGGGTTTCCCCCTAACCAGGACTCTCCCACCAGCGGGGCACCGCCCCAGACGGGACAAGCTCTAGGCTCCCGAAATATGTGGTAGTGTAGTGCATGTTAGTGCGTGTGTGTGTAAGGGGGAGAGGATAGGACAAGGAAGAGGAAAGACAGATCGCGCGCGGTCCGTGAGCCCTTTGGTAGGGTACTGCTCCGGCATTCGCCTAGTGTTGATCGAAGAAACCACGGAAAACTACCGATCAGAGCATCCGGCCGCTAGTATTCTCCTCCAAGCAGCGACTGAATTCGACCTAGCTGAAGAGCTAGTGTTGAAACTCTTGCCGCCGTCAGGACTCGAACCTTAGGACCTCCCGGTCAGAGGGCCTGCAGTGACATCAGTTGATGCACTGAGCTACCGCTCCCGGTGCGATGCGAGGAGTATTGGACGGAAAATAGCGCATTGAGGCATCGCTCGTAAGAGCTGGAATTGTGTCTAGCAGCAACACTTCTTGCGGTAATCATCGATCCATTTCTGTATTTAATTTTGTAAATTCTACAATCACTAAAAATTCTAGTTGATCGAATTTTAATTGCTGTCGAGTTATCTGAGAAGCAGCTGTTGCTAACAATCTTCAAGCCTTCCCTGTAAAGTAGAGTGCGTTAATAAAACAACGGATAAACAATACGGTGGAGAAGTCTTACGGATTATATGCTTCGAAACACGGGAAGTATACAACGGCGAGTGTATATGCGATTTTGATGGCGTATAGTATATGCAAATTATGCATTCTCTTAGTTACTTACATAACAATAATTAATGTCGTTTTCGAAAGTTTCACCGGCAAAAGTGGCTCAGAGCATCAACTGATGACCGCAATAGTCTGCCCCAGAGGTCCTGGGGTTCGAATCCAGACGGTGGCAGGGTTTTTGACATTAGCTAGTGAGAAAGATTGAAAACAGGCGAAGTTTGGAGGACAATCCTGGCGACTGTCTGCTAGATCGGTTGTTTTCCGTGATTTCTCCGATCAACGCCAGACGAATGTCGGAGCAATACCGTAACAAACGGGCCACGGACCGCGCGCGATCATTCCTTCCACTTCCTTGTCCTAACCTTACCTCTTACACTCACACGCACACATGCACTACTCTATCACACTTGTTGGGAGCATAGAGGGTGTTCCGGTTGAGGCGGTGCCCCGGGAAATTCCACGCACTTGACGCGCTCGGAATCACCAATCAATCAATCAAAAAATTCAATGCATCTTTCTTTTTCATTTTTAGAATTATCAAACCGAACCATGAAACAGATCAATCTCACATGAAGCACCCGCAATGTACAGATGGAATTATGTGCTTAAGAAAGAGTAATCTGCTGGATGCAGTGTCTGTATACTTTATAATTTCATTTCTGGGCTCTGTGACAAGTCGCCACAGCATGGCAGTATATTTGCATGATAGATGAACCGGACCAATCACTACCATAACGGCCACTGTCATAATTTCATTGTGTCGCGGTGTTAATATAAAGGGCATCTCCTTAGATTCTGTAAAATAGACACTGGCTACTCAAGGAAAAGAAAATGGTGAGTTGATTGTGGCACGAATGATGCCACAATAGCAACGACGACACTGCATGCGATGCCGACAATAGTCTGGCATTAACGATGCCTTGACATTGATGATGGCGGTGTTTGTGAAGTTAATGTTAACAGACACCATGACGATGACATTTATGGTAAGAGTATCTTTATAACATTGACGTTGACTGATGTTCTCTGTGACTGTGACAACATTGATGGTGATGGTGACTTTGAGGACATTAACACTTTAGTGGTCGTGTGGATTACTACTGTAATCCAGGCTTATTGATTCGCTGTTTACAGCAAGAGGTAACAACATGTTAGTATGGATTTTTCAGTACCCTTTGATATCTCCAACTTATAATTTATAACGAAATAAGACTATCAAGAAATACATTAAACTAATAATGAGTATTGCTGTGCCTTCGATAAACTCCAGATGTAGCTTGGTCTACAATATTAGTCCGCGCGACCACTCGCGCTACAGTTTTTGATCGAGGAAGTCAACCGTCACAGTGTCGATTTCGGGTGATGTGCGAGAGCTGGCAGTTTTAGAATTCGGGAGGGAATATTCGGGAGGGAGAAACAGTATGAGTAAAAAAGTAACATGTTAGTGATTTGAAGAGTGGAAAATCTATTAACGTTTCGGAAGGCAAAAATAGAATTGGGGAATACGAATTAATAAAATCAGTGACCTACAGTGAATAAGAAGAAGTACAGAAGTGGATGAAACAACTGATAACACAAATAAATACTTCGCGTGCATGTACGACAGAATTTTAAATAAATTCTGCACCGTTAGTGAAGACGTGCATTCATGCGAATAATGTATTATGTATTTTGCTTTCTTCATACTGAATTACATTTTGTGATTTATTGTCTGGGATTGTGTTTAGAAAGAACCACATATCATTAATAATAAGACAAAACATAGCTTGTTTTGTCAACGGCTATGGTCCTTGTGCAATCTCAGTAGTTTACAAACCAAGTATGGACAATTAATCATTGAGAATCTTTCCATAAGAATATAGTAAATGTTTCGTCCGATTGTATACATTAAAATTGTTTTTGATATATTATGCCTCTTAGTTTTAATTTCTTTTATTATTAATATTTTTCGTGGAATATAATTTTAAATAAATTTGATCTTAATTTTATCCTATTTCACTAGCGCTGTCTCCCACGCAGGCGGACTTGTTACCACAGCCACCTGATACATCGTGCGAGGGTAGGGTTAGGGAACTGTCCGCTAGGTGGCCTTGGCAGAATCCTGCATGTTAACTCCCACGAAATGATTTAATGTAAATGTTTATCTTATAGAATGTCGTAGAAAAAGTACCGTATGAAACTTAATGTAATGGGTATTAATACACTCGTGAGAACTTTACGATACTCGAAAATTTACATTCAGTCGCTGTCTGGTGGAGAATTCTAGCGGCCGGCTGCTCTGATCGGTAGTTATCCGTGGTTTCTCCGATCAACACCAGGCGAATGCCGGAGCAGTACCCTACCAAACGGGCCACGGACTGCGCGCGATCTGTCCTTCCTCTTCCGTGTCCTATCCTCTCCTCTTACACACACACTTACACCAACATGCACCACACTATCACATATTCCGGGAGACCGGTCGGGAGTTTAGAGCTTGTCCCGGCTGGGCCGGTGCCCCGCTGGTGGGAGAGTCCTGGTTTTGGGGGGAAACCCCACTAGCCGACGGTAGGTCGGTGCCAGATCTCACCATTCGGCGAGGAAGATCACCGCCATCTCCCGAGGAAAAAGAACATGCACTACACTAACGGGACTAATGACCAAAGCAGTTAACGCGCCCGGAAACACGAAAAAATCAATCAATCAGTCGAAAATTTACGATACTTGTATCGTAATATCACACTCGTGTATTTATACCCATCATTAGATCGTTCCAAAACGACCTATTTTCTTTCTCGTCGCTTTCTAAACATCGCGCAGAAGAAAGCAAACATTGAGCTCGCTCGTGGCACACAGCGAAGTTGCTAGCCTTTCACCACTGAAGTCCGGGATCGATTCCCGTCGAATCTCATGTGAAATTTGTTTCGACAAAACGAGTTAGGCTGCTTCACTAGGGCTAGTCCAACCGCTGTGAAGTGTCCTAAACCCCATTTCTATCCTTATTCCTTCCCACTTATGGGCCGCTGGAGCGAGTGACGCAGGAGCGCGTAGCAGGAGGCGCGGACGCGGAGATGTTACCTGGCGTTCCTCTTGACAACTGACTGCGACGTGGCGTAACATGACAAACTAAAAAACGTTAATGGAGGATTACTCCCCAGTGCAAAGCGCTCAACGCCCCTTTAGGAGCTTGGAGACGCGTTGCGTCGAATTGTAGACGCAACAAAATTTTTAAAAAATCGAAGACAACGTATCCTACATTTTTTTCAGGACGAGGTTTGGCGACCTTGTTACTGTTTACGTATGCGAAAATAGAGGAGATTATAACTCTTTATCAGCGGAAATGGGGCCTCGGTGGGTGTGGGGTTAGCTAACTCCTCTCTGAACCCCCAGTGAGCGGGCTCGATCCCCGTCGAAGTGCCCGAACTTTCCAAGAACGGAAAATCCACAGTAGCCATGTCACACTTGTGCCATGTAAAAGAACTCTGGCGGTATGCCCGGCAAAATTAAATGCCTTCGACAACATTCGCCCTAACGAGATCTCACTTTCCCCCAGACACTACGGAAATTGTAACTGAGACCGAGACCTGGCGGAGAAAGTGAGAGTCCTATCTAAGGCGTATTAGGGGACCGTCTGCGAGACGCGCCTGCTCTATGAGGTCTCCAGACCAGTGTCGGAGGTACGTTTCTAAAGACGCCTGGATCGCAAATTCTGGGAAGGGAAACCGCTCTGAGTATTTCCTCTCAAGAAAACCCATTATGAGTCACCTACCTTCCGTATGTGGAGATAGGACCAAAGAAGATCAGCGGAAACGTGATACAAAGTTTACCGATGGGGTACAACTGAAAATTTATCTCGCAAGTTTATCTTGGTGTACAGAAGTTCCGACAGCACGCAATTGGTAGCTCTAATCTGACAATACACGTAATGAAGCAAAAGCGCTCAGCCGAGTTGTGTAAATGGAGTGTGTGCCCTAATCACATGTAGAAAATCTGTGTAAGATGTTAATCTTATGCGTACCTTGGAACACAACTATTTTGGTCGATTTATTATTTCATTTATTATTCAGACAACAATTATTCGATTTATTTATTACGTAAGAAAAAGTTAACCATGGATGAACATAGGTGTACAGAATATTCAAAAACACAAATTATTTATGAATATATTTATTTAAAAGCCAAATACTTTGTAATTTGCGCATAAACGCATACACATATACTCATATACACATGCAGTGAAATTTCATTAAATATTAAAAATGTATCTCAACAAAAAGAGCTTAAAAATTTTCAATAATTTCTTAACCATTAAAGTTTTTTTTGAAAATTAGGGACAAGTGTCAATGGGGAGCAAGTTAAAAAACTACTAATGTTTTAATTTATGTGAAGAAAATATATACTCTTCGGCCCTGAGGCCCTGTCTGAGGGGCCATAGTCCCGCGAGATGAAGAGTCGAACTATTGGATTTGTTAAACAGATGACATTAAGACGTCGATGGTCTGTGGAAAACGCCCTTCGTTTCAGTATCCACAGTACCCCTTCTCCTTCCCTTTGTGACTGCCACCCACAAACCTTATGACGTCACAGAGACTAGGACATCAGAATTCAACTTGCACAGCTCCTCATTGTTAGTTACAATCCAGTCAGAATACTACGTGTTGGTTCAGTTCTAATAGTCTCTCAGTGCAAAATGCTAAAAGAAGGACAATCATCCTGTGTAATATCAGAAGTTACATTTCAGAATTTAAAGATGCAGTTTTATCAACTGACAAGAAAATATTACTGTACCACAGTTATTTTTATCATATTAAGTCCATATTTAACTCCATATTTTGGTAACAATAGCTTCATATATATTCACATATTTCATATATTTTTATTCCATATAAATACGTTCCCTGTTAATAAGATTTCTTTTCAAATAGACTACAATTGTAATCCACGTGACCACACACGTTACAATTTCGGACGCAACCGCTGAAGAGTTAAAGGTGACGTTGACGAATACTCTAACGATGGCATTAACAGCGGTAGTAAAACGATGCTAAGGGCGACTGACATGTAGGGAGACTGATGTCGAGGGTTACGCTCATGGCAGAGGCGACGAGGGCGAAGACGAGAGCTCAGACGCAGCACGGGTCACTTATTCCGAATGACGCAAACAACGTGAAACTTTTGGGCTGGAGGGCGCGGCCTCTGGGGCAGTCCGGAGCCGGAAAACTTGAACTTTTAGAGGATATGTATATTCACATCAAGTTTACACATAAACACGATAAACATGCAAATATATGACACGAACTTGACGCGTCACCCGCCGCAGCAGCCTAGTTTGCTGGGTAATTTGCCGCCTTGTTTATTACGGAGCTGGCGGTGACGGCGGCTGTGAGGCGCAGAGAATTCGGCGGTGCCTGAGAAGGTTACAGGAGCCGGAAGGGTATCGTGTAGAACATCAAATTCGTAGCTAGTGAAACGGTGGCGTTTTCGGCTGTTAAATAAGCTTGATAGTTCAGTTGTTCTTTTCTTTATTGAATAGTCCTGATGGTCCAAGCACTTGAAATATCTCTTTCAAGCTTAATTACTTTTCAAATCAAGCGAATGACATGTCATCGACTGAACAGTATTAGTAAATGTGAATCGTAACCAATGGTGGAAAATTGTCATTCGAGAGATGGTACAGCAAGTGCTGACCGCGTAATACAGATTGCGCCCAAGAGAGTACGCAATATGTTTATATAAAGGCCGTCATTACCATGCATTACACACGTTTTCGAATCATAATTTATGACAAATGAGTTTGATTAGTATGTTTGTAACTTTCTAAATGTGTATATTTAGTTTATATTCAGTGTTTAATAATAATTATTAATTCTGAAATATTACATGTTAAATTTTCTTTTGCTTCAAAAGAAAACAACCGTCACCCACGGTTTGTACGACGAATTTCGTCCGTTAATTTAGTTTTGAATTCTCAAGAATATTTACCAATGTTAATCGTTTGCTTTTGTTTTGCTTAAGCTAAATGTGTATTATTATCACTGCCACCCTTAAATTTATCCAGTGAGTGCTTGCAAACATAACTTTTAATAAACAGCATTAGTTAAATAATAAGCATGTTTTCGCATATGGAGTGACGATTTGAGAAATAAACAATGTTCAATGTGCTTGTTCAATTGATTTTTGAAACTTACAAAACAGTAAAAATTATTTAAAACAGCATTTATTAAAAATTCAATAAAAAACAATGTTCGTGTTGCTTACGTTTTTTGTATGTAAATGTCAGCAAGATTACGTTTTTAAATTTATTTATTATCATTGTTTGACAAGATTTTGTTTTACAAGGGTTTTAGGATACAAAGAAAACTAAGAACTAAGGATACCCGTAGAAACCAACAACTAAGGAAGGGTCCTTCAGAAAAAAAAATACATAAAATACTTGGAGTACACAATACAGGGATATTTTAACCTATTTTACAGCTAATTAAGGAGGATATAGTAGGTCTTTGGAATATCTTGACTTGATTCGTGGATAAAGATTGACCGATATACTTGTACAAATGAGGGGCTGGGCAAGATGATAGGGTAGAGTAGAAACGGGATGAATGTTAGAAATATTACTTTTTAGAGGTTCTATAGATAATTTGTTTAAAATTTGTTCATTCATGATGTACCATGGAGGTTTGAAAACTTGTCTTAAGAATTTGTTTTGCAGTGCTTCCACTTCTCGAAGGTTGGTTTTAGCGGTACCTCCCCATATTGAGTAGACACAGGCCAGTGAAGTCGTATAATGTATTTAAATATTATTAATGCTGAGTTTATTGATAAATTAGATTTTCTATTTATGAATGGATACAATTTTAATACTTTTATTTGTGTGTTATTAGCTACTGATGTTACAAGTTTTTTTCAGGTTAATTTAAAACCTACTTGAAGTGTAAGATATTTAACACGGGTGTTGTTTGGAAGCCATTTGACTGCATGCTCATTAGTTATTGATGTGTCCAAATTCAACACACACAAAATTCAATAAACAATTTATTGGTTGAAAACTGGTACAGAGCTACAGTGCCGAAAATCCAGGAGAATGTACAGTGAAACGTAGCCGAGTTATCGTAACCAGAAGATGCACCACAAAATTGCCGAGTCGCTAAATCTCCGTAAAGGGAAGTCCGTTGTCGCAGCACTGTCGTCGTAATCACAATCTTCACACCGTACTATCTCGTATCACCAACTCGTCACTCTTACTCCGCCGCTCACTCTCTGTCCTCTCTCCGGGCCACGGCCGGCTTATATTTGCCCCGGACCGTAGTCCGCTGACTGGCAGGCGTAGTAGGGGGGAAGGTTGGGCCTCGCCCCGCTCGCTCAGGCGTGGCGGCCGCACACCGCCAAGATTCGCTGGCCCGCGCTAGTCGCTGGCCGCTGCCGCCAGGGGCGGTAACGCCCTACTGTGGCGGCACATTCAAATCTGTGCGGCCGGTCACGACAGTTATTAAGAGAAAATTAGGAAGAATCCTTTTTAACGAGAAGATTTTGGCTTGAGATTTTTTATGATATATTTTTATTTGACAATCACTGCACCATAAAATGTGGAGATTTAGGTTAATATGAAGATTGTCTCTGACTAAAAGAAGGTTGCTCTGAGTGGTAAAGATTGCAGTGTCGTCCGCAAAGAAGGCAATGTACGAATGTAAGAGGTAAGGAATATCAGAAATAAAAATATTAAAAGTATTGGTGATAAAGGAAATTCTTGAGGAAGTCCAACATGCATCTTGTAATCGGTTGAAATAGTGTTATTTATCGGTATTTTCAATCTCCGATTAACTAAAAAATACTTATATTTATTATTTTTTGTAGGTGTTCGGGAAACCAATATTTTAACTTTGAAAAGAGTCCGTTGGGAGATTTTATCAAATGATTTTTTATATCTAGGAATATAGCAAGAATATGTCGTAATTTTGAAATTAGTGGCAATACAGTCTGTTAAACGTAACAACTGATGAGTAGTAGAATGGTTATGTCTGAAACCGAACTGACAAACTTAGAAGGATATTAGTTTGAATTACATATTTACTAATCGTTGTTAAAATTTCCTTTTCAAAGATTTTCAAAAACTTGGCAGCAAACTAATTAGCCTAAAATTTTGAGGTTTAGTTTGATCTGTATTGAGTTTAGAAATTGGTAGTATAAGTGGTTTTCCAGGAATTTGGAAAATATTTGAGTCGAAAGTAAGCATTATATAGGTTGTTAGTGAGACATGGTACATGCTTAATTACAATATTAGGAATTAGATCTAATCGTGTTGACTTTTTATTTTTAAGTTTGGAAATTATGTACTTAATTTCAGATCGAAAAATAAATGTAGTTCTTTCAGGAACTGTATGAAGTGGATTGGATAAAGGTCTAATTATGTTTTGTGTAAAAGAAATATCATAAGGGAGATTGTTGGTAAAGGTGAATTAAAAATGATTTCCAAGTAGTTCCACTGTTTTAGAATCAGTAGTCACTATTGTGTGATTATTTTTTAATGGGAGTAATTGGTTTTTGTCATTTGTTATGAATTTAATTGCAGACAACAGAAACGAAGATTTAGGTTACAGCTGGGATATATATTTCTAAATTTATAAAACCTATATGGTTCTAATTGTATTTAATTTCATGGGTAAGCCGACGTAAGGTAGTTTTAATGTCAGGGTCAGTAATTGGCAACTTTCTACAAGTTACATGCTTGACAGATATTACATTTAATATATCTATCGGTGGTACAAGTGTGGCTGATTTCATAGGATTTTTACGTTTCTTTGTTGATAATGTAACCACTCGTAATATATTACTTTGTATATTTAAAATTTCTGCATCTACTTCAGATGAAGTACGGAGAGAAGAAGGATAATTTTTTGATCGAAGCATATACGACTGGAAAATTTTTCAATTTCTTTTTCCTTCAATTAAAGAATTATAGTGTTGGAGATGTGAAATAACATTATTAAATTTGATTAATACCCCCTTGTGATCTGAATTTAATACAGGTATGCAATATTGTGTAAATTGAGAGTTTAAATTTACTGAGACTGCAATGTCAAGAATATCAGGAGAAACAGTATTATTATTATTATTATTATTATTATTATTATTATTATTATTATTATTATTATTATTATTATTATTATTATAAGGATACTATTTAGGTTGAGAAGAGGCATGTTCAGTTATTCGTAGTTGCTACATTAAATAATGATATATCTTAGGGGAAGTCGTTTTACAACCCCATGGTTGATGTTTTGCGTTGAGATATCCAATTAGCCAATTGAATATTTTATGTTTAATATTGAAGAGTGGTTTTAGGCATTCTCGTGTTTGGGGTTTTAGAGTTTGCCTTATTTTTATTTCTCCGATTGATAAATTCATCTTTATTGTTATTAATTCTAATTCTTTAGAAGTCGGTTCAAATATTTGTGAATGTTTGATTTTTCTTCTGATTAATATTGATACTCTGCTATACTGCTTCTGGGAATATAATAAATCATGTTGGGCCTGCCGTGGTTGAAGTTGGAGTTGCTGTGAATGTTGCTAAAACAATAGTACTTGTTGTTCTAATTATCACATTTTTGCATTTTGCATTTGCGATAGGTCCTCATATGTTTCTTGAAACGGGATAGACCACACTAGTTCACCATTGAACGACTTTTCGCCTTCGTTTTCGTTATAAGTGTTGTTCATTGCGCTTCGAATCAGTTGCCCCGTAGTGGGGCAATTACCTGTGGCCATTAACTTTTGTAGAATGATTAGTTGACTTTCTCTAAATAAAATATTACATTTGGCTCTGTTCACACCGCTCACACGAACGTCACTAGCACTGAGGGTTATCGCACTGAGGCTGAGGGTTGAACACTGCCAGAAAGCGATGAGAGCCGTCTCGGACGCGAAGTGTTTGCCTTGGAGACTCGAGCTGGACCGTCTGCAAGATTATATTATTTAACGACCAATTAGTTTTACTGATACTATCTTAAAATGTTTGGATACATGGTACACTTCCATTGTGATGACATATCAAGATTTAAATATTAATATAAAAATCACGTTTTAACAATACATCGTCATCATTAGGTCAGGCGGTGGCTACGAGAGAGAGAGAACGCAGAAATACTAATTTCTAGTAACTTTCAATCTGTGTGCGTAAACATTTTCATTATCGTATTTTTATTTGTTAAGCCAATTCAACGCAACAATGAACATGCTATGAATGTGTATACTTCCATTACAATCTGACTGCTCAGGAGAATATCTGATTCTCACTAGAACCTCGAAACACTCCCTAAAATCCTGAAAATCGACAGCCGTTTCAAAACAAACACAATAATATCTCGAATCTTGCAATAGAATCGGGAAGTCTGCATTAGTTCTATAACACTGCTCGGGTATTTCAGACCCCACATTTGGATCTCGGCACTCTCACTTCGATTCTAGAATTTCGTGTCCTTCATTAGCAGTCCGCTAATATGATCCCTGCTGGAAAGATTGTACTCGTACGGGGTATTTGAATACCGCAACTTCAGAAAATGAAATTATTTTTGGAAGGAAAAAATCTGACATTTTGGATAATGATTGAAATAAACATTTTTTTGGCAAGGATTCATGGGCACTGGTAACAATCACCAATATACGAGATAGTATGTATGGCGCCTGGTCCGTGGCATTACCCAAACGATCTGCCGTAAACGTTATAATCAGCATTTGTAATCATCTCTCTTTTGACAGGAAATCCAACTCTGTAACTAGGCCAAGTGTAGGGTTGGCATGCGCCTAACTTTGATAAGTTACATAGACGCTCGTGTGAAGCGTGTACATCCCCCAAGCATCATTGTAAAGCAATAACTTCCAATCTACTACACTTACGTAAGAACAACAAAGCAAAATATATTTCTTACAGATTAAATGAAAAACACATGAACTGTGTGTGAACACAGTTCACCCACAAACAAAATACATGAACGTACTACAAGTACGTGAACACCATCTCTGAGAAGTAACAAAAATAAGGCAAACGAACGTAAACCATGGAGTATCCAAATACCCCGAGTGACTACTGGAGTGTTATAATTTGGAACTTTAGAAGGATCCACATCTCCTGGGCAGCTTCCGCACACTCCTAGAGGGAAACTGCGTCTTTAACTGCCTCTCCGAGCCGAGCCCTCGGTCGTTAAACCGCGACACGGGTTAACATGCCCTGAGAGGGCCAGACGTTCAGCAGATAGAGCCACGCCGGCTATCGAGAACGTCGCATATCGCGGAACATGAGATGCTCAGCCGAAGCGATGCCGTTCTCAGTGGGCATTCTAGCGAAGATGTTGAACAAAAGCGTTTTCACAAAGAAGGGACACATTGATGAAGTTGACAAATCACGGTCACGGGGTTCGATTTGATTTGATTTTTTCGTGTTTCCGGACACGCCAACGGCTTTGGTCATTCTTCCCGTTAGTGTAGTGTATGTTTTTTCTCGAGATATGCGCGCTGATCTTTCCCCGCTGTATGGCGAGATCCGGCGCCGACCTACCGTCGGCTAGTAGGATTTCCTCCTAACCAGGACACTCCCACCAGTGGGACACCGCGCCAGCCGGGACAAGCTCTAAGCTCCCGACCGGTCTCCCGGAATAAGTGACAGTATAGTGCGTGTGTGTGTGTGTGTGTGTGTGTAAGGGGAGAGGATAGGACGAGGAAGTGGATGGACAGATTGCGCGCGGTCCGTGGCCCGTTTGGTAGGGTACTGCTCCGGCATTCGCCTGTTGTTGATCGTAGAAACCACGGAAAACTACAGATCAGAGCAGATGGCCGCTAGAGTTCTCCTCCAGACTGTGACTGAATTCGACCTAGCTGAAAAGCTAGTGTCGAAAATCCTGCCGCCATCAGGACTCGAACCTAGGACCTCCCGGTCAGAGGCGCTGCAGTGACATCAGTTGATGCACTGAGCTACCGCTCCCGGTACGGGGGTGGACTAAAGCGTTAGGCCTCGGCATTCACATCATGAGGTTGAGCAGTGGTTGGCACCTTACACTACTACGAATTTGATCTGAACCATCCATAATTATTCATCTATAATCTTTCACCCCTCATGTTCACACTACCATCTTTCGTTTATAGGAAGGCAAAGGCAACCAATACTGTGATCAATAAGAATCGGACTTTTTGGTAAAAACTTATATTTCCGTCCTTTAATCTTTAACATTGAAATTTCACTGGAAATTCACATAGCACTCAATATTTTTCATATACGAAATTTCACATTACCTACAAATAAATATGTTGACTTAAAAACATTGTTGCAATAAAATAAACATTTTAGTTGAAACTATAATTAGTATTATTTACACATTTCTCGATATTGTACATCACTAAATGAATATTTTGAATATTTTCATGTTTAATACTTTTCGATATACTTCGATTTTTTCGATATATCGTGAAAGACGTGCCAGTTTGCGATGCAATGTTTGGTCACACAAAACATGTTACTGTGGTATTTACCCAATTAAGTAGAGTCAGTCTGGTTCAAGACTTCTTAAAATGTCTAAGCGCCATATCTAATACTACAATTATTCAGTCAATAGCACTACAATGACAACATACACAAGAGTAACTCCCAAACTTCCTCAGATTACACAGGCGAAATGTGCAAAGTAATAAAGAGGATAACGTCACGTTTTACTTCGAGACCTTAAATCTTGGTAACTGGTGTTTATATGGTCAATAAATAAATATATTTGTTTTAACACATTTATTTTTTATGTGCTTAAAAAGAAAAATATATTTTCCAGTTTTCCGAAAAGTCCGAGATTTAGTGTTCACCTATAGAGAAAAGTGAATTGCGTACAGACGTAGGCCTTCTCAGAACATTCTACATTACACTACTAAAATTGTGCAAGAGGCTAAATGGGTGGGGCTTTTTTTCTCGCCGAGATCGAGAAGCTGTGACACTGTGAGACATTCGCGTCTCGTCTCCTCCGCTGCACTCCGTTTCGTTCCGTTTCACTCGTTCTACACACACGAGGCGCACACTCGCGCTGACTGACCCCGCGACCCGGCGGAATGAGATTTAAAATTGCCTACCCGAAGTGGAGGGAGGGAGGGATTCGAAACGGACAAACGTTGGGACACTCAAGGAATTACAGGCCGCTAAACCGGCGGATTTCCATGCAGCCAATTACGGGAGAAATTTATCAAATTACGGGCGATGTGTTCGTTCAGAGCCGCTGAGTGCTCCAGCCGCCTGTACAGGAATCGGACTGCGAAAAGCGTGAGCGAACGGTGGGGGGTGGATATTGAAAAAATCGGACTCGACGAAAACATGGCGAGCAAGCACAATTAAGGGAAAACAAACGAAACGGCGTAATATTTCAAGTTCGTTACTTAGTTCTACGTATACAGACTGCGCCATGGCACACATGGTATACTCTAATTATGCGTTGCTATATATACACGTCGGGATAACAAATCCGAAAGCCAGATGGCGTTAGCTCTCAAACAAAACCTAGTTACAGGATTTCCAAAATTTTACCAAAGTCCTGTTGATGTTGTTATTGTTGTTATTATTATTATTGCTATTATTGTTATTATTATTGCTATTATTGTTATTATTGCTATTATTATTATTATTATTATTATTATTATTATTATTATTATTATTATTATATGTGCGTAAAAATGTTTTGTGAAGGCTGCATATCAAAACAGGTTTTTTTACAAAAATTTTGAATTTTCCTCTCGAGGTTGGTAAATATTGTCTACTCTCCTAGCACACTGTTCGACCCTTTTGACTACTTATCTTTTTGTTATAATTAACACAATAGGTGACTTAAAATAACACATTAGGTAAATAGTAGCATGCCAATGTGGTGAGCCCAACGATGGACATCACCGTAGTATGTTTCTCTCTATCTTTGTTTTGGTACCAGGTTACTGAATCATCGTTCAATATTATCACCTTTTTTCACACTATGTAATATTTTAACCTTTCAAAAGTATCCGGACACCTGGCCGAAACGGACGTACAAGTTCGTGGCGCCCTCCATCGGTAATGCTGGAAGTCAATATGGTGTTGGCCCACCCCTAGCCTTGATGCTTAGCCGTTCACTCTCGCAGGCATACTTTCAATCAGGTGCTGGAAGGTTTCTTGGGGAATGGCAGCCCATTCTTCACGGTGTGTTGCACTGAGGAGAGGTATCTATGTCGGTCGGTGAGGCCTGGAACGAAGTCGGCGTTCCAAGGCATCCTAAATGTGTTTTTTAGGATTCAAGTCGGGAGTCTGTGCAGGCCACTCCATTACAGGGATGTTATTGTCGTGGAACCACTCCACCACAGCCCGTGAAGTATGAACTCGATCGTGTTGAAAAATGAAATCGCCATTCCCGAAGTGCTCTTCAACAGTGGGAAGCAAGAATGTGCTTATTATATCAATGTAGGTCTGTGCTGTGACAGTGCCACGCACGACAACAAGGGGTCCAAGCCACCTCCCGGAAATACACGCCCACACCATGACACCACCACCTCCGAATTTCACTGTTGGTACTACACACGCTGGCAGATGACGTTCACCGGGCGTTCGCCATACCCACACCCTGTCAACGGATCGCCACATTGTGTACCGTGATTGTTCAATCGTGTAATGTTGACACTCCTTACACCAAGCGAGGCGGCGTTTGGCATTTTCGTGCGTAATGTGTGGCTTATGAGCAGCCGCTCGACCATGGAATCCAAATTTTCTCACCTCACGCCAACTGTCACAGTACGTGGAGTGGATCCTGATGCAGTTTGGAATTCCTGTGCGATGGTCTGGATATATGTCTGCCTATTACTCTTTACGACCCTCTTCAAATGTCGGCGGTCTCTGTCAGATCACAGACGAGGTCAGCCTGAACGTGTACGTGTCATGTACGTGTACAGCCTGTGCTGTACATGTCCTTTCACGTTTCAACGTCACTAGCACATCAGAAACAATGAACCTAGGGATGTTTAGGAGTGTGGAAATCTCGTGTACAGATTTCTAACATAAATGACACCCAATCACCTGAGCACGTGCGAAGTCCGTGAGTTCCAAGGAGCGTCCCATTCTGCTGTTGCACGATGTATAATGACTACTGAGGTCACGGAGAATGCGTAACTGACGGTAGGTGGCAGCGCAATGCACCTAACATGAAAAACGTTTTTTTTTTTGGGGGGGGGGGGTCCGGATACTTTTGATCACATAGTGTATATTACTTCGTATATACGTATGTATAGAAGAAAGTAAAAAAAAGTCATCTCATGAACAGATTGTTGAACTGGTGTTTTTAAAAACTATGTGCTCATCTGTGTCACAGTAAAAAGTACCGCAAGAGCGTAAAATGTTAAAAATATTCATGTTTTTCATTTTGCCATTGCTCAAAATCTGACATTTTAAATCAAATTAACAGGAAATGATTGTATTATTTGGTCAACACATGTAGATTTTGAATATATAAATTTGTCCTTAAAATTAATTTCATTTTATTCCTGGATCCAGTGATGACCTCCTCCCCCTCATTTGATGTTCACCGGCTATAGGAATGACAATGGTATGTGACTAATACAACCTTACTATATCTCACAAACCATCTTAAAGATCTTAAGATATCTTAACATTTAAAATTTGTGTAAACTTAAAGAGGATTTTCTTTCACGAACTTTCTTAAGCGTATAAAAATATGTAGACGTTCTTTTTGTCTAAGGTTATTATTTCCGAACTATTCTCATTTCAATTCAATTAACTAATTTCTATACTCCTGTAATTCCATCAATAAATATAATATCGTACAGTTCAATCGAAATCTCACCGTTTTGTTTCTTTTCAGACGGGAGGTATAACGCAAAGTATTTTTTTCATGTCTGGAGGTTTATATGAAGAGTCAAGTGAAAAATCTCACTCTTTTACCATGAAGGCAGCAATCGAATAAGAATTACATTGGGAACCGTATAGCGTTAATATTTTCAATGAGAGAAAGTATTAACTTAGGCAGACATTTCAGGCGTTAATTATTCGCAACATTTTGTGGATCATGGGAGTAACTTTCAACTTCTTAAATTGAAAATGAATAACGGAAAGGTAATCGAGAAAGGAAAGTAACTTCTACTTGCAACATAAAACGCAAGCAATTAAAAACGCGTTTTTGAAACACCGCTGGAGATTTATTTACAACCACCGAGAAAGAGTAACATTAATTACGTCAGATGTTGGAGACAATTTTTTCATCCACTTTTTCATTGCAGTTCGCGCGCTCAAAGAAGCATGATACTCCACATTTATAAAAGACTATTTTCATGCAAGTAACTGTGGAAGTAATTTATAATTGAAGACTGGAGAGGCCCAACCCCCTTCCTCTGGAATTATGAGAATACAGTATACTTACTAAAGCTCATCAGATTATAGCTGTAAGTGCGAGCTTTTTGATATTCACACATTTCTCTCTTTCATGAGAAAAATGTTGTGTATTGTTCTCTTCACAGTTTCTTTAGAATTACCAGTTTTTTACAGTATAATTTGATACAGACAATTTTCATAAAGGGTAAAAAACTATCAAAAGTTTAAACAAGAATTTATAGTACCACAATCGTGCTTATGATCGCATGGCGAGTGTGTGGCATATTATTTATTAGTATTGCTCGATCAAATTCACTAAAAATTCCAATTTTGTGCAAACATTAATATTTGAAGGCAGATGGTATCCATTGATGACGAATTGTAAATATTTTAATCGCATAAATTCCGTAAAAATAATTTTTCAATGTGGTGCAAATATGCACAACAGCATGGAGGATTTGCATTAAAATGAACCGTAATTTATGACTCGTATAAAAAATTATTTAAAATAAATGAATTAATATTATACTTTCTAAATGAAAACTAATAAAGATTGAAGAGCAGTAACCGACACCGTACCGAATCTTCAGCGATTTATTAATGAAAGGAGAAATTTTACTATACTTCGTTACTGAATCAAATGTGTGTCATCGCTGATACCACGTGATCTGAACATGAAGAAAACGCAAGATTCAGGAGGGGTTCCAAAAACCCAAATGAGCGTCTAATACGAAAAAAGATTTCCTCAAACGTTAACCACTTGAAGACAATATTAACAATAAACCAAACCTGCAGAGAAATCGTTAGAAAACGACGCCAGTTCGTGCATCCACAATCCCAGAATTCCCCGTGCTTTGGGATATTTACAAAAAACGCGTATTGAAGCTCGGAGTACTAGCCAAGTCGTGAAACGCCGGGGTGCTGGGGTGAGGTGGTGAGCGGAGGGGAAGAGACGAAACAACGCATGTCCGGATAAAACGGCGTTGGCGGCTGGGGCGCGCTTATCCTCCCGGAGGGGGTGGCTCGCCAGAGGGGCACAGGGGCAAGAGGAAGCAGTGGGCTGGCGGGGGGTGAGAAGATGGGTCAGGGGCGGGGCGGGGGAAGTGAGGGTGAGGGTGAGGGAGGGGCGTGCGTAGCCTCTGCCTCAACGCGTTGTGACGTGCTTTTTAAATGTCGCCCCTGCTTTACGCGCGCGCCGCGGCGACAGTGGCGCGGCGGCGGCAGAGAAGTAGGCATTGAGAAAGGGAAGGGACGAAGGAGAGGAAGAATTGGAAGGGTGGACTGGCAGAGACGGCCTGCGAGGGCGGGCAGTGAATGGACAAAAGGGGTGGTGGCGGCGAGGTGGCTTTGCTGAGCCAACATGGGAAGTGGTGAGGGTGGAGTAGGACGGGGCGGTGAGAACGTGTAGGCGGAAAAGATGAGTAGGCGCTGGGGACGAAGGAGGCAGGAGATCGGGCGGGAGGGCGGGTGAGGTCTATTGGAAATGGGAAGGGCAGATTCGCTTCGGGATGGTTTGAGAGGACGAGGACTGTTGTGTTGGCACGGGCGAGGACGGTTGCGCGAGCGAGGACGGTTGCCAGGACATGGTCGGGTGGCGGCGGGTGGCGGCGGGTGGCGGCGGGTGGCGGCGGGTGGCGGCGGGTGGCGGCGGATGGGGGGGGGGGGGGGAGAATGGCGAGTTGTTGCGGGGTGTTGCGAGGGGTGGCGGAGATGGCGGGGTGTGGCGGGGGGGGTCGGGTGTGGCGTGGTGAAACGATTCATGTATGAAGTAAAAACAGTAATTTGTCAAGAGTTGTACTATGTTGCAGCTGGAACTTATTGGTACATGATTAATAATAACCTACTAACAGAATAAGACATACCCCAAACTCGTCAAACTCCGTCAATTTTTTTTAGAAGTCAATTAAAATTTTGAAGTTATCGTCAATAGAACTAAAATTCACAGCAATGGATAAAGAGGCAATTTCTACAAAGTTTGAGTTAAATTGTGCATTAAACCTTATTTTCTATGAAATTTACATTTCGGAGGAAAACAATATCACCAAGTTCAAAGAAAACAAAATAAACACTCAAAGACGGCACACTTTAAAGCTTCACCTTGTCTTAACGGCTCGCACTACGGCGCGGAGACCGGACGGGGAAGTACTAACTTCAAGTAGTACTAACTAAGCGACAGGGGGTGAACAGTAAAAAAAGTGGGTGCAAAACGATAATTTTGGAGTGTTCACTTCACATTGCGGTGCCCAAAGAGTTAATTTATAAAAGTTGAAAATTTTCATTTTGGCCACGGAATCGGGTACCAGAAACCATAATGAGGGCATGAGAGGACGGATCGGGAGGGTACGCGGGGGAACGAGACCGGTTGGGAGGGGACGGGACGGAATGGGACTGGATGGGAGGAAAGGGTTGGCGGGGGGGGGGTGTGAGGTTGGATCTGAGGCGGGACGTCGTGGTGCGGGGTGTCATACGCGATTATTCTCCGCATTGGGACGGTGAGCATTTACCTGCCGCAAGAGTGAGCATGAAGGCCTTCACGGCAATTACCTAGATCACTAGTGTCAAAATCCCAGGTTTGGGAGCGACTCTGCATCAGCAACAGCGCGCAGAAAACACGCCGTGTAGCGAAAGTGGAACCCAAGGCTCTTTATCTACTTGATTATCTGTTGGCGTCGATTGTTGGTGAGACTGATAAATCGCTGGTGTACGATGATTAACTATGTATCGACTATTGCTCTTGAAATTTTCCCTTTGCTTACGAATACTAAATTTAAGCAGTATAAATCCTTACATACGTTTTAAGATGCACACTGCCGTCAATAACTACCGTTTTATTACTAAAAGTGATTTGTAATTATTGTAAGGAAAAATGTCTAGTGATTCCTTTAAGAAATTATTTCATGCTTAACTAGGAATTATGAATAACATGATTCACAAAACAGATAAAGGGACAATAAATTCTAAAGAATTAAATTATTTTAAAATGATAATAACAGCATCTAAAATGTTACTTGCGAATGTTCAATTGTAAACAAAGTATTTTCATAATCATATCATCAGATGACAAGATTGAATTACTGTATAAATACTGTGACTGCATTGCTGCGTGATTGAAATGATATGACAGAAAAAACAAAGAGAAAGAAATTAATTCAAAATTTTATTAAAGTTTTAATATAAAACGTAAACATGACGTGATGTATTTCCGTTTGGTTTTCGCTGTTCTTTTCTAATTTTGTGTAATCTCCCTCGTATGCATAAAATCCTGTCCAATTTACTTTCACTTTAAAAACAATCCTGTGGATTCTAATATTCTTTGGTAAATTTTCTTTATTTTCGATCTAACTTTTTCGCCGTAATTCTTTATTGATTTTTGTAAATATTTAAAATAATTTAAAAACCATGTTTACCTAGCATTTATAATATTTGGCATTTAGCATATTAGCATTTATAATATTTATAATATACTGGCTCCTCAACACACAGCCCGAGTTCCCGTCCTTAAATCATATTCCGTATTTGCTTATCCAGAGGAAAGCCTCAAGTAACTACTACTTTTTAAAAATTTCTTACCGCTCGACATAAATTGTCTTTTAAAGATTATAACCAATTCTGTTGTTTTCTAAACCTTTTAGGCGTAAGCATAATTAGGGTGAACAATATTTACACGAGTTTTATTGCAATTTTTAAATTAGTAAGGTTTAATACGGAAGCGTTTTATTGGACTTTAGTTAAATGTGATGTGATAAGGTGCCGGCCTGGATAGGTGAGGTCGCTATGGCTAAAGGGACGTAGCTGCAACGGCTCGAAGGGTCGCGAATTCGAATTCCACCATGCATTGATATTTGTGCGTGTTCGTGTTGTCCATACGTGTTCTTCCTGTTTCCCCTACAGTTAAGCAATCACAGTGGTCGCTCTTTGACCAAGCTGATAAAAAGCGACCTTAAAATGTTAAAAAGCATAGTACAATTGAATTAAAATTTCGGAGAGGAAAAGGAAAACCACAAAAGTTTCCGTGAGAAAGCTGGAACGTATTCGGAGGGGGAGGTTGTAGGATAAGGCCAAGGTTGAATTCGGAACAGCTCGGGGAGAATATAACTGGAGACGAAACGTCGCTTATTAATGTGGACATTTAATGAAACTGCATCTAATACTTGGGATATATGCTATTACAAAAAGAATGAAACCCGGCGTTAGCAGAATTCTTTGCAAGAATGAATTTGAATTACTTGAAGTGGGTAAATATCACTGATACCCTTGCTGTGGGACTCCCAAGCGGCTAATATGGAAGTCAAAACTTACTGGCAACACGGAGCGTACTAGGAACCAACTAGAAAATTCCCAACAATTTCGCGCAGGTGAGATACAGATTGATCTACAAGTGCTCGGACATTACACACACAAATATCACTTGAATCGGTGCCATGATTAGATAGAGCTTTGAAAATAATTTACAAAATTACAGATATTATGTGGCATTCCCTCGTTGTGTTGACTTTACTGAGATGTATATACTATTTTGAATTTCAAATTCATAGCTTTTACATGACGTCATCATGACGTATCTTAATGTTTCTATGCCGTGACTTATACTCTTTATACGGTTTTTGTTTAGTAAGCTACGTTTTCCGTATTCACAATGCATAACATGCTTCTTCACCAGTAATGTCCTCACACAATCAGATTTCTAGTTTTTTAATCACTGATCATTATAGGAAATGATTGTAAAAATGGAGGAATGAGGCACTGAAATTAACTTTTCGTTCTTGAAGAACTACAGTCATTTTACTTTTAGAATTGTGAGAAAGCGTTCATTACATGCTTTTAGAATCAATGGACTTTTCAATGAGATGCTGATTGAATCAGCCTCTGTGCCACTTTGGGTCTGAAGAGAATCTGCAGAAAAGAAGAAGAGCGGCAGGCCTGGCGAGAGTGAACGGATAACGCAGAACAAAGATGCAGGTAGCGTAATGGCGTGAAATACTCATACAATACAGGAAAAAATTACTTTCGCCAAAACCAGTGGGGCAAAAAGAGAGAATGAAGTACACATGAGAATATCCATCACAAAATAAGCATTGTTCTGTAAGCAGTCTTTTAAATATTTTTCAAGAGTACATACTCATCCCCCCCCTCACCATCTCTCTCTCTCTGCCTCCTCTCTTTCTCTCTGCCCCCTCTCTTTCTCTCTGCCCCCCTCTCTTTCTCTCTGCCCCCCTCTCTTTCTCTCTGCCCCCTCTATCTCTCTGCCCCCTCTATCTCTCTGCCCCTCTCTCTGCCCTCTTCTCTCTGCACCCTCTATCTCTCTGCCCCCTCTCTCTCTGCCCCCTCTCTCTCTTGCCCCTCTCTCTCTACGCCCCCTCTCTTTCTCTCTGCCCCCAGCCTCTCTCCTGCCCCTCTCTCCCTGCCCCCTCTCTCTCTGCCCCCTCTCTCTTTCTGCCCCTCTCTCTCTCTGCCTCTCTCTCTGCATCTGTCTCTCTCTGCTTCTCTCCTCTTTCAAACATTCCATTGTACATAGCATCCTTCGAACCATCAATGTGTTATGAACGCAATTTGCGGATGAAAAGTCGTGAATTTCTAAACCTTTGATGCCGAAAAGGATGATTCAATGCAAGACTTTCGCATATAAATCTTATAGACTTTATTATGGAATATTTTCAATCTTTATAATGAAGTATTTTAGGACTTTGTCTCATTAAACAGCCACTTCTTAAAGTTCTAAGTTATCTTCCGCTGCTAGACACAAAACTATATACTCGTGCTATATGCAATATATATATATATATATATATATATATATATATATATATATATTGTGACTGTACTTACCTCAATTTTCCCATCTGGGAATCCACCATCAACTGAGGCATTGATCACACATTAAATTTTGATGGCAATAACTGCCGTTTCTGAAATTGATGAAGGGACAAGGGATTCCTTTAGGGGGAAGCGCCTTTATGAGGAGGATGTTGACTATGGTTTTCCATACATTCTCTTTCATCATATCCTTCATTAATCACTAGTTTGCCATTTTCTATAATTGAATATTTATTCATCAAGAAAGCATAATCTAAAGAGACCCTGTTACAATCACCTGCATGATCTGCAGCCTTACATGATATTGCATCACTAGAACTTAATATCTAATTTTGATCCTATTACTGGATTACTCCGACTTATGACTACATGAATCTGTTGCTAATCAGCTTTGTAATCATGGTTGCAACCGTTATAAATATTGTATGTGTATCGCATTTGCTTATTTCCCTACCTACATACCGATTCACTACTACGCCCTACCCCATTAATACATTTCCTGGCCAATGTGGCTGTGCTGACTTCACTGAAGTTACATAATTATTAAATGTTCGTCTACTCAGCCTGGATTTCCCGCCCTCTTGGTGCAGGAACACAGCTGCGGTTGTTCAAGGTCTTCACGCCACGACGTGGCGTAGGCCCCCCCCCCCTCTCGCGTCGCCACTAGCTGGTTTTCGGTGTCGTCACTCCGATTCCGGTGTTTCGGTGTCCGATCACACGCCTTCGACGTTCTCGTGCGAGTTCAGTCTTCTTACGATAACACGTTTTATTAACATCGTCCGTTTATCGCTCTGTCCGTGGCTGATGGCCCACACGCACTCACTCGCCACGTGTTTTCGTTTGCACTCGATTGTTTATCACTCGTCAGCGTTTATGTTACAGTTCCTTCGGCTAATTTCACTATTCACTGTCTCTAATTATCGTTCACCTCATAATCAACACTTCTCCCCATTTAGATTTTCCGATGTTAGCCGATTACACGTCCATTATTCATCCACATCACACTACCCGTGCGCGCCATCTCCACTCCCTCTTTCCCTCCTTTGTTCCGCCTCGCGTCTCCTCTCGCCCGCGCGACTCGTTCCCCGGACTCGTTCGTGACTCTCCTGTCCTTCTGCGCGCCCGATTCAAATAGGCATCGTTTTTTACTACTGACTGGTGGTATGACCATTAGGTCATAATATAATATATATATATATATATATATATATATATATATATATATATATATATATATATATCGCACACACACACATATTCAAATATTTAAGTATATACACATATACATATAATCTATGTCTCTATCTTTTAAAGAAGTTTTATGTTCTTTACATTTACTTGTAGTTCTTTTCATTCAAATTTAAAGTATATTTAAGTATATTGTGACAGAGTTAGACGAAGTAACTTACTACACATACGTAGGAACGAGGTGTATCCAATTTTTCGTTACCAATGTCCGACATTAGAAGTTTTTCTGTCAAAAAGACAGCATATGTTTCTAATACTTCTTTACTACTTACGTAGAAAGGGGGAAGGAAAAGTGGATTTGATAAATCCAGTGCTAAATACAAGAAAATCGCAATCAAATGGAACTGTGAAGTGACCGACACATCAAAGCGATCTTTTAAATCTTTTACCCATAATCAATCATGATGTTATCTCGAACTGGACAATTATGTCGTCAAAAAGACCAGTAGAATTCTTTCCCCAACGCCTGACCCTATCGACCCCATCGACCGACCACACATTTGACCTCTTCGTCGAAACTCGTCGTTACTCCCGTGACGTGAACCACGTCGCCCGACCCCGTCGCCTGACCCCGTCGCCTGACCCCGTCGCCTGACCCCGTCGCCTGACCCCGTCGCCTGACCCCGTCGCCTGACCCCGCCGCCTGACCCCGTCGCCTGACCCCGTCGCCTGACCCCGTCGCCTGACCCCGTCGCCTGACCCCGTCGCCTGACCCCGCCGCCTGACCCCTTGCGTGACACCCTCGCCGCTGCTGTCATCCTAGTCGGCGACCCCATTTCCGACTCGCCGGGCTAGTGGCAACAAACGGATGCGGGATCGACGTAACGCAATATCAAGTATAGATTCGGAAACAAAGGCAATTAGCCTCAATTAGACTGCTTCGTTTCTGACGCTTTAATAATCTACGGTCGCGTTTGATGCCGAATCGATCTTGGTGCATCAGGATTCGCGAAGTAATGCGCTGAAATGCGCAGAACCGCTTGCGCACTGCACAGTCTATTGAGAGCAGGTTCCCCTTACCTTTTTCTGGATTGAATCTCTGCAAGAGAGAATCTCTCCTTCGTTCACTGTGTATATTCATAATATGTATGCACTAAAATATCCGAGCACTTATGAATTACAGGCGTAAGGAACTTGGAGATAACAATCAAGTAGTAAATTTTACATTTGGCTCGAACTCCAGTTGTTTTATTAACTTTGCCAATGTTTCTTCAATATGCATTTCAGGAATTCCTCATTTCTAAGAATAAAATGTTTTAGCACAATGGACAGTAGTACTACTAATATTTAGTGCCTTAACATTTACTTTCCTCTCTTTCCCATTCTGAATTTCTTCGTTGAAAAATTCTTTTTCTGCCACGATCGCTCACACTCTGCGTCTCGCTCACACTCTGCGTCTCGCTCACACTCTGCGTCTCGCTCACACTCTGCGTCTCGCTCACACTCTGCGTCTCGCTCACACTCTGCGTCTGCCCTGCGTCACCACTCTGCGTCTCGCTCACACTCTGCGTCTCGCTCACACTCTGCGTCTCGCTCACACTCTGCGTCTCGCTCACACTCTGCGTCTCGCTCACCTCTGCGTCTCGCTCACCTCTGCGTCTCGCTCACACTCTGCGTCTCGCTCACACTCTGCGTCTCGCTCACCTCTGCGTCTCGCTCACCTCTGCGTCTCGCTCACACTCTGCGTCTCGCTCACACTCTGCGTCTCGCTCACACTCTGCGTCTCGCTCACACTCTGCGTCTCGCTCACACTCTGCGTCTCGCTACACTCTGCGTCTCGCTCACACTCTGCGTCTCGCTACACTCTGCGTCTCGCTCACACTCTGCGTCTCGCTCACTCTGCGTCCCGCTCACACTCTGCGTCCCGCTCACTCTGCGTCTCGCTCACACTCTGCGTCTCGCTCCCATCTGCGTCTCGCTCCCATCTGCGTCTCGCTCCCATCTGCGTCTCGCTCCCTCGTATCTCCGCGACGCGCTCTCTATCACCGCGACGCGCTCTCTATCACCGCGACGCGCTCTCTATCACCGCGACGCGCTGTCTATCCCCGCGACGAGATCTCTAGGTCTGTGTGTGTGACCCTCTCTCGCTGTGTGTATGTGTCTCTCTCTCGCTGTGTGTGTCCCTCTCTCTGCTGTGTGTCTCTCTCTCTCGCTGTGTGTGTCTCTCTCTCTCGCTGTGTGTGTCTCTCTCTCGCTGTGTGTATCTCTCTCTCTCTCTCGATGTGTGTATCTCTCTCTCTCTCGATGGTGTATCTCTCTCTCTCTCCTGTGTGTATCTCTCTCTCTCGCTGTGTGTATCTCTCTCTCGCTGTGTGTATCCTCTCTCTCCTCTCTCTCCCTGTGTGTTCTCTCTCTCCTGTGGTGTCTCTCTCTCCTGTGTTCTCTCTCGATGTGTGTATCTCTCTCTCTCGATGTGTGTATCTCTCTCTCTCGCTGTGTGTGCTCTCTCTCTCTCGCTGTGTGTATCTCTCTCTCTCTCTCTGCTGTGTGTCTCTCTCTCGCTGTGTGTGATCTCTCTCTGCTCGTGTGTATCTCTGCTTCTTTCTCTCGCTGCTTGTGTGTATCCTCTCCCGTGTCTCTCTCTGCTGTGGTATCTCTCTCTCTCTGTGTGATTCTCTCTCTCGCTGTGTTCTCTCTCTCCGTATCTCTCGCTGTGTGTATCTCTCCTGTGTCTCTCTCGCTATGCGTGTATCTCTCTCTCTCGATGTGTGTATCCTCTCTCTCCCGATGTGTGTATCTCTCTCTCTCGATGTGTGTATCTCTCTCCTTCTACTCTCTCTCGATGTGTGTATCTCTCTCTGTGTGATCTCTCTGCTTCTCTGCTGTGTATCTCTCTCTCTTTATTCTCCTGTGTGATTCTCTACTCTCTGCTGTGTATCTCTCTCTCTGCTGTGTGTATCTCTCTCTCGCTGTGTGTCTCTCTCTCTCGCTGTGTGTATCTCTCTCTCTCGCTGTGTGTATCTCTCTCTCGCTGTGTGTATCTCTCTCTGCTGTGTGTGTGTATCTCTCCTCGCTGTGTGTATCTCTCTCTCTCTGTGTGTACTCTCTCTCTCCTGTGTGTATCTCTCTCTGCTTGTGTGTATCTCTCTCTCTGTGTGTATCTCTCATCTCTCGCTGTGTGTATCTCTCTCTACTCGCTGTGTGTCTCTCTCTCGCTGTGTGTGTCTCTCTCTCGCTCGGTGTGTGTCTCTCTCTCTCGCTGTGTGTCTCTCTCTCTCGCCGTGTGTGTGTCTCTCGCTGTGTGTGTCTCTCTCTCGCTGTGTGTGTGTCTCTCTCTGTGTATCTCTCTGTGTGTATCTCTCTCTGTGATGTTATCTCTCCTGCTGTGTGTCTCTCTCTGCTGTGTGTTCTCTCCTTGCTGTGTATCTCTCTCTGCTGTGTGTATCTCTCTCCTCTGTGTCATCTCTCCTCCTGTGTGTGTCTCTCTGCTGGTGTCTCTCTGCGTGTCTCTCTCCTGCTGTGTGTTCTCTCTCTCTCGTGTGTTCTCTCTCTCCGTGTGTGTCTCTCTCTCTCGCTGTGTGTGTCTCTCTTCTCTCTGCTGTGTGTGTCTCTCTCTCTCGCTGTGTGTCTCTCTCTCGCTGTGTGTCTCTCTCTCGCTGTGTGATCTGTCTCCTGTGTGTGTCTCTCTCTCTGTGTGTCTCTCTCCTGTGTGTGTCTCTCTCTGTGTGTGTCTCTCTCTCTCTCTGTCTCTCCTCTCTCTGTCTCTTGTGTGCTCTCTCTCTCTCTCTGTGTGCTCTCTCTCTCTGTGTGCTCCTCTCTGTGTACCTCTCCTCTCGTGTGTCTCTCTCTGTGTGTGTCTCTCTGTGTCCCTCTCTGTGTCTCTCTCTTGTGTGTTCCTTCTCTCTCTCTGTGTGTCTCTCTGTGTGCTCTCTCTGTGTCTCTCTCTGTGTGTGTCTCTCTGTGTGTGCCTCTCTGTGTGTGCTCTCTCTCTCTTGTGTGTGTCTCTCTCTGTGTGTGTCTCTCTTGTGTGCTGTGTGTCCTCGTGTGTCTCTCTGGGGTGTTCTCTCTGTGTGTGTCTCTCTGTGTGTTCTCTCTCTCTCTGTGTGTGTTCTCTCTCTGTGTGTGTCTCTCTCTGTCTCTCTGTGTGTTCTCTCTCTCGTGTGTGTCTCTCTCTGTGTCTCTCTCTGTGTGTCTCTCTCTGTGTGCTTTTGTATCTCTCTCTCTGTGTGTGCCTCTCTTTTCTGTGTGTCTGTGTGTGGTCTCTCTCTGTGTCTCTGTGTGTGTCTCTCTCTGTGTGTGCTCTCTGGTCTCTCTGCTCTCCTGTGTGCTCTCTCTGTGTGTTCTCGTGTGTGTGTCTCTCTCTCTGTGTCTCTGTGTGTCTCCTCTCTCTCCTGTGTGTCTCTCCTGTGTCTCTCTGTGTGTTCTCTCTGTGTCTCTCTGTGTGTGTCTCTCTGTCTCGTCATGTGTCTCTCGTCTCTCTCTCTGTCTCTCCGTCTCGTCTCGTCTCTCTGCCTTGTGCTCTCTCTCTCTGTCTTCCTGTGTCTCTCTGCTCTCTGTGTCCTCTTCTCTCTGCTCCTTGTGTTCTCTCTGTGTCTCTCTGTGTCTCTCTCTCTGTGTGCTCTCTGTTCTCTCTGTGTCTCTCTCTTCTCTCTCTGTGTCTCTTGTGTCTCTCTCTCTCTGTGTCTCTCTCTGTGTCTCTCTCGTCTCTCTTGTGTCTCTCTCTGTGTCTCTCTTGTGTCTCTCTCTGTGTCTCTCTCTTGTCTCTCTCTCGTTCTCTTGTGTCTCTCTCTCTGTGTTTTCTCTGTCTCTCTGTGTCTCTCTGTCTCTCTCCTGTGTGTCTCTCTGTGTCTCTCTCTGTGTGTGTCTCTCTGTGTCTCTTGTGTCTCTCTCTGTGTGTCTCTCTTCTCCTGTGTGTCGTCTCTCTCCTGTGCTCTCTGTCTCTCTCCTGTGCTTCTTGTGCTCTCTCTCTGTGTGTTCTTCTCTCTCTTAGTGTCTCTCTGTCTCTCTGTTGTCTCTGTCTCTCTCCTGTGTCTCTCTGTCCTCTCCTGTGTCTCCTGTGTGTCTCTCTCTGTCTGTGTGTGTGTCTCTCTCTGTATCTTACTCCTTATGTCTATCTCTGTCTCTCTGTCTGTGTCTCTCTCTTTCTCTCTCCGTCTCTCTCTCTCTGTCTTTCACTCTCTCTCTCTCTCACACACACACACTCACACACAGCATATACTACACCTCTATATCTATAGCAGAGACTACTAGATTGGAAGCAATGCTCCAGTCTTTTCAGATCTGTCTCACATCGCATTCAGATGTGTGCAGTGCTCTCCGCGGCAGTTGCAATGTGCTGCTGGCCCGCACTACGTCCAAGTTCGGCGGGTTGCATGCACACTACACGGGCGTACTAAAGCTCAAATGTCGCATCACCAATGCGGTGAGACTAAGTGAGGTGAGTGGAGGAAGATAAAAAGAGAACAGAGAAATAAAGAAAGAGAAAGAGAGAGAAAGAGTAAGAGAGAGAGAAAGAGTAAGAGAGAGAGAAAGAGTAAGAGAGAGAGAGAAAGAGTAAGAGAGAAGAGAAAGAGAGAAGAGAAAGAGAGAGAGAGAGAGAGAGAGATTGCGCGCGAGAGAGAGAGGGAGCGAGATAGAGAGAAAGATAGAGAAAGAGAGAAAGAGAGAAAGAGGAAGAGGGAAAGAGAAAGATAGAAAGAGAGAGAAAGAGAGAGATAGAGAGAAAGATAGAGAAAGAGAGAGCGAGAGAGAGCGAGATTGCGCGCGAGAGAGAGAGGGAGCGAGATAGGGCGAGAGAGGGCGGGAGAGAGCGGGGGAGAGCGGGAGAGAGCGGGATATAGAGAGAGATTAATTTTCTGAAAAGAGGCTAGAAAATCTCAGTATGAATGTTTATAAACGCTTCAGAAAAATTGAGAAGATTATCATTAGTTTTTACATATTGTTTAAACAAACCTTATTTGTTTCTAAAAAAAATCTCATAAAACCACTACAATTATAATATGTAATTCAACGTAAATGTCATATGAAAAATGTAAAGTAAGTTGATAAGTGGATTAAGAGGAGATTTTACACTACATAATACCATTTTGTAAATTTTTTGATATTTTTATTGCATGTTTTTGCACGTTTTTGTGCTTTTACTGCACGCACGTTTGAGAGAGTTTTACTACACAAAAATCCTATCTGTAATCATAAATAATATGTACTGTATTCTTTAAGAACATTTAACACATTTCTAAAGATTTCAGAGTAAAAAAACACAACCTGCGAAATTTAATGCTCGACAAGCACCATTTAAGGCTCTCTCTCTCTCAGGGGCTCATTTATTAACGTGCTGGCTTTCCACAGCACAACTCCGGGTTTGATTCCCGGCCGAGACAAATTACACCAGTGCGCTTTCCTTACAAATGTCTGCGTTTCTATTGCTGTGTGTCTATGAGAAAGCTCACACTAATGTTATAATGACCAATATATATGTGGGGAAGGGATGTCTTCGTTCTAACCACACGAACCTTTTATCCCATGGCCGAGAAGCTGGGTCACCGCTGGTCAGCCAAGGCCCGTCGCGGGCTGTCAAGCCATAGAACAGGAACAAGCACCTTATAATTTCAATTTCATTTTATTTCTTTTTATTTATTTAACGTCATAAAACAGTTAAAAATATAACGCAGTATGAGAAGTGTATTCTGCGCTTTTTTTTCAATTCCGGGATCTCTACCCTAACCCATATATAAATAAGAGGTTAAAACGAGCGTGTGTGGCAAAAATTGATACAAATTTCCCTCCCATGTAGTAATAACTATTTGCAAAGGCCAATCAGCTCCAGATTTTGGTTATTATTCCTCATAGTGACTTCCGTGAAGAAATCTCCCTACTGCTGCGAGAACATGGGGAAGATCCATTTGAATAACTATATTTTTCCACTGACATCTAGAAAACCTGCACGGATATTGAAGTTTAACTTAACTTCAATCACCTGTCTAACTTTTAACATTTCTAAAATTCCACTATTCATTCAATGCTACTGCTCTATTATGATTGAACATAACAAACATTACTAGAAAAATGAAACCGTGTCCTCTCTACACATAGAGTACGTCTCACTGTATTGCCGACCCAATTTAACGATATGAATTTAGTTCTTTCTCAAAAGTACTTGCAGCCAATTGTCTAAAATTTCATGGTCAGTAATGCCAGATTCATGACACACACACATTGTACCTAATTCCATTTTAATTCAAATTAAACCGGGGCTGTGTTACGTAAAAAGCAAATCCCTCAAGTGCCACAACGGTCTGGTAAACACGAAATGAGCGGATGGAGTTGGAATATTGAATATCCTCTTTGGAGCTTACAAACACTTTGACGTCGGCGCTGTGGTCGTCGGAAGATTTAACAAACGAGATCTTCTCACCACCCAGACTTGGTGCTTAAAGAACCCGCAAATATACTATACACAACGAGCTCTTAATTGAGAATTGTCGGAAGAATAAAATCTCTGTTCTACTGTGATTAAATTTCTCTCTCTTCTATAAAACATTCGTGCAAGGCTTTGATACGAACTGATTCACGACTATGCGAACTCTCAAGATAAATAAAAGTCACGCAGACTTTTTTGCAATCCTTTTTTTTTAAGATGAGGCCACAAAGCTGCAGTAAAACAGACCAATAAAACAGCCAGACTACTAATTAATGTTAAATATGCATTCTGTAGGCGAAAATGTAGCGCTTTAAGGAAGGACGAGAATATTAAAACCCAGTTCTTTAAGTACCCCATATCAGAACCAGTACATCAGAGTGAGGCTTTCGCGAAACTCGGAAGGACGGCCGGGGAGGAGGACTCTCTCAGTTCACGGGGGAGAAGAAAAAGAGGAAAAGTTTCTTCGCGTCAAGACGCTTTTGTGACAGAGGGTTGAGCGGGCCAGCTCCACGAGAGACAACACGAAGGTTCCGGCTTACCCACGACTGCAGCGCGGTGGCGGCTTCGGAAAGAAACCCACGTTCAACTGGAGCCTTAGTCGCTATCTCCTCCGCGAAGGATTCGAAAAGGGGCAGTGGAGAAAGTGGTTCGGAAAAGCACGAAACAGAAAAGCGTTGAAGCTTAACTTCACCGCTATTCCCTCTTCCCACAAGTTGACAAGTTTTTTTCTTTGGGTCTTAGTTTTCTTCATTTTCGGACATACTTTGTAGGGTGTGGATAATTGTGTCAGAAACTAGAGGAATATTCATCAGCACCAGTACTATGTCTTTGGAGAAACGTTTGAAAAGAGGCAGCAGATAAAAAACAGGGAAAAGAAACTCAATGAAGTTTAATGTTACCTTTCCCTCCTTTCACTTCCTCTGTTTCTTTATCTTATTATCTATTTTTAAATTTTCGTATTCCATGGGTGTATATTTTAGGTATGAATTGTCATATTACAAACTCTACAGAGAGTAATTTCTCGACTGAATTGTTTGCTGAAAAGTTAAAATGTTTGTTGAAAGGAAAACTAAATTTGAAAACGTTTCTTCACTGTCCAGTTTACATATTTAATTAGCAAATCAGCATCATCAAATTTTTGAAAAGTGTATACTTTACAAGTAAAATTACATGTATGTGGAAAATGTTTCGATTTGAAACTTATGAAAGGAGGAATAACATTTCACGTAAGTAGAGAAAAGTCACTCCTTTGTTTTTATTTCAAGTATTAAATAAATGTATTGAGTTCAAGATGAATATTTTTACATACCTGAAAAGTGTCTTCAATGAAATACTTCCATGGGACTACTGATACTTGTACATTCAGCTTAATAACTTCCAATAAACAATGATGGCCAAGAAAACTGCTTCGAGCAGAGATAAAGGCACGGAAATTTGAATTTTAATCAATAGTTCCTTTCCTAATTTCTAAGCCAAATATGGCCTCCATCTCCAGTTTTCATTTGAAAAACTTGTTTTAGAGTTATATAGATGTGTTATTTGAATCAAAATAACATATATTCTTTAGGAAACTTCTTTGTATTTTTCATCGCGATGATTTCTTCACTTCTCAACTCTGAACCAAAACTTTCCCCAAAAATGTTCGTTCTTTTTTGTTGAAATCAAATGATACTTCCATACATCGAACGTAGCTTTCAACTGCATCCACAACGAAGTGAGGTCATTACATGAAGATGTGCAGTACAAATTCAAGTACAAATATTGAAATAAATATCAAACTTGAAAATTCAATATTTAATAGATATCGTCTTGAAATTATCCCCGATACACTTATCCTTCTCGCTTATACTTCTCAACATACTGTCCCGCTCTATCGGCTAGTAATTTGCCCTGCTGACACATCACCTTCCGTTATTCTCAAACCTTACCCGTCTTTCGTCCGTTCCCCCATCTTCCCTTCCCTCTTTCCGAGTTCCCTGTGTCCGGTCGAGGGTTCCTACGCTTTCCGCCCGCCGACCGGCCGGCCAGGCAACGCGGCCGCGGCTCGAACGCCGGAGGTCCGGAGACGGCCGGAAAATATGACCGGGAGCGACTTTCCCGGCGGAGCGCGCACAAAGGGGTTCCTGACGCCCCCGATCCTAATTGGCGGCCCGATTGTTCCGCGCTGGTCGACCGACAAGCGCCGTCCCCGCCGCCAGCGCCGGGCGCGGGGGCTAGAGGAAGGGCGGGGGGAGGCGGCGGAGGCGGCGGAGGCGGCGGAGGCGGCGGAGGCGGCGGAGGCGGCGGAGGCGGCGGAGGCGGCGGAGGCGGCGGAGGCGGCGGAGGCGGCGGAGGCGGCGGAGGCGGCGGAGGCGGCGGAGGCGGCGGAGGCGGCGGAGGCGGCGGAGGCGGCGGAGGCGGCGGAGGCGGCGGAGGCGGCGGAGGCGGCGGAGGCGGCGGAGGCGGCGGAGGCGGCGGAGGCGGCGGAGGCGGCGGAGGCGGCGGAGGCGGCGGAGGCGGCGGAGGCGGCGGAGGCGGCGGAGCGGCGGAGGCGGCGGAGGCGGCGGGGGGCGAGGGGCGGGGCGGCGGGGCGGTGGAGGCGGCGGGAGGCGGCGGAGGCGGCGGGAGGCGGCGGAGGCGGCGGAGGCGGCGGAGGCGGCGGAGGCGGCGGAGGCGGCGGCGGAGGTGGTGGGGGGCGGCGGAGGCGGGGAGGCGACGGCGGAGGCAGAGACGGAGGCGGCGGCGGAGGCGGGGAGGCGGGGCGGGAGGGGATGGCAGAGAGCGACCGTCACGGCGGCGCTGTGGGCGTCTTGCTCGCATCGACCGTGGCACCCCCACTGCACACTGCCCTCCACCCTCCCTCGCGGCCACGCGTCAGCTACGCTCCTCTCCCGCTTGGAGGCCTGGCTCTCGCACTGCTACACCGTCACTGCCCTCTCCCGATTCGCAATTCATGTGGAAGGGCAGTTATACCACCACCTTTTTCTTCTTGCCAATATTTATGTGTGTTGTATGTCTTCTTAGTTACTAATTAGTAGTTTATATACCTTATAATATGTATACTTAACATGTCTTTGAATGTTCTGTATACACACTGCAAACGAGGGAAGGTTCATTGGCAGGTGAAATAATGTTTATGTCATCCTATTGAGAAACGCTTCGCTTCTGTACAACAGTGTCTTGATCATTTCTCTTTTTACATTCTCGCTACCTCTTACGCAGTAGAAATTATGTAATACAGCGCGAAAAAACTGCGAATTTTCGGCAGAAAAACTCTTGTAACGACAAAAGTAAACGACAAAAAGTTCGTCTTAACAACGTTAGCGACTGAAACGTGCAGTCAGTTTTCTCCAAAACTGATACTCGTCAATGGCGAATATCTGGCTGATGACGTGACCCCTGCTACGAACATACGTGATGCATTAAAATATTTTATTGTGCTTGTGGAATAAAAGGAACAACTTCAGAAAATTAGTTTAATGTAGGCTTACCAAGACAACTTAACAGGTGCAGGCTTAACAATAATCGCACACATGAACTTCAGACATCTACCACTGTCTACTCACAGTTGAAATTTATCTCCCATCCTTACCTCGCTGTTCAGATTCATTCTGACAGTTTTCATACACCATTTTTATATCCGGCTTCCACACCATTCGTGAAGCCGTATTGTCTCGACAAGCTTTGTCGTAACCTGACCTCGACTTCAACGGTTTTTATTAATCAGGTTCTTTTTCGACAGGATGTTCCGTTCCAGCTTGTCTGAAAGCCTCACTCTTATTCCTTGAGAGACCCATCCGATTCGTCCTCTCGAATCAGTTCTGCTCACGCAACTGCATTATCACACATCCCAGCCAATCTGTCATTGTCATTGCTTTGCCGTTGCTTCTTCAAAATATTTTGTCACTATTCCAAGGACAAAGGTTCTTCATACGGCAAGTGCGATATTTTATTTCTCCCTGTGATTTATCTAGAGACGGCAAATTGGAAACACTGAGCCTGAGGCTGAGTTCGCTGAGGAAGAAATGTAGTGGCGATCTCTGTCCCAAGGGTCGCGGGTTCGAAATGCGCTTAGGCCTATTGATTCACCCATGTGTTGTGACCGGCTGAGTTAAGCTTAGAGAGAGCATTGCTGTTGACTCTGCAGCCACTCTGACCAGAAGTAACTAGGTTTTGAGTCCCAATGGTAATGAGTTTCGGTATCAGCTATACAGGTACGTCGAATTTAGCCGCTGTCTGGAGGAGAATTATATGGCCGGCTCGAAGCAAAATCTGTGAATTCAAATATACCAGAAACGGTGTTTTTTTAACTAAATGATAACCAGTATTATTCATCTTGCCCAAGGAAAGTCCCATTAAGATAGACTTTTACGTACGTCCAATAGGGTTTGATATTCTCTAGATCACAAGATAAGCTTCATCCCGGGAACGATTAGCATATCGCCGGCATTCAAAATTGAAAAGAGAACAGGGAGGGAAAGAACTGATTGGTCAGGGCAACTAGCACTTACAATAATTCTCACCTCGGCATTACCATCCCTCAATCCAGATAATGATGGGTGTCAAAAATCCAACAAAATATGAAACCCATTACCATCCCATCTGCGAAGCGTTAGTAGCGGAATACGTAACTATGGGCGTTAACGCTCGAGGTAGCATTATTTTCAAAGTTAACGAAGCATAACAACAATCGGACATGAATCCACATCTTGGAGTATTATATACCCAAAATGTCAATACTGATTCTGTATTTCTGCACACTCTTACCTTGTCAGACGCCAAGGTTATTGCGCTTTGTATCCAGACGTGTCACAGTTCTCAGAGAGAAGCTTGCACACGTGTCTAGGAAGTTGGCGAGTCCTGGCTTGTTAGCGCACTGAGAATGCTGGATGAAGAGTCGCGCTTTAATCAACTCTATGAAATCCTCAAGTTTCCGCCACCATTACACACTTCCCTTGTCTTTGAATAACTTTGTATAAGCTCGTGTGTCTCGGTTTTCGCAATCTCTACTATGAGCTTCGCATTACTTATTGCTCTCTCAACACCTCAAATCGTTTCGGTCACACCCCTCTAGATATTAAGTGTAAAATTTGTCAGACAGAAGTTTTGTTCTTACGTACAGGTCAAAGGATGTTCGTTAGTCCATTATTAAAATGTTATCGGGTCCTGTAGAACGTCAGTTAATACCTGTCAATACAAATGTAATTGATGTCGACAGATCAAGACGGAAACATTCAAGAGAATTACATTGATCGGGCTAATTTGCTCCATCAATGGAAACGTTTGAAAGTTCTAGAGGTATGAAATCCCGCAGAAGAAATGACAAATCCCACCACAAAAGAATACATACTATATGATAAAACGAATCCTGCAATATCACCGGTTAGTTACTGCTCATTAGCACAGTTCACATATGCTTTGTGTTATAGCATTCACAGTTCATACACAGTTCATATGCTTTGTGTTATAGTACACTTAACAACAGCAAATTACATTTTCTTTACTTCCAAATGCCTATGTGCACACTTAGCAATCGTGAACACAAACATGGGTCAATTTTACACCGCCTTTATTCGAGATTTTCATCTGCCTTCGTTCCTCCGTCTTCACGAACTTTTCTCGGAGGTGGCTTCTCCTTAGCACTCAGAATTCCATCTTGTTCCGGAATCGGGAGAGACGTACTTTCTCATTGTATAAATTCAATAGCCCTGCCACAACAGAATTCATTTCAATATATTACAATACTTTTAAATCGACCCGGAAGAAATACACATAGTGAAATACTGCTGTAACGCTTTTTGTTGTCCTGTTTTACATGTCTTTTGCACGTTGGGGGTAGTGAAAACTAGTTTTGTCCTTCACAGCCCAATGTTATGGGGCCCCTGTGGTTTTGAATAATCGATCTTTTTAAATCACCTTTCTTAACGTAGATCACGTCCATACACACTTCTATGCCAATGATAATTAACAAAACTTTTCTATTGAGCAATTTAATTTAATAATTTAAAGGAAAAAAAAAAGCATCTAAGGAACTTGTGAAAAAAACATATGCATTAACACAGAAATCAATCAATCATTATAATTGAGAAGGTTAGAGACAATTTAAATATGACTAAATATCATTTAACTACAATTCTCAATTTAATAAATACATTTGTAAATTTGTGACGGACTTTTAAGAGCGACGGCAGCGCTAGCGTGTTTGACTACGTTGTGTAATATATGCGTCGGATTGCCGTAGTACCTTGTCAATAATATCTTGTAATCTGATACACTTTAGCTACTCAGACCGTTTCAGACATACTCAGACCACTTTAGCTTCTCCACCGCTGATACGCATAATGCAATCTTATTGAATCGACCGTACATAGTTAAAATAAATGGATTAAAATATTCGTTTCAGATTGTCTGATGTTCTAGTTCTAAGAACTGCTTTAATTTGTAAACGGGATCTTGTGGTACGGACTCCATGATTAGATTGGAGAGAGTAGCATCACAGATGGCAAGAATATTAAACCAGAGTTAGAATGGGTTCTTTAAAGTAGCGGTATATTTAAATCACAATAAAAATCTTATATATGAAATATTTACATCACAATCATTGACAAACTACGTAGTTAGACGTTTTGGTAATATAAGACACCACTTTCTTATTACATTTGAATCTTTCATCCTCTGTCATATCAACAATGAACATATTTAAACATTAGAATTGCGTTTCTTTATTTTAAATAACAGATCATTTTGCCACCACGTGAAGAATAATATGCAAATAATACAGTGTAAAGACGAGAAAATATTTAAATATGCCCTATATTCTGTACTTTTGATTATCGAATTATAAACAGTGAAAATGTATACGAAAACAACATTGTTGACAAAACTTTGAAATGATTATGTTACATCTTCATTTCCCTAAATTTTTCAGAATCGTAAACTTTTCTCCTTAAAAAAGGAAGAATGTATTATTTATTTCTACAGGACTTCATATTTCACTCAACAAAAGATACGTACAGATACTGTATTGATTTTACATTGAACTGGAGCTTCTATTTTTCTTTGTCGTGGAGGATCCAGCGGTGTTCCCATGGAGAGAAACACAGCAGTGGGTCTTCCTTGCCCACCCGCTTCGGCGTCGCGCATCAGGACAGACGTAGTGCACTTCCGAGACAAAAACTCCGCTCTTGATGTGCGCGGTTCCCGTCGCTTACCCCACCACGACCCGCCTTCCCCCATCGCGCCCTGCGCCACTAAAGCGCGAGAACGAGGGCGGGCTCAACGAAGGTGTTGACATAAACGTCACATTGAGTAGCCGTGAAGCATTAGCACCGCGACGGCGAGGCGGAACGACCGGTGGTGTGCAGGAGGTGTCGTGTAGAGCATCCAGCGAAGCGGGGGAACACGGGGGGCGGGGCGGGGGAAATAAAGGAAGCGGCACAGTGGGGTGGGAAGAGAGATTCGAAGCGGGTGGGACAGTGGGTCAGTTTGATTCCGGACGTGACTATTGCTGTGGTTATTAACACCCTACGGATAGTTGATTGATTGATGATTCCAGGTGCATCAACGGCTAAAATAATGATTCCCGTTACTATAGTGCACGTTTTCTCCTTGGGAGGTGACGGTGATCTTTCACCGCTGGTTGGTGAGATCCGATGTCGACCTACGCCAGCTTCCGGAAATTTTCACCAACCAGGTACCTCCCACCCACGTGGTACCGCCCCAGCCGGGACACGCTCTGAGCTCCCGAGTGGTTTCCCGACATCTGTGATAGTACAGTGCATGTATTTACAAGTGTGTGTAAGGCGTGAGATAGCACAGGGCGGTGGAAGGAAAAATCGCGCGCGGTTCGTTTATTAGAGTACTGCTCCGGCATTCGCGTAGTGTTGATCGGAGAAATCATGGAGAACTACCCCATAAGAGCAGCGGGTCGCTACAATTTTCTTCCAGAAAGCGACATAATTGGCCCAAACCGACAAGCAAGTGTCGAAAATCGTGCCACTGTCGGGACTCAAACCTCCAGGATCTCTCGATGACAGACACTGCACCGTAAGGTTAGCAAATGTTGTTGCTCAGAAGGGAAAAGTGATTCTTTTCCATCCACCGATCACGAGATCCGGCACCGTTCTGCTAGTCGGATCTTTTGATAGATGTTATAGTTTTGTCGTGGAGATTCTCATTCCCATGTATTCCTCAGTTGAGGACCGTGTCAGCAGGGATAAACTTTAAGCTCCCAACATTTCATTCTCGACATGTGAGGCACCATTTAAATTCATGTAATTGTTCATGTGTGTGTGTATGTGTGTACGAAAACAGGAATAGACAAGGTTGTGGATACAAATATCGTGCGCGGTTCAGAGCCCGTTTGTTAGAGTACTAAAATCGAATTTCAATTTTTAGTGAATTATGATGTAAATATATTGCAAGTGGTTCACGTTGCCCAAGATCGAGCTACTTATTGAGGTCGGATTTGGGTATGAAGATCCTTAATTATCTTTTGAGAATGGGTTGGCTGAGGATGCAGTGCAGTGAAACAGAAAGATTCAATCAAGGAGTTTGGAATATTAATTTCTTTAGTCCCAATCATTTATAGCTTATTCCAAAATGTATGTATAATTTGAAACAAAAGAAAGAATTTCTTTAAAAATTCATCCACATTAATTAATCACACCTACAATCATCACATACAATACCATAGGATAAAAATACCTCCAATACATTCAACTATTCTGCCAACAAAATCTTTTAAACACTACATTACTTTATAAATCTTTTATTTCAGTACATGAGCTTAGTGATTCCTGAGACAAATGATCATGAGTTTTTCAGTTACTCCTTCTAGTAGTCGAAACAGAACACCCTATTTGAAGTTCTGAATGGTTGGTAGTACCCATATTATATTTTACAAGCTCTATTTACACTAATATCCGATTTTAAAAAATAGCAGCACAATACAAGCCAAGTGCTCTATAGATCTCTATCTCATTCTATCAAGTATTATTATAAACCTAGTAACAATTGATTACAACAATAAACCGGGAGCGGTAGCTCAGTGCATCAACTGATGTCATTGCAGCGCCTCTGACTGGGAGGTCCTAAGTTCGACTCCTGACGGCGACAGGATTTTCGACACTAGCTATTCAGCTATGTCGAATTCATTCGCTGTCTGCAGGAAAATTCTAGCCGGCTGCTCTGATCGGTAGTTTTCCGTGGTTTCTCCGATCAACACCAGGTGAATGCCGGAGCAGTACCCTAACAAACGGGCCACGGACCGCGCGCGATCTGTCCTTCCTCTTGTCCTATTCTCTCCCCTTACACACACACACACACACACACACACTAACATGCACTACACTACCACCTATTCCGCGAGATCGGTTGGGAATTAGAGCTTGTCCCGTCTGAGGCGGTGGGAGAGTCCTGGTTAAGGGGAAACCCCACTAGTCGATGGTAGGTCGGCGCCGGATCTCGCCATCCGGCGGGGGCAAATCTCCACCCTCTCCAGAGAAAAAGCATCCTCTACACGTTAGTGTAGTGACTAATGATCAAAGCAGTTGACCCTCCCGGAAACACGAAAAATTCAAGCAATCAATCAATTGATTACAATAATATTTACTCAATTACTCATGAAATTGTGATATCAAACGTCCAATCTAGGATCTCGCCACCGGTAATCGGAGCGAGCGAGAATTAGCTCTTGTTAAATAATACAATATTATATATATATATATATATATATATATATATATATATATATATATATATATATATATAATACACATACATATATATTGCTCTTGTTAAAGGTGTACGTACGTGACGGACCTTAGTCGAATGCCAGTTTCGGCGATTTTGTTACGTCACTTATCGGCGTAGCCAAAGTCAATGTGGTTTCGATACTGGCGTATCGGGTTTTGCAGTGCACACGTTTTGCGTTTTACTGCTAAGTGTAAGTGACTGGTGTACGTACGTGACGGACCTTAGTCGAATGCCAGTTTCGGCGATTTTGTTACGTCACTTCAGTGACGGTCGTATTGGTAGATATTGATCGCTCTACGCCCTCAAAATATCCGAGTGGAGAGCTTGTAGTCTTTGCCGTATAGTGAGGTCATGTCATTGAAATTGTTTTAACGTTGCCGGGGCTTCGTTTGATTGAAAGGCTTGATAGGCTTCATTGAATGATAGTCGTCTCAAGCATTGACTGAAGGATTCGATACCGCGTTCCTTCCTCAGTACTTTCAGTCTTTTCCGAAACAGAGGGCGTGCGATGAGCCGCAGAACTCTGTTCTGGACTAGCTCAGGTGTATCCTTGTACTTCTTACCTCTCGTCCACCACGTCGCCGCGGCGTAGGTGGCCACAGGCCGGCAACGCGTTTTATAGAGTGCCAGTCGAAGATCCAAGGGTTCTTTTAAAATGGGGTTTTAGGAGACGGATCCTTAGTTGGAGTTTTCATCGGATATGCCTGACGTGTAAGTGCCAGCGTAGTCTCCGATCGAAAGTGTTGCCTAGGTAAGTTGCCTTAGGCGCCCAGGCACCCACTTAAGGTTTTGTGTTCCTATGGTGATTTGTTTTGGTGGTGTAAACCACTTTGTGTGCCTGTGTTTGCGGCGAGAGTAGCAGATTGCCTGAGATTTTCCTATATATATATATATATATATATATATATATATATATATATATATATATATACACACACATATATACATATACACACACACTTGCGTCTACCTCATTTTTTGTTACAATTTATAATAAAGTCTTTACGATATTTACCGCCTATGTATGGAGAGTCTCTTGATGTATTTAGCACGTTATATTATCCCACTTGAATAAACCAAATTCGTTTGCGTGTAAATATTTTGCTCACACGTGCTGTCAATTTTGTACTTGCACCATCATGACGAGTTCACATACTAATATTTCGTTTTTCTCTCCTCCAACGTGTCTGCTCCTCGTTATTTCTGATTGGAGGAACACTTACTACGTGGGTGAAACGAGAGGCGATTTACATTTTTCTCTTTACTCTATGCAAACGTGGGATCACTTAGTATTTCCAGTAGTCATATAGGCATCCGGAACCACACACAGGTCATAGTACTCCTGCCACATTTGTCTCGTATTGATGGAAGCCAAAGCGGAAAACTGCCGATATGAATGGTCAAGAGCTAAAATTCTCCTCTAGGCTGAGGTTGAATTCGACGCTAGGAGGTAATATCGAAAAACTGGCACGACCGGAACTCGAATCCTAGGACTTCATAATCAACGATTCTGCAAAGATAACTTGGAGAGCGTAAAGCAATGAGAAGAATGAAGATGAAAATGCGCAACAATATTTATTTATTTATTTATTTATTTTTATTTTATTTATTTTACGTCAAAAACAGTTAAAAATTGCGTATGACGTGCTATGGGGAAAAGTGAATTGTGTGCACATTTTCAAAATTCTGTGATCCCTACATTAAGTCATATACTACTTAAATTTTGAATTTTTGAAAGGTGAGTGATATCCAATATTGATATAGTGTAAATAGTGAGTGATATCCAATAATATGTAGTGGAATGTGACGTGCAAATACTAGGAGTTATGTTAGACGTGCTTTAGCAATTGAAATGTATAAAGGTGGAGTAAAATCCAGGGAGGAACGACACGAGCTGAATATGAGAAGGATGTAATAGTAGGTTCAAAGAAAGTGGGAGACCTAGTGGGGAGCTGAAATGGGTATGAACGGGTTATGGTGAGTGTCGAAGTTATGCAAAATCATCTCGGGCTCAAGTGTTTTTATCTGAGGAAACAATTCTTCTCTTTTTTTCCCCACATATCCATATATCTTTTAACGTTCACGTAATCGCATTTTCATTGTATGACGTATATCTATATTGACATTTCGATAACTCTTGCGTTTTATTAGCTTTTTTTGAAATCCCTTTCGTTATCTCGAATTTAGAATATCGTTTGTCATATTTTTACTTTTATCCTTTCCTTTTCCACTCAATACCACACGATTTCTACACTTTCTCTAGTTAACCTCAAACGACAATCACAGATTGATCTTTCAGGTTAGTAGTCTTAACAATTGAAGTTTTTAAATTTTGCTGGCGATTAACTTCATTACACTTGACTTTTTAGTATGACTTATTCCGTCCTTCTAAAAAACACTACTTATATATCAATTTTCCAGCTGACTTTCTCAAACTTCGCACATGCCCCCATGCATTTCCCCCACGTTTCGTGCGTTTCCTCATTCCATCCCCTCCCTCCATCTCTCCTTCTTCCCCTCATTTTCATTCCCCGCTTTCACGCTGCTATCTCTATTCCTCACTTTCCTGCACCCTCGTCCCAAGGGGGTTTCCTGGACACTCTCGTCCTGCCACCGTCTGGCCGTTTGCACTACACTCCTCCTCCAGCCGGTGCCATTTTCGCAGGCGTTTAGCGCCAGGGAGCACCATCCACCGCGGTGGTCGCTCAAGTACTCAGCTGCAACTGCCCATTACTCAGCGTACGCAACAGCAGGGCAAGCGCACGGACGGCATTTTTGCCTTCCCTTGAAATGCAAAGAGCCGTGGAAGAGACCCTACAAACACCCTTTAGAGAAGGTCGTCTCATACGAGTCTACGGGGTCCAAGATGGGTCAGAATAAAACTATCCCAGGTGTATTCATGAAACGACGGCTAAAATGTAGAACTATGTTATCGTAGTTGTCATTTTTACTTTTAAAGACTCCTTTTCTCTTTTGAGTTCTTAACAAATGTCAATATTTTTCATATTTCCGGGAAAGGAATTCAGGAATTCAGGAAACCATTTACAAGAACATGTACAAATATTCTGTGCAAAGGACACTGCCTTCATTTTATTCCTTAAGACTTCCAGGTGTACTCGTCCGCAAACGATTTTGGAACTTAAATCCTCTTGCACATTTGGAAAACGACACAGTGTCTTTTACCGGATTGCTTCTCTAATATTATATTCTCCTAAAATCTGGAATCATCCTGAAGATTTCACGAGCCTTCAGTTACTGTGATAGCAAATTTGTCTAAATCTGATTACTAAACTTCAATGTCTTACAGGCAAATACATGGGTTGTCAAATGATACAAGAGAAATCCGCCAACAGTTGATGGTTATCGTATAGTGGATACAATTTTAGAGAAAATATCCTTTATAATAACTTAGGTTTGAATCTCAGCAATGCTCTAACTTCGATAAAATTGGAACTTAGTTTGTGTATCAAAATCACCATTGTGACGCATCAAAAGACCATGCACGAAGAAATGATGATGTATGTGTCAATTTTAAAGATGTAATGGCCCAAAGTGTGGTAAAGTATTTTATTTGTTCTCTTTATAAGCGCAGGATTATCAGTAAAACTTTGATGAAGTTGTAATTTGACAGTTATTCATTGTAAACGGTTTCCATGAATAATGTTGTCAAACCGGTCATCCGTAGGATCTGTAAAAATAGAACATCGTTCGAAAATAGTTGGTGTGTTTGTTTAATTTTAATGGCGGTTTAATGACAAATATAAAATTTCCAGATTCAAAAGGACAGTATTGTGAAAAGTTTTACTAAAATGGCCTTCACAATATTCTTGAAAGAGGCTATTACGTTTGAGTGGTGTTTTTTCTAGCTGGTTACTCATAAACAGCTGACAAATGCCTGAACGTAAATTTTTTTGTGGCTACATACATCATTCTCCGGTAACGACAACTAGCGGCTCCCATCTCACACTTTCAGTTTACAACTTTCGTTATGAGAGCAAAAACGAGAAAAGTCTTTTCAAAAGTGTTTCCACTTTTCTCATTTTACACAACCATATAACTTCAGTTTTATATTGTTTTTCTTACAAAAACGCAGACAATTGGGAAAAAGATACATAACGAAACAATTTTATGTGTAATTGTATTATTGCATACTGAAATCAATGGCCAGTGTTATATTAGTATCTGAACATGGCTTGAATCAATTGAGGAATGAAGATTAAAAAATATGTTTCTTATGTACGTTTACATTGGTTCAATATCATCACAAATACCCCTACAAAAGTTACAAGTTTTTTTATATTGTATAGTTCTTTAATGACGACGACAGATCACAGCGTGCAAAGTTTCAAGAGGTTTTTCGTAGACTCGTTCTCATTGATGAATTTTATCACGCTGTTAGCTGATCAGTCTTCCGTGACGACGGAGTGACGACGGAGCAACGACGGAGCAACGACGGAGCAACGACGGAGCAACGACGGAGCAACGACGGAGCAACGACGGAGCAACGACGGAGCAACGACGGAGCAACGACGGAGCAACGACGGAGAACGCAGAGTAACGACAGAGTAACGACAGAGTAACGACAGAGTAACGACAAGGTGCCATGGAGTGAAGGCGGCGTGAGGGCAGAGTGAAGGCGGAGTAACAGCGAAGGTACGGCCGATGGACGTTCTATGGTGGGACGGCGGAAGGACAACATAAGGACAGCAACGGAACGATGGAGGGACGGGTGAAGGAAGATTAGTGAGGGAGTGCGAGGCAGTGGCGTGTCGGAGGAGTGGGGCAGCGCTAATCTCCGGTTCTCGCAACGCCGCCAATCGAAGGGGGAGGCGCTCATTTTTCAGCGTTCGGCCGCCGGAAATCCGTGCCGCGCCGTCCCGCTGCGGAGCTCGGGCGCTTGCGCCTCACGCCGACACCTCCAGACCGGCCTGAGGCCCCGCTCACGCCCCCGCCCACGCTTCAGCCCACGCCTCGCCAGCCCGCAGCGATCCCGCCACGTCCAAGACTTCCACCTTCCAGCCACACTTGCCCTTCCCTTTCGGGCACAGACGCCCTCACCATGCTCCCACCCCTACTTCACCATCGTCTCCGTCAGATGGCTATTGTGAGCACCGACTAGACGTTCCCACCGCCGTTATCTCTGTCATCACGCCTGCCGCCAGTCAGTCATCATGCCCTCTCTGGGCCCTGTCTTCTTTGCTGCCTGCTTACTCGCCCCCATGCAAAACATGCGCCCTCGCATCCACCGTGACGGGCCCCTTCGATTCCACCTCCGCGCCCCCACCGTTCATGCCCTCCCATCGCCTCCAACACTCCCATCGTCCCCATTTTCGCCGCCACTCGTAGCGGACCCATGTTTACCGCCCTCGCTTCACATTCACTCGAATTTCATTATTTCTGTATTAAACTTGTTTAGCAAACAACACTTGAAATTAATTAGTACTTGTTCAATATTTTGTTGTTTTTTGCTACATTCATCAGCCATCCAGATGAGAAAAAAGTAATTAAGGAAGTAAAATTTTAACTAACATACAATAAAAAGCATAACACACTGTTCATTCACGGCTGATATTTTCGGGTTGCTTGGAACAATTACATAGACATTACAAATCCTGAAACGTGTTCCGTACAATGTTCTTCTTTTCAAAAATGTATAATACATCACAACAAAACGCTTAACTACAATTGTACAACTAACGCTTAACTACAATCCTACAACTACAATTGTAAAGATAGATGTATTTTCCCTTAATGAAATCTGTCCCAAAAAGATACATTTTAATATACGGTCACCTGCAATTTTTTGGTAATTTTTGTATTTTTCGCGTAATTTAGCGTAAAAAAAGGGCGAGAAAGTACATGCTGTTTTACCACCACAAATTAATTGATTGGTGATTTCGGGTGAGTTAACTGCTAAGGTCATTTGTCCCGTAAGCGTTTTTTCCCCTCGAGAGGTGGCAGTAATCTTCCCCTGCTAAACGGGGCGATCTGGCGTCGACCGACCATCGGCTAGTAGGGTATCTAAACAGGTATCTCCCACCAACGGGACACCGCTCCAACCGGGAGTAGTTCTAAGCTTCCGACCAAACTCCCGGCATGTGTGGTAGTGTAGTGCAAGTTAGTGTGTGCATATAATGGGTGAGTACAGGACAAGGAAATGGAAGGAAATATCACATGAAAGATGACCGGTTTGTTTGGGTACTGTTCCGGAATTCGGCTGGTATTGATAGGAAAAACACGGAAAACTAACGATCATCGCAGTTGGCCGCTAGAATTTTGCTCCAGATAAAAAGAACTCGACCTAGCTATCTTAGATATCTAGTTAGGGACGAAAATCCTGCCCCCTTCGGGACTCCAACCTAGGAGATCCCTGTCAGAGGCATTGTAGTGGCATCAGCTGATGCTCTGACCCACCTCTACCGGCCGAGGTAATCAGCATCTCTTGGAAGACGGGATGAAATCCTCGACCTCCTGCACGTCAATTCTCTCTCAGCAGACGAGCCTCGGGCGTCTCCAAGAATGAGATCCCACCGCTTGCCGCCGCCACCGCCACCCCGGCCGTTTTGTGCGGCGTGTTGTAATTCGCACCGAAACCCTCCAACCCGTGGCGGGCAGCAGTGAAGTCGTCACGCGCCTCACTGGTCGTATCCGTCGCCTGGCGCTATTGCCCACTCAGCAGGGAGGCCGTTTTCAACCCCGAACTGTGTGACGTGCCATCCTGCGACGCCGCTCTCCCCACTTCGAAGTTCTTGTAGCTGTGGCCTCGTGGACACGTTCAATTTAGTTGGTGGAAATTATTTACAAGTATTTCAGTTTTTCGAGAAAATGGTATAAAATCAACTCTTGTGAAACTGCTGAATGAAGTTTTGGAAAATTGCTAACGGTATTTTTTTCAAAGAAACTCCCAGTGCATTATTTTTTTTAAAAGAATCTACCGCATTTTGTAACAAAACATGCAGGACTTACACTGTTTAAAGTTATCGCAGAATTTCTGTGCAATGAAAAGAGCAAGGAAAATCAACAAACTTTAGCAAAACTAATATCTGTATATAAAATAGATAACTGCCTTCGTTTCCGTTTTCGTAACATCTTTAATGTTCCATTAATATTTGAAATGTATTCTTTATGATCCAGATGATTCTAGATGAATCTAAACTCCTGCAAATATAAAGAAACCCAAACTCGTGTATTGGTTTAGTTCCAATAACATTGATATTCCTGACCTCTCGCCGAATTGTGGTAACTCAGAGCCGCACTACAATGTGCTTGGGCCTGCTGGAGAAAAAACCGTCTGAGTGAGAGTGAACGGGTGAGCTAGTATTGTATTGATGCCAGGCGTTTCAACTACTTGGGTGATCAGAGTCATCAGCGCAGTACATGTTATATCCCGGGAGGTGGCAATGTTCCTCCCCGCTGGAACGTGAGATGCGTCGCCGACCTACAAGGTGACTTGCGGGGTTTTCCCACCTTGCTAGGTATCAGCTTCGGTGAGGCACTGCACAGCACGAATACGCTCTAAGCTAACAACGGATGGTGGTTGTTGGCTCATAAGCGGCCAAAATTAATTTAAATTTGGCGCCGTACTTGGAATTCTATGATTTATAACAATTCCTTGGTGCTAATTAACAGCAAAGTGCATGCATTTTAAACGTCCCGCGTTGGAGTTCTAATAAGGTTTCTATAAAAACCGCGGGCTGGCTTCCAGAGAGAAGGCAAAGACGTCTTTCGAATGAAACTCTGGAAGGACAAACTGCCTTCAAAAGTTGAACTGCTTTCATAGATGCTCGCGAGATTGTGCCAGATACAGGGACAGCATTGTTGGCACTTTTGGTAATCAATTACATTTTTTTTAAATGCCACCAGAGTCAATTGTTGAAGAATTTTTCACTCGAGCGTTTTCACAAAAGATCGCCTAGACAGTAAAAAGGCGTAGTAGTCATTCATATCTTGGCTGCATTGAAAAAATTAAGATTTTTGACTGTTGGTAGCGGGGGCTACGTGACAGCCGTGTAGATTCCGTGCACAAAGGTGTTTTGGCGCGGAAACTAGCATGAACTTGTATCACGCCCGAATTACGACAGAAAACAATCTTCTCTTCGCCTGAGACAAGGTAACATTGACAACTTCAATATTTCAAAATTCTTACACTGAGGTAAACTAATAGTTTTTAAATAATTGTCTTTCAAAATTTTCCATTCTGCCAATCGTAGAAATTGTGGCAACTCGCTAGTAGACAACCCAATTCAGCTTCTGTGGCTCTCCCAAATCTCTGATGAATCTATTTTGCAGCCTCAACAGTTGTGTAGCGCACGTAATCAAGAGTGTACGGAGAGGGTAGGAAACAAGAGGAGGAAGAAATGATCGCGCATGATGAGAAAGGCAAGTCGCTACCTGGTATCAAAAATTTGCCACCGTCAAGACTTGATTAATAGGTCTTCCCGGACATCGATGATGCAGATACGAAAATGTAGGGGTCGAAGCTATGGCAGACAGTGGAAGAAGGGTGACTGGGATCAGAAATGAGGACGCAGGGACCTCCTGCCTCGTCTACTGTGCGAAAAAAGTCTTTCTTCTGCGCAGACTTCTTCTCGCAGAGCGCCTTCCTCTACCGGACCGTCGCTGCTGATCCCGGTGTCCTCAGCCCGGCGGTCTTTACATCCTGATCCTTGACTGCCGCCCGGGCCGGCCTGCTGATTCCTAACGGTGCCTCCGCCGATGCCCGGGCGTTGGGCTTGCCAATCGTCACCTTCTTGCAGACATAGTACCTGCCATCGTCCGTATTTTGACTCGCTTCCCCTCGGGACCGCTGTCTTTCCTGCGATGCATGCTACACTCCCACTGTCTACAAGGTCCGTCCCGTTCTGGTTCTGCCTCAAGAGCTTCTGCCTGCACCAACTTGCACTTCCGATGCATGAGATCCCGCCCAATCCCACCTGCTCCCCGACTCCCGTGGACACAACCGTCCCCTCCTCCGTCGCCTTATTTCCCCTCTCGGCATTCCCAACGTCTTCACTGCTCTCACTGCTTCTCCCGTCTTCTCCGCCTCCACACATCCGACTCGTTCACTTCTCCATCTCACACGTCGCCTACATCACCGCCAAAGCCGTCACCATCGTCGTAATCCATCTTCTTCCCTTATGTTTGTTCCCTGCATTCCGCCTATGTCCGTCTACAAATCGTCACCCTGTTGATCGTCACATCCTCTTTTTCACCCGGCCCCTACATTCTGATCTTTCACCGCCGCCTCCACAATCGCCTCCGCTGCCACGCCTTCTCCGTCGGAACCGCTGCCGTCTCCGCCACTTCTCCGCCCTCTCCGTCGCCGCCGCGCCCCGCCCTCGCGCCGTCCCGGTCTTCGCCGCCGCCGCCGCCGGCGGCGTTGGTGATTGATGCGACCGCTGCAGTCGATAGCCCTCAAACGGCGACTGGCTGCCGCCGCGACCTCCGCTGCGCGCGCCGCCTCGTGCGCCGGCGGCCGCCGCCCCCGCCCCCGCCAGACGCCGTCCCTGACGGCCAAGCGCGTTGCTCTGGCGCGGCGCATCCGAACAGTTTCGCCCTTGTCCTGGCGCAGACCCTCCGTTCCTACTCCGATTTATACTCTGATTTAACATAGTGACACTTGAAGGTCACGAGCTGAATGGTGATGGGGACACCGTCATCGATACGGGAGCGTCAATACGACTTACATTTTTGGAATTGGCACTCACAATTGGATGACAATGTCTCCCTCTCCTTCGAGCTCGTGGCTTTGAAGTGCCAGTATGCTTAAAACGGAGTATAAATGCAGTTTCTTCAATGTCCCGAGCTGGAAGGAGAGGGGGGACACTGTAGTCCGCTCGAGAGTTTCGTTACGACTTACATTTTTGGCAATGGCGCTCACGGTTCGTTGGCAATGACTCCCTCTCCTTCTAGCTCGTCACCTTGAAGTGCCACCTTGTTTAAAACGGAGTATAAATGTAGTGTTACTTCAAGGTCCCGAGCTGAAAGAAGAGGCGGAACACTGACATCCAATCGGGAGCTTCGTTACCACAACCTTTTTATACTGAAGCTCCCGATTGGATGAGAGTGTCCCACTCTCCTTCCAACTTGTTGCCTTAAAGGGGCACTACATTTAAATCGGAGTATAACCCTCCAACGCCGAATGACGTCTTGAAATGACGCGTTTGTTTCTCCGTTACCGGGTATGCGTACCTATTCAATTATCCGTACATACATAGGTGTGCGCACAGGGGAGGCTGGGGGTGGGCTGTGCCTCCCGTGATGATTTTAAAAAGGCTCCCGTGGTCTTACATAATAAAACATTTTATTCCCATTAATATGCGCAATCCTTGTCTTTCCTCATTTTTAACCCGACAGTTGGGAAACACTTATGTGACTTTGGGAAGGAGGCTCTCCAAGCCATCTGACTACTCTGTATAAATGGTCCAACATAAAATCAATTAAATGTATTATTTGCATTAGCAATCTCATTCTCCTTGTAGTAAGTTTTATTTATTTCTAGCAAAATATGGCATGTGTAAATAGAAACGTTTTAGGGAAATGGTCCAGAAATGAGTGGTCTTCTCTTATTTTAGGCTGCGCACGCCCGTACAATGACGATAACCGCCCGTGCGAGGAGATGTCGTGGAGAGACCGAAGGACAACGTAGCGGCATACTCAGCTGACTGCTACCGCGGAGATGTGTTCAGCTCCTTGCCATTCACTAGCGTTGGAATGCTATGGCGGGCGCACAATCTAGGGTCAGTTTTGAAGGTTTCAATAACTTGTTAGAATTTTTGATGGATTTACTCTATTGTTCCTGTCGACAATCGGTTATGTTACCTCTTCTCACCGTACTCTTTCAAATTCCATCTACCACTTATATCTGTTGTGTTGTGATTCAGACTTTTTGTAATGAAGTAGTCTGGTTTATATACCACACAAATTTATTGTGTCCAAAAATTTAAAATAATAATATTAATCGTTCAGAGACTACAAGGAATGGTCTCCAACAATACTTATATTGTGGAGTTTGGTTATCAAACTTCTGCATCTTACTTTCTGTATCTCTAGCCAAGATTCACATGCTCATTTCTGAAATTGGTCATACACACATGTCTGATACTTTACAAGGTATTATGTATGAATAAGTCTATGGAACCTGTTTTGTGAGAAGGAATCATTTCTACATACTATCACTTTTCATAAATTATTCAATCATTTAGGAACACTTGACAATATTTTCTATTATTTAAACGGCCACATCAATGACAGATTCGTATCAGTTGCACTTACGTATCCAGAGAGCAATCGGCATGCGATTTTAGAATGAAGTCCTACATCCAAATTATCTAAGTGTACGTAAAAACGATTTGTAATTGGCGTAGAAATATTTTCTATATTTGCTAGTCCACTCCATGACCTTCACTTACGAAAATATCATCCCAATTACTCTTATTTATCTCGAATTATTCGAACAATATTGACAACGACCAATGTACTTCCTATATACCGAAGTGCAGAAACGTAGGTGTCAACGATTGAAAACAACGTTAACATGAACGTACACTAAATTAGCGTATCTCCAATTTATTATCTTAATTGCCAACAAATACTGCAATTTTCAGTGATTGAAAGGGATGTTCTACGACCGAATTTACCACGATAATATTCCTAAGCTTTCCCTCTTTCTGATTTTCCTCAGCTGCCATTTATGTTTCTCCCTCTTACTTCACACATTTTTCAAATTAAACCTTTGCCGTTTCTGCAAAAATCCTTCTTCTGTAATGTCCAAAATTAGCATCGTTCCACCTCGCCAATCTATCACACGTCTACCGCCGGCGACCTCCATCCTGACTCGTCTCTCCAGTGCAGTCGGATTGCACTATCGTCGGCGCCGCGACCAGTCCCTGGGGCGCGCCGCCGCCGTGCCTCAAGCGCGGATCGAACCCGCGCTCGGATGCTGCGATGTAGAAATTATTTAGTGCGGGCACTTCGGGATTGGCGTCGCGTCCAAGCCGGTGCCCGGCGCCATCCGCGCGACCCGGCACGGCGGCAAAAGCGGCGATGGTGATAGCAAGTGCAATCACAAGGCACCGAAGGCATCAAGGCACCACAATCAAAAGCACCTTCAATGTTAATCGGTGGAAACAATGTCGTTCACACAATGATCTGACAACTGGTCTGTAATTACATGTATCCCTCCTGTTATTGTATTGTAATTACATGTATGCCTCCTGTGACCTATCATCTACGAAAATTAAATGCGCTGAACTTTTTTCATGAATTTTAGGTTCAATATTTTTAAACACTTTTTAACGAAGTTTCAAGGAAATATACTATTATCATTGAACGTGGATTTAGAATAAATATATAAAAGTCGCATATCAAGCGATGCACATTATTCCAAAAACTAGCGCTCCCATGGCGTGATATTTGGTTGCCATATCTCACCTTCACCCTCGTATACATAATTGCTTCGGTGGTAATAGAGATATGCTTTCTCGTTTTGGTTTATGGAGAAGGGACAATGGCAGTAGTGATGGCAGAGATTCTACCAAAAATGTGTTGAATTCACAATGGCGCTAACGCTAATGATTATAGTGATGGGGATCGACATGGTAGTACTAAATTAGATAATTTGATGATGACGAAGAGGAAACGTTTGATAGTGAGTGCGTTGGAAATGATCGTGATTGTCTTGAGAGTGAAATAGAGGTACTCAGGATGAGTGGTAATGAATGTGGAGATCGCTCGTCCGTTGTCATGGTGGTCATCACGGTCATCACGTCATCATTAGTCGGCGATGTTAACAGTAGTGATGGTAGCGGTAACCATCCATACTAATAAGCGATGGACGTACTTTATTTGGATGGTTATTTTAGGAAGCGTTGAAAAGTTGATGGAATCCCGGGGAGGTTGTAGTGATGGTAAACGGTAAGTGAACTATTGACAACGATGGCCAACTATTGACACAGATGGTAGCGGTGGTGGCTGTAGCGTAACAGATACAAGCCACAGAACCAGACCATAAATGAAGCGAAGGTGGAAACAGCGACGGAGTCCGTGGTGGAAACAGGCGACCGCAGCGGAAGTTGCGTTGGTATCTTCGGGCAAGTGGAAACAATTGAGGTTGCAATGAGGGCAGCACCAACTACACCAATAGTAGTGGAGAAAGTGGCGACGGTCGTGATTACGAGTAACTAAATTTTGAATTCGGGTGCCTCAACTCCTCAGGTCATTAATTCTAAAATACATGTTCCACCCCGGAAAGTAGCGATGTGTCCTTCCCTTCGAACGTGAGATCCCACGCCGACCTGCACGCCGGCTTGCAGAATTTTCCCCTCCATATATCTGCCACTGCAGTGTCTGGATAAGGTGTGGTCTCCCGTGGACGCTGCAACGGCGATTGAGCCCTCTGAGACATCTCAGTCGCTTGTGACGACGGATTCGACAGCGTTGACGACGGGGTCGGTAGAGGGGGAGCGGGGGGAGAGAGCCGGGCCGAAAGCAATGGGCCCGCCCGCCCCTCCCCCTTTTAAACAGCGTCGTCTCCTCTTTGTTTTGCGGCGGTGAGCTCCACGATTTTTATGGCGGTTTCTCTCGTCGTCGGTTCGGTTTCCGGCTTTTACGCTCGTGTACTCCGGCCTCAGAGAGCCGCTTCGAGCCAGCCTCTCCTTTTAATCTCAGCGTGAAGTGTTGTTGTCGTATGTCCTTTCAGCAGATCTCGGGTTTTATTCAGTTATCCAGACAAACTCGTGTAATGAAACACGTTCTGTACTTCTCTTATTATGAAACTTAAAACAATGGAATATTTTTCTCATTCTGCGCTGAGTAATCTGCGAGATATTTTTCAGAGCATTTCCATTTTCCGGACCGTAATGTAACATTTGTTGTGTTGTTTTTTAAATCTCTTCGGGCGTTCATTTAAAATGTATAATTACTACGCACGTTTTGCTGCTTACTACAATAAATCGCCCGTTAAACAGATACACATTCCACCATCCATCGCACACTATATGACGTTGATTTGTGACATGCAACGCTACACACCCCTAAAATAACTTTTTTTAGAAATCAGCAACCATGTTTTTCAAGCATAATTAAACCGTTGGGCTGCGGAAATTCTCCCAGAGTGCTCTCCAGAAGAGTGCGTCAAAAGTGTTTGAAAATTCTGCAGAAGCAAAGAGTTTCTTCCGAGTAAATTTCACAAAAAAACAAGAAGGTAGACGTTCATCTTTTCAAATTACGAGAAGTAATTCGCGAGAGAGATGAGCAGATGAGCCCGGACGAGGCGCGTTCCTGCACACAACCCTCGGGTGTTCTTTGCGGCGTTTAAGAGTGAAGCGTTTGAAGGCGCGCGTTTCGTTTACGCGTAGTGCAGATTTCTTTCCCGTATGCGAGCGCACCGGGCTTCACATGATGGATACGCGGAAAGCGACAATTCCTCGAGATGTTTCGTAAGCGAACCCATTCAATGACCGTGTTTTCTACGTAAGTATTACCCTCGTTTCCGTAACATGAGAAGATTAAACGGGTAGATTACGGTTAAATTGATAGAATTAAATTATATCAATTATATCTAAACATATTATTACATCATTATATCAACATAATCCAATCACTATGACAATGTTATTGCTTTACTACTAAAAGCAAATAAGAAAATTTGAATTCAAATATACTGAAATTTTCATTATTTCTTTGTAATTCTTGCAATTCTACATATTTTGTTGCTATTACATATGAGTGAGTCTCACTCACTCATTTTTCCTCAGAGGATTGCCACTATTGTGCTGGTGTTCTCATTTTGGTGTCTGACCCGCTGTTGTTGTTGTTGTTTCAGACCCGCTGTTTCACTTTCAATAATAATAAATTAGTAATGTAATGTTTATAGCGTTGTGATTTGGTGGTTTGTTTCTACATCTTGCTCTTGTAGTGCGGTTTTCAATTTATTGTTATTGTTATTATTAATATTATTAATTTTGGTTGTGTGTGTGTGTAGGTCTACTGAAATTAATTATAATACATTTGGCGTTCACATTGATTTGTGTACATATACTGTGGTTTTGTTGATTTATAACAATTGTTCATTCATTACGAAAACTAGATTTTTTCTTTCTTAAATATTAAAGATTATTTTCCTACGGCTTCTTCCAGCCAGGGACGCATATTCGACACACATATTTAACACACTTGCGGGCTCCTCTGACCTGGGATCAGCAGAATGCGAGGCCCTCCGCGACAACACACACACGAGAGACAAGCTACAAACAACCATGCTCAAGGCGGGACTCGAATCCACGACACTTCGGACCGCAGCGCTGACTCGGTACACGCTCTTATCTACCTCGACCGCGCAGGTTATCTTTTAATAGAAGTTAAAATTTAAAAAAGATAAATAATTATTTTCTGCATAATTAATTTTCTCTTAGCGGTATACACTTAGAACTTAATGATTGTTTAATTATAAATAAGAAAGAAAATTCACGCGATGTGTTTTATTGTGGGGGAGTTCCAGGTGTACGATTTAAATGCATTAGTTCTGGTTTTCATTTCTATTCGGTGTGAAGAAGAGACGTTTGAAAAGAACACTCGCTATGGCAGACAGGACAGATATGGTTTTGGATATGTGACAACGGTGTAAGTAGTAAATCAAAGTATCCAAAGTTTTTTATGACAATTATTTCAGCGATTGCACAACGTTTTGTAACTAGTTTTGTTACATCATCAGGTGCTTAGTAAGGGAACTATCCCCATACTAAGCACATGATGATGTAACAAAACTAGTTACGAAACGTGCAATTGCTGAAATAAATGATTGTCATAAAAAACTTTGGATACTTTTATTTGAAAACATATATTGACAATCAAGAAGAAATATTGGTAGAAGTAGTATTTTCAAGAAAGGAAATTTTTTGGGACGCTATTTAACTACTGAGCATACTGAGTAATGTAGCGACCATTATGATTGTTTATACATTGAGGTAACTGTAGGGGAACAACACGTAAGGACAATACGCATCCATGCCCGAGGCGGGATCCGAACCCGCGACCCTTCGAGCCGAGGTAGCTACAGTCCTACAGCGACCTCAGCTATCCAGGTCGTCGCTGGTAATTTTTCTTTCTATATTATATTCAAACAATATACTCTATATGTATATAGGCCTGTTTAAATCGAAATTAATACATTTGTTTTTTTAGAATTGTGACGACCTAATAATGAAAGTTCATATAAATAAATGCAGCCATACTTGAACATATTTAGTTAGCCTTAAAAAAAACAAGTCCCTATGTTACTATTTAAACCTGCAAAAGTGTTTGTCCATACTGGGATTTGATACGATAACCCACAACTCCAACCCGCTGAGACTACATATAACTACTTTCCCGATGCTTTAAGAAGTGACCCAAGTACCACCCAACTGTTTCACGAATGGAAAAGGGTTCATAGATGATAGTTGAGAGAGCCGTATAAGACAACACAAAACAACACAAAACACACACACACACACACACACACACACACACACACGTACACAATCACACAAACAAACAACCATGCCAGAGGCGTAATTCGAATCCGCGACCCTTCGAACCGAGACTGGAAAGTCACTTTTACCTTAATAATTGCGTTATCAGTTGCGACCTGTACCCTTTAAGAAATACATTTATAGACAATTTTTGAAACCCAATAAGTATTAATACGTATTCATATTATGATGATAGTAAATTCTTGTTTGATGATTTAAAAACAGAAATTTAGAAACTTAACAGCCTCTTCTCAGGAGCGTTAAGAGGCACTTTCTTCCAAGTTTCTTTACCACGTGTGTCACTCAAGAGGGTGTCATTAAGTTGACAATCGTTTATCATTTTTTACACAATCCGCGTGAAGTACTGCGTGAAGAGACTTTTAAAGCTTCGTTCGTTCTGAATATCTTCGGGTAGATTGCCTTTAATGCCCTCGAAGATTAACGGTCCATCAAACTTGACAGTGAATCAACTAGTGAATCTTAATTTTCTTTCCCGGAGGCTCACACCGATCTTGGCATCTCTTCTCGCCAATAGTAATAAATTCGCCTATTTACGCTATAAGCGCTAGTAACATGCTCCATTGCCGTATTATATTTATTTTACGGTTTTCTGAATTACACACATACGAAATAGATTAATTTTATGTGGTAAAGTTTCATAAAATCTTATTAATTTTTTTAATAAGTTTTTAAATCATTTAAACATACTAAAAATGCAGTTCAGATATTTAATCACAGGCATAGAAACACCAGGTGTATGTAAGATTTAACCGTGTTTTTGGTAAAGAAAACACGTAATGTTCGAGGGAAATTTATTTTTTGTTTATTCAAAATATGGGCCATCGGCTTTTACACATTTTCCCCATCTTCCTGGTAAGTTATGAATATCACGCCAGAACAGCGGATTGTCGTTTGAGGCGAACCATTCGTCGAGCCATTTTTCAGCTTCCTCGAAATTGCTGAAGGGCTGCTCCGCGAGCGCGTCTAATTGATGCGAAGAGGTGATAGAAAGCGCCAGGTCGGGGAAGTATGGCGGGTGCGGAAGGATGTCCCATCCAAGCCATTTCAAGGTGTCTTCCGCTGGTTTTGCTGTGTCAGACGGGGCATTGTCGTGCATTTGCCCTTCATTCAAATTGTGTGGGACCCATTTACCGAGTTTATTGACCATCCCCTTTGCTCGTAAACGTTTGTTGATTGTTTCTTGTGAAACATACTATTCTTTTGATAATTGTTGATTTAGAGTTGGGTCATCATCCAATAACGTCTGCAATTGCTCGTCATCGCGCTGTTACGGTCTGCCAGAGCGTGCCCTGTCTTTCACATCGAAATCATCATGTTTGAATTGTCGAAATCATGTCTCATATGTTCCAATTGCTGAAGCGCGTTAGCCATATGTTTCTACCAGTAAACAATGATATTCCACGGGCTTTTATTTAATAAATAGGAAAAGGAATGCGTGTCGCAAATGTTCTTTTTTAGACACAAACGTCGACATGATCTCTGAACAATATAACACAGACGTTAGTGTTTGGCAGACTCAACCTGCCTGTGCTGGAAGGTTAATGTCAGACGTACAAACTGAAGTAGTGTCAAATTCGTACGCTGCGTACTGTTTGCTGCAGGCATCTCTTGCTGAAACCGGAAAAGATTTATGCATACACCTGCAGAGAGACGCCATAATAAAAAAACTAAAGGTGCTACAGAATGGTACAGACTTTCTCGTAGTAAAGTTTTCTAATTTCCTTAGTGGGGACTGGATTTACGGTCTTGCCCCATCCTCATTCCAGCTGCCATCTATCGTCACCCGAAGTACATTTGTTTGACATTTTCTCAACTTTGCACTTTCCGAATACTAGAAACGAAATATTACTTCAATAATATTAAAGAAAAGTAAAACCTTGTCCTAAATATAAATTTTCATTTAAACATTTGAAGCAGTTTTTTATAAAATGGCGATTAAACATTACTGTAAATACGAAATTTCGTCTTTCTTACAGGAATCCATTGAGTTTTCAAAAAACTTCTTTGGAAATCATTGGAACCACTTTTACTCACAAATACAATAATGTATACAAATCGATGGAAGCATGCAGTGGCGCACTTGAGACCAACGTGCGCCACTGCATGTGTCTAGGGCACCAAAGCAGTCGACGGGCGCCGAACGAAGCGAGCCAGGGCAATCTGCCGGTCGGCCGTCTCCGGAAACCGGGCGTTCATCTGGTGCGGGAGAGGGACAAGCCACGTGTTTCGGATTTCAGGCGACTGAAGATATAAGCCACTCGGTGGCAGCGAGAGCCTTTTTCTCCCCTTTTCTTTGGATCGCCACCAAGCGAACACCGCGAGAGCGGTTGTTTAGTTTCCGGCAGTGGGCCAGAACGAATGGCAAAGATGAAAAATTAACGGAATATTGTAGCTATGAATAGGAAGGTATTGTTTTAGAATGATCAAACATGTCACTATAAAACGAAAAATATGATCTACATTTTGTGAATTTACGTATGAAAATTGTTTGATATATATTCTATCTAATATTATGTATTTAGAGTTTATGAATGTTGCAAAAAATTTAAGGTTTAAAGTCGCCACAGAGATATAATTATATAAAGTGTCATGATCAAATATAAAAGTGGCAAAAGTAACCAATCTAAGGTGTATTTTTCTACTTTAATATGAGATGAATTTTAACATTTATTTTAAAACTGGCTATTGACTCACTGGCTTGCTGGACAAAGTATGTGAAAATAAAAAAGTGACCTCCGTACAAATCTTCTCACCAGTTACTCGAAATATAATAAGGCGTTGACATTTTGCTATCCGTTTCTTAGAGCAGATTTAATTATTTTCATTTGTACAGAAAATTGATCAAAATCAATCAATCATGATTGATTCATGTTTCCGGGCGCGTCAACTGCTTTGGTCATTGGTCCCAGTTAGTGAAGTGCATGTTTTTTCTCAAGAGATGGCGGTGATCTTCCCCCGCTGGATGGCGAGATCCGGCGACGACCTACCGTCGACTAGCGGGCTTTGCCCTAATCAGGACTCTCCCACGGGCGGGGTACCGCCCCAGCCGGGACAAACTAATCTCCCAACCAGTCTCCCGAAATATGTGGTAGTATAGTGCATGTTAGTGTAAGTGTGTGTGTGTAAGGGGAGTGGATAGGACAAAGAAGAGGAAGGAAAGATCGCGCGCGGTCCGTGGCCCGTTTGTTAGGGAACTGCTCCGGCATTCGCCTGGTGTTGCTCGGAGAAACCACGGAAAACTACCAATCAGAGCAGCCGGAAGCCAGAATTCTCCTCCGGACAGCGACTGAATTCGACCTAGCTGAAAAGCTAGTGTCGAAAATCCCGCCGCCGTCAGGACTCGTCGGTCAGAGGCGCTGCAGTGACATCAGTTGATGCACTGGGCCGGTTGTACAAAAAAAAAACATTTTGCATACCCTCTATATTTTATCCGAGTAGCTCGCAGTCAACGTTGCAAAGGCAAAGTTGTATTTTTCACTTGAGACCAACGCGCGTCGCACTGCTCTGGCGATGGCGAACGGCGTGCGCCGCGACACGAGATTCAGAAAAGCAACCCGCGCCACGCGTCGCCTCGCAAGACGCCAGGCCCGAGGCCGGAGCCCTGGGCCGAGGGCGGGGGAACACCGTTCCTAATTACATTCAGTTGGATTTCTTCCACGTGCCTCGATTATGCAAATCCGGACAACGCGCTGACGGGCGTCTCCGAGACCCGAGAAGCTACGTAACAAAAGAGAACCTTGACGATGCCAATGTAGATGCGAGCGTTCAGGAGTTCTTTCTTTTTGTGCTCCATTAAATTTACGCGTGCTAGTTGTTATGTGACATTTTTGCATTTGTTTAGCATAAAACCAACGTCAACCGTGCAATTCAGGTTTCGACAATATGAACCTAAAAAATTAAACTGCCGGTCGCGACCCGCGGTGTAGCCTTCAGAAATTTCACCTTCAAATATTGGGTCCTGTGTTTAAATGTCGGAGAAATAATACTGAATTTTTGACAAAAGCAGATTCGCGATTGATCTTATCGAGGTTTTCCTGTTTTCTCGGTCGTTCATACATTGCTCCCTTATTCTTAAAATCATATCCTTATAATATTACATAATTTACCCACATTCTAATAAAGTTTACTTAGTGGTACTCACAGGTTAATATCGAAAATTCACCATCGATGCTAAAGAGGCAATGGTACTTGCAACCGAGAACAACATGCGCTACATTGCTCTGCTGTGCTCTGCTGATGGCGAATGGCGCGAATATACACATCACTTAGTAAAAACTATTAAAGACTCTGCCTCTTAGACGGTAGAAAGTGACTCCTTTCCCTCTTTAGGCATAGCATGATGGTCATACAACAACAAGCCATGCAAATGACATCCTATAGTACAGGGATTGTCATCGCCATTTCGAACAGCAAATACTTTCGATGTCGGGTACTTATTAAGCTTTATTTCTGCAGTTTACATTATTTCCGAGGAGCGTAGCAACATTTTTGTGACGCGCGTAGCAACAAGGTACCAAGAAGATTAATTCGCGCCCTATTATTTAGTTCTCAACTGTATGTGCGCCATTCTGCTCGTTAGGATAAACTGTCTTCGACACCCAACGCGACACACCTCTTTGAGGAATGCATTAAGTTGATCGCACAGCTGCAGCAAATAGATATGCAGCTGTGAATCAATTTTTTAAATTCTTCATAATGATCTAACACGATGGTTCCTAAGATGAAAACTGTGGTTTTATCATGATATATATGGATAGACGGATGGATGAATGGGATGATGATAGTAACTACGGGTATTGTGCATTACACAACACACATGTTTGGAATATTTGATAACTTAATCCACCTACTTTCCCCAAAACAATAATTCATAAATAGAATGGATAAAGAAATTTGCAATTACATACAAATTGTGATCACTTCTTTTGGGTCTGGCATTATTGCGGACATTTTCTTGCAATTTCTACCGAAGAAGTGTACACTCATTGCCACATTATTGTTCCTTCCCACACTGGCTCGTCACGTACGAGTTCGATTCAGTTAGTCAGAAATAAATACTTTATTTGCCGTGGATGAAAACTTTACCTTACGACATGCCAGAAACATTATATTTCGGTAATTTTGAACATCAAACAATGACAGTAGGCATACATTCATTTGAGTTATAATCACATTGGAGACCGCTCTGACGGCGGGGGCGGAGACGGCGGGGGCGGAGACGGCGGGGGCGGAGACGGCGGGGGCGGAGACGGCGGGGCGGAGACGGCGGGGGCGGAGTCTCGGGGCGGAGTCTCGGGGCGCAGTCTGGGGGGCGGAGTCTGGGGAGCGGAGTCTGGGAGCGGAGTCTGGGAGCGGAGTCTGGGGAGCGGAGTCTGGGGAGCGGAGTCTGGGGGGCGGAGTCTGGAGGAGCGGAGAGTCTGGGAGCGGAGTCTGGGAGCGGAGTCTGGGGAGCGGAGTCTGGGGAGCGGAGTCTGGGAGCGGAGTCTGGGAGCGGAGTCTGGGGAGCGGAGTCTGGGGAGCGGAGTCTGGGGAGCGGAGTCTGGGGAGCGGAGTCTGGGGAGCGGAGTCTGGGGAGCGGAGTCTGGGGAGCGGAGTCTGGGGAGCGGAGTCTGGGGCGGGCGGATCTGGGGCGGAGTCTGGGGCGGAGTCTGGGGGGAGTCTGGGAGCGGAGCCGAAGGCGGTGACGGGAGTGGGTTTATGGTGGGGGTGGGGTAGATTTGTGGTGGGGTGGGGCGGGTTTGTGGTGAAGGTGGGGCGGGAATGAGGCGGTGAAGGGGGTGGGAGCGGGGTGGCGATCGCAGCACTGCCTCCACAGCGGTTGCTGCCGCTGTCGCTGCCGCTGCTGCTACTGCTGCGGGCGTGGGTCGATGCGCCGACGCGCAGCCCGCACGCGCCGCACCATTAGGCGTCGCCTGCACAATACCTCCGTTTTGCGACCCCCTTCCTCCTTCCACGTCACGGCCCACCCCTCTCCCCGGCCTCGCTCCAGTGGTGAACGCCCAGCGCAGCCGCGACTGGACGATCAGCCAGCGAACTCGCGCGGCACGCACTGGGCCCGATGGTTCTACTTACCACGCCTGTCCCCTTCCGGAGTCGTTGCGGGCGGACCGATCCACTAACTTTTTTAAAAGTAATGTTTCTTCCGTAACACCCTTCTAAGTACTTTTGGCATAGAACATATAGTAATTCTTCTTCAAGATAAGTCAATCATACATCAAACCATGTCATAAGTTATTTCCTTGTCGGCCAGGGGTTCCGCGGTGTCTCGAGTTGCTCAAACTCCATTACCTTACACGCAGCCGGTGCGACGGGAAGTCTCGAGCCGAGGCTATCTTGAGCCTCACCTCCCCTACTTAACGGGGTGCGGGCGCCAGCTCAGGGCTAGCTAGTCAGCACAGTGGAAAGGGAGAACGTCGGCACCCAGCTAGACAGCAGCCACCACGCGCTGCACAGCAGAGGAGTCGTAGAAAACTGGGGATGCCCGGGAGTCAGTCTATGTCGGAGTGGTGACGTGGAAATGGCCACAACCAGATGCGTGTCAGCGGAGGTGAGAGGGGACTCATCGCCACACGCATCCCCGGCGATGTAGTGGGACGGCGCTACGTCATGACAGATATTGTTTGATGCTCAGCCTCGAGCAGTGAAAGATTGCAGGGAGGGAATGTGATCTGAGAGTGAATAAAAGCATTGTTAAGTTTAATGTTGGACTATAATTTCAAGAGTACACCAACATTATACATATGGACAAATGGCAGTTACTCTGGTGTCATAATAAAGAGTATCACGTTTCTGTGCTGAGATTATGCTCTGATACACAAAAATCTGTAGGGAAAAATGACCTTTATAACAATTCCTGCCTGAAAGAATTGGTGAAAAACTCCTTAGTTTAATATATTTTCTGGCGAATAAATGAGAAAAATGGCAAGGCAATAGTTATTTAATCTCTGTTTCTACTGAAGTAAAGTCCACTTCGATGTCGCTTGAACTACCCTTCCGGTTTGTCGCTTTCCTTGACCCTTCACGTTACGGTGGCTCCATACATTTGTTATTCAGCGAGTTGCTAGTAACCGCTTGCCTAACCCCAAGTAATGTGGATGGGTTGCTTGTTATTTGCCGCGTGATGAACATTCGGTGCCCGCACTACCCTCCGCATGTCGGTCTTTTGGGTATATCAAAGGAAGCAGTATCTCGCTGCTCGGTGAAAGACAAATCTGTGGAACTGCATTGAGGAGCGGTCAGTACAGTTCTCGACCCACCCGGGACAGGTAGTGGTAGCTCAGTGCATCAACTGATGTCACTGGAGCGCCTCTAACCGGGAGGTCCTAGGTTCGAGTCCTGACGGCGGCAGGATTTTCGACACTACCTTTTCAGCTAGGTCGAATTCAGCTGCTTTCTGGAGGAGAATTCTAGCGGCTGGCTGCTCTGATCGGTAGTTTTCCGTGGTTTCTCCGATCAACACCAGGCGAATGCCGGAGCAGTACCCTACCAAATGGGCCACGGACCGCGCGCGATCTGTCCTTCCTCTTCCTTGTCCTACCCTCTCCTCTTACACACACACACACACACACACACCAACAAGCACTACCCTACCACATATTCCGGGACACCGGTCGGAAGCTTAGAGCTTGTCCCGACTGGGGCGGTGCCCCGTTGGTTAGAGAGTCCTGGTTAGGGAGAAACCCCACTAGTCGACGGTAGAACGGCGCCGGATCTCGCCATCCAGCGGGGAAGATCACCGCCATCTCCCGAGAAAAAAACATTCAATACACTTACGGGACTAATGACCGAAGCAGTTGACGCACTCGGAAACACGAAGAAATCAATCAATCAATCGACCCACCCGGTCTACACTTCAGATCGCTACATCCTAGGTCCATCCCGGTGCAGTGACTGGTTGATGCTCTCATACACAGAGATCTGCGCTGATTAGTTTTACAACATGGCTTCCAGTACTGGTGAATCCCTCGTCGATTGTTCCGACGTATTTCTTATGACAACGACAAAGAAATTGTTCCTTAATGACGTCATTAGTCAGTCGTTTGGCAAAATTGTAGAAGCTATATTACGCAGCAAGCACACAATATTGCTCGTTTTCGATGTTCAGAAATAAAGATGTGTGTACTGAGCTCATTTCTGGACCTACATTTCGAGGTGGTGAAGATGACACCGAGTGTGGGCTCAACTAGTAGAGAAGGTCGCAGAATTGAACGTGTCCAGGAAATGTTTACCTCCCAATTGTTTTAAGTAATGTCCCTCAAAACTCTATACCTATGTTTCGTAACTGTCCTTATCACCGTATTTCTAGCCTGAGTCAGTTTCTTTCACTACTGTAAAAATTGACGTTTCTCTTACCATAGAGCAAAGAAGCAGTGGAATCTCCTGCGAGGTTACCATACCGTTCTGACCACAGAAGAATAAAATAATATTACCAAGCAGGTTTCAAACTCACGACTCAGAAACTATATTGAGTTGATTCCGATTCCTAAAACCTGACCAACATGGGGAAGCAGCATCTGGAGAAGCTGCTCATTAAACAGATTTATTCGTATCTACCTCTTATTTGCCGCTGCCTCTGGAAGAATTGAGGCATGAATAGCGTCTCCTGTCAGCCTCTGCCGGCGCCGCTGCTTTCCGTTCCCAGTAGTTCGCGACCCTTACCGTTCCCTAAGCCCCGCATTTCCCCGCAGGCCGCACAAGTTCCTTGCCACTTCCTGCCGGTCCGCCCCCGCGGGCCCTCCTCGGCGCCTTCCCTGCCCCCCTCCCGGGCCCACCACCCCCTCTCGCCGCCCTCTTCGGGGATTACGACGGCCGTATAAATTCGCGAGCGACGTCCTGCCTGCTCTCAGCGCCGAATTTCAATTATCCGACTTTCTTTAGAGGTTTCCGGAATTCTCCAACTTGTAAGTCGTCGCGTCGCGAGCAGTTTTATGATAACGGTGTTAATGAAGGCACTTAAGTGCGACATTACAGGGGGCAGCTCACCCTGAGGCGCCGAGAGACGGTCAGGGAGAGGAGCGTCGGTGGCGGGCGTGGGGGCCGAAACCTCCGGACGCTGAGGGGGAGGGGCGTGGGAACGGGGGAGGACGAGCACCGGCAGGTCGTCGCCGGTCTCACAAAGGCTCCGCCCGGCGGCCGTCTGCGGTCGAGCGCGGCGCTCGCGGCCGGGGGCGGCGGAGGTTGCGCAGAGAGCAGACAGGGCGCGCAGTCCCACATGCGGGCTGTGGAAAGCTCGTGTGGGGTTTGGGGTAGGCGGCGCAGATAGGCAGGTGAGAGTGAGTGAAACCATGCTGGGAAGGAGCGTTCGGAGGCCACTGCCAAGAGAGGCTAAGATATAAATGGGATTGAAAGAAACTGCATGATTAGCAGTGATGCGTGGATGGAGGGGGGAGTGCGCAGGGGGAGCGTGTGCGCAGGTGGGAGCTGTGCGCATGTGGGAGCCTGTGCGCAGGTGGGAGCGTGTGCGCAGGTGGGAGCCTGTGCGCATGTGGGAGCCTGTGCGCAGGTGGGAGCGTGTGCGCAAGTGGGAGCGTGTGCGCAGTGGGAGCCTGTGCGCCTGTGGGAGCCTGTGTGCATGTGGGAGCGTGTGCGCAGGTGGGGGCGTGCGCACAGATGGGGCGTGTACGCAGGTGGAAGCGTGTGCGCAAGTGGGCGCGTGTGCGCAAGTGGGCGCGTGTGCGCAGTGGGGCTGTGCCAGGTGGGAGCCTGTGACCAGGTGGGCCCCGGGGGAGGTGGGAGCCTGTGACCAGGTGGGAGCCTGTGACCAGGTGGGAGCCTGTGACCAGGTGGGAGCCTGTGACCAGGTGGGAGCCTGTGACCAGGTGGGAGCCTGTGACCAGGTGGGAGCCTGTGCCAGGTGGGGCTGGCCAGGTCGGAGCGTGCGCGCAGATGGGGGCGTGTGAGGAGGTGGGAGCGTGTGCGCAGGTGGGAGCCTGTGCGCAGGTGGGAGCGTGTGCCCAAGTGGGGATGTGTGCGGAGGTGGGGAGCACGTGAGGAGATAGGAATGTAGTTGGTGGAGAGGGAGTGGTCGGCAGCAGAGGGTGTATTGGAAATGCAGATGTAAAGGTTGCCTATCGCGGGTTCTCGACACAGGACCATAGGGGCGCGGGGTTGGATGTGTCTGGCAGCATAGGATAACGTAGATCTGAACGAAGTGCGCACGATGGTGATGTTGTGTATGGGAGGAACGGGGAGAGACGAGGGTACACCGGGTTATGGCGAGAATCGAAGTTGGGCAATGTGCGAGAGCGGGGCGTGGATGGGTGAAGCAGTCCCGGGCAAACGACGGCCATTGTGGGGGCTCCCGGCACTCGCCTCTTTGCCCGTGCCCTTAAATGGACCCATGTCGGCCCGGCGGCTCGCTGCTCGCTCCAAAGGCACTTCCATTTCCCATCGACCTGTGCGCCATTTACGCTCCGATCCCGCGCCATTCCTCTCGACTCCTCCTCACGTCCGGCCTGATCCCGCTACTTGTCTACATCCCTACATGTCGTTCCCGTCTTTCTGGGTCATATGAAACAGGGTACAGGCTTTCAAGCTTCACCAAACAGCGGTGACTTATTGCATCTATTCCCACTGTTTCTCTTGCGCACTTCTATTTATATCTATTCACTCCTGATCTCTTTTCTCTTTACAGAATTATTGTTTCACAGGAACGATCAGTGGCATATTAGTAACTTTACAAACTCTATATGTGGAGTTGAGGTAAAGAAGTCATTTCTGGGTAGATTTTTTTGGCTATTTGCCCTTTCACTATCCTTTTACTTTTCGTGCTCTTTACTATTATTATTTGTGTCGTCACTATCCTATATTATCTGTATCTCTTCCTAATAAAGGGGTACGTACTTATACAACGTAACTGAACGTTATTGTTTTAACGTTGAGTTTCTCACGGAACTCTCAACTCGAATCTCAACTCACAGTTTCTTCCGTTCTGTATGTGCTTCTTTGCAAAATCCCTTAATCACGACTTCATTCTTAAATTTCTCATCTAATTGTTCATTATATCTTTTTTCAAATCTTCTGTGACTAATTTCAATTCGTTTAATCTTTTACGTTGCGGATATGAATCCATTTTCTGTACTACATTCTACGATTCTACGATTTATTCCATGTACGATACGAGTTCTACGATTTATTCCATGGCAGAACGTATCAAGGCGTTTCTACATATGCTTTTCGACTGTTCCATAGCATTACAAAATAATGAATTAAATCTACTAATATTGTTCGTGACGTAAGCTTGTCCTACAGTATGCTTTGGCAGTAAGGAAAGACTACTCTACACTGAACCAAAATTACATTCTAAACGGGGTCTAAAACATTTGTGTTATGGTATTTTGAACTTAAGTACATGAAGTTTGTATGTTGTACAATTGCCCATTAAGGCAAGCGCAAAAATGAGTGCCCGATCTCAATTCTCTTCAGGTCACATATGACCAACGAGTACGCAATATCGACCAATACAACGGTAATTTACACTCGTCTTGCTTCACTCACGACGATTGTATTATTTAGTCTGCGCAGAAGTCGCGGTCGGAATTATAAAACAAATATTGAGAAACGATACACTGCATCCGCACGAAGTCATCACTTCCTTTAATGACGGTAATCGAATGATTTTAAGAGTGAAAAGGAACTTTAACCAGTGGTCATTCAACACCACTATAGTTCTAACAATTCAGCAAAGCTGTTTTAAAAAAATCACATCTTTAAAATATGTCATGTATTTAAAAAAAATAAAGTTCTTGGGTAATTTCTACTTGAAGGTAATTCAATTTATAAAAAATATGCTTTCAAAAACCCTTCCAAATTTTTTCTTTAAATTTTTCTATTGATAGAACAAGGGAGCTTGAAAGAATGGCGTTGGTTTCATTTTCGTTGAATTTTATACATTTTCTAAAAGTTCAAAAGTTAGATATATGCGAAAAAGTATGTGCTGCTGTTGTTGGTTTCACAATAGTAATGAAATGAATTATGAAAATAACTCATTTGGAAGACAAGTGATGTAAGAACAAAATTGCAAAACCTACACATACAACAAGAATGATAATAAAGTAGATACAAAATAAAATAATATTTTCTACTTGTATGTTTATTTAAACTACTTTTAGAATAAATAAAAAATTTAATAATATTTAATTATAATAATATTGAACTGTAATTCCTGAATTTAGCGTTAACAGTGACTGTTAAAAATGCCCTGAAGGTCATAACACATTAAGAAAGGATTCTATGAACATCTCTACATTCTTTGAATATTTGTCACGAATAAACTCAACACTGGGAAATGGAAGTCTTACTTCAATAATTTTGCTTTAAAGACTTCCCATCTCAGAATCTTTCTTCACACCGATGACAGACTAAACCTACTTCCAGGATCTCTGGAGTTCTCCAGCGCCTCATCAGACGAATTTCCCGCTCTCCTGCCCCTCGTCAATGTGTCACGATTAATTCATTTACAGTGTGCATTATTCAGACTAGGTTCACCGTAGCAATGCCTCCAAATTAAGGACCATGCATCTTTTATAAGTGCTTTCCCTTATTCAGGCGGCTGGCTGCAGAGAGCCGGTTGCACGTCCTTCCCTTGTTAAAGCGTAACGCGGATCGTGACCCAGCACCCAACAAAAGAATGAGATGGATTTCAACATCACACGGATACATTGGATAACAGATTTCTCTAAACAACAATACACAATAGACTGACCAGAGAACGGCGTCTATGTAAACACATAATACGAAATATACAATGTTTCCATGAAATGAGAGAAATTAATGAATTTTATAAAAGGTAATTTTCTCTTGACTTCACTGTAAGTCTTATCTAAATCTGAAAATAAATAGTGTAGGTATGATGGTTTTTTTATTTTTTTGAAAACTTCTTTCGATATAGTATAAGGTGTAAGTACAATATTTCGAATATTTGAAGAGTTACACACAATCTTAATTCTTCAATTGACCTTTTTTAAGGTGACCAGATGGTTAAAACGTTACATACAAACATTAATAGAAGAATTTAATTTCACTGAATACAAAGTTTACGTTTTTTGAATGTCAAGCGGTCCATATATATGGACAATAAAATAAATATATAACTATTTTATTGTTCTTGTGTCTCCGAACTCTTCCCAAACTGAGAAATTATGGATCATATAGATATTAGAAAGTGAAAATAATATTATTAATATTTAACCATTATAAATATTATAACAACTTATATTTATAAAATATTTCAATAAAAAATCCAAGAATGAACAAAGTATATGAGGACATTTTTCTGACATATACAATTTCCTATTTCACTTTTTAAGCAAATTCGAACGGAGTAGGTTACTCAACATTCGTGCATGATGTTTTTGTATGTTTTCTCAGCCGTAACATTCCCAAACGTACCCTATTTACGAGTTTTTTTCGTTTCCACAGAGAAACTTTCCATATTACTACGGTGAATTCTCGTAGTTAACAAATTCGATGGATTCTGATTAAGAATTACGGTGGATGCTGGTACTCAAGAAAACGTGCGTAGATAATCCTCTCCCCCATACATCATACACAGTTTTTAGTGTTTTTTCCACGAATTAAATAATATCAAATTAGTAATTATCTGATGTGTTCAAAAATTTCAAAACAAAGAATAAAGTATTGCAACACTTACTCGCGCGAAAAATACTAACGTACAAACCGTTACCAAGATTTATTTTCCAAAATTGATATAGTCCAATGCATCTGACTTATCTTTAAGCCCTGAGAATTTTAAACGGACATTTTAATTTTGGGGAAACTTCATTAGAAACTCCTACTACATTTTTTCAGTAACATTTTTCAATAGGTCTATGTATTTTCTTTAAATATCTTTCCTAAAAAGATTTTGAATGTAGTGCTTATAAATGAAGTAAAAGTTTCGTTAACATCTTCGAAGTTTCAAAAATTTCAAAAGTTGAACTTTTTTCGAATCTAAAGGTTATATGTATATGCAAAATTATATTTTCAGTTTCAAACGTATTTTTATTCTTCAATTTTTTAATTGCTCCAAAAAGCAAGCTAGTTTGATCTACGTAATGTTTATTTTGTTTTATCTCCCTGAGAATATGTAACAAAATTTTAGTCTTTTTCACTTGCAGCAAATATCTTGCAACGAGAAGAGAGGAAGAGAAGAACATACGATTGCGTCTCACAAATTTCATTTCCTGATTCTCCCCTTTACCACGCGGCTACACAGAATTTTTAATTAATATTGTCATCAGATACAGAGAGCAGGGAACCGCGCGCAAGGTGGAGTTGATTCCATTAAGTCCAAAACGTAATGGAGCTTTAGTTATCTGAATTTCGATTAAGCACGCACGAGCCGGCTTTGTTTCCATTATAAGAGTGAACTTGCTGTAAAACCCTAACATTACGACGGTCTCAGTCTACACCATTTATACTCGTACCTCCGCATTGACACGGGTGGAGAGAAGAAAGCAGAGAGGAAAGAACGCAAAAAATTGACGGAAATCGCATTGAATGTGGTTTGCAAGGTTTAAGCCGATGTGATTCTTATTTATACAAGTCGCTGAAACATTGTCAATTTTATTTAATTCTTATTAATGTTTCAATACGTATAAAATATTGGGACACTGTAGTTAATTCCCCTTTTTGAAGTATGGAAGTCAAAAGTATCTTACTTTTACTTACAATTTTACATTTTATATTATCCGTAATTGCTTTTAAGTACAAATTCAGAAGTTTCAAATTGGTTTTGTAATAACAAATTAATAGTTAACGAAGAAAAAAACTGTCTCAATGCAATTTTGCGTTTCAAATCGGCAACCGTATGCTCCATTATAAATGAACAATATGCAATTAGCTGATGTTAAGGTAACAAAATTTCTAGATCTCTCAATTCAGTCGAAACTCATTTCACCTAAGTTCTTGCGGCTTCTCCAATCATTACCAATAAAAATCCTTAGAATGACAAGCTTTTTACATCTCTTTGTATTAATGAGTAATAGATTATGCCAATTTATTAAATTGTGTATGTTCATTTAATGGTCCTTCTTTTAAAAAAGTTTGGGGCTCCTCAATCTCGTTTTCAACTATGGAGTGATATGTTTTTTTAGAACCTTTAATTATAATGTGTATGACGAATGTATTTGTGAAAACACGTCGATCTGTAAACGAACATCACTATCCATCCCTAATTGTTATTATAAAATTGATCGATGTCACTCACATCGGCAAAGGGATCGATATAGTATGTTAAAAATATCATACAAGAAATAAAAAAATAGTCAATTTTGAAGGACACTCTTCAATTAGCAGAGTAACACTTTACTGCATGAGAATTATTTATAACGAAAATTTTAATACGATAGCAATAAATATTTCTGAATTTACCAGTTACCAATACTTTTAGGTGTTGACAAGAGTTAAATGTAGTTTCGAAGCTTAACCATGAATACCAAATAATTTAATTTTTTTACATATAAGAAGAATCATTTCTGAAGAATGTTATCTCGAAGCGCAAAGATACGGCGAAAACACGTGAATTTTATTCATACGTTTCTTCGATAGTCGAGCAGGCGTTCATAAATATTAATAGACAATGTGTAATATATTAGGTGTGGTTATAGGCGAATGTGTACAGAAATATTGATAACGGGCGCCGCCAAGTATTAGTCAGGTAGAAGTTATTATTCAGGTAGGTGTAGTGATGTTATGTAACGGGTAGTAGCGGTTTTCTCCCGAGTTGGAACATGAGATCCGGCGCCGACTTACCCGACATATAGCGGTTTTTATTCTGCAGGTACCTCCCCCATTGAGGCTTTGCCCCATCCAAGGCAAGGTCAAAGTTCTCTCCTGACCCCGACACATGTTGCAGTGCGTGTGTGTGTGCATATGTGTGTATGTGTGTGTGTATGTATGAAGGAAGAGGAAGGGACAAAGATGAAAAGGGAAAGATCGCGTGAGATCCATGGCCCGTTTATAAAGGCATTCAATTGGTATTGACGGTAAAATACCGAACAGATGGCAGGACGCTAGATCCTCGTTGATACAATGGTCGATCCAGATATTTAGTAAGTATCGAAAATTCTCCCTCGTTGGGACTCGAACCCTAGGACGCCCTGTATAAGATGATTTAGACGCAGGTCTTCGCGAGATTGGCATCAAAATTTACTTGAAGAGATGAGGACATTCTCAGCCGACGATCCTCCATCCAACCACTCGTCCAACCTACACGACATCCACGAGTAACTTCACCACGATCCCCCCTCTCACTCCGCGGTCTGCCGGCGGGGGTGGCGTGGGGCAGGAGCACACTAAGCGACCTTGGCCACCGCGGCCGGGGGGAAGGGGGGCGGACATGGCCGTCGATTGCGGACCGCGGGGCGGCCAATGGGGTGGCACCACCCCGCCCACCCGGAGCTTACGATTTGGCAAAGTTTTTCAGAAACAATTACTGGCTCATCTTGGTGGGAGGCGCACGCAGGAGGAGCGGGAGGTAGGAGGGGAGGGGTGGGGAGGGGAAGGGGAGGAAGACCGGCCGGGCCGCGCTTACAGCCTTGGAAAGCCTCCAAAATATTCGGTTCCCGGGACACGAAAAAGAGGGGGAGATCCGAAGCGCTTCAGGACCCCTTGGGGGGAAGGAGGGACTGTAAATGAACAGGAAACAAAAACAGGGAATTAATTTCTTATAAGAGTTATAAATTAAGATTGGGCGCTGTAGTCGACCCGGAAGCAAAAACGGCCCGCAACAGACGCGCTCCAGCTCCGAACGTGTTGCGTGGCGGGACATGGGGAGGACGAAGGCGAGAGGGGGATGAAGGTGATGAAAAGATGAGAAAGACTGTAGAGTGCTAACGTGCATGCAGGATTGAGCAGGATAGGAAGAAGAGCCCGAGTACTGGTCAGAAATAGGACGCTAGCGAAATGTCTGTAGAACACTCCAGACAAATGTGCTATGTTCATTTCAGTGTTATCAACCCCAACAGCTGAATTTCTTACTTTACAGCTACGTGGAATAACGTGGCAGGAAATTCTCTCTACACGGAGTCGGATCAGGGCATCCTTTTAAAAAATCATTGATGTTTCCAACTGTTCAGAAGCAGATCAGAGGGGCAACGCTACCCACATTTGTTCTGTAAGTATGCAATGTATGTTTCTTTTGGTTACATGCAGCAAGATGCCACTTTTGGGAGATTTTCCTGACGTAAGGTAGTTTACCTTTATGTAATAGAATATTTTGCAAAAGAACAGACGTAACAAATATTTATAGAAGCTCTGTTAGGAAACTTTTCATTTGTGGCTGAAAATATGGTCACGAAAAGTAACAAGATGTATAAATGTATGTTATATATTCTTCGAATGTAAAGCAGTATCTCCAGAAAGCACTCAAAAATAGGTGAGAAAATTACTAGTTTACCTGAAGATGAAATGTAATGCGTCATAACACCAGAGATTGCCGTATACTGGGCACCGCACTCACCTGGAACAAACAACAATAAATTTGTTATACATCGTCCGGAGTTATTTGAAATAGTAATAATGTAACATTTGCTGCATTAAACAACGATGCACAATCCAATACACATGAACAATTCACATTTCTATTGCTCAGCCAATTGAACCAACTAACTAATTGACAATATATTAATTTTTATTCATTTTTGCTCATTCGCTGTCGTTTAAATTGCAATAACCCACGTATCTAAAAGATTTTAGTAAAAAATGTAGGTCAGTTAAATGATAGGCAACAGAGGCATTCGTAGCCTAAAACAAGGTTGGGGCAAGTAATACATTTCTGAGACCCATTTAACATTTAACATTTTTAGTTATTTTATTTTAATAGTAAATAAAAAATCATTACAAAGAAAGAAACATTAATGAAACAATTCATAAATATAACGGATTTTTAAAAGAGGGGAAAGTCAAGGATTGAATATATTTAAGGAAATAAAAGTTTATTGAGGGATGCAGGGGCCCTTTCAAAAATTCTGAAGGGGGGCCTGGACCACCCGGTCCCCCTCTGAGCACATCTACGATATGCAATGACCATTTGCTCATGAAAATAAACATAACATTTCACGTTGTGTAAATTGATTGTGTGTTAATGTAAATAGTAGTAATTGTATGTAGTACAAAGGCTGTATACAAAGCACAATGTGTTTAAAAATGTAAGTCATTATAAATACTCGTATTTTTATGACATTCTTATTTTTCGCAAATTAACGTCGGCTTATTTTATCAATATTTAAAGGACGACTATTCGCTCTTTCTTCTCTAGCCATACAGTATGCGCCAAATTTCTGTCAATCCCCAATTTCCCATTCTTCCCTTACAGTCATTTTATAAAAATACATCACAATACAAACCGTAGAATGAAGAGGAAAATGATTCCTTGAAATTCGGTATGTATCTCTTTTCAGATTCCGTTGTCTATTTGTCGGTATATTAAGATCTATTGAATTTACCAGCATCGTTTAATATTTAAACTACGTAATAAATATGAAAGTAACAATTAATTTTAGAACTTCCAAAAATAATTATTGCCATCTTTACAGTCCCACATATTATAAGACATTCTTGCATGTTACTTGATAACTAAATTGACGAAATGAGGAATAAAATAATTCTTTTAACTTAAACTCCTCTCTACTATATAGAAGTGCAGTTGTTAACGAAGTTCGCTCGTCTGGTTCTTATTCACAATTCTGTCCATACGACCCATGTTGCTGGTAGTTCAAACTGCGCAGTGTAAAATCACCTGATGAACAAATACTCATAATAGTTTTCCAAAATGTAGCATGCACACTGCGCGAGAACAAAAATAAAATGCCCACTACAACCCCCGGAGTGGGGGATCGCGACGACGTAGGTTGTCGCGGTCTCTGGTGGAGAATCGTAGACGACCACAGGGACCCTGAGTCTCGCGGCGCTGCTCACGTCGTTAGCTTGAAGGTAGAGGCAGTGAGAAGGCGATGCTAAGCTCCTGGTGGCCGGGCAACCGGCCACCCACCAGTTGAGCCTACGTTGAGCCAAGCGTTGGTCTTGGAGCAGGAATGGGCGAAGGATGGTTTCGGAGTATTCCGGATCCCACTTTAAAGTCCGGCGGGCAACTAATTACCACCCATCAGGTTGCTTCTGTATTGGCGTTACCCACGTCGTGAGCAGGCGGTAAGCAATGGGAAGACGGGATGGGGGCTCCGAGCCGCCCGGGCCTTAGACCGGGTGACGTCTAGTTGGGCTCTCGGATTCGTCCTGGCAGTGGCCCGATCCTCTGGGCAAAGAGAAGAGAACTTGTTCCCGGCGCATGTGAGTGGCGCATTGTCGAGACTTCGGTATTAGCCTGGATAGCTAGGAGCTCTGAGCTAGCAGGGCGCCCCCACACAGGCATTGTATGGGGAGGTTGCCGCGAAGGCAAACTGGGTTCCTGCTCGATCCGGCCGTCAGCCTGTCGGCGTTAACGCGTCGGCGCGGGGTGCGGATAAAAGCCCAGGAGGTACAGGTGCCCACCCCGGAGGCTAGCCCCCTTGACGAAGTGTATAAGTGTGGAGGTGGTAGACCACACGGGGTTACTTATTTACTTACCCATTACAACACTGTAATTATTACACAGCTTAACAAACAGCGTGTGAATTGATACTGTAATAACAGAGTATATAATTTATACAGTATAACAGTTCTTTACATACCAAAAATATTTTTAAAAAGCTGCAGTTTCATAAAGTATCATGCTAATACTGAATATTTAATACGGACGGGCTCTTCTTCAGCGCCTTGCTGTCGCATGATGTAAAGTAGGATGCACTGCGTATAAAAATTCAGTCAGTTTACGCAGTATGACAATAGGGGGAATCCACAAACAAATATTTGCATTTGTCATACAAAATCGAAACTGTTTCATTGTTATGCATTTTTTTCAAGATCCTGGCTATCTAATAAAACCATATCCACCTTTCGTATGCCCGGAAGTTGGGTAGTTTTTTCCATATCTGTGGACATTGGAAATACAAAAATAAATAGCTAGTCCTAAAAAATCCCCCATAAAATTTCTCATAAATAATGAGTCACCTTTTTAACGACACATTCTTGTGCAAACCAAATTGCCCCTCATCTATTAGCAAACATGAAAACCGATTTTCAAATAGGGCGTATTTCCTCTTGAAACAAAACTAGTATTATACACAACAGGTATCATCTACTAGTTTCTCCAACAAAGTTGGATGTGAATGCAATGCTGACTGACCCCACAGCCTACAATATCAGGTGCATATAGCATTCCATAAAAAAACTCACAAGAACGAACGGATAAAGTTAGTCCCAAAGTATTTTCAGGTGTGACGTGAACATTGAAAATTGAACTTTCATTTTCATCTATTTTGGAAAGATCTTCGGAAAAGATCTTAGAAATTTTTCTTTTCCATTACCTTTACCATTTTCCTTCAAAAGTGCGAGGGAAACGTAAAGTATAGCTCACAAAAACTATTATATTTGTTTCAGTTTCTCGGAATATCTGCAGATATAACACTGAACATCAATTATATCCGATTCAGAAACTTGTGCCTTGAGATTGAGAGCTTCCTGGGAAGTACGCCCTCTGTTTGAAAACTTTGGGAATCTGTGATTTAGTGCACCTTACTATAGCTCGGCAAGGCTCCCTCCCCTACTCACCCGGAACAGCGTATCCAGTAAGTCTTTCTCCCTGAAAAGTCGCATGCTTCCTCATTCCTCATTTTCACCATCTGTCACTTCTGGCGCAGACACGGCCAACGATGAAAGACCACGGAACCAGCACCGCAGTCGGTTAATTTCGCCGTTGCGCGCCCCTTCCTCACATCTCGTCCCCTACCCCCCTCCACCGACTCCCTCTTCCTCCTCCTCGTCCTCGTCCTCTAGTCCGTTCCTTCTGCCAGTGCGTCTACTTCCCCAGAATCTCTTTTCCCGAAAGTGTGCCCTAACTTCTTGCTTCTCTTTAGCTCATAAATTGTTATACGCGTTCGCCAGACTCCCCTTCTTTCGTACTTTTTTTCCTCTTTTTGCTCTCACCCGCAGCCATTTTCAAGTTCTGTCTTCTTAAATTCGCCTCATTAATAGAGCTTTGCGGTTTTTCAGCTCCTGCTTCCCCTCCCCCCCCTCCACCCTCCCCCTCTCCGCCGAAAGCTGTGACGAGGAGGGTCCTCTTCGCGCGATGTGCTTCATTATGCCGCATGCCGCCGCCTTTTTTCGCACCCACTGCGGCAGCCCGGCGAGTGGACACTGTTGCGCGGGGGAAGATCGTGTTTGATGTTTGCTGTTGTGCCGGGTGGAGAAGGAACTTCCAGACGCTTCCTGACGACGCAACAGAGCACTGGTAATTTCTTTTCCGGCGTAGAACTGCATTGGCTTGCACTCCGCGGCGTTACCCTCTATGACGTAGAATGTCCCATTCGCATGGGGATGCTTACCGTACTCAATGAATTCTGTCTAATACTACTCGAACTTTTATTGTTGTGATGTGTTCTTCATAATTTTGCAAGGCGACAATAACTAAAATATTTTTGTTCGTATTACATGCAAAACCATCTAAGCAACATTTCTCAGCTACATGGCTCTACTTGTGGAAACTCGTGTCAAACTCTTCGGTTTTATTTTATATACAAAGAAAACACACTAGTATAACGATTTCTCAATTGATATCTTATTGTTCTACACTTCGATGACCCACAATCCTCACGTACTGTACAAGAATTTTATGTGATCAACATGTCAAAAACAATGCATATTATTTTAAACCTCATAACGGATACAATGGATTTTTTGTTCTTTAACGAAACCTCACAGTCTTGTACAAAAATACTGAAAGCTGGAAGAAAATACGATCAAAATGTATTTGGCAGTTAAACGAAACACTCTGAGGGTGGTTATGCCACCTATCTGACCGCTGAAGAGTTAATACAGTGGAGAAGAGGGCTTTGCGCTTCCAATTCAAAAATTTTTGACGAACTCAATTTATTCTTAGATGATAACGAAAGAAAAATTAACATAATATCATCCTGCCGAGAACCTAAAAGTAATGCAATTTGCACCCGAAAAAATTACTGGAAAATTTTAATTTCGGACAACGAAAACTATTTTCCACGTAGTGTAAATTTCTTATTTTTATCCCATTTTGTCAAATTTTATTAATTTTTCACAGTTAATAATAATGCAAGAAAAAAGTGCAGTTGTAGAAACACTTGTTTTCTTTAGGGTATGTAATTTAAGGACATGTTTCCTTACAAATATAATATCCAGGCAAGATCTGGTGCAGGTAGAGGCCCTCCATAATTCAAGCCTTATGATTAATGATCACTAAATTAGCCTCAGGTTGAAGTTGCTTATACACATAAGACAAATAACAGACTCAACAATGGATTATACATTTCAAGTTTTATTGTCTTACACAGTGGAAAAGAAAGAATAATGCGACAGTCTATTTCTTGAAAAAAATTGAAATCACTTTTTTTAACATATTTTTTTCAACAACTGAAACTTGTACATATGTACATAATTAACTTCAAAGATAAGTATTAACCTTCAATTTTCGGGATATTAAATGAAACAGTTTTTTTTATATTCTGAATGTTCATATTTTGCTTTTATATCTAACTTTCCAGTGTACGTAAGGACGTGATTAACTAAATCACGAAAGGTCCTTATTATGAATTTTGAATCTACATATGGCTAAATGAAGTAAAATAATTTCATTTGAAGGAAAAATGTGGTGTTTATAATAAATGAAGGATATTTGACAGAAACAATATTAAATAAAATATTTTAATACTCAGTATTAATGAGACGATATGAGTGCTTAAACTTTTCGCAAATTGACAACGATTCAGTATTTAGAGCACATATGATTAATAGATAAATTTGCTACAAACAATAATCCAGCGTCAATGTGGAAGTGAATAGTAACAATTTGAGTGAATCATAGTCGTACACCGCATAATGACCTAGTATGTGAAGAAGTTCACGGAAACACCCAAACTGGAAATGCAACATAGATGTATCATTGGTTCACGAGAAAGTAACAATAGCAAATCTGTCATTTTTCAGGACAATGGTCTTGTGCGGAACAGTTCAATTCGCGGTCAAAAACACAGTGTTTTTACTCTCTATTCTGGCGGCGTTGTAAATTATATTAAATTATATTGTAAATTATATTACATTATATAATATTACAGGCCCTCGCCCTAGCCATACAGTGTCAAGTTATCTAATTTTTCTGTGTAATAATTACCTATTAAATGAAAATAATAAATGATATTTATAATTTTTCCTTAATAAAATAGTCAATTTTCTAAACATAGTTCTTGACTTAACAACACAATTAGGAGCTTTGTAATGTAGCAACTACCCTGTGCTCCGATGATATAAATTTCAAACAGTAAACACTCGGGAATTTATATTCTAGACATGTGATTGTTTCCACCCGACAATCAGAAACATTCTTACTTACCACGCCGGTGTTATCCATTGGAAAAGGAACTTTCGAATTTTAAATTTGAATGATAAGACTTCATTGCTTCTAATGTTGTTATGTACTTATCTGGAAGAATCTTGGAACGTACTCACAAATTGGAAAGCACTATTTAGCCACACAACACAATTAATAAATATGATCTTGAGGTTTCCCATAGCAACTTAGAAATCAAACGAACTCAAAGGCTTCTCATAGTAACATCGAGAACAACACTGAGCAGACCATATCACAATCGTTGCGAGCCCAATCGGACCTGAACTGGTACTCCAGTGGCACAAGCGGAAGTGCTGTCCCGGCAAGCAGTGCATTATGTTTAGGTAAAGGAGAAAGCAAGGCATCCGGCACTAGTGCGGCGGCGCAAAATTCAAATATTCGATCATAAGATCAAACAGGGAATTGCGAAATGCAAAGTTTTAGATATATGTGGGTAAAATATGTTTATTTAAATGAATGGCGTCTAAAATACGTCTAATGGCATCTAAACCAATATGTTAATACTTTTAACTCTCTAGGACAAGGGTTGGACATAGAAAAATACATTATCTACGATTTCTGCGTCTGTGATGATAAAACTACGAAGAGCTTCATCTTGTAAGATCTGTGAAACAATTGACACTATAATAAGTTCCCGCGTGTAATTCTTACCCGTCTCAACCACAAGGCTACTTATTCAATGGTAGTTTAATCACAGCCAGAACAACATGTTTGGATGTCGATAATATTGTGTGGATAATATTGTGCATATTGTGTTGTGTTAACATATGACTACTATGAAATGGGTCACACAATCAAGTTTTTACTAAATAAATAGTGCAAACGTAGTTCTTCAGTATTGTGAGTCCTTTAATAAAAACTGGCAAATGTGGGCTAAAATGTAAATATGTCGAAATCGAACATTATTTTTGGGGAAAAGAAAATTTCTGGGGACTATTTTCGTGGCGAGTACAATGCAAAATTAAGAATCTCAGACACCTCTGGATTTATTTTAACGAAAGATGAGCAAATAGATGCATAACAATTAAGAATTTAGAAAACAAACAACACCGTATTATCATTAAAAACATGGCTACAGAATCGAACCACCAAACCAACAACACTATTATTTTTAAAAAGTCTGTCTCTCTATACTCATATTGCTTTGTGCATTCACTTGAAATTTTTACTTTCTCGCTACGGAGTAGAGAGAAAACTATGTAATGCTGCGCGAAAAAACCGTGAATTTTCTTACAAAGCTCTGGTAACGAAAAAGTGGATAAATCCAGTTGCTAAATATAGAAACAATCATTTCCTCTCTTCAAACACATAGCAAAAAAAATTGCTAATAAGATTATTAGTGAGTGGATTTTGTAATGAAAGTGATCAAATGAGTTTACTAGGTCGTTTATGTTGACTAAATGGCACACTATTTTGTTTGGACCTATTCTTCAAATCTAGCTTTGATAAAGATATAAATATAGAATAAAATTGAAATCTGTTAATATAAATTTCAAATTAGTAAGCTAATTGTTTAAAGAAGCGATTCGAAATGTATGTGTAAAAACGTGCATCTTATTTTTTATAGAAAACAATCAGAAAACACATACCGTACTTAAATTCACCCATAAACACGAAAGTCGTAAACCCAAGTACTCTGAATGGCGTAGCTGTTAACGATATTTGTTTTCCGATATATTGGATATCAATACAACCGTTGCGTACCTCGACGTCGACCGATCTCAAGCTAGCCCGAGCTCTTTTCCGCAACAAAGAAACGAATGAACTCAGAAAATAAATCGGAAAGATGGCTTTTGTTGGGAATTTTCATTAGGGTCAGAATTATATTCATTTCGGCATTGGAAGTTACATCACAACTTAAATGCCATTACGAGTTTTTAATACAACTTCTAAAATCGAATAATTAGTTTCACAAAAGGAAGTATTTATGGTTTTCGAGTTATTTACAACAGGTTGAATTACATTTGTTTATTTAATAAAAACACTTCGAACACGAATCGTTTCTTCCACAATTCACTTAATGCATTCACTTAATTGCGAAAGCATTTTCTCTATTCTCAATGCTACGGATTCAGATTACTATTGGGTTTTCCTTTCTCGCACACATAGTCAGGAGAAAGTAATGCATTGCTGAGAAAAGTTGTTATTGGAATTTTAATGGAACGAATTTTTTTAGGGCTACCTAATACCGAAATTTTGTTTTCAAAAATGTCGGTCTGAACAACACTAGCGTCTACACAGCATTCAGAATTTTCACCAAAATAAGGTCTTCCCAATTGATCGGAAGTATGACATTATTTCAAAAGGATCTTTTAACATTTTGGGACAATTTTTCAAACAATTTCTCGAAAGTGGCTCCATATTTTTCTTTTTAATTTTTTCTCGAATAGAGCAATTCACACTTCTACTACGGGAGCACATTTCATTTCTATTAAAAACACTGTTATTTTGAAATTGGAAAAGTTGAAAGGTTTTTGGAATCCATTACTGAATTACATTACTGGAGATAAAGATTTTCAGTTTAAGACATAAAATCTGCGGCTGTTAGATCACCAGTTCCTTTTACTCTAGACGGAAGAAGAGGGTTGCTAGGTGTTGTTCATGCTAATACGAATGAACATAATGGCTCGAAAACATTTTAGTTTATTCCTGACTCCTGTCAAGGAGTTACATAAAAAAGAAAACACCATACCTAATGAGCTTTCTAATAAATAGTAAGATAATGAAATTAAAATTAAAGAATTACTGATTATGATAATTTAAGTACATGATTGCTCAGGCGCGGCAACGCTTACAAAATCTGGATTGTGTTATAGAAAAAAGTTCATGTTGCGCTTGAAGGGCGAAGAATGATAATATCCAATAGTGTGGATTTCTTTTTTTGCCGATACGACAAATTGTACCGGGACGTCTCGTATGCAGTCGTTGACCCTGTCAGCTGGGCGACCTCAGGCGGCGGCTCCGGCGGTGGCGGCTCCGAGGGTTACATCCTGAGCGCCAAAGGACAAAGCCCCGTGTCAGCAGGCAGCTGCCGTCGAAACACCCACTGCAGCTCGTATCGTCCAAATGGTGGCCTCCGCATCGAGTCGTGGCGAGTTCAGATTTCTCTCGAGAGTCTCAGCATAGGCGTACGATTCAGTGCAGGCAGGAAGTTATGCCCTGTTTTCATGACTTGGCCCTACTGAGCGGAAGTCCGAGTCGAATATCAAACTCAACAGAATAACATTCCCAAATCGAAAGATTAATTCCCCAATCACGGCGTTCTTCTATGCAATGTTGCGCCCGCCTCTCACGGCGCTCTCGGATCGAATCGATGTTCGCCTAGCACGACGTTCTCCTATGCAATGTCTTTCCCGCTTAGCACGGCGTTCCAGCGAAGCCCCTCTTCTCCCCTCCACAAAACTGTATCCAGCTTTGTAAAATAATCCCTACACGGCGTTCCAGCGATTCAATTGGTCTAAACCTACTGCGTCTTAGATTTAGTTTCAGTCCGATTGGCGTAAGTCTACTGCGTCTTAACTTCTGTTTAAGCCAATCGACGAGCAAGAAGCTCCAAAATTTTCCGTTGCTCGGGCTATTTTATGTCTCTAGCAAGCGCGTGCACATGTACAGGATCCTCGCAGGCCCCCTTTCCCAAATGTCCTTTCCGATCATCAGTTCTTAATTAATGTCGAAGGGAATCCCGCCAGAGACAGGAGGCGCTTGTTGACGAGGGGGCTGGCGGTCGCCAAGGAGGTGAGGTGGAGAAGTCTGCCTTCCGAAGGGAACCCCAGCGTTCGCAGCTGCACCCTGCCATAAATTCCTTCGAACAGGTCGCACGCGTCGGGTCGCGGCGCCGTCAGTTATGCAACTCCCCGAAAACACTGTTCTTTGTCGATTAAAATTATAATATTATTTAGGCTACTTAATGTGCCGCCACAATATATATACACACACACACACACACACACACACACACACACACACACACACACACACACAGGGTGAGTCACGTAACTTTAGCACCTCCTATAACTTTTGAACGGTTGAAGATATTGAAATGTAGTTTTCACGGAAGTGCATGAGAAAATAGGGCTAACTGATACGTGTATTTATTTCTATTTTATCACTTGTATTTTACGAGATATTTGAGGTAACTTTGTTTTTTCAAATGGAACTATACATATTTTTCAGTCTATCATAAAGCGCGTAAAAAGACGACTCCAATGATATACATAATGTCATATGTTAAATAAGGATTTTTTTGAGAAATTTTTATTCTTTTGCGACCATTCTTAACGGATATTTTCAATGTAACCGACTGCCACAGAAGGTCACGCAGCGCTCCACCAGCAAGCGCGCTCTCGAGGAAGGGAAGGGATCTTAGTATATCAAGACACAAAACATATTCCAAATATTCACAAAACTGTTGTAGTTTTTTTCCTGAACTCTGGGGTTTATGGGTGCTTTGCCTAGATTGTAATGAGATAGTTGTGTATTTGATGACATTATTCCAAAAATTGGGGGATAACTTAGTAACGTGGTGTATGATAGGTTTTATTTGAATTTCTTTATGGTGTTTTTTAAATATTTATTCCGTATGATCTTCATTTTATGGATATTGATTTTTTCTGCATTAATCCAGACAGAGAAAGCATTAGGAGTGTAATTATGACTGTATAAATGAATTTGGCATTTTCTAGTGTTATTTTACTGTGCTTGTTTAATGATTGTAATAGGATTAGTTTGGAGTTTGTTTGTTGTGTTTTAAGGTTTATACTTCTTTTCAGATGAATTTAGTATCTAAATGCAGTTCCACATATTTCACTGTTTTGTTATGTGGAGTTCAAGAAATTATGTTATTGTTCCATGTGAGAGACGGTGGTGTTCAAATTGTTTTTAATGAAAATATTTTTGTTGCTGACTTAGATGGGTTTAATTTAATTTTCCATTTGTTTGACCAAGAATCTATTTGGTTTAGATGTTGCTGTATTGTGCTTCTTATTGTGTCAAGTGATGTGGTAGAACAATACAAAACTCTATCATCTGCGCATTGTGCTCTTTTCATTGTGTTGGGTGTAGGGATATTAGCTGTGTAAAGATTAAATAATATTGGTGACAATGGGAAGCCCTGAAGAAGTCCAGCATATATTGGTTTGGGGTTTGAGTGATGTTTATAAGCTATTGATGTTGTTTCGATATTCGTTTAAATGCAGAGGCGAATTTGATTGATGAAAAGAGTGAAACATACCAACACACATTATATTTGGCAGCAACCCACGAAACATATCCAAACTAACTACTATATACCGCATGACGTCACAAATATTCCATGCAACTGTTAACCCTAGTATTGCGAAAGAGTGAATTGTGTATTTGTGAATTATAAAGGAGGAATAATTCCAAAGAGAACGACAGGTGAAGATTGTAAATGTTTTAAATGTTTCGAAACCACATCTTTATCCAGATGAGATTTTAAGTCATTTCATTAATTTCGACACCAAGGTTATTCAAGACACTTACTTGCATGGATTAGTAAGGGCTAAGAACTTTTGATTTAGAAAACAATGTGATCTTTAAAGTTAATTCTTCCTTAAATGTTGTATTCTTATTTAAACACAGTATTGACATGAGAATAATATAATCTCTGTAATGTAAGCTTTGTCAGAAACATTATTATAAAAAATCATAACAGGATATCCATCCTATGGAAAATAGGAACATTTTGAAAATGTTTTTAATTTTTTTAATATGAACGTTTTTTTAATTTTTAATGTTAAAAAATATTTCAATATATTTTAGAGTAAACTAGGTTCAGATACTGCAAATGTATCTACAGAAAAAGTTACAAAATAAATTATTGGTAGTCATCTTGCCATTGATTTTTTAAATTTCCTATTAAGTTGTGAAAATGTAAGATGTAACCATTCTGCCTTAAAAGGATACAATCTTGAAGAAAAATATTTTTCTTAATAAATTCTTTTCATCAAAGATATATTCAAATATGGGCATGAACAATTTTTTTTCGAAAATGTTAGTAGTTTTTTCGTAATTTTGCATATACTATAGACAATCACAATTATTTTCTCAAAATCTTTTCCGAAAATTAGATATTTAAATAATCATGTATACTTTTTTTAAATAAAGACGTTTTGGCTTGAAGTGAAGGGAATGTTAAGAAAACAGCTCCAAATCTGTATGTAAAATTTTTCCCTTGAATGGAGGAAAGGACGCATATAAAAATGCCGCAGTTCCTATTTTCGTTCAACACTCTGAATTTTCGAAAACTTTAAACAGTTACAGATAATGCGCCAAAGTGCGTGCTGTTGCAGTGCCACTAGTTTCAGAAATTGTTGATTCAGAAATTGAATAGGGTTTTTCTGTTTAAATGAATGTGCATGAATATTAATATCGTAGGCTTCCGCGGCCAGAGTCATACTCTGGGCTGTCCGGGTGACGCCGCGTCGAAGGCTGAGGTGCCTAGATATATTGCATGAATATTATTACCAATATCAATTTGTTAATGAATCAAATGCGTCAAAAATATTAAAGAAATAAAAACTGATGCGGTGGGTTCGCCCCTCCCCCAGGTCATGCACGAGACATTTTACATCTTCGTATTATTAAGGTTAAGAGATATGAGGGACTAGGAATAATAAACGAGATTTGAATTTTGTGTTTCTCTACCAATAAAAATTTCATCACCGAAAATGTTTAATCAATCCCGTGTGAAAGTGTTTATGGGTACTATTGAAAGAACGGATCATGGAGTCATACTCAGCCTCTCGAGGCAGATCCCTCAGCTTATAGGTTGCTGCTCCGCCCGCCGTTCTCTGATTTAACAGTAGACATCCACCCAATGCAATGTAATGGCGGAGACGCTGGCTTACTGTAAGGCGCCCCTGGCCTCGGGCAGACGAAACGCCATAACAAAGCTTTCCATCCGATTCCTATTTCCCCGTTTACGAGGTGGACTCGTTTTCTCTAACCCACCGCCCTCTAGCACCGTGCCCTTCCCTTGGACCGCTCTCCGAAGCCCGTCTCTTTCTCCGGGGTACCCCTTTTTTCTTCCGCGATTCGCTCCTTCGCTTCGCTCACGCACACATACGCACTCGCACACACACACACGGATACACGAGCGAACAAACCAAGCAAGTGGCTGTGGGCACGTAGCCAACGGCGCCGCCGGGTCGACGGCCGGATGGCGGGGGCGGAAGCGGAGGTGAACGTGAGGCGGGGTGGACGGCGGAGGTGGTGACGGAGGCACCGAACTGGTGGTTGATTCGAGTCCACTATACGTAGTGCCGGCGGAGAATTCGTTTGTGGTAAGGCAGTGTTCGAGAGATGATGTATGTGTTTGGCATGTTCCCGAATTTCCCGGGCAGCTAGCTTCGTCCCCATGCCTGGATCTAGTTAAATTCCCGTGCTTGAGGGTGAGAGCGGTATGTGGCAAACACGACGTATTCCCATCTCCGTAACTAATGAGATCCGCCTGTCTGGGCTTTTCTTCGTCACACAGTTACAGAAGCTGTGACCATGTTAAAGGAATTTACAACTCCATATTTCTCTCAACCGGGAGTCGAGCCCGGGACCACATCACCGGAAGCTAGTTTGCTGTGGAGAGATTATGGATAGATATTGATTCAGTGGTGAGGTGTAGTTTACATTTACATAATTGAAATGATTGAAGGCGTTGTCATTGTCAACAATAGTATTTATTTCACAAATAGCAGCTTTCGATGGCTTAGCCATCATCATCAGTTTTCTGCTGTCTGGGAGCCACAAACCGACTGTGGTTTGTCGGTTTGTGGCTCCCAGACAGCAGAAAACTGATGATGGCTAAGCCATCGAAAGCTGCTATTTGTGAAATAAATACTGTTGTTGACAATGATAACGCCTTCAATCATTTCAATCATGGATAGAGTAAATACAGGTGATTATTGAGATGGTGTTGGGACAGGATTCAAGATGAATCCAATAGCGGGAATAACAGTAACGAAGTACGGATAGGACTGGTTGTTGATTCGACGGGAACCACTATAGGACGGATGGCGGCAAAAGATTGATTGTGATGAAGTTTTTTCTGAGAAGATAAAAATCGATGGGGTTGTTATTAATGTAATGGTGATGAAGAAGAAAGGGACACCAAACCGGTCAGTAAGGTGGCTATAGCATCGAGGGCTATGGCAGAGGCTTTTAAGGCAGATGTTGAGCTGAGGTACCCTGCGTGGTCTACAACTTCATACAATTTCTTGTTCTACCAAGAGGATTGCTCTCCGGGGTGGGCTTTTTCGCCTTTATCCTCACCTCCCCACTCGCACCTCCCCTCACGAGTCACAAGTACACCAACGGGCTGGTATCTGGATCCCGCCAGAACGCAGTTGCCCTTCTCGGGAACCTCCCGAATAACGCCTTGGTCGAGCCTCTTTGTCAGCTCAGACCCACTAGCTTTCCAGGTTAACACGAGTCAAATAAAGCGTCACTCATAATGCGCCGGAACAGGTCCCTCCTCTTTGCCCAGAGTACCGGGCAACTACCACGGCGAAGCCAAGTGACCAACTGGGGACCGTCCGGACTAAGGCCCGGGTGGCTCGACCTGTCACCTCACTGCCTCGATACTGAAGCTATTGACGTGAGTGTCGTTGCTACTTATGCAACATGACGGGGGTTGTGCTCCCCTACAGACTTTATATGTGGGATCAGCAGCACGTTCCTCGCCAAATCCTGCACAAACGTCAGTGGCGATCCACATGATCACTACCTCCACCTTGAAGCTAAAGACGTGAGTACCACCAACAGCTTAAGACTTAGGACCGGGTGGACGTCTCCGTTCCAACTACTCTCAGGTCTTGCGACCGTCTACCCCCTTCCCCTGCGGGAGAGCTGAGATGCGCTGATAAAGAGTTCATGGTGTTGACGTCGGACGGGAGTTAAGATCAAGAGGCCGCAGTAATGATAAATATGAAGGTAGAAGAGGAAGTATGAGAGTGGTAAATGATCAATAGTGAAGGTAGGTTTAAGGGAGGAAGCCTCTTTAAAACGATGGATCTATGCCGGCTTGTCCGACGAATAAGATATAAAACGGAGCAACAGGGTGAAAGTGGTTAACCGGAAGTAATGAAACGAAGTCTAGGTGTAGTCTGATTTAAATGTAATGTCTCTTCAAGGTTACTGCTTACATTTTTGGTATTGATGATGATGATGATGATAATAATAATAATAATAATAATAATAATAATAATAATAATAATAATAATAATAATAATAATAATTTGGTGTTACATATACTTATATACACTTTTGACTACGAACGTCTGGTGAATATAAGAATATAAGACAGCCAACCGAGATTACGATGGTGTTGAGCTATAATAGATTGTACTTTGAAATTATTCTTGTTTACTTTTGAAGCGCAACTGCAACTTTACTTCAAGCGTCTTACGCGTCTGTTTATTGACGTTAATAATTTATCATTTCATTAATATTTTTAATTTTATTATTATTATTATTATTATTATTATTATTTGTAACTAATTAGGGGGATCAGCATTACGCTGAATCCGATTTTCATACCCCCGGGTGCCCGGGTGGCCTAGGGGATGGAAGATGGAATGATTATGATACTGAAGGATGAATGGATGGCACAGACAAACGGACAAACACAAAGACAGCTATGTCCGTGGCGGTATAATAGTTAGTTAGTATAATACATCTCATATCTTGATCATTTGAAATACATTGGGGTTCATTCTCCTTTCGATCGTCTTTTTGCTCGGCAAAGTTGGACGGTGGGCGCTTCGACGAGCGATCGACGTGGGCGCTTCGAAGAACGATCGACGGGCTCAGCATCGGCTTATAACACCTGCCGGAGAAAAAATAAAGAAACGTCCAATCCAGCAAGCTCGGCATCTCAAATCTCCCGTCTTGGCAAGATACCCTGGTCGTTCCCGCCCCCGCAAACTCTCGTGTGGCGCAGGGGCGCGCCTTTTAATTCTTATCGCCTCTCTGCGCGGCTGCGACATGCATAGGCTGCTCAATAAAGCCGCGAATAAGTTGGAAAGCATTCAACCTCGATATATGGCGCTATTACTCTCTCCCCCGCCTTTCTCGGGCTAATGGAAAGCGCCCCTGTCTCCGACCCCGCCGTTCCCCCCCCCCCCTGCCCTGCTTCCCCCCCCCCCTCAACCACGTTCGCATCCCAACGCCTCCGCCGCCGGCGCGCCCCCACACGCCCCTGCCTCCGCCATACGCCCTGTCGGTCCCCTGCCTCTTTCCCCCGCCAACACCACCGCCACACCACCGCCAACGCCACCGCCACACCACCGCCACCGCCACCGCCAACACCACCGCCACCCCACCGCCACCGCCACCGCACCACACCACCGCCAACCCCCCCACCGCCAACGCCACCGCCAGCACCACCGCCCACCACCACCGCCAACACTACCGCCACCACCAACGCCACAGCCGCCGCCAGCACTACCACCAACGCCACCGCCACCGCCACCGCCAACACCACCGCCACCACCAACGCCACCGCCACCCCACACCACCGCAACCCACCCCAACACCGCCACACCACCACCACCTCCAGGCCTCTCCCTGCCACACCCACCGTCATCGCCATCGCCTCCGCATCCTCCACATAAGCTTCCGCCCGCACCTCTGGCCCCGCCACTCTCATCACCGCCCCCGTCCCCGCCTGTTCCTCTGCCTGATTCCGCTCCACGCCCCTGTCACCGCCCACGCGCCGGCGATGCGGACTGGGAGGCTCGGCTTGCGGGCAATAGGCGACGGGCGCGCTCGTCGTTCTATCTTTCAGAAGAGTTTCATATCGGGCCGTAGCCTATCTCTCGCGTCCCAGAATGGAAACGTATAGCTCTCTCTTCATACATGTGACCCAGTCAATCACCCACCGAGGCCTCCCGCATTTCTGGACGCCGACCGATCCTGAGCACCCGCTGAAGAGAGCGACGAGAAGGTGCGTTTAGAGGGGACAGGGGTGAGGCAGAAAGAAAACGGGAGGCGAGAGCTACAATGCAAAACGCTCATTGCCCCCACAGCTTACATATTATATTTTAATATAATGTGCTTGTTGCGACAGGCTGTTGAACCGACTGAATTCTGAGATGATTGTCCTCATTTAGTTTATCTGAATTCTTCCCCCAAATATCCTCCCTGATAAAATCTTTAAAGAAGTTTCGTTAATGCTAAATGTGTCCTAGTTCGTGACATTAAGAGCACATTCTGACATTTGTAGTAAAAATATACATAAAACCATGGAAGAATAAAATACCTGATGAATATTACAAAAGAGTATAAATAAATCATAAACAAAAAGTGAGTATCGTGAATTTTTGTGGAAAATGTTAGTACCCTTGGTAAATAAGACGTTTCCGTTTAAACATACTTTCAATAATGTTACTACATATTTAATAATCGTAATTTTGCATAGCCCGATGGTAATTATTTAGAAACATTAAAGTAAACGATTAACTAACAGATACAGTTTCATTTTAAATTTTAAACATTCAGATGCATTTATTATTGTACTTTGTGATTACGTTGTAGTTTTTGGTGACGTGACGTTGCTGCTACACCTTATAGCCATCTTCGGACCTCTTTAAAAATTGAGTTGGAATAATTAAAACTATACTAAAATATTTACGTTATATAAAATATTTTTTTAAAAAAAATGGACGGTTAACAGAAATGAAGGAGTAGAAGCAGCATGCACGCTCACTGTCTTAATAGTTTTATTTAAAATATTGTACCTAATGTAAATAATTTAAATTCCGTGGTTATTATTGTATTGTGTATTCTATCTCTTTGTCAATATTATTTTTGTCATAGATTTATTTATGTTAAACTCTCAATTTTTCCTTTTTTGTTAGACTCACAGAAGATGGGAAATTGTTTTCACGAAAGTTAACTTTGAGAGTGCAATAAAAATATTATACATTGTTCTTGTTGTGGTTGATTATCCATATATATCTTTATGTCATTAGTATATATTTTAGTATAGTTTTACTTATTGATATCGTAGGCTTGATATCGTAGGCTTCCTTATACTTATTCCTACGCTATTCAAGAACAAGAGGTCTGAAAATGGATATAAGATGTAGCAGAAACGTCACGTCACCAAAGACTACAATGTAATGGTAGTACGATAATAATTACATCTGAATGTCTAAAATTTAAGGTGGATCTGTTTTTGTTAATTAATAAACTAGAGACATTCATCAAAGAAGAAAAACTAAGTTTAATTAAGCGAGTAATCTGATATTTAAATGGACCAGAGAAGGGAGAAAGAAACGAAGACACAATGAAACCGAACTGAGAAAAACGGAATTAAAGTAAATTGCTAATAAAAAATATGTTACACAAATAAAAACATGTGTTTACCGTTACTTCAACTAACAGCATATTAATGGACAATACAAAAATTACCCCTCACTCAGTTTCAGTACTGAGATATTATACAATTTTATGGGTTGGTTCCTTTATGCAGAATGGCTGATGGATCAAAACCAATTCTACTCTATTGAATCAAGCAATATGTTTTACGTTTTAACAATAATAGTATATTTTTATATCACAATAAGTATTATTCATCTACATAGAACACTTCCGTTACCTTGTCAACACGCTAATTATTCAATTTCAAAATCTGGCATCCCAGAGAAACCATCGAGATCGTCTTTCTGTAAATTATTTTGTATCATTAAAATTAATAAAAAAATCTGTATTAATTTATTTTCTCCTTCTCACGATGCTTCTCACAAGCGAAACAGTCGTACCAACAGACTGCTCGCAAAGCACGGTCCGACGATACTTTTCTATACGTCTGTATAGATTTCACAGGCAAGATAAGGCACTCTTGCTCTCTAAAATTGCGAAAGCAATCCAATGAGAACGGGAGAAAATAGAATGCATTTCGTCCGTCTTTATTACATGTATCTGTCCAATAATTGCTTTTTTGAGTTATCTATCATCCCAACTACTTAACTACTTGATAAAATGAACAACTACCTGATAAAATGAAAATGAACCACTATTACAGGGATGAAATCACATTACAAAATGAACAACTACCTGATAAAATGAACATAAACCATTATCACAGCGATGAAATTACATTCTATCTTTTACGCTAAACAAGGAAAATTAGTTACTACTCTCTAATTTTAAATAAATCTTACAATATGGAGAGTGTTTCTGAATTGAAATACAGTGTACTCTTTAAGTGGTGAACTCGAATATAGTGAACTTTTGGCTATAATGAACTGGCGACACTAATCCTAATCTACAAGTAAAAAAATAGTGCTAGAAGATTCGATTATAGTACACTCTCTTCATCAGTTGTAGCGTACATACTAAATACAATTTTCAGGAAAAAAAATCACCTCAGAACTGAAAATTTATATAACACTACGGGTTTGCAGACACAGAGACAAGTTACTTATTTTTCTAACATTAATGCTAAGTGAATGAGATTGAGGGAACCATGCCACTGGGGGAATTGTTTCAGTTCGTCAGTGGCAGTTCTAACCAGCCTGTTTATTTCATGAACGTGGCCTACAAATTCAATACTAGTGGATACCGATCTACATAGGGCAAAGTGAATTCAGTGAAAGGGTCTTCCAGAACAGAGGAAAACAAGTGCGATGGGGAAGATACAAAAACGAAGAAAGTACCCGGTCAAACAGTGCAAAGGGCATGGGACGGTGTAAAAATGTTCAGAATGAAAAGTATAAAATTTCATTTTAAAGAATACACGACTACTTGGCACTTATACCACAAATACATTTTTCGTATAATTTTCTATGACAGAAAAATCTCTATTGAATACATTTCCTCTTTGCTTTCCCTAAACTAGGTTGTATATATTCAAGCTATATTGTCCACACATATTGTCAAGGTATATTAAGTTTGAGGGAAAATATACTATACGCATGGGAATAGACGTTTAATATTTTGATGCCAATTATGCAGTGACCTATTGTTGCGATAATTTGGCAATTCTTCTTCGTCGATGTGCACTTTGGGATTTAGCTATGAGTATTAGTAGTTCAGTACGACAACATTAATTCGATAAATATACGTTGCAATGACGGAATGAGTAATTTAATGAGTTAATCACAACCGTTTAATTTGCAGTACAACATAAAGTGACTAACTCCATTCCGGACTTGAATTCTACCATTCTTCCCCTTTAAGGCATTCCTTCCCAGCACGTACTTCACCTTCTTGTGTGAAGATAATATGATAAATTTGATTTGTTGGGAAAATTGTTGACAAACTTTGCAGTGTTATGCTTAATGAAATACTGTTCCGAATTTCGCAAGTTGTTTCACACAAAAGGGCAGACGCAGAGAGAGACAGAGGGAGAAAGGGGAGATAGAAAGAGAGAGTGACAAAACAAACACGAGAGGCAGTTTAAGAACAATTAATGAGGTCACGAAAGGAAAGTAAAAACACCGCTTTAAATGTCTTTGAAACAACCCATATGAAACCTAACAAAGTTGAAAATTAAAAGTATTTAAAAAATAAGTATGGATTAAGTGAAATAATTAGTCGAATGCTTTTACAGCGGTAGAAACAAGGGTATAAGGTATGTGTAGATGCAATATTATTTACATTTAATTTTATTTTAAATTAAAAATTAACAACAGTGGCCAGGCGTTGACGTTTTGCTTGGCCATCTCTATGTTTGTTCAGTGCCCGTCTTTTTGAAGCGTTGGGGGCGGGCTGTAGTAACGTAGTGTTTTGTTTTTAAACGCTCAAAATCACGTACTTTTTCCCGATATTTTTTCATATTTTATCAATAAATCTCCTGGTCTCTCTCACGGCAATATTAGAATTGAAATTGTTTTAGAAATCTTTAGTTTGATGGCTAAACTTATATTCATCCAATCCAATGAATTAAAAATGAAAAAAATAATTTTAAAATTCTTTTGGTATTCAGTTTTAATTCATTAAATTACTATTGCTTGTTCTGGCAGAAAACGCTCCCCTTCCACACAAAAAGTTCAAAATGGGTCTACAGTTGACTAAGCAGTCATTGCCATATAAGCATTCTACATATGGGAAGAATGTTCTCTCCTGGGTCGTGACGAGCGCTGTATCTAAAAGCAATACTTTCACCGCCCACGAGTCAAGAGCTGGCCGCTCCTGTGTAAAAAAACACGTTCAGTGTCATACGATCGTACGTTGCAGACCCGACATCATTGGCTGCAGCCTAGGTTACACTCTCATTATTTTGTGGTACACTCATCAGCTAATGAGTGTTAGGAACCCTATCCGACGCATCAGTCCTTCGCGACGGCTATACCAGACTTCGTGTTGGAGTGACAAACTTTTGAATGACTTTTGTATAAATTCTTTTTCCCCTATTGATTCAAACAGTTCTTTTTCAATTGATAACTGGGCAAGCTCCACATCCGCTCTTCTCCTTGGGTTATCTTTTATATTTATGTTGTTTTTCGAACAGGAAACCTGGTTACTACAGATTCTGTGGAGATCATACCATGCGTTTCAATTTAGTGAAACAAATTTTTTTTAATACTTCATCAAGTTTTTCTTTCTGAAAACGTACCATTTTCATGGGAACTTGTCACAAAATGTTACAATTATATTTCACATATTCAGTATATTTTGTTAGTTTCAAGTGATTCAAAAATATTTGTATGCAAGTTAGCAAGCAAATTCTCAGAAAAATTATTTATTTCTGGATAAAAGGCTCTCTCTAGTATATCAAATAGTTTTGTTTCAGATAAGTTACGATGGCTTCAAGGATCTTCACAGTACATAGCAGCTAATAATATGAAAAAATAGTTAAAACAGTAAAACACTGAAGAATTAAATCGCGCACAAAAAACAATGCACTGTTTCACCCACAAATTCAAACGATGTAAGGCGCGTTTCACCACCTACGTACGGAAATACACAAAGTTCTAGCGGAAGCTTTTTACTGCATTTGGGAACAAAATTTATCCCCTTTCCCGATATCAGGACCGTACAACAACTGACAAAAAGGGACCACTCCCTGCTGTACAATGATTTTCTCTTTACTACGTAAGTACGTAGTGTGGCAAGAAATTAATTATCAATGATTCATAGAAAGCTGGATTAAAAAGTGGACAATAAAACTATATCACAGAAAATGAACAGTTAATATATTTACGGAAAGGTACCCAGGCTCCCCACTCCCGCTCATCCTAGTCAGTGTCGAAATCACTTGAACTCCTAAACATGCTACAGTTAAATGTTAGGACTTAATCTGGATACTCATTGAACATGCAAGGCAACGTCTGTGTAAAACTCATAGAATCAGGTCAAAAATAACGCTAAATTTTACTCACGATAAACAGCTATTCTTCATTTCTACCACCCACATCCCTCTGGAATTAAAAACCATCACAAAACCTCTCAGTATATCCTTGCCCGTTTTGGTATAATGGCTCTCCCTCTCATATTCGCACACTCCAAATATTCCGAAATGAAATTCTCAGAAGAATTACGAAAGCATATTGGTTTTTAAGAAACAACTCTCCCCTCCAATTACCTTCATCCAAAACCACATCTACCTTCTAACTCAATATTTATATTTTAACACCAAACGATGATCACGTCTCTCTCATTCAAACAACATTTAAGCAATTATTTGGACTAATTCTTAGATGCATGCGACTACCATTATGGTAGCTTCATTAATTTCATGTGTAAATATATTTGATAATTTGTTTTTCATTTATGTGTATTATTCCGACATGGTACTAGAGCCATTTCAATTAGCATTCATGAGATGAAGTTAAATCCATTGCTTTTTGTACTAGAACCCTCATAATGTTTCTAAATATCGGATAATTTTTACGCGCCCACACAACAAAACCGAGAAAAACGTGACCTAGAATCTTATGATATAAACGACTCCATTAACATCCCATCCGCCGTTGCGAAATAAAAAGTATCGTAGGGTATGCACTGTTCTGCACAGCCTCGCTCACCTAGAAAGCTTTTCCAGAAATGAAACTATAAATAGGGGAAGAGCACAGTAATGAATCGAGGGGCGAGTGAACTCGCCTTTTGAGGAAACAGCAACGCAGCTCTTTCCTACAGGGCGCCAGTAGTTTATCCCAAACTCGCACCCCCTATCCCCAGCCCTCATTACTTCTTCCATCAGTACTCGAGAAGGCTCGTCAGAAACATGAATCCTACTTATATTTCCAGATATTAATTTCAATGTGGATTTTTTCTTCCTCCTATCATTAGGTTAATTTCGTTCTTGATGTGGTGATTCTAGCTCATATGATTTTGTAATAATAATAATTTACGGAATTGAGTTATTTGCATTGTAACAAAGAGGAAACTAAATTAATGGTGCTACAATAACACATACGTACGTTCTTGAATGAATTGTAACAATTAGGTAATACAATAATATTATACTTCTATCCTACTACTTTCACCCTTTTCTTGAAAACAGCTTCATGAAATGAATCTCGAGGGACTAGAAAATCATATTTGTAATATTTTTAAAAATTAAAAAGTTTTAAAACAATAGCAACTTCTGCATCAGTGTGTGTCCTATATTTTTTTAAAGTTCAAAGACAAAAAGATGCCAGTAAGGGTTGCCAGCAAGCGGAAACTTTCAGATCTTCATTGATGCGTTTCACAAACTACAGTGAGCAAGGAAAGTCTCTTCTCAGTGGCACCAGTGGCTGGTGAGAGTGCTAGCGGCAGAAATTGTTGGTAGCACGAGCTGCAGCTTGTAGCAAATGAAAAGGCAAATTGCGTACTTATCTCTATCATAACAAACGTTGAAAGTGTTTTCCCCACTTGTTTCCCAGTGATCTGCGCACTTAAATGTAAATGTAATTTCTAATAGGAGTCTCTGATTCCGCTCACTGCGGAGAGACTTTCTGGCGCACTGTAGCTTTCTAGACTTTGCGGGCACTTCATCCACAGCAAACAGGCTCGAGGATTAAAAGAAAGGGTTCTTCAAAGTACTCTGGAGTGACGGTATTTCACTGGATACCTGACGGATTACAGTATGTTGGAGAAGTCAGTTGAAGTATGTTGGACAAGTTCAAATTTAGAAATATAATTCCCATTTTCTTTACTAAAGCAAATAAATATCCACTATTAACAAATTAATCAGATACATAAGTAACCAATAAATATTAAATAAGTATATGGTTTAAATAGAGGAGAGAATGAGATGTCTATCTACACTGTCATAAATTTCTGCATCACTTTTAATGTAAAAGTACATTAATCTCCTTTTTATGTACAAGGTACATTAAATTCATGTACAGTCGTAAATTGAATCTACGTAAAATTTAATGTAATTTCTGACAGTGTATAACATCATCGAGACAATGCATTTAGCAGGAGCACGATCGCGAGAAAGACTAATGAATGATGTAAATAATTGAAAGGTCATATTTGGCATCCCTCCCTGTGGAGCTTTCTCGTGTACTCCAACAATAGCAAGAAGCAATTAGGAGGTAATGAGGTAATAAGCAGTGATTTGTGACTTGTTCTTCATATTTCATTTGAACTTTTACCCGGAAGTGCTCGCAATAGATCTGTGAGATCCAAGTCATGGCTATTTTATGTTCGTGAATTATTGCGATGCAGTAGTCATCTGACATTGCATGTATTCCTTCACTGTACTTTTCTGAAAATGCCTGACCTATTTATATCCTTCGCTGAATCCTTTCCAGTGAGCGTGTTGGACCATGATCGCTGCACTGCGCGAAAACTGACAGATACGTTGCGTGCACTGGTACCAGTGCAATGTGAGCTTCTGGCGTAAGTGGTACGAGTCATGACATTTTTTTCAGCCGTGTCTATGACAAGTGCCTATTCAGAAAATGTAATCATTTGTCTTATCTAGGTTTGACTGTCACAATATCTTCCCAAAGAAAATGAAGGTATGCAGGAGACGTCTGTAGAGATGTGAAAAAATACAAACCTTGCAAAATGGGAAAAAGGCAAAAACGTTCTAAATATTTTTGTGGAAAGTATATAAAATATGTTTCTTTAGAAATGCCAAAATTATTTGTATAAATTGTATTTAATATTATTTAATAAGATAAATACAATGGTTTTTGCGAGAACTTAGTCAATTTTTTCCTTTCTTACCATAAGTTTTCAGACAAGGTTTTGCAGTGTAGGATTCATTAACAACTGTACTATGGGACAAATACAAATTAAATAAAATACTGAAAGCTTTGAAAGTGGATTGATGATAGCTATTTCTTTAAAAGTAGCTTTACTGCGGCGGCGATGGTGTAACGGTCAGCGTATCGCACTGTTATACCCAAGTTATCGGGAGCAAACCCAATGGATGCCGTGGATTTTTAAGGACGAAAAAATCCTTCGTACACCTACCTTCGAAGCGGAAGTAAAACTGACTGTCCCATGTTAGTAGATTAACTGCATGTAAAAGATCTTCAAGTCTAAATGAAGCCTCTGAGCTAAATTCAAATTCCCTGTTTCGTCGCCCAAGTAATACCTTCCTTCTCTCAATGGTGAAAGGAGCGTAGAAAAATTTCCGTGATCAGACGGAAGAGCAGGCCCCTTGGCCTGAGTCTCGCCAGGTAAAATAAGGCATCAATTCAATTCAGTACTGTAAATGACGACCCGTAGTCCTACGAGGTAGTTGAATAACAATCTTTCATGTCATGTTTATTTTCAAATCCACTAACTCTTTAATCACCTAGTATGCTATTCTTAGATTTTATTGAAATTGTATTATATTTTTAGAAGTGACCACTGAATATTTTACCTCTCTCTTTTGAGCTATATATTTTCTTCGAAAATATCCTCTCCGTACAAGTTCCGCCAAGTCTTTTTCTCTGAATCCATCGTTTAATTCCATACTCCAGCTTCTCTTTTCCCTTTCATCTCCAGTGCAACGTTTAAAAATTCCCTCTGCCATCTTTCTTTCGTCTCTCCGACCTCCCAAAAAAGCTCTGATCCTTCAAGCAGGACGCCGCATATGAAGCGCTTGCAGACTAGAGGCAATAATTATCCTCTCACCAAACAGCGGCGGAAAAGCTCAAGCGAGAGAGGAAAAGGGGGAGGGGCCAAGGGTCGCAGGGGCGCTGAAGGGGGCCAAAAAAAAGGGGGGAGGGAGAGAGGAGGGGGTCGGTATAGAAGAGGCGGAAAGAAAGGGCGAGAAGGGGTTGGAATAGGGACGGGCACGGGGGACGGGGCGGGGACGGGGAGTGGAAGCGGACATGGCTCAGGGTGGAGATAGAAGCGAAGGATAGGCCGAGATGGTCGGGGCGGAGGGGAGGAGCGGGGAAACACGAGTTGGGCGGTGGGCGGAGCGGGTGGATGGGGTGGGACCAACGGGGCGGGAGTCGGCGGGCCGGGTGGGAGGAAGCTGTGCGAAGAAGGCAGTGGCGAAGGGGGGCGGGGCGCTGGCCGACCGCGCTGGCCGGCGCGGCCGCGAGCAAAAAAGTGAGCGACGCCCTGAGTGAGACCTCCGTCTGACAGAGCGGCTGTCGGCTTGCTTTATGGCCGCGCCGGGGGCCCGGACAGCGGACAGCGGACGGCGGCCGTGGAGGTGCAGGCGGCAGGAACACGGAGCGGAGGTGGCGCGGAGCGGAGCGGGGGTGGGCGCCGGGCAGCTGGCCTCGCTGGGAGGAGAGGTGGAGACGTGGAGGAGAAGTGGGAGGAGAAGTGGGAGGAGACGGGTGGGAGAAGAAGTGGCTCTGGAGCGTCGTCGTGGTGGAGGAAGGTACGACCGGGATGGAGCAAATGCCAGAATAAGGTTTGAATAAGTAAGTCAAATGTAACCAGAGAATGTGAATGCCAGTGAAGTGACAGGCACTTCCCGACTGACCCCCAAAATGTTAGTTGATATTACAGATAGCGATAACAATGTGAACGTTTTGAACGTCTGAGAAGGATCACATTGGCTTAACATGCTGGTAACTGTTACAGATAAAAAGTTAACTTGCCGTAACATGCCATATAATTAAAATTCCAGAAAATTGGGCATTGCTGGCGTGACAAAGTTAATAGTAACCCACAGGCACGAGAGACGAAGTCATTGAATGAAAAAATAAATATGTCTAAAACGATTCAAACACAGGAAATAACGGAGATACTACTACTGGTCGGAATGAAGGGTAGCGTGGTCGAGAAGAATAACCGGGAGCGGTAGCTTAGTGCATCAACTGATGTCGCTGCAGCGCCTCTGACAGGGAGGTCCTAGGTTCGAGTCCTGATGGCGACAGGATTTTCGACACTAGCTCTTCAGCTAGATCGAATTCAGTCGGTCTGGAAGAGGATTCTAGCGGCCGGCTGCTCTGATCGGTAGTTTTCCGTGGTTTCTCCAATCAACACCAAGCGAATGCCGGAGCAGTACCCTAACAAACGGGCCACGCGCGATCTGTCCCTCCACTTCCTTGTCCTATCCTCTCCCCTTACACACACACACACACACACACACACACTTACACGAACATGAACTACACTACCACATATTCCGGGAGGCTGGTCGGAAGTTTCGAGCTTGTCTCGGCTGGGGCGGTGTCCCGCTGGTGGGAGAGTCCTGGTTGAGGGGAAACCCCATTAGCCGACGGTAGGTAGGCGCCGGATCCCGCCATCCAGCGGGGAAAGATAACCGCGCATATCCCGAGAAAAAATGCACTACACTAACGGGACTAATGACCAAAGCAGTTGACGTGCCCAGAAACACGAAAAAATCAAATCAAATCGAGAAGAATACAAAGCTGAGGAATGTTGTGACTGAGTTAGTTCGTGTTTCCTGGCCCGAACTAAACGACAGATTTCGGACTTTGCTCTAGAGTACCCTTAGGGCCGGGATGCATTCTAAGCTTCCCACTGGTCCCCAACATGTGTCGTGGGTAATGTGATGGAGGCTACGAGGTCGTTGGGAAATGAGATGGTGAGTCCAGATGAACAGTTCTGGGAGGGGTTTGGCAGGAGTAATATGGGGAGGTGAGATGAGGCATGACAGTGGTAAAGGGTGGCAAGTGGAGGCGAAACATTGTGGTCAAACAAAGAAGCTCTGAAGCGCTTAAAGAATTAGTGTGGGCAAAGGGTATCACGGCCATCGACAGCCGCAGGGGCGGAGAGAGTGGAGTGAGAGAGAGGCTTGGGAGAAAGAGGGGGAAGCAGCGGTGCTTGGGGGGCCAAGGGGCGGCGAACACTGGGGTAAGGTAAGCAACAGCAAGAAGTGAAGTAAGCAGCAGCAGCGGTGAGAACACGGGTAAAGTAAGTAACAGTGAGGAGTAGAGTAAAGTGAGCAGCAGAGGCCACGACTGGGGGTAGGGTAAGTTAAGCAACTGCGAGTAATAGAGCAAAGTGAGCAGCACCATCCATCAAGCACCACATTGCTCATCTCTCGAACAACTTCTATTCAAATTTATCCTCCATAAATGAAATAGCCCACTACAACGTAGCCACATACAACGATTTCCCGACCGGAATCCGTAATAGACATTTGTTACATGCCTTCTTGCAAAACTTTTCCGATGAAAATTGAGCGTAGGTGCTCATTGAGCATCCTACACTTGAGTAGTATATAGATTAGATTAAGTTTTAGATTAAATTAGCTCTAAGCCAGTCGAAAAACATGTGAAAGAGTAATTATATTGAACCATGTAACAATCAATTGAAATATATATATATATATATATATATATATATATATATATATAGAGAGAGAGAGAGAGAGAGAGAGAGAGAGAGAGAGAGAGAGAGAGAGAGAGAGATAGTGTGTGTGTGTGTAGTGAGCAGCAGCAGAGCAACATAACCCGCAGCGGCGATGAGTGGGCAAATGTACGCCGCAGTGAGGAGTAGGGAGAAGTGAGCAGTAGTGGCAAAGACTACGGTAAGGCGAGCAGCTGTGCCGAGGCCTGCAGCCTGCGTGGCAGCGCCTGGCGGCAGTGGTGGGGGGTGCAGAGCGACGCAACGGCCGCGCGGAGCCCTGAGGTGGGGAGCGGCGTCGGTACTTCGGCCTGCGGAGTGGGATGGGAGACTTGTAGTTTTATAGAGACCGGGGGCAAGGGAGGAGGTGGCGGAGCGGGGGCCTTCGGTCGCGAAGGCCGCACGGGGCTTTAATAAAAGCTCATGCATGGTGCAGCACCACGAGGCCAGCACGACCAGCCCGGGCGCGCTGGGAGCACGGAGTCAGGGTACAGGTAGGGACAAATGGCAGAGAGGAATCGTCGTGGGGACGGCAGCGTGGAGATGTTGGCGTTGCTAAATGTACTCTCGCCGATGGACTATAAAACATGCGTATTATAATATTAATATCCTACTGCACTAATTATATTTTGGGATGTTTTATATAATAGAGGAGGATTTGAATTCTATTGAAATGCTTAATCCGGATCTATGATAGAAAAAACAACAACAATGGAGTTTCATATTTACATTATCATTCATCAAGTCGGAATACTGAATAGGTGACAGTATTATCAATCCATTCAAATCATAGTTATATAATACTCTTTTTTGAAATGTGAATATAGATCACTGAAAAATCATGATGCTGCGCTAATAACCCAAAAGAAAGCTTTTATGACCTTTTTTTTCCGGTTGACAAATTTTTGTAACTGATGAAATTATTAATAATATCTATTAATTTTATAACCATGACTAATGTACATTCGTATTAAAGTAATTTTCTTTAATAATATCCTTTACTCCATACAATTTTATTCGTAAAAGATTGTTTAGATTATATTAATTTACTGTCTCATCTGCTTTCACTTTTACGATTAAGGTGGATGGGCGATGAAACGTGATGCACGATGTTTACTTTCTCCTGTACGTACGTATATACAGAGTATATACATACCACAAAAAAGTTATGTGATGCTGCAGAAAATCGATTTCGAGATTTCAACGGAAATACACGTCTTGGGGTCCCCTGATACTGAAAAAGTGGATTATTTTGAAAATGTCTGTTCGTCTGTCCGTTCGTCATCCGTTCTGCTGTCTGTGAACATCACTAGCGCCTGAATCATACTTTTTTCGAGAACGGATATTCCCCGGTCGATTTTTATCGACTCGAGTCGCTGCGATTTGGAAAAACTTTCTTCAAAATTTTGGGGTTCTTTACATGAAGCCCCCGGACATTTTCAAAATTTTCTCAAAAACGGCTCCAATTTTTTCTTTCAATTCCTTGAAAGAATAGAGTAAAATACGCTTATAAAGGTGACAAAGGTCCAGTTTTCTCGGTTAATTCTAAATGTTCGAAAATTGCAAAAGTTTGAATTTTTTGCGGTGTCCTCCTACAACTACAAAAATGAAGAAAGCGATTTTTTTACATGACATTCTTTGATGTTAAGTAATTCTTTCATTAAGATCATGTACACTTTTTTACAACTTTATTTGTTTTCACACCATATTGCGTGCAATATTTGCAATTTTAAAAAATTTAAAAAAACAAGACCTCAAAAAACGGCTCTATTTTTTTCTTTACACATTTGGAAAGCATAGTGCTGAATGTACTCTATAAGATGGCATAAAAGCCATAATTCTTAATTCTTTTGTGTTTTAAAAAATTAAAAAATGTAATTTTTGACTTGTCACTTATGTCATTATTATTTACATTAGCGACAATTTATTCACATTATTATATTTATGAGTAGATGTGCTTTAAATAGTCGAATAATGTTTTTTGAAATCTCTACAATTTTCTGTTAAAATTAGCCCAAATTTCCTTATTTTCAGAAACGCTCAAACGCCATTTTCTCAAAAACAGATCCAAATTTTGTCTTGAAACTTTTCCAACGAGTAGTGCTAATTTCTCAGTTAAAAATGACATAAACTTCATTTTGCTGTATTCAGTTTTTTTTAAATACGCAAATGTATTTTTTTAAATCTCTTATGTCGTTAATATGCAAATTTTCAGCAATTTGTATACATTATTGCATTCGTGAATGTAAGGCTTAAAATGACTTCAAATGAAGTTTTTCGTAAACTCAATAGATTTCTGTGAAAAAAAGTTTTAAATTTTGAATTTACACTAATGCTCACACGCCATTTTCATAAAAACTAAATTCTCTGAATTTTCAATGAATTCTTTCTCAATTTTTCAATGAAAATTGCTATTTAGGACGAGGTTTTACGATTATTTTGAAAGTAGGATGTATATTTTGAAAGTAACATTTCGATTCTACTATTATGAAACAGAAAATATAAGAAAATTTAAAAAAATATAATTTGGGCGGCGATAGATAGCAGCTGGCAAGAGGATGGTGCATGACCGTAAAACGAGTCCACGCCAAGGAAATTTGAAAACTTTACTACGAGTAAGTCTGTGCCGTTCTGTAGCATCATTAGCAACAAAATGTTATAGAACTGTATATGAATACTTGCTAGCGTACAGTAAGCAGCTGAAAGTATACAGACGTGTAGGAATTAATGTTACAAGCTTCTGGAACAAGTTAAATAATAAAAAATGATTACCTTTTGCCACTGAAGAATTCAAATGGAAACATGAGCAGCCAACAGTTTGAATAAAGTTGCATAAATGACTATCAAAATTCATACGGCTAATGTTGGCAATAACGAAAAATGCGGAATTTGGAACTAGTTTACACAGAAAACTTGGTGAGTTTTGGGTACATTTTATATGACATTATTTAAAGCACATGTACACTTAAATACAATAATGTGAACAATTCACCACTAATGTAAATATTAACGACCGAATTAAATTTCCGTTAAAATCTCGAAATCGATATTTCACTTCATTGCGTAACTTTTTCTACACTACGTAAATTATTTCGTGTATACGCACGTATACGAGAAAGTAGAAATTGCAAAACTCCAAAGTTCAAATTTTTAGGAGTGTAATTTTCATCTGACACGCTACCTTTTACAGATATTTTAAATAAAGTAACTACAGAGTAAATGCACAGAAAAAATTATGGTTGTGACTCAATTCCTTCTTTAAAAAATTACTCTGAAAATCGTCATTTCTTCTTTCTCAATTTATAGTTTTGATTAGAAATGTTACCGAAATAAAATAAATATATTAGATGGATTAATAGCACTTTGACTTGAAGGACACAATTTATTGAATCCAATGCAATTTAGTTTCAAAACTTACAACGATATTGTAGCAGATGCTGCCCGTGTGAGGTGCCGTGCTGCGAGTGCGACTACATACGGGGATCAGAACGGGTTTCAGGGAATTGTTTGTCTTTAGGGGAATGATAAACAGTATGCAATGTGAATGAATATAAATTTAATTGCATATTATAAATACAGTTGATTTTGTTTACCGGAGGACCATAGAAAGTTTACAAAGTTTGCAAAGTTTACCGCTGCTCTTCTTTCTTGTAGTGCGCGGGTTTAGCTTACTTACAACTTTGAAAGGAAGGCACCAACCCAAATCACTCGGCTGAGTGTGTCGCTGTCCGGGCTGTGGTTGGCTCCAGGCAATTCGGTGGTGCGAACTGGCATGGGCGCGGACTCAGCCGACCGGAGCTGGTGGTGGAGATTGCCGTGAATTCGGCCAGGTGGCGGCTGCGGCCCGCGAATGGCACGAATTTGAGGCAGGCTAGATGTGGCCGTACTAATCGCCTTGACAGGCGAAGCAGGAACAGCCGACTCTGTTGAGTCTTGTCGGTCAGTTAGTTTGACCAGTTCGGAGCATTGTAGTTGAGTAGTTCTCGGTACTGTTTGGTATATGATTCTGTCTGTGATTCTGTCATGATTCTGTCATGATTCTGTTATGTTCTGCCCATGATTCTCAATTCTCAATTCTGTTCTTTGGGAGCGAAGTTTCAGTATTTATTGTGTCGCGGGTGTGATTAGGCCGTGGAGGGGAGGGTCACGTGGCTATAACTTGGCCTATGGTAAGGTGGGAAAGTTGGAAGTGCCCGCGATCGGTTCCCGATTCGTGATGCGCCTTCGGGCCCGGGGAGAGGAGTGTCACGTGACACTGACGGCGATCGGAAGCGAAGGCGGTGGCACGTGAAGTGCCCGCGACGGCAGTCCGTTTGCATTCGAGTTTCAGCGAAAGTGAGGCATCTGGCTTGCAGATGGCCAAGGAGCGGGGCGGCACGCTGGCAGTGCATTGACGGGCGAGGGAGGCCCGAAGCGATTCCCAGAAATATTTGTATACATTGCTTGTCAGGTAGCGAGCGATGGGGTGAGTGAAGGGCGCCGCGCGCCGGGGTGGCCCAGCCCCAGCCTAATGAGGGCTTAGTCCCCAGCTGTGGCGGCGGTCAGCGTTCTCGACGGGGTGGGCCCGTGAGAACGGCGGTTTGCGCGGAAGACAATGTAAATGATTTTATTGCCGCCGCGTGCTGGAATGCACAGAGAGCGACTTGCGAGAGGTTGGTGAAAGTACGCTCTTAATAGTGGGTGGCCGCGCGGGAAGAGCTTAGGGGCTGCGCCTTGGTGGCAAGATCGAAAATTTGATCGCGAGATTGAACAGATATAACGCTGACTAATTTACAAAACCGTAAATTTCTACTAAGTCCAAAAATGGTGAGCGACTGAAAACAAGAATGGCTGCCGTTTGAGATCCACATACAATATTTTCTAACGGATTTCAACAACCAAAACATAAGAAAACTTAGATTCAAACTTTGGATTTTTCGGAGATGGTCGATCGATCAGTGCTGGACCACTAAAACTGGATTGACCCGCGATGCTAAAAACAATTTTTAATGTGATACAACTGGCTTATTTGGTAATCCAATCAACTGAAATGATTATTTGGTCGAAGTTTCTAACACAACAAGCTGCTAAATTAACAAGTTTATGAACTGAGTTTAAGCTTGTAAGGGAGTTTTTGTTTAGGAAAAATAATTAGGAAATTTGCAATGAAACGAGAAAATAATGATCAAAACATTTCTTTATTTTTGTCACAATCTCTGTCCAAATATTTTCATTTTCCCTTTTGAAACTGCTGAGAATGATTTTTGACAACTTCCATAACCTCCGAAATATAATTACCTGCAAATTTAAACCAACTCTGGTACCACTGGAACAGAAAAACAAATAATACTAGTGATAAAGTTTTCAGATATAACAGATTATAAAGATTAGATTATTACACCCATAAGAAAAAATTTATTTTTCCATCGTCTACATTAAACCCTTTCAGCGCTAATGCCGGATGTATCCGGCGCAAGACTTTTGTGCCACCTGTGCTAATGCCGGATATATCCGGCGTGGGTCGGTCGTGCCATAAGCGCTAATACCGGATATTTTTGGCGCGCGATGTTTCGTCTGCTTTCTGATTTTATTCCTAGGGGGCAGTACAAGCTATTGGCTTGGCACGATATCTACAGCTTCCTAAAAGTACTAAGTAGCTGTAGTATTTTTCTGACCAATAGAGGGAGCATAAGGGGTGTTTAAGCCGAAATTATCTGCCCGTCGTGCGCGGCGGAGGCGGGCGGCGAGCCGGCGTTGACTGATAAACGAGTCGCTCGGCACTTGGACCGCGCGCAGGTCAAAACATGCGAAATTATGTGGCTCCAGCACCCACCAAGAAGTGTGCTGGGGCAATAAAAATCTCTGTGCAAAATCTACCCATCCTGGTTTTTGTGCCTCACTTTGTATTGAGGCAGTAGGTCGGAAGATACACCGACTCGCCTGACACAGCGACATTTTCCGATTATCGTCCTATCAGAAACGCAAAAAGAAGAGCTCAGCGAAAATGCGTCGTTTGTTCGAAGAACTAGCTACGTCGTGAATCCAGCTACATGTGTGCGCAATGTGACGTAGGATTGTGTGTGCATCCATGTTTCATGATTTACCATACCAAAAAACATATTAAATCACTTACTGCCTTAAAAAATTTAAAAAAACAAATATTTTTTTTAGTTAAAAATTTATAAATACATTTGAAAAAATATTTCTAACTACCCCAGAGCCGGTCCAAGCCCGGATCAAAAAGGACGGGAAGTTCCTTCCATCGCAGTTTTCTCCCCGTCTCTCCCCGGGGGACTCGCTGACATGGGACGCGCCGCTGGCACAATAATGTAGTTCTTGAAGGGTTAAAGACCACAAACATAGAATTTAAATATTTTTACTTTCTCTAAATACAGGGAATTCAAAATTAATGTTTCTAGGTGCTATTGGAAGTTCTCATTAGGGTATTGTTATTCCGCTTGAATTATAAAAAATATCGTTCAAATCAATGTTCCAATTAATGGAGTGCGCGTCAGTAATCTATTCCCTCTGAACTTTTCCAGTAACTTTATTTTTTCGCCCTACATTCGTAAGAAAGGAGTACTGTAACCGTGCCCCAGAAAAATACGATTTTTTTTAAAGAGAATCTGTTATTGCCAAGCCCTGGTAACAGATAAGTGATAATTTCCTTACCAGATGTAGTAAATTACTTTCTCTAATCATTATGTAGTGAGAAACCACGTTTCGTAGATCCCTGATACCGAGAAATCGATTGTCGACAAAACGTGCCTGTCCGTCTGTCTGTAGTCAACGCTAGCACCAAAACCAGTTCAGCCGATTTTCTCCAACATTGTTATTCCGCGATCGACTTTAATAAACTCAATGTTCTCTGAGTTTGAAACGGATATTTTGATTTTGGGGGTCCTTTAATGAAGCCTCGAAATCGGTTTCAAATTTTTCTAAAAAAATTACTACAAAACGCTTGATAAAACTTTGTCCGCGGGTAACGTAAAGGTCACTAAAAGTATTAGAATAAATTACTAACTAAATGATAGGACAAAATATAAATAAGAATATTCAATGTACTTACATCGGCAAATGCCGCCGTACATGCATCAACTTCGTACTGTAAGAAGTTATTTGCGAAGAAAATCGCACAAATTAAGATAAATGACGCAAGCTTCATCATGTGGAGATAGATAAATACAGGATGATGCTTTCTCAGAGATCCAGTTGCTCGCCTTCTGTAGAACTTCTCTTATGCAAGTGCTCATAAAACCGCTCCTTTATATACTCTATAGTCATAAACTTAAGTTTATTTTACCTTGACTTCTGTACTTTTAATGATCCGAAATAAAAATCACTGGTAAGTAAAAAGGTTACTTGTCAGAGGTCAGGGATTTCAATTGATTGGAAATGATTCTTTTATAAAGTCTCTCTTTAATGTTATGCTACTTCATCTTCTTTTTACAATTTCTGATAAGACGACCGTTCTTTTAAATTTCATACAATACACTTTTTCTTTTAATAATTCCATTTCTTTGGTGATTTAAACGAAATGAAGGATACATAAACTTCGAAAGATATCAGTAATTAATAATTTCAATCAGGAGAAAACAATTAATCTGTGTCAGCTATTGTTTTCCGATAATTGAGTCTTGCACAACGAACATTCACTATAAATAGACTTACAATTTTATATTTTAAAATGACAAAAGAGTACGGCACAAAAGGTTACAAAGAAAAAGTCTTGAATCTTCCTGAAAAAGGTCGCTTAATACTAATAAAAATATTGCAGGTTATTTATTTCGTACCTGTCGTAAACATTTTGACAATTTTTTCGATTTATTTACATTACACTAAACTAATGATGCTACAAAATCACATGTTCCTAGAACTAATTTTAATAGTTACGTAACCCCATGCACACACACACACACACATTAGTATGTTATACATGTTACATAGTTACACATATGTTACACATCTTATGCGAAAGAAATATTTTTTTTTAGTTTTGACACAATAAGAACCAAAGTCACAAAACACCATAAGTATATTACTGCTGTGAATGAAATTATCTTTCAGGAATGCATCGAACATATTTAAGACAGAACACATAGAAGTTCATACATTACAGCATATTTGAGAAAGTAAGCAAACCTGCAAAACAACATAACACACAAGCATGCGAGAGAGAGTAGTTTGTTAATTTAATTAATTCCTTCAGTTTAGATATTACAATACATGTACCTACACGGATCACTTTGAAATAAAAGAAGGCAATCGATCAAATAATAAACAATATCACTACTCTATACGAAATTGCCACAAAAGATTCAGGATAAGTGACCAAGATATTTATTTATTTATTTATTTATTTATTTATTTATTTATTTATTTATTTATTTATTTATTTATTTATTTATTTATTTATTTATTTATTTATTTATTTATTTATTTATTTATTTATTTATTTATTTATTTATTTATTTATTTATTTATTTATTTATTTATTTATTTATTTATTTATTTATTTTTTATTTATTTATTTAAGATGCACAAATTTTTACCACTGTAAGAAATGCGAACACTGACACAACACGTACGAGTAGATTGTTTACTAAAAGTAACATGAAATTATTCATTGATTTGTTGCTGCAGGATTCATGGGACCCGGTTACAATACTGTTGATACAAACGATAAATATAATTCTTTTTTCTTTTTCAACGCTTTCATCTCATTTTAATACTTTCTTTCCTCTTCCAAAAAGAAAATTAAATATTTCACGGAAAAGCAATTCTTGGGTAACACAAGGGATTAGAACATCATATCAATCGATTTTTTTTTTCATTTCTAAGCTTCATAACGTATTACAAGATTTTCTCCTCTACTTTAAAAAATACAAATCATTGTTGAAAAAAGTCATCAGGCAGACTAAAATCATGCAACATAATCAGGATATTTTGAACTCAAATAATAAAAGAAAAGCGATGTGGAGTATAGAAAAACTAGTGGTGCAACTGAATGGCACAAATTTCCTCATATTAGTTTTCTATTTTCTTTATTCTGGGCTAGATATTCGTACTTGTCACGTACTCTTGCCAACTGCCATCTACCGTCGCCCAAAGTACTTTGTTTAAAATTTCGTCAATTTTTCGGTTTCCTAATAATAGAATCGAAATATTACTTTCAGAACATTAAAGAGTAAAACGTCGTCATAAATAACAATTTCCACTGAAAAAATTGTAGCCTTATTTAAGAAAATGGCGTCTAAGCGTTACTGTAAATGCGAAATTTGAAGCTCTTTTTCAAATTTTTTGTTTTCGGAAAACTTCCTTTAAAGTCATTTAAAGCACTTTAACTCACAAATGCAATAGTGTTTACAAATCGCTGGAAATGTGCATATTAAGGGCGTGAAAGATATTTAAAAAATGCATTTGTGTAATTTTAGAAAAAAAAACAAAAGAATGCTTCAAAATTAAGTTTATGTCTTTTAACAATGTAATTAGCACTACCCATTGGAAAAGTTCGAAGAAAAAATTGGAGTTATTTTTTAGTACATCATGTTTGCGCGTTTATGAAACTGAAAATTTTCGAGCTAATTTTAACAAAAATCGTTGAATTTTAGAGAAACTTTATACGACATTATTTAAATCACATGTACTCATAAATACAATAATGTGAACAAATTTCCACTAATGGAAATATTAACGACGTGAGAGACAAGTTAATAAATTGAATTTTTATAATTTTTGAAAAAACTAAAGAATATAGCAAAATGTAGTTTGTGTCGTTTTATAGAATACATTTAGCACTATAGCTTTAAAGAAAAAAATGGAGCCGTTTATTAGATAGTCTTGATTTTGTATTTTTTTAAAATTAAAAGTATTGCACGCACTATTGCACAAAAACTACCAAAATTTTCAAAAACTGACTTGACCTCAAGAAGGAACAATTAAGGACAACATTTTCCATTTGAAGAAAAAACCTCTTATCTTCAATTTTATAGTTGTCAGAAAACGTCGAAAAAAATCAATTTTGCGATTTTGGAAAATTCCGAGATAACTGTGAAAATCAGATCTATGCCACCTTTTTAAGTGTATTTTACTCTCTTCTTACAAGAAATTTAATGAAAAAAGTGGAGCTGTTTTTGAGAAAATTGTGAAAATGACCAGAGGCTTCATGTAAAGTCCCCCAAATTTTCAAGAATGTTTTTCAAAATTTCAAAGCTTCACCGAGAACCAGATCGACAGAGCTTTCTTCAATCTTGAAAAAATCCTCAGTATGGTTTTGGCGGTAGTGGTGTTCAAAGACGGACGGACAAACGAACGGAGAGGCTGACAGATAGAAGGACAAATAAACATTTTTTCGCTATCAGGGGACCCCTCCCTCCGATAAACACGCCCACTGAAAAAAATGTCTCCTATTGATAAAGACGAAGCATTAGCTAATTACTTCGAATGTACTTTCACACTTAACACTCCAGTCCATCCAGAACATATAAAAATTGAAAATTCTGTTTCTGCTCTGAACTATAATATCTCACAAAACATAAAATTCATTTCACCAAAGAAACTTAAGAACATAATAAAAAATCTCCCCTCAAAAAAGGCACCGGGACATGATAATATCAGCAATACAATTTTAAAAACATGTACCCACATTAACAACAGCCTTCACAAATAATATTTACAACTCAATATTAAGAATTGGTCACTATCCAATACTTTGAAAAACTCATAAATTATTCCTGTTCCAAAGCCAAATAAAAATCACAGCATATCAGAAAGTTACAGATAAAACACCGTATTACCGACACTGTAAAAAGTTTTAAAGAATTTAATTCTGAAACAGTTAAGCAACTATTTAAATAAAACAAAAAGCACACCCAAACATCAGTTTGGCTTCATTAACCAAGTTTTCACTTCACATCAGTTTCTTAGGCTAACTGAACATATTCATTCAGCATACGACCATAAAAACACACAATAGCAACTCTCCTGGACATATCATTAGCCTTTGACAGAATTTGGCCCCAAGGCTTACTATTCAAATTGCAAACAAAGGAACACCACTCTACCTGGTAATCATAAACATTTTTTAACAGACAGAACATTTACAGTGACAGAAAAACACAATTCAAACCCCCGTAAAATACAAGCAGGCCTACAACATGGATCTCCACTTTCACCAACTCTGTTTAATATTTTATCGTCAGATATACCGACCACAAACAAGACCCATATAGTACAATTTGCACACGACACGATGATTTACAAATCCAGCCAATCAATTAAAACCATCAGTGAAAAAGTCTAACAACACCTAGACAGAATAGACAACTGGTCAACAATTTGGAAAATTAAATTAAATCCAACAAAATCCACTGCCAAAATATTCTCGCTAAAGCACTACTACACTACTTTCCCCTTTACAATCAACAACAGTACAATACCATGGACTCCTTACTGCCGAACAGTCAAATACCTTGGGCTAAACTTACACACAAAACTGAACTGAAATTGCCATATTACAACCAAAACTCAACAAGCAAAATGCAAAATAGCACAATTAAAACCTGTAATAAACTCCAATAGCTGCCTATCAGTAGACAATGCCATCACATTATACAAAACAATAATTACAGTGACTATAATACGGGGCTACCGCCGGCAGCCCTAGAAAATTACGAGAACAAAAATCTGTCAAGATATATTATATTAAAAATAATTATAGGCCATGTTCTTTTTCGGTGACATTCATTTTTCAAGATTCTGTATAATCTGTTCTGTTGAGATCTGTATTAAATCGTCGGCGTCGTCGGCGCCTCAGTTCTCTTGAAGTGGCGGCAACGCCGAAGAAACCTCTGGGACAGCGGCATCCGCACAGCGTGCGTTCGTTGCATGACTCACTCCCCCCTCCTACTGGCAATAAAGGGCCAGCCAAGGGCTCAGGTTCTTGACACGCACTGGGCAGTTCGGTGGTTCGCAGGCAGTTAGTAGTGAATGGACAGAGTAAATTAAATGTGCGCTTTTGCGCACGACACACACGATTGATAGTGAGTATACAAATACATACTAGACTCTATTAAGCGTGTTTTAGGTATTAAAATGCAACATATTACGAATTTAATAGTGTCAAAGTAAACAATTGTCACATATTTGTTAAGATATTTTGAAAAAAAAAAAAAATGTCACAGCAAACTTCGGGAAGTTTGTGTTTTGGAAGTTTGTCTAAACAGCTTTTTTATTTTTTATTTTTTCTGTTAGTTTTGTTTTTAGTTTGTTAACACAATGATTATCTTGAACGGCGTTTATTAGAAAAGACTTTTTTTGTATACCATCATTATAAACGACCCTTTTCGATACCCCGAATCGTGCATAATCCAGTATTTTATCGCACGCTACATGACGTCATCGCCATTATTAAACGCGACATGACGTCATCACACATTCAGCCAATAGTAGCGAGAGAATCGTGGGAGGTAGAAGAAGACGGAACAGCCGACCACCGTTTTCTCGCACGGATGTCAACAATGCCATCTTGAATTTGATTTCCAGAGGGCGTTGGATGTCAAGCACCCGAGACGTCAGAAGAAAGTTGTTTCGCGAAATTAAGTTTGATTCTCTTGTAAATTTATAATGCTGTTATACAAAAAAATAGCGTATGAAACTCGTTTATAATGTTGCTTTATTGCATTCGTACAAATTTGAAAACTCGCTCCTAACGTCGCTCGTTTTCAAAACGTGTACTCATGCAATAAAGCTTAACATTATAAACTAATTGCATAAACTACTATTAATCGTCGTTCGTATAACAAAAAATTGTAAACATGAATTTTATATACATAATAAAAATAGTACAAACTATACTACCTACATAACCGAAGATTATGTATAGTTATATAGGCAAAGTTCATTTCTAAGGCCAGCGGTAGCTCAGGGCATGGAAACAGTATACGCCACTGCAGAGAAAGTGGTTACGAGTGTGGTAAGAATGGCATTGAGAATGGCGACGTGGACTAAAGAGTGAAAACGCAAATGGAAACGGAAACGAGAAAAAAGGGGAAGAACTAAACTAGTGGTGCTACAGAATGGCACAGACTTGCTCGTAGTAAAGTTTTCTAATATCCTTGCTGAGGACTGGCTTTACGGTTTTGCCCGTCTGTCACCAGCTGCCATCTATCGCCGCCCAAAGTACATTTATTTTGTAATATTTTCTCAACTTTTCAGTTGCCTAGTAGTAGAACCGAAATATTACGTTAAGAATATTAAATAATAGTAAAATCTCGTCCTAAATGGAAATTTTTATTTAAAAATTTAGAGCCGTTTTGAAGAAAATGGCGTTTAACCGTTATTGTAAATTCAAAATTTGAAGCTCATTTCACAGGAATCTATTGAGTTTACGAAAAACTTCATTCCAAGTCATTTAAAGCACTTCCACACACAAATGCAATAATGTATACTATTGACCGAAAATGTACAAGTTAACGGCGTGGGTGATATTTAAAAAAATTACATTTGTGTATTTTGAAAAAAAAGTCTACACCAAAATGAACGTTACGTTATATTAAAGAGTGCCGTTAGAACTATCCGTTGGAAAAGTTTGAAGAAAAGTTGGAGCCATTTTTGAGAAAATGGCGTTTGAGCGTTTCTGAAAATACGGAATTTTGAGCTCATTTAAAAATGTTATTTGAGAAACTTACAAGACTATAATTTAAAGATTACATTTGTCATAAATAAAATAACTAATTGTGAATAAATTGCCATTGAGCGTTTATTCTGAATACAATGTTAACGTAGTCGAATTTATAAGAAAATTAAGAAATATATAAATAAAAAGTGAATAAATGGTATTGTACATGTTATGGTGTCAATACATTACTTTTTAAATTGCATGTATTGCATAAAAGAACAACAACCAAAGAATACAGCAGTGTTGCGTTTAAATCACCTTATAGAGTGCATTCCTCACTATCCCTACCAACAGTTTAAAGAAAAAATGTGGATCTATTTTCGAGAAATTCTTGTTTACATTACTTTTTAAATTGCATGTATTGCATGCGATAATGCATTAAAACGACTAAAATTTTCAAAACAATAAACAAGACCTTAATGAAAGAACTAAATATGGAGAAAAAATTTTACTTGAAGGAAGTATCTCTATCTTCAATTTTGTAGTTGTAGGAAAAGAGCGGAAAAAATCAAACTTTTCCAATTTTCCAATATTTAAATCTGTGTAAATCGGACACAGGCCATCTTTAAAAGTGTATTTTACTTTATTCTTACAAGAAGTTTACAGAAAAAATTTGGAGCCGTTTTTGAGAAACGTTTGAAGGAAAGATCGTGCGTGGTCCGTGACCCTTCTGGTAGGATACGGCGTTCCCCTGGTGTTCATCCGAGGTACCACAGACAACTACCGATCAGAGCATTCGGTCACTAGAATTCTCCTCCAGACAGCAGTTGAATTCGATCTATCAATCTAGCTAGTGTGGAAAATGCCATCGTCGGGACTGGACCCCAATGACCTTGCGGTCAGAAGCACTACAGTGACATCAGTGAATGCTCTGAGCCACATTTGCCGGTTCGTCCAGACCGAAGACGAGGGAGCGTGGCGCCGCGTTGCAAAAGCAGTTGCGCGGGACTAGGGGGCGCCGTGCCGTCGAGCGCGTTCCGTGCGGCACCTGCTGCTCTCCACTCCTCTCCGCTCCTCTCCGCTCCCGCCCCGCCCCCTCCCCACATCGGCCCGCAAGCGACGTTCGGCACCTCGACTTGCGGTCGCCCGTGTTTACCGAGCCGCGCGTAATCCCCGCCTTCGGACAGTGTCTCCGCCCCAGACGCTCATTGTTGCCCAGGGGTTAATTAGGACGAGCCATTACCCACGCGCCGTCCCGCCGCTCGCACTGCCGGTCGCACCGCCTCCGTCCGCCAATGCTACTTCCTGCTCCGGCTCCTGTAGATGAAGATTGACGGCGTAAGGGGTAGATATTGAGATAATAGAAGACGTCGCGCTTCTGTCGAGTTGCGGGCGAACAGATGCACAGCTCATCAGACTGTGTAATTGCTGGTCTATTAATGCTAACTGAGAGCGCAGTTTCATCAACATTAGGCAGCATGATTGAGAATGCGAAGCTGCAAATGTGAACGGCATTTTTATGGCAACAGTAAAAGATGTTTTGGTAGTAATATTATTAAAAGTAATTATTAAAGAATAACGATATTCTCTTATGCTCTCCCATTACGTATAGCAATTTTTATTTTGCGGATCTTGCAAGCATGTTGCGAGCATGTTACATTGAATATTGTTAATTTTATTACTTGTATGTACTGTAAATGTTTTATATTATTCATTGCATCTACTCATTATATAGTACATAACATGTGAAATTATCATTGTAACCCTAAGGACGAAAGGACCGAAACGTCAGTAATGTACATTTCATTTACTCATTTATGTAGTGTATTATTAAACATTAATACCTACGAGTCCAAAATTATATATATATATATATATATATATATATATATATATATATATATATATATATATATATATATAATCTGAGTATTTATCTTATTGTTTATTTACATTCTAATTCTATTTTCTTTTACTTTTTAATAAACAAAAAATTAAATTGTTTGCCTCATAGGAGAAACATTTGATGCTACTGTTTCTCAGATCTTTCTGCAAATGTGGGCTGTGTTCATATCGTACAACACAGTCTGCTGTAGGTGGCAATGCCTCATATAGTATTCCGGGCAATTTGAACGTTTTACCTTCAAAAACAGTGATATTAATCCCAGGGATCAAATTCAGTTTTCAACTCTCTACGAATTATGTCAATTGCTAGAGTAGTCTTAGCTTCCTTTTAGCATTTCTCGCTCAAAGGCACATAGGTTAATTAAGAGGCCCCACCGTTTTGCCTTATTGTGGACCACCAAGTTTAGTCTATTAGCTCTTAAAATGTTAACAGTTAGAATTTACTAACAATACATAATGGTACATAGGCCAGTTGTAGTACATAGGTCAGTTGTGGTTGTCACTGTCGTACGATTCCTCCAATGGTTGTACGATACCTCTCAGGGTGTTTCATATGCATGTTTGGTGGTAAATATGAGGCAGACAACATAGTCCGGAGTTGTTTTTTTTTTAATTTCAATTGACAAACTTCACCAGACAAAGACAGTCATATGTTAAAATGACTAGCATGTAAAATAAATCTAACGGACATGATATCTGTAGTGAAAACAATTGCAACGTGGCGGTGAAAACCTTGTTAATATCAATATCCCATTTGTCAAAGAAGCGATCTACCGGCAAAAGTGGCTCAGGACATCAACTGATGTCACTGCAGTGCCGTTGACCCGTAGGTTCTAGGGTTCGAGTCCAGACGGTGGCAGGGTTTTGGCCTCTAGCTAAACCGCTAGGTCGAATTCACCCGCCGTTTCTAGGAGAATCCTAGCGATAAGCTGCTCTGATCAGTAGTTTTCCGTGGTTTCTCCTGTCAACACCAGGCGAATGCCGGATCAAAACCCTCATAAACGGGCCACGGATTGCACGAAATGTTTCCATTCTCTTCCTTGATCTTTCCTTACCTCTTACTTACACACACTCATACTCACACTACACTACCACACTTGTCGGGAGACTAGTAGGGAGATTAGGGCTTGTCCGGTCTGGGGCGGTTCCCCGCTGATGGGAGATACCTCGTTGAGGGAATGTCCCCACAAGTCGACATAGGTCCACGCAGGATCTCGCCATTCAACGGAGAAAGATCACCGCCACCTACAATAAAAAACGTGTACTATTCTTAGGGTACTTATGACCTTAGCAGCTGACGCGTCCGGAATCATTAATTAGTTGATTGATTGATTATAATAAATCAATCGAAAAATCAAGCTGGGGACCTGAAAGACTGATCGAGGATCCCCACCATTCCGCAGAGAGAGGGCGCCGATACAAGCGAGAAAGCAGCGCAAAGTGGGGTAGAAGAGATAGAAACTGCGCATTGGGTTTCACGCGTAGTTCGATTACAATTATTATTATTATTATTATTATTATTATTATTATTATTATTATTATTATTATTATTATTATCATTATTATGAGTAGTTGTGCATAGTCCACAAGACTCCGGATTCAGCGGTATGAAAAATAATGTGTTTAAAATGTCGATACGGGTCAGTAATTTAATTTAAGATTTTAAATAATTTTCTTTAATTGCCAATTACAGATGGCCCATCCGGTATTAAATTATTTTCGTTATCAACAATTGTGTGCTGTTTGGAGGGCGGCTAAGTATTTATAATTAATAAATACAATGTATTGTTTCTTTTTATCTATCACATGGTTTGTAGGCACGACCTTAAATTACTAAATATATTTTTATATGTATACATCTGAATCTTACGTAGGAAAGGAAATTAGAAACGTAACATCACCCTGAATTCAAATTCAACCCTGAATTCAAATTCAGTAACATTTAGAATTTTTCAAAATTCATTGAAGCCCATGAAGATTTACTGAACTACAATTGAGTGAAAACTCGGTTTTCTGCATTAAAACGTATTAAATGATATAATTTTCACAGTCGCAAGTTGATGCAGCTACATTCAATTTTAAAATATAGCTCTTTAAAAGGATTTTTTTCATAAATATCCCAACTTTGCATTCCGAATCTCAAAAGATTCCATGTTAAGTAAGATCTAAAGGTTTTTTGCTATTGTCGTACTTAAATGGTATATTTGGCGTAATTTTTTATCAAATATAATATAAACAGATAATGTAAATTATGATATAGGAGAAGAGAAATTATAGAACGCATAAGTATTTACACGTTTCGCCATTATCAAGAATATAGTTTTTCTTCTAAAATGCGCTCTCAGCTCCTTTCAGGCCACTATGCGGCGCGCGCGGGGGAGTTGAGGAGTCAGGTCTCGGTCGACCGAGGGGTCAGCAGAGATCGCCCCATTGACGCCAGATGTGCCATGAACCTCTAACAGCGGCCGCCCCTCCCACCGCTGATGTCGGGGGTGTGGCGCGGCCGTGGCAGTCGGGCAAGGCGGGAACGACGAGGAGCTGACCGGGCTGCAGGTAACTCGCCTACAGGATCTCTCTCAACAAATGTTACAAACTTTTTGGACATGCAGTGTGGTAGAAGATGATTACATTTTTTGGAAATCTATGGTGGGAAATTTCATGTAACAAAGTTACACATAGCGCATTTGGTCCTTATTGGTAGGCATCTCATCTTGCACCTAATCAAGAACAATTGCCACATGTGTAACTCCATGGCTCATTTGAGTTTAACCACACCTACATTGGTCAAGTTATCGCCTTCCTGCCCTTACAATTCCTGGAAATTATCGGTTTAGGTGGGTCAGGTCGTCAACTAAGTCACTGCAGTGCTCTGTCTGGGAGGTCCTAGTACTCGAATCCAGACGGTGGCTGGATTATCGGCACTTGTTAGATATCTAGATCCAATTCAATCGCCGCCGTGTGGAGGAGATTTCTAGCGGCCGGCTGCTGCTCGGTAGTTTTCCGTAGATTCCCCAATCAATACCAGGCGAATGTCGGTGCAATATCCAAACGAAGGGGCCATGGACCGTGCGTGATCTTTTCCTTCGTCTTCCTTGTCCTATCCTCACCCCTTTCTTACACACACACACACAGACTTACACTTACTTGCACTACACTACTATACATGTCGGCAGACCAGTCGAGAGCTTAGAGCAGGTTCCGGCCAAGTCGGTACCCCGTTGGCGGGAGACACCGGGTAGAATGATTTTTTCAATCTGGTAGGATGAAGTAAATGCCGCAAACCAACGTGTAGGTTCGTGCCTGATCTCGCCATTCAACGAAGGAAGAACGCGGCCAACTCCTGTTATAAAACATGCGGGAAAATGACTATAGGAATTCACGCGACTGGAAAAACGAAATAATTAATCAAAAACCCTAGAAGTTTGCAACATTTATTCTTTGACATCCTGTGTAATCGTTGGCGGGGCCCACGGAGCGCAACGCCTTGGATCCCGCGTAGCAGTTGCCGTTAGGCTACGAATGTGGGTGACGAAGAAAAGGGGATTCGTTAAACCAGATGATAATGAAGATGGCTGGGAATACGATATGGTGGTTAACAATACAGAGATCAAGAGATGGAAGGAACCTAACCAATTCTAATTAATGTGGTAAGTTATCACAAGAGTGTGTTCACAGTAGCCAATAAATTCGAATAAATATACACACAGACGTCAGAAACAATGGGTGACAGAACAGAAGTAAAGATTCGAATAACAAATAATAAGGGAATGGCATCATAAATGATAATGGGGGAATAGAAAATAAGACGGATGGATAGAATTTAAGAATGATACTGGCCATGCTTGTAAGGGGAGAGATTTAGAAACAAAACCGTTCACAGCAATGACGAGGGTTTCATTACATGTTGATTTGAAAATTGTATTTATCGATTTAAGTTTACGTGTACTGTGTATGTTTTGCAGAAGATATTTGGAAATGTTGTTAACTTGAAGTATTATTATTCCCGGGTAATAGCAAAAAGAGTTCGGAATCCCACGTGAGGAGAATTAACTTACTTTTACGTGAGGAGAATTAACATCACCAAACCTTTGTATAGATGGTCAATCAAACTCACTACTAAATTTTATCGTGACGGTTAGCTTTATCATGACGGTTAGCTTATACCCCTTCGGGCTATTGTCGGGTGAAAAATCAAATGAAATTCTAGGTAGAAAAACAAATGAAAAAAAGGTACCAGGCACATATTCCTGTTTGATTAATCACGAGTTCCAAGCGGTTATTCACAAACATTTTTTTAAAATGAAAGGGCAATTCGAACCAATATTCAAAAACCTGATGTGTTAAAGTAGTGATTTGGGCTACGTTCTTCATTCGTGTATCCTGGAAATGAGTGTGGTAATTTGTCATTAATGTTTATCTCAGCATAAGGGCTATTCGGAGCTCTAAAATCATTATTTTCTGCAATGATGCATGAAGACCCATCTCCAACCCATTTTCTATTCCAGGTACTACATCAATATTTTCAATTTGTTGAAGAATATGTTCACCCACCTAGATCATTCCGCGCTGAGCCAGCGACCAGTTCACATCGTGCTCCGCACGGCACAGAACGTTTCAGTTTGACACAGTGCAGTTGACTCAGTATCAGTGACTTTAACATTGTGTATCGTACAGATAATTAATCGTTACAAGTGCAGTGAACCAATATTAAGTCGTGCTATTAATACTTCAATATTAATAGTAGTTTTCAATCACAAAGCCCTGACCAGGTCAGAGCATAGCGGGAGCCATGGCGCTCCTGTACAACACAGCCGATATGGAAATCACCTACGAGCAACTCGGGGATCAACACATCCTCGCAGATTCACAGGCAGCTCCTTCAATCACAACAATGGAACCACCCAGAACCTGCAGGCAACAAACCTCGAACATGGAAACGGTACTCCAACCGCCGACCCAACACAAGGCTCCAGTAAGGTCAGTTATACCAACGCGGCCAGCGGCCTGCCCCGCGGCCAAGCAACCAACGACCCCACCAACATCAACGGCAGTGATAAGAGCAGTAACAGTGTAAAAAGGGGCCACGGTGACAGTACCCCCTTAGGCAGCCCATCAAAAAAACAACCCAGCAGTAGTGAATATAATGTGCCTATTAGCAATAGATACGCTCCTCTTGAAGAAAATAGTGACCTAGACAAAAGATTCAACTACTTGGACGACGAAGAAACACACGAAGTCGAGAACATAAAAATTCCCCCCATATTTGTGAAAGACATTTCGAACATTAATTTAAAAAAAATTAAGTTATCCTTCAAATACATAGCCGACTTCAGAAAGGCCATTAAATATCTTTTAAGCACATCCAGAGAATTTCATACTTATAAGGATCCCTTAAACAAGAAATTCTCAGTAGTTTTCAAAAACATTCACCAGTCAGTAACTCAGAAAGAAGTATACGAAGATTTATATCCAAAATATCCTTCACTGATCAGTTCACAAGACTATACAAAGACAATATTCCCATTCCGGTTATTGCAGCAGAGTTGACGGGCATCAAAGTATTGACGAAGTGTTAAAAATTAATGCAATATGTAATCTGTGTGTCAAAACTGAAAAAAGACGTAAAACAAATGTGCCAATACAATGTTTAAGATGTCTGGACTTCGGCCATACAAGAAACAACTGCAATAATAAAATTGTATGTGCATTCTGTGCTAAGGACCATTACACGGTAAAATGCCCACAAAAAAACTTAACACCAACATGCCACAACTGCAAGGGCACGCACCGTGCGGACATTTGGTCAGCAGCATGTAATTATTTTTAAAAAATTTCAGAGACGAACAAAAGCAACTCTAAAACTACTGCCCCCCCAAGAAAATTCAAATAACAATACTTCCGCCCCTATACTCACAAATCGCAATTTTCCTAATCTTCGTTATAGTCGAACAATACCCGGCTTTACGTATCAAGAAAACCCAAACACAAACAGCATAACTAAAAAAAAAAAAACACAAACTCTATAATCACATTCTTTAATACGAGTAACAATAATGTCAGAACAGTGTAATAAAGATTTAATCGTACTACAGAACAGATTCCTCAGAACAATCACCAACGCCCCATGGTTCATTCCAAATCAACAACTCCATAGAGAATTAAACACGAACCCAATCACCTATCAATAGCACGCATATCCAATAATTTCTCTCATAACTACAAAAACCATCTAGCCTCAACGAACAACACACATACCAGAATAAACAATAGATACCCATTCGATTCATTCCTAAAAATATTCTCAAACATTTGTGAACAGTAGATACTCTCATGAGTAATCTACCCCAATGTAGTAGCAATAGAATTAGGTTAAGTATAGTATTAAGTTAGTAGCAAGTCATCATTACATATGAAAGAGTGTAACACTGAACTATGTACAACCCAACAAGCAACAAATAAATTTTAAAAAAACCCACCTAGATCTTTGTCAGAAGAGAAGCATAGATCTAAAAGAGTTGAATTTGATAGCATTAGATAATCAAACAGAAATATAACAGCATTCTTTTTTAATTGTAGCATTATGATCCTTAAGTTTTCTAGGAGTAAAAGAACGTGTATGAACTGTTATTCAACCACCGTGTGCCTCATACTTGACAGAAATATTTGGTTGCTTAGGTTAGGTACGAAATGATAGCACTATGACCTGTGAATGCCGAAAATTTGAAACGACTTTGTTACAATCGAATTTGTCTAGGGAACATTAACAGATTTTTGGATTAATTGGAACAGTAATTAATGAATAGTAACACACTAAATCTTTATACACAATCATTGCTATGCTTCATTTTTAAATATATTATACTCCATGTTATAATTAATTCTATATAATTATATATATCATCATATATTATCATATATTAATGATTATATATAATTATCAATTCCATTAATGAAATGTAGATGAAATATAATTTCAGTAAAATTTTGGAAAATGGAAAGAATTGTAGTGATATCAAACTGCCCCTCCGAAAAACTACGTTATTTTGAAATTCTTTAATTTGTATTATTTATTTAATTATGTAAGTTTCCACTTATTTGGGACAATCAGGATTGGAATGCATGAAGAATAAACGTTTCATTTACAGTTATCTGTTTGTTATATGAATACAATAAACAAGATAAAAACGAGTGTTCGCAAACACTTAACCAAAATTAATAATACAAATGATAAACAGGTATGTACTTTTTTACCTTTAAGTGTAAATTCAAACATTTTTAAGGAAACATACATTAAAATATTACCTTTTAACATTTTTTATGAATTATGAAATTTCCTTTTAGACAAAAATGTTAAAATATTTAGAGAAACTTCATGTTAAACATATTAATGATATACAATTTTTTAAATCTAAAACTAATGCCGTTATATTAAACGTGCATATATATGTTGATCGCACTTTATAAGCAGTAAAATAAATGCCTAAATGCCATCCGGGAAGAATCTGTTTTGCCCGAGATATGATTCTGGAAATACTGAACATCTCTTACGGGAAGTTCTTTGAATTTAGTTTTGTCCACGTAACTCCTACAATTCTCTGGGGAGAACAAAGTTTTCCAGAGTAGACAAAAGAGTATTTTAAACACTAAACTTCCTAATTAAGCCCCGGCAGTATCTCTGAGCGATGAACGATCTTGAGTACTGGCTTCCGCAGATGAACAGATCAATGTCCTGCCCCGCCGAGGTATGTTACCCGTTTTCTCGTCGTTTTGTGGACTTCGACTTTTCCGAGACCTTCGATGGCTACCTAATTTTAAATTCGACGAGAACTGCAATAGGTATTGGAGAAACTTGAGGTAAAACTCCATCTAATTTCGAAGAGAAAGCGAAATTAACTTCTTTTTTTCTCGATTGCCTCCCCACTCACTCCCCACCGGAGCTATACCGCTGCGTCGCGAGCAAGGCGGCGCACAATGTGTCAGCGGACCCAAATATATGGTAAAAATTAAATTAATGAAAATATAGGAATGACATTTTGACAGCTTTCTGAAGAAATATTGTTCAATACAATTAAACAATTTCTGTCTTTCCCGTTATTGTGGTACGTTCTAGTCGCACCCGAAAGTCTCATAATACGTAATTTCATATATGAGCGACTAAGGTTTATTGAAGAATATTTTTCTTTCTTTCCGAAGAAATATTTATTCAACCCTTTACATCACAGATACATGGTAACACAAGTTCAAGTACTCATCATTAGCAGTATATTTAATTTGTCTGAATTCCAAAGGCGTGGAATATCAAGTTTAATAAATGGTAACATTTTCGACTAGTAAGTCCAAATTTATTTACATTTTTTGTTATTACATGCAAATTTCTCTTGATGTGACTCTCATTAGAATTAACAGCAAGTATTATTTCTCGGATATAATTACAGAAAACTTGCCGGCATTTGAGATGATCAAGTCCGAATTTCCTGTACGCCAAACGTCACTGAAACGGAAGTATAGAAGTTATCGTATGTTCGGTTATTTCTCTATACTACCTGTGGTATTAGTTTTACTATTGTCGTAAGAAGAACTGTTATTACAGAACTTAATGTTTGCGATTACAGTCGTTTGATATTTCACATTCGTATTCTCAATTGACAAATAATATATTTCACATGTGTTTCTAATGTAATGTACGTGTGTGACACTCTCTCTCTCTCTCTCTCTCTCTCTCTCTCTCTCTCTCTCTCTCTCTCTCTCTCTCTCTCTCTCGACATTTTGTTAGTTATTATCAAAAGACTTATTGAAGTTTGTCAAGGGTCATATGCGATTTCTGCGTGAATACAAGAAGTAGTGCAATGCGTGTTTATAAAGGCAAATTAAAAAAGTAGAAACACTTTTTGACAATAATGTAGTGGCATTAGCATATACTGGAATTAAAAGCATTGATGCATGTGACATCTGCCGCTTATTGTTAGGCAACTTCGTATGCACAGATGTTTGGAAAGTACTTAAAATCTTGATCTGCCGAACATTAATATAACAAATAAATATTCATTATATTAAAAATAACAAATTTATAAGTGTATGACGAAATTTCAAGTACCTGCTAAACATCTGTGCATATGAAGTTGCCTAACAACAAGGGGCAGATATCGTATGTATAAATGCATATAACTCAATTAAATGCTATTCCCACTACACTTTTATTGGCAAAAGTTGTGAGTTTCGGCCTATCTACATGCTCTGGATGTGTGTAACGTTTATTCTGAGACATTTTAAATTTCGTATTCTTTTATACATTTACTGGGTGCTTAACTTCAAGTAGATTAATTAAATATACACCTCTTTAAACGATGGCACTTTGCTAGTGATTGGTGTCTAACCCACTGTGCGACTTGCGCGGGCCAGAAAGAGAAAAGAGCAATCGTAAAAGCGAGAGGAAGGGAATTCTGTCGATGTTGCAGAAAGATCGAGCTAGTAGTTCTTTCTTGGTTTATTTACTTGTAGCCGAATGGCACCCAAGCTTTCGCTTATATTTTCATTTGAAGAGGATGGGGAGTTAAGGAAAATGAATGGAACGGAGAAAACGAAAAAGTTAAACGGTACCCAGCAAAATGAAAGGAGTGATTTAAAAGTAATGAATACATACGCTGATTATCACCAAAGTTAAATACAGTTCTACTGAAGATGACGAAAATGACAGACAAAATCTATCAGCAGAAGTGTAGTCTGTTGAGCGTACATCTACTTTAATATACGACAAATCAAGATCAGAACATTTTCCCTTTTTTGGTAAACACAATTTCCTCCATATAAACAATACAAGTGAAAGCAAGCGATATCCTTTTCCTAAAATCACGTTTTGAAAGCAGCAAATGTCGGAATACCAATTCTGATTGCACCTGAAACAGTGGATATTAGTATGTCAAAGGTAAATCCTCCCGACAGTGTGACTGCCACGCAAATAGGTTGCTGATCGCAACTGACCTCACCTTGTACCTTGCCAAATCATCTGTCAATGCGCTGTAGCGCAAGTCACAAGCGTCAGTCTCACCGTGGGCTCGACAGACTAAGTCGCATTGCATGGATCGTTTAGTCAGTGTAAGGCAATGTAATGTGTTCTGCAACGAGGTGTTTCATTTGTCATTGTGCATTTCTGATGTACAGGTATTGAGAACCATATTGACGTCGTGAGGAGGATCACGACGTCTGATCACCTCACCAGAAATTGTTAAGTTTCAGCTCCAAGGCAAACTTACGGTACAGCTTTACAATACGTTGCAACAATCCCAATGATTTAAAACTCAGAAGAATTAAACAGTAACATGCTACATAAGACACTAAAAAATAACAGGCCCGAAAATGATATTGAAATTCATTACAACTCGTATCACGTTATACATTTTTACTTTCTCATATGCATACGGAGTATATACGTTGTATAGAGAGGGTTTTGAAGGCTGCAGAAAATCGAATTCCAGATTTAAACGGAAAATCACGTCTTAGGGTCTATTGATACCGAAAAAGTGTTGTTCAAAACGTCCCTGCGTCCGTTTGTTCGTCTGTCTGTCCATCTGTGAACTCCACTAGCGCCTAATCCATACGTACATTTTTTTTCCAAAAGGGATATTCCCCGGTTGATCTGGCTCGACTCGAGGCGCAAATTTGGAGAGACATTACATGCAGCCCCCGGATATTTTCAAAATTTTCTCAAAAATGCCTCCAACTGTTTCTTTAAATTTCTTGAAAAATAGAGTAAAATACGCTTGTAAAGGTCGCATAGGTCAGATTTTCACGGTTAACTCTGAATTTTCGAAAATTGCAAAAGTTTGAATTTTTTCGGCGTCATCCTACAACTACAAAATTGAAGATGGAGGATTTCCCTTCAAATCAAATTTGTTTTTTATAATTAGTTCTTTCATTAACGTCATGAACATTTTTTGAAAATTTTAGTAGTTTTTGCGCAAAATTGCGTGCAATAGTTGCGAGTACAAAAAATTACAAAAACAATGTATTTTCAAAACCGACTACAATTTTTTTTAAATTTTTGGTGGGTATAGAGCTAAATCCACTCTACAAAATGATATAAACGCCACATTGCTCTATTCTTTTGTTTTTTCAAAAATGTAATTTTTTGACCTGTCTCTCACGTCTTGAATATACATAAGCGGCAATTTGTTCACATTATTGTGTTTATGAGTACATGTGATTTCAATAATGTCACAAATTTTCTCGAAAAATCAACAGCTTTCTGTTAAAATGAGCTCAAAAATCCGTTTTCTAAAAAACGCTCAAACGCCATGTTCTCAAAAATGGATCCAAATATTTTCTTCTAGTTTTTCCAACGGGTAGTGCTAATTGAACTGTTAAAATGACAAATTTCATTTTGCTGTATACTTTTTTAAATTACACAAATGCATTTTTTTGAAATATCTCTCACGCCGTTAATAGTTAAAGTACTTCAAATCACTTCGAATAAAGGTTTTCGATAACTGAAATTTTTCAGTGAAAAAGAGCTTCAAATTTCGCATTTACAGCAACGTTTGAACGCTATTTCCTTTAAAAGGACTAAATTTGTCTATGAAGATTCCCATTTATAACGAGGTTTCACACTTCTTTAATATTCAAGTGACATTTGAAGTATATTATTAGGAAAACAAAAAATTTTAAAAAATGTCGCAAAATTGTAATTCGGGCGGCGATAGATGGCAACTGGTTGCTGGCGAGAGGATGGGGCAAGACCGTAAAGTTAGTCCAAACTACGCAAATCAGAAAAAATTTCTGCGGGAAGTCTGTGCTATTCTGTAGTACCACTAGTTAACAATTATCGCAAAAGGAAATCTTTCACATAAAAGCAATTACGAAAAAATTCACTTTATACAAATATTTTAAAAGATGATTAAATGAGAATGTTGATATTTCACATTATACGCAAAACACACATAAGCTCTTCATTATCTCTTTAAAACAGTGAGGGCAAATGTTATTAAAAGGAAAGAGGTAAATATCTACAAAGGGAAAAATTACAGGTACAATGTACACGTGAATTAGGAAGTAATCTCTAGAACAGGATTTACCGACACATCACCAGAGTGATGTACATAACATAATTAACACTTGAATACATTGAATTCTGCACCCCAACTGCAACCAAAACTGCACAACCAATCCCCAATTAAGTCATTTTCTCGTCAACGCCGCCTGAAGAGCATGATAACCGCGAATTTACGAGCATCGGTCGTCATCCAGGGATGCAGGAGGCTGAATACGGTGTGGCAGCCCATCTGACGGACGCGAGTTGCGTATGTGTCATCGCCTACAGCAGGTGACGAGGCGATAATCAGCATCCGCCCGGGCTCCCTGTATTCGAGCTTCAACAAGCGCGCGTCATAGGGAGGCAAGCGTCTCCACGGGAAGACAAAATGACAGCGGGAAAAGGAGGCGGACGTGTGAAGGACGGGAGAGGGCGGGTCAGAGGATGGGTCAGAGGGGGTCAGAGGATGGGTCAGAGGACGGATCAGAGGGCGGGTCAGAGGATGGGCGGAGGACGGGCAGAGGACGGGAGAGGAGGTCAGGGAGGGAAGGAGAGCCAGAGGAGGGCAGGGAAGGGAGGACGGGCAGAGGAGGGCCGGGAGGGAAGACGACGGAGAAGAGGTCAGGGAGAGAACAGGGAGAAGTGCCAGAGGATGGGCAGTGGAAGGGCAGTGATCGGGCAGAGGAAGGGTTGAGGATGGGAAATGGAAGGAACGACCGTTGGCAGAAGGGGAGCGATATCCGATCACACGATGGAGTCTGTGAGCGAAAAGACAAGCGTTGTTTGGCGCGGTAATGAAGAACAGTCAAAATCGAAGAGATATGGCGGAAATGGAAAATCCGCACCTGGCAGTCATTGTGCCCGGCCGCTTGCCCATCCGCTTACGCTCTCGCCGTCCTCTTAATATCCGCTGACCGTCCACCGCCGGTTCACTGGCCGTCCACCACTCGTCCGCTCTCCATCCACTGCCCAATCACTACCCGTCCACTGCCTGTTCACGCCTATGACAACCATATCCCCGCAACTATCGCCACCGACAAGCCACAGTCATGCCTTTGGATCATCCCTGTTCTCGACCATAGTTTTTCGTTTTGCTTTCCCTCCCAACACCGTGTTGGTATGCGTGAACAGTGAAAAGTAATTTTATGAAAAATTGCATTTGCGTCCACGATATGAGAGATCAAAACAAATGCCTAAAACCGAAACACGCCGCCTGGTTGAATCCCGAAGCACATAATGGCGATGACAACGAGGACTTTCTTTCCACGCAGTCTATCCCATTGACGACTGCTCCTCATTTTTGGCAACGCGTCACCTTGTCCTTTGCGGCCGCCGCAACGGTGAACATCGGGCGCCGCTTTCCCTCTGCCGCGCCAGCGGTGAGGACGCTGGCGCTAATGGCGAGAGCGAGGACGAGCACGAGGACGTCGGCTGAGAGGCCCCCGCGCTGTCGATGCTGTCACGTGTGGAGCCGCTTTTGTCTCCGACTCATTACGCCCTTCCGTCCGGCGTCCTCCCCGCCCGCTTCCATTGCCACAAGGTCGTCAGCGCTGGGAAACGCCATTGCAGGAGGGAAAATCACCAACATAAGTTTGGAAATGGAAACAAAGGATGCCCGTTGGATTTCTCCTGCACTGCTGTCAATCTCTTCACCCAGCTGTCTACTCATTATTTCAGCCACCCGCAAGGTTGTGTTCTCTTTCGAGAGTCATTGGCAGTCATGGGATTCTATTATTTTACATTCATTTTATCCGATGCATTGTACATGCGGATTACCAAAAAATATATTTCATCTCCTTAATAAGTCACATCTTAGAAAAATGCACTGTTATAAAAATAAATGCAAATCAAAATAAAATAAAATGGGTCAATGACAGAGACAGGTTATTTTTCAAGTATCTTTTAGCATTTCTTCTCATTATTTGCATTTAAATTATTTTTTAATACATTGCATTCGTTGTACGTTATACTTGCAGGTACTGACAGAGATTAATATTTTTTCTAACCCAGTATTCTAGATTTTCATAATCAGAATAAACGTAAAATAAATAATCTTTGAAAATACGACAGAATTGATTACAAATGAAATTTTATTAATGAAATAAATGGAAAACTCTAGTAAGATATTATTAGATATGTAGATGTATCAATTTCATAGCTTTTTTTCTTAAATACAATGTGTAAATCAATTTACAATCGCAAATGGAAGGGGAAAAGAAAATAGGAGCTGATAACTTAAACAGTATGTAGACAAAAAACAACTCGCATTGTTTGGACGTTAATAGCGTATAGCTTAACGAAAGCTTAAAAAATTGTTCAATAATTCATTCAGTTCATTCAATTGTTCCCAGTCACTCCGACTGGGAATCCAATTGGGTTCTCCTGATTTACACCCACTTAAGCTGACCAATACACTGGACTAGGTGTCTCCCTAAAGGACAATGCTTTCAACGGTTTCCAAGACTTCCTTTATGGCCCCTGACTGAGTATTGATAATTGAAGTCGAAAAGAAAATAATTGGAGGATACGTGAAACGTAAAAAATATACTAATAATTATAGCAACTAAATTAAACAAACTCTTTGACTTTTCGTGCACATTCCAAAAGTATTTTTGATTTAACGACTATTCTTGTCTAAAAAAGAGAAAATCTCTAATAACCAATACGTAGGTGGTCAAAGCAGAAAAAACAGAGATTAATCTCAGGTACTTTATTCATGACAAATAATACATCAACTTTCCTGCCAAGCATTTTCTGTAAAAAGATAGACCATCTAACCTTAATTGTTTCTTATAGTGAATACTCTCGCATTTGAAATAGTTTAATATTGTATGCACTTAATAAAAACAATTTTAGTTAATGGAGCTTGTTATAGAAAATTACACCATTTCTTTTATAACAAGTTTAAACGAAGTGGATAATAATCTAGTTCCATTATTGGTTTAAAAGCAATAAAATGTATCACAAAAAAAAATTGTGAATTGAGTTTGGGAAAAAAAGTTTCAGAATTGTGGATAGTTTAAAAATGGGACTCAAAGACGCTTATATTGAGTGTACGGATGTTCATACCAATATGATTAAATCTTGAGATATTCAGAGGTCAAATCAAACAATTGTTACTAAATGTTGCTTATTTTTTATCATGTTAAATTCAAATTATTATCTATAAAATCACTAGGTATTGGAACTGCTACACCTAAAAAGGTGTAACTCATTTCACCAGAAAAGTTGTAAAGTTGTATCGTAAATTGTAATCGGAAAAATAAGATTAATAAATATCCACTAACCATTATCTTCATTGATTCTCAAAATTTCACGATTAAAATTTTTTCTTTATTAAAACTCCCGTTAAGAGTGGTGGAGTCCAACTAAATAAAAATCAGACACGTATAGTGCACAGTGGTCTGCATTCTAATAGTCAAGATTCAACTTTTGCCCATTCACATTTGTAACTGGACCCACTGAGAAGTGAGCCGCGCCGCGTCGCGTCGCTCCATCGGCGCTGACGCGATTACGGCGCGCCGGAGCAACGGCGCGAATTTGACACCTGACACGATCGTCGTATCGGGCGTCCACCGCGACAGCGGCCATCGCTCGCTGGCGACGGGCGACGGGCACAGGACGCCACAACCCGTACGGCGTGCGACGGCCTCCGGCCCCGATGGCTCCGTACCTGCAAAGAGCACACGTCTGCAAGCACGCGTCGTTGGGCCCAACGCCGCACGTCCACCAACGCTCGTACGTGAGGTCCGGCGAAATTGCATGTGAAGTATAGATAAAACCAGTATCTTTGCTCAAGAAAACAGACGATTATTTATTATTTACTTTTTGGAATCAATGTAAAGAAACAAAAATTATATTAAGATCAATATGTAAATCAAAACACATCAAAGTAGCTTCAGAATCAATGCACTTCTAGAGCTAATTGGGGGATATAGTTATTCAAATTATCGTTTTCCATTTTCTCACAGCAAAAAGTCAATTCCTTCCCGGTGAACACGATTAGGGCCTAGCAGAGTGGGCAATCTTTGCATACGTATTTCCTTTGCTTTCGTCGCGGATCTTAGCCTTTATTGACTAATCTTCGTCTCATGTCAGAAAATTCCAGTGATAAATGACGGGGTGTAATTCACGGGATTGCTCAATTAATGAAACACATTAGTTTAAGCACACATTAAGCAAACTAATGCGTTTCATTAATTGACTAATCCCGTGAACCACATCCCGTAATCTACGAGATTATTATTATTATACGAGAAAGTATGTACTGTGTTATGGTATGTATTAATTTAATTTACCACGATCAAAATGCAACAAATGTACAAAGATTTTTCTAAAATTCTCAAAGGGAATATCAGAGGTTACGTTTTCATTTATGCACAGTGAAATATCACATATTCTCACCGAAATATGAGATAATAATTTGCTTTATGCTAACAGTCCGTCCGCCAGCGCCTAAACCGATTAGACGATTTTCTCCAAACTATATTCCCCGATCGACTTAAACGAACTTCAGGCTCTACGAGTTAGAAAGAAATATTTTGATTTTGGGAGTACTTTACATTAAACCTTTTGGCAGCAGAGAAATCGAAGAACCGTCATTTTATATTTGCCAGAAACTAGTGTTAAAATTGAACGACTGGAGATTAATGTGAACGTCAAATACCAATAACAACTGTGGCATTCCAAGAATAAGTTAATGTTTAAGGATAAAACTATTGGAATCACCTCACAAATACGATCTCGATTTTCTTAATATTCTGAAGTAATATGTGACAATGACGTACTGCAACCCCTGTCAGGAAGCCTGTCTTCAAACACTTGAACAAAACAACAAAAATAAATTGCTTCATTAAGGGCAAGAGAGTTGCAAGAACCGATAATCGCTCACGAATATATCTGTTAATCACGCTTACATAAAACCAATATCATAGTTTTTTTCATTGAAGACTTAATTCGTTCGCACGTATGAAAATTCATGACGACGCATATTCACCTGGATATTTCACACCCCTTCCCACACCTTCTTTAGTGATACGTCAATAATATGTGATACGTCATACACGAACAGGCGTTCGTAGAGCGAGGCGGGGAGACACGCCCCTTCAATATTTCAAAAGGGGCCCTAAGTAATAAAACATTATATTTCCGTACATATGATCAGTTTTTAGTTTTTCCCCTTTTTGAAACTGACATTTGTGGAATTGATACATTCCAAAACACCCGGCAACTCTGTAACTGTTCCAACATAAAATAGTTAGTATTTTGTAATTGTATTATTCAAACGATACCTTCGTCCACCTTGAAGTACGTTTCATTTACTAAAAAAATTTCACATTCGTAGGAGATGGATCCGGAGGGAAAACTCTTTAAATGAAACATAGGCTTTCAAAAATTCAGTTTCATTAACAACTTGTTTCAGGAATACGATTGTTATATAAAGCACACCCTGCCCCCCCTCCTCACTCACACACAATCCCACAACTCCTACCTTCAAAAGTATTTCCCTTTCCTTGCCATTTTGTACACGAGCAGTCCTTGCGATCACTCATAAACAATACAGGCGTTGTATTCTACTCGGAACATCTCGTCTGACCGTCTTTCCCACGGCACCTCCCTTCGTCGCCGCCGACCACTGCTATAGAGCGATTTTCCTAAGGATGAGCCAAAGTGACAGCTAGTTCTCACAACATAGCTGAAGGTTCTGTGGTCGTTGTGCCCTTGAGCCCATTAGACTCCCTTCTCGCATTCGTTCGTTTGCAGTTGGCTAACTTTTACATGACTTTGACACTTCCTTTTGTGGTGTCCTTGTCCGCCAAAAATAGTGTGTGCCGGGATAAATAATTGAAATTAGGAAGTGCAGTGTAATGTGCTCTTCTGTAAAAATTCTTTTTTCTTCATATATTACATTGAATTTACCTTTTTTGTGATAAATATTGTTTATTTTAAAACCGAGACTTGAATGCAAGATGCGTATCGGCGCACGTGTTTCCAGCATCATTTTTCTTTCTATTTACGTTCGTGGCAGTTTTCTTTTACTGATTGTGAGTGCATGTTAAGAGATTTTCCACATACGTAATTAAATTTAAATATTTCCCAGACTCACGTACGTGCATATACCTCAACGAAACTCTTAGACTTCTGCATAGGGATGTTTTCACTGGAATCATAAACACTTTACGAAGAGGCGTTGCTGAACAGCTGTCGCTGCGGAGGGATAATTGTCTGAATTACATGTGATGTTCACTTGTTTTCTCGAACTGTCACTTTGGCTCATCCATAGGAAGATCGTTCTATATCCTCCACGCCACACCTACCAGCCAGCGCCGCCAACCAACTCGTGCAGCCAACGTCGGCGTAAGATACACGCAATCCCACACACGTAAAAACGTTTTATGAAAAAGGTGGCCTAGACGGAGCCAGAAATGTAGTTGGACGTCCCCTTGCTTTAGAACGCCTATGGATCTACGAGATGTTGAGATGAGACGGAATAAGCTGGGAATAAGGCAGTAGAATCAGAAGATGAGTCACGAGAATAACATAAACGATATAGTTACGAGTAATTGATGAATTTACATTCTGTGTATCCAACGGCTAAAATACCCTGAGATAACCCAGGCAGATTGAATGTTCCAAATATTTAAGCTATTTAATAAATAAATTATTACAATTAAAGAGAAATGAAGCAGATGAGGGAAGTAACGTGCAGATAGAAACACAAAAATTAAATAAAAAGAGAAATATCATTCGAAACTACAGATGTAAGAAAAGATCTCATCTTCAAACACTTACTAAATATACACGAAGGAGAAAAATGTTACCAAAATATCTGAAAGTGGTGGAATAGATGCATTAAAATACTACTTTGAGATGAGAAATTATTATTTATCGAGATAGTATTGGAAGAAACTCTCCTAGCAGCAACGAATTCATGGTAGAAAGTTCTAAATTTTATTGTGTATTTTGCTAAATAGAAATCATTGTTATAAATTACATATAGTAACATAATTAAACTGCAACTAGACCTTTTCACTCTCTTTGCACATTTATCCATCAAGTAATATTCTCTCCTTTCTGATACATTTTTATTTCTTTATTGATTATTTTGCAGTTCTCTCCCATTCACTCAGCTTTTCACTCAACATTTTCTTTCTCATCTTTCATCATTATCACGTCAACGAGTTCATTGAAAGCAAATATAAAAAATGTTGTCATTTAACCTACCTTTCTTCAAAACCTTTGTCTTACCTATTCTTCAAAACAAATGATCATTCCAGATGTTTTCTGCAATAAACCAATGAATATTGTTGTTACCTGAGAATTTGTCCATGATAGTTGCTTCACACAGGTGTATGTTTTCATTAATTTTCGCACATCTGCAGATTTGTACCTTCCGTCTTGTTTCTGTTGATCGTGTAGGATGTTTTTCCTATTTGTTTGGAAGAAATATCTTCTCATGTACTTATGTACAGATTTACGCATTGTATTATGATAACTATTCGAAATTGGTTGAAGTACCACCCCTTTCCCCATCACACTACCATAACAAAAAAATGATTGCGTATTACTGTCGCATTGAAATAGTAATGATGTTCCCGAATTAAACGCTTCTCTTTTTATCCGCACATCACACCGTTATTGCAGATGTGCCACAAGTATCGTTACTATCTCCCATTCTGTTCAATATTTTTACCAATGATATCCCCAGTGAGCGTGACACCAAAGTAGCGTTTCAGGCAGACGGTATCGCCCTCTTCGCAACGCAGAGTGACATTGCTGTAGCCATGGACCAAATTCAAAACACACTAAACGAGTGTGTTAACTGGACCAAAAAATGGAAAATCAAAATAAACCCGTTAAAACGTAAAGAAAAAAATTTCAGGTTACGCCTCCCCAAAAATCGTGTCCGAAATACATCTTCCGAATACCGTGGACCTCTTCACTGATAAAATACTTAAGAACGTTGCTTGACGAAAGATTAACTTAAAAATCTCACATAAATGCAATAACCAACAAAGTATCTGGAAATATACCAAAACTCTTTCCCTTAATTAATGTACGTTCTTCATTGAAAGTTGAGTGCTGACTGCTATTATTTAAATCTTTAATTTTACCCACCATGACTTACGTATGTCCAGTTTGGGGATGTGCTGCTCCTAGCAATCCAAAGCAATACCAAAAATTAACAGCCATTCAAAATATATTTTTAAGAAGAACTTCATATGCTCCCTGGGTTATTCCAAACATCCAGATCCGCAGAGAATTAATTTGCAGAGACTTAATTAAGCGACTACATAATACAAATAGCTCCAACATTTTATCAAAACCTCAGGCATAGCTAGTGCTCCTTAATCTTCCGTCTAGGTTGCAATGCTGCATTCCCACGTATTAAATCCAGGTATCCTAAGACTGATTCAAACCACCGTAATCCCCCATAACAGTCAATTGATCTAAAAACTGAAACAGTTTTCAACCTCGCTTCATTTACTTTAGCACAAGTTAGCGTTATTCGAAGTAGTAATAACCAATACTTCCATCCATCCAAATACTCGGAGTAGTAATAACCAATACTTCCAAACCATCCATAAGGGTGGCCATTCCCCAAAAGCTATAAACTAAGTACTGTATAATTACCCTTCTCGAAAGACAAAGCCTGTCCAACGAGAAGAAATATTTCTTTTAATACGCACGTCAAGAGAAAGTTTGTGAAGTTGGAAGGAAAAGAGGAGAGATAGCTAAGGAAAAGTAGGGGTCAGTGAACGATGGCCAACGGGCAACTGGCTAGATGTCATGCATCGCAAAACACCACAAAAGCCGAGTATAATGGGAGTGCTGCGCGGCGTTCCATTTCCCCGCTAGCTCTCGCTCAGCCGTTTCATCCTCGAGAAATTTCGAGCGTTCTACGCTGGCAGTGGGCGGATTCACAGGTCACAGCCAAGGCCCTGACATGTCAGCTTCGCTTCACTTTGCAAGGAATAGGTAATATGTTATGTTGTAAAATTACGTAACCTATAACCATAAAGGCGTTTTCAAGCTAATATTCCATTTATTATGGATACATTGACTAAATAAAAGTGAATTGAACGCATAGGGAATTCTAATAGGACATCATGGATACGAACCGAAAATTTATGGCTTATTTATCCTTGAAATAAATTTTATTACATGGGAGCTTTTTTATTCGAAATTCGTGTAGTATATGACTTAGTGTAGGGATAACAGAATTTCGAAAATATACACAGAATTCACTTCTCCCCATAGCACGCCATACGCAGTTTTAACTGTTTTTTGACGTAAAATAAATAAATAATAAATGAAAAATAGATGTGTTTTCGAAACCATAGATGCTAAGAACGTCATTAATTCTCTCCGAAATAAAGTGGCGCCTTTTTTTCTTCAGTAAGCTGCACTCCGGTATAATTCACTTGTTTAATTCTCAGAAGGAATACATAATATTCTTCTATTTCCACCAACCTAAGATATTTGTACATTTTATTTCCAATTCTGCACATAATTTCTACTCCTTGTTGAAACGTTTCAACTGCCGGCATCTTCAAGTTTATTAATTTATTTAGTCAAAAAATGTATATGACGTATGGGGGAGAAAATCATCTGCACACGCCTTCTTGAGTTTAAAAACCCCTTCCCAACTATTTAACTATTAATACTTGAAAGATGAAAAAATAGTAATAATATTATTAATAATAATAACAACAACAACAACAACAACAATAATAATAATAATAATAATAATAATAATAATAATAATAATAATAATAATAATAATAATAAATTTAAAAAGCGAGATTAACATTTCAAAAACTAGATATTTTCGTTGCCGAATGATAGAAAAGTTATTTTTAACGGTAAAGGAACAAACAGATTTGATTTTTCTATATTGTTAACAAAATGGAAACTCACCCTAAGTTTTAGTACCACTACAAGCAAAAGGAAAGCTCAACAAAACGAGCGCGTAGTGAAGCTACATTTATGTCCAGAAGCAAATCAAAGGGCCATCTCAGCATTTACTCAATGGATACGGGAAACTGGACAAAAACCCGATCGAGATGGGGGCATTGACCCGGAAGAAAAGTACATTACTTGTTACAGGCATTTAAGTCCTCTTTTAAAAATTATAATGTAAATGTAAACTAATTCTTTTTTTTGTTAAAGTAAACATTATTTTTCTTTTTGACGATTAGTATAGTCTCTAATTGTGTAGAAACAGTTTTGCAGCAGAAAATATTTTACTTTTGACTTAAATTTGTGTACCAATTTCAATTGTTTAATTTCATCTGGAAATGCGTTGTAAAGTAACGTACATGTATTTTATGTGGACTTCTTGTAGTGAGCTGTTGATAATGACACTTGATGAACATGATTTCTACATCGAATGTTGTAGCTGTAGTTGTATCAGTATCACATGAAAATAAGTCCCCACCGTTAAGTAAGTCAGTTTTGACAAATACTACAGATTTGTAAATAAATAGGCAAGGCAATGATAAGATTCCAAGCTCAATGAAAAGAGGCTAGCAGGAATCACGTGGATGGCATTTTTTCATTATTCGGATAATTTTCTTTTGCAATCTAAAAGTCTGGGCACTAAAGGATGAGCTTCCCCAGAATATTATGCCATATCTCAGGCGGGAATGTACATTTGCAAAATACACGAGCTGCATGAAGGCTGACAGAATTAGAAAGAATTCTGAATGCATAACAAAATGAGCTTAATTTAGTGTTTAATTCTGTTATATGTACATTCCATTTGAGGTTTGATTGAATTGAGAGACCTATTTATTTATTTATTTATTTATTTATTTATTTATTTTACGTCAAAAAACAGTTAAAAACTGCGTATGACGTGCTATGGGGAAAAGTGAATTGTGTGCACATTTTCAAAATTCTGTGATCCCTACACTAGTCATATACTACTTAAATTTTGAATTTTGAAAGGAGAAGAAAACTCCCATGCAATAAAATCTATTTTCAAGGATAAACAAGCAATAAATTTTGAATTTTGAAGGAGAAAAAACAAAAAACTCCCATGTAATAAAACTATTTTCAAGGATAAAAAGCAATAAATTTTAAATTTTGAAAAGGAAAAAAAAAACTCCCATGTAATAAAATCTATTTTCAAGGATAAATAAGCAATAAATTTTGGCTCTTATTACTTCCTGACGCGACAACATGGAAACGATAATTTGAATAATTGTATTTCCCACTGAATTCTAGAAGACGTCACAGAAAATGAAGTTACATTTATGTCCAGAAGCAAAACAAGGGCCATCTCAGCATTTGCTCAATGGATCAGGAAACTGGACGAAAACCTGATCGAGATGGGGGCCACCCCCGGAAGCTGGTCAGTAGTTGTTAAGGGTTTTAAAATTCAAACAGTCCAAAGGAAATAATACATGTATCATTTTTAAAAATTAATATTATTTTTTTTTTTGTTATGCCAGTATATTTTAATTGTATAGAAACAGTTATGCAGCAGAAACGATTTCTTTTTGGGAAAATTTCCCATTGCATTTAATCGTTTAATGTCATCGGGAAAATTTTTAAAAAAAATTTAACCCACTCACAGAATAGGGGCGATGCCCTGGGGTGGCCCCCCTTTTCCACTTTTTGGGACAACCATCGCTGGACACTTGCCCAACCCTGGCGTGGGGAGGCGATCCGCTCATCTTTCCTTTGCCCCAATTTTCCCAGAAAGGCCCCCTTCCCCCCTTTGAAGATTTTCCCCCCGTTTTTCCCCAAAGGGGCGGGAAATTTTGAGGCCAGTGACGCTGCCTGCAACGTGATAGGAAACAGGAGAGGGGGGGGTGAGAGGAAGAGGGGGTTTAACAGGAGAGGGTACAGAAACGAAAGGTTTGGGAAAAGGGCGGGAGGATCCCCTCCAAAAGGGGAAATTGAGTTATTCGGAACCCCCGTTTTTGGCGCTGACAAACCCAAAGGGGGCAGCGGGTCGGGATGGGTCTGTGACTTTTTTTATCGAGTTCTTTCCCCAAAAAATTAACCTAATTTAGGGATCAAAATTTTTGGGGAAATTTAAGCCAGATTAAATTAAAGATTGAAAGTTTTTTTTTTACAAACTATTTTAAAAGGCTAAGGGTTTCCCCAAAGAAGGGAACACTAATTATTACAAAAATTCATTTTCAAACAAAAATAAATACATTTACAAATAAGACATCCTATCAAGCAAATTGAAATTCATGTTCACGATTTAAAACTTGTATTTTGACATTATTACGTTTTTTTTAAAGGGAAAAATGCCAAAAACATTTTTTTTACATTATAAAAAATGAATTGCCCTTTTTTTCTATATGAAGGTACAAACAGGATTTCGAATCAATTAAAATAAATGGGGGTGCCCCAAATAGATTATTCTTTAAAATTGCTATTGTTAATATTGTTTAGACATTTGAAAAATTTGATAATTTTAAGTGAAAATTTGGTAAAAGGGAACTGGGGAACCCTTTCTTGGGGGGGAAATATTTAAAAAATAAAATTTGGGTCTTATTCTTCAAATTTTTTTAAAAAAGAATATTTTTTTACACTGCTAAGAAGATTATATCTACCCCTTCCCAGTGATATTTTTATTTATTTATTTATTTATTTATTTATTTGTGAAAAACGGGAACAGTACAAATTGATATGAATAGGCGCTAACAAATTAATTATTTTCAAAAAATACATTGCATATTAATAGAAAAATTGTAATAATTGATATCTTTAATAAATAAAAACAAAAAAAAGAAAATTTTTAATTTTTTAATTTGGGGAAATCTAACTGAAGTTAAATTTTTTTAAATTATTTTGAAAAACCCAGGTAGTAAAAATAATAAATTTAAAAACCCTTTTGTTTTTGAATCAAGGGGAATTTTTTAAAAGAGTTTTAAGAAAGAAAAAAAAACCCCTTGTTTGAAAAAATTTCAAAAATTAACTTTTAGTTAAAAATTTCAATTTCTGGGACAATTTTAATTTAAAAATATTTAAGGGAAAAGGGTTTTTCCCAATGATTATTTTTCCTTTTTGTTAGGTTTTTGTATGACCCCAGAAAGTTTTTGGAGTGTTTGTTGTTTCGAAGATCCCCTGCAATTCAAAAACCCGGGAAATTTGACAGGTTATCGTTTTGGAAGTAAAAAACCGTTTTATTAAAAGGGAAACAACTGTCCTTGTTTTTAATGATTAAGGGAAAAAATTTTAAGCATTGTAAATACTATGAAAAAAATTTTGTCTCAAAAACCCCAAATTGAATGATATAAAAACTGGAAAACACATTTGGTTTTGGGATCAACAGGGAAAAACACAAGAGATTCAATGAGATCACAAGTTCTCAAATCTGAAAACTAAACTACAGTCTTTTATTTTTAAAAATAAAATTTTTATCCCTTTCTTAAAAAAATATAAAAGAACTGTTTTTGTGCTCAAATATTTTTTCAACCATATTTAATATTATTTAAAAAATTTTTCGAAAATTTGTAAAAAGTCAGTTAAAATTTTTTTTAATTAAAGATTAAAAAAAAAAAAAGGTAAAAATGACTTTTTAAAAATGAAAAAATGGACTAAGAAGTGTTAAAAAAAAGAAAAATTAGTTAAAAAAGGAATGTTAAAAATCATCCCCCCCCATAAGAATAAACCAAAGAAAGAAAGAGTTTTTGGGGGAAGAAAAGCCAGCATCTCCCATAGTAAAATGCTTGGCGCCTTGGGTTTTCCCATTATCGAGTCACAGGAGCATGTTTTTACAGTGGCTTTTTCCCATTTTTGGGGGATAGGGGGGAACTGCACGAGATGCCCGGTGCGAGAAGTGGCGTCCCCGGAATCCAGGCAAACCCCCGGCCTGGGCCGAGCCAGGGGACGACCTTTTTTGACAAGGGTTTTAAATCCGGATTTTTAAAAAGTGTTTTTAAAATTGTTTGAAATCAAAAACGTTGATAAAATTTTGTAGAAAGGAGAGATATTAAAATATGTCTTTCTGGTTTTTGGGGGAAACCCATACTCAACAGATTTTTCTTTTTCCCACTTATCCCCACGTGGCCGGGGGAACAGGAAAAAGAATCAAATGAGGGAGAACAAATCGGGGTTTTGATGTTAAAAAGGATTTTTGGGGGTTTTATTGGGAGAAAAGGGGAAAATGGAGAAAACCAGAACCCCAAATTTTAAAAAGGTTTTTGGTCTGGCCTGGGACATAGATGTGTCTGATTCCGGGCCTTCCCTCCAAAAAACCCAAACATAAAAACACAGGTTTTAATATGACCTAGTAGCAAAGGAAAATTTTAAAAATATAAAAAAAACAAAACCCAATTGTCAAAGAAAATTTCATATTTGAATTGACCAATAATCGTTCCCTTAAAAAAACCCTTAATTTTTTTTTGGGCAAAATAGAAATTATAAAACGGAAATTTATTTAAAAAAATAAAATTTTTATATATGGTCATTAATCTGTTTTATTTTTTTAAAATTTAATATTCATCCCCCAGAGTTTTCCCTAAAATTAAATGATATTTATTGAAAATACATTTTTTTTTATTTTTACACTTTCTTTTTTCGTTGGAAAAATAAAATATTTATTAAATTTTAAAACCCCAATTTTAAAAATTTTCTTTAAATTAAATTTTTCCCAATTTTTTGGGTTAGGAACAGGAGGGGAAAAAAATTTAAACATTAGTTAAGATTTTTAAAAATTTTTTATTTATTTTACATTCAATCCCAGCACACTACAGAAAAAAAATACATCAAAAAAATGGTATTTATTTTTTAAGGAAAATTTTGGTTTTGAAATCACGAACAAAAAAAATTTTTTTCCCAAAAAAGATCGGAAATGTATTTATTTTGGGGACTCTTGTAAAAAAAGGGGCCCTTTTAAAATGCATGGAAACCAAAAAAAATTAAAACATTACTGATTTCCCAAATCAATGTTTTCTTTTAAAATTTGATATTATAATGCCCGGGGCCCTTAAACCCAAATGAGAATCCATTTTGGGAGGGCTTTTTAAATTATGCCTATTTTTAATTGAAATTTTAAAAACGAACCTTTTTTTTACTTTACCCCTTCCCATCTGAATACACTATACCGTTATTAAAAATACTGTAGAAAATTAAAATCCTTAAATTAAATTCTGGATTTTTCCTTTTTAATTAAAACTTCAAATTTCATGAATTTTTTATTTTTCTTTTTTCCGGTATAATTTAATTTACAAAATGAAGAAAAAATTTTAAAATTTTTTTAAAATTTTTAAAAATTTGGGTTTTGCGGGAAAAGCATAAATTTTTCCGTAAACCAAATCTAAATTCCCCTTATATTTTGGGTTTTCAATTGTACTTTTCAAGGAGTAGAAAAAGTTACGGCTACGCGAAAAAGGGCGAATTGTTCAAAAAAACGCATATTACACGGGTTTTTGGGACAAAAAATGGATAAATCCATTTAATAAATTTAAAAAAAAACCCTTCCAAATCGTGGTACCCAAAACCATGTTTTGTGGGTGGTTAAAGGGCAAAAAATCGACGACGGAAAAAAATTCCCCCGTCCGTCCCTGAACAACCCCATGGCAAAACCAAAAGGTTCACCCGTTTTTTCCCCCCAAAATTTTTGTTCCCTTAATCAAATTTTCCTTAGTCGTAGCGCCTTAATTTGAAACCGATATTCAATTAGGGGAATTTCTTTTTAAGCCCGGGGACGTTTTTCCCAAGTTTTCAAACAAATGGCCCCCAAAATTTTTTTATTCTTTTTATTGGATAGGGGGGAAGTGTTTTTAAAGGGAGAATATTGAACCCTATTTGCTGAAATTGATTTTTCGGGGGTTATTTCCCAAGAAAAAATTTAAAACCTTTTTTTTCCCCTGATGAAACTTTTTTTCCCTTTTAAAGATAAGTTTTTTAAAAAGATCATGAATTTTTTCAAAAATTTTTTTATTTTCAGAAAAAATTTTTCTGTAAAAATACGGGGAAAAACCCCTGTTTTAGATCACTTTATCTTTTAAACTGTCCTACTTCAGACATTAGGCCTTTTTTTAAAATTAAAAGCCCCTTCCAGTTTTTATGAAAAGGGGTAAAAGAAAGAAAGGAGGAAAAGTAAAACTTTGGGTACTTTTTCTATAGAAAAATTTCCATTTATTAAATATAATTATTTTTATTTAAAAATTTAATTTTCCCTATATTATACATTTTTTTTATATTATATTTGGGTATATTTAAAACCTTAAAAGGTTTGGGCCCTTTTGAAAACGAAAAAAATTTAAAACGTTTTGTTCTATTTAAAATAGGTTTTATTATGTTTAATTATTTTCAATGGAAAATTGAAACAAAAACCCGCTTTCACCCGAAAAACGTCGGGTAGGCTTAGCTTTTTTGTTAACGTTGTGAGTTCGAACCAGAAGAAATTTTTTTCTGTTATGGTGGGGATTTCGTAGAAATAATAATTTTTTGAAATTTAAAATTTTAAATTTTTAAAAAAAGATTTAAGGGTCGAAAAAGGGGGGTCAGTTTTTGTCCATCAGAAAGGACGAAAAAAATTCCCCGTTCTGTACTATCTGCCCGGGGGAAGGGCCGGTCCCATTTTCGAGGAACCCCATTTTTTTTTTGGGAAATGGAAAAGTTAACTTTTCAAACCTACAAAATTGAAAAAAGATTTTACTTTTTGGGAAACCCTTTTTCCAAACCATGTATTAGTATAAATTGGGAGCGGGACATTAGAGAAGAAAGTTTTGGTTTTTAAATAAACCATTTGGTTTTTTTACTTTAAAAGGCATTATAATTTTTTCGGGCAACCAATAAACTATTTGCAGAAAATTTAAAAAATATTTTAGCATTTAATGCCCGTTTATTAATTTTCTTCATGAATAACGAATGAAAATTTTCCCGGGGAAATTTTAGTTGTTTTAATTGGTTTTAAAATCATATAGTTATTTCCCCCTTAATCCCGGGGTTTCCCGTTTTTCAGACTGGTTTTTCACGACGAGTTCAGTTCAGTCTTATCGCGTAATGGGAGACACCTTAAGATGGGGGGGGAAAGATGGGTTCGCAGGATAGAAGTTACTTTGGAGCCCTCCCAAAAAAAAGACATTCGAATGGGAAATATTTCAACTGGGAATCAATTGGGAATAGATCGGGGTTGATGATTCCACATTTTATCAAGAATGTGATTTTTGCGGGAAACCCTAAAAATAAGCAAAAATCATAAGAACAATAAATTTCAAAAAATTAGACCCACAAAAACCCCCACCGGTCCCAAATACTTGTGATAGCCCGGGGATTAAAGCGTAGTAGATAAAAGGAAAGCCGATAAAATTTCGGAATATGTATTTTTTTACCGATGCCAAAAATACAAATAAATATAAATAGGAGAGACTTTCCCAAAAATTTCCCAAAGAGGAAAAACTTTTTTTGTAAACGATAATGTGTTTATTTTAAAGATTTTCTTTTTTTTCCCAAGAAGGGAAAAACGAAAAAAGATAGCTAAAAAATTAAAGGTTTTTGATTAAAATATCATTATCATTTTTTTGGGCAATCGTTAAAAAATAAAAAATTGAAAAAGAAAAAAATTTTGGTTGTATAATCTTAGAAATTTTTAATATTTAATAGTTCTAGAGATAATCGAACTTAATGCCCGGGGTTTATTATAAAATTTTGCAATGGTAATTTTTTTGTTCTTTTTAATTGAGAAAGGAATATTTTTTTTAAAACCGTTTAACAAATTTCCCTTAGAAACTATTACGAACCAAAAAAATTTACCTTTTTGTGTTTGTGCCGGGAAAAAATTAAAGAACGCACCCTTTTAATTGTTTGTAAAAATTGATAATTTTATTTTTTTTTATGGTCTTTTAAAATTTTTTAATGTGTCTTTGTAGGTGGAGCCATTTCAAAATGTATGAACTCCAAAATAATAAAAGAAAGAGAGGGTCGCGTGAAAGAAATCAATATTTTTTTAAATATCATCTCCATTTTTAAATAAAGAATGTTTTGTTTTATTTATTTTAGGGGGAAAGACTGAGACAAGGGGAGAAATCGTCCCAATTTTAAACAAAGAAATGGAATTTTAATTTTTTAGTTATATCCAATGATTTTTCCCCAATGCTTTTTGGGGGACCCAATGCAAAAACCACCTGTCATTTAGTCTCAAAAAAGGAAAAAAATAAAAAGGGAATTTTCGGGTTTCCAAAATGTCTGGGTTTTGGTTTTTTTAAATCTAAATATTAAATTTATTATAAAATTTAAATAAACGGAGAGATAAAAAAATATTATCATGTATTGTTAAAAACGCGGGTTCTTAGCTTTTTCCAGAAATTGATTTTGGAGAACGAATATGTTTAGAGAATATGATTTTCAATTTTTAAATGTTTTTCCTCAGAAAAAATTGGAAATTAAGAAAAAATTTTTTTTGGGCATTGGAAAAATTAAGGTTTGCAGATTACGGGAAAGACCAAAAACCCCCTTTTGTAGCTGGAAATCGTTTGACACCGGGTTTTTAAAATTTGGAGGTATTGGGGATGGGGTTCTGGGATGCCTTTTTTTTTCTGTTCCAGTTCTGTTTCCCCTTGGGTCTGAGAATTAAAAGATAAGAATGTTTAGGGAAATACTTGTATTTTTTTATTGTTTATAAGATTTTTTGTTGAACTTTTAATTATAATGTGTAATTGTTTGATCCTGTTTTTATTACAAATATTTATAAAAAATGTATTTATTTAAAAGTTAGAAAGAATTTAACCAACTGGGAATTAAGATAGTGAACGTTTTGAAAAATTTTGCATTCATTCCAAAAAAGTTTGTCACAACCCCTTTATTTTTTAGGGGAAATGAAAAGGGGGAAAAGTTTACCCCGTTCAGTGATTTTCCATAGGGTGACCGAAAAACCGATTAATTGAGAAATTAAAGAGGGTTAACCCTTTTCCCGACAGGAAATAAAACCCGCATCGTTCGATTTACGACCGTTGCTCTGCCCAAATTGGGGCCTAAAAAAAGGGTTTTTCAGTTGTCGGGGGCCTCGTGTTTTCCCCCACGATTTGATATTTGTCACCCCACTTTTAAATTTTTCAATAGGGGGGAAGGTTTAAACCCTTAAGAATTTGATATCAGTTGTGACTTTTACACAACGTGGGCCTAGATTGTGACAAATTACCTTTTTTTTCGATTAGATAAAACATTTTATTTTTTAAAATGAACTTTATAAAAATAAACTCAATTGAAATGACAATCAGTAATGCAGAAAGTTCTCAGTACTGTTTTTGTACCACCTTTTAACCCTTTTAACACGTTTAGATGGATTTTTTAAATATGATAACTTTTCTCAGACAAAAAAAAAATTGTACTTCCGTTTTACTTTTCTATACGTAAGAATATACGCATATAAGTAGTATATTTTGTATGTGACGAAATAGTATATTCCCTGCGATACGTAGTATACAAAGTTTGTAATACAAAGGGGAAAAACGATTTTGGGTTAAAAAGGGGAATACACTTTTGGGGGTCGAGGAAAAGGGGTTTTATTAAAAAGTCCGTTCCCTCCGTCTGTGATCACTAATTACCCCAAAAACTAATGTACGATCCCTTTTTAAATTGAAGAAACCCCCGTTTTTCCTTTTAGTTAAACTTGAAAATTTTAAAATCTTTGGGAAAATTTGGGGGACCCTTTTCATGAAGCCTTTGGAAATTTTCAAACCCCTCAAAAACGGCCCATCTTCTGGAAGAATAGAGTAAAAACATTTGAAGGATTTTTTATAGTTCCAACCCTTTTTGGGTTTAAATTCCCGAATTTTTGGAAAAAATTTTAAAAAAATTTGAAAAATTTTAAAGGGTTTTTTCAACTACAAAATTGAAAAAAGATTTGTTTTTTCAAAAAGAAATTTTTCTTTTCCATAATTGTTCTTTTAAACAACCCCATTTAGGCTTTCTTGAAATGAAAACATTTTTTTTGGGGAAAAGTGCAAAATTTTTCAATTTTAAAGAATGATTTGAAATTTAAAAATGAATGAAACCGTTTTTCTTTTTTTACCTTTAAAAAGTTTCAAACCAATTTTTCGAAATCCGATTTTTTCTTTTTTTTCTGTTCGCAACGTTCGTCTTCGGGAAAATAAAAACCCAATAAAACTGGGCAACACATCCTAATATGGAAACCCTTGTATTTGACCGCGGGGGGGCCCCCTGTTCAGGGTGCTTGTTTGAAGAACTGAAGACTGAGTTCACGTCCCCTTGTTCATGCAACTTTTTTTTTTTGACCATTGGGATTTTAAATTAAAACTTTTCCTTTCTTAATTTAAGGTATGCATTTACTTTTTTCCTTTTAGAGTTTTTAAAAAAAGAAATGGGGTAATAGTGTAACATTTTTTATATATTTTAAAAAACTTTACCAAAAAACACGAGAAAATAAGAGTTTATTTTTTTATAAATGGGAGGATGAACAAAAAAATAATAACTGCAATGATAGGGGATTTTTCGAAGTCAATTTAAAAGTTTCCCCTTTGATTATAGTATTTTACTTGCAGAATTTATTTTGAAACAACCAAACTTTTTCCGCCAAATCGTTATCAGCCCCCTAACTTACCTTTGGGGAGAGGCGATAAAGGGGGAAGGGCAGGTTGAAAAAACCTAGGGAAAAATTTCATGTAATTGGGAAATGAAACATTTTAAAAAATTTAACTATTTTTTATGCCGGATTTCGTTTTTATTGTCTCTTGGGGGGTAATTTATTTAATATTTTAAATTCAAAAAGGGGGAAAAACAATGAGTTTGAAGCAAAAATTTGTAAGATTCCCTTTAAATTTAGTAAGTTCACGGGGAAAAGCTTTAGTAAGTCTGTGTTGGTAGGCAATCGCCCAGGTGCGTTTTCACAAAGAGGAACGCGTGTTCAAATCCCGAAAGATATCAGCGCGGTTTTTACTTTACGAGAATGAAAATAAAAATTTTTTAACGATGTCGAGAATGTTCTAAACATCTTTTTTTTCCCGGGGAAAATACCGACAAAAATGCGGGAAAAAATTTGATGTACTTTGATTACCGGTCGTTTACCAGATCATTTTACTACTCCATATTTTTCCCGTTTATGGCCCTTTTTGGTTTTACATTGGTACGTTCCTTTTCCCCTTTCCCCAAACCCAATACGAGTATTACGGGCCCCTTTTAATTAACTTATTTGGGGTCTCACTGTTCTTTGTCGTTTTTTAGCCAAATTTTTCTTTTTTAAAAAATTAAAGAAAAGCTTTTTCACTTCCAAAATTTCCCCCAAAAATGGAAAAAACTAGAGGGCCAATAGAATGGGGTGACTTTCTGAGAAAAAGTTTATAATTTCCTTTTTTTTGGGGGCTGGTTTTGGCCCCGCCCGCTCACATAAGGGTTCCCCCTTCCCTTTTCCAGCTGAATTACGCCCACAAAATACATTTTTTTAAATTTTTTTAACTTTTGGGTTTAAATATTTTTTCACAGGAATCAATTTTTGAAAAAATTCCCCAAAATCATTTAAAAATTTAACCCCGTTAAATAATTTATAAAATCATTCAAAAGCCTATTTAAAAGCCTGAGGTATCAAAAAAATTTCATTTTGTAATTTTTTTAAAAAAAATAGAATAGGGGCAAATCTTGTTTATTAATGGATAGGCTGCATTTGGCATTTCCCCAACCAAAATTTAAAAAAAAAAATTTTGGGGGTTTTTAGAAAATCTTGTTTATGTAAAATTTAAAAATTTCAAAAATTGACGCCATATTTGGGAAATCAATTAAAACTTTAAAAAAAATTTCATGACCCCCATTAAAAGATTTTAATTATAAAAAATACATTTCATTTTAAACAAAAAACTATCTTTAGTTTTTTAGTTGTGGGAAGATTTTCAAATATTAAATTTTAGGGTTTTTCAAAATTTGAGAACCGGAAAAATTTTTGGGCATATTCACCAAATTTTGGGTATTTTACTATAGAGTAAATGTATTTTCAAGAAAATTTTGGGAAAAATTTGGGGCCGTTTTTTAAAAATTTAAAAATGTCCGGGAAAGGGATAAATAGTCCTCCAAAAATTAATGTTTTTCAAAAAGCATAGTTTTGTTTTAGGGCGAAACGAAGGGGGTTTTTAAATTTTAAAAAACGTATGCATGGTTTAGCGCTGGGGGTTAACAGACGGGCAGACGGACGTTTTGGGTTTTCCCAAATTTTTTTTTGGAAACGTGGGTCAACAAAACTGGAATTATTAAACACCGCGGGTTAGAGGTCTTTTTTTTCCAATTTGTAATTTTTTTTTTTTTTGTTTCACCCAGAGGGTGCAATGATTTTTTCGGGAGAAAATGGGCAGTTTTTTTGGGAGCATTATATAATATTCTTTTTATACTACGTATATTATCTTATATACGTAAGTAAAATAGAAAAGAAAATTTAAGTGTTTGAACATGGTTCCCCAGATAAAATGAAAAAAGGGTGAAGTCGGGAAAATAATTTTTTGGTTTTTTAAAAAAATTTTTTTATATAATAAATATCTGAAATTTTTAAAACAAAAAATTTTATTGGGCCCCTTTTTTAACATTTTGAAAAAGGCCACGTTTGAAAAATACCGATTAAAAAAAGTCCAAATTAAAATTTTTTTCCAATCATTCATTCAAAAAGAAGCAAAATATTTTACTAAAACCCTCCCAAAAAGGATCCAAAATAAAAAACTCAGGGGCACGTGCCCTCTCTTTTATCCCTTTGAAAATATTATTTTCTCTCACAATGAACAGTGGAAAAATTAAGAAATGAAGATGAAGATCTTTATTTATAAATTTTTCCCTCAAAACAGCTTTACCCCTTTAACTTGATGTTTTAAAATTTGTTATTTTTTTTAGGAGAAATAATAAGTTATGCAAGACTGGAAAAAAATGTTTTAAAAAGGTTTTATTAGTGCATAACCCAAAAAATAAAAAAAATTTAATGTTTTAAAACTTGAGAACTCAAAACCTTTTTAATTACATTTGATTTCCTTTTTTTTTTTGGGGTAAAAACACTTTTAGGTAAAAGATATTTTTTTTTATCTGTAAATTTAACCAGAAATTAATAAAACAAAAAAAATGGAGGGGTCAAAAAAAAATAAATAAGAAAATGGTTGTGGGGAAACCCGATATGATCTTTGGAAAAAAAATAGGATATTTCCCGGGGAAAGGGGAAATTTTAAATATCATTTTTAATTTAAAAGGGGGGTTTCCCAAAATTCTTTATTTAAAAAAAAGTTTTTAAAGGGAAAAAGATTATAATATTTTTTAAAACAAACATTTTTAAAAAAAACTAAGAGACAAATACAAGAAATTGGGGAGCTTTTTAAATTTTGAACCGGGAAAATTTGAATTAAAATGATGAATAAACCCGGGTTTAAACAAGAAAAAGAATTTTTTGGGCGATGTTCAGATCGTTTGGGTAGAAATAAACGAAAAAGATTAAAAAGATAATAATAATTAAGGAAGGGTTGAAAAGAGAACCAAAAAAACTCCCTTGGTATGTCAAAAATGCCCAAAAAGAATATCAAAATTATATTTGATGAATCCTTTTGAAAGAAGAAAAAGAGGAACCCGGGGAAAACTTTTTAAATTTTAAAAGATTTGAAAATGAAGGGGAAAAAATAGAGGAAGATGCCTGATTTAATAAAAAAATTGGTGGAGAATTGGGAAAAAGGCCCTTTGAACTGAAAAAACTTTAGGGTTTAAAAATTAATAATAATTACCTTTTAAACCCGGGAAATGGGAAAATACCGGGCAAGAAACCTTAATTTTGTGCCGGCACAAATAAAAGATCTGTTAAGATCTTGCTGGGAAAACCAAACCAAAGGTAAAAATAACGTTCTTTTTTGAAAAGATTTAAAAGAAAAAAAGAAAATTTTTATTATTTTTTAGAGTTGGGGTCCTTTTGATAACCAAAAAATCAGATAATTTTTTATTTGGCATTTATGATATTTGTAAACCTTGGGCCATTTATTTAATTTATCGTTTTTTCATTGAGAAAAATTTTTTTCCCGGGAAATTTACAGGTCGAAAAGGAACATTTAAGGGAAAAAAAAATGATTAATTTTTGTTTTTGAAAATTGACGGGGGTAAGTAAAAAAAGAAAAAAAATTATAAAAATTTGTAAATTCACATTTTTGGGATGTTTCAATTAAAGATAAAAGTCAATTTTACAAAAAACTTTTTGATCCCACAAAATATGGGTCCCCTTTTAAATTTGGGAAAATTTTTTTTAGCGGGATAAAAACCCCCTGGAAAATGTTTTGGCAGTTTTTTCGATTGAAGAAGAAACCGTAATTACAATAGCCAGGACCCCCTTTATGCAGTATTCCCAAAAGGGAGATTTTTAAAAATCCCATTTTTTCATCACCCCATGGTTTTTTATTTTCGTTAATGTTTAAAAAATCTAGTATCACTTTAATCCAAGACTTAAGTAAAAGGAACGAATGGTGACCCTGAAGATTTGGGTTTCGGGAAACCCCAAAAAGGGTAGCAAGATTTTTCCTTTTTCCTGACCCGATTTAAAGTGGTCCGGAAAAAAGGGGCCAAAAGCCAAAAGAATTTAAATTTAAGGGTTTTTTCATTTTTTTGATTTTTTAAAAACGTTTTTCTGCGGGAGATATATTTTTATAGAACACAAAAATGAATCAACAAGGCATTTTTAAAAAGTTACTTTAATTTTAGTAGAATGTTTCAACAATAATAAAAAATTTTAGTTATGTTTAAATTCAACCTTTAAATTTATATTATAGTACTTTTTAAATTTAAAATTATTTTTTTAAAATTTATAACTTAAATGGAAAATTTTTTCCAAAAAAAAAAATTAATTGCTTATTTTGTTTTAAATATTTATTAACAATTCATTAAAAAATTTTAAATGGGGAATATTACTGAAGATGGGTTTGTGAACACATTTTCCCAATAAAAATTAAAATTTTTTTGAAAAAAATGTAAGGGAAAAAAGAGAAAATTTTATTTTCAAATTTTCAGAAGAGGGTCCCATTCATTTTTTAAGATTATCGTGAACAGATTTCGGGGTTTTACAAAATTTTAAAAATTTTTAAAAAAATTCAATTTGAAATAATTTATAAGGGGAATTTTAGTATTCTTTAATGGATTAGCAAAAAAAGTGTTTGAATTGCATTTTGAAAAAAGTGGGTAAATTTCCGATGACGTGTAAAAAATTTTTGTGATTTTTGTTTTCGAAAAAAAAATTATCGTAATTTAAAAAATACTTTGGTAAAAATATAAATATATTAATTTATTTGGAAATCATCATAAAAACATGTGTAAATATTGATATGGGGTGTGTGTGTGTGTGTGTGTGTGTGTGGGGGGTTTTTCCAATGTTCACCCAAAAGAAAAAGGGTGTTTCCTTTAAAAAATTAAGATATTAAATGTTTATAAGAGTCATAAATTTTTTTTATTTCACCCAAAAACTCAAAGACTAGGTATCACATAAGGGTTTTTTAAAACTTAAAGAAACCCAAGAAAAAGCAATCACCCTAACGTTAGACTGAAGAGGTACCAATTTGGGTCCCCCAAAAAAAAAGATCAAAAAACATTTATTTGTTTTCAGCCAACCCCACCAATCATAATGTCTGCAAGGGAAAAAATTCTTTACTAAAAAAGGGAAATTTAAAAACTTAAGGGTTTTTTTAGTATTTTTTATCAAAAATATTTAATTTCAAAAATTCCCTGACCATATAGTATTTTTTTAAATTTGGGTATCTGAGAAATTAAATTTTAAAGATTTTCAACTGAAAGCTTTATCTCGAGACGGGTTTTGGGAAAAACTTCCCAAAACGGGGATTTTTGGGTTTTTAATTTTTTTAATAAAAAAACTAGGGTTTGATAATGATACAAAAGCAAATTATTTATTTTTTAAAAAACAAAAAAAAACGAGAAAAAGATATTTGGGGTTAAAGGGCAAAGGTCCAAACATTTTTGAAAAAAATTTTTTATAATAAGGGTTTTAAAAAAAGTTTTTTCTGGGAAAATTCATGCCCTTTTTTTATGTAAAATTTAAAAATCAAAAAATTTTTGTTAAAAAATGTTATTGGGTTTAAATTTACCCAAAATTTACTATAATATTCCGGGCCCTCACCGCCATTTTGGGAATGTTTAAGATGAATAGTCCCCCCCTTTCCCCGAAAAGAAGCGGGATTTCAGCCCCGATTCCCCCCCTTGGGGGGGGGCCGGAAAAATTGGTTCGGTCAGACATCGCCCATTTTTTGTGCAAAAGGGGGGTAATTTATTTAATTTTTTTTAATGAGCTGTTGATACTTCACCTGATGGGAAAATGATTTCTAATGTCGAGTTTAATAGAATAGACTTCTGCATTTTCTAAATTTCCCACCCCTTTGGGTTTTGGTTTTTTCAAAAAACCCCTGATTCGTAAAAAAACACGGTAATGGTAGAATTCAGATTAATGAAAAAAGAGGCTTAAATGAATCACGGGGTGGGAATTTTCATACACCTTTTTTTTTAACTAAAAGTCTTGGGGGCTATAAATTTTTTCCCCGAATATTATGCCATCCCCGGTTGGGAAAAACATTTTAAAAGTAACAACAAATTTTTGGATAAGGACTGAAATTTGAGAACCCCCAAACCAGAAAAAAAAACTTAATTTTGGGTTTAACCCCTTTAAAAGGGCGTTCCATTTGGGGGTTTTAATTGGGAAATTGAGATAACCCAAAAAAATTTTTTGCCCTTTAAATAGTCAATTTGGGACACTGTTCTTTTCAATGGGGGAAGAATTGTTTTTTTTGTTTTAAACGGAATTTAAAAAATGTTTTTCGTTTACTATTAATTTGTTTTGTTTTGTTTTGTTTTGTTTTGATTTGTTTGTTTGTTTGTTTGTTTTTTTGTATTAATTTGTACCTAGAAATTTTGTTACCTTAACATCAGCTAATTGCATATTGTTCATTTTCAATGGAGCATACAATTACCGATTTGAAACGCAAAATTGCATTGAGACAGTTTTTACTTCGTTAACTATTAATTTGTTATTAGAAAACAAATATGAAACTTCTGAAATCGTACTATTTATTGTTTCATTTTTGCAAATAACATTCATGTCATCGGCAAACAGAACTGTTCTTCCATTTTTAATAGATCAGGGCATATCATTTACGTACAACAGAAAGAGGATAGAACCTAAGATCGAACCTTGTGGGACCCCATGTTTAACTGGCAAATAATTGGAAAGGTAAGTAAATTATGTATTTTCGTGCCAGTACGGTATTTCTACTCTTTTAGATCAATGTTTAAGGTAAGAGGTTATACAATCTAGGGCAATACCACGAATTCCATAAGAAGGTAATTTTGGTGGTGTTATGGTTAATAACGTCAAAAGCTTTCGAAAGATCTAAAAGTATCCCAATGGGTTCTTCATTTTCGTCCATAGATGAAGCAACATCTTTAAGGAAAGAAAAAGTGGCAGTTTTCGTAGATTTGGATTTTCTGAAACCGTGTTGTGAGTCTGAAAACGCTTCGTTTTCCCTGAGAAAAGTTTCCATTCGCGTATCGCCAAAGCCTCTCTAGTATTTTTGAGAAAACTGACAAAAGGGAAATTGGCCGGTAATTTTGAATTTCTTTTTTTGTTCTCTTTTTTAAAAAGTGGCTTAAGTTTTGCTGTTTTGAAAATATTTGGAAATATGCCTGTGCACAAGGAAGCATTGAAAATGTGAGTTAATGGTTGTATAATGGCAGGCGCACACGTTTTTAATAAACAATTTTGAATTCATCTAAGCCAGATGAATATTTATTTTTTAGTTTACTGACTATTCTGACGATTTCGTTGGAGGAAGTTTCGGAAATAAACAACGCGCCGAATTTTTTTGAGAAGCATATGATGTTGAATTTGGTGGTTTTAGTCCCTTCGCGCGATTAATTGCAATTCTAGAAAAGTGTTGATTGAAGATATTCGCTACTTTTTCTGGATTACTTGTTTTTCTTTGATTATCCTTTAAAACAGCATTCTCTACGAAATGTCGTGATGACGTGGTCGTATTTTTTACGATATTTTGCATTGCTTTAGTTTTGTTTCTAGCGCTCAAAGTATCCTCATTATTTTTGCCTGAACTATAATTTTTCTTAATATAATTCTTTTGTATTCTCGAAGGTAGACATGAAAACCGGGTGATACATTATGATGTTTAGAAATAAAGAGACTGTACGTTTGTTTTTGCAGATGTTCTAATTCTGTGTGATCTAAGTATTACTTTTCGTGAAATGTTTAATTTTCTCTTTTTAATAGGAAAGCAGGCGTTAAAGTAAAATGCAAGCTTTGAGAAAAATAAATTATATTTTTCATTCGTGTCAATAGCGTTATAAACTGCCTCCCATGGTTCCTTCAGCAAGTAGTCCGTAAATAATTTTATGTTAACTTTAGTAAATGCTCTGCACATGCGTGTTTTATTTATTGTGTCAGTGTTCTTGATACTAGTAATTGTAAGAATTTGTGCATTGTGGTCACTGTAACCTAGATTATTCGTTATTATTTCATATCTAGTTGTGGTTTTGTTAACTATAATTTGATCTATTGCCGTTTCTGATGTAAGAGCATTCCGTGTAGGTACGTTCACTGAAATAATTTTAAAGAATGAATTAAATCGAGAAACTGCTCTTTTCGCGGAATTCGCTCAGAAAATCAATTTTGAAATCTCCACATACAACAAATGGATTTGAAAGAGATTACTAATTTTGTTCAGTGTTGTCTCTAGATTTTCTAAGAAATTGAAATAATTTAAAGCTGGCTTTTTTGGCGATCTGTAGCTGCAAAGTAAGATAATTTTGAGCGTAGTAAGATGTAGTAAGTTTGCGTTTCACCTTTGAACTTAAACTCCATAGTACGTCACATAGAGTTTTTAACTATTTTTGACATTCAAAATTTAAATGGAAATCGTGACACAATGGAACGAAATGCAAGTGTCGAACGTCAGACCCGCTATTCGCGAGCACTTTCACGCGTAACGTCTAGTCGAGCGAAAGTGTCATCATGGGCAGACATCTAGTGGATCTTGTGCTAACTTCCGTGGCGCTGAGCGAAACCGTCTCGTGCAAGCGTCCAGTAGGATGAATGTCATTGTCTCTTCTCATAGCGTTTTCCGTTCGTTGCACTGAAACCCACCTAGTGCAGGGCAAAAACGTCACCACTCCGCAACAGTTCTGCCACACACCGTGAAGGCAGCGACGAATGGAACGGATTCCGGAACTGAGTCAGTGCTTGTCTCACACAGATTGATTATACACAGCTGTTCTTGGTCTGTCACACTGATAGAACTCGAAAATAATAATTTTAAATTATGGAACCATTTTATTTTGCATGGAGGGCAGGTAGAGGAATAATCACGTTACCATGTTCCCACCAAGGACCTTGCATTTCTCCATAATCTCAACAAATAACAGAATGAGTACATAAGATTGTAGAAGATGGTAGGTGAAATGTAGATCGACATGGGAGAGTTTCTGAGTGACATCTACGAAATTCTAAAAAACCTTTATTGAGATGATTTAATCTCGGTTTGACTTCTTTACCCATAGATTGTAAAGTCAGCTCGTTGGCTGCTGTGGATGATCGCACGTTCATGATGGCCGTTCATCAATGACTAATAATGAAGAGATATGAAAGTAACTACCCTGTGGGGTGAATAGTAACGTAAATACCACTTCACAACAATGTATTAATGCACTTCTCAGACACAAATTCTATTAAATGTAATGAAGATTTCTGCACGTTCTCTGAAACATTGCGCTAAATTAGAACCGCCCGTAAATTAGTACTGAAAGGAACACACTCGAATAATGAAAAAAAAAGAATAAATAGTATATGACGAAACAAATATCACAAAAGTCATTAGATGTATTCGTAGAAAAGTTAAAGCTCTTTGACTTCCTCTTCTATTTTATAACTTTCGCAATTAACACGAATGCAATATTAATTATAAGAATGGAGTAAGATACTACGTTTCATAAATCGCATTACGTTATACTTCTAACAATCAACAAGCAGACGCACTTAACCCTGCTATGATGCCTCTCGAAAACAAGAGTATTTCCGAACAGATTTCTGAAACAACAGTATTGAGCATTGGGCTGCGCCCTTTCGCAAAAGAGATACTTCAACGTTAACACTGAACAGCTGGAGTGTTATAGAAAGAGATAAAAGTACTCCATTTCTAGAAATGTATGCTCCACAAACTAACAGTCCGCAAACTGCGCGATAGTTTCTGAGTAAACGGTACTCCCGACATCTTACACCAGCACAAGAGTGGTAGAGATATTTAAAATATTGGAAAGAGGTTTAAAACATCTCTCTTACTTACTACCAGGAAGCAGAAAATAGAATAAATAATGTTCTGCAGTTCACTTCAAAATATTCTCGACATAGGAGGTCTGGATTCGAGCTTTTCCTTCCATGTTTTCTGTGACAGTCTCCCGCCAGACGCAGAGCCGAGCGGACGTGTTTTGCTAATCGCTCTACCTGCTGCAGGATGGTGTCGACGGAGCAGTGGCGCGCGGCTATCGGCCGCTGGGTGAGGGGCTACCTGCCGCGCGGTGGCGGTGCCCGGGGGACAGCGCAGGGGCTGGGGCTCCTTGCGAGCGTGCTGGGCGCGGCGGTGATGGCGGTGTTATTGGCGATCGGTGGGGTGGAACTAAATCCCGGCCCCCCTACTAACGTCGATATCATCGAAACGATCAATAGGAACCATACGGAACTTATTGATAGAATAAGGCTAGGGTTATGTCGGCAGAGGCATCAGTGCAGTCGCTGCAGACAGCCAACGAGCGGCTGGCTCGCAAGGTGGATTACCTTGAGAACCAGTCGCGGCGTAACAATATCATTGTTACTGGCATCCCAGAGCAGCGGAACCAGACTTGGGCGGACTCGGAGAGAAGTATTCTTGATTTAGCGGAGCAGCTGTGGGTCAGGCTGGAGCTCCAGGACATCGAGCGCGCGCACCGGACCGGGCGGCGGCGCGAGGGACAGCCGCGTATTGGCCTCATTCAGGAAGCGGGAGGAGCTGCTGCGTGCAGCCCGGAGCATCTCCCGAAATGGCAGGTGCGCGTCCGTGAGGACAGGCTGGGCAGTGCGGCAAACGCGTAAGGCGTTAATTCCGCATTTGCAGGAGGCGAAAGCTAGCGGAGGCAGGCGTCGATCGTTTGGACGTTGTCGGGGCAGGGCGCAGCTACGTGTTGGCCTAGCTGGCGGCCCGTCCGCGGGCGTGGGAGGGGGCGGGGCGGGGTCCCGTGAACTCGGCGAGGGGGCAGGTCCCCGGGAGGGCGGACACCCCCTCCGGGCAATCGGGCGCCTCTTCGCGGCCGCCCTCACCCGCGCCTTAGGCCGTGACCGAGGCCGTGCCTGCGGCTGCGCCTCGTGCTGGGGCAGTGCGGACGACCTCTGACCTCGCGGCATCGCGGCGGAGGCGGTCTCGTTCGCGTTGCGCCGGCGGTCGCGTTCGCGTTCCTGGCGGAGCTCACGGCACTCGACAAGTCCCGGGCGTTTTGCGGCAGACAGCCTGGAGCGAGGACCTCTTACGAGGGCGATGGCTGCAGCAAACATGCAGCAGCAGGAAGCACGCGGAGAGTCGGGACCCAGCAGCACGCCAAATAGGCATGAATAGGCTTTAAGAATAGGGTCTTGAACATCAAAGGTCTAGGTCTAAGCTCGAAACAAGACTATGCACATAAATACGTTTGATATAATCGGTCTCGTAGAAACTTGGTGTAAGTAGGTGAAACGTTAAACGTGTCTGGTTTTACAGCTATATGCAAAAATAAAAAAAAACGTAGAGGAGAAAGGAGTCTGTACCCGGGGGGTGTTGCGTGCATATTTCAGGCTAGGTTAATGCAATTTATTTATGAAATTACTACAAACTCAGATAATTTCCTTTGTATTAGACTAGTAATGCAAAATACAGACATCGCTGGTCAAATATATACCGTCACCTACAGGGCTTCAAGGCTTTTATTTCCAAAGTCTCTATGGGAATCCAATGATTTCTTGACACGTTAGCTAAGAATTCATCTGAAAGCACTGATTTGCCTGGTTTTAGGTGATATGAATGCCTGGAATTGGCAATGAGCAGGAAGTATTTCGGAGTCTGGGACTGGCAAGTAGCGGGAGCCAATTCTCCTAGAAAAGGAAAGACCTAGTCATCAATAATGATGGTCAGGAATTATTAGAATTAAAAGTGAGAGATTTAATGCCTGAAATTCAAATGGCAACCATGAAACAGGATACTGAAGGGGAACTAACTTTTAGTGGGAATGGAGGTAGTGTAATAGATTATGCTCTGTTGTCTCACAGAAAGAATAAACTATTTTAGAAAGAATAAACTTTTTTGAAATCGAATTGTACAGAACTAACATTTGTACGTGTAAGTGTTCATCAGTACTAGAACGTGCAGCAACGAACTTCACAACAGCAAGACAACGGTTTATATGGAAAGAGAAATGCGACAGGAATTTCCATGCAGAGTTCTTAACTCGACAGGGTGGGCGCGAGAGAGGCGGTCTCCGAGAGGCAAGAATTTAAAGGCGATTCATTTGGTAAAAAGGCAAGTGTGAATGTGGGGAAGAGGAGGAAGGTACTAAATCCTACACATGGTTGAAGGAGGAGGTCGGGAGGGCAGGCGTGAAGCAACAGCAAGCAACTCAAGAATGTTCCAGCAAACAGGTGGAACTGGTGGAAGGAGAATACCATTTGTTATTACCTAGGCAGTGGCGAGGCTACAATTAAGAAATCAAAGAAACGTGGCAGGAGAGGACAGCAAGAATAGTGGCACTTTAAGAAACGACCACAAATCAATTTGGGACGCAGCAAGATCTCGAAGCGTACAAAAATGCGCGTCGCAACAATTTCAGTGACGGTGAGCAGTACTTTACGGGCGCTCGCAATAGCTTAGAACATTGAAACAGGGACAGATATTATCACTGACCGGAGCATGTCTCGAATTAGACGAACCTATAATCTGAATGTGAAAAAGAACGGCTATTTCAGCCATGAATAGTGAGAAGGCAGGCGGCGCGGGCGGCATTCCGATAAAATTTATTTCGGAATTGCGGTGTTATGAATCCAGAGATATTCTAACGATAATGCAATTGTGGATACCTGATCGCATCCAGAAACGTGGAGTGCATCGATCCCCTCCAACTGTCTCTAAGAATAAAGCGGATACAATTTCCTACAAAATTATCATGTAATTCAGTCTCATCAGTGCGAGCAAACGACTCTGCAAAATACCCAACGGGCGACTGGAGTGAATGCAAGTGAGCAAGCATAGTTGAAAACATCAGAATTGCAGCAGGCTTTAGGAGGAAATTTCTATGACCACCGTCAATATCTGTGTTAGATACCATATTAAACAGGTGCGCTTGCGCGTAAAACGGGGCTTAATTTATATTGCAGTCTTGTAGGGGATTTCTTGAAAAGGCTTCTGACTCTACCAATAGGGAAAACTAAATGCTGAAAATGGCTTTTTTAAGGAAAACTAAATGAGCGAGGCGTCTCACGTAAAGTATTAAAAGTGTTGGCAGAGCAGACGAACAGCGCTAGTTGTCAAAGTAAAATTTTGTGTTTGTAAGTAAAACAGATGGAAGTACAACATGAAAATAAAATCGACAGGAGTAACAGGTCTCCCACCACCGCTATTGTTTATTTGTTTATAAACAATTTATTAGCGGGTACAGGAAGCGACATCTGGCGCTGGAAATTGAGGCCTGGAAACATCTCCGGACTACTATAGCGCTGATGATTTTGCTCTTATGTCTGGAGACTATTGACGGCTTACAGAAAAGTTTAAATATCCAGAACGTATAGAAACATGGGGACTAGTGCTAAATATTCAAAAACGGAGTAGTTATTCCCAGAATGGATTTGTTCAGTAATTGGGTGAGAAATGGTATTACGCTCAGGAGATTGGCTGGGCTGCAAACATTTACATATCTTGGGGGCAAAGTTTCATGAATGGGGAGATGGAATAATTACATAGTGGCGGCGCACACAAAGGAAGAATTATGCCTAAAGAAACTGGGATTGCAGTACGTGGTTCCGGAATTGCTTTTTAAAGGTAAAGGATACAATGTTTAAATTGGGCTAGTTCTCCTAGCTATGAATTATAAAGTAGAAATCTTGGGAGTGGATAGAGATCGACAAGAAAGCATTTGAAAACAGATTTATTTCAAATTATTCTGAGTTCTAGGATTCCTGCAGCAAATGCCGAGTTCAAGAGAGGTTTTAGTATAAATTTGGAAAGATTTTTAAATGAAACCCAATAAACTTTGGATTACATTGTATGGGGTAAATACTGATACACTTATACATGTAGATGTTTTATGCAGTTACAGGAAGCAACCAACGCTACTGGTCAGGTATAAAATTAAAAATTGCCATTGAAACGTGCTGGTCTGGGAGATGCTTCAGTGAGATGGTGGAGATAGGGGAACACATGTGAGAGGAATAGCCAATTTCTGCAGATATCAAAGACTGCAGATATTAAAAGTAAGAGATCCCATGCACCACGAAAAACGTTTCATAGTTGCGCAACCACGGAGTCCGTTATGGAGCTATGAATCGCACATGCACACACACTCTTAAAAAGGACGCAAGAAGGGGATACACTGGTTCAGTGTCGGGAGGGATGCAAACGTAGATTAAAGGACTTTCGAATGGTAATGGCATCTGTGTGCTTTGCGGTGATAGGGAAGACTGATCCACATCCTTTTAATTTGTGCAGTGCGACCCGGAACTTGAGAAAATGGATGGAATGGGAAATTACTATCAAATAGGGAACGCAACGCTCGCCCAAACATTTAAGGTGATAAAGATCTAAAGTCATGAGTTAATTAGGAAATATTTCTAGGAAAGGCTGGACTACCAGAAAACTGCTGGAAATTAGGAGTAGGAAAACAGTACCTGGTTAGTACGAGCAAAAGCTCTGTGACTGAGAGAAATAAGAGTCAATAAACTAATACACTTTGTTAGTGAGTTATGTTGGTTAGTAAACAGTAAAAAAGTCAGTGTCGCAGCCACTGTTACATAAGTACATAACAAGTCAATACAATAAACATGAACTTGCTATAAATCAGTAAAATAAATAATTTAAAAATAAATTAAATAAGTTAAATAAATTAAATAAATTAATATAAAATAAAATAAAATAAAGGAACGTTGTAAAATAATGAGCACATTAGGGCGAATGGTGGAATCGGAAAAATGTAAGGCAGAGGTGTTGAGTGGACGATCTTTCTGCGCGGTGCTGTTTGTTTCAGGTGCTGGAGGAGGTCAAACACTGAAGGAGAATGCCTGACGCCCGCGCCAAATATAAATAGTTTAAAAACAAAAGTCGAATAGATTAGCATGTACTTCGGCATTCCTGATTTACAGGCAGGTTTTTTCCCCTTTAGGTTTTTTTTCTCAGTTGTACCTTATGGTCTCTTTTCCGCAGCATTGATGCGATAGAGAGACCATTTGGGGGAATACCAGAATACGAGTTGTTAGAACGCGTAGGAATGTAGGTATTGGGTAATGGCTTTGCGCGCCTTCTGGCCCAGCCACTTAGCATCAAGTTTTCTAATTTGTATGTACAATTACCAGTATTAAATAAAATAAATGTTTTCTGTGAAATTCCCATTGTTAAAATGATCTCGATATCCTATTATAACTCAACTAGTTCAGAAGAGTTATCTCTGTTCCCAAGTCTCTATATAGAAGTCACATGGAGACTGTACAGTTAAGCGACGAATGTACATTTTTAATTTTCTCAGTCTTTACTGTAAATGAGAAAGCAGAATCGTGCACCAGAAAACACGAATTCTTTGGCAGCAACACTTTATTGCCGGATCCTGGCAACAAATATTGGGTAAATTTTATGTTACTAAATTATCGTAAATTACTTTTGTCTTAACACCTGGTCCAGCCAGAATCCATGTTTTTGGTCCTATACCGAGTACTGATTAATTTCAGTAAAACGTCTGTCCGTCTGTCTGTCCGTCAGTCTGCCCCGACTGTCTGTGGTCGCCGTTAGAGCCTGAAACCATTCAGGCCTGTTTTCTCCAAAATTTGAAGTTCTTAAGAATATCACCTTTGAGGTATCCATGATTTTGGAATACTGATATCGAGATCTGAACGACCTGGAAGCTTGGGAGTCAACGGATATTTTGGATTTCTGTGGTACTTTTATTAATGAAACCTGATATTTTTAAAAATTTCTACAATTTATTAAACTTTGTCCTTGATTCAGAAATATCTGTGAAATGGACGGTTTCTGTTAGTTGTTCTGATTTTTGCAAATTGTAAAAGTAAATTTTGAGGTGTCTTACTACAATAATATTGAATATATAGATTTTCTTAAAATATGTTCTGAAAAACAAATCTTGAAATAAGGCTATGTAAAATTTTTTGGAAAACATGAGGCCTTTTCGAAACATTTGCAGGAAATATAGGTAATTTTAATTTTTAAATATTTTTTCCCCAAAAACGTTCCAAAATTTTCTTCAATTTTTCATTGATACAAGAAGGGGCTCTTAAATCATGGCGAGAGTCTCATTTTCGTTGAACTCTTTGAATTTCTGATAATTGCAAATTAGAATTAACGGGAGAAAATAAGTGCTGTTTTAGCATCACGAGTTCCCCTTTCGTTAACCTCATTCAGAAACGCAACTGATTATTTGATCAGAATGCTTTTGTTTTCACTTCTCAATATATCTTTATCCTCATCCCTTACACTAGGTACAAGATTACAATTAATACACCCAAGGCGATACCGTCTATAGTAAGAAAGAATCCGTTCTTATGAATTTGCATTATGCAATGACATTCGGAAAAACTATTATGTGACGTTAGTCCGATTTGAGTTTATACTTAGTCATATCACAGAACATGAGGATCTAAAAGATGCACGGATCATTAATACTGAATAATTCTGCTCTACAGATGAAAAGAATAAGGTGAAAAAAATTAGAGCGGTTACATTTACTCTTGGTAGAAATTATTAATATTTGTCACCTTCAGGATTGTATATCTCAGAGAACAGAGTTGGCTCCATAATAAATCTCTACAATAAAAAAAACTGCTTTTTCTCCGACACCTTCCTCAAAAACTTTATCCGCATTTTCAAAAGCAAAAGAGATACGCGAACTGTAAATCCAAACATATTACTGCTTTTCAACGAAATGGCTAATGCGATGAATATCCTGAAGTGCGTAGTGGAACTGCACCGTAATAGGATATACAAAATAAATTTGAAGAAATGCACGAAGCACTTGAGACATATTCACAGATCTTGCCATTTAATAATTTTATTTGGTAAAATGTTTATATTGTCCCGTCAAATTAACTGATTTAAATATTAGTTTCCATATCGGACATTTACGGTTGTTTCTTCCTGAACACATCACTCGAAATGGCGGTAGTGACGTCGTTTCTGAGCGTATAAAATAAATAATAATTACTCTTCTGGGTTCTCATCTTCCTAGAGTAGGTGATTGTAGCTGTCACCCTTTGCCACTGGTGTATAAAGGTGTCATGTATGTATTCAGCATTTTGTGTCGTGTAACCGACGCACGTCATCACATTTACATTACGGCATTTTGTTGAATCATTGTATCTACGAGTTCATGTGATTTAAATAATGTTACATAGGGTTTATCAAAAAATCAACGGTTTTCTTTAAATGAGCTCAAATTCCAATTTTCGAAACGCCATTTTCTCATAACTGGCAACAAGATTTTCTTAAACTTTTCCAACTTTACAATGGCACTACCCATTTGAATATAACGTATAATTCATTTTGGTATTCTTTGTTTTATTTTAAAATTACACAAATGTATTTCTTAAAATATCTATCACTGTTAATATGACAGTTTCAGCAATTTGTAAACATTATTACATTTGCAAGCTAAAGTGCTTCAAATTATTTTACATGAAGTTTCTCCAAAACTCGTATATTTTCAGTGAAAAAGAGTCAAATTTCGCATGTACAGTAAGTCTTAAACGCCATTTTCACAAAAAAGTCCCAATTTTTGAAAAATATGCTATTTACGACAGGTTTTACTCTTTAATATTCATAAAGTAATATTTTGGTTCTACTGTTAAAGGCAAAAGTTGACAACATTTTAAAAAATCTACATTGGCAGCGGTGGTAGCTGGCAAGACGAGTGTAAGACCATAAAGCCAGTCAAAACCAAGTAAATTAGAAAATTTTACAGAAAAAGTCTGTGCCATTCTGTAGCGCCACTAGTTAATTATATGTATCAGACCACCCGAAATTAGACAATATACAAACGACCGTATTCGCGGATAACATGGCTATTTTCCTAGCCGGATATTCGTTAATAAATATAAGAAATTCTCTGCAGTTGTAACTTAATATTACAGACAGTTCGCATTTTTAAAAATAAAATTGCCCCCACAAAACGTTTCAAAATATTATTTAAAAAACTCTATACCCCACACCCAATAAAAAAGAAAAAATTTTGGGACTTACCCAAAATGTCCCGGAAATATATCGGTCTAAATATGATACAAAACAAAGTAAAGAAAATTTCATTAGTAATTTCCTCCTTAAAAAATGGGCGTGTCTGGGGCCGAATTTTACAAGTTTTCCGACCCCTGCCCACCCTGGGGGAAATCGGCTGAAATCCCTTTGCCATTTAGGAGGCGGGACTTTCACTTAAACATTACAAAAGGGGGTGATGGCGGGGTTATATTATAGTAAATATTTGAATATAAATATTAAATCAAAACATTTTTAATAAATTTTTGTATATACATTTAATTACATAAAAAAAAGGCAAAATTTTCCCCAGAAAAAACATATTTTAAAACTTTATAAAACGGGTTTTGCAAAAAAAACCCGGGACAACATTTTTAAGCCCCATGTCTACATTTCGTCGTTTTTTGTTTTTTTAAATATAAAATGAAATAATTTCATTTTTTCTTTTCTAACCATTTTTTTATTAGAAAAATTAATAACAAAAAATACGTTTTAAGTCAGTTTCAAAAACGTCCCCGGATAGCAGTTTTGTTTGAAATCTTCATCATAAATTTTCTCGATACCCAAAAAAAATATGGTCAGGGACTTTAAATTTGTAATAAAATGTTTTGAATAAAATACAAATAAACTTAAAGTAAAAAGTTCTTTTATCAAATAATTTTCAAGACATTATGATTGGTAAGTGCTGTAAAAAAATGAAGATTATTGATCGTTTGTTTTGGGGATCAAAATTTAATTACCTCTTCAATTAATTGGGGTATTCTTTTTATGGTTTTTTCCCCCAAATATTAAAATCATATTGATACCTAGTCTTCGGGGATTTTGCGTGAAATAAAAACGACATATGACTTTATATAACATTTTATCAATGTTTGAAAAGGAAAACCCCATTTTCGTCTTTGGTGTTGGGGGAACACACACACACACACACACACACACACACACAAAAAATACAAAAATACACATACCCCAAAAAAATTTTAATTTTTAAATTTTGTAATTTAAAATCAACACCATAAATTATATTTATATTTTTATGAATATTTTTTACATTAATTTTTTTTCAGAGACAGAAATCAAAAAATTTTTTTCGTCATCAAAATTTCCCCCTTCTTTTAAGCAACCTTAAACCTGTTTTGTAATCCATTAAAATCACTAGAATTCCCCTGTCTTTATTTCAAATTTAATTGTTAATAATGTTTAAAATTGTTTCAATTTTAAATCTGTGTCACGATAATCGTTAAAAATGAATAGGATCCTTTTTGTAAAATATTTTTCAAAAAAAATTTTTTTACCTTTTTTAAATTTTTTTTAAATTAAATTTTTGGATATTTTCACTAACATCTTCATAATATTCTGATTCAAAATTTTTTAATGAATTGTTAATAAATTTTTAAAAAAAATAAGAAATTTAAATTTTTTTTTTTTTTGGAAAAATTTCATTTTTATCATTTATAAAAATTAAATTAAAGTACTATAAATAAATTTAAAGGGTTAATTTTAAAACTATATACAATTTTTTATTGTTAAAACGCATTTACTATTACAATGTAACTTTTTAAAATGTACTCCCCGTTTGATTGATATTTTTGGTTCTATATGTATTCTCCCCAGAGACATTTTAAAAAAAATTAAATAATAACGAAATAACCTCAAATTTATAATTATTGGCATTTGGCCCCCTTTTTCCCGGGCCATTTAATCGGGGTCGGGAAGGGAGAAACCCGGCGGGGTTTCAAATCTTCGGGGCCCCAATTCGTTCCTTTCTTAATTTTGGGTTCCCAAAATTTAACCATTTTCAACTTTAAGGAATACATGTTGCATACCAGGGAAAAATAATAACAAATGTGGGGGTTTTTAAAAAATCTGCCTTTGGAATACCATCAAGTCCTACTGGCTATTGAAATACTTTTTCTTCATTCGTCGATAACCCCGAACATTTTCGTGAATTATGTTATCCCGCTAAAAAAAAAGATTTCGGGTTTAAAATGACCCACATTTTTTTGGGGGATCAAAAATAATTTTAATTTAATTGACATTTTCATTGGTGCAAATACAAAATGTAAATTTATATTTGTCTGTTTTTTTTCATTAGCCCCTCAATTTTCAAAACAAAATTCAATTTTTTTTCCCTAAATACAATTTTATTTTTATGTCAATTAAAGAATGTTTTCCCATTGAAAAGACATCCCGATAAATGGAAAAGTTTAAAAATCAAAATACCAAAAGATAATATCAATTTGTTATCTGGCCCCCCCCTCAAAAAATAATCAAATTTTCTTTGTTTTCTTTTAATTTTTTCAAATAAAAATAACTTTGGTTTTGGTTTGGTTTTCCCCAAGATCAAAGATCTAAATCTTCCCCGCTTCTTTTTAATAAAAGGTTCTTCATCGGTATCTTCCACCGGGGTTTGGGTAATTATTAAAATTTTTTAACAGTTTTTACATTCTAATGACCGTTTTCGCAATCCCCCCCTGTTTTTTTTTTCCCGTCGGGCATCTTCCTCTATTCTTTGCCTTCATTGTAAAATCGATGCCCTTTCCAAGTTTCCTTGCCTTTGTTTTCTTCCAAAAGGGGATTCACTAAAGAAAATTTTGATATTCTGTCCGCTTCTCCTCCGGGTTTTTTGGGATTTTTTTCATCCTTTCTCTCAATATTATTATCTGTCTAATCTCCTTTTTAAATTCTATCAAACATCAACATCGTCTCAAAAATTCTTTTTAAAATTTTAAAGGGGTTTATTGCATCATTTTAATTTTTAATTTATTCTTTGTCAGCTCCAATTTCTTGTATATTGTCTCGTTTTTTTTAAAAAATTTTTTTTTAAAAAATATTATATTTTGCCCCCTAGCTTTTTTTAATAAAATTTTATTGTCCTCTCTAATAATCACCCGATATTTTTAAAATTCCCTTTTACTGAAATTTTTTTTTTCTAGATAAATTAGTTTCCTACCCCCATGTTTTTGACCATTATTTATTTTGAGTTCCTTTTTTTTATGTTTTTTTAAATTTTTGGATTAAATTTTACAGATAAAAAATATTTTTTCCCTTTTTAAGGATCCCTGACTAAAAAGCAAATCCTTTATAAATTAAAAAAGGTTTTCACCGTTCTGAAGTCTTAAACATATCCACAACATTTTTGTTATTTGGATTATGACTAATCAAACATTTCAACTTTTTGTTTTAATTTTTGCAGGACTTTTTGGGGTGTTCAAAAAAGAACAAGTATTTCAACTCAAGTTGGGGTAAAAACTTTTTGATGAAATAATTTAAAAAAAAGATCTTCATCTTCATCTTCATTCAGTTTCCACTTTTTCATTATGAAAAGATATTTTCGGGGAAAAGAGGGGCCCCATCTTTTTTTTTGGACCCATGTTGGATTTTGAAAAAGAAACTTTGAAAAATATTGAGAAGTATTTAATAATGGACTTTTTATTAATCATTATCATTCACAAAATGTGCCTTTGAATTTAGCAAATGGGTTTTAAATATTTACTTCAACTAATAATCAATATTTATTATAAAATATGGTTTTAAAAACAAAATTTTTTTTTAACTTCATCACTCTTATTTTAAAATTTATCGGGGCCCCATGTTAAAAAAATTCAAAACATTCCGTATACTTATATATACGGGTAATATACAAAGTATAGAAATTTATTTTCCGAAAAAACTGCGCATTTTCTGCAAAAAAATCAGCCCTTGACGAAAAAACTGAATAAAAAAATTCTTTAAAAAAAAAGTCCTCAACAGGGTTCAAAATTTCCCATTTTTGGGGCCCGTGATAAAATCAATTTGGGAAGAAAAACTCCTCTGTCCGTCTGATACAACTCAGCCCAAACCATGCTGTTTTTTCCAAATTGAAAAAACCCCCTTCTTTCGCCGAGCTAAAAGTACGATTTTGAAAACATTCTTTAAATTTTTTGGGGGATTTTGACCCTTTGGACTTTTTAAATTTTTTTAAAAACGTTAAAATTATTCTTTAAATTTTTGAGACTGTTTCTCTATAGAAAAATGCAAAAATAGAATTTTTCAATTTCAGTTCTAAATTTTAAAAAATCCTAAATTTGAATTTTTTTCGGCGTTTTTCAAAACCTAAAAATTAAAGATAAATTTTGCTTCAAATAAAATTTTTCTTATAATTAGATCTTTTAATGGGTCTCAATTTTTTTAAAAATTTTTATTTTTTTTCCAGAAAGGTAAATTTCAATTTTAAAAAATTTATAAAAAAATTTTTAAAAACGCCCCAAAATTTTTTCTTTAAATTTTGGTTGGGGTAATAAAATCACCTATCCGATGACAAAACGAATTTGCTCTATTCTATTTTTTTTAAAATTAAAAAATGTTTTTTTGAAATTCTCACCTTTGAAGGTTTGTTAGATTTTTAACCCCGGTAGAAGTGCCAAATGACTTTGGGGGAAGAAAAAACTCAATGTTTCCCTTAAAAAAGGCATTTTAACAAAAAAAGTTGAAAATGTAAAAAAATGTATTTTGGAGGGGGAAAATTGTAAGAGAAGGGAGAACCATGTTGGCGGGAAAAAAAACCAGCCCCAACGGAAATTTAAACATTTCTGGAACCTTTCAACCCCTGGGCCTTCTATTTTGGTAGTGTGAAGTGTTTTTTTAAATTTTAAAAAAAAAGAAAAATTTCATAAAAAACTTGCAAAGAACAGTGAGCACAAAAAAAAAAAAATTAATTAAAAAGGACGTCCTTTGGGGGTTGGAAGGGAAACGAACTCCAAGTAAAAACCAAAAACGCCATAACGGAAAATTTGGGTAGTAAAAGATCTGTCACAGTAATAAAAGCCCCAAATTTTTTCCATTTTTTAAAATATTTTTTTGAAAAAAAAAGGAATTTTAAAAATTTCAAACATTTTATTTTTTTTTGTCTAAAATAAAAACCCTGATATTTTGATTTAAACCCGCGTTCCTTTTTGTAAACCCCACCTAAGCATTGCCTCCAACACAGACTGAAGCTTTTCCCTAACTATAATTAATCTAAAATTTTTTCCAAACTCATTGTTTTCCCACTTCTGAAATTTAAAATATTAAATAAATTACCTCTAAGAGACAATAAGAAAAAAGTTTGGGCCTTTAAAATGTTAAATTCTATTTAAAGGTTTAGTTAAATTTATAATTTTTTGCGTGCGGCCCTTTTGGCTCTAGCCTGCCCTCAATTTTTGCCCTGGGGAATTAAATGATAACGTTGGGCGAAAATTTTCGACCGGCCCCATTCAAATTCATTTGCTGCAAGTAATTACAGAATCTGAAACATTTTGACTTCAAAAAAAACCCCTATCATTGCGTTATTTCTTTTGTTCATCTATCCATTTATAAAAAAAAACTCTTATTTTCTCTTTTTTTAAATGTTTTCTTTATAAAACAAATGTTACATTAACACTTCATTCTTTTAAAAACTCTCAAACGAAAAATAAATCATCCTTAAATTTTAAAAAGGAAAAAAGTATTAATTAAAATCCAAACATTGTCAAAAAAAAATTGCATGAACAGGCCAGGACGTGAATAAGTTTCATTTCTTTAAACAAACACCAACTACAGACTCCTCCCATATTATTTAAAATGTTTAATATTAGGATGTTTAAGTATTTTTGATTTGCTATGAAGACAGAATTTTTCAAAAGAAAAAAATAAAAATACTTTAAACGGTTTTAAAATTTTTTTAAATAAGAAAGAATAAGGGTTTCTTTAAATTTTTTTGCATTTCAAAATTGTTAAAATTAAAATATTGCTTGCATTTTTCAACAAAAATCCATCTTTTCAAAGCCTACATGTTTTATAAAAGAAAATGGACAAAAATTTCTTTTAAAAACAAATCTTTTTCAATTTGAGTTGTGGGAAAGGGCCCAAATTTTCAAATTTTTAAAATTTTCAAATTAGATTAACCATAAAATTGGAACATTTCCCCCCAATTTATTTACTTTTTCACCAGAAAATTAAAATTTTTGAGAAAATTTTAAAAATTTCCGAAATTTATGAAAAGTCCCCCCAAAAAGATTTTAAAAATTTTCCCAAGCTTAAACTACAGCCAAAAAAACGGGGTTTTCCCAATTTGGAATGGATCACGTTTTTAGGCGCTAGTAGGATCACGGATGGACGGACTTTTGGAAAAAACCCACTTTTCGACCCCAAACTTTAGTTTAATCCAAATCGATTTTCGCTTATTACCTTTCTCAAACTCTATACGCACAATATCCCATATATCGTCACATACGAATATACTAGTTATCCCGTATATTCGTCGTATAAAAATAAAAACAGAATAAAAGTTTTTTTTTGCTGAGATAACAATTATCATAGTTCAAATCCATCTAAAATTTAAGGTTAAAAGGTAAATACAAAACAAGAAATTTTTCCATTACATTTCTTTGGTGATTTTATTTTTACATAAAGATTCATATCAAAAATTGAATGTATTTATCAATCAAAAAACGGTTTTGCAACCTGGGCAGACGTTGTAAAAAGTAAAATTTTATATCAATTCAAAGGTAAACTTCCCCTCTATTGTTACGTAAATGATGACAATTACAAAAAAATGCTGGGAAAAAAGGCCCCAAAAACCCCAATTTTGGGCTTTTTTCGGAAGCTCGGGGTGAGCAATGGTCTAAATCAAACGATGGGGGTTTGTTCCTGTCAAAGGGGAATTATTTTTGTACTAAATTTAATGGGTTATCGGTACAAATATATCACTAACAACGGAAAAACTTTTCCCCCTCATTTTCTTTCCCCATAAAAGAAAAGGGTTGTGACAAACTTTTTTAAAGTAATGCAAATGTATGTAAAACGTTCACTATCTTAATTCGCGGGGGTTAGGTTAAATTCTTTTAACTAAATATAAAAAAATAAAATTTGTATAAATATTTGTAATAAAGGGATCAAATATTAAAATTATATGTTAAAGTTCAGCAAATATCTTATAACAATAAAAACAAGTTTTTCCTTCATTTTATCTTTAATTTCGACTTATAAAACAGAACCGGGAACAGATAAAAAAACATCCAGAACTCGATCCTCAATACCTCCGATTTAAACCGGTGTCAAACATTTCCTCAGAGAGTTTTTCTTTTAGTAATTCAAGCCTTAATGTTTTGAAAAGAAATATTTGTTTTGTTTTTTCCCAATTTCTCTAGGAAATTTAAGAGTAATAGAAATTATTCTCAAACATTTTCTCAAGAGTACAATTTCTGGGAAAAACAAATTTGGGGAACTGATTTTTAACAATACAATAAATATTTTTTATCTAATCCCGTTATCATATTTATGAAATTTTTTAATAAATTTAATATTTAGATTTAAAGAACGCTTTTCCCCGAATTTGAGATCCAAATTGCACCCCCCTTTTTTCCTATTTGAGGACTAAATGACGTGAAATTTTTTTGGATCACCCACACAACATGGGGAAAAACATTGGAAAAACTAAATAATTAAAAATTTTTATTTTCTTTTTAAAATTGGGGGGTTAATGCCCCCTTTGTCTCAGTCTACCCCCACTAAAAAAAGCCGTATCAAACTTGTTTTTTAAAAATGGGAAAAAATAAAAAAAATTGATTTCTTTCATGACCCGTCAAATCAAAATTTTTTTGTTTGGGTTCTTTTTTAAATGTGTCCACCACCAACTTACATTAAACATTTTAAGAAAACCATAAAAAATAAAATTATCAATTTTACAAAAATTAAGGGGTGCGTTCTTTAGCATTTATCAAAGAACAAACACAAAAAGGTAATTTTAATGGTTTTGTTCTAAGGAACTTTGTTAAATTTTAAAAAAAACATATTCTTTTCAATTAATAAAGAACAAAAAAATTTCCTTTTTGCAAAATTTTTTTAAAAAACCCCAGACTTCAAGTTCTGATTATCTAGAACTTTAAAATTAAATTCAGGATTACACTTGAAATTTTCTATTCTTTCGATTCATAAAAAAATTTATTAAAATTCAATGAGACATTTTAATATTTAATTCTTTTAATTTTTTTCGCCCTTGCTTTAAAAAGATACCACACAACTTAAAATAATCAATTTTTCGTTTACAAAAAAAAAGTTTGTTCCCCCTTGCAAAATTTTTAATGTCTCTCGTGTGATGTGTTAATGTGTTCCCCCGTAAAAAAAAACGTTTTGGGAGGATTTGATCTGGGTCCTTCCCCTATCTACTACCCTTTTAAACCCCGGGCTATTACAAGGACCCACCACCCATGAGGTGTTGTAGAAAAATTTTTTGTTTTATGATGTACAACATTTACCCGGTTTAAAAAATCCCTTCTTTATAAGAATGTGGAATCATCAACGATCTATTCTATAGTTGATTCTAGATAGAAATATTTCATTCGAATGTCTTTTTTGGAGTCGAGTAGCTTCCTGAACTCATCCCCCCTCCCATATCTTTGGGGATCTCCCATTCCGGGTAAGTGAACTGCTTCTAAACACCAGTCAAATCAGAACCGCGTAGTAAGGGAAAAACTGGGGTTTTAAAAAATCACAACTAAGAATTTCCGGACAAATTTGATTCTTATTCATGAAAAAATTTTAACCCAAACTTGAAAGATATAATCTAACAATATTTTAATTATCGCAAATGTTGATTGATTGCTTTTAAAAAAAATTATAATCTATTGTAAAAACGAATAGTTTATTTCCCCTTTTCTTTCTTCTCTAATGTCACTGCTCCCAAAATTTATATTTACAGAAATTAAAAAAAGGGTTTTTAAAATAATCCCATTTTCAATTTTTTAGTTTTGAAAAGTTAACCCAAATTTTCAAAAATTAATTCCCGAAAAAAGGGAACGCCTCGGGCAGATAGACAGAAAAGGGTTCTGGTCATCTCTGATGGGCGACAAAACTGGCCCTTTTTTCGGCCCCAAGTCTTTTTAAAAATTTAAAAATTTAATTTCAAAATATTGGACATATTACTACGAAACACACCAAAGAAGAAAAATCACCTATTCGAAATCACAACGTTAGCAAGCTGACAGCGTACCTGCGTTAACCATTGGGTAAACGGTTTCTGTTTATTCCATTAAAAAGTATTAAATATAATAAAACCTATGCTAAATGAAAATAAACTTTAATATATTTTTTCTTTTTAGATAACTTTTAAATTTAAAATCTGTGAAAATAATATAATTAAAAATTTTTAATGGGAAAAATTAAAAATAATTATATTTTAATAGAATGCGAACTTTTTTCTATAGAAAAAAAAAAAATTTTTTCCCTTTTTCCCCTGCGTACTTCATCCACATTGTCAAAAAAAACTGAAGGGGCTTGTTATTCGGGAAGAGCCCAATGTCTAAAATAGGAAGTTTTAAAAAAATACTAGTGATGCTAAAAAAGCGTCCTTTTCACCCTATTTTCACGAAACTTTCGAAAATACTAAAAATTTCAAAAAATTTCACAGATCTTATTTAAAAATCTTTCTTTAAAAAAAAGTTTCATCAAAGGAAAATCTCAAATTTCAATATTTTTCGGGGAATCCAAAAAAGTTTTCAAAAGATGGACCTGCAAATTCTCAAATGCCCCCACTTCCCAAACCCTAAAAATTAAAAAATGGGGCCATTTGTTTGAACTTTGAAAAAATTCCCCGGGGGGCAGTAAAATACCAATTGAATATGTTTAAATTCAAAGGGGCTGAATGGAAAGTTGGGGTAGCAATTTTGGTGAAAATCTGAAGGGTTTTGCCCAGCGTTGTTCGGACGGACGGACAGATTTTACCGTCAGTCGATTTTTCCTATCAACCACCCCCCAAAAAAATGGATTCTGGCCACCCGATTTGGGGGTTTTTTTAAAATTTGAATGGATTTATCCCTTTTTTCCCCTGTCCCTGTAATACGTTTTTTCCAGAAAATTCCCCTTTTTTGGGATTGTCTTTCTTCCCTTGAAGAAAGTGCGGGCAATATATGAAAAATTTTGATTTGTTCACGGAAAAATTTTTTCTTTCATAAAAGAATTTTTTAAATTTGGAAACATTTATACAATTTTTATAATTCATTTGTAAATTAGTTATAGAGAAGAAAGTAAAATTTTGAAATTTGAAACAGTTAGTAATTTTTAAGTTGAAAAAACAGAGAATTAATAAAAATGACATTTTACAGTATTTGTTTAAATATATGTATTAATGAAAGTGTAAAATAAAAAAAAAAGAGTTTTTTTTCAGGGAAATTTCAAAAAGCAATATGACAAATGAACATACCCTCAGAAATATTGGATTTTCATTGGTTAATCCCAATGAACTTTGTATATAATATCAATTTTTAAAAAAAATACATTGATTTGAAGTCAAAAGTTTTTTAATTTTTTTTGGTCCAGTCACAGGTCCTTTTCCCACAACAGTCTAAAATAAATACATTTCTTGGGGTCTTTTGGAAAATTTTTTGGGTTCAGATTTTAAAAAAATTTTCCCTTTAAACCCCAAAAACCATTTTTTTTGATATCATTTTTCGTAGTTTGGGGCATTCGAAAATTAAAATATAGTAAAATATTTAATTTTAATCTTAATTAATTAGGCCAATTATTTTCTGTCCTGTTCCTCCAAAAAATATAAATATTTAAAAGAAAAAACATTATTAAATTATGGTACCAGTTTAATAAATATGTTTATTTTTCCCAAAAATAGAAAGGGGAATAAAAAATGTATTGGGTACAATAATTCATTTCAATATTGGAAACTCTGGGGAGATGAAAATTAAGTTATAAAAAAAATCAATTATGCCAAAATAAAAATTTTATTTTGTTAAAAAAATTTCCGTTTTATAATACTATTTTTTAGGGGAAAAAAAGTCCTTAGGTTTTATTAGGCAACGAAATTTAAATAATTAAATATGAAATTTTTTTTGACAATTGGAAGTTTTTTTTGTTATTTTTAATGTCTTTTTCTTTTATAACGACCACTGTGATTTTTATGTTTGGGGTTTTTTTGGGGGAAAAAGGGACATCCCGAAAAACATCTATTCAGGCAACCCCGATTGACCCCAAAAATACGGGCCCTTTTCGTCCCTTTTCCCCTTTTTCTCTAAAAAAACCTTTAACATTATCAAATCAAATAAACAAGTTCCAATTTCCATTTTGAAATTTCTTTTCCCGTCCGGGGATGGGGGTAAGGGGGAAAAAAACCTCTGACTAGGTATAAAATTGGCCCCAGGAAAAGAAAAAATCTTTATGGTAATATCTACTCTTACTACCAAATTTTATCCATCGTTTCATTTTTTAGTGCAAACAAGTGGAGAACTTTTTTAAAAACACAAAGGGTCTAAAACCCTTGTCTGGTCATCCGTGGCTCTAAGCCCCCGCAAAGTTTTTCCCCTTCGGCACTGCCCTTCTCCCGGAAATCTGTGATTAACCCCCTTCCCCCCAAAAGAAGAACAGACCTTACTGTAAAAAATGCTCCTTGCCTGGGTAATGAAGAGCCGAAAGGATCTTGTTTACTATAGAGGAGATGCGCTCTTCCCCAAACTCTAAAAAATTTCTTTTGCTAGGATTTATAAATCTAAAATTTGTGGGGATGATTTTTGCCTTTTAACCAATTTTTTTTTTGATTTAAAACTTCTTTGTCATTTATTTCATTTTTTTTTATCATTTTATGTTTTTTTCTTTTTAAACTTTTAATTAAAAAAAAAATATTTTTAAATGACGTTTATACAAATTTTCAAAATTTTTCGAAAAATTTCACTATTAATTGAAAGATATTTGAGCTAAAACCACAATTTGACACACTTTATTTATTAAAAAAAGGATAATTTCATTTCTGAAAATAATAAAGACTGGTTTAGTTTTCAGATTTGAGAACTTTTGATTCATTGAATTTTGTGTTTCCGGATCAAAACCAAAAGTATTTTCAGGTTCATTGCATTAATTTGGATCTTATGAGCACAAATTTTTTCACGTTTTCACAAAAGTAAAAATTTTTTCAAAAAAATCATTAGAAAACAAAGGGCGCTTGTTTCCGAATAAAAAGTTTCTTCAATATCATAACCTGAAAAAGTTTCCCGGGTGTTTAATTGGGGAGCTTTTGAATCGAATAAACACTCCAGAAAGTTTTTGGGGGATAAAACCCAACATAAATTGGAAAAACAATGATTCAAACCTGTGTTCGCTTAAAATTTTTAAATTGGGAAAAATTTTCCGAAAAAATTTTTTCTAAATATAATCCAAAGTTTATTCAAAAAAGTTTTTTTTCTTTCTTTAAACTCGTTTAAAAAATTTCATTATTGAACATTTAAGGGTTTTTTTTTTCTTTTTTCACGTTTACAAAAAAATTTGAAAATATTTAATTGTGGAATTTCCCCCAAAATTAAAAAATTAAAATTTTTTTTTAATTTTAAATTTTTTAAAGATATCAATTATTTAAATTTTCTATTAAATATCAAAAATTTAATTTGAAAAAAATTAATTATTTACCCCATTAGCCCTATGATTTGTCTTTCCCTTTTTTACCAAATAAATAAATAAATAAATAAAAAAACACTGGGAAGGGGTAAAATTTAATCTTTTCACATTAAAGGAAAAAAAAGTAACATTTGAAAAATATAGAAGAATAAGACAATTATATTTTAAATATTTCAATAGAGGGTTCCCTGGTTTTTTTTCACCGATTATCACTATAAAATTCACAATTTTTCAAATATCTAAACAATATTAACAGTAGCAATTTTGTGATAACTACTTGGGACACCCGGGGTGATTTTTAAATTGATTAACGAAATCCTGTTTTCATCCCTCTCCATAGAAAAAAGGAAACATTTTCATAATCAAAAAATGTGTGTATTGTTGCATTTCCTTAAAAAAGGTAAAATGTCAAAAAAAAATTTTAAATATTTAACATGAAATTTAATTTTGATGGGGAAAAGTCTATTTATGTAAATGTATTATATTGTGTTTTCCAAAATGATTATGTAATAATTAGTTCCTTCTTTTTGAACCATTAGCATTTAAAATGTTTTTAAAACAAAACCCCTACTAATAAATTTTTCTACAAATTTCTCACAATTTAGATACCCAAATTGAGTTAATTTTTTCCCGTAGAAATGATAAAAAAGCACCCCTCCGGCCCTGCCCGGCCCCTCAGCTCCCCCGGGGTTCAGGGGGAAGTCAGGTATTTGGGGGGTGATCCTTGGGGGCCCAATCCTTCGTTTTTGCCCCCCCATGTTACCTCCTCTTCCCTTTTACCCCCCCCTCTCCTGTTTTCTTCGTTGCGAGGCGCGTCACACCCAGAATTTCTCCCCCCCTTTTAGATAACTAGGAGGAAAATCTTAGGGGGGGAAGGGGGGTTCAAAAGGAAAAGCCAATGATAGGCGGATACGCCCACGCCAGGGTTGGCGGTCCCGCATGGTTTTCCAAACTGTGGGAAAACCGATTTCCACAAAGGGATCGCCCATTCGTGGGGTGGGGATACAAAAAAAAGCAAAAAACCAAACCATCTTTAAACGTCTTCCCCTTCCCCTTCCCAAAATTTAAACCCTCACAAAACCATCAAACCACTGCCCTTTACCCTTTTGTTTTAATTCCCTGCAAAACAAACTTTAAAAATTTAAAAAGTCAAAACCATTTTCAACTATTACAAATTATTTTTGGTTTTCACAAACACAGTTCCCCCAAAAAATTTAAATTGATTTTTGTACCCTTTGACTCTCCCCCCAGTTATATCCCCCCCACCTCAAATTACATCAGTCAACTATACGAAAAACTTATAAAAAAATTAAAAAAAATATTCTCCCGGCATCATAGTCCCTTTAAAATAACTTGTTTTTAAGGTGTTGGGGAAAATTTCTCCAAATTAATTTTAGTTTAAGTTCAGGTAAATTAGAATTGTTTACCAAAGTAAAGTGAATTATGTACTGATCTATGTATTTGTTTAAAAGTACAAAAAAAAATAAAAATTAAACTGATAATAAACATTAAATGAAATGATTCGTAAATCGATTACTGAAATTTGCTGTTTATGAACACTCCGGAAAACAAATTTTTGTAGACACTAGTGTACGCCTCCGGCGGGGCATGGAAACGTTGTCGTGTCTAAAACCCGGGGTTGCAGGTGGGCAAATGCTCGTTGGGCGAGGTTCCCTTCGATTTACTGTGAGGGCCCCGATTTAAAGTTTAGTTAAGTCAGGCGAGTTACGACGCAATGTCCTCCTTTCTTGCTGGGGTTATGTTGGTTTTGCTCACTTAGTGTTTTGAACTGATCAAAATTGGGGGGGATCGAAGAAAAATTAAATTAATGTTTTGGGGAGGGCTCCTGGTGGCTCGTTGGTTCACGTGCCTGTTCCGACCCCTTTATTCCCCGGGCAAAAATTAACCCTGCCCTTTCCCCAAAAAAGTTTCGTATCTACTGTGTGACGATGAAAAACCCACCTAAAAAATTTTGAAGCAAGTATATTGGGGAAAGGGTATTTCGTTCTAACCACGAACCCTTTTTTCCCTTACCGAAAAGGGTGGGGGTCATTCGGCGAAGGGCCCTTTGCGGGTTCGACAAAGGAACCTTAATTTGGGGAAAAAAATTTTTCTAGATGGGGGGGGAGGTATTAAAAAAACAACAATCAAACAATCTTCTGGTGAAAACATCCTAGCCTCTTTTGAAATCCAAATTCGCAAACTTCGGCTCGATATTCTTGTTCCAAGTCTCCATGCCACCAATTCCGCTGCACTTTCTACCTCACTTGTCTTGTGAATTTCACAAAATTTGACAACGTAAGTGTTTCTGGTATAGTTTCTGTAGATTTCGTAGATTTTTTCTTGTCATTTGTTGCGATTCTTTGCACTTTTTTTGCCACCTGCACTAAATGACAACACAGTCGAAGTTATGCGTATGTATGCTTACAACACACATTTAAGAGCGACTTACGAAATGCCGTTTTACTCCCCATTATAAGCAACAGACGGATTAGGAATTCCATTCATTAAGCACATGCGTACATGCACTGAAAACTTTTAATAAAACAGTAGTTGTAGCTGGCGACACTACACTATAACGACACAGAAGGGTTCGGAGTACTGATCTGATTAATATATTATTTCCTTTTACTGATTTAGAGTAGTAATGCCCTTATTGATTAAACGACGACTGTTAGAGCCTGCGTCCTATAGTTCAAACAAATGCAAAAGAAGAAGTTAAACATTTCCTATCCGTGTAGACGGCGACAAAACCTTAATAATCCGCGAACACTTTATGGTCTTCAAATACGTAATGAGTGGCGGATGTCTCTGTCGGTCTGTCTCCTCGCAGAAGGGAGATCGTGGCCGCGTGGGGAGCCACGATATCTGATGAGTTGTAGACGACCACTCGACCCCTAAATGTCAGTGCAACTCACATTATTAGTCTCACGGTAGAGGCAGTGAGGAGACAAGGAGCGGGCCTCAAGCCGCCCGAATCTTTTTTCAGGTGGCTTCGTCGTGGCAGTGGCCCGATACTCTGTGTATAGAGGGCTATAGTAAAGAGAGGCGAAGAGGGATTTGTCTCGGCGCAGGTAAATAGCGAACTGTCTTGACTCTGGATAGCTAGGAGCTGGAATGACGGCCCAATCCAGGCATTGTGTTGTATCCAAAACAGAAAACCAAGTTCGTAAAAAGTTGTTTATTCCAACACAATTTTACAAGAGAATATGCCTCGAACAAGCGCAAGTACCGTATAACCAGTAGATGTACCGTAAGAAATGCCGTGCGGGGAGCCAATGCACATTGTATGGGGAGGTTGGAGTGCGGGCACACTGCGTTCCAGTGGGATCCGGATACCAGCCTGTCGGCGTACTTGCGCGCCGGCGGGGGGTGAGAATAAAAGCGATAAGCTCAGGTGCCCACCCTGGGGTTCACACTCTCCGATAGAGCAAGGATTTGGTTGGGGTGGTAGCCCGCGCAAGGTCAAGACTGTCGGTCACTGTGTATCTATCTGTCTATCTACCTACCTACCAATCTATGTATGTATGTATGTATGTATGTATGTATGTATGTATGTATGTATGTATGTATGTATGTATGTATGTATGTATGTATGCATGTATGTATGTATGTATGTATCTATCTATCTATGTATCTATCTATCTATCTATCGATCGATATATCTATCTATCTATCTATCTTGGGAAATATATTTACGAAAATTTGTGTGAAACCCTTATACATGAGCAATTGAAAAAGTTGTGTAACTTCTAATATATAATGACGAATTTTAAAGTTATTCGATGACGTCTTTCATTGGTGTCATCACAACTCATGGTTTCAATTTGGTGCGAGTAAGTCTGACTCCTTTCGAATATATATTGTATATACAAAAATATATTAAAATATATATTAATCATATCAGGGCAATCTGCTCATCTTCACGGCATAACAATAAAAATGTATACGACGAATTTTATTACTTCCTCCTCTTGGAAGTCAGTTAAAGATAATTCAAATCATGACCAATGGTTGACCTAATGGAGCAGGAAAATATTATTTTTCAATATCCATGAGCCTACTTCACGTATTCCACTGTGTTTTTCTCATTTGCTTTCCAATGGCTGTGAAGAGACAGTTGAGAGCTTTCCGCTCGCAAAGTGCAATGCAAAAGTCCACCAAAAATCAACATGTTCTATAAAGTGGATCCAAAACGAAAAATGTCCAATAACAAAGGCGGTCAGAAGCAATTCTTCAAAATTCAAATATTCTCATTACAGAAATAACAGGCACAGATTTATGATAAAAACCGTTGTTTCTAGCATAGAGTTCACATGTCTTATTTCAAAAAATGACGGAAAATATGCATCCGTTATCGTACCAAATGTGACACAATCGGCTCATTTGTGCACTTAACGATTGACAACACAATCGCGCGTATGAGGTCTTATTTAAAGAGAAAAACACTTCCCTTCGCGTGACCATGTAGGGTGACGGGGTTCGGCTTTCGGTCTCTCCGATTAAAATGAAACGACCTTGTATTGGAAGTGATTGATAGATAGAATGATTGATTGATTGTTAGTGATTCCGAGAGCGTCAACTATCGAGGTCATTAGTACTGTAAGTGTAGTGCATGGTTTATTCATCGGGAGGTGGCCGTGATCTTCCCCCACTAGATGGCGAGATCCGGCGCCGACCTACCGTCGACTAGCGGGATTTTCCTCAACCAGGTGTCTACCGCCAACGGGCACCGCCCCAGCCCGGGACAAGTTCTAAGTCCCCTACCGATCAGAGCAGCGGGCCTTGGAAGTATGTCCAACGCATAAATTTCAATGCATTTTATGCTAAAGTGCTTTTTCTCTAACACTTTTAACGTGTCAACACTTAATATCTTTAGACAACCGGTCTCCAAAAATTCTTCACACCCCCACTAATCTTTATTTTATGAGTAGTGAAGTACTTTTGTCGTTTCTGCATAACATTGTGTTCTTGCAACTGCTGTTTCCTCATTATCACATATTTCTGTCAACGGATAGTTCAGTAAAGGCGTATTTCTCGCCGTTGTCATTGGAACTACGTAAACAGAATGCTCTTGCTCCGCTACTCACCAATCTGACCATCAAAGTGCGCTTGGTACAAAGGATAACAAAATACGTTTCGACTCAAAACAAATTTTTAAAAAATATCAGAGAAGACATGCACCATTAACATTCGCAGAGTTCAGATTTTCTTAGAGATGTATTGAACGACATATTTGTAATTCGATTTTTTATTGAGATTTATAGCATTGGACAATTTGGTAATACACATTGTGTAATAGACAATTACCAAATTAGTTCTGGATATTTTAACCCTTTATTCGTCGCGTCACGGAGGTTTCCTCCGGGTCTCTTTTCCTTTGCTTGCCATTTTCTTGCAAAACAGAATAGCTGCACTGTTCTCATTACCTTTCTGTAAACATCTTTCAAGTCGATGGGGAGATGCGCAGCAGTATGTGTTAAATCCTCGACCGCTGACAACGTATTTCTCCACCCTATGCGCTGACCCGGAGGTTATCTCCGAGACGCGACCGATGCCCAGTGTTCGATTTCTCGTTCGAATGCATTGTGCTACTTGAAGCATTTATTGTTTCTTATGGTGTTTTTATCATACAATATCTTTGATAAAGAGGATCAATTTAGAAAAATGGTTTTGAATGTGCTAGATGTAGCTACTGATTTTGAAATTGGTGATGGATCCGACAGAGAGGAAGATTATCTGCAAGACAGGACAGAAGATCGTAATTCGTCTTCGGAAAAATCAGCCGATGGTGCTTCGAAACCCGCTTTTCATCTGCAACTAATTCCTCCGTTCAGAAGCAAAGAAAGAAACAAATTTGTCTATGAATGAAAATTGTAATGTAAAATACGTGCAATGTGACGTAGGCTGTAAAAAAACGAATTTCAATCTAGCTTCCAGATGAAATTGTAGAAGGCGAATTTGATGACGCTGCAACTTATTTCTTTCTTGGTTGCCCTTCATTTACGGGAAAAGACCAAAAGAAAACTTCGTGGCATATGTATAAACCGCCTCAAAAATTTCGTACGCTTCATAATATTGCCTTATATTTCCCAGGGGTGAAAGGTCAATCACGCAATATGAAATACGTAGCTGGTGCATGAAATATCTTCTTTCCTGATTCATTACTAGAGAAAATAGTAACATACACAAATCAAAGAATACACGAAGGCAGATAAAACTGAACTTGTGAAAGGGACGCCACTAATCGGGTTGAAATAAAAGCTGTACTTGTTGCTGCTTTCCCATGAATTACGTTTAAAATGTATCAACGCCCATGAATTACGTTTAAAATGTATCAACTGGCAGACTGTTCTTCGCATGTCCGAAAATCACAAACTGCGAGAATTCTTCAAAGGCTAGAAGACGTGCTTTCAGTGATTGAGAAAAAAATCTTCAAACCACAAACAGATTTTACACGTGCTGGTGTTTCTTTATGTTCCATTTCTAAAAGATCCCTAATATAATAACAACATAATTATGTTTATAATTTATATTTATGTAAAACTGAACAATAGATTAATGTGCATTAAAAACCGTATCAATTAAAACATTTTTGACTGAATAAATGTTTTGTTTGCGCCCATTTTCTGAACTCGGAGGTTTCCTCCGTGATGCGACTATTTAAGGTAAATCAATTCACGCGACTAAAGAAGGGTTAACATCGGTGACATTTACGTATATTGAACATAATATTTTTTTATATTATTTTAATACCATTGTTCCTTACGCCCGGAACTCCTGTGCTCGTGTGTTGCTCTGCGATGTGAACTACACCGGGAAGCCTCCAGAGCTCAGGACCACCAGCGACCCAACCAAAGATTAGTTGACCACATAAATCTTATTCTCCGTACTAAAATAACCCCCTCGCCCCCACGCGGATTGCAGCGCGAGGCACGACGCGGGAGGGGAGGGAGACGGAACAAAATAAATGGTTTATCTACCGGCGAAGTTGGACACGGCAACAATGAGATGAAAACAAATTGCGAAACTCAGCCGGGAAACAACTTTGGCGGATCGGAGCGAAGAATGCTGCCCCTGTGGTAATCGACAGGCAGGACTTTATTATTTCGACCTGCGGGGGGGAACGACGGACAAGCGGATGCGAGAGGGAGGAGAATAGAAGAGAACGAGCGGGGAGGACACCAGACCTTTTTTGAATGTTTCTATTGCGTTTCCTTTTTTTTTCGGATACATTGCAGCAATGGACCATTGCAAATTTCTCAACTTGCAGACAGAACTCTAGCGCATTCAAGGTTAGGTAACTTAACTCATTAAAAAGGTTTGGGTTCTGAGAAGGCAAATGAAATTTCATCAATTCTATTATGGCTAGAGAATGCGTTGTCAAATAATCGATCGAATGAACACCAGAAAACTTTCAAATATTATTCTCTTTCTGATAAGTAATTTTCAGCATCTCTGTTTTAAAATTTGGAATCTAAAATTTCAGTATTCCGCATACATTTTGTAGACATATTGGATTTTGTAATAAACTTCCAAAAGAATTTAAATATTACACTGACAGTACTAAAAACGTGAACTATACACAAATTTGGTCACAAAATTGAAAATTTTAAATGTGTATCAGAATATTCTAAATTAAGAATAAAATAAATTTGATGTATTTATATATTTCATTTTTTACTTTTAACTAAGAGAGATATTACTTTATATTGAATTAATCTTTATGATACGTGATTTTTGTAAATCTTTGTCGCTGGTATTTAGTGTTTGTTTCATTTTTATGATTTTTTCTTATTTTTTCCTAACCTCTTGGTAATATGTCATATCCTGTAATTTGTGACATCCTTCAGACATGCATACAAGTGTTTCTAACATCCTGCAGGGTGTATAAATAAATAAGAATAAAATAGAAAAAGAAAGAGAGAGACACAAGCAGGAAGAGGAAAAGGAAGGAGTAAGATAAGATATATGGGAGGAGAAGAATTGGTTAGACGGGAAGGGGTAGGCTTCGAAAGAAAGGGAGACAAAAGCTGAATCTTCTGGTCTGATCTCCCCGAGCGTTTTCGATGTCTGTTTCTTTCATTTCGACGGATTTACTGCCGCTCCCAACAGATTTTTTCCCTTGTAGCCGCAACATGAGTACAAATACAGATCTCAGCATATCAAATGCGGATCAGCATATCGAAAACGGATAAATGATCTATTAAATCTTATTAGCTATATGTAAAATGTACTATTGAGAAAGATTAATTGCAAATGGTACATTAATGAGTCCTGATGAATATGAGTAAAACGTATTCCTATTTACTTAAGAAAATCCAACTATAGTTAAACGCTAGTTTCAGAAAAATGGAAATATGCTTCAATTTTAGCATCGAATCCTTGTTTGTTGCTAGAGCAGGTGTAGATGAACTTTATAATACACTTATACTAATTTCGAAAAAAAATTATGCAAGTAGTTACATCTTTTTCTCTTAGCACAATCCTGAATTCAATGCTAACTTTACCAATTGGTAAAGGTAACTACTGCTAGATCATGCAGTAAAAATGCATAATGTTTGTTGTTAATATCGAACAGAGACTAATACATTTCTCAAGAAATGTAAGATTCGGAATCTAAAATGTTTGTCATTTATGAGGAGTGACGTGGCACATTTTCATAACTATTGGGTATTTATTGCAAATTGCTGCTTCGGATAACGGCTCTCATCATTTATGATGATCTGGCAAGCATCATACAATGCGCATAGTCTGCTGAACTCATATTTACCAAAAAGGCCAGAATGATGACTACTGATATCATGTTTACTGCTGCTATTGCAACGAATACTGAGTCCCCACCACGAATATTAATTACTTATACTCTGCGAGCCTGCCCCTACGCCTACGTGCCAATAACAGATATCTTTTTGATCCCCTTTTAGATTAACAGCTGAGAGAAAATGCGAAGTGACTGAGCAGCGATCGGACTCTAAACTAAGAAAACTTTTAAGACATTGCAAAACTAATTATTAGACCTATAATATCATCACGATTGGGATATTCTCTTAAATTGGCACACATTTCGATCACAGCATAATTCATTTTTCGGACTTACCTCACACGAACAATGGATTTTGTACCCACATCAGCTCCGAGGAACTTCCGGTTGTAAATTTTACTCACCTGCAACAAATAAAATAAAATTAAATGAACTACCCTGTTCACAAATTTCGAGCAATAGAAAGTGTTCAAGTTAATACAATTTAATCACCTTACACTTTTTACAACCTTATCTCCAACAATCACCTTACAACCTTACACTAACATTAAAGTTAGTGTCTAACATTAATTATTGAATTTATTTTCCTAATTTTATTCAGCACTTGGAACAAATTACGTCATAGAGTTATAGGAAAGCGACGGAAACAAGGACTGGGACAGAGAATTGCGGAAATGGAATAATAGCTACTGAATCTCGTTTTCTCAGCCCAAGTACAGAAGATTCCAAACCTGAAGAAACAGGAAATGAAAATATGAGGGCTATACTTCAGTTTCGCATCATTCTCAATATTATTAATAATGAATATTAAACAAATGTCTGAATCATGTATGAAGAATGAAGAAAGATTGATAAAAAAAGAGACGCCGTTAGCAATGTTTACTGAAACTGGTCTCTAGAATTAAAGCTTAGAGAAGACGACTTCCGAATTTTTGTTCTAAAAATGCTATTAAATTAACAAAATATTGAAACATTACTTAAAAATCTTCAAATCTTAAATTCTTGATTAATAACATGTTACTTATATTCGGTAAAGTACTTATGAGATAGCACAAATACAATGTACTAGAGCATTTAATTCAATTACAAGTGATGGACAGATGCATGTGACGCATGTAATTCAAACACACCAATTTTGGTAACAGATGTGTCCCTCACGGATGGAATATGCCTGACATTTCGGAAAGGATCCGCAAATTATAATCATCAACACATTGTTTCATAGACAAATTTGCAAAACACAATATATCAGATAACAGTACGTGGACTCTGTGACTACAGTTTCGAATAAAACATGTTAGATGAGTAAAATTTCAATATTTTCTTCTCGATGTATTTAATAAATAGATGCAAAGAAATTATCTTGTTAACTTACAAATGGTGCTTCTGAATTAAATATCTCATTTTCATGCTGAAGAGTTAATAATTTTTTACCTAATGTTACACATTATTTTCACTTGCTCCCCCTCCTGCGTACTTTTGGAGTGCAGAGAAAGTACTGTAACGCTGAGACAAAAATCGGCGTTTTTTTTATCTAAAAGATTTGTATTGTGAGACTCTCTTATTGGAAACCAAGTAAAGCATGTTCATAAACGTAGAAAATTATTTCCTTTAACACATGTAGTCAGAATATACGTTTTGCGGGTCCTTGATATCGAAAAATGTGTTGTCAGCAAAACGTGTCAGTCCGTCTATATGACCGTGGTCAATGCTAGCGTCTAAAACGGTCATTCGATTTTCTCCAAAATTGATATTCCGCAATCTATCTTTTCAAAGTAGAGGCCCTGTGAATATGAAATAGATATTTCCACTTTGAAGGGCGCCTCAATAAAATTTTCGAATATTTTTCAAAAACAAAAAAGCTCTTAAGTCTTTGATGAAACTTTTTCTTTGCGGTAGCACCCAATACGCTTGAGGTCAGTTTTGTTGATCTCTGAATTGTCCAACGTTTCACAGATCAAAATTTGTTCGGCGTCTTAGTACAACCACAATATTGAAGATGATTTTTTCCTTACTGAAATCTGTTCTTCAAAGACAGATTTTTATGTAAAGTCATGTAAAATTAAAAAAAAATTAGTAGTTTTGAATGAATGAATGAGTGAATGCCTCATTTTACGTGACGAGTCTCAGGCCATAAGGCCTTCTCTTCCGCCTGATCAGTTTTCGGTAATTTTGAGCAAAATATAGGCATTTATGAAACATTTATTTTCTCAAATTTGGTTCCAATTTTTTTTCTTCATTTTTTCTTCGAAAAAGACGCTAAAATGGCGTAGGTTGCATTTTCGGCGAAAACACTGTATTTTCAAAAATTGCAAAATAACAATATTGATGAAGGGATTTTTTTCTTCATGAAAGCTGTTCTAAAACATTATATCTTAACGTATGCCCATATATTTTTATTTAAAAAACGAGTAGTTTTCGCGTAATTTTTGTAAGGAAATGACTACATTTTTTTCGAAAAAACGCCCCAAATTGTTTCTTTATTTTTTCGTTGGACAGAGGACAGGAGTAAGGGCATACAAGAAACGCCCAAGTCTCATTTTAGGAACTCTCTGGTATTTTCAAAATTGAAAAAAAATATTAAAAATTGCAAAATAACAATATTGATGAATGGATTTTTTCTTCATGAAAACTTCAAAACAATTACAAAACTTCAATTTTATTGACAGATTTTTACCTGTTGAAATCTGTTCTTTAAAATTAGGTCATGAAATAATGTACATGAACATCCCTGAATTTTTCAAAATTGCAAATGCAAATGTTTAACTTTTATAAACCTCCGAGAAAGTTGAGTTTAGCTGTGAGGCTGGTGGTGTAGGTGTAACGTGAATGTAATTCTAACTCTTAAGACTCAAAAATCCGAGATAAAATTTGTGCTGGTTAAAAACCTTTGAGCTTCATGTAGTACTATACCATTATATATACTATATATTATGTACATTATATTTACTATTGCATAGCTTTAGAAATAAAGCGAGAAAGTATTTTGTTGTAGCACCATTAGTAATCAATATCATCATCGTTATCGTTATCATCATCATCATCGTCACGCTGTACACCACATTTTGATTCATAGTTACTTCATCCAGTCTTACAATAACACTTAACACGGGCTTGGGTTCACTTTATTTCTAATAGAACTACTTAATTCACAATTATTTTCTCAATTTATCATCAATACTCTATCTATAAATACTCTCTCATCTGTACTCTAGAATTCATATCAACTAAACTTTTTTAAAAGAAAGGTAATTAATAAATAAATCTGCACCGCAGCAAAATAATGACTTTAATTACTTTCTGTACTTAAAATCATTATTTTGCTGCGGTTATTATTTCTTAATAAGTCAAATTACAAATCAACGAAATAGTCATCAAAGACAAAGGACAATGATAATATAGTTGTTTTTTTTTAACTTTCAGCATGTAACGTTCTCACACGTCTAATCTAATAAACTTTCATTATTACTGCAGAACTGAATCGATAAGTTTACTAAATGTCTTAGTGAACAAAAATAAATCATGACTCGGAGGAAAGCAGGAAGAAAAATTTTTACCGAAGAAAATATCATGAAAGATTTCCTAAAACATTGCGTCCAACAATGACATTCACACTTTTTGTAATATTTTGTAACATTAATTATTAACGGGTTATAACTCTGTATCAATGTAATTGATTTAAAATCTGTCATTTGTGTAGTATTTGTAAAATACATAAAATAGTTCTATCAAAGTATCACATGAACTGCTATTAGTAAGAGATCTCATATTTTAAAAACAGGATAAAAACTATTCTCCCATCTCGGACTTCAACATGAACTTTGGTAGGCTTAAACTCGATGGACATCAGCAGGTGTAGTCAGAGGCAGGAGTCGGTCGTCCTCGTGAGTGTGGAAGTGAGGGGAAGTCAATATGTAGTGAAAGAGGAATGTTGCCCGAAGTGCTGTGAACACGATGTTTGAGCAGTGGACGGGCAAAGAGGGCAAAGGCACCGAGGGAGCGGGGAAGGCGTCAGAAACGCTCCATGAAAGACGCAGTCGTGAAACCCGCGCAGAATGCAGATGTAAACGCGAGCGTTGATGCTAGGCTTCTCAAATCCCGACCAAATTAGAGAAACAACTTTTTAATTACCAGGAGTCCTTAGAAGAGCATCAAGGAGAATGGAATTCTGAACTATTGAAACTCGTAAACAAATAAATAATTAACAAATTTTAAAAAATTTAAAATATATAATAAAAAAAAAAATGATTATTTTATAGTTTCCCATTCTTTTAGATGTTCTTCATAATTGTCATTTTATTAATATGTATTATTATATCAATATAGTATTTCTTCATATTTTCTTATTAGCGTAGCAAGTATTTTAACAAGTCTAGTTTTCATCATCATTGGCATCTTTAGCATCACCATAACTATATTTACCTTTTGATTTTGAATTCTATGTCTGACCTCTTCAAGGAAGACACAAAATATCTTTTATGTATTTTATGTACATATTTATTTCTAAGCAATAGCTCAGTTACAAAGAAGTATATTTACCACGATTGAGAATTGTTTTCACTAGATGGGTGAACAATTGATAGATTCAGGCAGACTTCAATGCCAATATAATTCTTCAAGAGAAAGGTTGCTATTAGCAACAATTAAAGATTATTACCTCAAATAATTTATAAACAATGTTAAAATTTAACATTCTTCTTTATGTTAGTAGTTTTGCAATCGTTTTGATTGACTGATTTTTTCGTGTTTCCGGGCGCGTCAACTGCTTCGGTCATTAGTCCCGTTAGTGTAGTGCATGTTTATTTGTCGGGAGATGATGGTGATCTTCCCCCGCTGGATGTCGAGATCCGGCGCCGACCTACCGTCGGCTAGTGGGGTTTCCCCCTAACCAGGACTCTCCCACCAGCGGGGCACCGCCCCAGTCGGGACAAACTCTAAGCTCCCGACCGGTCTCCCGGAATATGTAGAGTTAGTAGTGTAGTGCATGTTAGTGTGTGCGTGTGTGTGTAAGGGGAGAGGATAGGACAAGGAAGAGGAAGGAAAGATCGCACGCGGTCCGTTTGGTAGGGTACTGCTCCGGCATTCACCTGGCGTTGATCGGAGAAACCACGCAAAACTACCGATCAGAGCAGCTGGCCGCTAGAATTCTCCTCCAGACAGCGACTGAATTCGACCTAGCTGAAAAGCTAGTGTCGAAAATCCTGCCGCCATCAGGACTCGAACCTAGGACCTCCCGGTCAGAAGCGCTGCAGTGACATCAGTTGATGCACTGAGCTACAGCTACCGGTTTTACAATCGTAATAGCGATGTTGCCACACAGTACTTACATTTTGACAATATAATATTTACAATTTTAAAGTAGAAGAAAGCTTAACGTTGGTGACTGTTTACAACATAAAGCCTTGAACAATAAGTTAGTGACTGTTCAAATACTGATAATGTTCTTAGTATTAGCTTTTAAGCAATATTACGTCATTCGTCACGGTACATTATCAAGTTACTAGACTGAGCTTTTGAAAACATAAAACAAGAGACAATTATATTTTAAAACTTGCAGGGATCAAGAAAAAATATCTTGCAACAAATGAAATGTTCAATGCAAGACACAAAGCCTTACCAGAAACGATGCTATGCTCCAACAACATATTCCAACTACGTATTGAAACTAAATCTCTAATACAAGAAATCTGCTCTGATAGCTACGTATCTTATGACAATCCATACTGTCACAAATAATGTTGCATTGCATTGAAACTAAATCCAACAAGATGCATTAAAAATGCATTACAAACGTGGAACACATCCTCGCTCAATCAAATCTGATCAGGAACTGGCCTAAATCCCACCATCTTTCTGTTAGCTGAGTTAACGCTCCAGATTCCCGGAAAATGATACAAGTATCTTAACTAGTATCACAAAACTAAGAAAGCCACGGACAATGTCACACCTTTCGTTTTGCATTAAAGAGAATGGATCCGATGAAGCCTAGTAAAGAAAATAAGTATTGCAGAAGCGTGGGCATAGACAACTTCCGAAGTCCGGCGCTTTTCAAACATATTTTTTAAGAAGTTGTTTGACCCCATCATTGTATTCTATACCTACGAATATCAGCAACTATCTTTCTGATAATCATAAATTTAGGCAACAAAACCCATTTTAATTTCAGACTACTGGAACTACGTGGAAAACTGTACTGCATTATCTTTTTGTGAGAACCATGATTGAATCGTGAGTCATACTCAAATAGGGCGGTGATCAAAACGTACGTGCTCATTTGGAATCAAATTCTAACAAATTAATTTCGGCAGAAATGAATTATTTTAAAATGGATCGAAGAATCAGCAATCAAGAAAATCTTAAACATACGATAACAAAGTTTTTTCTCTATTTTAATGTTCCATCTGTAGATAAAAAATATATGAATCAGCGCATCAGAATTGAATGAACAGATTGAAAAGAACGAAATGTTGGAGACTTGGTCTAATGTTGAACAGAAAGATTTAAGAGCTTCGTTGTTTTTTTATCTAAGTTGAGTATTTATGTTTAATAAAGAAGTGTACAAGCAAGTACTTATCCGTAAACCTAGACGTTTTAAGTGGGCAGGAAAAGTGACATATCAAAAATCGCCCTTTTGCAGCAGAACGGTTTTATCATGACGGGAATCGTTAATTATCCCCAAAATAACGTAGCGTTTTTCTACACATACCGACTATCTTGTGAAATATCATTGCAAATTTGGTACCAGTAAACATATTTTAACATATTTCCTCACTTACTAAAAAGTGCCATTTTAACTCATTTTCCTTGCGCACCAACAATATGCACATTAAAATAAATCAGAAATTCATAAATATTCCTTGTAATCCTATAATCCATGCGGCGTAGAGCTGAGGAGCTCTTTTGCCCCGCGCAGCGCGGGGGGGGGGCGGGTTGGTGCTTCGCGAAGAAGCTGAACCGGACGAGCCGGCGTGTGAGTTTAACTGCACCCGGGAGAGTGGGTGAAATAAAAGGCCACCGGGGAGCCCCGGGGGCCCCCCGCGGACCCCGCCTGCACGGCCCCCTCCCTTCCTACCACCGTTCCTCGCCACGCTCCTCCCGGCCGCTTGTCCCTTCCCCCTGTCACCCTTTTGTCGGGCGGAGTGGAGTTCCATGTCGCTGAAAAACTCGACAGCAGGCCGCCGCCCGCGCGCGGGGAGCGGTGGGTGGGGGCGCGACGCGTGACGCGGGAACGGGGGACTGGGTTTGGCGGGGAGAGGGTGTAACGGGGGGCGGGAATGGGGGGAGGGAAGGGGGGGGGGGGGCGGGAATGGCGGGGAAAGGATATGGTGGGGATGGTGGAGAGAGGGTGAGGCGGAAACACGGTGTGGCTGGTAGCGGGAGTGGGGGGAACGACGGGGAGCGGAGAACGGCGGGGAGCGGGGAACGGCGGGGCGTGGGGAACGGCGAGGTGGGGGCGAGGAGTAGCAGGGAGAGGGGAGTGGCAAGGAGCGGCGAGTGGTGGGGAGCGGGTGTGGTGGGGAACGGTGCAATCGAAAGGGAGGAAAGGAAGCGGGAAAAGCCGAGGTTGAGGATTTACTGGGGTGTCCGGTATGCAAACGGCGTTCTTCCAGAACGCACCTGCGCGAGATCCGCTGGCCCAACCCACTTTCGGTACGGTAACCGGTAGCATGCCGAACCGGAAACACTTCGTGTGCCGTGAACTCATGTACCTCATGTGTGTGAAGGCGAGTGGACTGAAAATTGCGGAAGAAATTGGGATTAAACTCCCATAATAATAGTTAAATCATAATAAATAGTAGACTGTGATAGTATACTGTGTTCCAGAAGACTTTTGAATTTTGTGCAGTCAAAAATCTATCGTTTCAGTAACGTGATTTTTGTATCTTTTATTTAGAATGTTTTATCTATCTTTATGTAGTATTTACACCATCTTTATCTGTAATTCCCAATAATTAATTTGCCAAAACTGTTTTTTACTGAATTGATTGATTACTTGAATAGTGCTTCCGGACGCGTTAACTGCCACGGTAATTACTCCCACGGTAGTTATTAATAAGTGTAGTGCATTTTTTTGCAGGAGCGACTGCAATACTCCCAGCTGGATGGCAAGATCCGGCACCGCCGTACACGTCGTGTTGCGGATTTCGCCCCCTAATCAGGTAAATCCCATTGGGGCATCGCCCGAGCCTGGTCAAGATCTAAGCTCCCGACTGGTCTCCAGATATGTGTGGTAGTGTAGTGAATGTAAGGGTGTGTTTAATGGTGAGGATAGAACAAGGAAGAGGAAGGAAAGATCGCGCGCGGTTTCAGCTCCGGTTCTTAGTGTACTCCTCCCGGCATTCGCCTGGTATTGATCGGAGAAACGAAGGAAAACTACTGATTAGAGCAGCCGACCGCACAAATGTTCTGTCAGTCTGAAGTTCCTTGGTAGGATATCAGTTTTCTAATGACTATACTTGCCACGATGTTTTATGATTTCAGTTCTGAAGATGTAAAAGAAAATAACACTCATTTATTTCGATTTTTTGTAGTTTAGGAACGGAAACCCGACTTTTTGCCAGCTATCGATGTTCCCAGGCCTCAGCCATGTTTATATTTATTATTCACGTGTGCGGGTAAAGGAGACATGCGGCAAGCATGACGATTTCTCTTTACTATATTTAGTATACTTGGCCAGCCCAGGCTTCTTTTGTCACTCAGCTGAGACGATTGTAACGGAAATCTTCAGCTTCATTTTCGCCCTGGCTGGGAATCAATTTTGGGATCGCAGCACGGAAAGCTAGCGCGCTGTCCATGAGCCATCCGAGGATAAGATATATATTGATCCACTACCTTTAATCAGATAGATAATGCTGCGGAAAATTACGCAACAACATAAACTTCTATACAGTATTACAGCGTGTCCAATTACATTTTACGCTAGAAAACTCCCACATCTAGCATCAGCATCCAGAAATGTCACAGTCAACGGAATTTTTCACGTTAAGAATCCTGTCTTCCAAAGAAAATGCCCTCAGATTGTGTTTCGGCGAGTTATCGTGTCCGGAAGGAAACCTTACATTTCTTGTGGATTTATGTTCCAATTTTATGAGAGATTGCGGAATCAGTAGTCTTCGAAGGAGCCCCGAGGGTATAAGAGATGAAATATAAACCGAATATTCGAAATTGAAATTCTTCAACCACATATTGTGTTCACAAGATATTCTTTCAGGTTAAAGAAACACAACAAAATCAATACAATGATCATTGCGGCCAAAATATTACAATTTTCTTTCCATTGAACCCATCACGTTATTTTCCAGTAATATTTTTACTTTCTCGCCTTACGAAGTTCTTTGTAGGAAGAGAAAATTATGTAATCGTGGGCCGGAAAATGGGGAATTTTCGTCAGAAAAAAACTTATTGCCGGGCTCTGATGACAGAAAAGTGGATAAATCCTGTTGTTAAATTTAGAAAAGTCTTCCAACACGTTGTGTAACGAGAATCTATATATTGTTGGTTCTTGATACAAAGAAATCGACGTGTGTCCTATCTGGCTCTCTGTTGGTCTGTTGGGTCAACGCCAAACCCTAAACGGTACAGCCGATTTTCTTCAAAACCGATATTCCCGAAACGATCTGAATGAATTCGTGGTTTTCGGAGTTTCAAACGGATATTTTGATTTTGGAGGGTATTTCACATGAAGCCTCAAACACTTATTCACAATTTGCCCCAAAACGGCACCAAATTTTCTGATCAAACTTTGTCTTCGGATAGGGTAAAAAACGCTTAAGAGAATGGTGGTGGTCTCATGTTCGTTGAAATCACAGATTTTGAAAATTGAAAAGCACAATTTTTGGGGGCGTCTTCCTACAACTTAATATTAAATATAGAGATTTTTCTTTGATCTGTTCCCTAAAGACAGATCTTTAAATAGTTCACGTTCAATTTTTCGAAAATATGAGTGGTTTGCATGTAATTTTGCTCCAAATATAGATCATTTTGTTCTCAGAACCCCTCCAAATTTTTTCTTTAATTTTTCTTCTAATGTGTAATAAGGGACAGCAAAAATATTATGCTACTCTTATTTTCGGCTTTTGTTTCGTTTTTTCGAAAATGCCAAAAACGGCAACATTTTAAAACTACAAAACCGAAGATAGATTTTGCTATGAACAAAGTCTGTTGTAAAAAATTAGCTCTTTAAAAAAGGTCATATTCAATTTTTTTTAAAAAAAACGAGCTGATTTAGCTTAGATAGGGTCTGAAATTTATGCAATTTCTAAAAAAATATTTTCTTAAATCTCGCACGATTTTTTCATTAAGTTTCTCCTCGTATGTAATAACGTAGGGCAAATAAATAAATAGAAAACTAGTAGTGCTTTAGAATGGCACAGACTTTCTCACCCTAATTAGTTTTCTAATTTCGTTAGCCTGGACTAGCATAATAGAGTTATGTATTCCATTGGAAACATCAACAAGGAAGATCCGCACCCCGCGACCTCCAGACGGCGCCGCCCAGCCGAGCGCCCCATCTACTACTTGCTTCACGTTTCCAAATGTACAACAATATGTTTTGACGATTCAGTGATAAACATGCTATATCCTGAAACGTTCTGGAAACTGCCTCTGTGAAACCTGTAAAACTTTGTTCTAGTAATTTCTTGTAAACATGTAATATATATATATATATATATATATATATATATATATATATATATATATATATACGCACACACACACACATACTGAGGAGCACGACGGCCAAAGCAACGAATTCGCTCACAAGTCACTGAGCTCATGACATCTTTCGGCCGTTCCAACCTGTATAGAGCTATTCCAAATTAAATGTAATATCTTCTTGTGATTTTACTTACTGGTCACCTGTGGTATCGAACCCGATACCTAGCAGATCGTCAGTCTCTACCCTGACTGCTAGTTTGCAAACTTAACTATAGTATACAAAGTATTGTGTATGGAGGAAACACATCTTGGTATGAGAGTAGTTCTAAACAGTCAAGATATCGAGACGTTTTTCTGAAACTATCATGCACTGATGATACATGTTTATTCGGGGACGACTTTTCTGATAGTGAATAAGATTATATAATTTTGCTGCTTATTTTCTATTTGTTCGACTTTTTCTTGTTTTTAATTTTTTACTATTTAAGATTGGTGTAAACATTACTATTAGTGTTTTTTAAGTTTTTATAAATTATAATAATTATAAGGAATCAAGTTTCGAAAAGATAGCGAGTTTAAATATTATATCCGTTTTAGGTTCTTTATACCGTGTGGCCCACCTAAGATGATCCCTTCAATTTTCTCCTGAACCGTTGTAGATACTGAGATGTGGTTTCCACTAAAACTACTATATAAAAGGGGCATATATGGCCATGCATAATATTATTCTATTGCATTTTTTATTGCAGAGATATTGACCCAACTTCGATTTTTTAAATGGAACCCTATAGTTTTTTTAGCTCATCATAAGAAGCGTGAAGAGACGAGTTCATAAACATGCATATCGCCATATGTTACATAATAAAATTTTCGAAAAGTTAAGAGTTTTAAAGACGCACGCCGACTGCTGGTTTCCGTAATCTGAACGACAAATTCAGGGTGAAATGCGGCGAGGTCATTCCCTTCCGTTGCGTCGGTCGAGTAACGTGGGAAAACTGGAGATGCCTGGAAGTGGCATAAGGAGGGTAGGTAGAATAAAAGGGCGGTGGAGAAAGGAAATGCAGTCAGAACTAAACGGGAACTCTCCAGATTTAGAAGAAATTTGTAAATGCAGTGAAATAGTGCAGAAATATCCGGGACATGTACTTTATAACATGTACTCAATGGGCACCATCAACGGATATACACATTTGAAGACGCTTCTCCAGACGCTTAGGTCCAGCTTGTCCTCGTTCGTATACATCTGTATACATCTGTATACGAACGAGGACAAGCTGGACCTAAGCGTCTGGAGAAGCGTCTTCAAATGTGTATAACCGTTGATGTTGCACATTGAGTACATGTTATAAATCAAGCTATTTCTAGAATTGTTAACTTACCTTTTTCTGTATTTTAAAATATTTTTTATTTCTTTTATATACACGATATTTTTGTACTGGCTGAGGTTTTCAGTCTTTCAAAGAGTAAACGTTTTGTTTCTGACAGCACACGCATTTATTAATTCAGAACATGTTCACTCTCCAATCTTCCTTTGTTTCTCTACGGTTAATAATTCAAATATTTTCTCAAATCTTGTAGTATTTCATGAATTAAAAAATAGTACCTTGTGGCGTACAGATTTGCTCAGAACATGGCTACGGGTGAATACATTGTCTCCAGGACTGAGAGGGTGTAGTCTTAAAGAGCAAATCGCGGGTTTTCGTGAGCTCCTTTGCACATTGCACCACTACATTTACCGCAAGGTCGACGCAACGGAAGGGAATGGCCTCGCCGCATTTCACCCGGAATTTCTCGTTCAGATTACGGAAACCAGCAGTCGGCGTTCGCCTTTAAAACTCTTAATTTTTCGAAAATTTTATTATGTAACATATGGCGATATGCATATTCATGAACTCGTCTTTTCACGCTTGTTATGATGAACTAAAAAAACTATAGGGTTCCATTTAAAACATCGAAGTTGGGTCAATATCTCTGCAATAAAAAATACAATAGAATAATATTATGCATGGCCATATGTGCCCCTTACACTTAGTAGTTTTAGTGAAAACCGCATCTCAGTATCTGCAACGGTTCAGGAGAAAATTGAAGGGAACATCTTAGGTGGGCCACACTGTATAAGACTGGGAACAACCTCTACTAATTTATGTGAATATTTTACTAAAAATGATTTTTTAACTTGTAAACACCAATAATACATTTTCTAAAATTTCTGAATTTTCACTTTATCGGAAAATGATATAAAGTATGCCCCTGGATGCATAGAGAATGTTTATTCTGTAATAAGAACATATTCTAAAAAATACAATTAATTTAGACTAGACAATGAAACAGTTGGTATTATTAACAAATTAAATAGGGCATACAATCAAAACAATAATTGAGTGCATCACACCCCCAGAGAGATTTCTGTAGCACATATTAAAAAATGTGACCCTGCAGGGTATGTCGGAAGAGACGTATATAAGAAAAATAATTTAATGACGGTTTCATTCAATGACGTGAAAAAATATTAGCCCACAAGAACAACAGAAGGATAGGACAAAATAAAAACAAAAGCTTTTGGATGATTGTCCGGTTGTCCATTGACTTAACCTTGAAAGTGTTCGGTTTCTGCGACGAAAAGAAGCGTTAGAGAAAAGGGAATAACAAAGAATTATAAAACACTAAAAGAAAAAAAAACTGTCCGGCTGGTCACCGAACGCCATCTTTTACGTTGGAAATACCGGAAAAATGGTAAAACCTGTTTCTGGAAACGAGAAATAGTAGAACAGGGTGGAGAAGAAGGAGAAATAGAGCCAACATCTGCCTAGCAGATCATAATCCAGCCTTCAAACGTCCGATTTCTGCTCACGAAATCACATGTCAAAAAAGCGAGTGCAGAATTATCGAAGAACTAGAGAAACAATGAACACACCAATCTATCTTATCTCCGAACATCCCTTTCCTCATTGATGTATCCTATTTCCAGCAATAAGCAAAACTATATCCCGAAGAATAAAAGAAATAAAAGACGAAAGAGAAAATGAGAAATAGCCTGCCTGGCAGATCATCACCCTATCTTGACAGTGTCCGGTTCACGCCCATGAAAAGAAACATCAAAGAATAACCAAAAAAGAATAGGGTAAACGAAGAACAAGAGAAAGGACCCCAGACTGAATGATCACCTAACCCTCGTACCGTTCGAAAGAGTTCGATTTTCGGCAACGAGAAAAATAATAACGAAAAGAGTAAAATATGATAACAAAATAAGATAAAAATATATTATAATAATAATAATATAATAATAATAATAATAATAATAATAATAAATAATATAAACTCGTATGAAAGAGAAAGAAAAATCAAAAATGAAACAGCGTCTGCCAAGGAGATCATTCCCCAGCATTAAAAGCTCTGTTTCCGCCACCGAAAGAAATGTCAGAGAAAACCCAAATGAGTACAGGGTTAACGCAGAACAAGGGAACACGAGAACACACCTGTCCGGCTGATCACCTAAGCTCCCCATCCCCTCTGGAAGTGTCCGATTTCCAGAGCGCGTTCCCGATGCACCTCGCGGCCGCGCGCGGAATCCCCGGGCCCGCCCGCGTCTCGCGCTCCGATTTCCCGAGAGGCGCCGGGCGTCGCGGGGCGAGGACGAGGACGAGGACGAGGGCGGGGCGGGGCGGAGGGAAACCGGCTAAGGCCCGGAGGCGCCGGCCCGCCGCGGCGCGGCGTCGGGCGTCGGGGTCGTAACGTCAAAACCGGACGTCGACGGCGCGTCGCCGGCCGCGCTCCCCGGGGCCACCTGAAGGAAGCGTGGCGCCAGCTCCAGCTGTGCCCCGGCCCCGATCCCCCCCCTCGCTTCCACCTCCCCTCCCAGCCCTGCTTGCCACCCTCCCTGAGGACACGAGAATCTCCTCCCGCGCTGTGGCACCTGCGCGAGCCCCGTCGAGCGGGTAGTGGCTGCTGCAGGTTGGACACGGACGGGTCCAGGATGGGAGGTGTATGATTTACGGATATTGCCCCACTGAGAAATATTAGCAACTTTGCAAGAACATACTCTTATCCATCTCCCTTTTCCTGTACTTCAGCATTCACCAAGAAGAATATGGAGTGACGTTTGATAAAACTATGGTAAGATCTTAAGGCATTTAAATAAAGTACCTCCAAAAATTAACACAAGTTTCAAATTCACAGGACGTCTAATTCGTATAAGATCAATCTCAGAATAAGCGTTTTGGGACAAATTCTGTGCATAGTTTAGACTCTAGTGTTGTTCACTGACAGACAGACAGACACGTCATAGAAAACTTTTTTCTGTTACCCCAAAATGTGTGCATCCGTGAATAGCTCGACCTCGAGTTTGTTAGCATTATATAACTGTCCCTAAACTACAAGGAGAAACAATTATAATAGAAGAAAATTTGTATCAGATGGTGCGACCCCGAACGTGGTATAGCTGAAAGTAAGAGAAAGTAACCATTTGAATGTTTGTTTTACGTTAATGTGATTCAAATAATAATAATAAGTATTCTAGAGAGTGGAACATGAAATAATTTAAAACAATTTTTGTAGATTAATGTGTCCAATATTTCAATGTTACTTCCAGTTTCATGATCTAATAGTATTATCATCTGATTTTATCTTGAAGAATATTTTAGTACTCCTGTTAGAAAGCAGGGACTCTGTATAAAAGGCAGTTTTTGTAGAAGTGTAAGGGCACCATACTTTTTGTGTGACCATCTTGTTGGAATCACAGGTTTCAGACGGAACGAGCTTAATCCGGGCAATATTGTTTTGAACTTAAGTAGTTGTGCTTGGTGGAAAGATTTGCACGCATACTTTAGAAGTTGCGAAAAGATGTCATTAGACTGCTCCAAACAATACAGAATATCCAGGAGGAAACGTTGAATATTGGAAGATGACCTCTTAAAACAATTTTAGGTATATTTTGTCTAATAAACTACTTGGATATTCTGAATGGCTGAGCCACAATAAGCACTCAAAAGTTGGTTTTAAAACATTCTTTCTAGGCAAACATTTGCATTACAGAAGCACAGAAACTCTCCAGAAATATGCAAATTGTTTCTTATTTAGAAAAGAAATGAATACATTTATTCAGAAAGAAAAATTAATCGAGAAATAAAAAAGCATTCTAATTGTGTAAATTGGGTGCTTATTTATTTCTGGGTTAATTTTTCTATCTGAACAAATACATTTATTTCTTTTGTAAATGATAAACAATTAACATATTTCTGAGGTGTTTTTACGATTCTCCAATGCAAATTTGTGTCTACAAAGCATTTTTTCAGACCAATGTTTGAGTTGTTATTGCGGTTCAGCCATTTAGAATATCCAAGTAGTTTATTACACAAAATGCGTCTCAAGAGATAATTTTTCAATTTTCGAAGTTTTCTCGCAGCACAACTGTATATCCACGGAAGTGAATGAAGTTTAGTATGAGAGGTCAAACTCAAAACGCATCAACTGATGATTTAGGGGATTATTTCCTAGAGCCCTTCAGTTAATGATTTCATATTACTGAACGAATCTTGATAATTATTCTTCCATGTTTACATAAAAATATTGTATATCCTTATTGGTAACTGGGTCTTTGAAGAAATTGAAGATAAAGAAAAATGAATTATTTTTTGTTATATTTTGGAAAATCATTTCCGCTAAGAGTTAATAAATGTTTGTAAAGCGTAATCACTAATGTATTGGTTAGTAACTTCAATCTACTACTTGAATAATTCTAAAATTAACAGGTACTGTAATTTAACGTAGTTTTCACATTCTGGAAATTACCCTTCGAACGATTACTTTGATATCACCTGAAACAATTATATCGACATTCCCACTTAACCGGCATGTCATCGCCTGCAGTAATCGCCCCAAAGTAACAATTTTTAAAATTGCATCACATGATTTATTGCGCCGCAATATTGATGCTACCTGATAATCGAGTGAAGCATTTTTCATTTACGCTGGGAAATTGAAAAATGAAAAATAGAAATCGTAAATGAAAAAAATCTGTATGCGGCTACAGTTCACCAATAAATGTTTTTACCGCATTATTTCAATGAGAACTTCTCCAGAAATAAAAATATAAACGAATATTCAATACAAATATCTAATGTTTGAGATTTTGTTGACATAAATGGGAACGCACTGATCAAAACTGGATCATAAAAAATTGTCCAGAAGGTGGGTGGGCTGCATTGGCAACTTCCAAAAGAGTATGGAAGTGCTTGAAACAAACTGAAAATTCCACAACAGAATGAGAGTTTATAAACAGCTGCAATAGTTCTGCAGTGGGAGAAAAATTAAAAGTTCCTGTCTGTAAGAAACTGTGCAAATTAAAACGTAATTAAAACATGGAAACTACATTAAGGAAGTACAGAATTAGTTAATCATTAATATTAGAAGAAAAAGGTGAAAAGTTTAACATTATCATGCAAAGCCAATTAGTATTTATTTTTATTTAATAATATCCTTTGTTTTGTAATTTGTATTGTATTAATATTATTATTATTATTATTATTATTATTATTATTATTATTATTATTATTATTATTATATTTTCCCTATTCTCTACAATTAGAGAAAATTTTACTATTCAGACTATCGATAATTCCTAATGTTACAATTAATATTGAGTGAAATTGCGACGGTTTAATTTTTAATGAAATGTAAGTTGAAATAAAAATAGATAAATTTTATAAAATATATTGAACTTATCAGAATAAAGTAGCACAACTCATCTAATACTATTCCCAAAATAGTTTAGCATATCATATTGAAGTACTTATTTTTAGCAAAGGTGACTAGGGAAGTTTTGGGTGAAGAATTTAATATGCACTGATATATTCAATAAATATCGCACACACGAAGTAAGCATAGGGAATATAACGCATCGTAATCATATTGTTACATCATCATAATTAACACATTCCTTATGATGCGAAAAGTAGGATATAAAAGCAAATTCTCTCCCAAGAACCGCCAAGATTAGAACGATATATTGTCTGTACACGGTCATAAAAAGCACGTTTCTCGTGTAGAAACGTCCAGGTAATGAAAATAAAGCTCACAACGACTGTACACTTTTTTACTTGAAACATTAAAGAAGTTTTTTTTCAGTAGGATACGAAATACCAGATAATCAGAGTAATGTCGGATGGAGCTTTGTTAAATTAACCAGGACACGAGTATTAATGAATATTTACGGGCAGGGCTCTTTGAGGAATGAAGCCCCGCGCAGTAATCGGAGAAACAAATGTTGGTGCGATCTGGCAGAGATTCACTGCGCCGGGGCTGCTGCCGGCCGTAACAGCCGCCGCGACCACAGTGGTCGAGAGAAAAGACAACTCACTTAACGTCTCTTGAAGCCGGCGGAGACGGGGAGGCCGGTGTTGCTGGTGCGAGCCCGGGAAGTGGGTAGGTGGTTCGGGGACGTTCGGAGACGAGACACGGCGATGAAGACAGCGTGAGGGGATGGAGAGCCCAATGCAGAAGGAGTGTTGGAAGCGGGAGAGGGAGAGGAAACGGTGGAAGTCGATGCAAGAGGAGATGAGAAAGCAGAAGCGGAGAGAAGCCACAAGGGAACAAAAGCAGTACCGTGGGTAGGGCGAATGCAGAACAGAAGGAGGAGCTATGATTTCTGGCGCATCAACTAGCGAGGTACGTTCCGTAAGTGTAATGAATGTTATATCCCAAGAGTTGTTGGGTGAAAGTTATCTCCGTCTGCATGGGAGGTCCTGCGCCGTCGCGAGTTTTCCTTCTTCAGATATCACCTCCACCACTGCAGCCGGGACAAGCTCTAAGATTTCGACCGGTCTCCCGACATGTGTGGTAGTGTGAATGTGAAGTGGAAGCGGAGACGGAGGCGAAGGGAGAGGTAGATGAGGAAGCAGAGTTGGAGGCGGAGGCAGAGTGAAGGCGCAACTGAGGTGAAGGCAGTGACGAAGTCGAAAGCCATAACCCTAATCGTAACATCCATACATGTTTTGAGAAGATCACATCCCACTTGCAGAAAGAGCGAAATAACGATTGTTTCAGGAAGCATTTGGGAAACCTAGATTTAGAAAGTTGTCGCAGCCGTTCTCGTTATTCTGGTGTTGGATGTGGCTGAACGTAAGAGCACAATGTAGTGACAGAAAAACCACTTATAGGTGGAATTTGATTCTAAACGATAAAGAAGCGGAGACTGATAGTTTCCAGACTACACACTGATTTTTCTTGCAAGGTAGAGAGGTTGGTGAATGAGATACGAATTAATGACTAAATACTGCTGGTACTCGTCGTTATGGAAATTATTTTGTTAATATTGATGAACTGATATTATAATATCATGAATAGGAGATGGTATTTTCTGTGATGTGTCAATACGATGGGTAATGGTAATCGTGATGAAATTACTATTGCGGGGATGAATACATTTCTATTCACAAATGACGCATCGGTGAGACTTGAAATAACTTTCTATTGGGATACGTGTGTCAATGATGTGATGGTAATTGTGCGTATACCTGTGTTGATGTTGAGTGATGTATTTGCGATGAATTCGAGGGACGCAACGAAAAGGAACGGGGGTGGATGCGAAAGCAAAGATGGAAGGCGATGAACATGACAATTACAATTACTTAACATTTAAACACAGTATTTCAGAAAATGCCATCGCTTATTCAAATTAGCATTAATATTCATACATACAGTGAGCAGTGGGTCGGTATTGCACACATTGATATTGTTAATGTGAAACGCAGGGAGGAAGGGCTTCGTGTCCCCGTGTTAACTCAGCTATGGTGAAAGCTGCAGTGGCAGACGTGGCAGTCACGCACTACTCATGGGGAATTCAGGAAAGTCTCGTCTGTGGCAGGTCAATGGCGCATAACTCCAGTACAGTCCGGAGAGCTGGTAAGGTTCGTGTTGGCGATGCGGCACCACCGAGGTTGAAGAGCATTGCGTTCTACAAATCCACATGGCAGCCTGACGGGAGGGGAGAATGTGGGGAAAAGCGACGTCCACTCCTGGCGCTTTATATCCTCCTGGTTAGATTGATTGATTGGTTTGGTTTGTTTTTTTCGTGTTTCCGGGCGCGTCAACTGCTTTGGTCATTAGTCCCGTTAGTGTAGTGCATGTCTTTTTTTCGGGTGTTGGCGGTGATTATCCCCCGCTGAATGGCGAAATCCGGCGCCGACCTACCGTGGCTAGTGGGGTTTCCCCCTAACGAGGACTCTCCCACTAGCGGGGCACCGCCCCAGCCGGGACAATCTCTAAGCTGCCGACCGGTCTCCCGGAATATGTGGGTGTGTAATACATGTTAGTGTAAGTGAGTGTGTAAGGGGAGAGAAGAGGACAAGGAAGAGGAAGGACAGATCGCGCGCGGTCCGTGGCCCGTTTGGTAGGGTACTGCTCCGGCATTCGCCTGGTGTTGATCGGAGAAACCACGGAAAACTACCGATCAGAGCAGCCGGCCGCTAGAATTCTCCTCCAAGCAGCGACTGAATTCGACCTAGCTGAGAAGCTAGTGTCGAAAAACCTGCCGCCGTCAGGACTCGAACCTAGGACCTCCCGGTCAGAGACACTCCTTGCTATCTCGAGCATCACGCGCATACTGATGGAAGTGCTGATGACAGTTGCTTCGGGGTGCAGGGAGGACCACTTCGGCTTCAGCGGCGGACGCCGCACCGGGCCTTGCCACAACGGCTGCGCCCGCGACGGGCTCAGCAGGGGAAAAAAGCAAATTGTTTTCCGCAGCGGGACGTCTCACTCCGCCCTCCCCGCCATCTCCACCCTCCCCTCCCTCCTCTCGAGGAGGGGGCGGGCGGGCTCAGAGGAGGAAGCCGGTCTGCGACACACCGCCCTCGTCCGCTCGCTTCTCCCTGCTCCACCCTACCCAGCCTCGCACGCACGCACTCACACACACACACACACACACACACACCACGCCCACGCACATTCCGCGCAAACACCTCTCGCGGAGCCGCGTTCACGCCGTCAACGCAGCGACCGTGCCCGGGCCTGCAGAGCCCGATGGGGAAGGGGGCTGGGGGGAGGGGCGGAGAAGGGTTTTGCGGTTGCGATGCAGGAGCGACGAGGGGGTGGTAGGGGGCAGTGGGGGGGTGGACGTCGGACGCTACGGCGCGTCGCGCTCCTCACTCGTTTCTTGTATTTCCGACGACAAACCGCCAAATGGGACAACTGTTGGACGGCGTCTCGTGTTTCGGCTGTCTAACAGTTGGCCGCGAGTCTCTTCACACAAGACGCATTCTGATTTTCTCCCGGTTCTTGATTTAAAGTAGACATCCTTCAGCATAGGCGAGCGTATCGTACAACAAGAGTGGGCGAAAACTATGTTTCGTGATCTTTCTGCGGCCCCTTTTCCATTAAATTCGTTTATTTTCTTATGACATATTTTACTACATAATAAACAAAGCATTCTACAAAGATAATGAGAATATAAATTTAAGGATGCAATTAATACAACTGATTTTATGTTGGACTATTTGTAGATTGTCATGAGGTTTGGAAAGCCTATTCCCCAAACGCCTTGTAACAATTCCGGAAAATTTCAGGTTAAAATGAGGAAATAAAGAATTTTCATAAAATGTTTTATTAGATAGGACTAAGGGGCCCCTTTCAAAATTTTCAGGGGAACCAGGGCCCCCTGTCCCCTCCAGTGTACATGTGTATAGTCCTGAGTGTTAGAGTGATTTGAGTAAATATTAAATATAAATATTAAAATATTTTTAAAAATTTTAAATTATTTTTTATCACGTCAATATTTGCAAAGTTAGTATACTCTAATAAACTCTAACACTCATGCTCCATACACACACACACGCACACACCCTCGTAAAGACGCACACATACACACACACACACACACACAATTTTACAATTTTCTTTTCTTTCTGGTGAAATTAAATCATAAGACAAAACAACGTCTCAAATCCATTTCTATGAAGCAAATGTAAACTTGACACATTTTCCTATCAATTTTCTGTTATTCGAAACGAGTGTATCACTTTAAATCTTCTGTGTTTTTTCATCGTTCAACTGACAGTTTAACGATGTTTTGTATTGATCCTGTATTTAGGAGAAAAATTAATGAAACAGTAAATTGAAGTGTCTACTTTATCATTTAGGTTGTGTACAGTTATTTCTTACAGACCCAGTGTTTCGTATTAGTGAAATGCAGTAACTAGTCATTTACTCCTTGAGAGGGAATTCCGCAATGCACGAAGTTCATTTGATAGCCAACATTAATTTGGAAAAATAAGCATAAATGTCACGCCATTTTGTCCTAACCTACGGCATTTTGAAAAATATACAATTCATTTCAAACCACAAAAGTAATATTTTAAATTACAATACCAGTTAAAAGGAAAATCCACAGCTTTATACATACGGTTATGTCGTTACCTTGTAGATAATCACTTTCATCGCCAACATTAAAATTCGAGTGAGTCACAAAGAAAAATGTTTCACAATAAATGTCAACGAATTGACGAGAGCAAACCGCTCACAAATCGTTCGGCCGTACTGATTCTCCTCTACCAGTTTTCTTCCCATTAAAATCAAAAGCGGATTTCATTTGTATTTGTTTGATGTGTGTGTTTTTAATGCATACTCAAAGTGTTCGAAAACCCCTTCACAAAAAAAACAACAACCACAAAGGAACACGCGATCAGGCGACGCAATCCGCCGCCGCCGCTTGCGTCGGGGCGAAATTTCACTTCCGTCTCAATGGACTATCGCGCGCCGGTCTGCACGTCCTTTTTTGCCGTAATCCCGTAATTATACAGCGGACATCCTGCCACAAGCAAGCCTCCCCAGAGGTATTGCAGCGCAGACACGAAATTTTGGAAAGAAAACGTCCGCAGAAATTTCCCGCCATCCGGGCCCCCAAAAGGGCGCCAGGAAAAAGGGGGCGGGCAGGGAGGTGAGCGGGGCGCGGAGCTGCTGGAGCGGGGGGAAGGGGCGGAGATAAGCGGCGGCTGTGGCGGGGAGGGTGAGGTTAAGAAGAATGTGGAGCAGTGGGGCTCAAACTTTGGTAGTTGGCAAGATACTTTTTTCATATCAAACTGCGGTATACATCGCCTTTGGAGATGAAGAGGTGACGTATTCTGCGGGACGGGTATGGAGGAGTACACCGAGATGAAATTCCTTGTGAGAGAACGATTTTCAACACCAGATGGTTCTTTGAAAATCACTGTCTGCAGGTTTATATAAGCGTTGTTTATGTTCGATTCTTCGATCTCACTTGTTGAATTATTAAGAGCTGTTATACAAGAGGAACTTCTACGTCAGCCGTATTTCCTTTACTTTATTTTCATTTGTTGTTTTAGAGTTTGGCATTCACACACCACTCATGGTAACTACGAGAAAACAATCACTAGTCTAATATTTTAATACTTTTTTGAATATTTTCGATTCGTAAATTCTAAAACACCCTTTAGATGTCTCTTAAAACACCCAAATGCTCTGCCCATCAGCTGTGCTTTTCACGATACAACATTGGTGCATCAAAAATACGTAAAATACAGAAAATGAAACACATTTTCTTTAAAGACATTGCAACTTAGTACTTCGAAAATATTTTTTTAGGGGTTAGTTTGTATCATCTGTTTACTATATTGTAATTACTAAGCAGAAAGGGGAAAACAAAATTACTGTATTTTCAAGGAGACATCACAAAATCTAGGTTTTTGTGTTTTTTTATATGTTATATTTGTAAAGTGTTTCGGTAGAATCTAGTTAAATTATAACATAAAAATTATAAATCAAAATTCATAATACATTTTTAAATCACATTTATAATGGCTGGGAAAAATAAACAAATGTGGGTGGAAAATTATTATTTTTAATAGAACTGCAGAAACAAAACGGATTGCAGTTTTGGAATCAGCAGCGCAATTATATCTACAATCAGTTTTAAAATTTCATACATCAGAAGAAACTTTGTTCACCAAATGTAAGAATAATCCAACTACGAAAAACGAAAGTAAAATGACAGAGCAGAGAGAAGAGAGCACTTTGATACCATTTTATTAATTTAATACTACAAGGGAAATATTCTGAAATGAGAATATTTGCCTTGAGTACTTCTTAAAAAATGAACACTAGTGAAATATATTACAAAAGTTAATTATGTTTATCCTGACCTTGTAAATACTGAAATTCGTTTCATCTTTTCGTGGTCTCCCCTTCATTACCCAAGAAACACGCTATCTCATTTTGAAGGAAATGTGAGTCTATTTACACTGAAGTTGAGATCTCTACATGCCGTTCGGTTCTCACTGAAGCGGAGATCTTGAAGAGAATCCTTGGAAGCGGTTTCTACTCCTTGTCTTAAATCACTGCTCTCGGATGTCTGCACAATATACTTTAGCGAAAGAGCGAAGCACGTAAAGGTGTTATATTCTTAAATTTAGAAACAAAATCAAATTAAATTTAGCGTTTTAATTTTGTTGAGTGAAGTTGAAAGTGAAAAAGTGGGAAAGAGCATCCAGATCGGTAGCTCTTTAAATTATCCTCAGAAAGTTACCTATTTATGTTGTATTTTCAGAATGAAGTAAACTTCGTTGTATTGTGTCTGCGACGATTTTGTAGTACGTAAACATCTCATAGAATATTTTATTTTATCTATCTATCGAGGAATTAATTAATTATTTAATCATTCTATCTATCTAATTACCAAATATAGGATTCTCGATTCTGACAAAAATTGTGAGAGAGAACCATAGCACTCTGAAAGCTGAAAAATGTCTCATACAATTTGTTATTAACCCAAGATCTCAGGAAATATAAGATTCACTGATATGTATCAGACTAATGTAACCTTTTAACATGCTATGAAATAACTACTCTGTGTCTTATCAGTTCCATTAATTACATTATTCAATAATGAAATATCAATAAGCGTACAATAATATTGTATGTCAATTGTTTAAAGTTTAATGTCAATTCTACTGTGCATCCGCTCAGTACCTTAAACAACAAAAACTGAATTGCGCACGATCCGTCCTTCGAAATCTGATCTCAGTCCAATCTCTAGTGTCAGCTGTTGCACTGATTATCCCTTCTTTTGAGGACTATCCATATGAAGAACAACTTCGGAAATACTGCAAGTACCGAGATGTTGGCCAGGGCGCAACCCAAACTATAGTGCAGTCACAAATATTGGAAAGAATTGTTCAATTAGAATTTTAGGAGGGCATCCCCTAGTAGATGGGATACTTTCGCTATTATTTGCAACTAGTTAACGCATATTTTCCGCCCAAATTGAATTTCAATTACATGTTTAAAAAATTTCAAAGCCCATCGGCTGGTCGAGAACGTTAAGGCGGTAGTGCTGTAGCGGTCTCGGATCAGAAGTTTCGAATCCCGCCTCGGGCATCGATGTTTGTGTCATCCTTACGTGTTCTACCCACAGTTCCTCCTACAGTTTTAAAAATGATAGTGATCGCTATATGATCAAGATGTTGAAAAGCAACATTAAAAATTCAAATAAATGCAATTTATTCAGGCAATTTAGTAGTATTGGAACAAAAATTACAAAATTTCCTTATATTTCGTTGTACGTAAACTGTTCTATAATGATTCATAGCAAAATTTTATATGATAACGTTCTATCGCTCATTCATTTATTCTCACTATTATCTACATTTCAAGAGTAGCAGTGCAGGTAGCATACTTTATGCTCATGTTGACCAACCGTGACAAATTGTGATGTTTTGGGATGAGTAGCCATGTCAATTTTGTGAAATTGTATTGGCTCTTCAGATAGAGGCAGCCGTCGCTAATGAAGGAACAGCTTCACGAATAGCTGCCGTTCAGTAATGATCTTGCGGGAAGACTCCTCCTTGCCACAGTTAACATTAGGTGCCTCAAGCAAGAATTCACTCACCTTCAGCAATTGTTCAAACATTGCTTCATAGGCTGAATGTCTATTTGATGGGTTCGAAAGGACGAAACACTGTTGCACAAAAGCATATGTGTAACGCTGTGAAATTTTTTAAATATATCTCAGAATTTCACTATATCAATGATCCAATAAATGATGTTTCATAGAATAGAAGACGTCTGATTAAATTTCGAGGAATATGAAACAACGGACACTGCAACTCTTGTGTCGAGACGAAAGGCAAATACGAATTTGTGTTACCAAAAACAACGAAAGCACTATATCCATTGAATCCACGAATGAGAAAGAGAACAGCAAGCAACCTGAACCCTACACGAGGAAGGCAGGCAGCAACATGAAACGGGACGCCGAGAACAAACCGGCACGCACCCTCCTAACACGAGAAACTGCAGCGAGACATGGACAGCGATGAGGACAAACTCCCGGGGCGAGCGGGGGCAGAGGAGCAAGGTCGCGGGCAAGCAGCGACCGCAGCTGGGGCGTGCACAAGAAGAGAACGTCGGGCCCGGACGGCGCGTGGGTGGAGGACGCGGGGATGGCGGGGGCGGGGCAGCGGCGACTGCGGCAGGCCCAGCCGCGCGGCCGCGACCGCCGCAAAACGCGCGTCCGCCCTGCCAGCCCCTCCCCTCGCCGCCTACGCGCTGATCCGCTCGTAGCGCCGCGCCCCACCGTCCGCGGCGCCCGCGCTCGTGCTGCCCTCTGCCGAGCCATTCCACCCCAATTACGCACGCAGGGGTTCCCGTTCTCGAGCAGCCCCGCTGGCACGCACTCACGCATTCCACCAGCGGCGTGGGCGGTGGAGCCGTCGAGGACTGCGTGGGCGTCGGGGGCGTCGAGGGTGGCGGGAGCGGCAGGGGCCGCGGGGCCTCGGGGGCGGCGTGGGCGGGAAAGGGGCGGGGCCGACAGACGGAAACGCACTCGATGCACCCTCTCGGGTGAATCCAGGGCGCATGGAGGATTTCAAGTACCTGCATCCCTACTCCGTGCGTTGTTGTAGAAGTGTCTTGGTGGAAACATCAGCATGCAATATCCCCTCTTCGGTGTGTTGAAAATGTGAAAATGTAAGTACACTCTTTGAGAACGAATGAACAACATTAACACGTGCCAGAGAGCGCATAACGCATTTGGCTACTTTTTACATTAATTTTTTTACTTCCTCTCTACGGTGTGGAGAGAAAGTTATGTAATGCGGGGCGGAAAAACAGAATTTTCGGCAGAAAAACTCTTATTACAGGACACTAGTAACGAAAAAGTGGAAAATCCAGTTGCTAAATTTAGATATAAGCTCCTCTATCGCGTGGTATAGACATAATCCATATTTTGTGGGTCTTTGATACCGAAAAATCGAATGACGGCAAAACGTCTGTCCGTCTACCTTTCTGCCTGCTTGCCTGCCTGCCTCCCTGCCTGCCTCCCTGCCTGCCTGCCTGCCTGCCTGATTGCCTGCCTGCCCGCCTGCGAAACCAAAATCACAAACTAGATTTTCTGCAAATCGGCGAGAATGGTTTATTAAAAATTTTCCTCCGAGATAGAGATTGTAGAGTATACAGTTAACCAACTGGCTGTTCAATCTGTATAGTGCCCTTGAATCCCAGCGAAGTTGGTAAATTTTTGAAGAGTGATAAATGCACACTATTCATGTCCCACGTGAAGAAGAACGCCGATTAAATACCCGGCAAAATTTAAATCTGACTTTTCGCATCCGTTGAAAATGTTTTCGAAATTTCTGTTGTACATCTTACTTCGCTAAAAGTGATATTACTTTGCATCTACAGGCCTCCAACAAAGAGAGCTACATATTATATTTTGTTCTTATAAAAACTGGAGAAAACACTTAACAACGTCAGAAATCGCTCTTCTGAATCCATTGTTGTATGCGGGGATTTTAACATCAAATCGATCCAATTATCCGGCAACCGATCAAATTATAATTAACAATACTACTCGATATGATGTTGAGACGGATTTAGAATACAGTGATTATGATGCACAAATTCTTCCCATTATAAGAAATGCGAACACTGACACAATAAATATTACACGTACGACTAGATTGTTTACTAAAAGTATTGTGTCTGACGGTACGACTTTCCTGGGTACCTTCATTCCATCGTGTGATCCAAATATTGTTTTGTGAACATTTTCTTATCAATGTCAAATGTTTTGTTTTTAATTTTATTTTATATTATATGAGTAAACTAAAATGTAGTTTTTTAATTTTTTATTGAAATAAACACGTTTTACGAATATATTTTTCCTTCCAAATATCCCTTCATGGATGCATGGGGAAAGAGGGGAGCAGATTTTAACATAGATGAGCTCTCGCAAGAATAAGCCAATAATTGTTAAAATACTCTGCCTCCAATTTCAAAATATCGCACATATATTATTATTATTATTATTATTATTATTTTTTATTATCATCATCATCATCAAATATTCTGTCAGGTATATAAAACAAATGTATCAAACTATGCTGATATTTTATCATTATACTAGATAAAACCTTATCATGTAAAATTTTTTAATTATTTATCGATTTAAAATAAATCATTTCACATGACATAATGAACATAATTTTGTGGTCAATTCTTTTAAATAGACGTGGCATTTTAGGTTTTACTGGAATGAGAAACCCAATTTTTTTTCTGAAGATTAGTCAATTTCAGATCGTTCATATTCAACGGATTAAAAATCAACGGTAAAATTGGTTATTTTAAATGGAAATGTACCGTACAACCATTTTCCCTTCGATTACCACTGATTTGTTACAACGGAACCGCTTTTAAATTTTTGATGTTGTTCTAGTTTTACTGTATGAGTATATTTACTACAAAAAATAAACGAACAAAAAATTCCCCGACAATTCAAATCCCGCAACTGTTTTTATGATGAAGCAAAAACTAAACGCAATGCAACAGTATACACTTGAGTAACGCTTGCCCTGATGAAACTGCAGTCATAGTTCAATGAAGGCAAATGGACGCGCACCGGAATCGAACCCCACCTGTACGCTCTCTCCCTATTAGCTCGGGCGCACAGTGTTCCAGAAGATACCAAGAAAAGTGAAATTGTTATTCGACACGTTTGTTACTTCATGTGCTAAATATTGTATGATTTAATTATCAAGTTTGTCATACGAGTGGAAAACTCCAAAATTAATAATACAAAAATTTAAAAAAAAAGAAAATAATGTAATAAAAAAATTAGCAATTTCCCAGTTTGAAATTTATGAGAATCTACTATATAAACTGTTGCGGTTGTGTGACAAAGTTGAAGAGCGCGCCTAAAGCGGCGCGAGGCGGCGGCGGCGGCGGCGGGTGGCGGCTGGGCATCAGACCGGCAAAGACGCCCGGCCAATGAGAAATCAGCTAGCCGGCGAGCCGGTAGCCGTGAAGCAAGGCTACGGCGCCGGCTGCTTGATAAGGGAGCGCCGCCAGAGACGGAGCAGACTGAGTGGGAGATGTAGATTGGAGAAACAGTTGTTTTGGTAGAGTGTGCATTAGGCAAAATGATTTTCTGACCGCTATTGTAAATATTACCGTTTCTATGTAAATATTTCCGTTACTGTGTAAATAAACTTGTTTGAAAAGTGAGTGGTTTTTCTGAACATATCATACACGATTTACCTTTATGATTTATTCATAAAATTCAGGCACAACATAAACTTAGGAACATAGTATTCCGAGCCCAAATATCAAAATTGAAATGCACGACCAAAGTTGTCAGTTATACATTCATTGATTATTTCGTGTTTCCGGTCGTGTCAACTGGTATTGTCATTAGTTTTGTACACTTATTGCATGATATTTATCATAATGTCATGCTGTTCCACCTCCGCTGGTCTTGCACGTTGGCTAGCAGGGACTTCTTCACGTATCTCGACAGAGCAGCCATTCCAGCCGGGAAGTTCTAAGCTCCCAACTGGTCTCTTGATATGTGGTAGTGTAGTGTATGAGGTGCATGAAAGAGGGGGGGAAGATGAGGAAGGACAGTCCCGCTCGGTCCATAGCACGTTTCCTAGATTACTGATTCGGGATTCTCCTATTACTGATCAAAGAAACCATGGAGCGGAGTAACCGGTCGCTAGAGTTCTCCTCCAGGCAAGCACCTGATTTTGACCTGATTTATAGCTTGTGTCGAAAATACACCACCGCCAGAACTCGAATCTAGAACCTCCCGGTCAGAGACACTGCGGCGACAACGGTGCACTGAGCTATCTCAGCCTTTACAAAGCGTCTCTAGTGCCCACTTACTTCACAAACTGCTTTCTTGAGATTTTTCTATAAGCTCCATTTCTCACCTAATGTACCAGCCCGCCACTCCACTGCGGGACGCTTCGCAGGGGGGCCGGCGCAACGCTTTCATTCATTGACATCGCGCCCTGCGCCGCAGCACAGCGCGGACTTCTGTTGGCCGAATCCGCATCTATTTTTCAGTTTTGACTCGCGTTTAGAGTCGGCTTCGCAGTTTAGTGGCCGATTAATAATAGACTGAACGGTCCGTGCGCAGGGTGCGGCGGAAGTTGGTGGCCTCTACGAGGGCACAGAATGCAGCGGGGGTCGGAGGTGGTAAGGAGCACGGTGATGACGATGGGAATGACGGGAGAGAGGGGAAGATGAAAGCAAATGAGCAAGCGAGATAGGGAGGGGGACAATGAGAATAGAGTAATTTGGAAAGGCGCAGGAAATGGAATGACGTGGGTATCGAAAAAAAAGAATATTCAGTTACATGTGGGATATCGGGAACTGTCTGAGAATAGTTTGAACTGGGATAGACTGGGAAGCAGTTACGGATGGGGAAAAAAAAAAATTTAATGGAAAGGTTAAGAGAACGGTGTGGAAGATTGGGACGACAGTAGTATTGGAAACAAGGAATATGTTCTCAGTACAGAGAACACGATGGCTGGATAGACGCGAAAAAAAACCAAGACAACGAAGATATTATTGGGAACAAAACCAAGACGACAAAGAAATAGAGAAAGGAACAACGAAGTCGGGTTCTCGCGGACAAACCTGTGACGTCGTTTTGGCTGAACTTCCCTTCAGGTCACCGCCATCCCTCCGGCTAGCCACCATCATGCATTTTTTACGAGTAATGACTTATTGAAATTGAGGTTCGAGAGTTGGGATGGTGCTCTACAGATATTTACAGCATAAAGTGTTGCTGCAAGTGATTGACCTAAGTCTCGCTGAGGGTGATTTGCACTATCTCGTACCTACTTCGTAAAAAGAAAGTTAGGTAATACGTAGGCAAGAAAAGGCGATTTTTGACAGAAGACACGTTTTCTAGGTCCCTCTCACCGAACAAAACAATCTTCCTTGCATCACTGTTGAGTAAATTACATTATTCGTGGCATAATTCAATGCGTATTCAGAATCAGTTTTGTAGGAACTTGTTACAGGCCGGCGGCGCTAGCCGATTTCGTTTACTACGCTCCGTGAAGTCACGAAGGTTAAGTTAATTCAAGACTCGCGGGTTCCTGGTTGGGTGACCGGCCACGAACCCCGACATCAAACGGCGTCGAGCCCCTGGTCGAAGGGATAAAAGGCAATGACTGACTGCGACGTGACGAGACTTGATAAATATAGTAATTATTCAGTATAATATTTACACAGTAACGGAGGATTACTTCAGAAAAAAGCGCTCAACGCCCAACAAGGGTTAAGAGACGCGTTGCATCAACAATGACGCAACAAATTTTAAACAAATTATCAAAGTGTCCGCCGGTATGAACTAAACTAAATCTTAAACGATGTTCTGTATTTTTACTAAAACTCAGATTCCCTTACCGATCTATACGTGCCAAAAGTTTTGAGTTTTGAAAACGAATTATTAAATTTTGGGGCTACATTACATGAATCCCATAGAATAATTGAAAAATATTCTCATAAAAGTCTTTAAATTACAATATTTGTGAATTTGGTGGCAAAAATAGAGCAAAATACGATTATACAAAATGTAGATAGGATTTTCAATGAAATCTTTGCAATAAAATAAATTAAAAAGTTAAAATTGTGTTCGGGTATATATATATATATATATATATATATATATATATATATTGAAACGCACCGCGTTTCCACCCAAAGAAACGGCGAGACATCAAGCAAGAACGCGACAGAACGGTTGCCAGAGGGAGTTCGCTAGCCACGAAAAACGGTTACGAGCGGCGAGGTGTCGTCGGTTGGCCGACCGTGGGAACGAGGCCGCGAGGAGTCAGTGTCTGGCTGGCCGCCGGCGAGGAAGGACGTATCTGGGGCTGCTCCGCGATCGAAAAGCAAACTAGTATCGCGAACGAACGAGTGCAGAAAGATTAATTGACGGACAATTTGTGCGTGATAACAATCAATAGTCGATCGGACATATTGCCAAAGTGATAGCTGCTATTTGGAGTAACACAGATCAAAAGACGTCGAGTGGATCGGAGAATTGGAAAGGAGAACGTACTTCGGAAGCGCAGCGCCTCACCTCGGCTGGTCCCAAGTGAAACGACCCCGGCAGGCAGCGAAGGAGCGCGAGGCAACCCGAGAGTCCCCGAAGCCGCCGACGCTCGTAAGGGAAGAAGTAACGGTAAATATTTCTTCGATCGATAAGATCGAGAGACTAACAGTGATTCTGGGTTATTTGAAAGAAAAGGTAGAGACCACCATAGATATTGTATCATTAGTGATTTGTATAGAATTAATAAATAGTTCAGTTTATTTTGTTCACGGAACAGTGGTGTTTGATTAATAACCCCGAGCCCATTCACGAGAAAGAACACCTGTCCCTTACAAATAAATTTACTGAGAACAAGCCGGCCTACCCGGTACGTCACAATATATATATATATATATATATATATATATATATATATATATATATATATATATATATATACCCGAAATATTAGTGACTTGGGAATTATTGTGAGTTGAATCGTGAGAAGTTCGTTTCATTCTACAATTTCTTGCGTAGGAAACATTAAGACGTTCAGTTCATTTCATATACTGACATTGGCCAGTGAATAAATGTATGAATTATTAATCTAAAGAGCAAGGATCGATTTAAGCTTTCCTAAAAAATCTTAATTTGTTTTCGTACAACAAAGTGCGTCTAAAAATTGTATGAGACCATTTTACTTTCTGATATAGGTACGTATATACAGAGTTTATTATAAGAGGAGTAATGAAACAGTATCGAGATGTTAAAGGAAATACGTGTTTTGGGGTCCCCTGATATCGATAAAGTATTTTTTGTGTTTCATATTTCCGATCGTGTGAACTCATATCTGTTGGTATATTTGCCTGTCCTTCTGGGAACAACACTAACATCAATCTATTAACAGATTATTTTTTAAAAATAATTATGCTTAGACTGATCTGGTGTGTCTTGAGGCCCTGGGAATTTAAAAGGTATTCTTTAAATTAAGGGGGTACTTAACAAGCATCCGCAATACAAGTTTTGATTTCTTTAAATAGGATTAAATTATTGGATTAAACGTTTTTCTTTGACAGCTCAAAAGAACGCTTAAATGATACAGATCTAATTTTTGTTGATCTCTGAATTGTCGAAAACTGCAATAACTCAAATATTTTTCGGCGTCTTCCTACAACCAAAATATTTAAGATGGAGAATTTTTCAGATTAAATCTGTTGTTCAACACTGATCATGATGTAAGGCCATGTAAAATGTTTCAAAAATGAGTAGGTTTTGCGTAAGTTTGGAGAAATACAGGCAATTTTCAAACAATTATTTTTCCAACTGCTCCACATTTTTGCATTATATTTTCTGCTTGTAAGTATCAAAAATCAGTAAAACAATATATGCTGGTCTCATTTTCGGCAAACTCCGTATTTTTGAAAATTGCCAAAAATAACATTGCAAAAGTACAACATTGAAGGTAGAATTTTTTGTCATAAATGTTCTAAAAACATTAGGTATTTTTTCGAAAGGTAATGAGTAGTATGGGTAATATCTGCTTGAAATTAATGCAATTTATGAAAAAACATTTTCTCAAAAAGGGCTCCAAAGTTTCCCTTAAAATAGTTTCCAGGATTCAGAAAAGGACGCTTAAATGGGGCAAAATCTCATTTTCGTTGAATTCTGAATTCTCGAAAAATGTGATTCTCGAAAAGTGAGAAATAATCCGAGAATGTATGTGCGGCTGTAGTGCCACTATTTTATTTTTTGCGCCGTGAATATCATAAGAGAATGGCGACCCATTTGAATCTTTATCGTTTAAGCAGCAATTTGCTAAGTTTCTAACTTCTCTTAATAACGGAGTCCAAAATCGTCTATAACGTGGAGCCCCGATAACTCTGAAAGTGTTTGGAAGTAAAACGTTTGAGTATCAAAGAGTCAAAAGCATTTCTTTCAACCCTAGCATTAACGAGGGGTCTCAGGCTCACCGATAATTATTTGCTAGTATTATTTAGGTTGAGATATTTTTAGGAAGCGAAAAATCATTGATATTATTTATGGTGTGTTTTTTACATTCTCGTAATTACGTAATAAAGAGAAGTTATCGTAATGCTGCGGCAGAAATCGGCAATTCTTCGACATATTACTTATAGTGTGGGGCCCCGGTAAAGAAAAATGAATAAATCTTGGTTCTATAAAAAGTAAATTACGTCCTGTAACACACTTTTTGAATATTCGAGTTTAAAAGTTATAAAATAACATTCAAGCCAAAAGTTCGGATTAATACAAATCATATGTTGTAGTGGCAACACTATTTGTTCAAAGTAGAACGCAATTTACAAGTGTTTGATATAATTTGAGGTTTTACCGATTGTTTGGCTGAAGGTACAAAAAAATCCGCAAATATTTTCGTAAAAACTGAATACTCAGAATATACATTGGAATGAATTGTCTTATTAAAGTCTGAAACATTAATATTTTATGAAAATACAGCGCCATTTTTGACATGAAAATATAGAATGTTTTTCATTAACTGAAAATACCGACGAGAGAATTTTTTTCATTTACAAAGCCTCAAATTGAAGGTTTTCGTTTAAATAAATTTATAGGGGCATTATTCGTTATATCAATTAGTTAATTGATGAAAATCACCAAAACTTCATTCAAATCACAATTTAAGCGGACCGATCCGGAAGCTTTCCCAGATAATGCGAGGTACCATTTTACCTTGGTTTTGCTCTTTTAATGCAGGGGTACGTTGATAACAAAGACCTTAACAGTACTCTCTCTAATAGTAATACACGATTTAGAACCGCAGATACTTTCTTCTTTCGATTTTTTCTGCAGAAACTAGTTGCCAGCTACTTCTGAAATAAGTATATGTTCCGTACACTTTAGTTTAGTTAATGCCTCATTTTACGTGGCGAGACTCGGGCCATCAGGCCCGCTCTTCCGTCTAACCACGCAAATTTCGATACGCTCCTTTCACCACCTAGCGGAGAAAGGAGGTATTATCCTGGGCGACGAAACTGGCGGATCTCAATTTTCCTCAGCTTCTTATAGGCTTGAGGATCTTTTACATGCAGTAAATCTACTACATGGGAGAGTCTGCTTTACTTCCCCCCAGAAGGAAGGCGTACGAGGCCCTTAAAAATCCATGGCTTCGATCGGGTTTGAACCCGCAAACTCGGGTACAACAGTCCGGTACGCTGACCGTTACACCACTGAATCCACCGAATTATTTGATAATTCGAGATAATTGATAATTTGATAATTATTTGATTATTTGATAATTTGATAATAGACTTGCGAGTTCCTTGTATCTGAGACCTGAAGCGACCGTTTGCTGTCAGGATGCGAGTCCAGAAAAGGCAAAGGGAAGAGCGAAGACGCAATAAAGACGCAGGGACAACGCCTTATGAAAAGTTCCCACGATGGCACCAGCAAGGTTAGTATGAATCAATAAATGTCTTCATTGGTGTTGAGGCTCAGGCCATTTGGCCTGCACTTCCACATGACCACATTCAAAATTTTAATGCAATGGTTCATAATTAAAAGGAGATCATTCAAACGTCCTTCTAAGATTGGTCGCATCCAAAGCAGTTGGATGCGATTGTCTCATGACTCATAAATGGTATATTATTAGTTACCGTTTCTCTCTTTGTTGGTTTACATAGTTCACTTGCGAGCATTTTTTTTGTAATTAAACTTTTTTCTACTCCCATTGTATAATGCTACCATTTGTTGGCTGCAACCAGTTGCATAAAGATACTCATTTCGATACAGGTTTCATTGTGATACAGGTTCTTGACCCATCACAGAAAAATTTACTAAAAAAGTATTGACACTTAATTATTGAGAATTACTCTATTGAAAGTTTCGTTCGATTATGTACATTAAAATTGCATGTGATATTGTATTACGCTTGTGAGTTTTAATTTCTTTTATTACTAGTAATTTTTTCGTGAAATATTATTTAAAATAAATTGGATCGTAATTTTACTTTCATCCTATTTGACTAGCGCAGTACTCTCTCCCATTGGGATTGGTACTACAGCCATCTGCGGCAGCAAGCGAGGATAGGGTTAGGTAGTTGTCCACTAAGTGGCCTTGGCTGAATCCATGACAACTGCCACGAAATGATTTAATGTAAAAGTTTAACTTATAAAAGTCATAGAAAAAGTACCGTATGAAATTCGATATAATGGGTATTAATACTCTTGTGTTAAGTTTACGATCCTCGCACGACCCTCGCTCCATCCTTGCTCGTATCGTAATATTACACTCATGTATTAATACCCATCATTACATCAACGTTTCACAATGCACTGTAATATAACAGCTACAGAATGTCTGTTGATTATTTAAAATCCGATCTTTCTCTTCATTCAGCAGGCAATAACTTGAAACCATTTATTCTCTTTAGTTGAAAATAAATATAAAACGTAGTAATGTACGGTACAACACCAGTATGCCGAACTAATTGTGGGTGTGGTCTGTTCGGATTCGGAAATGTTCGGATTATCCAAAAAAATGTACAAATACATCTACAGGATTACCTGACACATTGCAATGGAGAATGCTCGTGAGATAATGGTAACATAGCGTAGCCATCGCATCATCAAGCAGATTCAGTTACTTACGGCAAAAGAAGATGATCGATTTTGCAATTTCCTCTACGTGCAAATTACTGCTACATAAACATGTGATTTACACCGTAGTTATCAATGCAATAAACGTTTCATTTCGACATCATGTTTAAATTATTCGTTGTCCAGTTCTATAGTAATTATAAAATCATTTCTTTACACTGCACTTGGGTTTGAGCGTAAATAGTTATAATTTTCCCTAGTAAAAAGATTACGCACAAAATATATTTTAAACGAAGGGGATTTGATAAAATATAGGTAACACATAAATATGCCTGTAGATATAGGAATTCCTTTTTAAAAAAATCATTATTTATTTGTTTATTAAATCGACTTTGGTTTGCTAACGCTGAACGTAAATTTATCTCAGGAGCATTCGCACTTTCTCCTGTAGTGATACAGCACACACCTTACTTCCTCCAGGCCTGAATTCCATCTGCAAGACACTGCGCTGCGCGTTCCCGGAAGAGAGAGGAGGGGTCGGAGCTGCGGAGGGAAGCCCCTCTGTGTGCCTGGCGACCTGCGAGCGGGAGGGCTGTGCGTGAACCTTGGGCAGCCATGAGTTAGCAGAACGCAATGCGAGGCCCTTCGCCACACAACACACATGGAAGACCCTTCGGGTCGTGTCGCTGATTGTGAGTCAGGAAGCCCTCTAACCACCTGGGCCTTTCAAGTGGACCTCAGCGTATTCCGTCCCCAATATTCCATTCGACCTCTCCACACATTCCTCGGTGCAAAGATTGATTATTTCGTGTTTCCGAACCGGGAGCGGTAGCTCAGTGCATCAACTGATGTCACTGCAGTGCCTTTGACCGGGAGGTCCTAGGTTCGAGTCCTGACGGCGACAGGATTTTCGAAACTAGCTTTTCAGCTAGGACAAATTCAGTCGCTATCTGGAGGAGAATTCTAGCGGCCGGCTGCTATGATCGGTAGTTTTCTGTGGTTTCTCCGATCAACACCAGGCGAATGCCGGAGCAGTACCCTTCCAAACGGGCCACGGACCGCGCGCGATCTGCCCTTCCTCTTCCTTGTCCTATCCTCTCCTCCTTACACACACACACTATACCACTACTAACATGCACTACACCACACATTCCGGGAGATCGGGAGCTTAGAGCTTGTACCGGCTGGGGTGGTGCCCCTCTGGTGGGAGAGTCCTGGTTAGGAGGAAACCCCACTAGCCGACGATAGGTCGGCGCCGGATGTCGCCATGCAGAGAGGGATAATCACCACCAACACCCGAGAAAAAGACATGCGCTACACTAACGGGACTAATGACCAAAGCAGTTGACGCGCCCGGAAACACGAAAAATCCAAACCAAACCAATCCGACCTTCCGCCTCGACCTGCGCCGCTAGAGCCGCCTTTTCCGTAACCCCTCCGCAACCCATCGTGCCTTCCGCTCCCCGCCGGGCGCCGTGCCCGCGCTTTGAGTAACGTTTTAATTAGGGCCGTGGGACGTCACTTCGAGCCGCGTTCCCCCTCCCTCGCAGCTTCTTCCCCCCCACCCCACCCGGCCCGCAACACACGCTCTCGCGCGGGCCCCGCGGGACCTCGGCCTTCGCGACCGCCCTCCCGAGAACAAACAGGGCCGGGGAAATGAATTCGAGAAACAGGCTCGCCTCCCCCAACACTTTATTCTGTCACGTTTTTCTCCGGGTTTAATAACAAGGATTAATATTGTAGCAGCCGTGATAACGCACAGGGGGTTCGGCTTGTTTCCGAGCGCGAGTCGCGAGGCGAAAACAGGCCACTGAGGAAGCGGCCCCAGATGCTAGGGAAATTGTTTTACGGCTAAAATACATTCTGCCGTGTGGGGACACTTAGTGCATAGTGTCTGGAACGTATTTTCCTTCACGAGTCGACCGGCTGAGGTGGTTCAGTGCATCTGTTGCCTCTGCCGTGACCCTGACCGGGGGGTCCTAAGGTTGAAGTCCCAATGGTGGCAGAATTTTCCACACCACGTCACAAGTCGAGTTCAAACGCTGTATAGAGACGATTTCCAGTTAATGTCTGCTCTTATCCGTAGTTTTTTGTCGTTACTTCGATCAATTTCAGGCAAATGCGAGACCAGTCTCCTAAAAAGCCAATGACCGTGCGCGGTTTTTTCCCTCTTCCTTATCGTATCCTTACTCCTTGCTTGCATGCACTTACACTTACATGCTTTACACTACCATACATGTCGGGAGACCAGAGTTTGTTCCCACTGGTGCGGTTTCCCGCTGGTGGGAGATACCTGGAGTGGGAAATGCCCCGGTGCGCCGAATCTCACCAACCAGCGGGGAAAATCGTCGCCACCTCACGGATAAAAACTGCACTACATTTACGGGACTATGCTATAGCAGTCGATGGGTCTGCAAACACGATTGATTGATTTTTTCGTGTTTCCGGGCGCGTTAACTGCTTTGGTCATTAGTCCCGTTAGTGTAGTGCATGTTTTTTGCGAGAGATGGCGGTGATCTTCCTCCCCTGGATGGCGAGATCCAGCGCCGACCTACCGTCGGCTAGTGGGGTTTTCCCTACCAGGACTCTCTCCCCAGCGGGGCACCGCCCCCAGCCGGGACAAGATCTAAGCTTCCTACCGGTCTCCCGGAACTTGTGATACTGTAGTGCATGTTAGTGTAAGTGTGTAAGGGGATATGACAAGGAAGAGGAAGGATAGATCGCTACCGAATGGTTAGGAATTTTTCTATTTTTGAAAACTTGTAGAGATAATCTTTACACAATTTTGTTTAACGCTCTATGAAATTTGAGGTATCATACCCTAACAAATAGGTTTCTATTCTTCAAAATATTCTGAGAACTAACGGAAATCAATTATATTCACTCAATATTACGCTATGAGTAACGCATATAAAATACGTAAAACACAGTTGATAAAAATGGAGTTCGATTAATCACTCACAGAAAAGAAAATTGCCCTTCCTCTTGTCGCACAGCAGCAAATAACCACCCCTTGATCACTTTCCTGTTTTTTACCGATAGCGTATTTTCTTTCAATTTATAAAATTTAGGTCCGGAACCCGCCCAAAATTATTAGTTTAATAGCAATAGTTATATATTTATAATATTAATAATTATTTAACCATTCGAGCGGTATTCAATATTTAACACGAAATTAAATTTGCAAATAATTGGACATTTATAACAGGTACAAAATTTGAAGAGAAACGGGAAATACGTCAATATCGTTTTTAATTTGTAATATTTAAAATTATTCTAAATGTGACTAATGAAACTCAGTTGTAAACCCTGAATTATGAAACTGGTATATATTCACATTTGCAAAATATATTCACTTCACAAATCCCTACACCAAGATCGCATCTCGAGAACAGCTGAACTCTAAAAGGGAGCATCTCGGAATCCTTTGCAAAGCATTTTCAGTTATACTGCCAGTAAAGAGAGGATTTGGAAAAGGCTTCTATTGCTTTGTGCGATTCCTCAGAACATGCAATTTTTCGCGTTAACCAATGCCCCAGTTATACGTCACAGCTACCGTCGCTCTCTCAACCAGTGTCAATGCGACCCTCGCCGATTGAAGTTTCTATGTTAGATGCATTTTTAGCCCAGCCTGAAATATACCTGCCATTTGATATGGTAATACCATTTTGAGCTTCCTTTATAGTAACTTACAGAATAGAGTATATGCATATTATATATTTTCAGTTACTGTATAAAATGTTTTTGAATCTTCTTAACATACCTTAAATAGTAGTTAATGATAACAAAAATTAGATAGGATTGGTTGTTCGTGATTCCAGGCGCGTGAACAGGTGATTAGTGATTAGTTCCGAACAGGTGATTAGTGATAGGTGATTAGTTCCGTAAGTGTAGTGCATATGTTTCCACGGGACGAGACCGTGATCTTCCCCCGCTGGATGGTGAGATCCGGCGCCGACCTACAGTCGGCTATTTGGGTTTCCCACTTACCAGGACTATCCCACCAGCGGGGCACCACCCCAACCGGGACAAGCTCTAAGCTACCGACCGGTCTCACCAAATGTGTGGTTGTGTAAGGGGAGAGGATAGGACAAGGATGGGGAAGGAAAGATCGCGCGCGGTCCGTGGCCCGTTTGGCAGGGTATTGCTCCGGCATTCGCCTGGTGTTGATCGAAGAAACCACGGAAAGCTCCAAATTAGAGCAGCCGGCTGCTAGAATTCTTCTCCAGACAGCGACTGAATTCGACCTAGCTGCAAAGCTAGTGTCGAAAATCCAGCCGCCGTCGGGACTCAAACCTAGGAACCTCCAGGTCAGAGGCGCTGCAGTGATCTCAGTTGTTGCCCTGAGCTACTGCTCCCGGTAATTACGTAGGAGGGATGATTCAATAAAAAACGTGTTTCCGGTCATCCCTGCAAACCAATATTGTTTTTTGACTTAAAAACGGATTTGGAAGAATCCTATAGATATTAGAAACGAACGAACGAGTTTTACCTATAGAACCACTCGATACTGGGAGCGACCGGAAGAATCAGTAGGCGGCGGTGCTGTTTTGCTTTTTACTCTCCGCCCAACATAACAGCATCGGAGATTAATCTTTGTGCCAAAAAGTAATCATATTACGTCAAATCACTACACACGTGATAAAACGTAGCAAGTTTCAAGATGAATAGCACGCAGCAGCAAGAATGCAGCTGTCCACCTGCACTTAAAATTTTAAGTGGAACTTATACTTCGAATTAATGAGACAAATGCATGACTAGTCCACATCGGAGTAAAATTCTGCAAGAAACAGTACCTAAAAGACCGCGAAAGAGCTCATTCAATTCTTTAATAATTTAAGATTTCGAAAAATAAATTCTATGAATGTTTCAGTTTTAATGTTGAAACTTGTAATATGTACTGACAAGCAATGTTGTCAGCAGTAGATCTTTTCGCTGCCGCCGCATATTGCTATTTTTTTGCATTCACATATAATCGAATTTTGTCAAAATTTGTGGCTGGAATAGAACAAAGTATTGTTATAGAAATGAACAGGTTCAATTTTCAGTGAAACCTCTGAAATTACGAAAATTGGGAAAGTTCAATTTTTTTTACCTCGGCCAACACTAAATTATTAAAGATAGATTTTTCTTAGCGAAGTCTTTTCTAAAATTACAACGCACGATGGGAAAAGTGAAGTAATTTTTAGTAGACATTAATATAACTGTAATTCATTCCCCTGTATAGTTTACAACCGCAAATATTTGATAATGATATAAATTTTATTTGCAATTATTGCAACTAATAAAGTATTTTGAGTGTTCCCCCAAATATTTCTTACAAATTTTGTATAAAGACACTCTTCCTCTTTCTGTTCATTTTCTACCATCATAAATAACAGTGAACTATACCTAAAAAAAATAAACCAAAATATTTCAGTTTATATTAATATTTACTTAAAAAATCACTACCTTATCTCTTTTTTTTTCTGAAAGTTCTATTGTTAGCTCCTAGAGACACACTTTTGTGGATTCCGAAAACATTTAGGCAGTTCAATGTTCTTTTTTATCTTTTGAGATTTTTAATCTTTGATTTTGTTTCATTTTGCAAGTTTTTCCGCTAGTTCTTTTAAGAAAATCTGTCACCACCAACTGACATTTTCATTGAAGCTTTTGTGCATCTTGTGTAAACAATTTGTTTATTCAGTGCTGCAATTAATATTGTATTGTACAAGAGATGCATTGGCAGTCGGCATGTTTGACGTCTTGACGTGTAGTTTTCAAACACTGATCCATTATATCTACTCATATCATTATTTTATTATATAATATAATTTCTGATTTCAAGTTTTCAAGATAAATAAATGGCTGATGGTGATCAATGGACCTAAGCATGAAAATAATTTTATTTCCTTTTGTTTTGGAAGACGGTCAAATTATCGACATGAGCAGACATTCGAAAATGTTTGTTACTAGTTTTCAGTTCATTTCGAATGTTTTGTATTTGACGTAAAATTCTTGGCAATGTAAGTTTTTATGTAACTCGCGGTTTCTCAAGGATTGGATCAGTTCTTTCAATATAGTTACTGCCAAAATATGCGAGCCAAGGGCACATCCTTTTGCCTACCAAAGTATATGCTGCCGGTTAATGCAAACCCATTCTCCAGAATATCTTTAGCCAAATTTAGCAGGCTTATTCTGCGTTCTGAAAGAACACCGACGTTCGCATGTCATCAAAATGCATGCACCGTCGAATGTCTTTGAAACTACGAATATTCGTTGTTGCGTAAAAAACGGATCACTTCTTTCACTCAAAATATGTCCCTTCAGTATGAAATCATGCTCATCTTAATTCAATTTTTCGCACATAGTCACTGAAGGAAGATCAATTTTTAATGGTGGCGACTTCCTGCACAATTTACACTAGGAACCTGTTCCAACTCATTGCAGAAACGTAACTAAATTATGTATTGAACATCTAACTCAAAAGAGATGGTGTCGGGAAGGGAAATGGAAGTATAGAGGGATTTCATTGTCGTAGTCCATTGTCGAACTGTATATATTCGCGGTCCCTTATGTGTAACAACGGGATAAAATAGTTTTCAATACCAATGAACAGGGTATTGGAGGTGAACATAATGTTTTGCATGTAGGACTGACAACCAAAAGAGAAACATAACAGTAAAATGTTATTTGTGCTGAGTTGACACTGGTGTTCCAGTAATTCCAATGAATCGATAACAAACATGTACGCATGTTCAAAATATGAATTTATAATCATTTTAATCGGCAAAAGATGATGCAGCTGATCTATAAACGTATTAAAATGCAATTTTTTCTAAAACAGATTTTCTATTTCATTTGAAATTCAATCCGTATTCTAAGAAACTGTTCAGTTCATGGGTTTTTCATTACACCGCTTGTGTTCTTTTATACATTGTTGACATGTTAACGTAACTGAGAAAATTACGAAACGTCCTTACAAATACACACATTTCCCCCAAACCAACCTACTTTTGTCCCGTTTTCACAGCTTCCCGCTCACTGTGCGGTATGCCGGTGAAGCGCAGCTGAGAGGGGTGGGAGCGAGGCTGCGGCGAGGGTGGCGGGTGCGGGGGCGTGTCGTGGCGGTCGCGTTTATCGGAGCGCTCCAGAAAGCGATTTCGGTCGTCACCTCCCTCGTTTAGCTGACGCCGCCCACGCCGGCGCCAGCGCCAGCATGCGCTTCTAGATCCAGAGAGAGCGTGACAGCGGAACGGGCGGCGGGCGGCGCGCGAAAGGAGGGTGCGCTGATCGGCGTGGCGAGGGCAGCAGGACTGGTGGATCTAGAGAGCGAGATGGTAGGCACCGCATCCCGGCAGATTAAAGGAGAAACAGATAAAGAGAGAAAAAGAGAGAAAGAGAATAAGAGAGAAAAAGAAAGGGAGAAAATGAAAAAGAGAGAGGAAAAGAGATAAAGAGAGAGAAAAGAAAAAAAGAGTGTGTGTGTGTGAGTGTGTGTGTGTGTGTGTGTGTGGAGAGAGAGAGAGAGAGAGAGAGAGAGAGAGAGAGAGGGGTAGAGGAAGCCACGCACTGCTCCGGTATTCGTCAGAGAAACAGCGGAAAACTATTGACAAGAGCAGCCTACCGAGAGAAGTCTATTGCAGACAGCGACTAAATTCGACCTACCTACGAAGCTAGCGTCGAAAATCCTGCCACCGTCGGGACTCGAACCCTAGCACAACTTCAGCATCCAGGACTGTCCAATTCCTCACTCTTCTTGCTATGCCTTATGTTGAGCATGTTACGTCCATGCAGACTCACAGTTTAGCCTTGTCAATGTAGGCACTGTTCCAGTGTAATGCACAAGGTCCAATGAAGCCATGTAGGCTGTCCGGTATTCTCCCCTTGAGTCGGTGATCCCCACTGTGGTGATTTTATGTTCATGTGACTCAGAATTATTGACTCTCCTCCAGTATATTTGATCGATTGATCGATTTTTTCGTGTTTCGGCCAAAAAATGCAGACTCATGGGACAAGTAACATGCCGTAGAGAAATTGTCTATAATATTATTTTTAGTTTTCGAATTATTTAATCATCTTTGATTTTTTAAATGGAATTATATATTTTTCTCACCAACAATTGATAGATCATGAAAATAGGAATAAAATGGTAATTCATATGTTAGTATTTTGATAGCAATTTGAGTATAAAATTAGATTTTCTGGCATGAAATTTTGAAGTAAACGGGCTGCCTTTCCAACAGTCGCCGTTGGAGGAAGGTGGCCTTCGCGGCGTCGATACTAATTTGTAGAGAGAGAAGTGTGAGAGGGGTGGCCGTGCAGGATGAAGGTGTAACTGAAGCAAATCATGATCTTAACAAAGAAAATACATGAAAAAGATTTTTCCTATTTGTTCACCTGAATCGAAGTTTTCTTCGTCTGAAATTCCAAATCAACGGTAATCGAAAGAACGAAATAAAAAATATTGTAGCGAAAACGATAATAATAAAGGTCATTTTACAACTTACAAGAAGCGAGCTCAGTGCAGAAACAAGCTATCATTTTAAAATATCGAAAGCAAATGAATGCTTAAAGATTTTCATTGTAATATCTCGATTAATTAATCAAATAGGTAGACATTTTCTGCAATTTGCTGTAGTTATGCTTCTTATCCCCCACTGCCACCCTTCTCAGTCTCTTCTCTCCACGTAACAATCTTGACGCCGCGAAGGCCACCTTCCCCGAAGGCGAGAGTTTCAAAGGCTTCTACACGATTGCCCCTTTAATTCAAAACCACATGTCAGAAAGTCTAATTTTATACTCAAGTTACTATTAAAATATTGGCATATGATACATCATTTTGATCTTCTTTTTACGGTCTATCTATTGCTGGTGAGAAAAATATAGTTCCATTTAAAAAGTCGAAAACTAAAAATATTATAGACAATTTCTCTACAGCATGTTACTTGCCTCATAATTCCGCATTGTTCAGCAAAAACTGCATTTCGATTACCTAAACCGTTTTTGAGTTATGGGGGTGGTCGTTAGTTGGTGGGACACCTGCATATATATATATATATATATATATATATATATATATATATATATATATATATATATATATATCCACTCCCATATCTAATGCCGTTGCAGGGGGCCATATCGTGGGTACCGTGCGACTTCATTAGATTAACTTGTATAATCACTTAATCACTAGAATTTGTCTTACCATGTTTCGCTCATCTATGCTCTTCTGGTCTTCACTTGAAGTACATGCTTTTTGAACTCCGGGTATTTTTTTATCTGCTTAGTGCCCTTTCTTCTGACATTTTGTGAAATAGCGCTCGTTTTTACATAGCTTTGCGTGATGTCCTTGCTCGCCGCAGTTTAGGCAGCACTAAGTTCTATCTTCTTCTTTCCTGCATTGTTTCGCCTTGTGCGCGTGGCATCTGTAACACCTTGCGATGTCCCTGACGTGGCAGTGCGGCCTTTACACTCCAATCTTTTTCTTTGAATAAGTACTGGCGCTGTATCTGCAGGAATCACACTGTGGTTTGATTTCCGTATCTCCCGGGCTGAGCGTACACCTAACCTCTTCCTCTTCATGTTACTTCACCGCAGATTGCTGTCTAAATCTTCCTTGCTTGTTGGGTCCAATCGTAACTTAGAGAAACAACTTCTTCTCAGACTTACTTCACCATCTTGAATTGAAGATTTTATTTCTTCCCTTAGGCTTTTGGCCTTTCCTTGACCGTAATCGTAAGTACCAAATCGTCGTTTCTCATTTTACGGATGCTCTTTATTTTTATACCTAGTTTATCTAGGTCCACCCGTTTCCGTTTGCCTTGTAGACTACGGTTTCCCGTCCTGCTGTGCTTTTCGGTGATCTTCCGCTCTTTAGCCGCAGAAATCGTCTCATTTTTTGGCTTTCCCTGCAGTCAGAACGCCAATTTTCACACCGCTTTGCCGGAACATCCATTCAAGAATCTTCTTTGTATTGGAGGTATCGAGGTCTTCTGGAATGCAGACAGCAATCTTGGTTCTCTCTTGCGACTGTAGCGATTCCTTCCACTGCTTTAACACACAATATAGTGTTTGAATGTCATTCACGCAATTTTTATCTGGTGCAAATGGTGATAGGTATAGATATTGTACATTTTCTCCCTCCCCTCCTTGACTTGTTACGGTCTTTACAGTCCGGATGTAGTCCTGAGTCGTGACGGTTGCAGTGCGGACGTAATCTACCTACCGTTCTTCCATTTTTCGCAAAAGGCTGGATACATCAGGGTAGATGTTCTTCACGCCATTTTGCGTTTTATTTTCTCAATTGTTAGGGCTGGTGAAGACCGCAAGGTTCCAGTTTTCCTTGACTTTGGCGGGGTTTCCTTTTATAATACATGTGGTTTGGAAAACAGTGTCCGGTCATATTCTGTATAGTATTGGAGGATGATTTTTGTTTGCCGCTGAAGGTTTGCCGAATTCCTACTTGATGTATGCTAATTTATGCTAGTGAAATTTGAGAAATTAAATTCAAACTTTTTGAAAGTACTTGCTCAAATCTTTTAAAATACTATTGATAATATCGTGCAGAATGTTACAACATTTCGTCTCAAAATTAGTGTTGAATATTGCATATAATTACGATCACTGGTAGCTCTTGAACTTATTTATCTCGTGTTCTAATTACAATTCCAAAATCACCGAATGAAAACTGTTTTATCCGCCAAATGTTTTAGGCATGATAGTTTAAATTAATATTGAAAACAATATTAAATGATACAAAATTAAATGATAAAAACAGATTTTAAAAAATTAAATAATTTTTAGAAAACTGAGAAAGATGAACAAAGTTTCTTTAAAATAATTATAACAATTACGTCATAAATCATCATATTCTCCGATGAGTACTTGAATAATAGTACCGGCGAAGTCATACACACGACATCCCTTTATTTTTGCGTAGACCCTCAGCAATTTATCAATTTTAAACATATATTCGAATATGCAACTTTCAATCTCATAACGATCGAGGATATAGTAGATTATACGATAAAAGCGACAATCCAATGTAAAATTTATTATTCCCACTGTCAGAATGGCGCAGTATACACGTACTGACTCATTCATTACTTCCTGTGCATACTAAATCTTTTCACGTCCTTCGGGATTTACGTCAAATAGCCTGTTAGCAGCGCGTAACATTGCGTGACGTTAACCTCACTTCAGCTATTCTCTACTCCGTATTAAACTTGGCCAATAGCTCCAACTGAATAACTATTCACAACACCAATTCATTTCTCTAATCACTGAACAATGTCGCACAAAATAAATGTCTTGCACGGTAGTTTTCGATGTATGACATAGATGTATCAGTGGACAGCAAAATTTGGTGCAGCTTCAAATTTTAGTTATATTTCTTTCCCCAAGTCATTCTTGTGCAATGTATATTGCATTTCTCAATGTCAACTACATTTATTACATCATAAAAACTTTTTTTTGAATACGAATGAATATTCTAGTTATAACTAATTGCGATTTTATAAGTAACCATCAAAGAAAAAATCAACGTGTTAATTCAGGATGCTTGGTTTTTAAACTTTCATTTAACTTACGACCTCATTATGTTTTCATTCAGACCATTACAGATAGTTCCCCCAGGCAGTTGATACTCGAATTAATTCGACGAGAAAACACGTCAAGCAAACGTCAGTCGTTTGTGAGTTATCTCCCTTTCACAGCCAGGCACCGGCGGCGAACAGCGGTTTTTGTTCCTGGAGAAGCCAAACACGCCCTCTCGGGTTAACAGCTTTATATTCGACGCGCGTTGCGCCACGGGGCAAGCCGACATGTCGTTTGGGCTGTTGCATTACGGCCACGTTTATTCAATTGCGTTTTTTGGTCATTAGGGGAATCCTCCGCACAGTCCCTCCCACTCCCTTGTCACTCACAAACGCCAGTTTAAACCCGATGAACGTCTGTCGGAGCCGGACAATGAGTCTAGACGCATTGTAGCATCGGGAATCAGCGGTGAATCGATTCGTGCTAGAACTGTTAGGCGTTGAAAGGATGAACTGGTGTGCCTGCGCGGCTGTATCTTGCGCGAGAGCGTGGCGCCCATCGAAATAGCTATACAGCGCTAGCATTCATCGTAAAATTAACCAGAGTGCACGAAGTGAAGTAACTAACGGCATTTAGCACGGCGCAAATGAGGTGTCTCGAATCGTGCAATAACATGACATAGTATCATTGGAAATTCAAGCCTCTCAATGTGAAACCTAGTGTAAGGAATTGCTATTGAAAGGGAATTCTGGTATTTACGCTGCAATGCCGAATTCGAGATAGTGCACTACTATTGAAGAAGTGCCTATTATAGCTAGTGCCTGGTAATAGATTAAAGGACAGTAGATTGCGCATTTCTCTCTTCACAAACCGATACAGAAAATAACACATACCTGTAAAGTACGTTGAGTTAGTAAGAGTGTAATTGCAGTGCATTCAACAGTTTATTCAAGTCTTTTGTTAAAATGTCACACGTGAAGCGCTTATATAACGTCGAAATAGAAATCAAATAGAAAAATACATTTCAAAAAGTAGTATACAATGCGATCTATGAGCAAATGAGTTATTGCTGACGCAGCTCTTTTTAAAACCAACAATACTTTTAAAATCATCATATATTACACAATAAATACAGAGTAGTGGGAGAAAAATAAAGAAATCATTATTTTTCTTACTTTAAACCACAATGAAAATGTTTTGGACTCAATTCTGTAGCTGTTATTATCAATTAACGAATGCATATTATATAAGTGATCTATTTAGATAACACTGAGATAATAAATAACCCATCATTAAGAAACACATTTCTTGTGTTTAAGTTGTACATTAGATATCACAAACCTAGAATCAATAACATACCAATGGGTTTTTATGATTTTAACCCACGGAAGTAATGTAGTTTTGCCTAGTTAGAAAGCATTCTGCATCATAATGTAATTTTCATTAATATGTCTGATACTTTCAATATTTGTTTAGGAAATTAAGTGTTATACAGCAGCTTCTGGGTCCATTACCCCCCAGCTCGATCAGGTTTTCCGTCTAGTTTCCTCGATCTTTGAGCAAATGCTGAGATGGCCCCTTGATTGCTTCCGGGCATAAATATAACTTCATAATGTGTGCCCATCTTCTAGAATTCAATGAGGAATATGGTTATTCAAACTAACTAGGGAATCACTGTTAAAGGACCCATGCACACACGGGCACGTGACATTTATACTCAAGTCTGCTGGCATGTCTCGTGCTTACCCACTGGTGTCCATAGACACCCAGTTGTACCCGTCTGGGTTTACCGTGCTTCGTGTCAAACGGATGAAATTTCACATTCACACATTTAACAAACTTCTACCTGCTACAAATTACCGCGGGCAGGCGTGAACCATGAACTGACATGAAAGCAGAAAATGACACAGGTTTCGTTGATGAGAGTTTTATAAACAAAGACGCACGAATTTACTCGGGCGGACAAAACGCTGAATCTGAACGTGTATTGCCGCTGAACTGTTGCACACCAACCCCATGTCGGTATCAGGAAAATACAGGAGGGCGGAGGTCAACGACGGACACCAGAATAAAATGTAATATCGGTAAGAACATAAATGGTGAAGTGGTTTTCTTTTTTTGGTTGTTTTTGTTTGATTTCGAAGAACTAGTTCAATATTCACGATGTTGCTTTTAACGTTCAATTGTTCTCCACATCTAAATATACTACAGTAAGTTTGCGTGGTGTTTGTGGACAAGCAACAAAAAAGCGCAGTTTGAAGAAAGTGGTTATACAATGACTTGGCGACGGTTTCGAAATATTTTATAAATAACCGATAGACGTTGAAAAATAAAACGATAATTTACGGTTAAAAATGGTTCGAATAATAAAAATCATCAACGATATAACAGTAACTACTTTCCGAAACAAAGACAAAACAAAAACAACAAACAATAAATATTCTACTTCATTGTTGATACTATCCCCACAGGATGCAACTGTTAAGATTGCGCATAATTCGGTGAATCTAGACGCGCTGATTCGCTTCTGGCGTACCTCTCCCACCACCACCCCCAGAGCCTACCAGTGCCGTCCTCCAGCGCAGCATCGCCGAAGCGGGGCACGGTCTCTCTGCGGTGGGGTTGTGTGGGTGGCAGGGAGGGGGAGGGGGGGGGGGGAGGGGGGGCGAAGCGGGGAAGGGAAGGGGAGGTGATAGCGGAAGGAGGGGTGATGGGTGACGGCGAGGGGGGGGCGAAGGCGAGGAAAGACGAGGGCGAAAACGAGGACGAAGACAATGGCGAGGGCGAGGGAGAGAGCGAAGTTGAGGGTGAATTCGAGGGCGAAGGCGAGGGCGAGGAAGAGAGACGAGGGCGAAGACGAGGGCGAAGACGAGGGCGAAGACGAGGGCGAAGACGAGGGCGAAGACGAGGGCGAAGACGAGGGCGAAGACGAGGGCGAGGCGAGGCGAGGGCGAGGGCGAGGGCGAGGGGCGAGGGCGAGGGCGAGGGCGAGGGGGCGGGGCGAGGGCGAGGGCGAGGGGCGAGGGCGAGGGCGAGGCGAGGGCGAGGGCGAGGGCGAGGGCGAGGGCGAGGGCGAGGGCGAGGGCGAGGGCGAGGGCGAGGGCGAGGGCGAGGCGAAGGCGAAGGCGAAGGCGAAGGCGAAGGCAAAGGCAAAGGCGAAGACGAGGGCGAGGGCGAGCGCGGGGACGAGAGTGCGAGGGCGCGGGTGGGTGGGTGGCGGGGCGAGAGCCGGCACCACTCCGAGCTGGCACCGCGCGCGCCGCCCGCGCCGCCCGCGCTTTGTTGGGAGGATGAATGCACGCATAATTTATGGATAATATTTAGCTTCCATTAAAGCCGGGCGTAAATATTTGAACTGAGCGAACAAAGCTGGCAGCGCGAGGGCGCGCGCGAGCCTGCCCTTCCCCGCCCGCGCGGAGACACACATGCGGCGCGCCCGCAAACGCACGCACCCATGCACGCACGCCGGAGAGGTAGAGAGCGCAGGAGGCCGCAGGAGCAAGGGGGACAGGGGGCGGAGGCGAGCACGGGCAGGCCGCGGGAATTAGTTGGAGGAATTAGGTGGTGCCGGCCGATCGCGCGGAAACCCCGAGCGCTGGAGAAAGGAGAGTTAATTGCTGAGAGAAACGGTGAAGATTCTTCACAGTGGGGGACTGCGTGCAGATTGTGGTAGAAGGAATTGATTGTTCGTAATATATCATCGCTTTCTCGGAATATTATTATACTACTTAACTCAAAGAAACTAATATTAATATTTTAAGGTGAATCTCTTCCCAAATTATCATTTTTTATGTGGAAGAAACTTTTATACCAAATGCTGCTTGACGGCAAGTGCTTTGCAATTATATGGAGATCACTATTTGTTTTTATGGAATAATGTTGCCCAAAAGTTACGAATATAAAAATATGCATTTTAATAAATTTAAAAAAACCATGAGACAAACAATTTTTGGATATAACTTGCAAGGCGCATTACGGTAACAAATGAGGTTGTGGTAAAGTTAGTCGAATCGAATCGCTAAGTTCAACTGAAGATATGCGTGCGGATAGTTCAAATTCAGACAGAGAGTTCAAATTCATAAAATATTCAAAAACGTATTAGACCAAAATCGGAGAACTGTAACCACAATTATCCATATTTTCACTTATATTTTATTGCGTATTTTATAATATTTGTTAGTCAAATATTTTCAATAATAATTGCTTTCATTACGTAGTTTACACTAAAAATTATTGTAAATAATGAAACAGTTTACAGAGATAGGGTTTCGGACACTTTGCAGAGGTTGGATTAGCCCCTGCGAAACAGTCAAGCTCCTTTTGTCGGGAGAAATTTCACATGAGGTTGTCCGGGAATCGAACACGAACCTCCATGATGAAAGCCAAGCAACTTTCGCTCCGAATCGCGAGTTGACTCATCACACAGAGCACAAAAAAATCTTGTCAGACCCAAGGAATTGACACGCGTTTCTCTATGTATGACACACGTTTCTCTCGGAATGCGACGCTGAAGCCAGGATTGCGCCACAACCTCCAGATTTTTTAAATCGCAGAAAAAACAGCGTTTCCTTTCCAAATGCTTTATGTCCCGCCACCAGTGACAAGGTGCTGTCATCTCTCAGGCAGGAGCCGCATGCGTCCTTTGCGTGGAAAGCTACGTCGCGCCGACACGCAGCCTCTACACTTAGGGACGCAGTGGCTATTTTCTTCTTAGAGAATGCTGAAAATTTCATCGACGAATTGACGAGTGAAAATGAAGACTATCTTCCTTGACACAGTTTGGATATAGTTCACTTCATGAGACCATCATCTGGCGGAGAAAGTGAAAGTCAAATCCCATACGCATTTAGGGAACCGCCTGCGAGATGCGCCTGTCTCGATAAAGGTGTCCAGACCCGTATCATAGGATTCCAAGAAAGCCCGGGTCGAAAACTGGGGTGCGGAAAACTTCATAAGGGCAGTCTCCCACTAATAATCCTATACGATAAATAAATAAATTACTTTATACAACAGTGAATAAAACCTATTCCAAATGTCTTTTATTTGAATATATCATTGTGGAAATCATAAATAAAGCACCTGGATACTCGCTATCGTATAAGCCTCCTTTAGCTGACTTTATTTCTCTCTCGCGGTACTTCCCTCAGCAGATCCCCGAACGCCGCCCTAGACGAGACAAGTTTCAAGCTTCCAACTTGTCTGTGTACTTGTGTGGTTATGTTGTGCATGTAAATCGAACGGTGTGTTGTGTAATATGGAGACGAGGGGCATCGATGAAGAAGGAAGATGGCGCGCCGTCCGTGGCTAATTTGTCGGGATACAGTTCCCGCATTCGTCTGGTATTGCTCGAGAAACTGCGGAAAACTACGAACCAGAGCGGCCTGCCTCTAGAATTCTTTTCCATACAATGGTTAAAATCATCCAATTACGTAGTTAGTGCCGGAAGTTCATCGTGATCGGGACTCCAACCCTAAAACCTGCTGCAAAACTGTTTCTATACAATTAGAGACTATACTGATTGTCATACGTAAAATAATGTTTACTTTAACAAAAACAAGATATAGTATAATGAATTAGTTTACATTTGCATTGTATAATTTTAAAAAAGACTCAATACGCCTGTAACAAATAATGTACTTCCGGGTTAATGACCCCCATCTCGATCGGGTTTTTGTCCAGTTTCCCTGATCCATTGAGCAAATGCTGAGATGGCCCCTCGATTTGCTTCTGGACGTAAATGTAGCTTCAATATGCGCACGTTTTGTTGAACTTTCCTTTTGCTTGTAGTGATAGTAGATCTTAGGGTGAGTTTCTATTTTGTTAACAATACAGAAAAATCAAATCTGTTTGTTCCTTTACCGTTAAAAATATGTTTTCTATAATTTTGCAACGAAAATATCTAGTTTTTGAAATGTTAATCCCTCGCTTTTTAAAATTTGTTGTTGTTGTTATTATTATTATTATTATTATTATTCATCTTTCAACTATTAATAGTTAAATTGTTGGGAAGGGACTCTGAAACTCAAGAAAGCGTGCGCAGATGATTTTCTCCCCCATACGTCACATACTGTTTTTGACTTTTTTGACTAAATAAATAAATAAAAATAAATAAATAAACCTCCCTGTCAAAGATGCGGCAGAGGCAACAGCGTCAAGAAGCGGTTTGTTCATGTGCTCGCTCGTTTTGGCCCACCATGCGCCACCGCTCGTGGATGCCGGGGGAGGGTGGCCCACTTTGTTTCGGGGCACTGAGATTGCACGAGGGGGCGCGCAAGACGGGTCGGAGAATTTGTAGGCCGCGTTGTTGCTTCATTTCCTTACTGAGCCCATTGACGTACAATGCAAAGCACCAAAGAATAAGAAGGTGCCAAGGAGGAAGGGTGAATGGAAGTACAGGCCCTGGCAAGGGAAAGAGCGTTAAAATATCTCGCGAGTAAAATACGATGCGATGCTCCCACTCGCTACGGAATCTCAGTTAATGAACACATTAGTGGTGTCGTCCTTCCCTGGGGCGAAACAAGAGGGTAAAATGGTAGAATGGCAAAGGTAACGAGAAGAACGGGAATTTCAAGAAAATGCAGGGTGTGATAAAAAATTTGAGATGACTTGCTTGCCAAAGAATGTGAAATGTGTAGATGTGTGGAATATACAGTAAATCGATACAGAAATAAACTAATGGTGCTAAATAACACAATTTCTTTTATTATATGCAACTGTTACTAAGCATTATTATATTGCAACTTATTCTCTAAGAATATTGCAGTCATCTCTTGAAAATTCTCTTCATCGAATGAAGCGGCAACTATTTGAAAAAAGTGGGCCAGGTAGATCATTAATTTGTGAAAATTATGTTTCAACGAATGAAAATGATTGAGTTTGGTTTCAAGCCTTGTTAACCGCTCTGGTCATTAGTCCCGTTATTGTAGGGAAAGGTGATTGGAGGAGGCAGTGTTCCAACCCTCTGGATGGTGAGATCTAACCCATACGGAGGCTTGGGGGGGGGGGTTCCTCTCAAGGTATTTCCAACAGCAGAGCACAGCCTCAGAAAGGACAAGCTTTAAACTTCCGACTGGTCTCCCGGCATGTATGTAAGCATACATGTGGTACATGTAAGTGTAGGTGTGTGTGAGTAAAGGGAAAGGATACGACAAGAAAGAGGAAAGTAATGTCGCGCGTTGCCCGTGGCCTGTTTGTAAGGGTACTGTTCTGGTATTAGTCTTATATTGATGGGAGAAAGTATGGAAACTACCGATCAGAATTATGCCTCTCGGCAGCGGTAAAATTCGACCCAGCTGTTCATGTGCCGGAAATCCTCCACTGTTGAGACGCAAACCCTAGAATTTCCCAGCCAGAGCCACTGCAGCGAACACGGCAATAGCAGAAACAGCAGCTCTGAGCTAAATTCAACCGGTTTAATGAAAATGAAAAACAGTGTTTTTAGTGAAAATTGTAATTTATTTAATATTCAAATTACAATAGGTTATAATATTATTCTCATAATTTTGTTTCTTTTTCATTATATATCTTTTCTAATAAACAGAAAACAGAAAAACTACGGAAATTAATGAAACAAAACCTAATTTTAAGCTACAATTTGTATTTAGCTGTTTTTTATAATCTGCGTCAGAACATGAGATATTTTTAAAAAAACGATGGAGAAAAGTTTTTTTTTCTATTTTCCCTTCTCTTTTGTGGAATGTAAGGGTCAAAGTCGGATATAAATACCTGAAAAAATTCTCAAAACAACTTTATCCTCAGTAGAAATTCGCAATGATAATTTAAATCAATATGCCTAGGCATAATGTGGTTAAAAAATTAAATTTATATAAGAAGATAAAAAAACACGTTTACTCCAATTGTACGAGGTACTCAGGGTAAATAGATTTAAATTCTTCGAAAACAAGTGTTTTTACACTTCAATTACGATTTTCAACATAAAAAAGTTTAACCCATGGGGCAGATTTGCATACCTTATTCCGCTACCCCCTTTCCGCATGTTTTGTGTACGAGAATGCCATACTATTGTATTCTCAATCAAGCATCTTCGCATATTCGTGTTTTCTCAAGTAAGAAAGTAGTCTTGATTTCCCGATAGTCTCTTTCCAATTCCCTTTTATGGTTAGTTTTTGCTTTTCCCCTCCTGTTAGAGATTAATCTAAAATACTCTGACGCATAATGAATATACAAGAAAAAAATACTCTTATTCGCAGCAGATTCATCATGAAACAAAACACTGCCACTAACTGGAAATGCCAATTGCTATTTGAATATTGCTCTACCAACTAAAAGAATAGAAAAAAATCATAAAAATTTGCTTCGATGTAGATTAAAGTACAAAAAATGCATTTCTACAATCTCCGAAATAAGGACTCATAGTCCTAAAGGGCTCGTCTGCTAGCTACCACATCAATTGTGATTGTAGTTGTAATTATGTAAGTGTAAATTTATTGTAGTTGTCAAGCGAAAGAGGAGCCGAGCCAGGACACAAAGACATACTATATTTATTATTATTATTATTATTATTATTATTATTATTATTATTATTATTATTAATATTACACATCTAAAATGTGTATTTTCGTTTAAATTTGGTTATCGATTTTTTCCTAGCATAACATACGTTTAGTGAAGTGTAAAGAAGAGAATTATAGTAAGAAAGTGAAAAGGAGGTGACACAGGAGGAGATTCAGTGAAAAGGAGGAGAAAGATGTCAGTTCGCTTCGAGCAGCGATAGGGTACACTTCGTGCTCCGCTTTGCTCAGTATCAGAGAAAGTGAAATACTGTTTCGACAAGTTTGTTCAATTTACAGTACTGAAGTATTAGTGCCAGTGTGAAGTGTTGTGTACAGTACGCCGCACAAAGCAAATATAATTGATCCAATAATTAGTGGCAGTGCAGGGCCACCCAGCCCTGGCTTAAGCCAGTGCAGCGCCGAAGCCATTGCGGCCGTGTACGGCACGAACGACATGGACACATCCCCCAGTCCAACGCAGTATCATCAAGAAGACCATCTAAAATCGAAAAAACAGCAAAGAATCCGTGACCTGCAGCTTACTGCGTCCGGCCATATCGTGGCTAGTGGAGGCTATCAACCGGGAACTGAAACACCACTCGAGAGCAATGCCGGTAATGGCATCCCGGAGGTTAGTAACCATGACTTAGACGGCCTCGCCCTAGGTCAAAATGCCCAGGTGCCCCCCGGTAACGGTAGCAGCAATGCAAACCTTACAAACAACAGTGGAAAAAGAAGTTTTAACGATACCAGTGATGAATCACTACCGAACAAAAAATCATCAAATACCACAGACTATGTATACTCAGTGACGACTGGAAACAGATACGCACCAATAGAGACACCAAATAATGAACCAAAGTTAACCTACATTAACGACACTTCGAATCAAGAAAACGAAAATGTCAAAATTCCTCCTATTTATGTTAACGATATAGAAAGCATTTCTGAATTCAACAGGGAAATAAAATCTAATATAACTAATCAGTTCACCTCAGATATTAAAAACAACCGAAGCAAAATAATGTTCAGAACCATTGCCGATTTCAGAAAGGCTATCAAATATTTAATCAATACCAGTAGGAGATCTCACACGAATAAGGACTCCGCTAACAAGAAGTTTTCTATAGTGTTTAAAAACTTTCATACATCAATAACTCAAGAAGAAATATACGAAGGCTTGAAGGAAAAGTGTTCATCATTAATTAGTGTCACACGACTGTATAAATACAACTTCCCCATACCTGTTGTAGCTGCGTAATTTGACGGCCGACACAGTACTGAATCAGTGCTTCAAATTAAACAAATTTGTAATTTGTGTGTTAAACCTGAATAAAGACGAAAAACAAAGGCCCTGTTCAATGTTTGCGCTGCCTGGACTTTGGGCACACTACAAATACCTGCAACCACACAATCGCGTGTATTTACTGTGCTGGAAATCACTACTCAGTAAACAAGTACTGATATGTAAGAACTGCAAGGTCTCCCACCGCGGTGATACACCTTACTACAAGAAACTTATAGAATCCCCCCAACAAATTCACATGCAAGGAATCCCAAAACTAAATCAAACAATGGCAGGCCTCCCGCACCCCGATTCTTCACCAACAACTTCCCAACTCTTCAATCAAAGATTCTACAAATCTTTGGTCACGTGGTCTCCGTCCTGAAATCAGGTTCAAATTTTTGTTGCGTTTTGAAACCGTTGTTTCCGCAGCTCGAGGAACGTTGTGCAACGTCTATCAACCTTTGCCGGATTTCTAGCGCGGCCGTCCTTTCACAACTGATTGCAAAGGCCGTATTCGTTGGTCTCTGGTTTGAAGTGCAGTGACACGCGTTCGTATTATACGCGCACGTTTTCTTGATCCCCGGAATACGTCCCCCCGGTCCCTTACCAACATTAGTTAAATTAAGAGTATATGATAGGAACGACTGTGGTAGACGAAATCTGATAACCAGAAATGTTCGCTTCCAAGTAATAGAAACTATTTTGTACCAAAAAACGAACTACAAATTGATATAAAATTCCTTTTGTGAAAATAACCAAACTCCCCACTTCTCTCGCAACTAGCGAAGCGAAGGCTCAAGAAAACGTGCGCGGATAATAATAATTCTACCGATATCAATGATCGTACATATATCAATGCTATTATTAAAGAAACTGAAAAAGAAACTTTGATTGGGTGCACCTGATGCCATTGTGTTACATATATTGTATGTTTTAACATTTTTTATTAGACCCCATAAATGTCAACATTTTGTTCCCAAAATACAAAGTATCTATTTTTTATTTATCGTGGTATATTGAGGTTACATTTTAAGGCACACACATCTTTGCTAAAATTGTATTTGGATTATTCAAGCATGCATTCGACCTCCTGGTCTGTTCGAACATGCGACGAAAACATACGTTTTGCCGCCTCGGCTGCCCCTCCTAGGTAATGGACCCTGCCGACATTCGGGCTGATCATGGTGGAAATAATTATTAATATTATTAATATTAAATAATTAATATTATTAATATTAAATAATTAATATTATTATATTAAATAATTAATATTATTATATTAAATAATTAATATTATTATATTAAATAATTAATATTATTATATTAAATAAATAATATGTAAATTAAATTAATATTAAATAAACTATTTCCAGCATGGACTTGATAGGAGAGGCGTGGCACACGAGTAACGGCCGCAGTGAGGTCACGAAAAGTCTCAATATTAATAGTCGCCAAAACACTACTTGCAAGTTATGTCACTGGGAGCGAAACTAAACCTTTTTTGTGACGTCATGAATTGTAAATAACGAAAGTGAATCTTGAATAAAACTCCTGGATAAAAGCTAAACTCCCATGATGATATAGATTTCTTCCTGTAACGAAACTAAATTCCCAGCTGCAGTAAAGTTTCGTTACAGAGGCAGTTTCGGTACTAGTCAATAGATTTCTTCGCCGCGCTTCGGATTTTAGTTTCGTTACGTACTTTAGTTTCTGTGCACAAGAAACAGTAACGAAATGCTTAATTTCGCTTAGTTTCGTTTCTGTTGCCATCCTCGGATAATATGAATAAATGGGTTAAATGGAGATCGAAGAACAGCCGTTAAGTTAAAATGATTTTGAAACCAGTAGAATACGCAGGTATTATGTCGAGTAATGTATTTTGAAGGATTGAGGTGACATGCGTGACAGTGAGGAATAAAAATGCATTTATTGTTTATTATTTATTGAAAAGTTAAGGATGATATATCCATGAAGAAGAATAGCAAACGTAAGAGAAATGTTACGGAAAAACTTGAGAGACAATTATAGATTCTCTACAGATGAAGCAAAGGCGTTACCTGAGCAGCATTGTAGAACTGCAAGAGAAACCACTCGCCGTAAAGTAGATGATGAATGGAGTAGAAATACGTGAATAACGACACAATATGAGGAACCCATCAGGTTACTTAATGGGTGATAGATGTATATGAGGTTGCAGTAAACAAGGAAGCAAGAAGCAGCGGAAGGTGTTAAGCCGACGCGCTTAAACACAAATGAGTGAAACGGGGTCGAGACGGAAAGTACGGAACGAGGGGGAGATTGCCCCTGGAGGGAGCGATGAAGCGAGCGGAAGTGGCAAAGGCGACGTTCACTTAGGGACAAGACATCTTCAGAGAAGCAGGCAGCCGAAGGAAATGACTATTTCGTTCTTCGCCTCTGCCGTTACCACTTCCTTTCTTTCTTCCTCTCTTTCTCTCTCTCCCTGACTTCTCTTCCTTTCGTCCTATCTCACCCCTTCCGCCTCCACCCCTTCAAAACACCTCCTCAGCGCCGCAGCCGCCACCCCCTTCCACCTCTTTCGCCGCAAATGCGCCCCGGAAAACAATCCTCGCAGCGCCTCGCCAGCCTGATGGCGATAAAAACGCGGTTTCCAGTTTCTAATCTCCGCATCTGGGGTTAATTTTTGCTCGTGAGGGGCGCGCTGTGAAACGTTTCGCCGAGATCGTCTTGTGTCACTTTACTGTGTACCCTCTGCGTAACGCGGCCGAAACCGGAGATAAATATTACCCCGAGAAATGGTCGAACAATGGAGTATTAGTGCATATCACGTTGTGGAAAATTCCAATTGAGCAGAAGAGCAAATTTACGATGAAACGAAAACGTCTATGAAAGAAAATTATTTAGAATTTGAGGACGAAATACTTAAATGATATAATAATTAATGCTTGATAGAGATGAGCACTATTAATTTTCGACCACTATACAGTCTACTCATTATGCACTGCGTTTTCCACTGCAGAAATGATTAATGACAAAGTTTTTGGATTATAACAAATACATTCCTAACAATAGACATGGACGAAATACTTCCTCCGGGAATATCATGAGTATGTTTTCGGGTTGAAATTTAATTAAAGAGGAATATTGCAAGTGGTAAATATGACTTAAAAATAAAGTGTCTGAGATAAAGTTCATAAGAACTTTTACCACAATAACATATTATTTTACTTTCTCTTCGAAATATTAACGTTTCAGCGGTACATAATTTATGATATTATTTGTAACGAGTATATAATATTGCAGCACTACATGAACCTCAAAACTGTTTCTACCAGCAATTTCTTTTCCCACCTTGGAATTATAACTCAGATTAAGCACGTGCCTTATATTTTGGCATACACTACAATCTTCACAGTTTAACTCAAAACCCCCGACCATTTAGAAACAAAGTTGAATATTTGTTTATGCAATTTTCAAAAATTCAAACACTTTCAAATAAGTCTGGGATCACTGGCTAATCCAAACTCATCAATACAAAATGATGCTTCCGGTCAAGTTATATAGCACATATTTAAGACGTTTTGACCTCATCAGTGAGGTCCTTCTCAGTTTCTAAATAGGCAATGTTACAAGATAATACTTTAACAGACAATAAATTATTATCCGTCTAATTTTCATCAATATGGTAACAAATTATAAGAACTATGCTACACATCGGTGAGAGAGAGGCGTGTTACCCGTCGAATTGTGAGGTAAAGTTCACATGTTGGAAATCCAAAAGTATAAACCAGGTTGAATATTGTAGGTAAACAAATATCATACAACATCTATTTGTCAATATTAAAAAAGCATCAAATTACTTGAATTGTCCATGTTGGAAGGTACTCTTTATTTTAATCTATGGGTTTAAAGCAACTAGACATGTTGACCACAGACTAGTCAAAACTATATATACTTTAGTGGTACCAACATCGATTGAGTGACACGATAAAGGCCCTAATGAACCAAAGACAGCGGTAAAGTGGGATCTCACATACAAAAAAAATAAAAACAAGTGGTAAGTAATATGAAGTAAGTAAAAAGCAGAGGAAACTATGGAATATCTATGCACATGAAAATAAATAATTGTAAGAAGAGAGAGGTTATGAGAAACAGAAAACTAAATACCAATGAGTTGAGTTGATGAAAAGTTAAAACACTGAACATGTCAAGGGCGCAAGAAAATAATTATAGCACATTCATTATTTTGTCATAACTATTGTTCAAATTGGATGAATTTTGTCGGTAATTTATAATTTTTTGATGAATAGCAGATCTTATATTAGCTTTTTTGCCAATTAGTTTCAAGATAGAGTATAACTGCATTATTCCTATCCATTATATGCCCAGAGCAATGAATGTGTCTTGAGAACATATTACCATCTCCTTTTTGTACTATTTCTATTGTGTTCTTTAACTCTGGTAATTAAATTGCGCTTTGTTTGGCCCACATATACCTTGTAGCAGAATTGTGTATTGCAAATAATTTTATAAACCTCATTAGTCCCGTTCATTTGGCTAAGTTTATTTTTACCTGTTTTGATGAATTGAGATTAAGTTTATTGCAACTACCAAAAACAACTTCAAACCAATAGTTTTTTTGGGGTAGATCTGATCTGAAAGGAGAGGCCTTTGACAAAGGGGATGACAATAATTTTTTACTTTCGTCTAACACTTTAATTTACATTACTTCAACATTAGTTTTCATGAACAGATTCCATTAAGAAAAAAAATGTTCTCAATAGCGTATTTTTTAATATTAATGTTTTGCAATTTCTGTCCCATTTTAGCCAGCGTATTTTGTCATTTTCGAGAAACATGAAACATTTTGACGATTTTCTTTTAATTGCTTTTATTTCAAATAAAATATTCCCCAATTAATCTTGTTTAAAAAAAAAATAAGTGACACATTTCGAGAGAGCAAAACTCGCTATCTTAAATATTTTAGTTGTATGTAGATGCCGAAAAAATGTTAAACTTCTGAAATTTTCGAAAATTCAGAGTATTGACAACAACTGACGGACGAATGGACAAATACAGAGATCATAAGCAAAGGTCCGGAAAAATAAAACACACTGACGCCTCTCCCAGTGGTTTAGAATGTATAAAGTGCTGTGGCTTCTACTAGAAACATAATACTCTGGGCAACTGCGATTTCAACTGCGAATGTGTTCCACTAAATGTAGTTACAAGCAGAATCGTAGCGACGACAATCAGAGAATTTTCCCATGAAGCTATGTTAAGGGCGAGTAATTTGTTTTTAGCTCAACAGTAAACTTACCGAACAAAAGCTAAAAGGGGTATTGAAGATAGAAAACTCAAATGACAAGAAGAAAACACGTTTCCCGCAGTTACACCCAAGTTACTGTTAATCCAAGGATTGAATATTCCACAAAATATTATAAAAACATGCAGAGAAAAAACCTGAATAATTTACGACGTACGCCACCTTGTTATCCAAAAAACACAATATACAAGACAAACATTTTACCGGTAGAATATTTGTTCATTTACAAAAATACAATATAATAATTTATTCAAGTCCGTAATCAAGGTAGGTTACATATAACAATTATAAGGAATCAACCTACAATATTTTTAAAAATCATGTGACTATTTCAGCCTTACATCTACGAATCACTGGAAAAGCGAGGGGGAACATATTCAAAACGGAGTATGTACAATAATGTTCAGGGTAAATTAAATATTACTGGAAAGTATCACAAAGAAACTCAACTGCATCTAATCCTCAAGTTTCTTGATTAAAGGTACATTCTATAAAAACAAAAACTTACCAAACAAATTACATTAATATTTTTTCAGAATTCTTGCGTGGAACCTGCTATAACACTCTTTATTCTTAGGAAAGTGTTACTTTGTGGTATGCGAATGGCAAACTACACTCTGCCGTACGCGTATCGCAAACAATTAATTATCACATAAAAAAAATTAGTATTCCATTGTAAAACTAGAGCCAGTTGGACAGGGGTTTCTTCAATTACGAAAATAATGTACTTGTGGTTTAAGCGCTAGTAGTGTACATAGACGGACGGACAGACGGATAGACAGGCTGACAGACAAAAGACGGACAAACAGACGGACAAACAGACGGACAAACAGACGGACAAACAGACGGACAAACAGACGGACAAACAGACGGACAAACAGACGGACAAACAGACGGACAAACAGACGGACAAACAGACGGACAAACAGACGGACAAACAGACGGACAAACAGACGGACAAACAGACGGACAAACAGACGGACAAACAGACGGACAAACAGACACACACAGACAGACAGACACACACAACAGACAGACACACACACACAACGATGGACAGACAGACGTTTTGAAAAAGACACTTTTTCGGTATCAGGCGACCCCCAAACGTGTATTTCCGTTGAAATTTTGAAATCGTTTTCCCGCAGCATTACATAACTACGTATATTACTCTGCATATACGTAGATACACGAGAAAGTAAAACTACTGGGAAGACATTAAATAACATGGCTACCGTCTCTACCGTCTCTATATTAAGAGTTATCCCAAGATTATATACTTGTACTTTTTTCCATGAAATAATGCTAAAGAAATAATGTATTCAACGCGTACGAAAGTGTCTTTGGAGTACTCACTTTAAAAAGCGCGACTCGCCTCGTCCGTCAACATTTCATTCATACGTCTATGACGCACTTTCTGTATTAGTTTCGTAAATAACTATTTACATTTGCAGATTGTTTTTGCCGATCTACGTCACTCTTAATTCCATTTGCAATCTGTATTTTTAGTAGCGAGAAGTTACATGCACAACCGCGCTACAGTAAAATATAATTTTTCTCATGCTACATGTCCATAACATTTTCTAAAAAATGTTGTTTTCCTCTTGAAATGACCGTATATATACATCCAGTAAATGCGTTAAAAGTGTGAGAGAACGATAGCACCTACAAAGCGTCATACTTTTTTCCGCAACTTTTCTTTTTTTTTTGCAACTTTTTCTTTTTTTCCGAAAACCTTCCTTGTCAAATATCCACCATTCCCAGTCTTGTTGAGCTGTTTTGCGTTCCCAAATATCCCACCACCCATGAAGTAGAAAGTCTCCGGCAGAACTATGTATACGCAAATTTTGGACAATCACCAAACTAGATTGTATCGCGATATCAAATAATTATTTTATAGTTCCTTTATATAGTTCCTTTAAGAATCCGCGACAGAGATTAGCACTTCTTGCTGATACATGCAATAGTTGGTTTTTATATATCCAACCAGCAGATTATTACAAATTTCTGAAACATTACAGAACATGCTTACCTTGTTCGTTAAATATTCATGTTCCATTGAAGAGTTCGTAATCGTCTCTACACTGACTTGAATGTCGCAGACTGACATCGCACTGAACGGATGGCATTTGTAAATTGGAATCCCGTCCAAATCACTAAATTTTGCACCATGTTCTTGGAAGTTAATGGCAAACTACCACCTAGTACCTTATAATTTGATTTGCATCAACATTCATTACGTTTTCTTGAAAAGAACGTGACGTATTAAAGCACTACTTCCGTTCATACGTATATGTACGATAAAAACAAATTCTCAAATAGTTTTCTGAGAGGAGCAGTTCGAGATACCGTATTATTTTTTCCAAGTGTTTTCTAAGAGTAGGGAGCATCTGCCATCTTTACGTTGTGGGAAGCGGCATTATTATCATTCCCTGAATCACAGGAAATCTATCTTTGGTTTGCTCTCGACCGATGCAATACAATCTCCTTGAAGTGCGGCGAAAGTGAGTGCAGGCGGATGGTATTGCTACTCAATTCCAAGAGGCTCGACAAAACGAAAAAATAAGGCATTTTTTTAAATTAAAAATTATTTTTAGTCTTATTTGCTCAGCGCACTTCCTTCGATTGACTGATTGATTTTTTTTTTGTTCCCGGACGAGTCAACTGCTCTGATAAGTAGTCCCGTTAGTGTAGTGCATGTTTTTTCTTCGGAGATAGCGGTGAACTTCCCCCGCTTGATGGCGAGATCCGGCGCCGACCTACCGTCGGCTAGTGGGGTTTCCCCCTAACCAGGACTCTCCCACCAGCGGGTCAAGCGCTCCAGTCGAGACAAGCTCTAAGTTCCCGACCAGTCTCTCGGAATATGTGGTAGTGCAGTGCATGTTATGCATGTTAGTGTAAGTGTGTGTGTAAGGGGAGAGAATAGGACAAGAAAGAGGAAGGAAAGATCGCGCGCGGTCCGTGGCCCGTTTGTTAGGATACTGCTTCGGCATTCGCCTGGTGTTGATCGGAGAAATAACGGAAAACTGAATTCGATCTAGCTGAAAAGCTAGTGTCGAAAATCCTGCCGCCGTCAGGATTCGAACCAAGGACCTCCCGATCAGAGGCGCTGCAGTGACATCAGTTGTTGCACTGAGCTACCGCTCCCGGTACTTTCTTCGAAAATCAACAAAGGCGCTCATGTTGCCTTGTTTCCGTAATTCATTTTGGCTCAAGGATACCATTTGCGCTTTTCATTCTTTATTATTGAAATAGTCTGTTACACAAGAGCTTTATTAATTTTATTATTATATTTTAGTATATTTTATTATATTTATTAATATTATTTACTATTTATATACAGCAGACTTTGCATTGTGTATATTACCATCAACAGCATCATATACCTGAGTATACTTTATCGACATATGTCATTTCAATCTGACAGCTATCGGTAATACTGGAATTCTAAAATGAACTGTTAAAATATTTTGGACTTGATGAAAGTCTGTAAGTCGATATGCTGAAAGCAGAATGTTATCAACTGTAAATTTAGTGTGAAGTACTTTAAATAGTACGAAGTAACACTTATGTGTCGGCTACATTACCCTTGATGTTGCCACAGCAAAATAAATTATTGTTATCATTTTCGTAGCGAATTGGCCAGCTAGAACCACAGGGGCATACACTTGCATTTACGGCGGCAACTCCTTTTTGAGGGATTCAGCATTTTGCGCTGAATCCAATTTTTAGGCCCCTGAGTCGCTAGTCCCGAGGGGACTAGGATATGGAATGGCAATGGCAATGAAGGATGAATTGACGACACAAACATATCGATATGCACAAACATATTCTTGCCCGAGGTCGAACTCGAATCTGCGATCCTTCCGAACGAGATCGCAACGGCACTACTGCCTTAGCAATCTTGGCTATCCGGATCAGCTTACTGCTTTCATCATTATCATCATTATTTATTATTATTATTATTATTATTATTATTATTATTATTATTATTATTATTATTATTATTATTATTATTATTATTATTATTTTATTTTTCTGTACTTTTCTCAGTAACCATTGAGAACCATTCATCTATTCTTACGACTTAGGCTGTAGCAAATGCAACTGCTAATGACCAATCTGAGGAAAGACGGAGATATAATTTATCTTATCTCCGTCGTTCAATTTAAAAATTTCCGCACAATATGGCAAGTCTGTAGGATTAAAGCTTTTAGGATGGTTATCGAGATTCCTTTTGATAATCCTATTTTTGTAAGACCTGAAGCAAATCGGTCTGTCACCACTCCTGTGGCTGAGATGTTTATTGGCACTATTTCAACCTTACTCAGTTGCCAAACATGTTGAATTTCTGCTGCCCAATTCTGGCATTTTTTCTTCTCCGATCCTGTCTTATTGAGTTTTTTTGTCAGTGGACAGCCTACATCGATGATTGTTGCATACTTTTGTATTTTATTGATAACTACTATGTCCGGGCGATTATAATCCGCAGTTTTATTAGTAAAAATAGGCCTATCCCAGTAGAGTACTATTTCATTATTTTTTATAACCGGTGAAAGTGAATATTTGTAAAATTGTGGAGGGTTCTCAATTAGTCTATAATTTGATGCCAATTGTCTATGGATTATTTTGGCTACTTGATTGTGCCTCCCTAGATATGCAGTGTTGGCAAGAACTGGGCAACCTGCAATCACATGGTCGATGGTCTCATTTGGTTGATTACACATTCTACAGACATCTTTTATACTGCTGTTCAGTACGTGTGTATCTTAATTGCGTGTTTTTATAACCCCATCTTGAATTGCTATTATAAATTCTTCAGTTTCAGGAAATAAATATCCCATTTTCAACCACAGGAAAGAAGAGAGATTATTATTATTATTATTATTATTATTATTATTATTATTATTATTATTATTATTATTATTAATTAAACTATTGCCTAGAACAAAGCTGAATAACTTTTCCTCTAACACATGACTAATTTACAACATATAAACTTTGTATTCTACATACTGGTTACACGCAACGCCACATTTTCCAGGCTACGTTCGTATTTCACACTACCTAGTCCCACTAAGCCGGCCAGGTCACGCCTACATTACCCTCCATGCCTCTTGTAACCGACAAATTTACCTTCCCCATCCCGTTGGCGTCGTTTCGTTCATGTCCTTTCAACGCCACGCATGTTCTCCATGCATGGGCTTTATCTCATTGCGTCTATGTTTCCAGCCAGAGGCCACAAACGCACAGCACGCGAGCTGGTGCTCGGCTACCGTAAATATTTTCAGTATTCCGATATAAAATAATATTCGAAAGGCATTTGTTACAAACAGGAATTTAAATTATTCAAATTTTAATATTTATTTATTTATTATATTAAACTATAAACTATTTCATTGATTAGTGTTGATTTTCTAACCTAAGAATAGGTAAATGTAATTAGCTACTTTATATTACATTATTGATAACTTCAAAAAATACGAATATTCCTATTGTCGGAGATTCAAAATTAATGATAAGACATATGTTACTCCAGTTATGGCGAATTCTAGTCAAGCTAAAAGAATTTGAGGCGTTGTTTTGTCGTATGTATTTGTTTTGGAATAAAGCTTTTTCGGACGAATTGCGACCATCTTCAGTGCTATTCTGAGGCGGTTGGGGGCCTCGGTCCAAACAAGACAACCAAAGCCCCAGCCGCCTCAGAATAGCACTGAAGATGGTCGCAATGCGGCCGAAAAAGCTTTATGCTAAAATAAATGCATACGACGAAACAACGCCTCAAATTAATTTCCATGATGCAAATGTTGTTAACGCCGCACCATTTCCGACCACTCTAGTCAAGCTATTGGGTACATAATAAGAAATATGATGCTGTCATTTTTAACTTTTGTTTAGACATTCTGTCAGAAACAGTTTACACTAGCATCTTTTGAATTTAGAAATTTCGAATTAGTGCCATGAATATGGTCTTCCTGGTGCGTTTTTTATCATCGTTCAGGTAATGCAAACTCATCGCTCCATTACTCTCACAGGCATACATCGTATGAAGAAACTTGATACTTTTAATGCAATAAAAGTACGCCAACATTCACACTACGCCTTCTACGCCACGCTTCCATTTCACATGGTGAAGCACCCTTTCACTTCCTGAATTTGAAGATCACTTGTCCTAAAACCGCCCACGCTGGTGTCACCGCCACAAATGTCACATTCCCACCCCTAATTCCGTCCGCCCCATTTCTTCATCGACACCCTACATCCACACAGCCCCTCTCCGCTCTAATTCCTGCCTCCCCCTAGAACCCAGCAGATTGAGCTCTTATTTTACTCACTTATTCTCATTATCTCATTTACTTTTCATACAGCCCCCGACGTCTGCCTGCCGCAATCGCCATCGTCTGCGTCGGCACCTCCAGTTCCAACGCCATCACTATCCTCCAGCCATCGCGTCCGCCATTACGCTACGTCGCCTCCATTACTCATTCTCGAAAGTCGCCTGTTTAGAATACACGATTTCCATGGAAGCAGCATATCAGTAACAAGAGAATGGACAAACACGTCTCAATTTGCATGGGTGACTAATCAGTTATTGCACATCTCCTTTTGCTCATTCCTCACGTTCTTGTGTTCCCAATACTGATACAGTGCATAGCAACCATTGTAATTGTCACTTTTCCCGTCACCTTGTTGGACGCACTTACGATCTGAGAATATGTTCCGCACACGTAATGCGAAGATTTGCATTTTGTTTACTATTTATTACTTTATTTCATGTCTTTGTTCTTAAATTATGCCTGGTCAAAAATATTTGCCATGGAGAAGTTATACGTCGGCATTTTTTCCTTATTTTCGGTTGTATTTTTTTATTCAATCATTCCGGTATTTGTTGTGTTTAGCAATAATGCGAAATAAATTAACAATTCTCGCTTATGAAAAGTTTGTTTTTTAACAGACAAACACCTTAGTCTCTTAAACTTCTACTCTGCACTTAAAACGTTAACGGAATTTTTGCATTTATAATTAAACGCGGTTACAGAATCAACATCCTTTCGATTTAAAATGTCGCATTTCACACTTAATTAATAATTTGAAATATTGACTGATGTATTATTTCATTTTAATGAATCATTTATTTGCTTTAGTCGATGAAATGGAAATCAGCATATTTTTGAGGCAAAAACTGTCAATTGACTTCTCCAAACGACTGTCATTGACCAGGAATCAAGTGACGTACCGACACCAGCGCAAATTTGTAAAACCTTAATTTATAAAAGGCAGTTCCAGAGATCGCAGAGCACGCGAACACTACTGAGCTAGTTACCATGCTCGTGACCTTGTCTGTCATTGACTAGTTACCTTGACAGTGCTGCCTTACAATGAAACCTATTGCGGAAAATACAACCGTCTCTAACAAGTCAAATTAATCATTTACCGAACGTTATATTAACGCAACTGTAAACAGAGGTAAGAACAAAATGTATTGTCTAATACCCACATCTTTACCGTCGTTCACATGTACGTCGGTTACCGCGCCCCCACCGTGTCTCGCGCCGCCGCCACCATCTCTCACACCGTCACAGTTTGGGCTCACTTGTCCCCGCTCGCTCGCCAGCCGCCGTTCCCGTCCTGGAGCCGCTCGCACCGTTTAACCCGCCGCTCGGCCGCGCCGGCCTCGGCGTCGGCGAGGGCCAGCGCGAAGGCGCGAAGCGGGGCGCGGGGACGTCAGCGGGGGATAGCCGGCAGCGGGGAGAGGGCGGGGCGCCGCGTTCCGACGAGGCCTGCGCGAAACGCTACACGCCGGGCGCGGCACGCAGGTATGTAAACAAGCCCCAGATGCAAATGTAACACAGCGCGGCCCGCCGCATTGTGCAGACAGGCCGGCGGCAGCGTCGCCAACGGCGATGCGCTGCAACCCCGCCCCCTCCCCCGCCCCGCCCCCGCGCGATCCCGCCCCTGCAACGACGCGCTCGGAGCCCCGATGCCACCTGCGCGCGACGCGGCGTGGGCGCAAGAGGATTTGCCGCAAGAATTATTTGAAGCGGCTTCCCAAAGTGCTGTTCCCGAATCGTGGAGTATCGAAGGAAACGTTGCGAGTTGGTGAAGGTGTTGCATCTTTCTGAATATTTTCTTCAAAGGAAACGGCCGAAGTTAATACCCCAGAATCAGAGAAAATAGTATCACTACACATTATAATAAATAGTTATGTAACTGGTTAGCTACGTCAAACCATAACTGTGTTATGGACACTGCTAATTAACCTATATCTATATAACTAATCTTTAGGCGTTGAAAATCAAAAGCTTCCTTCAGTGCCCCCCGTTGTTCATGGATTGATTGTTCATTGCGCGTCAACTGCCAAGGTCATTGTTCCCATTAAGCGTAGTGGATGTGTCTTTCCTCGGGAAGTAGTGGTGGTCTTCCCCTGTTGAATGGTGTGAACCGGCGCCGACCTACCGTCGATTAGCGAATGAAGTATTGAAATTTGATATTGCATTTCTCTTAAAGCAACTGAAAAATATTTTCAACTCTTTCTCAGAAAATGAATAAAACTCTAAACGGGTCTTCTAGTGAGATCGCATTAATTCATAAGAAATGGAACAGAGTTGACATTAAACATCTATCGAGTAAGATGTCTACTCCCCACCATCTTAACATATTTTCAAAATTTGTATTGAGAATATTGAAAAATACCACAGAACAATTGTAACAGGTAGAGCGAGAAGAACTTTGCACAAACTATGCAAAACTGGACCATATTTAAGTTCTCAATCAAATTTTGGAGAAAGCACAAGAATTTAATCTCACATTATTCATTGTTTGATTGAATGAATGAATGAATGAATGAATGAATGAATGATGTTTCCGGGTGGAACAAATGCTAACGTAATTAGTACCGTAAAAGTAGTGCATTATTTATTGCGGGAGGTATCGGTGATCTTACCCACAGGTTGACGAGACCTGTCACCGACCCGCACTCGGCTAGTAAGGCTTTTCCGAACAAGGTCTCATCAGCGAGCCACCGCCTCAGGCGGAACAAGCTCTACGCTCTTGACTAGTCTCCCGACATGTGTGGCAGAGTTGTGCATGTAAGTGTTGGTGTAAGTAAGGGTGAGGAGAGAACCAGAAAGAGGAAGGAATGATCGCGCGCGGTCCGCAGCCTATTTGTTAAGGTACTGCTCTGGGATTCCGCCAGTTGTTGATCGAAAAAATCACGGAAAACTACCAATTACAGCAGCCGGTCGCTATTCTCTTCTAGAGATCGGCTAAATTCGGCTTCGCTATGTAGCTATTGTCGAAAACCTGCTACCATCGGGACTCGAATTCCATGACCTTCTGATCAAAGCAAATTCAGTAACCTGAGTCGACTCCTTGAGCCACATAAGCCGATCATTACTCATTTCCTTCATCGGTTTCAGCAAAAAATTAAAACAGATCAGTGCTGCATTTCTAAACCAGTATTCCTGAAAACTGGTGAAGATATAGTGCATAATCCTTTCCAACACCTGTACTACCGTGAAGAGATATGGAGGGAGAGAATTGTTCAAACAACACCGAGTCGGACAGGGAGATCCACTTTCGCATATCTTATTCAACAGGATCCTAGAAGAGACCTTCAGAAGAATAAACCGGAATCAAAATACATGGATAAACTAGAATTCGAAGTTTGCAAACGATGTATTGGTATTGGCGAAGACTCCCATGGACTGTAAGACACGTTGACAGGACTCTATTAGCAATGCAATAATATAAGTATAATTTTGAATGAATTTTACGAAAACAGAAACCTTGACAAACGGAGAATGTACCCCTGTTAAAATAAACGAAGTCTACAAAGAATATATTTACGACTATTTATACCTGAAACAATTACATTAAAAACAGACATGAGACTGAGTTAAAAACTAGAATTGCCAAAGCATGAAAGAAATTCCTAGATTCTAAATTTCATATTGAACAAACAAAAGGAAACAATAAAAATGAACAAAGTGGTATTTGTGTCTTGCCCACTCCCAATTTCTGTTTGTGCGGAGCCCACAAGTGGTTTAACACCAAGCAGAACGAAACATCAACGTTTGGCAAGGAACGGTAGAAAAATGAGCGAAAATGGAAAAACGCTTGTCATTACAATCAATGACAGAATCAGAAATAAAGTCATGCGAAATAGCATAAAATTAAATGTCAGTAGCAAGGAAGCGAAAAAAATTAGATGAAGGTGGGCATCCAATGTTATGAGGATGAACGCACAAAGATAGACATACCACGCTTTGGGACTCCCGGATAGGAAATCGAAAATTCCGCGGTCATAAAAAATCCCGCTCTCAGAACTGCAGCTGGAAACCTATGGTCGCGAACGGCGAGGCGCAGAGAAGACTGGAAGACCTCTCGAGCAGTGTGCTTACACTTATATGCACTACATTACCACGCATGCCGGGAGATCGATCAGGAGCGCTGGTGGGCGACACTTGGGGGAAAATTTCGCTAGTCGACGGGAAAGTCAGCGCCGGATCTCATCATCCAGCGAAGACCACCGTCACCTCCCTAGGAAATAACACGCACCACGCTTACGGGACTAATGAGCTAGGCGGTTGACGAGCCCGGAATCACTAATCAATGGAGCAGTGTGATAATCAGATCAATGTCTCCAAAGGGAAGAAACTTCTTTTACCTTAAAAATGATTAAATAACGTGACAGTGCATTGAACAGTGAAGTGAACAATAATCAATGTTATTAGTAAATTAAGTGTAAATTAGTGACAATTGCTTAAAATGTCTTATAAGTTTGAAACACTGACAAGGCCCTGATATCTTGGTAGTGAAGACCTATGATTTACCTCACATTAAGAGAGGGATTCCTTGTTCAACTATGGGATGAAAGACTCATTTAATTTAATGTAGTATCTACTTCATACTGGATACGAAGTTATACTAATCAATGTTCTTTTTATTGCTTGCAATATTCGAAGTTAAATGGTCACAGATAATAAACTATAGGTGACAAAAATATTCGCCATTATCTCTAATACATTCTAGATATGAATAGGTCTGTCTAAATGCGTCTCACCAAAATGTTCAACTTCATTTACGCACATGCTCTGAAAAATGCATTTCTGAATAAATCACGTCAACTGCTAACACAATTAGATGTATGGGTTTGGATTACGCTTGCAAAAATCAAGTTTACAATTATAAGTTAATTTATTTGTGCAAAAACGTTTTATCAAGTAATTGTCATTGTACTCTTTAAAATTGTAAAATATTGCGTGAGTATAGACAACTCGATTACAGGATGGTGCAGAATAAATGTTACAAACTTCGAAAACATGTAGTCAAGTCGAAGATAAACCCTTTTTGCCAATGAACATGAGTTGAGCAATCTTATACAATGATGTTAAACATTTGATCTTTTTTTATTTTGCACCTGTCTTTGGAAGGCAACTTTTAGTGGTTGTCAATCACACGAACTCTCAGGGGATGAGCTCCTCTCTGGCAATTGAAATGCTGAGATTTTGATGAACGTTCTAAGGCCAACAAAGCTGGACCATAAAGACACAAAACTCCATGAAGCTGGACAACGAAGACACAAACACAAAAAGACGTTGGATAGCAATCAGCACCTCGATTTAAAAATTGTTATTTGGGTAATTTCGTGATTTTCTACATGTTCATTGGCAAAAAACTACACATCCTAGAATTTTGTAAAATTTATTTTGAAACACGATGTATAAACGGCATATAGTGACAGGCAGTTAGACCATCGCCATGCTTTAGAAATAGGGAAAGTAATATCGCCCACTCCTCGTGGATCGCTGTTCAGGATACTTCCAGCCATCCACTCGTAAACGATCACAAAGGACACGAATTCTCTATCAGTGCAGTCTCTGATAAGACAATCCAAGTACAGGCATCATTCGACCCTGCTTCTTACCTGGTGTCGAATGTTGGCCACAGCCAGGACTCGAACTTAGCACTTCCTGTTTTACAAAGCTTCAGATGTGAACTCAAAGTTATGTACGCGAACTCACTTCCCGAAACTTCGTCTTAATGCTCTTTCCTGAAGCTTCTCACGCGATCTGCAAAACGTACGCCAGTCAGTTGCTGGCCAACAACTCTGCTTTCGAGAACTGGTACTCTACTTGCAACGCTATACGGATCCACAACTGTTCCAGTTTAAGACGATGTCATCACCATATTCGAAGAATAAAAAGTACTGGTGCAATAAAAGCACATACTCTCGTATCATTTGTAACTGCTTCGGTGTATTATATTATACTACTTTATAAACTTGCAAAAGTATTTTCAAATATCAACAATAGGGAGTGTCTATAATATATTTAAATTTCATAATGACAGAGTAAATAGTATTTAGTTCAATGCAGATGCACAGAAAGACCACAATTGATTCGACCTGACAAGCGATTTAGAAATCGAATAAGAGAGGTGAAAAATGTTTAGAAGTTGCAAATTCAAAAATCACATATGGATTTTTCCGATTTATTTATCTGAATTAATTGCATCTGTAAGTAGAAGTATTTCAAATGAATTTCAATAAAGTTTCTCGAATTCTCAATAGTTTTCTGCAGCTACACATTCATGAGAGATAAGTAACAAATAAAAATTACTACGCGTTTCTCGAACCTTTTGGTGCGAAGAGCTGAATCTGTATCATTTAAGCACCTCAGCAAAATGGAAAGAGAATAAGCCCTAACGAAAAAGCTAGTCCAGACTAACGAGACTAGAAAACTAACTAGTGCGAAAAAGTCTGTGTCATTCTTTAGCACCAATAAGCTTCTTTTACCATACGAGTAACTTAAATGAAAAAAATCGTGCGTGTTTTAAGAAACTTTTTTTAAAAAATATCCATAAATTTCAGACACTGATTAAGCGAAATCAGCTCCATAAATTCAACAATTGTACATGACCTTTTTAAAGAGGTGAATTTTTTACAACATACTGTTCAAAGAAAAAATCCCTACCTTCAATTTTGTAGTTTTGAAATGTTTACTTTTCAGCATTTTTGAAAAACAATAACTGAAAATAGAATTAGCACCATGTTTTTACCGTCCTTTATTTAGAAATTTAATAATCAGTTTAAAAAAAAAATAGAAAAAATTTAAAAAAATTTAAATTTTTAAAAACTCAATTGTACAAAAATTATACGAAAACTAGGGATATTTTCGAAAAAGTGAATACGAACTTATTTAAAGATTCCCCTTTAAGCAAGAGATTACATTAAGAAAAAAACTCCATCTCCAATATTATATTTGATTGACTGATTTTTTCGTGTTCCTGGGCGCGTCAACTGCTTCGGTCATTAGTCCCGTTAGTGTAGTACATGTTTTTCACAGGAGACGGCAGTGATCTTCCCCCGCTGCATGGCGAGATCCGGCACCGACCTACCGTCGGCTAGTGGAGTTCCTCGCTAACCAGCACTCTCCTACCAGCGGAGCACCAGCCTAGCTGGGACAAGCTCTAAGCTCCCAACCGGTCTCCCGGAATATGTGGTAGTGTAGTGCATGTTAGTGTAAGTGTGTGTGTAAGGGAAGAGAATAGGACAAGCAAGAGGAAGACAGATCACGCGCGGTCCGTTGCCCGTTTGTTAGGGTACTGCTGTGGCATTCGGGTCAGGACTCGAACCTAGGACCTCCCGGTCAGAGGTGCTGCAGTGACATCAGTTGATGCACTGAGCTACCGCTCCCGGTTTCAATATTATAGTTGTAGGAAGACACCCAAACATTATACTTTTTCAATTTTCAAAGCATCTGTGATTTCAACTAACAGAACAACACTACAATTATTTTACGTGTTACGCTATCCGAAGACAAAGTTTGATAAAAAAATTTGATGCCTTTTTGAGAAAATGTTTTTGAGGCTTCATGTGAAATACCCTCAAAAATAAAAATATCAGTTGGAAACACCCAAAGTCACGAGTTGATTCAATCGACTAGCGAATATCAATTTTCAAGAAAATCGGCTGGACGGTTTAGGCGCTAGCGTTGACTACAGACAGACGTTTTATCGTTAATCGAATTTTCGGTATCAAGGATCCCACAAAACATGAATTCTAGCTGGTGATAAAGGATATTTTTTCTAAATTCAGCAACAAGAGATATTAATTTTTTGTCACGAGGGCCTGGAAATATGAGTTTTTCTACGGAAAATTTGCCGTTTTTCTGTGCACGATTACTTATTATGAAGAACTTTGTAAGACGAGATAGTAATTAGAACTACTATAATTATAACAATGAAGATGCGACGTACTTAATGTATTCTCATATACTATAGAAAATTCTGTGATATTCTATGGTTATTGAAATTTTTTACTTTTAATTTATTAAAGAAAGGCGAAAAGGATACAAGTTTTTGTACTATTATATAAAACGTTTTTTACTCCAACTTTTTACCGACGACAACCTTTGACTTGATACATATTGAAATAATCATTTAGTATTATGAGATATACAAAGGCGAACACAGAACATAAATAACACGTGAAACTGATACAAATCAAACAGCACAAATTATTGAGTAAATAGAACAATGCAAATTCAGGAGTGTGCTTGAAATGCTAATTTGTTTCGGAATTTTGTCAAATCTATCTTTCAGAAATCCAAGTATCAGAAGCTGAAATAGGTCGTTAATTTTGTAAAATCTAATTTAATTTTGTTTGTGGCCTCTTTTATTTTTCCTCCTTGCTCTTCCTAAGAAAAAAAAATGGATAATTTCTTGTAAATATGTTATATTTCATTTTCGATGAGTGTTTTGAAAATATTGTTCAAGTTTTCACACTGCTCAAATATTTTGTCTGTATGCTACTAAGATTATATTCAAAATAATATTCTCTTCGTTGACGTTCATTTTAAACGAACAAGTAAATAAAAGTTTTAATGTGTAATTACTAGTTTTGAGTTGAAAAAACGGAGAAAGGAATTTGAGCGTGCTTGGGCGTGCAAACAGTTGCGAGCGCGAGTTGACAAAGCACGTGTTGTGGGAAACTTTCTCGGGCGCTGTTTGTCGCAGCTCATGTTCGAGTTCCCCGCGAAGTTTTCCTTTCGCGATGTCGCTCAAGTCAACGCTTCTGAGCAATAGCGCCAGCGCCTCCATTTCGATCAGCCGCTCTGCATGTTGTCCAGGGACACGACGAGCTGGCGTGCACGGATCGTCTGAACACGGGGTTGGCGGAGATTGGTTGAGGGGAAGATGGAGATGGAAATGACAAAAATGAAGCAGGTGGAGATGGTAGAAATGCTGAGAATGGCGGCGACGGCAGCGGCGGCGGCAGATCAAGTTGCGAAAACTCAGTGCCAGCAAGAATTGTCGCTGCAGCGTCTCTGAGCGGGAGGTCGTGTGGTTCAAGTCCAGGTCGTGGAGGATTTTCGACGTTAACTTGAGAACTGCGTCCTTTTTGACCACATTCTGAAAGATCGGCCGCTCTGATTGGTGCCGTCAGCCGCTCCGATCGGTAGTTTTCCGTGACTTCTCCTATTAATACTAGGTCACTACTTCTCCTATTAATACTAAAATCAGCTCCAGAAAATGCAAACAAATAGGGAAGTTCATAAACTGGCCAGAAACAAAGCAAAATTCCGTCTTAGCAGTTACGAAATTCCTAAAAGAGAATCTGGGCAAAAAATCTGTTCAAGAGGAAAGTCGATTAGTAACTAGTTAGTGGATTAGGTCCGCTAGTAATTGTAATAAAATCGATGTAATGAATAATACGTTACTTCCCAGAACTTGGACTTTCTTAGTTTTGAGACAACAGAATGGTCACTATCATGATCATTTATATTAATTAAAAGGCGATATCAGCTGTAAAACAATGTCAAAATATCCACCAGTTTTAGGCAATCATTGAGAATAACTTGGGAGATCGCGAAGGAAAACAGGACGTAAGCGAAGCACATTAAAAACTGAATAACTTGCCAATATTTAAAAAAATTGGCCTAAATTGTAGAGCTTATTTCCTAAATTAATTATTTTCATCACACAAATTTTCAAGATGGCAATGTATTCACATTCAACCTTGTAGACCAAGATGCAATTCAACTGTTTTCGGATTCCGCTTGACACAGAAGAAACGCCCATTTTTAACGCAACATTTGACAGCATAATGTAAAAGTGTGTACGGAATATATTCATAAATAAAACTGGTAAAGAAAGGAAAATGTATATACATATATCACTTTGAAAATAAGCTATTCATTTGCACTGTAAATAGTTTTTTATAAACAAACATCTAAATTACTAATTTCAATTGCGCGCAGAAATTGAAAAAAAATGCAGCTTCCCTTCATGTGAGAGGTGTCTATGATTTCATAAGATACCACAAAACACGGGAAGATCTAAGGGCACTGAAACATATATACGACAGCAAGCCTCCAAGAAAGAGACCGCCCGAAATGAAATCTTCGCTATTCACGAGTTGCGTTATGGACTCACAAATTGAAATTCTTCGTATGTAAAGAACTGTTGTACACCATTAAACTAAACTACGATAATGTTATTGCAGTATTCTTGCAGACTGTTTTGCTTAAAACATTTGATTTATTGTAGGGGCACACGAAAGTATTTTATTTGTTGAGCAGAACGCGTGATTGTTTCTTGAAAATCATTGTTTGTGGTTTTGTTAAGCAATATTTTGCTACCACAGAACTCCTAGTATGTTAAATATGTTTCTAGTTTTATATTTTTACAAATAGGCGACTGAATTGATCTTTAATATACACCTAATCCTATTTTTTTTAAATAATTTCCTAATATCGGCGAGTCGGTTTCGTATTATGTGGTAAGAAATGGTTCTTTCAACCCAAATGTAGTTTGAAATATTTTGAATACCTCTTTTAGCACTGTGACTGCTCGGTCACATTCGTTTGAATCTGAGTTCAATGTGAATGTAACAAAATGAACATCACTTCTCTCGCTTTTACTCCTTTAACCTCAACAAATCTTTTGCAGTTTGCTGCTCTGGTACTATATTTCTCCACCCCCTTTGAGCGTGCGTCGGGCCAAGGGCCTGGAAGGAAGTCCGAACCATCGAACTGCCGTCACCGCAGCCCTTGCGCTAAATGGGTTCCTTTTCTTTTGCGGGCCGGCTCTCGCGACACTCGCCGCCGTCGCCGCCGCCGCCGCCGTCGCCGTCGCCGTCGCCGCCGTCACTGCCGTCACTGCCCGCCGATCGCTTTTTTCCTTCGCAGAAGCGAGCGGGGAAACGTCTTTGCGAACTAAAATTACTCTTGACGTCTGATGAATAAACGAGGGAGAGAAAGGACATATTAAAAGAAGCCGATATTTCAATACGAAAGTCCCAGGATTACCGAGGGCGAGCCTGGAGGCCTGTCCGATCGCGACGCCGTGAAAGGCACAATGAAGGCATCGCAAGCCGACACTCGCCTCGCCGCTCTCGCCGCCGCCCCCATTGCCCCCTCCGCCTGGCCCCGCCCCCGCCGCCGCACGCCGCTAGGCCAAGCGCCGTCGCTCCCGGAGTCGCGCTCTGCATCCAGCAAACGTCAGCTCGATCCGCCTCCCCCCTCGCGTGACCTGTCACTGACTTTCGCGGCTCCACTTTTGCCCTACCCTCACGGCCTCCCGCACCTCGCTTCCGCCCGTCCTCGCGACCACGCTGCAGCGCCACTGCCATTCCCACAACGACATTCTCCCGTCACAATACTTTTCTGACATCAGCGTTCCATGGTATGGTAATATACAAGCAGGCGTCCCCCAAGGTTCTCCGTTATCTCCCATCCTTTTTAATATCTACGTAGCTGACATCCCAGTAGCACCCAACACAAACATCGGGCAGTTCGCAGATGACACGATCATATACGGGTCCAGTTATTCATGCAATATCATAAGAAATAAGATTCAAAGACATCTTGATAAAATAGATGAATGAGCTTCAAAATGGAAACTCAAACTCAATGCCGAAAAATCTAACGCAAAAATGTTCACACTCAGACAAATGTTCACCCCTCCCCCCTGCAAATTAATAACTCACCAATTCCCTGGACTCCACGTAATCAAAACATCAAATATCTAGGATTAAATCTGGATACTAAGCTCCACTGGAAAGACCATATAAATGCAAAAACACACCAAGCAAAAGTAAAGATCTTTCAACTAAAGCCACTCATTAATCACAAAAGCAAACTCTCTCTAAACAATGCAATAGCCCTGTACAAAAATTATATACGACCTATTATGACCTATGCGTGTCCCATCTGGTTAAATGCCTCAAGAACCAACTTAAACAAAATTCAAATAGTTCAAAATAAATATCTCAGAGCAATTAATCAAGCCCCATGGTTCGTTTCAAATTAAAAAAAATTTCCGTACATCATCCCGTTCATTACCAAGATCTCCAGAAAATTCTACTCATACATCAACCAAAACGACCACCTATCCCATTTCAACCTCGCTCAAATCCCAGATTCCCATACTAGAATCAAAAATAGGTTCCCAATTCAAGCTTTCTTGAACATACAGTCAGATTTTGTTAATAAGTAAGGCGCTTCATGAGCTCCCTTATCCTAAGTAGTTATTTTTAGAATTAAGTTAATTTTTAAGGTTAATTTAAGCCACCAAAATACATATGTAAAAGTACTATAGTATTGATCTGTGTAAATTCAAGACCAATAAAAAGAAAATGAAAATGAACATGATATGGTAGATTGACTTCTTACACTAGATTACACTTTACAGCACCACTCTCCCAATTTGATCGTAAATGGGATTGTCATCGTTATCTCGATATTCCCTTCAACACCTCCCTACATCTCTCAATATCATCGCCCTACACCAAGTTTTTCCCACACTTGTTCAATATCACCATCTCGCCACATTACTATTTTCCGACGAGACGATTTAAACACGTCAACGATTCCATTGGAAATTTTAAATTTATGACCATTCCCCAACATTACCTTTCCTGAAACCATACTTGACACCATTCACACCATGAATTCATTGATGTTCTACATCAGAGACCTTGCTTAAAAAATCGACGATAAGTGTAAAAATATCCTTAAAATTATTCTTTATTATATACATACTGAGATATTTAAAATTTAAAACAATTTTTTTAACAAATTATTTTAGAGAAAGATGCCTCTGGGATGGCTCATGGGCAGCGTACTAGCTTCCCGAGCTGTGGTCTCAGGTTAGATTCCCGGTAGAGGCAAAATAGAGTTGTAGCTTTCCTTTAAAATCGTCCCAGTTTCTGTAGCTGTGTGACGAAAAAAAGCTCAAGCAGGCGGATCTTGCTACTCACGGTGAAGAGAATACGTCACGTTCGCCTCATGTCACTCTTATTCCAAAGCATGCGAATTAACTAGGCCCAGGCATAGGGGACACCGGTAATTGGCCGGAGAAGTCGGTCTACCGACCCAATAACGCCAAATACATACACATACTTTAGAGAATGTATTTGTAACTCTTAATTTTTCATAATTCGATATTAATTTGCCTCCTTCCTCGTTGATATAAAACAAATGTGGACTGTATTTTCAAATACTCACGAAATGTTTCTTTATCCAGGAGAACGCTATGAGCTGTTGGCGGAAGCTACAACCGATAACACGGGAGGTTTGTGGAGCCCAGAAAAATAAGAATCCACGAAGAGAGCCGCGGTCACGAGAGAGTCGGGGAAGTTCTAAGGGGCGGTGACAGAAGACACTCCGCTTCCAGCCTCACCCAAAATGGACCTGAGACTATTCGATTATTGACAGCTACACATATTTCGTAGAAAAGAACAAGGGATCCATAGGCAGTCGTCGAGACAATGCGCTTTGCTGCCGTCGCTGTCGTCCTCGTCTTCGCCGAGACAGCAGTGTCCGCTCGCGGACTTCAAAGGGAGTGGGGAAAAGGAGCGTGCAGTGATGTCCACCAGATACAGCGACGAAATACTATTTTTCTATCTTCGTGTCTGCATGTTCTTCATCCTTACAAAGTGACGTCATCTGACAAACACTGTCAATTGCAATCGTCGGTAGTTTCCAGAGAGCAACCTGTCTGCGGTCCACGGTTGTACGTGACAAACAAATGTTACTGGTACAGAACAAAATTCAGATATCCTATTTTTTCGAGCTCGTTTAATACATTTTAAATTAATATTACGTTCATTTATTACTTTCTTTTGTGTCACCGTCAAATAAATGCAATTAAAATTATATACAAAAAATGGTAGGCAAAATTGTGATTTTTTGTCAGAAAAACTCGAATTGTGGGGCAGCCCTGATAACAAAAAAATGAATAAGTCTGGTTCCTGTAAGTAGTAGGTTACTTCTTCCAACAACATCAACGAGGAGGCCGCTACAGTTTCGGAGATGAATCAGGAGCTTTCGGGTGTGCACGTCCTCTTTGATTCGGTTGTATCTGCTCTTAACACGGCCCGTTCCGACACCGCTGGTCGGTTAGGACAGGACCTAACTTTTATTAAGTCACGGAAGCTATGACGCCCGGAGACGTAACTTCTGAAACTAGTCTTAACAAGGACACGCTAGATGCCACGCCTAACTGGAAGGAAAACATTTCAACTTGGATAGGAACCTGGGGTATTTTTCAAACTAATGTAGATCAAGAACTCATTGAGGTGGGAAATGAACTAAAAATAAATATTCAATCCCACGACCATTTGAACATGACCTATGCCAAGTTAGTGGAGATTTTGGGCGGCTCCTCTGTACCCACCACCATCAGTTCTAAAAAGCCCTGTAGGCATGGGGGCAAACGCGCTAGCAAGCGCTACTATTATGGATCTTTTCAAGAATGTTCCAGCGCTTTTGAAAAAGTGCATTAGAACGTGCATTTACTGTGCTAGTGTCGATCAACAGCACCTTAACAGGGATGAGGTTAATGACCTGCACAAATCCATTTGGGGTAATACGCCCCCGATTCAGCTTTCCGAATTAAGAGAGGATGATAAATTGTCGACACCTGAAATGGATCCAGACACAATTCTATACGCGGTGCAAGTTGCCGATATTAAAAGTCGTGTGGCTGGGATGAAGAATTCTGCGGCTCCAGGACCAGATATGATAAAACTTAGCAATATAACTTCGGGAGCAAAAGTCGAAATATTTTTCCTATTATACACCTAAATCTTATACACTGGTTTTTGTGCCGCCTGGATGGAAAGCAAATCGCACTATCCTTATACCAAAAGAAGGTAAGGATAATAAGTTTGTCACTAACTATCGCCCTATCACAATTAGTTCCATGCTGTGCAGAATATTTTGGGACATTATGGACAAACGAATTCGATACGTGGGGTAGTTCAATCCACGCCAAAAAGGTTTTATCCCTGAACCTGGCTGTTTCGCCAATGTTTAAATTCTACACGAAGCAGTCAGTGAGATGAAAAAACAGAGGGTGGTGACGGCGCTGTGCTAGACATATCCAAAGCATTTGACACTGTTCCTCACGCGGCGATTTGGTGGGCCCTGTCCAGGAAAGGGAACTTGTCGCATTTACCAATTTGCTAGGATTACGACTAGACAGGTTTATCCTGACCAAACTCAGTCCCTTGTCATATTGACTACATTTGTTCACCTTACATACGTTAACCTTCACTTCAATTATTATTATTATTTCGGCGCCCTGTTACGGACCAACATTACAAAAAATGAGAACTTTACTTTTGACTTCCGAATGAGGATTTATCTCGAATAGGTGGAATAAATAATAGTATCTTTTACGATAGGTGCTGCTGGTTGAGAATATTTTAAGAGCTGGACGACTACTATACACGCACGAAATGTGTTTGCACAAGTGTGAACACATTTTTTTAAATAATATTGATTTACACATTTGAACACAATGATCTATACAGATTACTACAAATTTTACTACACATTTTATTATATTTTATTCTAATTGCTTTTATCACACTTCATTATTTTACTGCATTTTTTCCCTGTAGGTTTCTAATAGAACCAGAGGGCCCCACACTTGATATCATTTCGAAATTTCATTATCTTCCTCATTTGTGAAGAAAAATTGGGTCATACCTTTTTTATTTCGTTTTTCATTCAATGTCAAAAACAGTTAAATTTTGTGGGACGTACTATGGTCAGAAGAACAACATTCTTTACACTATTCAAATTATTAAAATATCGGTTTCAAATTCAAGGGGTTGTGACATCAGCCAAATCGATTGGGAAATATGAATTTTGGAGAAAATTGGCTGAATGGTTGGCCGCTGAATGGTTTCTCTGAATGGTTGGCCGCTGAATGGTTTCTCTGAATGGTTGCCCGCTGAATGGTTGGCCGCTAGCGTTGTTCGCAGACGAACAGGTAGATGGACAGATGTTTTGCCGTCAAATGATTTTTCGAAATCAACGACGCAGAAGACATTGATTCTGACTACACAACGGGTTACAGAATTTTTTTTCTTTCAAATTTTGCAGCTTGATTTATACACTTTTTTGTTACCAGGTCTCCGCAATAAGAGTTTTCTGCCGAATATTCACAGTTTTTCGCGCAGCATTACATAATTTTCTCCCTACTCCATAGCGAGAAAGTAAAAATGTATTTTTAATTTTATGCAACCCGCACTGCATGTAAGAGTTACGGATTCCGGGTCAGTGGTGGGTCGGTTTTCTTCTCCTTTGATTCTCCTGGCAGTTATAACTGATTTTTGTTTCTAATGCTCATGCACTAATGCATTATTATAGATGATTGTCTGGAAGCATAAAAAATACTAAATGAAATAGTACGCATGACCTCTGCTACTGAACACATATTACCAAATTAACCACATTAAAAAACCTCACTCACTGAATATTAACTCCTTTAATCAACATCATTTATCACAGTTATTGGATTTAAAACCCTGTTAAAACCGTGCAAAAATAACCGAAAACCTGTGAACGAAAACTAAGTCCCTGTTGTTGGTTACAATTAGTAGGTTATTCCCATCCCTACATCCTAGTGATCACCTGACTTTGCGCATCATGAAACAAATAAAAGATGATTTGTTATGTTCCTTCTCGTAAGCCGAACTTGCCGTCCCGGGGCAGCGGGCAGGGAGCGGGCAGTTCGCCCTACCGGGCTTTGCTTTCGCGAAGCGAAGCGTGGGAGGAGGAGGCCGGCCGGCCGGGAGCAACGCCCGGAGAGGGTAGGGGTGGTGCTGTGGACGGGGTGGGGGAACGAGAAGCGGCAGCCGCGCTTCGGCAGATTTATCGCACCGGGCGTCGGGACGCCGCTGCTGCCGGCGTCGCCCCTCCCCCGCCTCCGTCGCCTTCATCCCCTCCCCCGCTCCCTGCCGCTGCCGACTCCACTGGCGCTTCCCCGCGCGGGGCCTAACCGCTATTTGTCCGTTCGGTTAACGAAAATCGGATACGCTTTGCAGCCGACAAAAATCCAATACAGAATTAACATTTCACCCGCTAATCTCGACGACAGGGTCCGGATACGTAATACAAATGAGTTAAGCACGTGATATGTCTTTGCGTGGTTTCGTCATTGGATCACAACTCGCCCAAGGCGCTGCACCCAGCGCACTTGTCAGTCCTCTTTTAAAATTTTGTTACGTTAATTCGTAACAACGTGTTATATAACCAGTACTGGCGATGAACGTGAAGCGATGTAATCCTGCTTTAAACTAGTCAGTCATTGCCTTTTTATTCCTATGTCCAGGGGCTCCACGCTGTTAGATCCCCGGGGTTCCCGAACTGTCACCCGTCACGAACCCGCGATGCTCGACTTGTTTAACCTAAGGAACTTTGTTGAGATCTAATTGAACTCGCGAGGAATTTCTGCCCGAAAATTCATCTTTAGTCTTTGGGATATCTGGACTTTTATTTCATTATTTTTCTCCGACACCTTGATTAACAACCAATAATTATATATTACGACTCCTCATTCATTCATCATGATACGCTGACTGTGATCGCAATGCATCAGGGAACTCGGGTTGATACGCAGTATAGAGGAAAAATATTGACTCATGTTGTCTTCTAGTCTGTCTAAATATTGACTCATGTTGTCTGTTGTCTCTAGCTACATCCCATGACGTCTTCTAGCCAACTGAACTCAGTGTGTTGAAAGATATCAAGACCATCATCGCGAATGTGATTTCCTGAAAATATATGCCATGAACACGTCATTGACTTGTTGATTATTGAATATGTAAATATACCACGCTTTACTCACGAAATCCATTCATCAGTATGATGAAAAAAGAATTCACTTCGAAGTTTTTATTACTGAAATATTTTCTTTTGCCAATGTGTATCGTTTGTTGAAAATATTAAAGATTAATTATACAGTACAGGAAACGATTGAAATAAAGTAAACTTAAAACGAATTAAAAATATATTACAGATTCTCACATTAAGATGTTCATTGGCTATGTATTTCTACTTATTAATTTGAACAATTAAAATGCTTAAATATACATATCTACAAAGAAAGTTCTTCATAATTGTCATTTTCTTCATAATTGTCCTTTCTTTAAAAACCACATGTTTATTAACCGTTCAAATTAATGCTGGGCGTTCTTTCGATGTGTTCATAGCATGTTTACAGAAGTAACTAATCCCAATTTTTACGATTGCTCGACAATATACATTACGGACTTCCGATTTTACCATTCTGATAAAATACTCTGATTCAAGTACGATTATCGGTTCAAATATGGAACATTTTATTCACAGTTGTATCACAATCCTTTGAATTAACCTGAAATAAAATGCAAAAATCAATGAAATAAAATTAAAAGTCACGAGTAAATGTGCTCTAAAGTGTATTCGCCAAAAAAGCACAGAGCAATAATGAATTTGCTGCCTGATACATCGATGTGCAATTGGTCAATGAAGCTACCAAAGATTACACTTTTTATACATCTTAGAAATGTGCACTAGCAGTGCAAGGAAGAAAATGAAGTTTCTAGTGATGCTTTGGCTGTTGATGGCCGTGATATAAGGCCGTTAGACGTTAGACTTATTTCCTCATTGGTGGCGAAGGATTTGTTTGAGGCTATCTATAGTCCGTAGAGTCGATAATGTATCCATGGAGTGAATATAAAAGGAAACATTGGTATAGAAAGAGAAACGTTGGAGTAAAATAGGACGCAGTAGATTGAAAAATATAATAAAGTAATAAAATAATACTGAAGGTACCAGAGAGAGTAAAGCGAGAAATAGAAATAATTAATATCTGCGCTCGAAGATACATAAAATATAAGTGTTAGTACATGGATAGTCGAAAAGAGGAGAAAGAGAATACAAGTTGAATATTCAAGATAAAAACATAAATGTGGAAGTACCCCCAAAGAAGTTCGTATTTGAGAAATTAGTATTCTTTTTTAGATGAATAAAATTAAAGGAACATGTGTGGCGGCAATAGGAGTGCTGTGAGCAGAAGACAAGATAGAGGCAACTGAGGATTTAGGAGTCCGTGGATACTTGGAGGTGGACGAATTTGGAGAATGTGGTCAAGGGTAGAGAAAACGGATGATGCAGAGAATCAACCATGATAACGGTTGAGTATGAAGATTCAGTGGGAGCAATGGAGGAGGTCGGGAATGGAGGATGTCTGGGATAGGGGAGGTCGGGAATGGAGGGGTCGGGAAGGGGAGGCCGGGGGTGGGAGAGGCCTGAAATCAAGACGCCGGGGGGAGGCGAGAATGAGGAATGTCGAAAACGGGGTGAGTAGAGGAGTAGGGGAAGGGGGGGGGGGAGGACGGACACGTAGGCCGGGAGTGGAAAAGGTCGGGGACGGAGAAGGTCTGGGGTGAAGGAGGCCGTGAATGAAGACGCAGCTGGGGGTAGAGGAGGCGGGGATTGAGAATGCCAAGAACAGAAGAGGTCGAGGATGGGGGATGTCGGAGATGGAGGCCGGGGATAGAGGAGGTGCAGTGTAGACGAGCCCGAGGGAGGGAGTACAAGGATGTGGGATGCTGGGGATGGAGGACGTAGAGAGTGGGGGGGGGGGCGAGGGTCGAGGAAGACTCCTCCCCCAGCCCGGGCTTCCGGCAGACAGCGCATCAAGCGGAACCAGTGAATTGTGGTTTCCGGCGCAGGCATGCGAACGGCGGCACTTGCGGCCCAACTCGCGGCGGGAGCGGCGGCGAAGGGCGGCCCCTTAAGCCGATAAATAGGCTGCTCCCGGCGCCCGGTCGGCGAGGCGGAGGAGGGAGCTAAGAAGGGGGAGGGGCCGCACTTCTGTCCAGCGTCGGGGCCAAGCGCCGGCCGTTAAGACAGCAGCGCCGAGTTCGCTGCCGGACGGCACGCGTGGGGCGGAGAGGCACTGGGGTGAGGCGGGGAGGGAGCGGGAGTAGCCAGGCAACCGAGGGCCAAGTACCGAAATTCACAGCATGGGAAGATCGTTCAGGAAAACTGCCACAAGGCGGAAGGAACGGACTGGGAGCGGTAGCTCAGTGCATCAACTTATGTCACTGCAGCGCCTGTGACCGGGAGGTCCTAGGTTCGAGTCCTGACGGCGGCAGGATTTTCAACACTAGCTTTTCAGCTAGGTCGAATTCAATCGCTGTCTGGAGGAGATTTCTAGCGGTGGACTACTCTGATAGATAGGTTTGCGTAGTTTCTCATATCAACACCAGGCGAATGCCGGAGAAGTACCCTAACAAACGGACCGCGCGCGGTTTTCTTTCCTCTTGCCTAGCCTATCCTCTCCCCTTACACTTACACTAACATCCACTACACTTCCACATATTCCGGGAGACCGTTCCGGGAGCTTAGAGCTCGTCCCGGCTGGGCCGGTGCCCCGCTGGTGGGACAGTTATGGTTTTGGGGCAAACCCCGCCAGCTGACGGTTGGTCGGCGCCGGATCTCGCCATCTAGCGGGGGAAGTTCACCGCCAACTCCTGAGGGGAAACATGCACTACATTTACGGGACTAATGACCTAAGCTGTTGATGCACCCGCAATCACTAACCAATCAACCAACCGGAGGGAACGGCATTCAGAATGACTCTTTGAACGAACAATCTTCTGTTCTATTGGTAAATGAAAAGAAACTGAGGGTGCTTAACCATCTAGAAGACTGGTTTGATGAAATACAGATATTTAATACAGAGCGTCGTATTTGATATCGCACAATTAACGCCATGCATGAATATTTAGGGCGTAGAAAAACTGGAACGTACAAAATGTTCTTAAAATGTTATGAAATATACACGATTGCGAGCTCATAGTGTTTAGGTTGGGTTGTATCTTAGGTAGAAGATATTTAGAAGAGTGATTGGAAAGAAAGGCGGGATGTGTTTAAGAATGATACTCGAAAAGCTATATCACTTTACTCGTAGTTTCTACAAGTCTTCTTTGAAAACTGTTTTAATGTTATAGGTCTGACAATATTTTATAGACAGTATCTGTGACATTTTGTATTGTCTGTTCGAATATGTCAAAAGTCATTATCGACAAAATATGTGAGGTAGTCCCTTGACATCCTACAGCCGCCGAAGACGTCTCCCAAAGAAGGCACGTTGCAGAGAAATGCCCTCACTATTTCTTCGTCCGAGAATCAAATTTGTTTCAAATACGAGACCGCCGCTCTAAATTTCCCTCTGCGTCAGTATTGTAACAGTAGATGAAAAATCTTGTGAATACAATGCGTCTGTCAGCTGCTTTGTTGCTGACACATTGTTGCTAATGTCACACCGCTTTTGGGAATTTCCGTATCTAACAAAAAATATTGTGCAATACACCAGCAGAATGCTATTTTGAGTAAGAATTAATGCAAAAGTAATACTATACGGGAAGTGCGTATAATTAGGTTTGTACTGGTGGGTATTGATTGAGTGATGTGTCCGGTAACGTCAACTGCTATGGTCGTACGTCCCGTCAGTGTAGTGAACGTTTTATTCCTGGAGATGGCAGTGATTCTGTCCGCGCTAAATGGTGAGATTCGGTGTCGATCTACACTTCGACTTGCGAGATATTTGTCTCTCCTGATACCTTCCAGCGGGTCAACATCACGCATTTTGCTCTGAAAAGGTTGCAGAATGGTGACCGAAACGTTGGTACCTGTGGTAAACGTTAGTATCAGTATCTTCTAACATCGATTAGTTTTTGTATTCGTCGGATTAATGGATATCAAATATCAAATCGCTAAATACAATCATGGCTAAATAATTGTACAATAATTGATATAAAAGAAAGAGATGAAGAAAAGAATTAAAGGATAGTATGAAAACTAGAAGAGTACATAATCTGGTATCGTCAGTATTCCAAGTGTTGGGTGGGATGACGATTAACCGATAAGGGATAAGACCTTGTTGCAAACCAGCAGACGTTGAAGAGCAAATATAAATTCACGTGAATGCCAGAGCATGCCATGCATCAAACGCAGTAGAAATAATGTCTGGTTAACACTGTGTTTCCTTACTTCTACACCTTACTACAACTTGTTTGAATGTCACTAAATTATGAAGTTGCAAATCATTCAAATTAATTTGGAGTGTTCATAACATTCAAGCAAAACAAGTCTAACACCATCATGTTACTTTATTAAAACACCGCAACTCTCACAAATAGAAAAACGTGTACAGCTTTGTGACAGTTGTCTAAATGATGGAAATGTTTACTACACATGCCCAGGACAGTCATCGGTATGCTGCTATTGTAAAGAACGTTATCCTAGACATGAATGATACGTTTCTAGACACCGGCCTGCGTTTCATTTGAACAACCCATCTATAACGCGGGCGCCACGTGGGCGAGGCGAAAAGGAAATGCATGAAAGTTTGGAGGCGCTGGGAAGCGGCGGAGTGACAGAGTGGAGGCCTGAATCGGCTGCATTTGAACGGCGAGCGCGAACAAAAGAGAGAGGGGGAGTGGAGGAAGAGGGCGCGCGGCTGCGGGGGCGCAAAGTGGTAAGGAGTGTAGGCGGCACAGCCCATTGGGCCGAGAGAGTGACATTAGAGGGGGCTCCAAATGGAAGAGAGCGAAGGTGTAGTCGCGCACCGGCGCTGGCCTCACCCCGCCCCGCTTAGCCCCGCCGCGTCCTGCCCCTCCACGCCACGCCCCGTCCCCGCCCCGCCCGCCTCGCCCCTCCCAGCCCCTCCCCGCCCACCCGCCACGCCCCTCCCCGCCACGCCCCACCCGCCCCCCTCCCGCCACGCCCCCAGCCCGCCCCGCCCGCCCCGCCCCGCCCCCGCCCCGCCCGCCCCGCCCCTGCCCCGCCCCGCCCCGCCCCGCCCCGCCCCGCCCCGCCCCTCCCGCCCCGCCCCGCCCTGCCCCTGCCCGCCCCGCCTCGCCCCGCCCGCCCGCATCCATCCGAAATGAGTCCCGCGGATGGGCGCATCGGGGGCGCAAGGAACGCTACTGAACAGCCAGGAGTATGAGCGCTACTGTTTCTGTGCGCGTTAACTATTCTTCATGAATTCACGACCACACTATCTATTCTAGAAATAGTTAATGGGTGATGGTCACTTAGTTAAACTCCACATGTTATCAAGGACCTGTGCATTCACAACACCACTCCTCTCTGGCTCCAGATTCTGTTAGTTTTTTTATAATGCTTTTCAATAGTAAATCATAGTAAGCCCTGAGGAGGGAACGATAAAGTTCCGAAACGTTGGCAAACTAGGCGTTTAATGAAGTGACAACAGCCAATAACTATTTCTAAAGTAAACTATTATGTTTATTGTCCCTGTAAGTGTAGTGACTGTTGTATACCGGTAGGTAGCGGTGTACCTCTCTCGCTGAGATGCGGCGTCGATTTCTGTTGACTCCACATCGGCTGTCGGGACCCCCTCAGGTATCTACCACAATGAGGCATCGCCCCAGCTGGGGACAAGCTCCAAGTACCCGTCTCCCAATAAGTGTGATAGTGTAGCACAAGTAAGTTAAGGTGCGCGTGTGTGGGACACGGGAGAGGAGGGAACATGGAGGAGTGTGCGTTACGGGAGGGGCGGGAGGATCGTGAGGAATCTGTGACCTCTTTTTAGGGTAGTGCGTTAATTCTCACTCGGTATTGATCGGAGAAACTACAGAAACCGATTGATTAGAGCACCCGGTCACTAGAATTCTCTTCTGAGAGTAGTTGTATTCGAACTACCAATCTACCTATTGTCGTAAGTCGGCCACCGTCCTTTATCGAACCCTGGGATATCCCTGCCGGTGACGATGCAAAGCCAACAGGTGTTGTCACTGAGCCATCGCGGCCATTCCAGCTAGCAATCATGTTCAGAAAAATCTGTATTTTAACCTAGCAATACACGGCCTGCGAGACACCACCATAACTCTTTTGGTTATTTTCTAGCTATCTATTGGCTTCCTGCTCCACGTAAATCATGTTAGTAACGGTCTGTTGACCATTGCTGATGTTTCGATGAGCTAACTCTTTCAGTGACGTATTATGGTGAATAAACATGTCAACCGGTCAACATACAAATGTGCGATTTGCCCCAGAGCAAACGCCAGAAAACCCCAAAAATATGTACGTGAAGAAATGTGATGAATATATGTGATGAAAACAGAACACAATCGCATAGTTTGTAGTAATTAATAATAATTCTGGTAAACACTACTCGTTTGTGACGAGTGTCCCATTTCACCACTAAAATTGTGTCATTTACATAATTAGGTAAATAGGTACATTCACTCAAAACGGAAATAATATATGCATATGGTCCCACAGACACAGTGTGCATTATATGTAAGAAGAAATGTCCATTAGCAGGGTACAATGGATGGATTCTGATCAGATATTCCTTGTCACATTTAGACATAAATTGACATCTTTACGTTCAATACAACTCCACAGTCCTCCCTTTCACCCGGTAATCAGTGTTATATATAAACAACAAACAGCAGATTAATACGGTGAAACTGCTTAGAGATTTAATATAGTTAAAGATATGTTGTGAACCCGCATTATATCAGAACTCAATGTTATTGTGATGTGGCATTTGAATATTTCCTGCCGAGCTATCCCAATTTTTCACAATGCTGGAGTATTTTCATGGCATTCACCTTCTGGATGGAATAAGTTTCCTAGATATCCCCCACATTACATAAAATTCTCCAATTGTTGAATGACTTTAACATTCATACAGTGATAACAACTAACAACAACAACTTCCTAGTTAATATTCTATTAGCACTGAATAACTTTGCAACTATTTCTTGCAACAATGACTATTCTTCCACCCCACTAGCTTCATTTAACACGTACTCACAATAAGATAACAACCACGACGAGTTGTCTGTGTCTTCGTTGTCATACTTAGGTACTCAGAGTTTCCATAATTCTTTATAACAAGAACCCGATGTTTGTATATCACGTATTAATTTCTTCTTTAGTTTGTTGTGTCATGATCCTTAAGTACCGATTAATGAGAACAGCAATCTGGATGTCAGACCTCTACATAGTTCCTCTCGTATCGATTGCCATCAAAGAGCTCGGCTCGTGAAAATGTGCAAGGACAGACCAAGTTGTCCAGGAGGGCGGATTGTTGGCCGCAGTATAAAACAAAATAGTACCCAAAATCCCGACACCTAAATGAAGTCAACATGTTAAGAAGAGATAGTGTGAAGTTTTGCATTACTTCTGAATGGACTGAAGAAGGAATTAAAATCAAAACACTATTTTCAGAGACGCTACAACAGTGGGGATGGAGATGGCTAACGCAGCTACTAGCTGGATATTGGGCCGCCAGATCGTTCCAGTTCTCTCGACTGTCCTCAATGAGCTGGACTCCTGAAAATGAGCGAGGAGAGGCAAGTTGTCCTGAGCGACTGTGAGTTCGCTAGCGACTTTGCCCTCCGAAAGGTTATGTTCACAGTTTTACACAGCACGATAACTAGACCGCGTTAACTATACTTCTGAATCATTGTAGAAATCACGACCGTTAATAAGTAGTAGGATACGGATCACGGGATCGGTCAATTAATGAAACACATTACAACTTGTCTGAAGTTGTCATATATATATATATATATATATATATATATATATATATATATATATATATATATATGTGTGTGTGTGTGTGTGTGTGTGTGTGTGTGTGTCACATAATTTATTTATTTATTTATTTTTCTTCATGTATGTTGATTCACGGCATATTTTGTGTGATTTTTAATGTTGTTGTTCTGAGAAGTTGCCTTTATTCCATGTGATTGTGTTTTTGTAGCCCTGATGAAGGAATTAAATATTCCGAAACGTTGGCAAACTAATGTGTTTCATTTATTGACCGATCCCATAATCCATATCCCATACTTCTGAATGATTCCAGGGTGACAGTTAAGTACCCCCTGGGAAACTCTCACGATGTTGTGGCCGGACCTGCATCTTTGGTCATCTGGATGCAAATTTCGGTTGATCCATGTCGAATATGTGACGGTATGAGCGCAGGTTTGCTTCAGATTTTTTTCAGGGCTTTGTTGTTTTTCCCGCCTCCCATTCCACCATTGTTCCATCATCATTCGAAGCTCATTATCATGGCCCAACATACAAACATCCGTTCATTAAATCTTTGCTCTCAAGCAGAGATAATGAAGGCTTAGATACTGACGTTCACAATAAACACATGTCTGTCTCAAAACCACACCCGGAAAGTCGGATATGACATTCCATTGTTCTACCAAATACATTTCGCGATATTCGCAGACGCTTACGCGACGTCTGTCACTGTCTAGCAGCTGGATGTCCTCATGTCAACGGCACTTAAAAAAGGTCAACCAACATCAAAGAAATGATACTTGGCTTCCATGAGCAATTATGACATGGTTGATGATGAATGATTCAGACAATTGTGTGGGATATTTTCTGGATATTTCGTGGCCATCCACATCATGCTGAGAAAACTATCGTATCTTAAATGAGATTCGATTCCACTATACTAGCTACTAACTATTGCCGTCGACAGATTTAAAAGTAATGACGGGGGCTACAGGTGAAGTTACGATGATTTTGGTAATGAACGTTTGCAATTCTTTCTATGAAATTGGAAAGCTATTATTAAAAATAGAATTTATGCTATATTTATACGTGCACATTGCTAGGCTCGAGTGACGTTTCGAGCAATTTTGAGACAATTTTGCACATGTTCTATGGACTTAATGTAAACAACCCCTTAAAAAACTGAAGATCAGTCTCAAAATTCTCGAGTCTGGAGTTCTACTACATCGGTCGAGGAATAGCCATTTTGGAATAATCCCGTGTACAATTTGGGAACTAATGTTATTCACAAACACACGGACGACTGGGGCGAAGAACGGGCGGACGTGTTAAAAGACATTTCTATATAAAAGACCTCAAAAGGCATTTTCCCGCTAAATCATCAACATCGCTGTATTGTAGCATTTCGTAACTTGGTAATCGTGTAAATTCGTATTCTTCATAACTGCATATACGAGAAAGTAAAAATGGATAGGAAAGAATATTAGTGTACTCTGACACACGTATTAAGAAAAATAACTCATTGAATACAATATTTTCGATTACGTGACTCTGAAATATGAGATAATTTTAAGAATGTCAATTGCTCGAGACAAGAACAAGTTGCAAATTTTTATATCGTATCGTATAATGCTTTGAAAATACAGATGTTCTATATACCAGGGATACACAGTGGATTGGGTAACGCTTCACAATAATGGGAGGTCAATAATTGACTTACAATAAACCATTCATTTACCTCTAATGAATATTCATGATTTTCAAAAAATACAATAGTTCTAGATGTTTGATTTATTCGGTAATCTTCGGTCCGAAGTTTTTCTTCGTTTTCCTCTACCGAACGAAGAAGAAATATATACAGACACTAAGGGATGTTCTAATGCCGCAAACTCATCGGAAAATAGCAATTTAAAATATATTAATAGTGCAAAGATGTTAAATTCTTCACAAACTGTAGATATTGCTAGTGAAACGTAAACTTCCAGAAGAAATCGCATCTGAAACTCCTAAGACACTATTCAATCTAGGAGATTTCACTAAGCCTTGTTTCTCGTTCTCAGAACTGCAGATCTGTTAAGCCTTGCAGAAACTAGGCTTAATCCATTTCAGCAATTCAGGAACCCCAGAATCACTCCCCTCGGGCACCGAGTTCCACACATGATCTAATTCCGCCCACATATCTCGCCTCCGGCGAAACTTCGCTTCCCATCTTTCTGGAATTCGGTCAAATACTAAGCGAACCTCAAATCCGTGGATTAGAATTTTATCGCTGAGGGCGTCATGTTTCGTAAACACTATGTATTCAGTTTCCACAATACGTTCCTACTTTCGTAAGTTTCGCCGTTTTTGGCAGATTCTCACTATCCATCTTTTCAGCCTATTTGATTTATTCGTCAAAACCAAAAAAATCTTTGTGTGACATATGGGAAGAAGAGTAATCTGCGTCAATTTCCTTGAGCTCCAGAATTCTCACCCCACTCTTTTACTAAACATAGTTGTATGATGAATAAAAGTACCCATAAAACGTTATTGGAAGCATTTGAAAACTGGACATTTCATGGCAGGTAATATTTATTTGCATCGATATTCGAACTACAGATTTGAAATTATAGTATGGCTAAGAATATAGGAACCAACTTTCCCTCCCTTTATTCCTACAGCAGCTAGCAAAATGGGAGCGTGACGAAACCTGCGTTTTGCCGGAGATTCCAACCTTCCACTTACCTGTGTGTCTCATCATTCGAGGAATTAACCTCAATCTATAGGGGCGCAGGCACATACTTGTCCTGGGACTGGCCATCCTTTGATCTTCCTCCGCATTTCTCGCAATCAATTCTCGCTTCACATCTGAGGAACCGTTAACACTACACAAACCAATACCAAGAATAGCAGAATAAAGCTGGACGCGAACGCGCCGGTTTCCATTGCTCTTCTTGGTAGAGCTCTCCCCTTCCCGCGAGAGCTGTCTTCCGCACGCCGGCGTCCGGCGATCGCATTCCCCGCCCGCCGCCAGAATCCTCATTACGACGCCGACGCTATTCGCGGCCGCGTCCTCCCTCCGGAGCGGCGGACGGCGCGCGTGGGGGCAGGGGCGGAGGCGTGGGTGGGGCGGGGAGAGGCCCTCGGGCAAGAGGACGCGTGCGGTCCCTGACAGGTGGCTGACGGAGGCTGTTTCGAGGATGTGTATCGCGTGTGCGTGTGAGTGAGTATGTGTGTGTATGAGAGAGAGAGAGAGAAACAGAGAGACCTAGAGAGGGAGGGAGAGGAAGGGGGATGGGGAGAAGAAGGGGCCCGGAAGCAGCTGTCAGCAGTGATTTCCTCCTTACCCCCGATGTTCCATCCTGTCCCCTGCTCGATTGCCGAGTCCATGGGCGGCAATGCTTCTTCAGGAGACGCTCCTATGGTTCTGCGTTGACACGCTTATAGTATCTCCGGTTATTCTTTTGTGGCTCACAACTGCAGATCAAATACTTTGTTTCGGATTTTTGTATTACGATGCGAATATACGGGATACATTAAAGCTAACGGAGATTCTCTCTGTTTCTACGTCCGAATATATGTAACTATTGTAAATGAGTGAATGCTTTGAAACTTGGTTATCACTCACGCATTAAAAATCACAGCCTGTGTTCAAAATTTGCACATTAAATACTCGAGTTCCATTCACGTAAGTTTTATCTAATGTCACCTAATGAATTCTAATATTCTTTTATCTCCAAAATACTATTGTCATGTGTTAGGTTTAAAATTTTTTATTGAATGTTTGTAAGGCGGAATTATTTACACCACTTTATTTGGACAGGACGTGAATCAGTTAGGCCTTAGAATAGTTGAAGAGTAGGCAAAAATAATCTTGTTTATATCCAAGTACGTCTTTGCAAATTTCTACTACTAACCCTTTTCCTTGTTTTATTCACCCAAACTACTAAAAGAAGTAATTCAATGGCATTCTGAATTCAATTTTTTGATTCTGAAACAAAAACGAAAAGAGCCTCACACAACACAAAAACATGGGTAACACACAAACTGTGATATTATGAACAACTACCAACAGAGGTAGCTCAAGACTTTAGCTGATGTCACTGCATTGCCTCTCATTTGGATGTCCTAGGATTCGAACCCCGACGGTAACAATATTTTCGTCAGGAGCTACTTAGCTAGGACGAGCCGAACGAGACGCTTTATAGAGGAGAATTTTAACGTCTGACTGATCTGATCGGTTGTTTTCCATGGTTTTTCCGATCAATTCTACGCAAATACCGGAGCAGACCTTAACAAACGGGACATGGTTTGCGCGCGATTTTGCATCCTCTTGCTGGTCCTATCCTCACTGGTTACTCACACAGTTACATGCACTACACTACTACACATGTAGAGAGACTAGTTGGAAACTTAGATGTTCTCCTGGCTGGCATGGTGCTCCTCTGGTTAGAGATACATTGCTGGGGAAATTCCGCAATCCCATATAGATATTCACCACCGGATATCATCATACCGCATGAGAGGAAAACCGATACCTCCCATGACAAAAACATCCACTATGCTTACGGAACTAATGAGCACAGTAGTTGACGCGCCCCGAAACAAGAAATAATTAATCAATTGTGAGTAATTAAGAATTAATGGTAAATTTAAATGATACATCCAAAGCCCTCACGATTATTCGTAGGATAATTCGGAATATTTTTAACTGCAAGTCGTTAATCGTCTAGTAACATTGCCAGAGTTTCACTACGAAGGTAAATATTTCATCGTCTCTCTCCTGAACAGCTCATCCCTCTCTTTCAGTGGAACATTGCAGCAGCATGAACATGCGTGACAATACAGTAAAACAACCGAACCGACGCTGCAGGAAAATTGGACGGGTAGCAAATCATTCCACGGAAATGAGGAAATGATAGAATTTAGACTCCGTTCCCGTTTCGGAACTGTCGCTGTCCAGCAAATTTCAGGCACATCGCAGTCGAGAAACGCCATTGCACGACTGATTTAGAATTTAAATATTATTACGCCGGTGGCGCAGGAAGTGGATATGGACGTAGTAGACTAAGACGGACTTCTAAGCTATCGATTTTCAAAGTATTAAAATCATTTTCGTTGGAAACATCACGATTGTGATTCGAAACAAGATTTCGTATGCCGTACGTTTCATATGTGGTGTTTGTAGCAGTGCCACTATACGCCCTATGGATATGTGTGGTACTGTCAGTTTTCAGTGTGTGCATTGCGAGACTTTTGAAAACTGAAATATATAGTAAAATATAAGAGTAACATGAAACCGACATCCTGACATTGTATTATTGTAACAAAACGAACATTTGAAATTAATATAGAACGTGGAAATGAATATCAATTTTATTTCAATACTAAAATATTACTTAGTTTATTATGTCTATTTTGTTTTGTTATAAATGGTAACGGAAATATTATTGTGGCAACTAATTTAAAACATATAGAGCTTGCAGTTAAAATTGAAGTTTAATGATGAATGTGGTGATTAGGCACAATGTTGACAAATGTAATAATAAACAAGATGGAGAAATTAGTGTAATAGTAGTTAGGGAAAATCAAAGAAGCGCAAACAATCATGAAGTCGCTTTGCCCACAACAAATTTCACAAATGAAAAAAAAACTTATCTTAAGTTTTAAATCGAACGCCCTACTCACTACGTTAGAAATAGCAGCCGATTAAATTTATATTGAATTTTTAAATTTTCCATAAATGGCGATAATGTCTCTCCCAAATATTTTTTCTTACTGACGTGTGTTCTGGTTTGTTTCCATGTCAATGTCGGGTTGTCTCATCAAATATAACACGAGATGATTAACCGTGATTCATAATACAGGGAAAAATCCTCCCGAAAAGCCGAACAATTTACCGCGTGCCGCTCAGCTCGTGCTTCCGCTCCCGAGCCGATTTCGCGTGGTTTGGCCGGCGCAAACAAGCGTCCAAATCAAAAGGCAAGGATTGCGTTGTTTAAACTCTTTCTTTTGGACGGCGCGAGCCGAGCAGAATGAGCTCGTTTAGCGCGCGCGGCGCCCGCGTGACAGCTCCCGCGTCGACTGAAAAGCCGCGCCGGGGGAGCGGTAGGCGGCGGCAGTGGCGGGACACGCGCGCGAGGGCGCGGGGGGGGGGGAAGGGGGGGGGGGGGGGGCGGGAGATGGGAGGCAGAGGCCTCAGGGTGGCGAGCGGCGAGGGGAGTTGAGGGCGGCTGGGAGGAGATTGAGCTACTAGGGGGATGAAGGGAGAGGGGAAATTGCTGGGCTAAGGGCAGCGGACGCAGGGCCGGGGTATGGGTAGACGGCCGCGGGGGGGGGGGCGATGGGTAGTTGGCAGAGGCAGTAAGCAGTGGGCTGGGGATAGTGGGCGGTGAGCGCGGGACAAATGTGTGAGGGCAGTGGGCGGCGGACGGGTGAGTGACGCGGGAGGCGAGGGGGGCGGCGGCATCAAGTTAATCACGAGTCCCCGGACGCGGCCGCCGCCCTCTGGGAGTCCTCGGACTCGTCGCGTGCGCGGCGACGTCCCCGCCCTCCGCGCTTCACTCACTGGTCGCCATCCCGCCACGCCACCTCCCCTCCCAGCGCCGCCCCGCGCAGCCCTGCGCCACCCCCGCCCCCGCCCCGCCCCTCCCCGCGCCACCCGCCACGCCCTGCAACGCGTCGCGCCGCACCGCGCCGCCCTCGCGCTCTGAAGAGAGCGCGGATGTGTCCGGGCCATTCGAGGGACCGTTTTCCGTGAGTCTGCTTCTAATCTCAGCCCGTGCTTCGGTCAAGCCGCTCCCATCTGATCGTCTGTATCACGCTTCTCTCTACCAACTGACTCTTTATCATTTCTCTTCTTTTCAATTGAGTTTTCACCACCAAGTATTCTCGATTCTTGCTCTATTTCATTCATTCCCATTGTTCTGATGCCGTATCAATTCCTAATCTTACATCTGTTCCCTAATTTCGTTTCCGTATTTCGTATCTCTTCCAGGATAAAGTCTGTCCATAATTTGGACTTGAATCTAACCTTTGCCCACAATTGGAATTGTATAAAAATGAACAATTTTGAAATATACGCCAACGTTAGTTCCAGAAAGATACTTAAAAAAATAAGACTTAGCTTAGGTATTCATATAAGACGTAGAAAATCCTCTCTTCTACAAGTTATAAAAAACAATCATTTACAACAAGAGCAAAACACATCACTGTTATTCCTATTCAATTCATATTTTAATAACTAAAAGAGAAACAATGCGGTCTCTACGTTTTTGGTTCATCAGAAGTGAAAGAAAATGCATTTCAAAATTAGAGAATAAAAATAAAAATTCCCATTGAAATTATGCTTCTTGTTCAAAATATCGTCTAAGAAACAAACGTAATAAAATCACTCAACTGTCTCTTATTCTTTACTCTCCTCTTATCCACCTCTTTTTTATTTCCACCTTCATCGTCCCCTTCTCCCCTCTTTATTTCTCTTGCGTAGGCATGAAAGGTTTCGTCTCATTTCGTCTTGCACGACGCTGTAAGTCGTTGTAATTTCGGGGAACGCGAAACTTTTTCATGGCAGCGTCCATTGATTTAATCATCCAAGTAACGACTCTGTCAGGTGCTCTCTGGCAAACTTTTTGGTCGTGCGGATTTTTAGAGATGAGATTTTTCCTGGGGGAAGCATCTCCACCAAAAAATGTATCCGCGAGAAGTCGCGAGGCAATAAAGGGATAATAGTATCCTAAAAATAACAATACCCTCGCCGGTAACCAAATGGGGTAACTGTGTGTACGAATACTTGCGAACCTTGCAATGGAAAACGTTGCTTAATCTGACCTTGCTTGGCATTGATTTCTGTACCTGTGCTAGTAGAAAGACTGTCACGGGACTAACAAGGCGGGACTTCTCAAAAGGGTTTTGCACATGCATTATATTTGGAATGTGTTGTATTTGCAGAGAAATCCATTTACCCCAAGTACTGATTTTTTTGATATTTATTATAGTCGCATCAACCCAAGATTTAGAGCGACTTTTCAGTACGGTACTTTTCATTAAGAACTTTTCGTTTGGTACTATTCATTCAGGTTCCATATTTGGTTTTACTTTAGTTATACAGTACAGTGTTTACAACAAAAATGCAATTGTTTTAATAATAGACAATTTGACACCCAACCATGGCTCGTTTGTTACTGGTAATATGCACAGGAAGTCAATTGCATTTTATTAAACACATTGATATTGTCGCGGGTATTTTATGGAACACGTGAGTTTGTTATATTAGTATGGTTAAACTTTGTTGGGAGTCCAGAAACCAATGTAGGCTATTCTTGATAATCCTCTCAAGAATTTTACACATGTTACATGGAAAAGGTATTGGACGGTAGTTTTCAGTTATGACCGGATCGTTACAGGACTTCGGAACAGGAATGATAGTAGCCAGTCTCCAACTGCTACGGAAGGTCTTTTCTCTCCATATAGAGTTGTAGATACGTATTAGAATAGATTTTCCTAGTTGGACCTGATGTCTACACTAAAGTCTAATTCTGTACATGATTTCTCAGGAAGGAGTAGCACAGACCTTACATTTTTACAAAGTCTAGTAAATCTGCCTTTTATTGATTTATATGGTGTTGCTACAGATTAGATATCATTTGAATGAGAGCTGACACATCAGTTAAGTAATCGTTTTCTATGAGGATGGGGTCAACACCATTAAATGAATTTTATAGGAAGGATTTATATTGATGGTAGGTAATGGGATATTTGCTTTAATTGTCTTTAATACTGATTTAATAGGATATATTAGTTCCTCTACAGTTCTACAGTTAGTTATTTCAGATTTCCCTGGCTCATTTAGTTTTTCTTTTTTCTTATTTTTCTTTTTATGTTGTTTCAGAGTATCTTCTGTATTTGCTTTTCTTTTGGTAATTGAAGGTTTAAGAATATGGGAGGAGTCAAATTGGAGTCTCTTTTGTTTAGTTTAAGGACACTAATATTGTCTTTAGGAGATTCCTCTTGATTAATGGGAAGTGCATTTTGGTTATCGGTTGTAAGGAGTTTATTTTGGGCTTTTATGGAGGTTAGGGCCAGTTGGGAAAATTATGTTAATTGGTAGTGGATACCGAGGTTTTTTGGAATCAGTTTGGATGATGTTTTGGTGGAGGTTAGGGAAATTCTTATTGTCATTAATTTGGGGCACAGTGATCATAGAATTCTGTACATGGATAGGAGGTGCTGATTGGTTTTCGTTTGCTGGAAAACCACTGTTATTGGTGTGATTTTAATGATGGGGGCATTGGTTGGCAATGTGGCTTCCCTGCTAGCATAGGAAACATTATCTGCGTAAAATTAAATACGGTATGTTGGGTCTTCTGAGCATACCTGCAGAATGCGGTGACATGTTAATATCATTCGGATCAATATAAATCCGCGTCCTAAAGACCGAATATGAGAGAAGCCAGGTTCAAAGATCCCGGCTCTGATAAACGATATAGTCAAGGGTTTCATGTTTTTATTTAATATTCTCAGGATTACCTCGTTACGAGGTTACCTCGTAACACGATACATATTAAAATAATAACCCGCATTTGTTTATACATGAGTGGTTGTATATTCAGTTTATGGTTATTAATAATTTTAAATCTCTGTGTATTCAAAATACGCTCAGCAATCTTTTGAGTTGAGAAAAACAAGCAAATTTTCTTATTAGAGGCTCTTGAAACACAAATATTATCTGAGGAATGATTGTGGCAATTTTAGATGCCTAATCCTTGATGTTAATACCTTCTTGGACTTTAATAACAATCGCTTGGATTTTGTTAGGGTAAATTTCCGATTGCACCGCAAGAGAAGGGGTTTTGCTCACTTGTTTATTCCTGGATTCTAAGGTTATGTTGCCATTGGAGGAAGTTTCCATTGTGGTACCCGCTGGGCAGCTGACGTTTGAGTGACAACCGACTCTTCTTGTTCAATCGATGGAGAATGTCCTCGTAGCACTTAAAAGTATGGACACTCACTCGTGTAACTGTTGCTCACAACCTCGCAGCGTGCACCACAAACACGTCTACCTTTCGCGGACGCACCATAGCGAATGTTTGAATTTTTATAAGTGAAAATTCTTCTTAAAAAAATATGATTAGAAATTTATATTTTTCTCCTCGTGTATGACTAAAATCGTAGTGAAACTAATTTGTCTTATTGCAGTACCATTTTACACAATTGAGATTTTTCAAAATATTATTATTATTTATTTATTCAATTGTTTTGTTTAATTTAGAATCATTTGAATCTTGAATCTTTGCCGAGGAGGGCTGGACGTAGACGAGAAAGGTACGTAGTACTGGGTAAAAATTAGACACTTCAAAATAGACTTCCTAGGTGGAGCAACTTTGTAGCATATATAATGTAAGCAGAAATTCTAATTTGATTTTTGCTTGTAGGAATGGCTCCGGATATTGGCGTTCTAGACAACAGTGTATCTAGATAACCTTTTGCAATGTTTGATTTATTAGTGCTCCACACATACTTCAGTAAATGAACATATTTCGAGTATATTCCTCTCTAAGAGAAAGTTTGATTAATATTTTATATATTTTATTATTACTAAAGATGTTACTGCAATGTGTGGACTCTGGTGTAATTCTCATTTGCACGAATCCATGGATATATTCCGCGGCAATAGACGTACGAGCAACGACACTCATGTAGATCGTACTGCACCATTACAAGATATAAAAAAGTGTATTACGTTGACACTGATTAAATTACTCGTTTTGTTACAAAAAAATCGTCATTCACATTCTACTAATGAATAATATATGATAGGCCATTTATTTAGTTTCACATCATTTAATATTGACTATCCCATAACGTGCAATAATGTTTTATATCATTTAGAAAATGACATAAATTTAACATATTGAACCCTATCACGTAAGGATCTGAAAATGTTTGGTAAACATGTCCAATAAGCTAGCAGTATACATCGACTAAACCCGAGAACGATAAAATGCGTATCAGCTTGTACTCAATTCATTAAGTGAACCTGAATGAAATTATACGAAGTTTTCAAACGCCAAACGAATTCCTAGAGAAAACAAAGCAATCAATATGAGAGACAGAAACACCGTTACAGTATACCGATTTTTATTCATTGAATTGGTTCAAAATACAGTATCTGACCATTTAATACAACTCATCATTGCAAGCAGCAACTTCCATTTCAGATGCTTCGCTTGTAAAAGATCGCCGTGCAATCCAATAACAATTTCAACAGTAAAACAAGCTCAGAGCCGATCGTAGGGAGAGATGAAAGCTCGGATGTCGACCAATTTCATTCGCGAGCGTTTCCCTAAAAACCGGTCCACAAACAAAAAAGACAAACAGCTCCGCGCGTATTCACTCCGTCCCCCTTTACGATTCAACCGCTCAGAGCCCGCCACGGTCGCAAGCGCTTTCTGCGAGCGTCGCCTCTCTTGAAACGGCGGTATCCTCGGATCACCTGAGGGACGAGCAGTGGCGGCGACAGGGTAAGCGCACAAAGGTCTTTCACGTGGGCTGTGGTCGGATGGCACTGAAGCTGGCAGTGGGGACGGAGGAGGTGGCGACAGCCGCCTAAGTACTGCGCATGAAAAGCACCGGTCCAAACGATCTGCCAGCATGCGTCGCACCGACTTGCATGCACATCGCCATGAATACCACCCCACCACGCTTGGATTTCCGCTCCAGTCCCCGCTCCCGTGCCCGCCCCGCCCCCCCCGTCCCCGCACCCGCCCGCACCCGTCCCCGCACCCGTCCCCGCACCCGTCCCCGCACCCGTCCCCGCACCCGTCCCCGCACCCGTCCCCGCACCCGTCCCCGCACCCGTCCCCGCACCCGTCCCCGCACCCGTCCCCGCACCCGTCCCCGCACCCGTCCCCGCACCCGTCCCCGCACCCGTCCCCGCACCCGTCCCCGCACCCGTCCCCGCACCTGTCCCCGCACCGTCCCGCACCCGTCCCGTTGCCCGTCCCCGTTGCCCGTCCCCGTTGCCCGTCCCCGTTGCCCGTCCCCGTTGCCCGTCCGTTCCGTGCACGCCCCCTACGTCTCTCGTCCTGCGTTCCTTCGCAACCGTTCGCCCTTTCGCGCCGGCCGCGGAGGGCGTTTATTTGTGTAGCCCCGCGGTGGCGGTCAGCTCGCCCACGACCCGACCTACTCCATTGCCGCCCGCCCCTCGTCCCGGTGTTGGCCGGAGGGTCGCGATGTCGGAAAAGGTGATAGAGTTGCGCTTCTCCTGCTTTTTCATCTGAGTATCGACCTTTTAAAATTACATTTATCAGGAATGGGAAAGCGAGCAGGATGGCTGACGCGGTTACAACTCTGAACATGGTTGTGTATTCAAATACCGTGTAACGTGTAATGAAGGTGATGATGATGATAATAACAGTAATGAATTTATTTTAATTTTGGTCTACTGTATTTTTTCATACAAAATGTCTGGAGAGGATTCATATAGATGGTTCCCTAATTTTTCCCACTGTATTCACACATGGTATTAAGGAAAAATAATGTAAATTACTTTACAGCATTCACAATTCATTAAATGCATTGTGCATCGTAAGTTATTAAAGCATTAAAACATAAATTAAGGCAAAATTTAGAACAATAAAAAAAAATTAACTCGGAAATAAACCAATAAAACAAAGCTTTACCAATAATTATTAAAAATGGAATTTTAAATTAAAAGTGGTAATGTTTGGTTTATCTGTTGTTGTATCCTCTTTTTGTGTGCATATTTAGTAGTTGAAACTTGGCCGTTATTGTGATGAAGTGCTAGTTTGCGTCCAGTTTGCGATTTCTTTTCAAAACTCATTATGTTTTTTTGGGGATCCTGAATATTCCGTGATATTATGTTGTGCAATTTTGACATGATAATTTTGAGTGTCTTCTTTCACTTTTGCTAGTTTTGATATTTTATTTGATTGTTCTTCTTTGTCTGTACCACTGTTGTGTAACTTTTTCCTTGAAAAAGCATAACGATTAGATGTATAAAACCCCTTTTGTCAGGACGTCATTGCAACCCAATAATTGTCTTTCAATTCAACTTAAAGTTTTTGTTATTTGTCTTAGAACTATCATTTTTAATTTTGGTGTCGTTTTTGATTTGTGAGACTTGCACTACCCCAGGTCGACAGTGAAATATAATGATTTCTAGGAATTTAATCTTTGCAAATGAATTTATAGCATGCACTAAGGTAAATATTTTCTGAATTTCTGTTAAAAAGAAAATATGTATGTGATATATTTCAGTAAATTTCAAGATTTAACGTATAGAAATGAAAATTCTTCAATAAATGAAACCATGCGAAAATGGAATATATCAATTATAAAAATAATAAACTGTGGTAAATTTAAGACATCGGAGGGAAGGTTATTATACCTATGAATATAGTTTGACAATAGAAGTTCGAGATACGATTGATACCATTACATTTTATGCTGAAACACATTAATAGCAAATAATTAATTATATTCAGCTTTTCCTTTCTCCTGTGAACTTTGTTTACTTTAGTGTAACTCAAGTTACGTTCAAGTGCTTGAGTTATCTCCTCCTCTTAGAATTTTTTTTCAGCTGCTGTAAACAAAACTGAATGTTATTTAATTCGCAGACAGTAACGTTACACACATCAGTTTTTCTAAACTACGTGTAAATGTAACTGTGTCTCTATAACTTTAACTGTCTGTGTAACTTCATCTGCGCCTCTAACCTTCTTAATTGTGACGGTGTAACTTGAACTGTGTCTCTGTAACTGTACACAGATTAAATCACTGAAACGAACTCAAGACTGCACAAAATTATTGATTGTTAATGTAATAAAATAACTTTATTCTTAGTGTCGTAAAAGTAAAATAAAACAGAATGTTACTTCCTTAAACAAGAAGTTGTAATTTATTGCTAACCTTCTATGATTTAAAAATCATCACGCATAATAACTACGAAGTAGGACCAAGTATCATTTCTCTTCCCATTTTGTTTAGCCATTTTCGGATTTGGTTTATTAATTTATTTGTCGTCAAGCACATGCAAAACTATATGTGACATATCGAGAAGTGGAATCTACGTACGTTAGCTTTAGCATCAGATTCCCACTCTTATAACACATATTTGAAGGATAAATAAAGATATAAACATAGAGTGATTAGCAACAAATGGAAACTAGAAATTATCGCTCTCTAGTATTATAAGGTTTATTTGCACCGACGAAAGAACTACAGATTTGATTTCGTAGAATTGCTAAAAATAACAATTCACACCTTGCGACCCTGACCCTACCGCAACTAATTAGTGAAGATATTATACTGTAACCGCCCGCCTGGAAACACTCCGGGCCGATCCCATTTCGTTGATAAGCTGCCCGGCTTAGTCAGCGGTTGGACGGTGCAGGAAGAACGCAAATACTACTCGTGCGTATTTGTCCTATCATAATAACTGAGTTATTATGATTAACCCGTTAGTGTAGTGCATGTTTTTTTCTCTGGAGATGGCGGTGATATTCCCTCGCTGGATGGCGAGATCCGGCGCTGACCTACCGTCGGCTAGTGGGGTTTCTCCCTAACAAGGACTCTCCCATCAGCGGGGCACCGCCCCAGCCAGGACAAGCTCTAAGCTCCCGACCGGTCTCCCGGAGTATGTGATAGAGTATTGCATGTTAGTGTAAGTGTGCGTGTGTGTAAGGGGAGAGGACAGGACAAGGAAGAGGAAGGACAGATCGCGCGCGGTTCGTGGCCCGTTTGTTAGGGTACTGCTCCGGCATTCGTCTGGTGTTGATCGGAGAAACCAGCAAATCTACCGATCAAAGCAGCCCAATAGAATTCTCCTTCAGACAGCGACTTAGCTGAAAAGCTAGTGTCGAAAATCCTGCCGTCGTCAGGACTCGAACCTAGGACCTTGCGGTCAGACTCACTGCAATGACATCAGTTGATGCACTGAGTTACCGCTCCCGGTACGCGCTCCCTTTCGCCATCGGCGGAATTGCGAGAACCGATACGGAGAGCGCGCGATAATCACGCTCATATCGATTGATGGCAATTTTGCCGTTATGTTCCAGCATATACGCATACTTCGCGGTCGTGAGTTTGACCAACGCGGGAGAGCCCTACCGGTCTAGCTACGCCGAGTAAACCTTTGTCCCAGCAGACACGCAGCATAGGTGACGACCACTCGCTCGATCGCAGGCAGATCTTGAGGCTACATCTAACAGTTTCACCTTCCGCGCTCGACGTTCCAACGCAGAAGCTCCCGAAGTTTCCATACAGAAGACCCTCCCGAGGGCCCGCGCACGCGTATTTACGGACGCTTCGAAATGCCTCACGAGAGACGGCTGTCGATTCATTGCTTCCAAATCACGCGTTGTCGGCCAATGAGATTCAAACCGCCGGCTGGCGTCGCAATTTCTTAGTTCCCCGCAATCGCCGAGAGGTCACGTCGGGGCTTCGGCGAATTTCGCCCCCAACGGCCGGGTGGACATTCCAAGCGCGCCACCGCTACCTTTCGCAAATAACCTGAGGGGCGCGGCGCAGCGCGGGGCCGCGTCGGCGGGGGCGACGGTGGTCGGCACGTTCTTTTATACTTTTTGAAATTAAGGTCGCATCAACATCTAGGTCATAAGCGACTACTATTGGCGTTAACAGTATGGTTGATCGATCGATTGATTGATTTTTCCGTGTTTCCGGGCACGTCAACTGCTTTAGTCATTATTCCCGTTAGTGTAGTGCATGTTTGTTTCTCGGGAGATTGCAGTGATCTTTTCCCGCTGGATGGCGAGATCCGGCGCCAACCTACCGTTGGCTAGAAGGGTTTCCCCCTAACCAGGACTCTCCCACCAGCGGGGAGCTCCCGACCGGTGTCCCGGAATATGCGGTTGTGTAGTGCATGTTAGTGTGAATGTGTGTGTTTGTGTAAGGGGAGAGAAGAGAACAAGGAAGAAGAAGGACAGATCGCGCGCGGTCCATGGCCTGTTTGGTAGGGTACTGCCCCGGCATTTGCCTGGTGTTGATTGGAGAAACCACGCAAAAGTACCGATCAGAGCAGCCGGCCGCTAGAATTCTCCTCCAGACAGCGACTGAATTCGACCTAACTGAAAAGCGAGTGTCGAAAATCCTGCCGCCGCCGTCAGAACTCGAGCGTAAGAGGTCCCGGTGAGAGGCTCCCTGTGAGAGGCGCAGCAGTGACATAAGTTGATGCACTGAGCTACCGCTCCCGGTTCACGGTATGGTAACTGAAGAACTGAACGGTATGGTATGAAGATGAGAAACGATATGGTGATGATAAGGGGTGAAAGGACGAACACAAACACAACCATGCCCGAGGCGGGACTCGAACCCGCAAACCTTTCGGTCCGAGATCACTACGACACTGTCTTAGCGATCTCGACCACCGGATTGGCGGTGGTCGGCCAGTTGCGAAGCCCAAAGCATGGCACATATATTGAAAATAAATTAATATTACGATCACGGCTCGCTGTTCCGCCAATGTAAACTTCTGTTCGGAAGCAAAACATGTGGCCATCTCATTTCCTCAATGAGTGAAGGAAACCGAGTTGAAAAATTTGGTCGAGATGGGATCCCTGATGATACACCGGTCCTGGGGCACAGTAAACAAAGCAACAAGAAGACGTGTTTGTGAAGAATATATCTAACATGGTCGTAATTTAGGGACGTTGTCTCCTATTCGAGTTTTCCTGGAAAACTCATGAACTACGATGTTGATCCAACAACTGATGTTGTTGGCATGATTATCAAAGCACAGAGCAAGAAACCTGAGTCACATATACAAACAGAACATACCTTCACGCATTATTTGTAATAGCTACTCAATATTATTCTACTCCTTTTTTCTCAAAGTCAAAGTCACGTTCATGGAGCTATCATGCAATGTGCTTTATCGCTATACCATACTGTAAACATATAGTTGTTTAAAATTAAGTGCTCTGTTACAGTAAATTTACAAGATGTTACAAAAAATTGACTTCCACAATAGTTTTGATGTCAAAATAAACTAGCAATTATTTATAAATTCATATTGAAAAGCGATGAAAAGTACTGCATGAGAAAATTTGTAAGCTTACATATTTAAAAGATTTCCAAACGTTATTTTAAAACTTACTGAACTTTGTCAACATTTTACTCTATCCCTTGTCTGACATTTCCTCATCAGCTATTATAGTACCTATCTTGCACCCCTACTACAAAGCTTTCTAACAGTTCGTTTTGAGAGTAAACCCCGGTTATTCCATTTCAAATTTACGGTGTTTTCAAAGGGAGTTAGCCTCACGTTTTTATGGTGCCCTTTCTATACTAGACTTTGATTTTGCGCGTCTACTACATCTTCGCCTTGTCTTTCATATTGCCTAAAATCTTTGTCAGCGTTTTATATAATGTTTTTAAGTGATTATTTACAGTACATATTACACGTTGAAAACGAATTGTTTGGTTGATCGATCTAGATCCGTTGATTAGTGCAGAGATATGTTAAGCAAGTAATTATTTGCAGTCGGTTTCCAGTAAAATTTCATTCTTTTATATTTTTGTTTTTATTCGTGAAAGCTACCTTTCGACGATTTAAGTTATAATATTATACAATAATTTTGAAGGATAGCAATACTCAAATCAAGAGTGGTTTACGTTTCTGAATACTAATAAATTATGACTTTATTGCAAGGTGGGGAGGGGGAATGAGTGAGGAGGAAACGTCCGAATGTTATTACGATTTCAATCGGTCTTTCGAAAACACGATTTACCAGATCTGCGCAATCTGCTCTTCTTTCTAGATTGAAAATTGAAGAGCAGAGAGAGTTCCATAAGATGTAAAAAAAATTGCCTAGTTCTTTAGTACTGTTGCTGAATCTTGATGTGCAGGATATCTCATAATAAATGTTACAGACTTGTAGGGAATATACAGAGGAGAAATATAATCAATAATCGCAAACGAACATGTTATGGGAAATTTCTGAAAACAATGCTACATATGTGACATTTACCTGTGATTTATAGAGAACTGAACGTGCATTCACGAATTGCGGAAAGACGAAATCGTGATCGGTGCGACCGAACGCGTCCAGCCCACCAGTGCATTGTGGGTTGCCTACCAAGGGGCAAATATCACCTCCGACACTAATACACTTCGTTAGTAAATTGAATTTTCCATAAGACTGGGAGAAAGTGAATCAACCCAATCCCCAATAACCCCTACGAGTTTGTATCAATTATTTAATTCTCATCAAATATGTCCATTAGGAATGAGCCGAACATTCAGGTGAATCTACGTCGTTTATTCCATGCCGCAAATATCGTCTTCGTTCTATCTCCTGCAGACACCCCATTCCATCTCGTCGCCCCCGTGACCCAGTGCACCTTTCTTCCGCTGCCCCTCGAGGCAAGGCAACCTTCTCGGCGGGTGCGTCACGCAGCCGGGGGCGTCTGCTTTGAGCGCGCGGGCAGCCGAGCGCGACCCAGGGCGCTCTCCCTCCCCCTGTGCGTCCCGCGTCGGCCGCCACGTGTGTACGCAGGGGGAGGTCACCGCGGCTGACGTCACAGGGCGTCCATCTCAGGCCGCGAGGAGGTGACGTCCATCACACGTAGAGAGCCACATCGCAGATCTTTATCGTTAACATTGTGATTGGTTGATTGATTGGTTAATTGATGGTTCCGGGCACGTCCATTGCTATGGGTACTAGTTCGCTTAGTGTAGTAAATGTTGTATCCCGAGAGATGGCGGTTCTTCATTCCTCGTTGTTAGCTGAGATCCGCCTCCGACCTACACGTCCGCTTGCGGGCGATCCTCCTCATGGTATTTCCCATCAGCAGGAAACTGCCCAACTAGAGACAAGCTCTAAGCTCCCGTCTGATCTCATGACATGCCTACTAGTACATGTAACTGTGTGTGTAATAGGAGAGGAAAGATCGTGCGCGGTCCGTAGCTTGTTGTTTTGGGCTTTTCTTAAGCATTCGCCTAATATTGATCAAAAAACATAAAAACTACCACTGATTTCGACCTATCAATGTAGCTAGTGTCGAGAATCCACCACCATCAAGGCTCGAAACCTAGGATCGCCGAATACGAGTCTAGGGTAATGTTGGCATTGAACAAACCTCATCCGGTATGGGTTTGGAGCTGCGGCTCCTATTGTAATTATCGGATCGCTCATCTTTCAAATCTGGACGTAGGGATGGAAATCCCAGTCGAACGATGTGGAAATGATGTACGAGTCGTATTTGCAATAATTTCTGGGAGTTCTTGTTTTCCATACCTCTCCATCCACCTTTCCTCCTTCATCATCCAAACCGTAACATCAACGCTCATTGAGTGGTTGTCTATGCATCATGGAGAGTAAAATGAGAGTCATTTTTTACGATATGCATAGAATGAATTCAGCGTCGGGTATGTAGTAGTTTTGAGAAACTTTTCAGGGGCAGGCGAACCGATATACGAATATTAACAGGAGACTGCAAGAGCATTTCTCACACCTTACACGAGTCTCGTGTACGAATCCTGACATTTCTGTTGATTAAAGTACTCTGAGTAGAAATTACCTACTTCGTGGAGTGCGTTTACCATTTCATTAAGTTTTGCTAAATAGAGTGTAATAGAACATTTGCTATCGTAAAATCGTATGTAAAAGATGTCATGCAGACGAGACAGAGTTGTGACATCTGCATCTTATCAAAGACAAAGAATACTTGGAAGTATTGAATGACAAAAAAGTAACGAATTGTTGGGGAGAAGATTTAGCGGGAAGATAGTGACGAAGACGGTGCGGACTATAGAAATGGCAGAAGGGAGGAGTCCACGTAGGTTTCAATTCGGCCAGTACCGTTGGGTTATTGGGCAATAAAACCTTCCAGCACAGCTACTTTTGTGAGGGAAATAAAGACGCGAACCTCATATTTACGACATGTAATAGAAACTAACAACGCCCGTGCTGTTGGAAAAATTACCGTGTTAGACTGTAGCAGGTAGCGTAAAAATTCTACTAGTCGGTTATGCCCTGAATACTGCAAAGGGAGGCAGGTAAAGATAGTATGAAGACTGATACTGTAAAGCTGTGAAGTTGTAAAACATATTTTCGTCAGTCTATTAGATTAAACATGTTCTTCTTCAAAGAAATAAGGCAAAATTACACCCCTCAAATACATAATTATTATGATTAAATAATAAAGTCATGTTTGCCGAAAATAATATATCATTATAGCTTCACGTTTGTTGCGAAAAGTTTGAAAGGACCAATATTATTTGCATAAATTATTAAATAGTTATTTTCGTGTTAGATGCTCTGTTAAGAGACGTATTTAAATACACAGTGTATAAGCATTTCTACATCTCCGCACCCTTGATTATTATTACCGCACTACACCCTTGATTATTGTTTTATAGCAATGAATAATATGTTCACTACTCAATTTGGATTCGTTTGAGATGGCTTAAGATGACAGTAAAAGCTAAAATAATGGTGTCAAGGCAACAGCAGTGTTTCGTTGATCATTAATTACACATAGATATTGGTTACCACCGTCACGATGTCAGAACAGGACGATCTCTATAATAATCGGAAATAAAAATCGTAGGAATAGTGAAAATATTGCCTTAGATATCTTCCTATACATTCTCACTATTGCCTACTTACAACCTATCATCAATAGATTGCAAAAAAGTAGAAGACAATCATCGAAATGATAATTCTGTGGGCGTACATTAAAAAAAGAACTCCACACATAATACAAGTGTTTTGTGTGCACCATATCCAGCACAATACTCTAGAGATTTCTGAAAACAGCTTTAAAAAGAAAGCGTGAAGAAATGGAAATTTGTGTCCACAAAATCGACCACCCCGCACACTGCGCCCGCGGAAATGTGGCGCGCGCGCAACGGAGGCAGGCAGGGCGACGCGACGCGCTATCGCCACCGCCTCTTTTGATGTCCGGCCTATTATCTGCGAGGGGGAGCCCGCACGCCGAAAAAAAAATATAACGAACAGCCGCCGATACCGTCGCGTTATGCCTGAGCACCGCGAGCTTTCACTGCCGGCCAAGAGAGTTTAAACGCGCGGAAGGATACAGACGCAATTAAACAATGATTAATGGCGAGCGAAATTGAAATCGACTTGACTGTCGGGAGCCGAAAGTCAATTGCAAATGTTGCGCGACGAGAGGACGGGACGCGCATTGGAGAGGCGGAGAGTGGGGGTTGGGGTGGACTGTCCGTGCGAGGGGAGGTGGAAAAAACGACAGTGGCAGAGGCAACGGTAGTACCGGGACGGCGAGGGCTCTATGGAGAGAATCCCACACCACCCACGTATCAATCGTGTCGTTCTATTAACTACAGTGAGTTGAACCTTTTATATCTCTATAGTGACTACATAAATGGTTCAGATTAATATAAGCAAAGTACAAATTATTGTGGTACGTGTGAGAGTTGTGGAAGAGGGTTGTGATACGTATGGATCAGAAATATGGGTTAAAAAGGATAAGAAGTGCAATAAATTCTCGCTTAAGTGATATGGGAATGATTTTGAGGAGACGATGTTGTCAATGTACCCTGTTTGATGAAATACCAAACAAACAGATTAGACAGAGAATCCAGATAGAGAGACAAATTATTGAAAATATAGAATTCAAACAACTTCTATGGTATATCCATCTAATGAGAATGCACTCTAATAGAATACCAAAAATTGTCTTTGAGTGGATCCCTTTCGAAAGAAGAAAACGAGGAAGGTCAAGGAAATCTTGGAATTCCGTCATCGATTCGACAATGAAGAGCAGGAGAATAGAGGAAGATGCCTGGCGAAAAAAAAAAGGTTTTGGCATGTAGAGTACGAGAAATGATCATTAGAACTGAATAATACTCGCTTAATAATAAAAAAATATTCTTATAATTTTGAATATAATTATGTGTGTTGATTTCTCACAAATTCCCGGACGATTCTAGCTATTGAGAATATAGTTACAATCTGCATAAGCTTCCATAATTTTTCAGGAAGATCTAATTCCCTGAGACGTTGATGCATGGTCTTCGGGATGGCTCCAGTATTGATATAATAGGAATTATTCTCACTTTGCCAGCTTTCGATTGTTGGAGGAGAGACTCTGATAGATCCACATACTTATTCTTTTCTGTGTACTTCAACTGAAAATTGGAAGTCTTCGGAATTGAGACGTCCATAATATCGACCTGTTTTCTTCATTGAACAGAACAATATCAATTCGATTACAGATGACTGTTCTGTCTGTGCGAATCGTTCTGTCCCAGTACAACTGATAAGAATGACTCTCCAAAACACTCTCCGGGTTACAAACATAGTGCGTAACTCGTGCTTCAGAATGATAAACGGTACATCAGGGCCAATTATCGATGGTTACTTTCGCTACTGCATTATGCCTGTTCCTGAACACTGGTACAGCTATATATGTGCAGCCTGATGCAATGTGCTGTATTTAAGCAATTTGTTCACAACCGATCGGCAGCGGTCATAATTCACACTTGGGTCTCTCAGTATATATTTTCTGTAATTGCGTGTTGAAATCACGTGATCTTGTATGTCAACCATGAATCCTTCAGTTTCAGGGAAGATCTGCCCTGAGATCAACCAGTAGTTTGACGACTGTGAATTGACATGTGCTTGTCTTATCACGTTTGAATGTCTTCCATGAATAGGCCATCCACGCATCACGTTTTCGCTGAGTGCCGTAAAGCTTACGTCTGACTGATATTTTCAATGGTGTCCATTGAAACTGCACAAACCGCAGAATGTAGTTTAAAAAACGGTAGATTTCGCGTGGATGAATTTTCTGAGGCTCTCAACCTGCTTGCAGATCATGGTGTTAATGTCAGTGAAGTCACAACCGCGAAGGCGTCTTGTGAGGGTTATACATTCAACTCTAGGGAGATGTTCGCTAGGGTATCTGAAAACTGATGATAATGGCTAAGCCATCGAAAACTGTTATTATTGAAATAAATACTATTGTTGACAATGACAACGCCTTCAATCATTTCAATTCGTTTTAGTTAACTGCCAGAGTGTATTATTAGTTGTATTAAGAGATTGAATTAGATTATTATAGTTTGAATGATTGTAGTCAGTTATTGCTTTTTTTGGTAATTGCATTTAACAAATTAAATTCTTTTTTTAATTGTGGTAATCTGGTGATACAAAAAAGTCGTCTTGTTTTATATTTGGTGTTTATTATATCCAAAATGGAATCAGGCGGTTTAATTTTTTTCATTCATTTACTATTAAGAGTTCTGTCCCTGTGTTATAATTTAATTGTACTAATAATCAGATTATTTAGTTTTTCTATTGTTTGTTCTATTTTTGTAGGAAGTTTTACATTTTTAAATTGGAGGGTTTGATTATTTATAATATTTAAAAATTTATTCCAGTTGATGTTTTGTGTGTGTGTAGGGCACAGGGGCATGTGCAGGGGAGGGATGTGACGTGTTGAAATAACGACTGGTGGCTAATTTGGATCTAGTCCGAAATCAGCAACTGAGGGTTGCAAATGAGCAAATTGGTTGGTGTATTAGTTAAGCAATATTTAGGACATCTGGATGCTTAGCTAGTGGATTATGTGTTGGTTATGGTGGTGTGATTAATTGAATTTTTAGATCGCTCATAATTTTAATCAGCATGATACCTGCCTTATTGAAAGTTCTACACCCCAGTTTGTACATTTAGAATGAAGATCACCAATAAATAATATGAGGGATTCTGTTTAAGTATTGGTGTTATATTTGTATGATTTTTATTAATTTTGGGATGTTTGTATGCTGCTATAACTTGCTGTTGTTTAATGGAACCTTGATTGCTACTGTTTCTAAATCTGGGAGTATATGGGAGGTAGGTTTGTAGGTATGGGATCGTATTACGAATTAGTTCCGAACATATCCGCCGTTTTGGTTTTCATTTCTGATTACATCGTATCCTGGTTTTCTGAAAGAAATATTTGTCTCTAAATGAATTTCAGTAATGCATACTATCTTTATTTATTAGACATTTAGAAAGTGTGTTAATTCTACTTTTTTAATGCTACTGGCATTTCAACTTAGTAGTTCCATTTTTTCAAGATGACGTGGTCTGCTGTTGTTGGGATGATGGTGATAAACAAATTTATTATGTAGGAAGAGATAGAATTTGTTACTGTGTGTATGAATTTATTAATGTTGTTATTAGCGTGCATATGGTGTTGTGGTGTATTTTGATTGGACTGATTATGCACGGTAGGTCTTGGTTGCGAAATTAGAGTGGGGCTGAAATGTGGGATATTTTTGGTTGGTGGGAGGTTTGGAAAGTTTCGTGAGGATGGTCTGGCTGATAGATTTTTTTATTAATACTTTTTGTATTATCATTTCTATTCTTTTGAATATGGACTCCACGATATTTTGTAATAAGAGCTGTTTCTGTAATAAGAGCTGTAATAAGAACAAATTCTGTTTAAAAGTCTGCTCTATAAGCTCCTTGACAATGTTTACGTATTGGAGGGATTCTTTTTTAGGACACTTTGCAGAATAGTGATCTCCGTAGCTATAAATACAGGCAATTGAGTGTCTGCATTGTTTTTTGTATGTACAAAGTATGAGCACCTTAAGCACTGAATTGGCTCATTGGGTCTTCTTCTTTTTTTCAACTTTGATACTAATGTTACAAATCTGCTTAGTTTGCTGGATTATCTATATTTTGATGGCCGTCAAATTCTGCTATGCCAGGGTATATTGTTCTTGTGAAGCCTAGTTACGCCTATTAGAGATGTGAAGTTTCTTTTTAGAAACGAACGTTTTTTATATAAAACAATTTGCTTTTTTTACGATTTTGTTACGATAAGGTATCAATTTCCGAAAATAACATTTCAAATACAAGTTGCTAGGAGACAAAATGTTTGCACCGAACACTTGATAATGATAGGTGTGTTTAGCATGGGGTACCTGTGGCTTTGGAAGTAATCTCTGATATTACATCATTTACACCAAATCCTGTGTGCTTCCTGCTTGACCCAGCAGTTAGGTCATTGTAGAACTACTATTGGAAACTATGAATTCAGACTAGAGATGAACAGGCAAACTATACAATGTTTCAACCTCTTTCTTCTTGTATTTCTAAATACTACTCCTGAAATAGACGGCAAGAAAATCATCAATAAATATTTCTAACAAATGATTAAATATTGCAGTAATGTTACAAATATTGGAAGAATAATCGTAAAATATTAAGAAACAGCAATTGTCGCAATGTATAATCATTTTTCAGTTAATTACACACACAAAAAGACTATATCAGACGTCATGTGGAGTTATGAAAATCATCACCTCATATTACTTGTAGTTTTATATAAATTAATAAGGTATTGAAGTGAAAGGAACAAAGTAAGAGAGAATTTTCAAAATGCACGGGATATTCTCCAAAAATAAGGAACAATTTTCTTACATTTTTTAACTATTATCTGGGAAAATTAATCGTCTGGGAAAATTAACGTTCAAAGAAGTAATTTGTTATGTGAAATTTAAAAGAACATCAGTATTTCTAGAGTATTCTAAGGGGACATTTCCCTTTACACATTAAAACGTCATAATACAGAATACGTCATTGTAGTGTATCCAAGGAACTGGGAATGATGTGGTAATGATTATAACGTCGGTGAATAATAGTACAGGTTTATTATAATTTTTTACGAGTTTTAGAGACAGAAAAGGGTTCGCTAGAAAGTTCAGCAGAGATGAGAAATTGGGGTTTCTACGAGTAGTTTATCCCAGGCATTGGTGAGGTGGCGATGTGTGACGAACGAGGAGATTTCGGCGAAGGACTAACAGATAGAGGTCCTTAGGGCAACACGCAGAATGGAGAACTAGCGGCAACTCCACAGCGAAGCCATCGCCGGAGCAAGTGTGGCAGTGGGCTGAGGGGCAGTGGAACCCAGAGGCCATTGGGTTCGGTGAGGCGGGGACGGAAGGGCGGCCCTGCGGGGCCAGCAGTTGGCGGAGCGCGGCGGAGAGTGGCGGGGCGGTAGGGGCGGGGAGCCGCCGCGGGCCGCAGACAAATGGGCGGCACCGCCAGTAATTGAGCCCACTTTCATGTTTGTTTGAGCGCTCGATTCCTTATAATAACAGAGAGAGTCGCAGGGAGATGCGGCCATTGAAAAACTTGACTAAGTTCTTCGTCGCTCGCGGCGCTTCCTCCGCTTTGCTGTTCCCCCGCCGCCTCCACACCGCGCTTCCCCCCCCTCCCCCCCCCCCCCCGCCCGCCCCCGTCCTCGCGCCCCCACCCCCCCCCCGCTCTCCCCCCCCCCGCTCCGACGGCGCCGGCCCCACGACCGCTCCTTACTAATCCGAGCGACACCCCGCAATTTGCAGCGCCGCAGACAAAAGGCGCCTACGTATCGGGATCCGGGAACTCTCCCTTCATTTCTCAGTCGCCCCCTCAGGCGCGCTCTCCTCAGGCTTCCTCTGCCCGTTCTCCCCCCGCCGTTCTAGACTGCTTCCTACTTCCTTGAGGAGCCCGCAGCACTTGCCTTCCTTCTGTTGGTACCGGAGTGAGGTATTAAGCGAGGTATATTCGGGTTTTCAATCCAGTTTGGGGAGTTATCTTGACACCTTATGTGAGACATAATTTCTTGCCATTTTGCATTAACGTACTCATCCAACGTTCACTTCTAAAGGAAAAATAATTTTGTACAAAAATATTCTGTATTATCCTTACGTAATAGAATTGTATGGAAACGTAATTCCGAAAGCATAGTCTTGAAAGACTGTCGAGCAAGTCGATGAAATCAGTGATACTAAGAAATGAAACGAAAAGATCACAGTATGCAGATACTAGGGCTACTTTGCTTGATACGCGTGGTGTCTTCTCTGCCAAAAGATATAACACTGCTATGGCAAAGCTAACGGTTACTACTCTTTAATATAAATTGACTGTCTATGCACGTCTGGTAGAGTTCAGTGGGAAATATATTTATGCGAATTATCGTTTTCCATGTTCTTACGGCAGGCAGTCGATTCCTTTAAGAAGGGTAATAAGAGGAATAATAGCCCAAATCTATAGCTGATTTGCACTTGCAAATAATTTTTATTCATTGGAGCGAATATTTTCTTACCAATTCTTGCGTAAAACGCTCATTTCCTTCTGTATTCTGAATTTAACTCGTATATGGCTTAGGGTAGGGATCCCAAAATTAAAGAAACACTTCTTTCCGGAGCACGTCACACAGTTTTTTTAATGTTAAATACATAAATAAATCCCTTAACCTTCAAAGTGCAGGTTCGACCCCAACTGAGAGGTGTGAAGTTTGGAAGGTTGGAAAGTCTACAACGGCCATGACATATATCAGCATCATATAACAAAAATCAGGGACGCGTCGTAAGGAAGGTTGTGCGAATTATATTGCGATTGCGAATATTGCGAAACTATGAGCAGTTTTCGCGTAAGACTGCGTGAAATAAGCAATTTTTAAACATTTATAGTAAAAAATAGGCTTCGTATTTTTTCTTTAATTTTTTCGGGAATAAAGCATAGTAGGTTTATACAAATGGCGGAGGTATCAGGTTTGGTGAACTCTGCATTTTCAAAATTATAGAACATTAACATTGCTAAAATACAATACAGATGATAGAAATTTCTCCTTTAATTAAATCTGTCTAAAATATATCTAAATAAAGTCATGTACAATTGTTTTTGAGAATTTGAGTATTTTTCGCGTAATTTTGGGTCAAGTAAAGTATTTGGACCAAGTAAAAAATTGTAAAAAACTCAAAAATAGCTCAAACGTTTTAATTTTGACTCGGGTAGAGCAAAGGATACTTAAAAATTACGTACGACTTATTTTTGTTGAATTTTATGAATTTTCTAACATTGCAAAAGTTAAAAATATATTGCGAATCTAAGTACGCTAGTAGGGCCCCTATTTTATTTAGCTTATATAGTCCTCTTGTCCTTACGTTCTACAGAAAAAAGAATAAATCTTCATATTGTACTACTTTCTCTGCCGACTCCGACTGTTACAACTTCTATTACTTTCCTCGAGAACCGTATTAGAAACAAACAAACCACGCTTCATTCTACTTCTTACTCACTCCGTATACAGCACATAGAAGAATTTTAGAAAACCTACATGGTAAATCAGATTCCTTTTCCGATCCACGTTATGTTTAAGTTCTTTTGACGTTCATACTAAATCTCATTTACTCTGCACATACCGCTCAGGTCTGGTGCCTTTCCTATTACAGCCATTTTCACCAAGCTATAAACCACGATATTCCTTCCGGTAAGAAATCCCCACCCCGTTGACCGAAGTTATTTTGTTTCTCACACAGAGCCGATTAACACTTTATCTAAGTTTTCTTTCAGCATTTGAAGCCATAGTTTGATGTTTCAGAAGAGCTCGGTGAAATTCTTGTATAATACAATGACACTCCGCCTTTGACAAATTGACTCAGTTGGCAACACAAAATTGAGCATCTTCAAAATTCTTGGTTAATTTTGACTTCAATAAAAGTAAGTACTTTCCGAAACTTCCTCGTTTGTGTTAATATCTTCGAAAATTTTCACAAGTACTAACGGTTGAGGAAATACAGAAATTTTCTCTGTAGATTTGTTCGTAATGCAGAAATTATGTGACAAAACTGCTTATATACTTTGATAGTGAAAATTACAGAACCTTGAGAATTTGTAGGAATATTTTTGTATTTCCAGGATTTTATTACACATATCAACTTCAACTAAAATAAAAATTTTCTTGAGAATGGTCTTTAATGGTTTTGCAGATGAAATCTATACCATTGTCTCAATTTTAAAAGAAAACAGAAACAACAAGAAACTATCAACTCTTTTTGTTAATTGCAAAGTATACTGAATTTTAGTGTGGTTCCAAGAAATTCGTAAGTCATAATTTGCCTTAAAAGAAATGCAATGTGCTGGAATTGTATGTTTCTTCAAAACTAACAACATTAATTTACTAACTACTAATTAACTTACTAATTTACTAACTTTACCAACAACATTAATTTATATATACTCTAAATTCATATTAATCTTAATTTTAATCAGAATGAGAGGGAACGACGAACAGTCGGTGGTCGAGCATAGAGGTTATCGGTTTTTAAAATGCGATTTTAGACGTTGCAATGTTTCAATATTATTTGAAGAGAAAAAGATACCCATGATCTCAATCCGTAATATAAATTCAGCATAGGAATAATCATTTCTCGCAGCATGTGTTTTAGTAAACAAGAAAGTCATAATACTTTATCAAAAGTTTCATGATTATGTCAATTTCTCATGAATAACAGGAAGGTAAATATATTGTTCATTCTAAAATATCATTTCATGTCGTAAATATTTGATCAGTTTATCGTTTTGTTTACGATCTTCCACAGGCATTTCTTGACGACCTGTAGTCAGGTTCAGAGGAAGATGGTTTGAAAATAAATGCCTTGAGCTATATTATTGTACTCGAGATGATCTTTCCAATTCTATCTTATGAACTATATTCATTTCATATAATTCACATCATATGATATTGAATGTCTACAATTTCTAAAGTATCTCCAAAATTTGAATTTGAATTTCAATTTTTTATCTCGGGTCTGGTGGAGATTTAAGCCTACGTGGTAATTAAGAAAAGAGGCAAATTTATTAAAAATGCAGTAGACAGACGTAGTAAAGACGCTGCACTTCTGTTCAGACATACATACACGATAACGTACCGTTATCCTTCTTCATGGTTTGCAACGTATGGAATACTTAGATATTCGCCAAAAATTAATAACAAAATAAAAATTACGCTTTCTCTTACCACAAAATTCTTGTAGTACCGCCCCCCCCCCGAAAACGATAAGGAACTACGTGATTAATGGATAAATGAGATAGTAAATGTGATAGCAATACACGTTGCAAACTAGTGTATCGAAAATAAATCTTTATAAGAAAGATGAATCTAATATTGGTGACAAAAGATTCAACGACAAGTGACAATTGACAAGTTAACAAAGTCAATAGTTACGACAATAACAACAGTAGTAAACAGAAGTTTAGTACGATGACTGAATGCATATATTTGCAAATGAATCGTTTCAGCGAATTCAAACTGAACCCTTACATTTCAGATTAAAATGTTTTGGGTGTTTTTTCTTCACTATAATAAGGCAACAAGTTTTAATACTTGGTGACCCTAAGGCAGCTTGTGTCATGTTTCATTCAAAATAATAGTATAGTTGTAGATATGTTTTGGTCATTTTTTCTTGTAATATATGTATATACTAGCAAGAGCACTTGGCACTAAAACACACCTTTGCCGAAAGAAAACCTGCGATGGCTTCACTCTTAGAAGACCAGTTCAGAGACTGACGCTTCGATTTCTTTCGTCTTATTGTGAACGATCAAGAGGCATTAACGAACGATATACTTCCAATGATTCAGTTGTAATTCTAAGAAAAAATGCCTGAATCTAGAAATCGAATAAATATTTCATTTTCATTACAATGTCTTCCCAATAATTACTGTTGGCTAACAGTTGCGTGCTGATTGACAGTCAAAATCTTTGCTTAGTTCACAAGAATATTGTTTCGCCAATAGAGACGGCTGAAGTATAAGGTGACAGGATATTTTTATAACTGTTCTAATGTATATCTGCGGTGTATATGTGCAATTTTAACGAATACACAAATTTCCTTCGTCTCTACAATATACCCATGAATGAAACCGAAAACTTTCAAATACAAATTCTTGAAATAAGCACATTTCTAAAAAAAAGTCACTTAATTCGAATTGTGTAAACGTAATAAAATGCGGTAAGGAAGTGTAATGGTGTATGTAGTTACACATTATTTATACAGTTGTCCTGGGAGGAAAAGTCGAAAATTCAAAAGTAAACTCTTAAGACAATTTTAAATATTTCTTGTCTAATCAACTTCTTCAATATTCCGAATGGCTGAGACGCAATAAGTACTCACGAGTGTCTATGTGTGTGTCTATATACACGAGAAAGAGACCGAAAAACATTGAATTCAATTTCTTAAAATAAGCACGTCTGTAATAAACACTTCTCTCAGTCTGAACTGTTGAATTGTTAAAAGAATAGCAGAATTCTAGTGAGAGCGTGCCGCGTTTGAGAGGAAGTTTCCAATGTTCTGGTCGCCAAGGTCACATCAACATCTAGGTCAATAACTACCAATATTGGTGTTAACGTTATGGTAACTTTGAAGATGAAACGATATGGCAATGATAGGGATGAAAGGACAAACACAAATTCGACCATGGGGGATTCGAACCTGCGACCCTTCGGTCCGAGATCCTACGACACTACTGCCTTAGCGACCTCAGCCACCAGATCGGCATACCGCAACCTTCTTCAAGTCTAAATACGCCTCAATTTGCTGCGAGAAGGAGAATCTACATCTATATGTAAATGTGTTTGATCTGTAATGTAAAACTGGCTCGATAATATACTTTGAACACTAGGAATTTATCCACAAAGATATAAACGATATAAATGGGAGAAATTACTTTTAAAAACATTTTAATACATTTCAAAGAATTTACTGCTTGTACAAACGTTTCCATCAAAGAGGGCAATTCCCTTAGTGAATGTTGAGACCAAATCTGTATTTGACAGTTGCACGGAGCTCCTGATGTGTGTGTGGGTCGACGTCTTCTACAAAGGAAAGCTGCGGCGAGCCAGTTTCTAGCGAACGTGGCCGCACTGTTGATGACAGCGTTTGAAGTGGTGGAAGTGATTAAGAAATTCTCAGGAACAGCAGCCTTTATTGGCCAAGAGGTATACTTCAAACAATTCGAATTCACTGTTTTATGTGGGACACCAATTTTGTTGAATTGATAACCCTGAGTTAAGTTTACAAAGGCTACAGCATTAGACATATTGGTGTCTACATTCATTTGTATTTTAATACATACAGTCTTGTGTTTAACGAAATATGTTGCATACAATTTTTAAAATGGTATGTTTTTTAATTGATACAATAAAAATAAATTAAGTTTGGTCCCGTAATATTTCTAATATAAATAAAAATTTCTGTTATTCAGCTTATTTAACAAGCTTATTTAGTACAAAAAATAAAAAGTCAGTTAGTAAGTGGTTATTTTAGGCGGTTATAACCTGCAAGTTAAACCGTGCATCAAAAAAATTATCCGGAATAACATCCATTAAACCGGTTATTTTTGCAACAAAACCACCATCACTAACTCATACTCAAGAGCTGTTGGGCTTTTGTAGGCCGCTAGCCGCTGGCCACTAGTCGCTTGCGCGCGCTGCCCAGGTCGATGGCAGGGAGGAGAGAGAGAGAGAGAGAGAGAGTCCGCCTACGCGACCGCGCGCGTTTTGGTGTCCGCGCGCCTCGCGTTTCTTTCACGCTCGACTCGCTCTCTGAAACGCGACGCTGTCCACGCGCCGCAGTGCTGCGCGGTGCGGTGCCATGGGCAGCCCAACGGATGTATACTCCCATTTAAACGCAACAGCACTTCAAGGTCTCGTGCTGCAAGAAGAGGAGACATTGTTTTCCAATCGGGAACTCCAATACCAAAAAATGTAAGTCCTAACGAAGCTTTCGATTGGATAATAGTGTGTCTCTCTCCTTCCAGCTCCTGACCTTGAAATGCAGCTATGTTTCAATCGGAGTATACATACGCGCCCCTGCTCGAGCTCGACCGGAATTGCGAAAGCTCCCAGCGCGATCAGGAAGGGACTGGGTATTTTTTTTCTCCCGGCACGCCAACTACAGTATTTTCTTTATTACTTTATTTATTTTAAGTTGCTTTATAACAACTAGGTCATCAGCGACCACTATCATACACATTTTCATTGAAAAAGTGGGAGTCGTGTTTAAGAAAATGGCGTTTAAGCATTACTGTAAATGCGAAATTTGAAGTTCTTTTTCAAATAATTTTTTTGAGTTTTCGAAGAACTTTATTAAAATTAATTTTAGGTACTTTAACTTGCAAATGCAATATTGTTCACAAATTGCTGGAAATGTGCATATAAACAGCGTGAGAGATATTAAATATAACAAAATTTGTGTATTTCTTGACAAAATAAAAGAATACAGAAAAATGAACTTCATGGCATTTTTAACAGTGCAATTAGTACTACCCGTTGGAAAAGTTTGAAGAACACATTTAGAGCCATTTGTGAGAAAATGGCGTTTGAGCGTTTCCAACAATGGGGAATTTTGAGCTCATTTTAACAGAAAACTGTTGAGTTTTCCAGAAATTTTCTATGCCATTATTTAAAGTTCATGTACTCATAAATACAAAAAATGTAAACAAAGTTATGGTAATGTAAATATTAACGACGTGAGAAAGAAGTAAAAAAATATTTTTGCAATTTTTGAAAAAATAACAAAACAAAAGAATAGAGCTATATGGCGTTTATGTTACCTTATAGAGTGCACTTAGCCCTATTCACACTTAAAGTTTAAATTAAAAATTTGGAGCGTTTTTTCAGAAACTCCTGGATTGTTCCTTTTTAAAATTGCAAACATTGCACATAATATTGCGAAATGTCCCAAATTTGGAAGAAAGTTTTCAAAAATCGCAGTGCTTTAAGGCCTGCCAGATCGACAAGGGAATATCCATTTTGAAAAAAATCCTACATATGATTTAGGCACTAGTGTTCACAGACGGACAGACAGTCAGACGAATGGACGTTTTGAAAAAACAACATTTTTCGGCTTTTCACGTCTTTTCGCCCATGCCGCTAGAGTCGCTTGATCTGCAGCACTCCTTGATATGGTCGCGATCATGCGACATATTGCGGCAGGAACGAGAATGAAGCAAGAAGCCATGCCATTTTCCATTTTGGAGATACTATCCTCAGATGCTACGTTAGAAATGACACGGTATTTCTTCAATGAAGAAAACAAACAACAGCCTGACAAGAGTTCTCATAAGTTATTTACTCGTGTGACGTACTAGGATGAAAAACACAGACGACTGTTCTGATTGATATTTACAATATATTTACAGTATATTTACAATTAATGTACAAAGATTACAATACAAAAATCTAACCCCTTGGCAACCTTTCAGTTCTCTTAGCCGCGAAACCCCGACCGTCCCTAGGCCTCGCCCAGAACCACTGCTTCGAAAGCAGCAAAAAGCAACGCGAGGTGCGAAGCTGTCGGACATAAGAGTCCCGTAACTATACCAGTTACATGGCCTGTCGCCAAACCGATCTTCGACCCGAAGATCACGTGCAATGATAGCACTGGAGATACCTCTCGTCTTTCGACACCCAGCGTATCCCGCGAGGCGCCTGTCGGCGCGGCCTTAAATATCCGTTGGCTCGCCCCCACCCTACAAGCGCGGGCGTCATACGGCTCGCTGGCCAGCCCTTCCAGGGCTGCAACCGACATCTCTTAGCCTCGCATCCGCGCGCGTCCCTTTCAGGGAATTTCCAGCCGGGATTCCTACGGGGTTTTCCAGCCGGCGCGGCGAGGCGCCGCCGCTTTACACCCCATTTTGCATCCGGCTTAGAGCGGGTTTCCCCGAAGCGGCCCGGCGCGGCCCGACGCCGTGGCGCCGAACCACGCGACGCTACACTCGTATAATTTCAAATTTAAATATGAATAAAAAATTTGAAAAAGTTATAACTCGCTTTACAACAAAACTTTAGCTAGTTTTGCAGCTAATCAAATTAATGCATCACTAACAATTTAGCCGAAATTAGGGAGAAAAAATCCATGTGCGAAAATTGGAATCTCTAAATTTTAGAAATGTGGTAATATCAGCATTTTTTACAGAATTTTTAAACATAAAACAAAGGGATTTAAAATATACAATATATTTTACAAGAAGTTTAAATAAATATTATATATTAGGTACTAATTTTATTTGGATAGAATTTTTTTCTATCTAATGATCAAATTTTGTATAATTTTGGTACGATAAAATTTTTGTTCTTCCTGGATTTCATTCTTTTCCTAATTTGTTTATTCTGCTGTAAAAATAGCTCTGTTTTAATGAAAATACATTTTGAAACATCCATCTACCTATGTTATTTCGGTTTCCGTACCTGAACTAATTTAACTTCAACAGTATTCCACATGTGGTGTACCTGAATACGATGTTTTCTACTTTTTAAAACGTAAAGAGTATCCTTTTACTTTCTGGTGTTATATGCTTAATTGGTGACTGATATATGCATAAAGATATTTAAGAATAAACGTTTAAAAAAGGCAGTTTCCAATAATTTCTAAATTTGGGGAGTCTTTTATTCAACTGGTGAGAATGTAGACATAACACTTGGCAATTGTGTTTTAACGGTGGCAATAATTTCGCTCCAAATGTGTATTTCATGTTAAATTGCTCATCAAAGAATTCATGTAACACCAATATGTCACTCAGTGAGGATTGTATAGGGATCTTTTTAATTTTTTTTTTTTTAATTTTATTTGAATGTTGGGAAAATTGATATATTTCGAAGGTAGTTAATTTTTACTTTTCACATTCGCAAAATTATTTGTCTTTATAAGTAGTCTAAGTGTTTATGTAAATAAACTTCGTCAGTAATGTAGTCGTCTTATGTGATATTTATCCACGTATGATCACGTACCTAAAGTTCACAGGTCGGACAGTTCTGAATAGTTGGGATGACCATTTAGTGATCGATAACCTTGGTGACCACTTCGTCACGGCATCGTCCATCAATTAAACCTCTAACGAACTCTAAGTAAATGTATGTCTTCTAGTAAATATATTATAAAAAATATAATACATGCTCAAACAGTAGTATTTAAATAAATCCATAACTCTATGATAACTCCAGTGCCCAACATAACTTCATAAATCCATAATATTGAAGGTCAATATCTCATTCCAAGGTAAATATTACCAGTGAAAAGTAAACATAGGGCTGGATTTCTTTACATACTTAGTAGGATGTTCTACAAATATACGAGAGCAATTACAGGTCTGTTGGAAGTGCCGCTTCACGCGCGAATTGCAAGATGGCCGTTCGCAGTTGAATGAATTCCGCTGCATTCGCGCGGCGCGCGCTCCCTTCCCGCGTTTCCCATCTGCGCGCCCTCATGTCACTCACCCATCCAGTCGAAAACCCTTCAAGCGGCAGAGCTGACAAACAGCTCGAGCACCCGTGAGTCAACATCGTCGCTTCATTTCGCGCCGCAACGCCCGTGGGCGGCCTCAGGGAGGGGGGAGGGGGCGGGGAACGGAAATTGAAAACGGTAACTGCCATACAATCGCTTATGAATAAGGTACGCGAATTAATGTTGCCTCAGACCTCATAAATGGCCCTGTTTAATTTAAATTTAACGCGCGTCTGTGAATACGAGCAGCCACCGTGCTTCCTTATTGCCGTCGTTAAGAAGAAGGTGCAACAATTGTTCTCTAGGGCTATTAACTGATATTATGAAATTAAATTCGCAAGGTAACATATGTATATGTCGGGTGTTCAAATTTATTATCTTCAAATTTAATATTCAGAGAAGAAATAATTAATTTCAGAATTCTTTCTTAAAAGTTTAGGCAAGAGTGAATGGAATATTGTAATATTTTCATTCAGTGTTACATTTTGCTTCATACCATATTGACGGAGTGCAGCAGAAAAATATTCTGGAATATTGTGTCAGGTGTCTTCAATGTATTAGACGAAACAATGTCCTGCCAACAAACTTCCTTACCAGACATGGTAAAGAGTTTTCACATTGTATTCAATAGCCAAGGCTTACTTGAAAACTCTGCGTCATGACTGATTTAATAAATCTGTATATGAAATATTATTTCGTGTAATTCATTGTATATAATGCAACATCACTAAGCCAAACGTTTGTCGTTTCAGAAAATTATTCGAACTATGATCGTCCACTTACGATATGAACTCGAACACAAGAGGAAAACGTACTTAAAGTAGGTAATAAACTGATTATTGATTCAAGAGGAATATGTTGTAGTCAATTAACAAAATATTATTTGTATCTTTCACTCCCGAAATGGATGTTTACTCTCACATTTATATGCATTTATGCATAACGAACGATACTATTACGTCAATGACTTGCATAAATTATGCATCACTTTAAAGTCTAGACACTACAGATATGCAAATTATGAGGATGCCGAGTATTTAGCGAGAATTTTCAACTGAACACTTAAGTCAGCTAAAATTGACACCCCTTAAGAAAAGGAATAATAATAAAAGGAAAGAACTCTCATAACAATTATTAATGTTACAGTGTGCTTAAATCTGGCAAATGAATATCTGAATTGTGTACATTACCTGTGAATGCTTCCAAACTCTCACGCAATAATATTTTTTATAACCTTTTGAGTGTTGAGCCAAGTTTCTGATACGTAATAACCAAAATGGAATCAGAGAAATTTGGTATGTGATTAATTATTTCTGAAAAAACAAAATTACCATGGGACGGTAAAATTAATCATTCTTGGAAAAGTGTAATACCGTGATCTGTTTACCATTCACAGTTTGCATATGAGAGTAGAAAAACAAACACCATGCTGAAATTTAGCGCTGTTCGAAAACGTAAAACGAAAGGTACAATTGTAGATTTGTTGTCTTTGATGTAATGATTGTTGTTGTAAACATCAGTCATTTTAAACGGTGCATTTTCACAAATTGTTTGTTTGCACACACGAGACACGCCCGTAAATCGATAATCGGTTGCGCTGTCTCTCTTCTCGATTAATCAGCAACCGGTCTTTTGGTCGATTAATTGGTACTCATTAAATTTAATTCAAACATATATTTCGTTCATTTCATCACCAGCAAAGAGAATCTGAAATCCCAGTTGATTTACATGTGAAAAATGCTTAGAATTCTTCACATGTACACTAAAATAATTTGTTAAATACAAGCGATTATTCCAGATTTTCTGACTTGTTATCCTATTTCTCTACTCTTCTATCAAGAGAAATTGATCTTCAATTACCACATATTACGCATCTCTAAAGCGTGTAGTAACCTCATGGGGAGGTAATAGGCAAATTAAACGGTAATCGATCGATATGTTTCGGTCGATTAGTCGGAAACAAGTTCTCTTGAGTTCGATTAACAATGACATCCTGCTGCAACTACATTGGCACAACAGAAATGTAACTAATTAACAATTAAATATACTTGAAAATCCTATGCAGAATGATGACAAATGAAACGAGAACAAAATTGAAGGAAAGTTAATGCATACATTTTAATAAAAAATAAAATATACATTTTATAGATTATTATTTAACTATGAATGTTTTGTCAAACAAAGATTCAGGATTTGACGTTTCTAAAATAATTTTTGAAAGTCGTTTTAATAGTGATAAATTAGTTTTATGAACTCATAATTAGAGACAAAACGAAATTTGTCGTCCATCCAAAACTACGTACACTCCCTACCACGTGACGTCTTTTAACCAAAAGTTCCCCGATATCTTGCATTTCCAGATATCTCTCATAGATCGCAAAGTCTGTTATCTATCACCGCATTATAAATCGTATATAATTCAATTATTTGAAGGTGATTGATTGAGTTTCTTCCATGAAAATTAAACTGAATTAGTGTCTACGGTATCAGTTATAGTTGTGGAATGTAGTAATATTTGTTTTCCAAGAAACATCTCAAATAGGAGAATGCACAATGGCGGGGAAAATTAAACACGCAATAAGGTGATCTGCTTGTTTAAAAATAAAGAAAGTCATAAATACATTTGTAAAGAGACTCATTTCTTCAGCAACAAATATATTTATAACTCCACACACTCACATTTTCATTTTTAAGCTTAGATTCAAGTCCTGTAGTGTTAAAAATACATATGACCAGACACGTTCCACTTATAACTACAACGTAATGAAATAATATACCTGCTGTTTTAATGAGTGATAATTTGAACATTATCACTATTATTTTCGTCTAGTAAGGTGATTTTAACATAATTTTCAACTTTAAAATAAATATTCTTTGTGAGAAAACCACGCCTTCTCCTGTAATTGTTCATTCTTTAATATTAGGAGATTAACCTAAAAAATCACATTCCACACACTACTTCCTGCATGTTTTTTTCTGTTCGAATCAGTGTGACAAACAATGAACCGATGCCCGACAAGAACAAAGAATCGAAATTGCATCGCGACTCCTCCCAGTCTGAACCACGTAGGCGACTGGTGCGACCCCAGTGAAAGCGAGAACCAATTATCGCGGTACATTAAACAAGCAGTTAAAAGTCGCGGCATGCGTTATACATGCGCACTTATCAAGGACCTCCTGTGCGGCGCAGTGGCGGGAAGCCTGCCGCCGCGCCGGGGACGCAGCCGCCTCCTCTGCTCTCACCTGAAACAAGAGAAGGAATCGTAATTATGCATTCATCACGCGAATTAATTACCTCTACACAGATCGTTCTGCGCGCTAATATCTGCGCCTTGCGGAAACCCGAAACGTAATCAGCGGGATTCTAATGTTCTGCAGTACCGTGCACTGCGGTGCAAAGCGAGGTCTCGCCCGCTGTTGCGGTGGTGGTGGTGGTGGTGGTCATGGTGGTGATGGTAGTGGAGGCGGTGCTGGTGACGAAGCCACTGCGTAGTTGAGAGCTGCGGCAAGTTGCAGCAGAAAGCAGGTGAGGAACATCATGATGGGTGCATATCCCGTGCAGAAGAGAGTTCATAATATAATTCCAAAAAGGTGATATTACAAGAAAATAGAATTAAAAAAGGAGAAAATGAGTTCAATATTTGATAGAAATTAATTTTTTACTTAGTTTTCTTCTTATGTGTCTTTGATATCATTCATGATCGGGGGTAAACTTGGTTGCACTCCGTGTGGTCCTACATGTTTCTTTCCATGATTTAGAATGAAGACTTTTTATACGGAACAAATTGGTTACTAATAGAAAATATATCACGCTAGAAAAGAGAAAGAACGAATGTGTGAGTGATAGTGGAATATAAATGATATTTTATGCAATATCAAGCACGAAACAGCACAACCTGCACATACAATTTAGGGTAAAACTTTGCAAAGCTACCAAGACATTAATACAATAAAATAAATGATAAAATCTTCATTATACTACATGAAGTTGCGCGATAATTTATTAATTAAAAATTTATTAATTAATAGAAAGGGAATTATATGTTTTGTGTATCCCCACCCTACCCTGCACTGCCCTTTACTACCACGACACTTTATCACACCCATCTCACCGCTGCCCATTCCGCTCACCTCCCCCCCCTCCCTCTCTCTGTCTCTCTCTCTCATTTTCTCCATTCAGCCTTGCCCCGTCCCACACTGCCACACCTTGCCTCGCCACCCCTCGCATCGCTACATCACTACCCGCCATGTTTTGTCATGTTTGTTACGATCATCGTTGCCACCACCATCGTTGCTAGGGAAGCTGTAAACTAATGCATTGTTGCATCTTCCCAGTAAACGCCAGCTAAACATTTTGCCCATCGATAATATAAAGCTTAATGATGATAGCGTATGAATCGAAATGCTTTCAATATAGCCGAATAAGGCGGTGAAATGTGCCCCCAAACCAAATCGATAATCGGGATGCTCATATGAAAGAAAATGTAAAATGTCGCAGATTCACAAAAAAATCAGCCTCTTAAGGCAATATGTTACAGATATACGAGAAACGCCAGAAACGTCATCATAACACCAGAAATGCTAAAATTCCCTCCTCGAAATGCAATTGCCTTTATAATTAATTTAATAAATTATATTTTCAGAACAGGTTACTTTCCCAAATTATGGAAACACTCAATAGTTCTCCCAATCCCCGAGCTATTTCTGTGCTTCGAAACTACGAATCAAATACATAAGGAATTGCAAATAATATTCGAAAAAGTCATAGAAAAAATTTCTGAACGAGATACCAACGTTTTTAAACTGAGGCATATTTTTAAGGCTGAAAGAAGAAACAAACGCGATAATAATACAATTATGTTTTTCTCATACCATCTACGTCTTCTTTTTGTAATTGGTTCCAAAATCTAATGCCTTTTTCCCTCTACCCTGAAGATTCTCCCAATGAATTACAAATGGCAATGTACCCGCACCACGATGTGACTTCGAATCCCTGAAAGGATTACACGAACGTGTTTAATGCGTTCTCAGTAAGCGCTAGGAGACCTCATCTCACTTCGACAAAGATGTCCTTACGTACGATAACAGCCACTATAACCTAGATTCAGGAACGAAATTCCTGGACAAAAGATCTCCTACGAAGGGTAGTTCATTTCACATCGAAACATTTCGGTAAACGGGTCAGGAAGGGGAAGAAACAGTTAATTTTCTAAGACTAAATGTCTTGCCACAGTAATTCGTTTCTCCCTTTCATTTACTCACATTACAAAAGTAAGTAAAAGCGGTCTTCAGGCGTTCTTGTAATTTCGTCGAAAATATCCTGTAGGCATGGAAGTAAACAAACATTATTAGAGTGGTTGCTACATAATAGAATTAAATCGTTTAATTGTCTAACGTTAGTTGTACTAAACACCCGTCAACAACATAGTAAGGTTTGACACGAAAGTCTTCGGATATGGTGTATTTTTTCAAAATGGCGGTAAAGGATTGTTGAAATCGCCAGAGAAGAGAAAATGCCAGGGAAAAGCATATAAAACGTTATATACGTTATAATGCGTTATATATGTTATAATACGTTATAATACGTTATATATGCGTTATAAAACGCATATAATATGTTAATGCCTCATGTCGTGCTTTAATGCCAGTTTCCAAACTAAAAATATATCAGTCAACCTTACTAAGAAATTTTGAGTTCTAGAATTATTAATATAAATAGTATCTTTTCTCAATCCAGTAAGGTTTAGTTTGAATATTTAGTACTTCTTATGGACTGAAGCTTAAATTATAGCATTACATACTTATGCGTATAACAAATGCATAGTAATACTATTTTTTAACGAAGAAAGATCAATAATTGTCGATCATTTTACAATCAGAAACATTCTGATGAAATTTTGGAGATTGTCAGACTCGTGCACCTGCGATAGGAGGACAGCTTACAGAAGAAAACTACAGAGTAAAATCATTGGGCATCTGTTACCGGCAGATCCGGAAAGAGATCACAAATGAATGTGATGATCAATCGGACACTTGATTAGCTTCCAGAAGATATCAAGGATTGACACACTATTGAAAGTTTCTTATGATAAGTCAACGTTTTACATCGAAAGATAATGGTATGTTGATAATCTAAAGTCATCTCGTAATCATAAATTGCTTGTAAACAGTATAATTGACAATGAGCACAACTTACGTGCATGAAATGCATCTTTGTGCGTGAGAGACAATAGAAAATATATAAAATTCAGTATCAAATATTGGTGATGTATTTTTGACATTCCAAATATTTAAATAAAAAGTGTTTTCATTACATACCTTTTGACTTTCTCATCTTCTATGTGCTTACGTAGTAAGGAGAAGAGAATGTATTTTAATACCCGAGAGAAAAGAGGCTATTTTTCGTAAGAGAAAAACACATTGTGGGACCCTCATATCGAAAAATTGGCTACATTTTGTTGCTATTTGTATTTATAATTTAATTCCTCTGACAGGTTGTGTAGTGAGAACTTATAGAATAGGTCCTCGTTAACAAAACACTGGTTTACGGGAAATTGCATGTCGGTTGTCTGCCTGTCTGGGGCTGTTCAATGCTAGCGCCTAAACCGTTCAAACTAGACTCCAAAACCGATATTCCCCGGTCTGACCGATCACGAGATCCTGCGCATTAGAAACCGATAAATTTACTTTTAGTGTACACACAATTTACTTCTACTTCTGTGAGTGTATGTTTTATTAATTAAAGCCTGTGAATGCCAATAATGCAGGATTTGAGGACTTTATTAGAAGCATTTTCGAAGAAGAAATTATTTTAGTGGAAAAGAAAAGTATTGAAGGTGAAGAGGATAATAATGTTATTCAGTCCGAAAGAAATTCTGAAACTGAAGTAGCAACATCGGACGAACAAAATATTTCAACAATAAATACAATGGAAGATAAAAATGGTCATTTGTGATCAAATGAAGCTTCAAATAAATGTAGAATCATAGAGAAAAGAATCATTTGAAAATGCCGACATTGAGAAGTGGATGGGTGAAATCAGCAGTGGGGGCAAATGGGCGGAGTGGCGACTTCTGCGCGCTCTACTCGGGCACCACTTTTTGCGGAACTAAGATTCGGCGGTGGCGCCATCAATGAATGGGACACCATTTCTGTGTACCCTCTCCAATGCCCGCAGTGAGCCGTCTATACTTCCTTAGTCTATGGTACAACATCGCAACATTGTAAAAATTCTCAGAGCTTCTAAACCGGTACAAATTATTTCATTAGAGCAGGACGCTCTGAACTTTTTTTACATGGCAGCGTAATTAAAATGATTATAAAACATACTAATGAAGAATTTCACAGAAGAAAATTAGCGTATAATGAACGGAGATTTGTTCACATTTCAGATTCACAAGAAATGTGCACTAATTGGAATGGTGTATATGGCAGGCAGCAGAAAATATGGTCACCTAAGGAATATGGTCTGTCTCTTCAGTGTACAAATGCGTAACGTTTGAATTGGGGTGACGTTTCAACTAATTTGTTGAATAAAACTCTCCTAAATAGGGAAACAACTTCCAGACATACGGATTACTTTTATATCCAATTGTCGCACTAGTTATTCCCCTCACACTTTCGAGACGAATTACAAACAGCTATTAGGGTACTAAGGCAAGTTCTCATTTCTGTTGTACCTTGCTTCCAAGCTAGGTAAACACATTATATGGTAAAAAGTAATAACAATTGCGTTACGGGGATGTATTATATGACAGATGCTCTTCCATACGTGGAAAAGGAGGGACGAATCACTAACAAAAGTTTACATACGTAATAGGAGAAAACTGTGGCAACAACTTTTCGAGGATTAGGGCGTAATATTACACGCGATAACTGCTTCACACCTGTTCCACTGACGGATACAATGCTCAGTGATTACAATTTGACAATAGTTGGAAGAGTGAGAAAAAACAAGGCTGAAATTCTTTACCGAACAGAAAGAAAAAAAATGTCATCGCAATTTTTTTTATGAAAAGAAAACGCTGGTTTCCTTCTCACCCAAACGAGGGAAGACATTTGTGATGCACTCAACAATGCATAATGCTTTTTAATATTAATCAGACAATGATGAAACCAGAGATTATTCATTTTTATAATGATAGTAAATGAGGTGTGGATTTATTTAACAAAATGATTCTCGCTAATACTGTTTTTGTTATGGATTCAATATAGTAGTATAGGCAATTAGCTTATAATGTTAAGCTTTATTGCATGAGTACATGTTTTGAAAACGAGCGACGTCAGGAGAGAGTTTTCTATTTTTTTTTCGAATGCGATAATATATGAAATGTACATTATCAAACGATGATGTAATGATGGGCATTAATACACGAGTTTGATATTACGATACGAGCGAGATACGAGCGAATATCCTAAATTTCACAAGAGTAGTACTCATTACATCGAGTTTCATATGGTACTTTTTCGTACGACTTGTATAAGATAAACTGTTACATTGAATCGTTACATGGGAGTTGACGTGAAAGATTCAGTCAAGGTCACCTAGCGGATAGCTGTCCAGTCAACACCCTACCTGCCTTAGGTGGCTTTGGTTTACCAGTGTGAGAGAATACAAAAGTTGCTTTTACGATAACTCCGAGGTCACCATTTTCGCTTTTTCTCTTGTTTCTGAAGGTGTCAACTCCTCCTCTGATTCACTAGACATTTCAGACTATAGAATTGACCGGTTTTAAAGCACAAACCCACGGCAGCAACATATACTAAACAGTAACTTGCGTTCTGATCTTAACGTCAGTCAAATGTTCCCTCTACCACTACCACTAGGCTAGTCAAATAGGATCAAAGTGAAATTACGATACAATTTATTTTATATAATATTCCACGTATAATTTACTGATTATTATTATTATTATTATTATTATTATTATTATTATTATTATTATTATTATTATTAAGAAATTAAATATAATAAAAATAATATAACATTAAATGCGATTTTAATGTACACAATCGAACAAAACATTTACTAGAACAATTCTCAAAGATTAATGAAGTATCAATACTTTGTTTCTCTGTGATTGGTCACGAACCTGTATCATAATGAAATCTGTATTGTAACGAGCATCATTATGCAACGGGGTGGAGCCATCAAATGACATAATAATACAATGGAAGTAGAAAAAGCAACATTATAAACGAGTTGCAAACGCTATTTTTTTTTCTATAACGGCATAATAAATTTTTAAGAGAATCAAATTTAATATTGCGAAACAACTTTGATGTGACGTCTCGGGTTATTTGACATCTGTACGAGAAAACGGTGGTCGTCTGTTTCATTTACCGCTACCACTCGAAGATTCTCTCGTTGCGATTGGCTGGATATGTGATGACGCAATCATTCGTGTCGAAAATTTAATCCGTCATGTTTTGTGCCGTAAAAGTCCTTTTATAAACGATTTCTTGCAACAAAAGAGGTCGTTTACAATGATAATATACAAAAGCATAATTTAAAGTTGGCGCGCGAGCACCTAGGCAGCGAGCGCTGAGGCTCGCTAAGCTGTGCCACTGTAAAGGCGGCACCACACTTGCGTTATTCGACGAACAGCGAGCAACCACTCGCCGAATCCCGAGTAGTGTGGATGAGTTACTTGCTATTTACCGACTGAAGAACATTCGGTGTTCGCTCTACCCACCGCGTATCGGTCTTTTGGACGCATCAACGGGAGCGAACATTCGCCGAACACATCAGCTGCTTGGAATTGGGCGAAACCTAGCTCGATGCTCGGCGAATGGCGAATGTGTGAGGCTGTCTGAACGCAAGGTTGAGACGAGTCACGACTTGTGACGTCTCCAGAGGACGATCTGGTATTGTGAGAGAGCTCTGTAGTGTTGTCGTTATAGTAATTTTTTCCTTCGCCGATTGACTTGCTACTGGAGATTCTATTTGGATTTTGTGATATAGGCTTATAACTGGTAGTTCTTCGACTGGTGACGGCAGTATTTTGATTATTGTGCATCTTCTGGTTATATGGGATGGAGAATTGTTAGAGGTACGATCTGGAACTCTCAACTGTGTCAAGTGAACAATAAACATTTGTTAACTATTATTCCTTTGTGTATATTTTCTAGTTTATAATGTACACGACATAACAGTTTCAAGATGTACACGTCGATGGCCTCTCCGAATGTTCTTGGGAATACTGGATCAAACTGCGATAAATGCGTTCATTCTTTTTATGTGAGTAAAATTTCCTTAGAAAATGAAAAGATATCCTAAAGAATATTGGAATACTATCTTGCATTACCACTTATGCGACAACGGTTACAGAAAAATCTTTCCCGGGAAGTATCAGAAAACATATCATCCGTTTTAGTGGAAAGAGAAAGCAAGGAACCTCAAAATGAAGAAAATAGACCATGGAAATTACAAATTTTATTTTTACTGTTTTATTTATTTATTTTACGTCAAAAAAGCAGTTACAAACTGCGTATGACATGCTATGGGGAAACGTGAATTATGTGCACATTTTCAAAATTCTGTGATCCCTACCCTAAGTCATATACTACTTAAATTTAGAAAAAGAAGCTCCCATGTAATAAAACCTAAGAATAAAAAGGCAATAAATTTTGGCTCTTATCCATGTTGTCCTTCGGAATAATACTTCCTGCCTTGACAACATGGAAACGATAATTTGAATAATTGTATTTCCCACTGAATTCTAGAAGACGTGCACAGAAAATGAAGTTACATTTCTGTCCAGATGCAAAACGAGGGCCATCTCAGCATTTGCTCAATGGATCAGGGAAACTGGAAGAAAAACCTGATCGAGATGGTGGTCATTGACCCCAAATGCAAGGCAATGCAAAGCAAAACAAATGCAAGGAAGATGTGTTTTCTGTTTCAGAGATAAAGAAAGAAAAGTAGAAACTGCGTGCTCAAAATGAAGTAAACTCGCTAAAGACGAAAACAGAAGAGAAAATTGAACTACTTGAAAAAAATACAAGTTTCATTATTTTCTATAAACACTCTTAAGAGTGACTATTTGTGCTACACAATGGTGATTTTATAACAAATAAATTTAACACAGTAAAAATTACCTAATTCAAAATTAAATTCCTCATGTTCCCAAGGAACATAAATTAATTCATTTATTAATACATGAAATAGTGTTTAATTGGTGATAAAAATAGTTCATGCTTGTTGGGATTCCATTCTGATCATAGCCATTTGAATTTTGCCACATTCTATATTTCCACAAATGTAGCAAATACGTTTAATATAAACTTTTCCTCAGTACACCCGTTCCGAAAATTTGGCACTTGCTCTTCTTGTTCTCACCGACACCTTGATACGCAATAAACTTCCTCGAAGTAGCCCAGCAACTCCCAGATTTACAAATACCTTTGTGTCAGGTTTCTCGAATCTGTTTTCCACATAAATGCTCAGTAAGATAAGCAACATTACCCGGAAATTATAATTATAAATGAAATGACAGGAAATTTGTTAGCAATCTACTCGTATGGTTACAATCTACTCGTATCGGTTTCTAAGTATAAATTACTTCGAAATGATAAGCTGGTTATTAAAAGCAATTCCACGAAGTCGGCTAGAGATGTTGCAACATTTGTTCCAGATAATTTTGAGGTTAAAGTGGTCGCTAAATTTACCTGTTTTCCCCGACATGGAATATACATGTTCGGAAATCTCAACTGAAATGAATCGTATACTCTTTGCTGTTGTATACTGGACCCCAAAACGGGCAGTGTATCTGGACTATTCTCGTTTCACAATTTACAAAATAATAAATAACATAGTATTATAATTATCGGTTATGTAAATTGGGATTTGAAGGTACCTCTCATACAAGCGCGCGAAAAGGTCATCAAAACTATACTAACTCGTACTATTCACAGATAAGAGAATTTTACCGTGTAAAAAGTATTAATGTGGGGACAGATGCCTGTTCCGGGAGTATCAAAGTATGATTTGTTTTTATAATGTATTATATAAAAAGCTTTAAATATAAACATAAAATGAACCACTACCGTGATACGAAATATATTTCAGACTGCGAATCACTGGAGCGACGTACATAAACAAATATATTTTAACTGTGAAGTAGACGTTTTCAACTTCAATTGTAACAATACTTTCGGTAAACATACTACATCATGGAAAACGCATCGTACAAGTCCTGCAGCCCCCTCCCTTACATATGAATTAAAGCAATTGATGCAGAAGTGCGACTCAGACTACCGCCCGCGCTGCTCCAGGTCCAAATCAAAATAAAATATCCTTAAGACGTTACGAATTTCCGTAAAATACAAAATTAGAATCGTGAAAAATCAATATTATCATACTTTTTAGAAAAAAAATGTTGAATTTTCCAACTCTCCAAACTTTGAAATTGAATGAAAATGGGACCAGTACCATTCCTTTAAGCGTTCCTTTTTCTATCCGCAAAAAAATGAAACAAAAAAATTGCAGTCGTTTTTGAGAAAATAGTTTAAAAATTGCCCAAATGTTACGTAAAATGACATGAAAAACTATATTTTCTAAGAATGATACATGACGTTATTTCAATATCATGAAACAAAATATTAAATTAAGGAACCGATTTGCGGCCTCTTCCACGCGCCTAATTCGAATTGGCGAACTCTGTCGGTCAGATGACCGCTAGGTTATATATATATATATATATATATATATATATATATATATATATATATATATATATATATATATATATGTGACTACCAGGTAGGCCGCTTGTTCTCAGTAAATTTATTTGTAAGGGACAGGTGTTCTTTCTCGTGAATGGGCTCGGGGTTATTAATCAAACACCACTGTTCCGTGAACAAAATAAACTGAACTATTTATTAATTCTATACAAATCACTAATGATACAATATCTATGGTGGTCTCTACCCTTTTCTTTCATATATCCCAGAATCACTGTTAGTCTCTCGATCTTATCGGTCGAAGAAATAGTTACCGTTACTTCTTCCTCTACGAGCGTCGGCGGCTTCGGGGACTCTCGGGTTGCCTCGCGCTCCTTCGCTGCCTGCCGGGGTCGTTTCACTGGGGACCAGCCGAGGTGAGGCGCTGCGCTTCCGAAGTACGTTCTCCTTTCCAATTCTCCGATCCACTCGATGTCTTTTGATCTGTGTTACTCCAAATAGCAGCTATCACTTTGGCAATATGTCCGATCGACTATTGATTGTTATCACGCACAAATTGTCCGTCAATTAATCTTTCCGCACTCGTTCGTTCGCGATACTAGTTTGCTTTTCGATCGCGGAGCAGCCCCAGATACGTCCTTCCTCGCCGGCGGCCAGCCAGACACTCACTCCTCGCGGCCTCGTTCCCACGGTCGGCCAACCGACGACACCTCGCCGCCCGTAACCGTTTTTCGTGGCTAGCGAACGCCCTCTTGCAACCGTTCTGCCGCGTTCTTGCTTGATGTCTCGCCGTTTCTTTGGGTGGAAACGCGGTGCGTTTCAATATATATATATATATATATATATATATATATATATATATATATATATAACACACACACACACACTAACACACCCACCTACTACCTTCCACACGTGGACAGAGCGTGATAGTATGAATGCTCGTGAAGAGAGATTAAAATTCTCAGAAGGTCTTTTGGGTATGAGAAAGGTCTGAACCCTTGACACAATGAATCAGACAAAATACGAATAAAATGATTATATATTCAATTAAAAATCACAGTGGCACAATTATATAATAGGATTATGCACTTTAAATAGTTGGTTACTGAACAAAACAGAAAACAACGCAAAACAAAAAATTGGCGTCACCTCGACTGCCTGAACACACTTTCACCAATTACAATTCACAATTTGCTCATTCCTCTTTCTGAATTTTTATCTACCACATTATTTTACTCTTTCTACTCCCTAGTTTTTTCCGTACACGGCTTTTAAAATGAGTTTTACACTTCACAGTTCACAGGTGCTAGCCTTGAGCTTCGCATCACTATAACACTGTGAACTTAGAAGAGAAAAACAATAAAAGGTAACATACACGTTACTTAAATCTGACCCCTTTACATACCACAAAAAACAATTACTTTTAACACAATACAATAAACTATGACTTTTCCAGATAACATCAACTGTACAACATTCGGAATATTTGTCCCACCTATTCTGGACTTTTTACCCACTTTTAACACGAATTGTCGTGTATTTACTGCTATTCTCTTTTCCCAACTAATCGCCCCATAAAAGTTGCCACTTCTTTTACCTCAACAGCTCCGCATCGCTCGCCTGCAGGTAACCTTGGGGATTTTCTGCCACTCGAAGCCTCGCGTTGCAATCCGTCTTTGCTCGCTGCCGCATGATGTTACCAGTTTCTCTCCCTCGAGCTCTGGATTCCGCCACGCCTCCAATTTCCACACCCTTCTCCCGTTCTCCGGACTCCTACGATTCTCGTTCCAGTCCAAATCACCTACGCTTCGCTCTCCCTCGGGTCGTCCATCTTCTTCTGCCGCGCCTCGTACAAGTTTGTTGGCGCATCCAGCCTCGAATAATTAATGTTGCTGAAGTTATGCTTTAAAAATGCTCGGCCTACCTAACACACTACTAACACACTTTGGGCGTGTGTGGTCTCAGCGCGCAATATGACATGCTGGATTTAGTTAATGTCCTTCTGCGCGAATTTTACAAATTTTAAATTATTGCGACGTCAAACAATCACTTCACTTGCTCTCTCAAATATTCAGAATGTTAATGCGATGAATGTTCGTGCACTCCACTTCTCAATTACATCACTTTCGTAGATACGCTTCTCAAGCTAACTTTTAACTACCAAGTTAAAATAAACTCATATGCTATCAAGTTACAATCGCCTTCAGAACTCAGTCTAGTCGCCGTCGCTGCTGCAATCATTGAGAGCTCCTCCGAGGCGCGCCACGATACTTATGGTACTCGCGCCTGGGGAAATTTTTGGAGGGGGTGAATATTATCCTCTTTTCGTGACATCCCGGAGAAATATTATTTGCTAGTTCGGGCGTCAGAGTTCGAAAAGCTGTGGGTAGATGGCGCGTTTACAAGCCATTGCTCCGCCGCGTACCCTACTCCTCCCTGTTCGTGGGCTTCTTTTCGTTGCTGATGGTGGCGTTATGGGGTTGTCTAATCCCATGACGTCACGTCACAAAACAATCTTTACTCACTTTTTCGTTATCGAGGCCCGACAATAAGAGTTTTTCTGCTGAAATTACGCAGTTTTTCAGCTCATGATTACATAACGTTCTCTTGCTATTGTTAACCACCGGAAAGAGAGACGTATTGCCATGAATCGATTTTCCCCTATCAATCCCCCCCCACAAAATGTGATTCTGGCTACACAAGAAGTTTCAAGAAGTAATTTACATTACACGTTAGCAGTGACTGAGAATTGGTGGCTTTTTTTGGTGAAAAAATAGTTGCTATTGCAATACTTTCCCTTCTTACGTCATAACGAAGAACTTCTTAAGAAGTTGTAAAACGGGTTAACTTCATAAAGAAATTCGTTGGTGGAGACTCGTAAAGTTTGTAAAATATATATTATGAATACAATACTAAAAGAAATTCACTAGTATGGCGATGAAATTCTCGAGATTTATTGCATGACATGAACCTGAATGAGACATGAATCTAGATGAAATTCTGACATGAACGCTTGCAAAAGATTTCCTCTCGTTCAGTCTTCCGTAATGTTGCGTGTGAAGGTCGCAGTAGGACACCCGAAATACTTTCATTTTACCAGCTTGGCTACGCGTTGAGGTTCTATTGCGAGTTACCAAGCCGCTAGGATACTGAGAACAGTTCTTTAGAGATGGTACTGCAGGTGTTTTAGGATATGATTTGCCGGTCGCAGTGATCGTAAGTGAACTCATTTGCGTTTGCTGTGGTCAAACATTTGCGTTTGCTGTGGTCTTCGCTGATGACTGCCTGGAGCGACCTTTTGCCTCCTACAAGGAAGCTATGCATGCCCTGACGGCCCGAGAAAGGGAAAGGCTGCGCTTTGCCCCTAGAATTTATCAAATCAGTAAGGAGAATTAAGTGTTAAGAAATATGGCAATCGAGCGTGCTTGGGCTGTAATAATTTTTCAGTGTAATGAATGTTATAATTTGCCTTATATGAACACATTTAAAAATAAATGTTTGGTTACAGGAAATGTCAGTATATATTAATCCATCACTTGTTTCACTAGTTTACAGTACATTTATGAAATATGATTATGTATTGATATGATACTGTCAATAACAGCCACCAGCCTGACACTTTTATACGCGTTTACGCTCTGAAATGTATGATCCGCAACCGTAAAGAATACAAAGTTGTGAACTTGTTACTGAGTAACAAATTTATTTAAATAATTAAATTTGTTCAAAGAATTGTCACTCCAACTCGAATCCGGGTCTCCTGGGTTATGCCCAGTTTCTCTAACCACTAAGTTAACGGGCGAAAAAATGCGACAGGGAGGTGACAATTATATATCATAATGGGCAGTATATCAGGCCTAAGAACCTGTTCGAAATATTGGTTGTGTCGGTAGTTTAGTGGTTAGAGCAAATGGGGATAAACCAGGGGACCCGAGTTCAATTTCAGGTACGGGTGACAATTATTTGAACAAATTTAATTATTAAGATATTGTTAATGCATTACAAATCAAAAGTTCCGGCAGTGGTAAAATTGATTACCTCTGTGTCGACGTGTACCTAGTAACATGTCGCCTGTACCTAGATGCTCATCAACCGCCTCTCTCATGCGCTTTGGCTTTTTTTCTTCCGTCTCTTGATATACTGGCGGTTCTACAGGAAGACGAATGCGGTCGAAGGATGGGAAGAATCAGCGAGTGTGACAATGACAAATGTCGCAGGACGACACAGTATTCACAGAGAAGAATAAAGATAAATGTCAAGATTTTCTTGTTTTGAACATACGCGAACTCAGGAATACAGAAAAACCTCCTTTGTGTCTCTTTTCTGTCTTTGCTATACTGTTTGCTCCTCTTTTTAATCACATTTCACTTCGACGCTACCAATCTATGACTTCTATTTATCTTTTTGAATGTCTTTTTGATCCGTCCTTCTTAGTCTTCTTGTGGCTGTCAATGACACACCACTTTTTCCTTTACTTTCTCTGCTCCCTACCTTTGTTTCCAAAATTCACGCTTTCAAAATTGTTTTCCAACCTTTTCTCACCGCCCGTTATTACTATTTCTTTCCGCCCTACCTCCCTTCTTCTTCTATGACTCACTCTCCCCTTTTCCTCTTTTCCTTTTTCGCTGCTCTCTCTCTCTAGAATTTTGTGAGTTTCGTAGCACCATGTCACGTTGCTGTCCAGAAGTCATCTTTGTCATTATTTTGCCATCATTGCCACTCCAACCTTTTTCTCCCGATTGTATTCAAATTTCCTCATGCATTGCGCCAGTGTCCAACCTCAATGGTCCCCCAACCTTTTCCCCCGTCCATCTCCGTCGCCACTATCTTCTGCGGCACGGGTAACGTCACCGCGTCCCGCCACCAGAATCTCCGTTGCCGCCACCGTCGCCACCACCATCGCCGGCTCCGTCGCCGCCACAGCCGCTGCTACTGGCGCCCCCACCCCGGGGCCTAATGGACACTTAACCGGGCAGCGACGCTTGTTTATGGGCTCCCGGCTCGCGACGTCGCCGTCTGCCCGCCACCGCGAGCGGGGCAGCGAGCGGGGCAGCGAGCGGGGCAGCGAGCGGGGCAGCGAGCGGGGCAGCGAGCGGGGCAGCGAGCGGGGCAGCGAGCGGGGCAGCGAGCGGGGCAGCGAGCGGGGCAGCGAGCGGGGCAGCGAGCGGGGCAGCGAGCGGGGCAGCGAGCGGGGCAGCGAGCGGGGCAGCGAGCGGGGCAGCGAGCGGCGAGCGGGGCAGCGAGCGGGGCAGCGAGCGGGGCAGCGAGCGGGGCAGCGAGCGGGGCAGCGAGCGGGACAGCGAGTGGGCTGCAGGGAGCGCGCAATGGGTCTGGACGCTCGCTCTGCACGAGATACGACGGCCAATGGACTCGTCTCGCTCTTTCTCGTGACGCTAGGCTCGCAGCCCGTCTCAACATTCAGAAATAGGTTTCTCTGGGAACGGTGGTCTCCTTTATCGAGGGACGTCATCTCAGTTACGATGTATGTTGTTTCATTGTGCCATGTGTGCGCTTCATTACAAACTTATGAAGTTTTATACGACACTTTTCAGAATTTAGAGGGTATGGGTTCCGTGCACGCTTATAATACACAAGTTTCTTCATAAAATGTTGAATTATTTAGCTGGATATATCATAGTTTTTATAGCGATATCAGAAATTTTACATAACGTTATTATTGCACTTACATGTGATTTCACGTAGGTAGAGGATTCCTCCCCCTACAGATAAGAAAAACGACAGAAGAGACGTTTTGATCGGAAGGGTAATGTCAAAATATTTTAAGGGAAGCTTTCACCTCACCTTACGTTTAATTGCTCCCGCAAAATGGTCACTGCGTAACAAGAGCACATGTTGTGTAACAAAAGATATCAACCTTACATAAACACTGGTGATAAACTAAATGATTAAAAATGTTTTGTGTAAGAAATATTTTCCGGATAATTAACTAGTGGGTAGGAATACCACGCGTCAAATGAATATTTATTCTACCTACACCGATAAGAATACTATATTTTGTTTTTCCTACCTGCAGGCAGTATTTCGCATGCAAAATTAAAAGTATTAAGTTAAATTTACATTTCACACATTCAATATATAATACATTCAGTGACGAATAATCTTCAAGGAATTGCAGGAAAAATCTTCCGCGGTTGGAATCAATGCTGCTTTCGCAGATCGGGAGTGGTTCGGGGGATCCAAAAACGATATTTCAAATCTTAAACGACCGCTGAATGTACATATGATTAGAGTGGTATTGATCTGTAATGTTGCGGTCGGCCACTAGAAAAGTAACCAAAGGAAAATTAGTTGTACCACGGGATTATATCGGCAAAATGTTGGGTAGTTTTCAAGTGAATTCAATGAGTAGTGAACACAGAAAATTTTTCATATACACAATGCCAGCATTTACAAAACTTGATGGAGATAGAAAGAATTACATTTCTGAATAGAGAATAATTATTTCTAGTAATGTTATGATATATCGATAATTTAAATACCTCAATGACTAAAGGGAGGAACATTAGTTTCATGACAGACCCATAGATATTTTTAGGATCATCGTGTTGCCTGCTTTAAAATACACAGCCCCGTTAAATATGTTCCTGGCACACGTTATGAACTCTCCACATTCCGCGTTATTCCTCACCAGTTACAAAGTAACTGATATCTGGAAGTCATTGTTCCGTGAATCGAGTACCATTAATATGTTGGCATAAATTGCTACATTCATAGTTCGCGTCGCAACCACAAATCGTGAACTGTTAACGAGTAGTCTCGCACCAATTTCAGTAATGTACCACCGTGAGTAACCAGCGTGTGAATGTGTGGTGTGGTAGAGTAAAAATAATGGAAATAGCATTCATCAATAGTATGGAATCCTGGTACCATGGTGTTGAAAAGAGTTGGGTATGCCTTCAACTTACCACCGGAAATGATTCACCGTACCCTGGCGGCATGGCGATACAAGAGAATATTGCATCAGGGAGAAGACACAACAGTAATGTCCCGATTGATACTAGAACTCAACCGAAAACTGACATGTAAATGTAAACTGTTAAAAGCAGCTGATATAAGTTAAGGAGACGCGATTTCCTTGACGACGGAGCCTTAGCTTTGCCAGAACAAAAATTTGCTTCTTCAACAGAGAAGACAAACCTTATCAACTTAGATTGTTCTTAGTTGAAGGATGTACGCTACATTACCAATAGATCCAGAACCGTGAATTTCCTAGTCAGTCAGGTTACGTATCTGAACGATTCATTAAATGTGAGAAAATTATAGTTGATATTGTGGCATATGGAATTCTGGCAACAAAACACGGTTTTTCTGCATATTCTCTAGCAGAAAAGGTTCAATTACAGTCCCTAGAATTCTCTTCCCCCACTACAATAAGAAGCATTTGCCATAGAAATATTTATGTTTGTATAACAATATAATTTGTATGTTATGTTATATTGTTTGTATAACATTGCAATTGAATGTGTTACTTATTAATTATGTTACTTATATGTTACTTACTAATGAAGTCAATCATAATACTACAGGTTTAGTTATACTTACTGGTTTGAAGCCAGATCATGCAAAAATTTACAATGGAATTCGCCGGAAAACTGAACAAATACGTAGATGAACATGGAGGTCATTGACCAAAATTACTACAGATAAAAACCTTACTTTAAAAATGGCGTCCTTCTGTTTGTCACGGCTAGCAATGCTTGAGGAGAAGCCGGCCTCGCCCTACACCCATCTGGCTTAACTGACCGGAGCCCCACCTCCCCGCTGCAAGTAAATATTAAGCAGGAAAATTTCTCAATGTCCAAGAATGATTGTTTGGAGCTGGTGGTGAATACCATATGACACTGTGGTTTGAAATGTTAGGGTGTTTGTCCCCGAACCACAGTCCCCAATGCTGTTTTTAAGAATCGGCTGCGAAGAGCTCGAGGCGTGGGAGGGAGGTCAATGGAAGGAAACGTACGCGGAAGAGATTGGTGTCGCTTGATTTGGCTTCCCCACCGCGCGGTCGCTGTTTCTAGAGCCCTCGCTCCGGTGTCGCTGTTCCGGCGTCTCGCGCCGCGAGAAATATGAATAACGCCGGCCTGCGAGCTGTCGTGTGCTCTGTTGTCCTCAATTGCTAGCGCACTGGCCTCCGTCAACTATTTCTCGTTGTTAATGTTGCAGTGGTGTCTGCCACACCAAAATGCGCGCCGCGGAGTCGGCACGCCGTGACGTCAGCGAGCGTGAACTGGGCAGCCGAGCAAAGAAGGAGCCGGCCAATGAGGACGGAACGGCCGGCGCGCGAAGCCTCTACGAGGAGACGAGTCTTCGACGCGCAGCAGAATATAACGGGCAACCGCCGGGGTAGCGACAGAACAGTGTACCGAGTGTAATTTAAGCTTCGATTGTGTTGAGTATTGTGATTGCGACCCGGTAGTGTACTAGGTGATTTCTTCTGATTAACTGTGGTGAACTCGGCTTTGCACTTGGATTTCTACGGAACATCTGCTGACTCGGCTGTTATATAGGTTTACTCTCTTTGGATTCTGGTGCAACTTTTTGTAAAGCCAGCAAAGTTGTAATAAAAATCTTGTTATTGTTAATTTGCTGATTTCCATACATAACAGTTAACACATCAGCGCCAAATTAATCCAAGTTGGGCGCCTAACTTCAAATAAAAAATTATAAGTTTTCTTTGGTATAAATTGAAGAGCAAAAAGTATGCATTTCAAAGGTGACGGACCACAAATGTTTAAATATTCCCTTCAATAAAACCGCGAACATCGGCTCGGAGAGAAAAATAAATATTTCTAAGAGTAACATTTTCAAACTACTTTGCAACGTGGCTAGCAGGACTCATCACCGTCCGAACACCCATTGCGAAGCTAGGTTATGAAGAACTGAGGCAGTTTCTAAGAAGACGCCGTGAGTCCACACTTTTTCATCGCCAGTAGAAACAATTGATGGCGGATCGTGTTGCAGGGAGCAAAAGACATTTCCGTATACCTCAAGGCCATTAGTGTTTATTGACGCACGGTACTTTGTCCAAACACGTTGGCGGCGACAAGTATTTTCTCCGTGAGCGAGCGAGTTTCGCGGTAAACAGCAGGCGGAAGTATGCATGCTTGCACACGAATATCTGGAAGAAATGTGATAATAGCTCCCAGGACAGGTGATTTAGTATAATATTTTTCTTGAAATAGAGTATTAGAAATCTCGATCAGGTTTTTCGTCCAGTTTCCCTTATCCGTTGAGCAAATGCTGAGATGGCCCCTTGTTTTGCTTCTGAACATAAATGTAACTTCATTTTCTGTGCACGTCTTCTAAAATTCAGTGGGAAATACGATTATTCAAATTATCGTTTCCATGTTGTCGCGGTAGGAAGTATTATTCCGAAGGACAACATGAATAAGAGTTAAAATGTATTGCCATTTTATCCTTGAAAATAGATTTTATTACATGGGAGCTGTTTTTGTTTTTTTCAAAATTTAAGTAGTATATGACTTAGTGTAGGGATCTCCGAATTTGAAAATGTGCACACAATTCACTTTTCCCCACAGCACGTCATACGCAGTTTTTTTAACAATTTTTGACGTAAAATAAAAATAAATTAATGAAATCAGATGACGCCGACCTGCGGTGACAGTCTTGTTTTGTCCATTTTTCAGAATCGTCCCATTGCAAAACTCTTAGAAAACGGGGGCAACAAATGCCAGTTTACCCAACTAGCGAATGAAAAACGAAGCATTTCGATGCCTCAACACTTGTGATAGCCAGTACTTTCGTCGGTACACCTCAACTAGGATTAGGCGAGTAGATTGTAATGTAAATGAAAGTAATGAGTAATTTAGGGATTAAGCCACCCGGCCGCTTCACGGGTGGGGAGTGAGTTGTTGCTACCGCGAAATAAACTTCATTTCGTCAGCCGACGACCGCATTTCTCCGCGCGCCCAGAGTCAACTCCAATGAACTCCAATAAACTCCTACGGACGAGAGGCGAAGCGGGCTGCCGGTCAAAAAGACGTAACGCGCAGCCCCCATCCGGCCTGGGTGCTGGTCAGAGAGCAGGTATCCCACCGCACCCTACCATACCCTACCGTTGATTCCATCAACTCCATAAGGAATTTTATCTTGACCTGTTAGCACAGCACCAGACTTGATTTGTTAGCAGTTTTTATTCGAACTTAAATCAAGGGCTGAGTTAGATCAGAGGCAGGGTTGCCACAGTCTCTGCAGCATCTCTGACCCGGAGGTCGTAGTGTTCGAGTCCCATTGATGAGATTTTCGATACGAGCTGTATAGTTAGGTCGAGTTCAGTCGCATTCTGGAGGAGAATTTTGGCGGCAGGCTGCTCTGATCGGTACTTTTCCATTGTTTCTCTGATCCATATAGCAAAGCAAATGACGGAACTGTACACTTACAAACGGGCCATGCACCGCGACGACTGTTTCTTTCGTCTTCCTTGTCCTTTCCTCTTTCCCAAAACACACGCACACATACACACCGACACACTACGCTACAACACAAGTCAAGAGTTTGGAGATTTTCCCGACTGGGGCAGTTTCCCGTTGAGAGGAAATAATTCAAGAGGGAATTTTCCCCCTCAAAATTACGAAAGTGGAGTTTTTATTCCTTTACGTCTTCATATAGAAGGTAAAGATATTTTTGGTGCAATCTCATTGAAAATATTAGCATAATAAACAGTGTCATTTTTTAATATTAGTAGGTTTTGCGTAATTTTGAATGATATCAATTTTCTTAAAATATGTCGCAGTTTTCACGAAAACAGCTACATTTTTTCTTTGAAGTTTCGGTTCGGAGAGCACACTGTAGTAAATATAGGACATCGACGCCAGTGCCTTTAAAGCTTCAAATTACGAAAAATAACACGTATATAAAGTTTTACCGAACTCTCGCTTGTCCTTAATATTTACAATTAGCTGTTGAGTTCCCTCGGTACCGGAGCTTCATTACCAAAAATAAGAATGTGAAGAATATCGTTAAGTGAATACAGTTTGTACTACAATGCTAGACTAAGTCAAAACCCTTCCTTCTCAAAGGTGAGCGAGTACTTGAACTGGGAAATCAAACACTTCAATAATAATAATAATAATAATAATAATAATAATAATAATAATATGACAAAACTTATTATTCATTCTCAACAGCGTTGTAAAGGGTCTGGTTGAGAAAAACTAATTTTCAGAAAACCATGTTTTTAGAACACTGATGTAGATGTACGGTAAATTGTATTTATTTTTATTACGTTTTCTTACAATTTTTAGAACATGGCACAAAAGTTATACTTTTTTGCAGCTACAAACTACTAGTTATGCGTGATTCCGTTTCAAGCACCCCATTTTTTTTGTTTGCGAGTCACTTAAATATATGGCCCTTATATAACGCAGTAATATCGTTTCAACACTTGAAGGTCATAATAGGTGAACGTGACATAACCGCATGGAAACAAAATTATTGGTAGAGAGCACTTGAAAACTGAATATTTCTTTCTTTCAAAATTATACCACTAATTATATTCTTTTAAGTAAATATTTTGAACTTTGAATTTCATTTGAACAATGTGGCATCAACTTCCTAAGAACTTGACAGAAAAATTAAAAGCAATTTTGTTTGTAATTTTTCATGAGTTGGAATGAAAGCTCCACGAAAAAACAATAGCTAGGGAGAAAGTATAAACGTGCTGTTACGAATTTGCGGAAGCGAAAAATCCATCATAATCTAATTTACTACTCAACAAAATTCAGAGCAGGTTGTGATCTCTTTTTCAAAAATTTTTACAGCGTATTAAATAATTTATTCACGGGGAAGGTAATAAGAGATAATAAGGAAAACAATGAAATTTGAGAATTCCATTTTTGATGAAAGAAATTAATTTCTTGGCAATGGTAATGAAGCTTTAAAAAGAAAAAAATAAGGATTCCGCAATTTTTTGTAAGAGACCAAACCAGAATGTAGTAAAAAATTTGGTCGATAAATTTTTAAAAAATTTTAAAAATTTTTGAAAATTGTAAATTTTTCAAATTTCACTTTCGTGGTAAGTTTTGTTCTCCGGGCAAAGCATTTGTGCTCAAAAACTCTTTAAATGTATCTATCCATGGCTGTTCAAAAATACATGATAAGTGACATACCTATAACTATGCATAGGCGAAGAAAAAATCTTTCAATTCAAGAACAGGTGTCCATAGGAGGGGTTTCCCGTAAAGGTTTGCCTGATGGAGGATGATTATGATAGGTGATTTATTGTTTCCGATCACTTCAATTGTTACCATAATAAATATCGTTTATGCAGTGAATATTTTATTCCCGGAGGTAGCCAAGGTTCCTTCCCCGATGGATGAGGATATCCATCGCCGTCGACTTGCTGGGCATTTCCCCTCCAGGTATATCCACGGGGGCCACGCCCAACCACGATAAGACCTAAGTGTCCGACTGGTCTCCCAATGTGTGTGGTCGCATGGTACACGTAATTGTGTGTGTACTAAAAGGAAAGAATAGGACAAGGAAGACAAAGGAAAGATTGTACCCAATCCGGGACCCGCTTTTAGGGAACTGCTCCCGCATTCGCCATGTGTTGATCGAAGGAACCACAGAAAACAACGAATAAGAGCAACTGGCCTCAAGAAATATCCTTCAGACACTAGCTGAATTAGACAAGCTATATAAGCAAGGTCGATTGATTAATTGATTGTTAATGATTCCGGGCGCGACAACTACTGAAGTCATTAGTTCTGTACGTGTAATACACGTTTTTTCATCGGGAGGTGGCGGTGATTTTTGCCCGCTGGATGGCGACAACCGGCGCCGACATACCGTCGACTAGCGGGGTTTTCTCTAATCAGGTATTTCCCACCAGCGGCGCACCGCCCCATCTGGGACAAATGTTAAGTCCCCGACCGGTCTCCCGGCATGTGTAGTAGTGTAGAGCAGGTTGGTGTAAGTGTGTGTGTAATGGGTGAGAATAGGACAAGGAAGAGGAAGGAAAAAGCTCGCGCGGTCCGTGGCTCGTTTGCTAGAGTACTGCTCCGGCATTCGCCTGCTGTGGATCGGAGAAACCACGCAAAACTACCGATCAGAGCAGCCGGCTGCTAGAATTCTCCTCCAAAGAGCGATTGAATTCGACCTAGCTGAAAAGCTAGAGTCGAAAATGTGCATTGCTCTTGCACTCGCTTGGTGTTGATCGGAGAATCCACGGAAAACAACTGATCGGAGCAGCCGGCAGCTAGAATTCTCCTGATAGTGACTGAATTCGACCTACCTGACAAGCTAGTGCCGAAAATCCTGCCACCGTTGGGACTCGAACCTAGGCCCTCAAGGTTAGAGGCACTGCATTGACATCAATTGATGCACTGATGCACATCTCCTTTCTCCCTCTCATCATTATCATCATCATCGTCATCAACAACAACGTCAACTATGTAAAAACTAGTTATTACAAGGATAGACCCTGACCTTAACAGCCCCGGCCAACCCCTGAGCTCATAAAAAAGCTATGTGCGGCAAGAAACGCGATTCCACCCACTGTGGTTCGCGCCCTGCGTCCGAAGCCCAGCCCCGCGCTGGATTCCGGGCGTCGTCGTGAGAAGGGTGGAGGGAGGGGGCAATCCCGTTGTGAGCAATCCCGCCGGAACGACCTGCCGCACTGCCCCTTCTCATCCCCTCGCCCCCCCTTGTCGGGCACGGTGCGTCTCCGGTGCACTCAACTGCCGACGTGCCACTGGAGGCCAGCGGCGGCCGGGCGAGGGACCGGCCCCGCGGCCGCCTCCCCGGCAGGGCAGTTGCGGCCGGGGAACGATGGAGCCCTACAGGACACCGATTTAACCCTCCACCAGGCGCTCCGTTGGCACTCACACGAGCGGCGCGGGAGCCCTCAGCGCGGTCGCTTTCAAATATTTATATTTTAGAACAATAAATGATGCAGCCACACATTCACCGAGACCGTTGTCCACCAGTTAAGTTATTTAAAATATAATAACATGTAAGAAAAGACAATAACACAGGGAATGTAATTTTATGTGTGTATTTTTTTAAATTGGTTATTTATGGTCGCATCAACATCTAGGTCATTAGCGACCACTATTGGTGTTAACGGTATGGTATCTATGATGATGAAATGATATGACGATGATAGGGGGTGAAACGACGAACACAAATACAAGCATGCCCGAGGCGGTACTCGAACCCGCGACCCTTCGGTCCGAGATCACAACGACACTACTGCCTTAGGGATCTCGGCCACCCATCTCGATCAGATGTTTCGTCCAGTTTCCCTGATCCTTTGAGCAAATGAAGATGCGGAGAAAATGCGGAGATGGCCCCTTGTTTTGCTTCTGGAAATAAATGTAAATTCATTATCTGGGCACTTCTAGAATTTAGTGGGAAATATAGTTATTCAAATTATCGTTCTGCATAATGTCGATGCAGGAAGTATGATTCCTTGACGAAAGACATGATGAGAGATAAGAGCCCAAATTAATTGTTTATTTACTCTTGAAAATATATTTTATTACATTGGAGCGAATGTTTTTGTTAACAAACCTTGCAAAAACGCTCATTTTCTTTCTGTATTCAAAATTCAAGAAGTAAATGGCTTAGGTTAGGGACCAGAATTTTTGAAAAGTTTTTGACGTAAAATAAATAAATAAAGGCAGTGTTCAAAACCGGGTAATTCCAAACATTTGTTTCCTTAACCTTTGATTTAAGTAACAATTTTAACAACATAACACCGTTCAATACGAAAGTAGGGATCAACGTTTAAAATAGAATCACTTGAAATTCTGCTGGAAGTGTTATTACACCAAAACATTTTCAATGTCTCACTATGTTTCTAAAATGTATGTTTTTTGTTGGATTTTTCGGGGACTTTTCCAGATTCAGGAGATGCCGATTTTGTGTCTGTCCAACCATCTGTCAACAACACTAGCGACTAAGCTGTACACAGACTAAATGTTATATTTTACTTGGCAAAGGCGTACTTAGAGTAAAATATTCTACTTGGCAAATAAACTTGTGTATCGATTTTAATCGTTTAATGGCATTTGGCAATGTATTGTAAAATAATTAACATGTGATTACGTCGAGTGCTATAATTACTGACATGCGTATTCGCTGTTCATATGTTCTTACCTTTAAGTAAGTCATATAAGGCAAAATCCACTGATTTGTAAATCAGGAGGCAAAGCAATGGTATAATACCTTACTCAATAAAAAGAAGCTCACAAGACTCACGTGTGTGGATTTGTTTATTACTCGTATTATTCTTTTCTGTAATCTAAAGATATATAAATTAAAGGAAGTGTTTCCTCTGAATAGTATGTTGTATCTCAGGCGGAAATGTACTTTCGCGAAATACACACAAGCAATATAAAAGCAGGCTGTTTTTGAAAGAATTCTAAACGCCATGCATTAAGAAGTTAATTTGGTGTATATAACTCATAGTGGTTATTTGCATGTTTTTTGTTTGTTTGTTTTTCGTATAACGCATTTTCCATTCTAACCTTCTCTGCTCATTATGAATTCGGACTGACTTAAGAGATCCGAAAAAGTTGTTATCTTAACATCAGTCAATTGCACATCGTTCATTTTCAATCGAGTATGCAATTTTTTATTTGAAATAGGAAACTGCATTTAAAAAGTTTTTCTTCATTAATATTAATTTGTTATATCGAAAGCAGTTTTAACGATACGATACTGCTGACACTCTCCACTGCTTTTTGTACAGAATATTTATATAACCAGCAAAGTGAACAGTTATTTCTTTTACAGACAAGTTTTTCGATAAATTGAGGCGGATATGGTATCATGAGAAATTTAGCGTTTGTGACGCATCTCGTCACATTTTATCTGTCTTTTGTTACTTGTTCTTTGGGCAAAGTCGGTGCCATAGCATATTTTATATTGTAAATAGTGATTAGTGTTAAGTGCACGTGGAAGGTAAGATTGTGTTGTAAATTAGTATATGACTCAAGTGTGAGTGAATGTGTGAATGAGTGAAAAAATACTAGCAAGACTAAGAAACATGAACACTCCAAGGCTGAGAAAATTATAATCCCTCTGACTAAATCTTAGAAAGTCGGCCAAAACGCCAGCTACTGCCAAAGGTTAAATTAGTCTACTTAAGTTCTGTCCTCCGTTTTTGCGCGTAAGCCAAAGAGCTGCGGCTATTAACTCCCCAATAACAATAAATGACCGCTTCGCCAACGCCGCTGACGGGGTGAAAATCAAAATTACCTTTCCCACATGATATCTTCTCTCTCAAAATATTTACTTCTCTCGATGAACTACAGGAACAGTCAAAAGGGTTCTTTGCGTGAATATTATACTGAGTGCATGAATTCAATAGTATGAACAAGTTGGTTGACATGATTTTGTTTAAGAGTAGTGGAACTAACTTTTTAGGATTTTTGGAGTCGAATGCATTTTTTAAACAATTCGTTGCACGCTATGAATTCAGTACAGAATGATTTTTGGTCTAAAATGCTATCTCAAGTGGGAAAGCATTACCGTGCCAGCTCGCATGTACAGAGACACGGGACAGTGCAAAAAAAATAAGTATTACTATTTGTAATCTGAATTTTTATTCAAAATATGCTTTCAACAAATCTAATAAATTAGTTACATTTAATATAGTTTCTGTGAATAGTGAATTTTAGTCAGTCATGTATAACATACTATTACCATTATAATAACACATATTAATGGACGGTATCATATGCATTACTTTGCAAACTACCAAGCATTAAAACATGCAATCACCCCGCTGTGATTACCTTCTAGTACACTATTAATTTACTAAAATTTTAGAAGTCTTAGACGTGTTATTAACGGTAGGTAAGGAAGGTCTCTAGTCTTTCCTACGTAAATTTGAGTTCAAACAAGTGAGTCACTATTTAAGGTCCATTTCCAACTGAACTTCAAAAGGCATTCATTAGTAGAACGAGTAGATCTAAACCCAACCGCATTCTACCTTCCAGTTCCTCTTTTATCTTACTGAACTGGACCGGGTCTTTGTTCCTCTTCAAGGCAGCTTCGCCCCCTTCCGTCTCCGCTTCGGTATTTCTGTTGCCGCCGCGCGAAAGATTGGCCCGATCGAAACGTTTTCCCCGAAGAAAAGAAACTCAATAGAGAGAGAGAACAGTTCCCTCGTACGGGGATGCCCGAGCCTCTTCGTCACCTCTCCCGCGCCCCCTCACGCTCACCCCCCGCCCCCCCGCACCAGGTGCACTGTCGACTCATTAAGTTAATTGAGCCGCTCCGCTCAACTGCGTCTTTGTGTCAACAAGTCGTCGCCGCCCTTCGAGGCTGCCGTCCGTGGGCGTGTGGGGCGGGCCCGCTCGCCCAGCCGCCTCGTGAGCGCTGGCGAGCGTCGACGGCGCACAGTGGGACCGGGAATGAGAAAATTGGGCAAAAAATATTTTTATGAATTTTTCGGAATTTTTGGCAATAAATAACATTTTATAATAAAATAATGATTTATTTAATTTTTTAACCTTTAAATATTTACTAACATATGCTCAAAGTCATAACTTTTATCATGCGACTCTTTAAGAAGCCATTATCATTGATGTAACGTCTAGGTTCAATGCCTTTGTAATACTTTTTCGCTATTGCATTTGTGAAATCAGTGCGTTATATACAATTAACAGTTTGGGAAGCACTTTTTTTTCTTCCAGATTGCACTTTTTCTTCCGTTTTGTTTTCTTTTCAGTGTATTTAATAACACCATACAAATTTCGCCTTGTTAATAAACATCTATCAGTACGCGGCGGCGTATGTGACCGCGGCGGCGATGGTGTAGCGGTTAGCGTATCGGATTGCTATATCCAAGTTTGCGGGTTCAAACCCGATGGAAGCCGTGGATTTTTAAGGGCGAAAAAATCCTTCGTACGCCTTCCTTCGGAGGGGAAGTAAAGCCGGCTGTCCCATGTTAGTACATTTACTGCATGTAAAAGATCCTCAAGCCTAAACGACGCCTCTGAGCTAAATTCAAATCGCCTGTTTCGTCGCCCAAGTAATACCTTCTTTCTCTCATGATAGGTGAAAGGAGTGTAACGAAATTTGCGTGGTCAGACGGAAGAGCAGGCCTCATGGCCTGAGTCTCGCCACGTAAAATAAGGCAAATTCAATTCAAGTACCACATCATGACGGAAAAATAAAAAATGAATATTATGTGTAGAAAGGCTAACAAAACTAGATGTGCATCATCATAAACATAGTACCTGAAGGCAAAATGGGACAACATGGAATAACTTTGTTTAATGTTTCAAAAGTTAGATGAATTCCAGAATCATATTCAGTTAATATCATAGCCCAGAAACGTCCGGAAGGGAGCTAAAGACAATATGAAAAACGAGATTTAAAAATTTCATTCCATTGTGACAGGTGAAGTTTCTACTTGGTGTTACTAAATTACTATTCAAGGAATAAGTTCTTTTAGAAATACATATTTAAAAGTACATATCTCCAGGTATCGCATCCATAGCACGTAAGATCCTGCTAGTCGAGAGAGCAAAAATATTTGCATCGAAAAATACACTCCTCTTCTTACTGCGAGAACGAAGAAGTTCGCTGCGCATCACTTGTGCACGTGCAAACTTGTACTTCAAGGAATTGCGTGATTCCCTCTTCCTTTCCTAACCGGGAAACGATGTCGGAGAGATATTACAACCTCTTTAATGTGAAACGGAGCTTCTAAATTATATTTTGATTTTGGACTTTTTGCCAACTTTCGCCTCCTCTGGCTCACTGTGCGGCGGCGGCGAGCAGCCTGGCAGACCCACAAAAAGGAGAAAGCACACAATGGCCGTGTGTGAGCAACGGTGGAGAGGCTGCGTTTGGTCGCTCGTTCTCCGGCTTTCGCGTCACGCGCGCGCCCGCACACACACACACGCACACACACACGCACACACACACGCACACACACAGACCGAACACACACGCACGTGGACCACACACACAAGAACGCACACCTCATCGTCTTAGCCATCGCCGTCTACAGCACACAGTCTGCTGCTTGTATATACCATCATCTCCGTTATTATTTCGGGGGTCGTTTTCGATCGTTAAAGCTCACGACCTTGCCTTAGCCGCTCCTGATATACCCACCACGCCCCCCTCGTTGGTCTCATCTGCCCTCTGATGCTTGCCTTTCTCAGTTCAGTTCCACTCGATTCTTCCTCTCCACATCCTTTTCTGCGCATTCTTGCCCAGCCTGCTCTCGTTAAATACTCTTCGTTTTGGTGTGCTCGTGGCCCGCGCTCTCACACCTTTTGTGCTCTCGTCCTCTCCTTCGCCGATTACCTCCCACCCTGACAAAGTCTTCACGCTCACGCACCGCCTCACAAGTCCCTCTCTCACACTCTCCATCTCCGACAGTCCACCTGGACTCACGTCCCTTCCCCACTCCGCGTCACCTCTCCATTCCCACCGCTTGTTCAAAAGCACGATGAACGACTGCATCGTCCTCAGTCACCTCGGAAAGTCAATTGCTTCCAATGCCACGGCATTTCCATTACATCCTTTCTTAGTACACTTCGTTTCTTTTTCATCTTTCCCTTCTATTTTCGTCAACGCAGCAACTTCTTTACAGTTGTCGAATAAACATATCCTGGCTTCGCATCGGTCACAATCTTCGTTATCTACACTGCCAAGGTGTTACTTTATTTCTGTGAAATTTGTAGAATCCTTTCTGCACTCAACTCATATATGTCTCTCAGCAGCTCTGTGACTTGATCTTCCATCCATCAGATAACAAGTATACGTATATGACATAAATGCAGTTCAACAACACCTATATAATCTCACACACCACTGCCTTCAGCTCCGTTGCTGGTGGTAACATCGGCCCTTAGCTCTTTTCTCTCAGCCCTCTATTTCTACTGATGCCTTATCTTCTACTTGGCTTCACCAATATGCACTTCTTTACTATCTTCGTCGCACGTCTTGGAATTGAGAATCTCGGTTATAGCGTCGGTGACGGAGACAGAACGAGGGGGGTCAATAGACTGACAGCCGGCTGTTATAGAGAGAATACTGGTGGTAATAGTGTTGCAGAAGTGTTGTTGATGAAGGGGAGAATGTAACATGATGGTCGGCGTTAATTGTGAAGGTGACGATGGTTGTAGTGATGGAGTGGTGGTGAAGGTGTTGACAGTAGTGGCAAAATCTAAATTTCATTATTTCTGGGTTGAATGTTTTGGTAATTGTGGGGGTTACGATCACCGTCATTGGATCATCGTAACCGATCACTATTGGCGTGGATTTCAGGGTATTGATGCCAATGGTGGAAATGATGGCAGACACGTTGGCAGTAGTGGCAATGGCGTTAGTGGTGGTAGTGACAATGATGGGAGTTGGGACGACTGTGACGGTAGAAGCTGTGACGGTGGTGGCAGTAGAGACACGGTGGCAGTAGCGATAATGGTGGCATCGGTGCGGCGGTGGTGGCGGTAATCTCCGAGGAGACGATGCTGACGGTGACACTAGCAGCAGGAATGGTAGAGACCGGGGAACTATGGGAGATAGCGAAACGGTGGAGGACACGGTGACATCACATTGGACTAGCGGAAGGGTGGCAGTGACGCACAGAAAAAGGAGCAGGAGGAGCGACGCACGAAAACAGAGGGTTGCAACGACCCACCGCAAGGGTGGCCACTGCTTCATTTGCTAATAGCACCCCTCCCCCCCTGCAGCCCCAAATACCTCGTCAAGCAATTACGAGCCACGCCGAAAACAACTCCGCCGAACACGTCCCCGGCTAAAGCGCTTCAAGTTGTTTTTGAGCAAGAGCATAGGGTTCATTTGCATTTCCGCCAAGCCCATCGTTCGTCATAAGCTGACAAGAGCTCGAAAATACGCGTGGATACACAGTGAGTAGCGCCTGTTTAAAGGACACTGATCTCAAAGGCAATGCATTTATTTCTCGTTAACATAAAATTACATTCTTGTTTTGTTTCGACGCCGCATTCTATTCGAAAATGTATACATCCAAGAGAGCGAACATAATATATTCGTTGCGTCGCATTGCGTAAACGTTAGTAAGATATATTGCGTTCTGAATGAAAAGTATTTACACAAATATGAAGATTTACTTATTTAAAATGCAATATTCACTGACTGGTCAATCACTTAAATTTTCCAACGAACAACAAATACTTTTTTCGAAAAAACTCAATTGATTTCTACTTATCTATTTCTATGGAAGTTAGAATTTTAAATTTTGCTGAAGTACTTAAACATTACTAATTAAAAGTGTCGACCTGGGTGGCCGAGGTGGTTAAATGCGTGTATCGACTCAGCGCTTCGGTCCAAAGGTACGCGTGTTCGATTCCCGGCTTCGATATAGTTGTGTGTCCCGTGTCTTTCATGCCTGTTGCCGTGGAGGACCTCGCGTTCTGCTGACTCCACATCAGAAGATCCCGCAAGTGTGTTGATGTTTGGTATGGGTGTGTTGATGTAGGATATGGTTGAATATTCGTCCCATCAGGACGTAAGGGGTAACCGGCTGCCTAAAAAACGAGATAAAAACTAATTAAAAGTACTTTCCTATTATTTCATATGGCTCTCTACATAATTTATTTCAGAATGTAGTATATTACTTTGAATATTATTGCAACAATAGTTTGTAAACCTCTGGCGCATGTAGAAAGATCGAAGTAACGGGGTTTTAAACATTTATACAGGTGGTATTTGCCCATGATTTTTTAGGCAACCTCTATACACAGATGTTCCGAAGATACATTAAAAAATATCCTTGACTGTGTCAGAGTAATCTTTCTAACACCTGTACATACGGAGCTGCCTGAAAATCAGGGATAAGTGCCATATTTATTTGCATATGCAATATAGAAATGCATATAACTCCACCATGTGTTTAAGGTAAAAGATTAACGTTTTCGACGCCGCTACATGCCCTAGAAATTAGTAACATTGACTGTGATACACTTGTATATGTAACCCTATAAATGATTTCGAGCAGTCATGTTTGTATTAATTATGCTTACAATTCACATACTCTGTATTTTTAAATATCAGTATCCTGAAATCTTCTCGAGAGGCACATCAATTGAAGTGATGCAGAGGACAGTCCTGAGCGATCAAGGGTTCCTATATTAAAGTCAGCGCAGTCGCGAGACCAAATTCTCGACTCTACTGGTGAAACTTGTTTTCCCGTGGCACTGCGACGTCGTCGCTCGTAACCTTAATTCCTCGAAGTTTCTGACGGGGTGGAAAGCCCAGGAGTAACGGCGCGTCTAGCACAGTGACGAAAATTACGCTGAGTGCTCGTAACATAAACTAGACTCATCACACATTTTAGCCCAATTTAAATAGAGACTACGTTGGTTAAATGGTTAAGAGGAACGAAGTAAGCTTTGGAATTAATACAGCTAACTATTGTGGTCGCATGAACTCTCCATCAACCGCTTTGTAACTAGATGACAAACAAAAGAAGTCCTCGTTCTCCTCCACAGTTACTATTAAAAATATATTTAAAACAATTTTAATTGCAGAACATGGGACTACGAGTATGCTATTTTATTCAGGTAGGCTAATGTATGTATAGTATGACCCTAGTTTCTTATCCTCATAGCCATGCATGGAGTCGACAAAAGTTATTGATGGATTGGTATTTGTGATGGTTTGAAATGAAAAATGATATCACCGTGGTGGAATAAAAGCCAGGAGAAACGGAAGAACACCATGATATTTCCTTCCTTGCCCTGTCGGGAGCATAGAGCTTGACCCGATTGGGGCGGTGTTCCGCTCGTTAGAGATACTTGGATGGGAAAATTTCCGTAAGACGACGTGTACGTCTGCGTCGGATTCACCATCCAGCGAGGGGAGAACAACGCCACCTCTCAGGATAGAACATACACTAGACTTACGGAACAAATGACCATAACACTTGAAAAGCAACAAAATAATCAATAAAACAATGAATTGAACCTTTGTTCTTACGCCAGAGGTGGAATCTGCGCCGTCTTGACACTAACCACTAGTCATCCTACCAGACTAAGGTCGGCTTCCCGCCGAGCACCGCTGCAAGTCGGGTCACTAGAGTTCGCTGCGTCATCGGACGAGGACGTTCATTGTCCAGACCCCACAATTAAGTCTCCCACAGAACGGCGCGGTAGATCCGCAGCAGGTGCGACGCGGAAAGTTCCGAGCTAGACGCGGCCGCGGAATTCGCGGGACCGTTAACATGGGAGCGTCAGTTATGAGACAGCGTTTGGTGACGATTGGCAAAGTCGCTCGACTCACAAGGGAGCGAAGACTCCCGAACACGGGCGAACCACCAATGAAACGACGAACCACCAATGAAACACACTACGAACTACCTATGAAAGCAGCTGACTGCTAGCATTCTCCTTCAGATAGTGTCTGAACCTAGGACCTCCCGATGAGAGTTGCAGCAGAGACTGTCACAGTACTATTGCGACACTATACTACAGCGAGTTGCCGCAGTACTATTAATTTATGTATTATTAATTAAGAACTAAAAGCCTCTGGGATGGCTCATGGGCGTACTAGGTTCCCGTGCTGTGGTCTCCGGGTTCGATTCCCGGTCGGGGAAAAAATATAGTTGTAGCTTTCATTCAAAAATCGTCTCAGTTTCTGTAGCTGTGTGACAAGGAAAAGCTCAATTAGGCGGATCTTGTTAGTCACGGTGAAGATAATACGTCGTATTTCCCTCATGTCGCTCTTATTTCCAAGCATGGCCCAGGTAAGGGGGCACCGGTAGCTGGCCGGCGAAGTCGGACTACCGACTCGAAACGCCAAATACGTAAAATTAAGTATAATTTATTTTAAACTTTTTTTCATCTTTCAACTATTAATAGTTAAGTTATTGGGAAGGGATTCTGAATCTCAAGAAAGCGTGCGCAGATGATTTTCTCCCTCATACGTCACACAGGTTTTTACTGTTTTCTCACTAAATAAATATCTAAATACTGGTTGTGAGCTTAACTAAGCCCTAATGAGCCGGAATTGAAAACCCAATTCTCGGAGATGGTAGGTTGATCGCGTCTACTGACAGAAGAGGAAGCGTCGGTGACGGCGAAAGCAACATCACTGGCAGGAGCATCGAAGGGCCGGAGAGATCCTGGGCGCACACAGCAAACGACGTCGTTGCCGGCGGCGTCGGATAGGGCGCTGGGAACATCGCGGCGTCGTAGCGTCTGATGGCATCCTCGCCCTCACACTGTCTTCAGCGCACGCGGCGAAACACTCGCCTGCTCCCTAGGCGTTACGCAGGCTTCTTTTTTCACACTCCGGTGCCTGCGAGAATATATGTTGGGGATTCACAATAAAGGCTTTTGAAGTATAATTTATTTTCAATTAACGTTCCCGCAATGCTTAAAAAACTTTTTTAATTACAGTAAAAGCACACTGTAACAAAAGCACATTCAATGCTTCGTATTAGTCCAAAAAATTAAAAACAAAATGTCCCAAACTTTGGTTTTAACGCTGTACTTTCTCACGACTACATTTCACTTACGAAGCAACTGGTAGTTTCAAATGTACTTTTCATGGGCCTGTTACATTCAGGATTTTTATTTACTGAGGGAATCAAAAAACGGTGACCAACGCAAGACAAATATCGCCTTTATATTTCCAATTCGTTTTCAATTTAACTGCAGTGCCTCTGACCGGGAGGTTCTAGGTTCCGGTCCCGACGGCGGTAAGATTTTAGACACTGGCTTTTCAGCTGGGTCAAATTCAGTCGCTGTCTGGAGAATTCTAGCGGCGGCTGCTCTGATCAGTAGTTTTCCGTGGTTTCTCCGATCAAACCATGCGAATCCCGGAGCGGTGCGGAGCAACACTAGGAGAATGCCGCTTAACAGACGGGCCACGGACCGCACGCGATCATTCCTTCCTCTTCCTTGTCCTATCCTCACCCCATACACACACACATACTTACACCACCATTCTCTATACTACCACACAAGCCGAGAGACCGGTCGGGAACTTAGAACTTGTCCCGGCTGGGGCAGTGCCCCGCTGGGAGGAGATACTTGGTTGAGGACAATCACGCTAGTCGACGGTAGGTCGGCACCGGATCTCGACATTCAGTGGGAGACGATCACCGCCAACTTCAGATGAAAACAACATGCACTACACTTAGGAGACTAACAACCTCATTAGTTGACGCGCCCAGAATCACAATCAATCAATCAATCAATGAAAGTTTGCACGGACTCGACGACCAGACACCTCCAGGAAACTACGAACTCACAACACCCAGGGGGCCAGAACTCTCGACTCCACCCCTCCCTTACCACGTCCCCCACTCCTCGCACGGGTAGCTGGCAGAGAGGTGGAATCCATAGAAATATTCCCAGTCGCTCCACCGTCCATGACCCAGGGAAGACTAGGGGCTCCATAAAACCCCGAGACGGGCGCCACGTGGGACGAGGGTGGGACATGGGGGACGAAGAGGGAGAAGGGGGCGAGGCAGGCACCGGGACGCCGCGCTGGCACAACGTGTCTCGTAAAGGGTGCCTTCCGCCCTGCCGCCTTCCTAGGGTGCATTGTGATGGCAACATCGGACATTCCTTTACGACCTTTGCGAAGGAGATTCCTGATTCATTATGCACGTGCACGACGTGCCAGCGAGGCTTCAAAACCCGAAATTGGGCGAGTGTTACAAATATCGCTTCCTCTTGTTTTAAGATATTTCTGGTGTGTTAGTCTAAATAAAAACAGAAATGTTTTCTTAAGAGACAGTTATTCGTGAATACGAAATGTTGTGAATTTGACTGACATGAATTTCCCGACTGAATTTCCTGACATGAATCTTACTGTTTGGAAAAATATATCTTAACATATCATGTAATATTTGAATGTATACATTCTCAAAGTACTAATATTATATCGATGTGCAATATCAAAAACGTACTTTAATGTCTGTAGCAAAGCAAGAGATCGTCCCAACAGAATATCATCCGTGTATAAAGGGAAACTGGACAAAAAACGAAGTTGTAAACCTACAGACCAAAGGAATTAACACTCGTTGCTACAAGTTAACATAGTACTTAAGAATTATACAATATAGAGAATTAATAATGCATCAGTGTCATCATCTCCGTGCCAGAAATTGAACAGTAAGTTTTAATCGTTATTTCTTTATTTGGAAAAATCTTCTTTACGTTCTGTCAAGAAAGTAGCAGCATATTTTAAACATCATGCTTAAGTCTCGATCAGGTTTTTCGTCCAGTTTCCCTGATCCATTGAGTAAATGCTGAGATGGCCCCTTGTTTTGCTTCTGGACATAAATGTAACTTCATTTTCTGTGCACGTCTTGTAGAATTCAGTGGGAAATACAATTATTCAAATTATCGTTTCCATGTTGTCGCGGCAGGAAGTAATAAGAGCCAAACTTTATTGCTTATTTATCCTTGAAAATAGATTTTATTGCATGGGAGTTTTTTTGTTTTGTTTTTTTCTCCCTTTCAAAATTCAAAATTTAAGTAGTATATGACTTAGTGCAGGGATCACAGAATTTTGAAAATGTGCACAAAATTCACTTTTCCCCATAGCACGTCATACGCAGTTTTTAACTGTTTTTTGACGTAAAATAAATAAATAAATAAATAAATAAATAAATAAATAAATAAATAAATAAATAAATAAATAAATAAATAAATAAATAAATAAATAAATAAATAAATAAATAAATAAATAAATAAATAAATAAATAAATAAATAAATAAATAAATAAATAAATAAATAAATAAAATAAATAAATAAATAAATAAATAAATAAATAAATAAAAGTTTCAGTGATTTACTTCACATTCCACGAGGACGCCATGTAATGGTTTATGCCACTGCATATGAGAGTCGTTTATTAACCTCTATCACATTCAGCCGCTACTCATACTGTCACTGTACTAACACTCGTTAATTGTCTGTTTCAAGTCACTGAAGAGTAAAATAGTATTCAAATGAAACTAACTCCATACTACATTACAAAAACCTAATCATATTTGTTTTCTGTTTCTGCATTCAGTATTCTTATGTAGCATGTTCGTAACCTAAGCAAAAAAAGAGGTTTGAATTCCTCACTTTAATGGGTTCCAAGTAAGAAACTAAATAGCATATCAATCATACTTACATTATCATTAATAAAGAATTGGTAAAGAGAATTAATGTAGTATATTGCCTCCAATTTTGCAAAAATATACCACAATGTTTCAACTAATTTCTCATAAGTAATTATATATTCATTTCAACGACATTTAATAACTTTTTGAATGTAAGAAAATAAAAATATCCCATAAAAATATTTTTATTTATGTTTTCAGAAACAATAAACGAATGAAATATTATGAATAAAAAACTATTAACAAAATAACATTGGCAATTTTACTGCATTAGCAACTAACACAAAATAAATGTGCGAGACCTTGTGCATTATTATTATTATTGTTATTATTATTATTGTTATTATTATTATTATTATTATTATAAAATATATTTCTTATAATTTACAATTTTCTATAGAAATATAATCACTACTTTTAATGTATATTTAATTCTTTTTATTATTTACTCTTTGTTCATTCACTACTAAAGCACACCCCTCCATCAATTTTCATACTTTCCTGTTTGGAGTTACATTGCACAATAGTGAAACACGCATGTATTTTCGATGACTTTTGATGGTGTTTCTACATAATTAGAAATTATACCGTGCATCAAATAGGGAAGTAATATTGATTTTAACAATGATATTAATGTATTATTTACCATATGGACTGTACAATTCTAAACAGACTGTTACAAGTATTTTATCTCAGCTTCTGGAGCAATGGCTCTCATCTCGATCAGGTTTTTCCTCCAGTTTCTCCGATCTTTTTGAGCAAATGCTGAAATGGCCCCTTGTTTTGCTTCTGGACATAAATGTAACTTCATTATCTGGGCACGTCTTCTAGAACTCAGTGGGAAATATAGTTATTCAAATTGTCGTTTTCCACGTTGTCGCGGATAAAAAAAAAATTCCTTCACGAAGGACATGATGAGGGATAAGAGACAAATTTATTGTTGATTTACCCTTGATAATATATTGTATCACATCGAAGCGAATATTTTGTTAACAATCCTTGCCAAAAACGCCCATTTTCTTTCTGTATTCAAAAGTCAAGTAGTATGTGGCTTAGGGTTATGGCTAACAGAATTATGAAAACGTGCACAGCATTCACTTCTTCCCGTAGCACGTCACACAAAATTTTTAACTGTTCTTCACGTAAAATAAATAAAAATAAATAAGACTTTTACCTACCCTGTCTGCGAGATTCCCACACTACTGGATTACCATGGTTTCCTATGGAAAGGTCTAGGCGTTACTTATCCACGCGTGAAATTCATTGGTAATATAATTTAGCGATTCTCGAAACAATATCGGTTATTTTCGCCCTTCCGTATTTCGTGCAACAAGGTTTTCCATGCGATGAATTAAATGTTAATACTATACAAAATTATTTTGAAGTATAATTGTCATCTAACAACCTTTTTTCAGGCTTTATTCTCTTGCCCTTACGATGGGGAAAAAGTTCTCGCGCAAGTGAAGTTTCACCTCTAACAAAACTACATGAACCTAAATTTCCTTCAATAATTAAGATGTATTCTATTAAGTAATTCATAACTTTCGCGTAGCTTACTCTTACACATTTTGAAATTCGTCTTCAAGCGCTCTGCTTTTACTACTTTATTAATGAACTTATGAGAAGCAAATTTGCGCGCATAAAATATTTGTAGGAACTTCACTGGTGTCATTTTACAATTATTCCTAGAGACACTATGTTTAAGAAAGTTACACACAATATTTTTTGTTGTAAAGATATATGAACGTATTGTTGTAACGTATTGTTGTAAAAATGTATGGAAACGTATTTTTGTAAAGATGTATGGAAATAGCTGCACTTTAACAGCACATACTTTCTCATATTATTTGTAATGGTCACGTAATATTATACTAGTTGAAACCATAAAAGTGTTACCAACTTGAGAAAGTGTTTTACAAAGCTCGGATCCCAACTGAATGCGCAAAGGTCTTGCGAGCACATGTTTGTTGCATTACATCACCAAGCGTATTCCCGACGAATCAATAAGAAAATATTCTGCAATGTTTGCAATTTTAGGCATTTTAATGAATGTTACTATATTATTAAACAAACTTTGCTCTAATCAGCAAAGATTATTATAGAAAAATATTTACGCCAATTCTAGAAAATATTTCTTTACTTAGTATATTTTTAAATTCCCATTTCCACCCCCCAATTACGCAAAAAATACTTATATTTTAGAATAATTGTATGTGACAATGTCAAGATTTAATTTTGAAAAACTTATTTTATTCCATAAACATTTCTGTCTCCTAAAATTTCAATGTAGGAGAACCTCGAAAAGATGTTTAACTCTACCAATTTTCTAATATTCAAAGGTTTTACAAAAAATTGGATCTGCACTATTTTTATAACCTTACTTTGTTCTATTTCAATTTGTATTAAATAGAAATGCTTTTGAGAAAAGTTTCCAAAGACCAAGACCTTAAAACAAAGAACGTCAAACTAATTTTAAAAATTCTGTTTTGAATTAAAGAGCACACGACATCTCTCTGACCATTACGGGAATATCGGAATATCAATTTTTGCAAAAGTTATGGGAACGACTGAGGCGCTAGTGTTATTCACAGAGGCACAAGCATATGAGGAAGACTTTTTCAGTACCAAGGACCCACAAAACGGAAAAACTATCTACACTACGTATTCAAGAAAGTAATTTACTACATATTGAAGTAAAAAAAATCACATTTTCGGAACGAGAAACCTACAAATGCGGCACTTTTTTGTAGCCTTACATTTATCTTTCTTCAAGATAGAAAGGGGAAAGTAAAATATATATTAAGAATTTTCCCTTTACCTTTTTAATTCATTCAAAAAAATATTGAACCATTTGATTATTTTAGATACTCATGAGAAAGTAGGTCAATAATTTAGATTAATAAAAATGTTAACGTTAGAACTTTCAACCCTTTCAACTGTAATATATTGTCTGTGATCTTTTGTAAAAATTAAAAATTCAAGAATTCATGACAACGACTGTACTAAAGGATTAATACTTACAAGATCGTATTCGCCACAGGTAGAGGAATTCGTAGTTTTCCTTCACGTCGTATAGTGTTCGTCATATGAATATAGGAACGAATAATTTCTCTAGAAAATGTATAAACATCTTCAAAACTTATCATCTCAAAAGCACTTAATGAAATAAACTGAAACTTGTGTTCTGGATACCAGTGAATTATTATTAAATATTTCTGTTTGAACTTTGGTCTCTATCACTGTGCTAACGATGTTATTATCCATCTCATCTCCCATAACATTTACTCACTCGAACTAACACGTTATTAACCATCTCATTCGCCTTCTCAGTGGAACTGCGTGAGAGAGAAAAGGCAAAAAATATGGAAATTAAGCTGAAACTGTACATCGGCGTTCGAGTTTCTGGAGGACGTGATTGTCGCGTTAATACATTTTGTGAATAACGCGCCTATACAAACAGCCTTAAAAAGTTCGCCTTACAAGTTCAGCGCGCTTGCTTAAATGAGTACACTTTAATCTCCCTATCAAATTCATCCACATGAACAATTCTAAGGAGAAGCTTTCGCAGAATCAACAGTCATTAAAAGAAGTGGGATGGGTGTATCAATAAACTGATCGCCAAACCCTTCATTGGTTTTCCACAAGCAGCTTTCATGGTACCAATTCCCTTTATTTTGGAATAGTAATAGACATTTTATTTTACTTGTTTCTCAAGGCAAATTTAATGGGAAGGCGAATATATTTTAAGCAGATTTCCAAAATTGTTATGTGAAACGGAGTTAGCATAAAATATCATTCTACTAAATGTGCATTTATTCGAATAACATAGAAATTTGTTTCAATTCATCGATTGAATCTAATACAATTAAGTTAAAATAGAATTTGATTCAAAGACTTCATCCCGTCTATTAAAATTAAATTCGTATGTTTGGAATATATTTCTGTTAGAAATATTTAACTGGTTTCTAATTATTTTAGAAGGCAATTTGCACATTTAAAAAATTTAAACTAGAAATTTGGTTTCTGAAAGCATATAAATGTATACGTAGGAAGGGAGCACTCAACATTCGGTCATTTTTAATAGTACAACACTGCGACGTAAACCAAAACTGTCCATGCCCAAAAGTACTATATGAATTGGAGATCGGCCCTCTTTAATATAAAGCATCTCATATACATTTTTCTATGTTTGCCCTGTGCACAAAATGGTATAATGTGTTTTCTCGATGCTTGGAATGATATTTCAGGAGAGCAGAAAATAATACGAATATTTCAATTTAACATGGAGAAATCCTGAGAGACCCTTAAGTAGGAATTGTTAACTTTACGTTTTTGTCATAAACGCACTGACACCCGAGTTGTTAGTGCGTTTATGACAAGAAGATACCTGCGAGACCTCTCCCTAGCCCGCGTCACAACGCAGACAGTCAAAGCTGCATGACACATGTAGCGACAAGGCTGGACTCATAAGATGCGCCTGGTGACAGAAGCACCGGCACCTGCCGTTTTACTGCTTCCCGTTTTCAAATTGCACAAACTGCAATGCCATTGCTTGATGGGTTCAGGTCAACAGGCAACCCTCGTCTAGAGGAAGATATCCGAGTAAGATTGGGAGCTTTTAAAAGTGTACAGATTCGGAGGTCACGATAAAAAGTTTTTTTTATCGAATCGCTTAGGTAAATGGACGCACCTTCCTGGACGTAACGTCATGCCATGTTGATCGATGTACAATGGAATGCCGCACAATAAGCTACGTTATGAAAATAATTTTTTTTATTTATATATTTATATTGTAACGTCACACTCGATTTTATTAATCCAACCTCGATTTTATTAATCAAAACACGAGGCGTGGGGCTGGCCACTTGCGGTACCCAGCCTGGCCCGGCCCGGCCTGGCCCAGCTCGGCCCGGCCACCGTCTTCCGCTCTCCCCGTCGCCACAGCCGCACCGACAGCGCGGGCATATAGTTTGTAACCCCCGCTGGGACCTGCTGCATACAACGGTGTTTTTTGCAACTCAGGCCCGAGGTGTCGGCCACGTGCCCACGCCGCATCGGGGCGCAGAAAAATAGATTCAAAAGATAGCCGCTTTGTTTTTCTTCTAGGTGGTCCCGCCCCGTCCTGTGCCAGCGGTAAGAAATGTCTCTTCCACTAAAGCTCTCGCAGCCAGCTATCGAGGATGGGGTAGTAGGGCTGTTAACAGAGCGCAGTACTTTTTAAATTTGCGCGGTGAATGATACTTCATGTGGCTCCGCAATTTGTCACGGACGCCCGCGCGAAAGAGTTCGACACTCATAAAATTGCAGGGGCCAGCAATTTGCAACGCACACATGCCCGCCGGCCAAACGTTTCTTTTGCTCAAAGAATAATTTCAAAGATAGCCGCGCTTGTAGTGATGAACGCCGTTATAGTGCATCTGCACCAAATTCGTATCCAAAATGCACCGGCAATGTTTTTGTGCCACATGAGCTAGCGCTATCGGTTCGAGTATCGCCCCGCCATCGCTCACGACAGCTGATTGGAAGCAATCAGGGTGAGGCACTCGGATCAGAAGAGGGGACCAAAGCCTTCGTTTTGTCGCATGTGAAGCGCCAAAATGACTCCAGCTGGAACTTCGGACTTCGCACGCCGCACTTTTCATTTCCAATTCCAGCTTTTACTGAAACGTCTACTCCGAGTTCACACTTCTGAGTTGTGTCTCGAACGTGGCTTCAAAATTCTCAGTTAAGATTTTGTGTTCCGAAGATGAACTTCTACAATAGAGTTTGGCCTTCGAAGACGCATTCGAAGTCACTTGCATCTCGAACTTGCACGTGCGACCACTGATATGACAACGACGCACATGCTTTGATTTCGGCACTAAACTTGTTCTTGGAACTCCATCTCTTGAGTTCACAGTAACATATGCTTTGACTGCCTTCTCGCCTGATTCGGGAATCGTATTCAGTTCATCGCCACGTTAGCGTGACATCGTCGACGCCATATGGCCATGGCCACGGGTCCTAGGGTCATGCGCTGTCGTCTCGTGTCCGGCCTGGGCGAACGAGGAAGTGACGACAGGGGCGTGCCTGCCTTCCATCGCCGCCCGCTACGCCGAGGCCGCGCCGGTGCCCAGCCGCCAGGAAGGAATTCATCACGCTAGCAACTGTAAGACTTTTGTAAACGACCCGTAATCGGGTCCTTGTCAGCTCCTTTTCCCCGCCGAGGTGCGGAAAGACTATAATGAAAGAAGCAGAGAGGGTACATGCCACCAACACGGAATGTTATTGCAGCGGAAAACTAATTGTTTCTTTTTTGTTTTTGCTCGTGATAGCTTCAAATTAGGATAGTAAGCCGCAAAACTATCAAAAGTTGTAACAATCTTTGTAAAATCATCCATTTGCATGCTCATCATCATCATCTGAGTTTTGAATTGTGTTTTATTGAGCATGCAATCCTCAGCCCACATTATATATATATATATATATATATATATATATATATATATATATATATATATATATATATATATATATATATATTATATATATATATATGTATATATTTGACAAAAGTAGTAAAAACCATGTGTTTCAGAAAGAGTATATGCACATAGATTGCTGCTAGATACAAATCGAGGCACTATTTTGTTTCAACTAGAAATGTTCAACTAAGACGTATATTATTAGCGAATTTTTCTGCAAACTGAAATAAGCAAATGTTTTGAAATGAGACAAATGTAGCAAATATTTCCTAGAATTTCTAGACATACTAGTTTGAATGCATCACCATACTTGGATGCTAATGAAGGTTCCACAGTGTTGGCTAATGAAGATGCTAATGAAAGTTCCACATCTCAGCAGGGAAGCACCGATATCGAAGTTGCCAAATTTTAAGATATAAAATCTTTTTACTACTTGAATAGTTTACTTTGTAACTAAGCTTTTGTTTTTCCGCCAACGCTTGGAACATTAACATTCAGATGGCGTTTAGTGTCAGTGGCTGGTTCTATGCTACACCCTTCTTAACGTAACATGCAGTATTAGTTAGTGTTTGAAATTAATATTAATATTAATATTGAATAATACAACGTTCTCCAGTTTTCTGAATCTTCTACTTCTCCAACAGACGTAATTAAACAATGTTTTACCAACGTGATTTTCTTAGTGTCGTATTTTATCGGATCAGCACGTGTTCTATCGAATTCGATCAAGACAATTCTACAAGGTTCACCATTACTTTAAGCTTCAGTCAACGTAGAACGATTTATAAATTGTTGTATTGAGTTGCATCAGTAATCCAATAGCTTTTCCGAATTATGTGTGCTAATTACTTCTCTGTAAATTTTTGTGCCATGGACTATATTGCATTCTATCCTCACAAGTATATTTGTCTATATGCTGTCCAATATTCCCTCCGTCAAACGACCACTAAAGCAGTAATTACCGCTTGCAAATTCCTCTCTATGAGACACAATGCTTGATGTAGGTTTGAAAATCGTAGTAATGATTGCAGCCGTGTCAACGAAATTAAACAAAACTTCAGTTTACCTTACAGCGGAATTTAACCCACAATCTGTAATGACTCATATATCGTTTAGTTTACACTATACGCACGATTGTACCTGCAGCAACAAATTACATCAAATGCCAAAATTTTATTGCGTGTAGCTTCCAAATCAGTTTAGGCGAAATGAAAATAGAGATAAATGTTCATTTCCCACTTCAGCACAAAACTGAAGCATATAAAAGCATTGAATTTGATTCAAGTCGCAGGCATATTAGAAATAGTATCAAAAATGTGTTATGGAAAGCTAGATATAATTAATATTTCTATTAATGCTCTAAACAAATTATTTTTGTTCTCAATTGAATGATCAAGCAACCTGTTAAATAAATTATAATACAAAATTAATATGAAAAATGCCTCTAGGATGGTTCATGGATAGCGTACTAGCTTCCTGTGGTGAGATCGTGAGTTGTATTTCTAGTCGGGGCAAAAACAGAGTTGTGTAATGAAGAAAAAATCAGGCCGGTGGAGTGTGCTAGTTGCAGTGAAGGGAATATGTTCACTTCGCCCCCTCTTACTCCCGCGTGAAAACTAAACTAAGCCCAAGCATGAGGACTCCGTTAGTCAGCCGAAAAAATCGGACATATTCTAAATAATAATTAATTTAATTTTAAAAATTTTTTCCTTCCCAAATGGATTGTAATGTATGTATTCACGTCCAGTCTTAAAAATGAGTTTGTAATGTAATAGGACAACATTAAATTTAAATAATGACAAGCTCTATGTATCTTTGTTAATCAAAATAAAATATCTCTGAAACGTCCAGTAGGTTATGAAAAATCGTTAATGTTTTTATCATTGTAAATAATAAAGTTTCTCAGTAGATAATGTTTGAGAAATTTTGGATAGCTGCATGATTGTGCGCCGTAATTCCTCTTCAGCGTCTTTAAATATCTGTAATTGAAATTGTGTTTTTTATTTAAATTTTCTTTCATAGCAACATTTATTCTGAAAGCTATGAAAGTAATTTAAGAAAAATGTGATAGGGAGAGTATGTGTTTCTTTTACATTCTCGTTAAAGTTCTATGGAGAACTTATGTAATACTGTGAAAAGACACCTCGATATCTTGTCGAAAATATACGACTTGTAGGTTCCTGATACACAAAAAGTTTGTTTTATAAAACTTTCGTGACTCCGTCTGTGACCAACACAAGCACCTACTGAACCGTACACGAGACTTTTACCAAAAAGGATATTTCCTAATGAATCAGACCGAGTTTCCCTCCCCTTGTATTTGAAGTAGATCTTTTATTTTACATTTCAAAGACTTTTTTTCTGAAAAAATGTTGAAAACCGAAAAATGCTGTTATAAATATGATCTACGTTGAATCTTCAAAATATCCCAAATTTCGAAAATTGCACATCATTGTAAGTAAATTGCACATGTAGTAAATTTTAGTAAACTGCCCTTATTTTAAGAAAAATGTGGCGCGAAACGGCAGGTATATTTCCAATATTACATATCAATTACGGAAAAATCTCTACCTTCAATTTTGTAGTTTTGAAATGTTAACCGATGGAACAAGTTTTCTTATAATATAATTTTAAGCATTATGCATAAAGAGCAAACATTCAAAAAGTGACATGTGCATTTGGCAAAAATTGAGTTCTTCTGTTGTTTTTACCCAGAATTTTATTTCCAAAAATAAAAGTAAGATGTCTTATAACACATTAAGTACTACTCTATTCGTTGAGTTAAAGATAGTGTTGAAAAGTGTAATATTTGGGCTATATTTTTCATTTCTCTTAGGAAGAGTGAAGTGGACATGTCACGTTTTCAATGTTTACTCAATTTACATGCACCCCTTGACATTATGCATAAAGCAGTACCGCAAGCCAATACAGCGACAAGTCTCGTAAAATTAGTTCAATTGTATTTTAAATATCAGTGTTCCATGTTCTGTATTCTACATTGTCGACTGGGGACTGCATTTCACAGCAGCCGGATTCTCCCGCTATAGGATGCCAATCAGCCAGCCTCGACGACACAGCTGCGCTCTTCATTTTCTTAGAATTCCTTGCACGTTGAGATGGTTGCGAATCGCCCACGGGTTGGCCAGTCGTTACAACGCAACACTTTTTAGAAAAAATATACCATTCAAATCATTTAATATGTTTGCCTTGTAAAATATATCATGATTTTTTTAACTTTAAAACAAATTACATAATTGTACAAGAATTTAAATCATCATTCAAACATACTTCTAATCCTTTAACTGTAATGTAATAAAAGAATAAATCTGATTGGCTCAATTGCTCGGCCTCGGGTAGCTCTCCCACCGCAAGCCAGAAGTCAGTCGCCCGCCTGTGCTCGCTCGTGCCAGACGCTATGACGCGGTGCTCCGCATTTCTGTGCAATTCGCGCTAGTTATTCCAAAAAACTATTCATAATGAGCATTAAATGTAAACTTATTTTGTTCATGCATAACTATCTTACCTTATAATTTGTGATTAACTGTAGCTCATTCACGTGTTCCACACTATGCCACCTTCCTTGGCAATCATAGAGACTGTTCGTTCATAGGGTAATCAGTGAATTACATACAATGCAGTTGTGTAATCCTACTGCAGAGACTGTGTACGTGTCAGCTGTTATATGTTGCATTACTCAATTACTGAACAAAGTTATGTCCAGGTCGCTATGCCTACGGGCAGGATAATTATCAAGTTGCAATTTAACAATAAATACGTCGCGATGTGGCGTGAAGTTCACAGAAATATACTCATTGTCGGGCGATGAGGCCGACAACCAGGATAAAAAAGTGAATTTAAATTTTGTATTTTTGGTGTTAATTTTTTTTGTTCAGTTTTATAGTCTTGTTTTTGGTAATTATTACACAGCGGAACTTCATGCATTGGCATACTTTTTCTGACTGCGCATATTTAAAAGCATCTTATAAAACTTTATCTATCACGAAAGTAAAACAAAATAACCCATTTTCAATTTGCATAATTGCATATTTCAGAGATTTTTTCTTTAACAGTATATTTTTATTTAAGTGGAATATGCAAGTGCATATATTGTAGGTTGTTGTTTTTCTTCTTTTGTAGAAAAGAACACTCCGACCGGCATGTAAAACTCCGATGTCGGCAGTGCCTTGCGCAGAGCGTCTCCTTTAGTGGAGGCCGTTCCGATTCGGACGCCTCTCTACCGCGGGGGCTGGGGCTACTCCGCAGAGGCAAAACTCCCGCGCGCGCGAGCGGGGCCGGGCCGGGGATGGGACCAATGGGACGGGGCCGGGGGCGGGGACGCGCGGGCGGCGCCTTCCGATTTACTGCTGCTAACTCCGGACGTCAGCGGCGCGGCGCGGGGCAGGGGGAGGACGAGCTCAAGGGGAGAGGAGGGGCCGAGCCCAATTACGCGAGATCGAGTGCGGATGACGCCCATCTGAGCTATGGACGCGTCGGGAGCGGCGGAAGCCCGCAAGATAGCGCAGCCGCCCTCGCCGCCCTCGCCGCCCTCGCCGCCCTCGCCGCCCTCGCCGCCCTCGCCGCCCTCGCCGCTCGCCGCCCTCGCCGCCCTCGCCGCCCTCGCCGCCCTCGCCGCCCTCGCCGCCCTCGCCGCCCTCGCCGCCCTCGCCGCCCTCCCGCCCTCGCCGCCCTCGCCGCCCTCGCCGCCTTCTTCCCACACCTCTCTTGATCCTCTCCATGCCTTCAAAACTGTATATTTAAACATCATCCGCGCTCTTATATATCCTCACCGATGCAGTTATTTTCTTCCACACAACCTTCCGCAGCTCTTGAAGGCAAACCCACAAACTCAGTCGTTCGCTAAAGTAGTCTCCACCGTCATCGTCACCGTCGTAACTTTTAGCCACTACATTTTTTCCATCGACCCCATTGACCTCGAATTCACAGTCTCCTTCACTTCTGAACAATTCCTCACTCTTATGTCATCCTCTGTCACTTCCAGCACATTTCATTACACCACCCCTGAACCTGACTGATGTACAGGACCGCGCTTCGGGTTCTGGTATCATCGTCATTCAAGGCGCTCCCTTGCAACCACATGATCCCCACACTTCCACTTCCCCTCATCCCCACACTTCCACTTCTTAGATGCAGAAGTGAATCGATTCTGACTAAGTATCCATCTCACTATCTTAACACCTGCAGTAATCATATCACTAACACTTTACTACTTAGCCCGCCCTTATTATGTTTTTTATTCACTGCATTCGCAGTTTTAGTCAAAGTAACAGGAAACTGCTAGCTTGTTACTTTCTCCCCTTACAGATGCAAGAAGAGAATTATTTTATCGTCCTTAAGAAAGAAGAGAAAATATTGTATTCGTGCAAAGCACACATGATAGCTCAGGTGATAAAAGAAATAGGAGAAACATTTAGGGTAAAACCATGTGTATTGTAACATCATCTGCCGGCGGCCACCACGAACTACCTGTATGCGCGGATTGCGTCATCAGCCGGCGGCTCTCGAACTAGCTACTCCCAGAGTGTTCTGCCGCTAATCGCAAAGTCCAGAAACGTCTCGACGGCGCCCGTCGAGTATCAATACGCGGCGGCCGGCGACCCCGAGTCAGTCTTAAGTCTGAAGTGGAAGCTGAGCTGTGAAGTGTGTGCATCGCGGTGAATAGCAGTGCAGTGATTGTGCTCAGTGACATGAACCGTGGCCAGCGCCGTGAACTGTGGTCAGTGCAGTGGACTATGTCCAGTGCATCGAACTGTGGTCAGTGCTTAGGACTGTGCGACAGTGTAAGAGAAATGAACAGTGAAAATGAATACTGAAGAGAAGTGTAGTGTAAAGAAATAATCAAGAGAAGTGTGCCGTATAAAGAATAATCAAGTGAAGACTATCTGTACATAAATCAAGAGTTTTCAGTGATTGTGTTAAGAAACAAAATGAACGTTTTTGTTAAAATAATACCAGAGTTTCAATTCACCACCTAGAGTCGTAACGGTAGAATTTACTTGCAACTGCTCCACACGTGACTAAACTAATTATAAATAAATACTAGTTGAACCCAGGCGAAAATTTGAAACACGCTGAGTTTTTGAGAATTGCTAATTTAGAAATAATGCGAGAAGATATCTGCTGTTGTACTACCACTAGTTAATTCAAGTTCGTGGGATCAAACCGACTGAGGCGAAGGTTTAAAAAGGGATGAATTACTCACTGTATTATGCAACGTTTATCAGAGAGAAAGTAACTGCTTAAGTACCTGAAAAAGTGAAACTTTCCGACAATTCCCATTGTAATAATATTTCATATTGGTTTGTTCAGAGACAGACAAGTATGGATATGGCTGAGAATAGGTTTGTGATCGTGGATCGATCTGTGCCATCCTGTCTGCTACAGAATGGCATAGACTTTCTCGTAGCAATTTTTTCTAGTTTTATTGGCATGGACTGGCTTTAAGGTATTCCTCCCTTTTCTGGCCAGCTGCCATCTATCGTCACCGAAAGTACACTTTCTTGACGTTTTCTTAACTTTTCGGTAACCTAGTAGTAGAACCGATATATCACTTCAAGAATATTAAAGAAGAGTAAAATTTCGTCCAAAATAGAAATTTTAATTGAAAATTGTGGAGCCATTTTTAAGAAAATGGGGATTAAGCATTACTGTAAATGCGAAATTAGAAGTTCCTTTTCACAGGAATCTATTGAGTTTTCGAAAAACTACTTTGGAAATTATGTCAAGCACTTCCACTCACAAATGTAATAATGTATACAAATCGATGAAAATGTGCATGTTAACGGCGTGAGAGATATTTCAAAAATATTACATTTGTGTAAGTTTTGAAAAAACCAAAGAATTCACGAAAATTAACTGTACATCATATTGAACAGTGCAATTAGCACTACCCATTCTAGAAATTTGAAGAAAAAATTGAAGGCACTTTTAGAAAATGTCTTTTGAGCGTTTCTGAAAATCCGGAATTTTGAGCTCATTTTTACAGAAAAATGTTGAGTTTTCGGAAAACTTTAATTAGCAATATTTAAAGCACATGCACACATAAATCTAATAGTGTGAAGAAATCGCCCCTACGGTAAATATTAGCAACGTGAGAGACAAATCAAAAAAATCACATTTTTGTATTTTTCGAAAGAAAGCAACAAAAGAATAGAGCAATGTCGTTTATGTCATCATATAGGGTTCGTTGGGCACTAACCCTACCGAAAGTTAAAGAAAAAAATTGAAGCCGTTTTTGAGAAAATCATGTTTTTGTAATTTTTTAAAAATTGCCAATATTGCACGCTCTATTGCAGAAAAACTACTAAAATTTTCAAGAAAGTCTACATGACCTTAATGAAGAACTATTTATGGGTAACTAATTTCATTTAAAGGAAAATCTATGTCTTCAAGTTTATAGTTGTTGGAAGACCCTCACCAAATTCAAACTTTTGCAAGTTTTGAAAATTCAGAGTTAATCAACAAAATGGTACCTACGCCACCTTTATATGTGTATTTTACTCTATAGACAAGGAAACAAGACAATGAAAAAGGATACAAGACATTGAAATAAAACATTTGGAGACGTTTTTGAGAAAATTTTGAAAATGTCAGGGGGGCTTCATGTAAAGTACTTCCAAATTTAAAAGAATATTTTTTAAAATTTCAACGCTTCAACTAGAGCCACATAGACAGGGGTTTCTTCTATTTGAAAAAAAGCGTACGTGGTTTAGTAGCTAGATTTGTTCACATACGACAGACGGACAGACGAACACACGGACGGACGGACAGACAGACAGACAGATAGACACAAAGGACATAGACGGACACACAGACACAGACGAACACACAGACACAGACGGACACACAGACACAGACGGACACACAGACACAGACGGACACAGACACAGACGGACACACAGACACAGACGGACACACAGATTTTTTTGAAGAAAACGACTATCAGAGGATCCCAAAATTGAATTTCCGTTGAAATCTCAAAATCGATTTTCCGCAGCATTACATATTTTCCTCTATACTTCGTGTATTACTCTTGTAATATACGTACGTAGACGAGAAAGTAAAAATATCCAAAACTTCAGCGTAGTAGGTCCACTATGGTTTTTGAGACCCATATTTGTAGCCAAAATTAATAACTATAAATTATGAAGGATGTATTAAGTGTAAATGCATTATACGTATTATAACAACAAAACCATACGTAAGTATGTTTATACATTGATCAGCTAAATGAGCCTTCACAACCACACCTACAAATAATTTCCGTATTGATGTTGCTAACATTGAGCATACAATCCACGCATCCCGAATGATATCTTGTAAAAACACTATTATTTCCTTTATGGGTTCCAGAATATTTTGTAAATGACGTTCCGCAACTGGGTCGTTTGTAGTAACGGTCTATAGGCAGATGGTCTACATATATATTTACAATTCCAAATCTTATAGTCGGGGTACATATTACAGTATTTCAAATATAGTTGCTTTCTTAAATTATTATTAGTAACTTTTTCATATATTCAAACATTGTTGCTTCCTTAAATTTGCATGCAACATTGTTGCATCTTTTCTTTGCTAACTTGATCATACATTCAGGAGCGACGCTTCACGACAAGCTGCACTGTGTTTCAAATTCATCGAACTTCCCGGAACAGAGGTTGCCCTGCGAGGTTCACGATAGAATGAACGCAGATTTTGACCGTTTTTGGCAGCGGTCACGTACGTCAGAGTGAGGCTCGACATACAGACAAGTAAAAATTAAAAGTTGAATGTTTTCCTGACTGAAACATGTTTGTTGATAGAAAATATAATAATTTCTCAGAAAATAATTTGGAGATATACATAATTTTAAATTATAATGAAAACAAGACAATTTCTTCAGTAACTTCATTACTTTTGATTTATGATTGTATTTTTGTATTTTTCAATTTTTGTATTTACTTTTTTTTTATGCTAATTTACATTTATGTGCAAATAATATTTAAAATGACAAACATGGTTTGTTTAAACAATATGTACAAACTTATTTATAATAACATTAAAATTATAATATTTCATTCACCTTAAATATTGATAACAAAATATAAAAATTAGTTAATAAGTGAACTGAAGTTTTTAGACTACATAACACCGTTTTGCAAACTCTTGAACGTGCAAAAAATGCTGTAATTTTACTGCATTTTTTGCACGTTTTGATGATTTTACTGAAAGTTTAAGGGAGTTTTACTGTATGAAAATCCGCTCTTTAGTAATAACCTACTAACAGAATAGTGTGTGTTCCAAGCTCGTCAAATCCCGTAATGTTTTTAAAAGCCAATTCAAATTATAAAGTTACGTTAATAGAATTAAAATTCACAGCAATGGGTAATGTGATAATTTTGATAAACGATGAATTGAATTGCGATTTTAAAACTTATTGCTATGAAAAGTACATTCATGTAGGATAACAAAATGACGGATTTCAAGGAAAACAGTATAACCATGTAAACACAGCACAATTTTCCATTTCACCATGACTCGGCGGCACGCACTTCGTCACGGAGTCCGAACAGGAAAGTACTGACTTCACAAGCAAGCTTTGCGACGGGAGAACCCACAATCAACAAAGTGGGTGCAAACAGTTAACTTTGAAGTGTTAATTCACATTATGGTACACAGAGAGTTTATTTATTTAAGTTGTAAAATTGCATTTTGGCCACCAAATTGGGTCCCAGAAACCGCAGTGCAGTCGTGAGAAACGGAAATGAATCTAAACTCCGGGCATTACAAATAGCTACGACGACGGGACAAAGAATCATTCTACTTACACTTTCATCGTCGTAAGGCTTTTCTCGGCATATAAATTGTTGCACTGAACATTATTGTAGTCGAGTTAGTTACTGTTCAACCGATGAAGCCAAAATGGTTTATTCTCATGTGATTAAATAATACGCACATTTATATTTGTTACTCGTCTCATTTAACTCAAATATGTACATCCAAACATTTACAAATCAAATTCCTTCGAGATTCCTCTACATAACGTGAACTTCGGTCCGTGAAACACTTTTAAGTTAAACTAGTGAGAACCCGTCAAAATTTGACGGGGAGATCTGAGATAAATGTAAAATACTGTACCCAGACTAATGTTCACAACATATTGCATTGTTTGGATCTTGTATAACGAAGATATTCTGTGATGTGGAGTTCACAAACTTTTGAACACGTATGGCCCATGACCAGATGGCAATGCAATATCGGCACAACAGATATAGCATTATTATACTGAAGGATATTATTTTAAAGTTTTTTGATGTGTCATCTCCTATAAACAACTGTTTGATTTCTTCTGGCATATTGCTCGAAGGTATACTTATTTTCCCATTTAAGCAACACAGAGTAAATCGTTTGCAGAATTTCTCTCACATGGAAAGTACAAAGCAGAACAAAACTGCCATTTCATAGACAATGACCCAATAGAAAACGAAATTACCTCACTATGTCGACACATACGCATGTTAACTTTCACACCAAACTCTTCGACATAACCTGTAAACAACTTCACTAAAGTATTACAACCGAGCAAAACCCACTGTGCGAATGTTCTCTACAAAATAACAGAACAAATACATGCAAATGTCAAAATTATTACACTGAAACAAAACCTTAACAATCAAAACAAAACATCAAGCAGCGTGGACTCACATATATGGACTCATGTATATCGATTTTGAAACTGCCACCCTTTGAAAGAAAACAATTGACTATTGATAAGCGTACTATTAAAGAATGATTTAATTAATTAATTTACACCGTAAATGTTGGTGAATTAACACAAACAATATCAGATAACATATCTAGGGATCATTATCTTTCATTTAAAAGAAAAAATACAACAATCGGTTCAGTAGGAGCTCTAAACGAAGCCATGGCAGAATACCTTATTTTTTTAAATATATAGACTATATGTGAGATTCCACTGTATTCTGCATTTCTTAACATCACATTTCTATTTTATATTGCCAACAGTGCGATGCACTCGCTAAATGGGGTGTGGGTAGATGTTGACATACCTCCACTAATCTACACCCTCCCATCTGATATTTAATAATTGAAACTATTTTTGGCTCGATATTCTCTATGAACAGTAATTTATCCCCTTCCATCTTCTGTATCACAACAATGTTGCATCACTGTATGACGCAACACTGGAGCAAATACGTTCACACTTTTAATGCACTACAAAGCGAAACATAAAATTGCTTGATATCGTAGGCGATAGGCGTTAAAAATCAACCCGCTCATATACGCCAAAAATTGAGATATAAATGCAACGAACATACGTCTATGTGTGTGCTTTTCGTCATCCCGTAATTCTCTGGTAACGTACAAATAGCACTACGCAACACAGCTTCAAACGATATCAGGTAATGAGCGCACATTGGTCAATGTGACATAACGTTTCCCTAACTTCCGCACATTATCAAATGAAACTGCCTCTTCCGGTTATCCCCATCCATTTTTCCGCATTTAGCAACTCCGATCATTTACGCATCTACATGTTTGCCCTAAATCCGATGAAGATAATCTGCCTTGATAAATGAACGTGAACGCAAATTATCGTAAACGGCAGTAAAGTACACTAAAAATTCAGGGGGAAGATTGCTCGGATGATCGAATATTGATTGCCCTGTAATACTATCTATGAACTGGACGAATCCATTCTGAAAACTATAAACAAAGTATGAACACGTGTTTTGGTGCATTGAAATATTAATTAGACAAGTTTATAGATTTAAGGTGTATGAACATTTTTAGAAACATACGAAATGTAATGTTAAGTGGAGTGCTGATTTCGTAACTGAGCTCAGTTTTATTCCATTGCATACAATATTTTACAACACAGTACAACGTTTTTATGTATTCAAAATTTGCCTTCCTCGGGTGTTAAGGGTATTTGATAAAAGAAAACATGTTTTTGGAAAGTACTGCTGGTACGTGTTACTTCGCAAACCATTAACTTATAAAAACGTTTATCAAAAATCTTGAAAGGTCGTTTTCTCTTCTTTATTTATTTTCCTCTTAAGTATGCTCTGTGGTGTGTCCCTTTTTTCAACTCAGTACGGGAAAGGAAAGAAATCTAAATAGGTAGAAACTGAATCTTCAAACTCTACAACATCCGCAGGTCGTTGAGGTTCTTCAGTCTATTTTTAATATTGATCACGTATTCGTGTATTTTTGTTTCCTAGGAAGCCTTTCGATCAGATCTTTCGTACAGTTTCCTTGATCTTTTAAGCGAATGCTAAGAATACCTTGTTTTGCTGCTGCACATAAATGTAACTTCATTATCTGTGCACGTTTTCTAGAGTTCAATGGGGAATAGAAGGATTCGAATAAGCGTTCTACATGTTCTTGCGTAAGTAAGTCCTATAATCTGTCGCTGCTTTTTCTTAGAAAAGAGTTTTAGTACGCGGGAGCGAATATTTTCACGTGAATTCTTGTCCAAAACGATCATTTCCACATGTATTCATAATTCAACATACATATTTATTAGGATACATATTCCAGAATTTAAGGAAACTTTTACAGAATACACTTCTTATAGTACGTCACAATTTTTAACTGGTTTTTTTTTCAGGTAAAATAAATAAAAATCACTTTGGAATCATATCAAAGTTTTTTTTCAAAGTCTGTCATCCTGGCGGTATATTCATCTACTTTGAGTGTACTTATATCTGTCCAGCAAGAATTCCATCATTGTATTTAGTTTCTGAAAAAGCCTTGGAAACGTTACAGATATACGTAAAGCGTGTCTCAGTTTTTGGTAGAGCTTTAGTAAACTGTCTCGTAACTCCTGCTGTTATATGCAGAAATGGTAGGAGAATTTTCTTTGCGTCAACATTACCTTTTCCCAAAATTTTCGCCCTTCCTTTTTCTAAACTATTTGCTGGCGGAATCGTGATTAGTTCCAGTGTTATATTCACGCTCTCGAGCACAATGAAACTTTGAAAACTTTAAGTGTACCCAGCCGTCTGTTCAGCCCTTTATGCATATATCTCCCAGAGTTGTTGTACTGTATTTGTTGATTAGTTGAAGGTTCTTATAAGTTTCTGTAATTGCCCAATAAGAACTGCAGCACGCATTAGATTGTGCACGAGCACTGATTTTCAACTTCTTTTAAATGTATCCATAAAAAGTCGTCAGCAGTAGCCATATTTTTAAAAGCTGCAATTTTGGCTGATAACCTTATGATAAAATCTAATCACATCCTCCAGAAATGTCCCCAATTCAATTCTGTGAGACCTTAATTCTTTGATAAGAAAATATTTAGTACCATTCTAAGGGATAATTCTTACCAAAGTATTGTTTTAAAATTTTGTAATGAAATAGGTATTTCAGTAAATATTTAACTGTATTAGAATAACGTAATTTTCCATTCCTTTTTGTAGTAATTAACAGTTATGTAATTTTCACGTTTAAGTTTTATGTTTTTATATCCATATCATCTCTGTACTGTAACCTCAATTGTAACCTCAATAATGTAAAAACTAAAAATTGACAATGTAAAATATAATGTATTCATTTAGTCGCTAATGACCTAGCCGTTGATGCGACTTAAAATAAATTAAATAAAAAAAAAGTCGTCAGCCTTTTACTTGGTAATTAATGTTAATTTTTATATTAACCCATAAATATTACTGCAATATACTAAGTCACCTTCTTGTCAAAAGTAACATGAAAATTTATATGATTCGATACAGATAAGCAGGCGTTCCTGATGCCTATTATATTTATTTTACAAGTGTAGTCCAGAAGTTCAGTTTTCTCTTCATTTAGATAAAATCGTTCAGTCCTGCTTGAGAGAATTAATCAGCATAAAGGAAGCAAAAATTGTCTCGGGCACTAACAAAAATTTAATAGTGATCTCGTAATCTCTGACAATGAATTTGAGATTAGTGCTTACAACCAGTTAATGTAGCACTATTTATATTTGCGTATCTCGCTAGGACGGCGGTGTTTCACACTCACCGCAATTATTTACATGCCACCATCTCAAGGGAAAACTGCATAACTTCAGTACACCATGTTCACAGAGCATCAGCGAACTGTTTGCTAAACTGCTAGTGATATAGCAAATACTCAACATCAATATGTGAAAAATTTGCGCGATGGCATTAGTATTGACAATTTAGATTTCATCGCACAAAAATACACAAAGGACAAATGAAATGCCTGTGTTATTGTTTGTAAGTTACCTAGAACATGTTTACCAGAAATACTACCATTTACTTCACTTATTGTTTCGGTTTTGGAGAAAAACAATTACTTTTCAATCCAATAAAAGGAATCACGAACATATTCTGCTACGTTCTACACTTAACAATAGTCAACGAGAAGAGTTGCAAATTATTGAAGTGAGAAATTTTATCTGAGTGCAATAATCTCTGTTATATATTTTACGCTTATTTTGTTTTGATTCATAAGAAACCACATAAGTATCACAATTGTCATTTAGACATGTAGCTCACGATTTACACACAGATTCTTCAAAGTTGAAGTCATCTCTCGTGGCAAGTTACGTCGTTCCTTTTCTAGACAAATACACAACCTGTGACTATTTGTTCATTAAATAGAAAATACCATACATTCCATCAAATCTGACGCTGGATTAAGTTGACATTTGACACGACATTCAGACCCTAGCTCATAAAATGTTCTCGATAAGAAAATTTGTTTCTGTGATCTTCATGAAGTCATAAACCTGTTACCCGAGACCAGGCAACAGAGCTACTACCTCCGAGGAAACAGTTGCAACTATACGACAACGCGATCTACACTACGAGAGAAAGAAGACTAAGAAATCATATACGCAATATGTTGCACATGTATGTCCGAATGAGAGAAAAACACACTTTCATGAAGTACGAGGGAGACAGACGGAAAGAAACAGTGACATCAATTTGTACGTCACTGTCTGTGAGCGTCGTAAACTTGAGATCTTGATAAACCGAGTTTCGATCCAATACTCTATGCCATCTTCATCAATTGAAGACATAAATTCTTTTCTTTCCAATCTCTTGGCTTTCCGATATTCTACTTCGCTACATCTGTGCACTGCAAGACGTCGACACGAGCGCAATCACACACGTTATACGGTCAGTCTATGTGTGTTCGAAAGATCGCTATACCGTATACTTCTACTGACTCATGAATACTGAAGGCAAATGTACAGCATAAAACCCTTTTTCTGTCTCCTCAGAGCAGAGATTATTTCTCATCTGCGACATGTGACCTATTTGTACTAGAAATTCCTTTAATTTAGTAAATGACCTATTTATCAATCTAGATCTCAGGTTTCTTAAATTACCACCTTCAAAAAATTCACTAGCCAAAAAGTCCACCAATCGAAGCAAATGAAGTGTCAATCAACGCGCCTCTGTCTCCCAGTGAGGAACTAATGATTTGTTCAGAAGAGTCTATGAAAGGATACTCCCAGATAAGATGGTAGGAAGTTCCCATAAACCAAATGACATATGAGTAGTTAGTTACACCACAACTCTAACATAAAAATAATAGTTTTGAAAGGTTTATTAGCCCATAGGCCACCTACCACAGCCCTCTGAGCAACCAAAAACATGTTCTTTAATTTGTTCGTCAACTAAACACAATTTTATCTGATTAAAAAAATAAGAAAATAATTTTTACTGCCAGAGAAATATATTTCGATACTATCTCAACGTCAAATTCAGAACCAGAAATTACAAAAAATAACTTTTATTGTGTCTTAGAACCCTCAAACAGGCTCGAAATATCTCAAAAGATCGTCTCAAAACACAAATTGTTGTGATATTTTCGGCTTTTAGACTGCTGGGCTAAAGTTCAAAAGTAAAACCATTTTCTCGCCTTTAAATCACCTTTACTTTGAATATACTTTCTCTGAAGCCTTCAAAATATAATAATTGTGTGCATGTAATTTCGCATGCTCAGGAAAAGCAATTGAGTATATTGGGAACACATATATTTTAAATAAGAAAATTTTTAATACTTGTGAAATGAGATTAAAACAAATCTCCCTACTCCTTTATTTTCTTTTCATTTTCTTCTTTCATTTCCCATTTTTTTTGCTTTCCCGTTTTCTCGCAAACCTGATTTTCCCCTTTGTCATTTTCTTCCTACCAACGACATTGTTGACTTCTTCCCTTCGGTCGTTTCTCCTCTCTTCATAAAGGTTTCTCTTCTTCTCTTTCACTCCCTCATTTGTCCTTTTGTCTCCTCTCCGTTTCATTTCTTCCTTGAACCAACCCCAGAGCCGCCCCGGAGTCCAGCATGCAATCTGGACGGAGACGAGAGACGGTGCGCTCGCCGTGGGCGGCTGCTGGGGGCGTGGGGGGTAGCGAGGCGAAGGTGGCAGGATCGGCAGTGACGGTGAAGCAGCCGGAGGCGGCCGGGCGGCGGCGCGCCGGCGGCGGGGACTGCGGAAGATGCGAGGGTACGAACGCGGCCAGGACGTGGGCGTGGTGAGGGTGGCCGGGACGGCAGTGTCAGCGAGGCAGTGCAGGCGGGGCTGCCAGCGGTGGCGGCAGGGACGGCAGAGACGTAGGGGCGGCATAGGGTCAAGTGCGGCGGGGGCGGCGGGGACGGCGAAGGCGGCGGGGACGACGGGGACGGCGGACGAAATTAAACACGTTGCGCCGCCACGCGCCCTCTTGCGCCCTCGTCGCGGGATAATTACGCGCGATAATTGCGTGCATAATTCCGCGCCGCCCGCGGCACAAGGCGGCGTACGCACGCCAGCCGCCCGCCCGCACGGCCTCGCGCTCGCCCGCCCCCGGCACCGCCCACGCCGCCGTAGGGGCGCGGATTCCCTGCTGGGCGCGCCCCTGGCCTCGCAGGCGACAGCTCCCGAAATCGTACGAATTGCTCCACGACATTGGACAATAGGTTTAGGTCGCATCGGCCTCGTGGGGTTACCTCAAGAACAGTCATCGTTTCACTCGTTTAGCGTATGAATTATTCATTTATTAACAATCATATCTTTTAGTTTCAGATCTTGAAAATGATTCTAGATTCAGAAAATAAATCTTGCTGACGTTCTGTCATTCTCATTGGTTGTATTTAAGTTTTTAAAGGGTTTCCAAAAACGTGTTAGAATTTCCTTATTTCTAGACTAATCGAAAGAAGGCACTAGGGTTAACATAAATGATGGCCTACTTATCTTCACTATTAAAACAGGAATAAATACAAATAAATTTCTAGATAAGTTTATAAATGAAAAATATATCGAATAAAGAAAACAAGTTGAGGCGCTTTGGGGGTAAAAAGGCAAAGTCGTGAGGATTTCGAACGGTGCACTATAGCTGGTGTTGGAGGTGAGAGAGCATGAGAGAGCTGCCTCCTTTTCAAGGAAAGATTCTGAAAGGTGTCTGTCAGTGCGGAAGGGATGTGAAACATTGTAAAAAGAGGAGTAAGGGGAATGTCGGCAAGATCGTTGAAAAACTTTCAAATTTCTGATTGAATCTAATCAGAAATTATTTCTAATGAGCATTTTAAACAATCTACATCACAGTGTACTGTAACTCCAATTGTCGAATATTAATGGGTGATATTTTCGTAGCCCCTTGCAATATAGTACAGGACGATAAGGGTATAATCTTCTCAAGGCCTCAATGAGACCATGTGATTCACGTTGGATTATTGTTTACGAGAATCGTGACTATAGTGTGCAACTACTACCAAACACATGATGGTATTCAGCCACGTGTAAAATATACGTTTTATGTTATTCGATCTCATTCTTATGATTCTGACATATTTTCTAAATTTTCGCAAATACGATTTATTATTACTGTTGTGTTAATTTTATTCAGTCCTCTGGGATAACTCATGGGCAGCGTAATAGCTTCCCATGCTGTGGTCTCCGGGTTCGATTGAGGCAAAAATATAGTTGTAGCTTTCCTTAATAAGCGTCCCAGTTTCTGTAGCTGTGTGACGAAGAAAAGCTTAAGCAGGCGGATCTTGCTAGTTACGGTGAAGAGAATACGTCGTGTTCGCCTCATGTCGCTCTTACACCCAAGCATGGGAATTTAACTATTCCCAGGCAAGGGGAGACCGGTTCCTGGCCGGCGAAGTCGGACTACCGACCCAAAACGCCAAATACATACATACAACTTTTATTCACCCACGAAATACTTATTATAGTGTTACGTTGTCAGAACTATTTTATTACCTGGGGTGAGATATTATATGGGATTATATGGAATAATAATGAGCTGTTTAATATACTGCAAATACATATGTAAAAATGATATACGGGTGTTCAGATAAGAAGAAAATCATTATTTTTGATCAGTGGGAATAAAATGTGAACACTATACAAAAATAATTACAAGACGTGTACAAAAATATGAACATTCAACGGCGTTATCACATTATTAAATTATTTTGTACTACTGTTGCGCGACACCCATTTTGATATTCTATTACAAACAAATGTAAAACTATCATGAAATTATAGACGTTATATACTATTTTATTACAAATATTACTGCCAGTACTATTAATATGTTTAACTGAATTATTACTCAATTGAAAGTGGAGCTCTTTACAATTGAAATATAAGTACGTATTAGCTCCACGAGCTGCTGGCATCCCATTTGTAGAGTTGTCAGTGAAGGTTGCATGTTAAGTCACACATCCGGCTACGTCTTCATTTAAGCGAATGAAGCGTTTTAATATTTCTTAAGTTAGAAGAGAAGTGACGTCAGCTTCGATGCCTCGTGGAGATCCTCGATTCGAACAACCCATGGTGCAGTGGTGAGAGCACTCGCCTTTCACATGGAGTGACCTTGTTCGAACCCAGGTACCCACAGGTGGAAGGCGAGTGCTCTAGCTACTAGATCACAGGTTGCTCCTGGCCATCAGTGATGGTAGATCCCAGTCTTAGTTATAATCACCTTACGCTCATTTAAAGTTTACGTTAATGCCTGACTGGCACTTTCATGTCAGTAGACAATATTCACAGTCTAGAAACTATAGATATTTTGCGCAATGAGTGTAAGAACTGCAACTTCAAAATACTATTATTTTTCACACATTCACATATTGTGATGAGTTATTTTTGTGCATTAAAAGCCAATTGTTTAAGTTACTTTCTTTAGATAAACAGATTGTCTGTTAATTGCTCCTGAGAGCCGTGCGTTTCTCACTGACCCGTGGTGGGACTGGGAAACAAGGGGAAACTGAGGGGCGAGCGGAATATTGAAAGGTTTGATTTTCAGAATGATTTGATTGGAATTGATGCCTGGAAATCAATAAATAAATTCTAATGAAAATTAGAAAACAAAATAAATTGAAAAATTAGGCAATAATAATGTAATATTTAACGATAATTATTTTAATAACTGAAAATTAATTAATAAAACAGTTGTATTTTAATTATTCCCTCCATTACATTTTTTACTTATGATTTTAGATGATTCGAACACACGGTTTGTTAACAACTGACTCTATTCACGTCACACCTCTACAAAAAGATCTGAAAGGGGTGTTCAAGGGTAAAGTTGAACACCTACGAACTAACCCATCGTTGTGCAATCTACAAGTCTTTCACACTCGTACACAGCACAGACTGGGCTTTCACTGAAGAGAATCGAGTGCGACTCCATTTGAGTTCTTTAAAGACTGGATTGGTTGAGGCAGGTTCAGTCCAACTTAATTACTGCAAACAAAGCTGCTTTAATCACTCCAGGGAAATACTGCTCTGGCACCCTTGAAATCTCCACTAAACCTCATTTAACGGAACTTCAACGAGGCTAAACGAGTGCATTCGACAGGTCGTATACTTTTATGGGTTCCATTTGATGAACCACGACCGCTTCCACGATGCGCATAGAAACGTTGCTTTGCACGATGACTTTGACGATCGAAATAACTAGGTAATCTTGCTCCAAGGGAGCTCCGAGAGATGTTCGAAACTTTAATGCGCACTCGAGTTCTTGAGTCGGCTCACTGCCAACTCTTGTGAATGAGAATCTCTTCTACTATCTATAGATTGAAGCTGTAAATGTCAGAGTAAACAACTAAAACAACAATAACAACGACAATAATAGTACTAGTAGTAGAAACAGTAGTACTAGTAGTACTAGTACTAGTGGTAGTGGTAGTAGTACTAGTGGTAGTGGTAGTAGTACTAGTGGTAGTGGTAGTAGTACTAGTGGTAGTGGTAGTAGTACTAGTGGTAGCGGTAGTAGTGGTAGTGGTAGCGGTAGCGGCAGTAGCGGCAGTAGCGGCAGTAGCAGCGGCAGCGGCGGCGGCAGCGGTCGTAGCAGCAGCAGCAGTAGCAGTAGCAGCAGCAGCAGCAGCAGTAGTAGTAGCAGTAATAGTAATAAAAGAAATATATACTTTATCAGACATTTGTCAGATTCAAGATTGCATCAAAATTCAATTATCTGTATCAGTAATTTTAAATGCGCACAGAAATTAAAAGAAAACTATGCAGCTTTCAGCCTTCATAAAAGGTGTCTCAAGTTTTTTTAGATTCCGAGAAACTCGGGAAAAATCGAAAAACAATGAATGCTTTGATTTTGACTGAAAAAAAGGAAATACGTGTGTTATTCCGCTTATTCTCCTACTGCGAAATCTAGCGAATTCTCAAACTGAGATCGCCACTACTTACGACACAGCTCAGGTCATGCAACAGCAAGGCTCCAATGAAGAGATAGCCTGTCCTTAAATAGCTGCTATTCACGTTTTTCGTTTCGGAACAGCAACTTTTTCCATATTGTTGGTATGTAAAGAAATATTGTGCTATGAACTAATACGATACAATGCTAATACAATATTTATAATGACTGTTTTTGTTAAATTATTTAATTTATTGTAGTTTTATACGACTATTTTATTAGTTGTTCTTGAGCACTTTGTGTATTACTTTTTGGATAACCATTTTAGATGGTTTGTTCAGGAGCGTATTTGGGTTACAGGCTACCAGTCTATACTACAAATTCCCAATGAGTGGGAGAACTGAAAGGCAATAATGTAGCTTCCGACCAAGACACAGGTGTCTATGGGTTTGTTAGATACCCAAGAACTCTGGAAAATTCAAAAGATATCTATCGCCTCCTACATTATTTCAGCAGTATACATACCTTTTGCGGCTTTCACACGCAACCAATATTTATAAATGAGGTCTCTAAAGAAAGAGAATTCCACGGAGACGTGACGAATTTGACACGACACTTTGACTTTAAAAATATGAAGAAGTTGTTTTAAAAAAATATCTAAATATTTATGTCAAATGCAACCCGCAACACTCGGTCGTTTTTTAAATATATCGTTAAATAACCCCTAAATGGAGCGCTCTGGCGCTTTGCCTAGTAGTATGGTCGCGTCCTATATTTCATTTCCCAGAACGACAATTAGTCCTCTTGCATCCGCGTCACGTCGAAAAGTAAAGTAGGCAAAAGAAAATAGCTGTGAGGAAAAACGTTACTTGTTAATCGCGAATTCACTCAAAGTTACAAGTGCATGCTACGCTGCACTGAAATTCATTTGAAATTACATGGTACACTACTCTGATTATTCTTAACACATATGAGTATAAACATCTTTATTTACGTTAAATATATTCATTCAGTAAATTATAATTTCATTACAACTAATCAGCTTTTCAGAAGACGTCCGCCGCTTTCCTCCGTAGTCGGCAATCCTCGAGTACAACCTTTCTGCTCGCAGGTCACAGGCAAAATCGACGAGAATTCGTTTCTTCATCGTAATTTGTGACAGCTAGTCAAAGAAATTTGCAACAGCTAGTTGAAACGAAAAATTTCTGAAGCAGTGGCAATTATCTGCGTCTTTTATTGGTCAATGCAAGTATTCTTTTTTCATGGGTAGAATGCTCCACAGTGACAAGTTAAGTTGCAAATATTCTCGCTTGTAAATGCAAGATAGCGGTTACAATATAGTTCAAAATTTTATTAGTGATATTAGAAAACATTCAGATTCGTGAAATAAATCAGGACGTCCACGACATCATTAACTTCAAATTTGTGTTTTAAACAATGATATATATAATATCCGTGTCACTATAAACATTTCTATACATTTTTCACGTTTAATTTAGAATATGAAAATATTATCATAGCAATGTTATAAGGTTGGATATCTCCACATGTCACAAAATACTGTTTATACTGTAAATTACTTAAAATTCAAAACAATAAGTTTATCCGCCCGGAATCAAAATATTCTTGTGAAACCAAACACATTGATTTTGAAAACATGGCGAACATTTTCTATCTCATTACTTCAAAAGATATTTCTATATTTAGTATAAGTAGTACTTGAAATACATAAAAATTCCATGATAATATGCGCATGATCATAGCGGTTAAATTACGATAAAATTAATGACTGCTTCATGCGAGTTAAAAATTAATTGATAACCAAATACCCAGTACCCACGTACCAAAAAAGAAAGTCAGCTTATATCTCGCTTTAAAATATTTTGCAACATGCAATTTGCTCTTGTAAGACTACGCTATTTATTTCATTCACGTACACCAACTTTTGAGCACATTAACACATTATCTTAACACGAATATAATAGTGCCTCCATGGCAAAATATTGGGCTAAGGACTGGTGAACGTTCCAAAATATGAATCATTTACCAACTGCAAGTAATTTCTAATATCACAATTAAATATCTATTCAAATTGAAGGGTATTTCCGCCTATTATATACAAAATATAGACGGGAATTGGAACAGAAATGACCACCCTTACAAAAAACTCTCCCGAAGAGAACTTGCTTGGAAATCATCTGGCAGATCGAACACATATTCCACGAAACATAAAGCCGATCAGATATTGTTCGTTAATCCTACTCTTGTGTGCAATCACGATTAAATATTTTCTGGAAATGCTATAATACTGAATACATGGGAAACAAGGGTAAAGCTCAAAATGATTGATAGTACTTCAGGCGTTTCGTTGAAATCAGATATAAACTAAACCCAGCAATTCTGGGATGTTTTAATGGTTTTCTGGTGATTTACCTCATATGAGCAAGCAATATGTGATGGATATGTATTAGCGTAGATACCCGCAATCCGTGCGGTCACTTTTAAAGGAATGGTAATTAATTTTCCATCTCACTGATGCAATTCTAACGCTCCTGGATTTAGAGTATACGCAGAACACGTTTGTTTCACTACATCGGAAGTTAAAATTATAATCAACGAATCTTTGTGGGTGCTTCTTCAAAATTCAAATTACCAAAGAAAACTCTAACGCTGTGTGTACGTCATACCGAGTCGTCAGAAAACTTCAAGAATGGCTTCTGATATCACACCCACCGCCTGTGCCAGTCGTCAGTTTCTCCGGCAGACACCTGCAACTAAACAAACCTCCCGGACTGCTTATCATCATAATGAAAAATCGTTCTTCCGCACTTCAGTGAGTCTCATAAGCATGAATTGGGTTGGTTGAACAACTGTCACACTCCATTGTACAAACAATGAAGCAGATAGAAGCAGGAACAGTTTAATAATCAGCGCATAGCTGGCTCGTTTTCAGGACAGGCTTTCCTGCCATGGGCCGTTTTAGCGCTGCCGTTCAAAAAGACAAGGGTATTATTGCTATTAGGTAGTCGCGAAGGTATAACCACCGAATATAAATGAGCATTAATAACTGGTTGATTTTGTACCCATGTTAGTAAGGTAATGTGTTTGTCTAGATTACTTCGTTTCATATTTAAAAGTGTTAATTACTACAATAATAAACGTATTCATTGATTCAAAAATTAAGATGTAATTCAAAAATAAAATATATATTATTTACCATGTCCGAATTTCGGAGTTTTTTGCGTTTAAAAAAACTGAACGGTGGAGGCAGAATTCTGGCTTCGATACTGGTTCAGCCCGTTGACATAAGCGAAACATATGTTGTCTTTGGGTCTGAAAATTTTAGTATTGTGCCTGTGTAAAGAAGGAAGAAGGAAGAATTTCCCAAAAAAACCGGAAGAAAATCCATTGAAATTGTATCAGCTTGTCCGATTATAGCAAAAACCGAATACATGAAATGACACGATAGGGTGTGTAGTTACCTCCACTGACAGATCTGTAAAACACATGCTCCAAGAAGTACGAACACTCACCAAAACCGGTGACATCTGTTAGACTGAGTACCGTACTGTACGATCTACAAATTCAAACTTACCGCATGATCGTGGCAAACAAACCGGATATTGTTTTCCGGGAATTGAAGAAAAAACATGTCTACTTGTAGATGTTGCCGTGCGATCAATACGTCGTAACTAAGGAGTCAGAGAAACGTCTTAAATACAAGAGTTTGAAAACCTAGATCAGCCGAATGTGGGACGTAAAAGACGGGGTTCGTTCCAATAGCTATGGGAGCTCTGGGATTTGTTCCTCAAAATTTTGGGTAAGAACTGCAAAGCTCCCAGGCAATTCAAAAGACTGGGAAGTGCAAGACATTGATTTATTTGGAAGAGCGAACATTTTGTATTGTATTGTGTGAAGTATTGTAGAGGCACCGACAGACCTTACGAAACCGGTTGTAACCCGCAATACTCTTTATATTCAACCGGCTCATAACATCTTTAATCGTGATTTAGAGAAATAATGACAATAAAAATATTACTCAACCCGGAATAGCCTTCAAGGTTTCCCTGTCAAGCTTTTGCATTATGTCGAGAAAAACAGTTGATATTTCTTTTTAAAATACTCCAAACCAACACAAAACTTGTGTTAGTTTGTTATATATTTCACTTCAATTTAATGGCTTCAAGTTTTCAGCGCTAAAATACTACAAAACTATTTTGAAAACTCAGTTTTCCTGCGTGTTGCTCGTATGTAATTTTAACTCTAGGTATACGTAACATTCTGTGCAGTTTTGCTTCCCTTTCGTGTTTCCAATATACTCAATATAATCGCATTTCTAGGAAGCATTTGTTCTAGTACATTGTTGACCACAAGAGAAGAATCCAAGAACAGAATGTGAACTCCTTTAGAGTTCGGCGAATACTTGTTCTGCTTGGAATTCAATCCCAGGCACTTCAGAAACCGCCTCTCATTCCATTTTCGAGGCGAACTCTCGGAATGACTAATTGCCCCCCTTTCCGCTCTAGTGTTCTGCGTAGTTTCTCGTCGAATTTTAGCTGTATCTTTGATTAAAATGTTTGAAGACCTGTTAACCCTCTAAATATAAACGTAAAATGTGTGACGGTTTTGAATTTTTATACGCACAAGGTTAATACAGTTCGATGCACATCTAACATCTGTACATAAAGATCCATTACAAGTACAAAACATAAATAATTGTTCGACTTTAATACGTGCATTCAGACTTACCGTTTTTGGAGCATGCTTGAGTTTAATCTTGTGTTCTTCGAACGAAAGACAACAGCAATCATTTACGCATCTACATTTCACATATATTCAATGATAATTTTTCGGCAAATGCAAATATTAGAATATTCGTAATACTTGAACACACTGCATTTTGTCAGGGATATCGTACGTGGTCGATGCGAGCAGTATCAGCGCACTACACAGACCAATACCCTCAAACCATTAGGTATTGATAAAGCAGCTAAGCGTTCATTTCTTGTATAGCGCAGAAGGCAATGAACATTATTTCCTTTTCCATTAGCACTCCACACCATCATTCAACAAAGCATTGTGACCAATCACGTATTTACAAAAACCAGATATTTCACGTCTCACTCGAACCGAGATAAGAACTGACCTGCGTAGTAATCGACTCTGTAAGCACGATATTCAGCTATAAAAAGATTAACGTTGCAGGTTCAAACGATATCTCGATCGACTTACACTCATCACCTGAACGATTCACAAGCGGCGAACATTCTATGCCAGTAAACGAGAAGTGAAGACGTATTCACTAGCATCCGTCCATTATAACATTGGATGAGAAAGGCTCAGGTAAATATTCTCCCTACAGAACTATTTTACTTGATGAATTATTCGCGGAATTATGACAGAAAATATATGAAAGATGCTGTGTGATTAGTGCAAGCACGTGCAACGCCGCATTCTCATACCATATTTTCTCCTGCACAGTTTTTTTGTGCATTGAAGACCGTAATTTCCAATTACCTTAATTAAATGGTGATGGCAATGGTATCTGCATAAAGGAATATTGTAGCAAGTTCATGACTAGAGTCTGATGCACGTACATGTTTGAGCTGTCACGTAGTAATAGAAACATGCGAAATTGGAAACAACGACTCCCAAGTAATGTAAAATGTGCGGCGAGATTCGGCCCATCGACGGCATGGATTCTTCACAGGAGCATACGCAGCCCACGCCAATCGCCCCCTGGATACATAGGAGGGCGCAACGTTCTTCTTGAATTTTGTTTCGTGCGGAGGTTTTTTTTTCTCTTTCAAATACACCAGTGCCCACTAATAGTATATTATGAAATGATGATGTAACGATGGGTATTAATACACCAGTGTGATATTTCGATACGGGCGAGGAACGAGGGAATATCGTCAACTTCACACGAGCGTATGATTGCCCATTACATACGAGTTACATACAATACTGTTTCTACGCCTTATGGTAACTTATAAGTTAAATGTTTACATTGAATCGTTTCGTGACAGTTGACGAACAGGATTCAGCCACGGCCACCTAGCGGACAGCTACCCTACCCTGCTGCGTTGGATTTGGCTTTCCAGTTCGCCTGCGGGAGTACCAAAGTTGCAGCAATAATACCGAGGTCACCATTTTCGCTTTTTCTCTTATTTCTGATTCACTAAATTTGAACTAAAGAATTGGCCGGTTTGTAAGGGCAACCACATGACAGCAACATTATAACACAAAATGACTTGCGTTCTGACCTGAACATTTGACAATATTCCCTCTATCACTACCACTGCGTTAGTTAAATAGGATTAAAGTGAAATTACAATCCAATATATTTTAAATATTCCACGTAAAAATTCCTAATAATAAAATAAATTAAAACTGACATGCGTAATATAATATTAAATGCAATATAAAATTACACATTTGAATGAAACATTTACTAGAACGATTCTCAATGATTTAATTAAGAGTCAATAATTTGTTTTTAAACTTCTCTTTGATTGGTCATGAACCTGTATCGTAATGAGTATTATTATGCAACGGGCTTGAAGCCGTCAAATGACAGAATTATACAATGGGAATAGAAAAATGTGCAAAGCCTTCAGTGAAAGCAAGCGTCACAATTTGTTTCGCTCAGTAGTCAGATCTCGCTGCAAAATTCATGCCGAAATATTCCGAGGAGGGGAGTCTTCCACTACCCGCGACAGTCGAGGCCAAGGTCACTTGGCGCTGTGTACTTCGCAGACCCCAGGAAGGGAGAAAATCAGCAGAATGAAGGCCAGTTGAAATTTCAACGGTAAAATTTATCATGTTTCGAAACGAAAGTTCCCATGATAGATGGAGAAATTAGCTATCAATTATAGTACATATCATTCATTCTGATTTGCACAAAGAATGTTGTGTTAATGTTTTCATTTTGTTAAGAAACAATTTTGTAATATCTTTCAAAGTCATGTCATTTAACATGACATTGGGGAAATGTAGTTCTTTTTTTCCCTTGTTTTTTAGCTTATAAAAGCAAAGGATATTAACTATCTCAATGTTATTGCAATCTATAGAAGAAAAAACAGATTATTCTTTTCAAGTTTTTTCCTTTTTTCGTGGTCAATTTAATATCCTGACCCTTGTGAGAATGCTACTGCCACGTTTGTAGTAAACCACTGTGTGTTGTGAGAAGCCCCAAGAGCACGCAGTGGATGCGGACCTCGCAGAACCCGGGTCGGTGCAAGAAGTTGAACTGGAAGAGTGTGCGTGGGCGCACACACACCGCGGGGGTCACAGTATATTTACAGGAGAAAGACGAATATCCTATGATTTCTGTTTTACATTCTATACCCCTAAAGAGCTGTAGGTGAGCACGAATTTTGTGATGATGATTTAGACAATATAAGACTGCTTAGAAAATGTAGTACTTCAAATGAGTTCCTCTCAGTCAGGGCTGATCTCATATAGCAGTTGTGAAGCCGAAGAAGAAAATAAAGAGTAAGCGGAAGACAACGAAAAAAAAATACCAGGAAACAGACAAAGAGTAAGATGATAAGTAAGAGGAAGAAGAAGAAGAAGATTCGACTAAAACGAAGAAAATAAGATAAATATGAGGAATAAGGAAGCGAAAGATGAATGGTGACGCGGTCGAGTCCCTCCCACTGCAACGCGCTGCACATCACCTTCAAACCTCCCACCGCCCGTGCTGAGTGCGCCTGCCTTCTTTCGCGAGCGCCGCGGCGAGCAGTTGTGGGCGGAGCGGGAGGCGGGGCGGGGTGTCTGGGGGCGATTGGGGCGACTCCCGGGGCGACGCAACGGGCGACGTAGGTCCCGCCGCCGCTGCGCCCCTCGCTCGCGGCCGCGCTCCCTTTGTGATGCTAATTACTTTTGAACCCCGCGGCCCATATAAATCAATTACGGCCCCGCCCCAAAGGCCACGCCGAGGATTTCGACGCAGCACACTCTTCCCCCGGGGCGAGCAGGTGCTTGGCGAACGGAGGCGCGCCGGGGCAGCCGGTCACAAGAGGGCTGGGGTGGTGCGACGGGGAACGGAGAGGAAGGAGATATGGGGAGGAGGGAAGTGCCAGGGGGAAAAAATTGGTGGAAAAGAGGGCGAGAGGCGGGGTAGGTGGCGAGGAAAGAAGCGGGAGCGGGAGGGGGAGAAGCGGCAGCGGGTAGCAAGCAGGGGGCCAGTGGGCGGGGCAGGAGGCGCAGTGGGAGTTGGGCGAAGACTAGGTCGGGGATGCCAGGCGGGGCGGGGAAGCGGGGTGGCGGAAAGGCAGGGGAAAGGCGGGGCGGGGGCAGACGGAGTCGAGATGTGGCAGGCAGGGCGGGGGCAGTGGGACAGTGGCGGGCAGGGTGAGGGGGTCTGTGAGGGGTGCTGGGGTGCAGAGAGAGGAGGGGTGGGGAGAGAGGAAGGTGGTGGCCTGGACCAGGGAAGGGTAATGCAGCGCTGGATCCGTATACCGCAATTTTTACAGCCCTGGACTTCAAGGTCATTGAAGGCCCGTCGCAACGGTAGCATTTAGGCACGGTTTTTGCGTCTTTTCCAGAAGTGCCTTTAGGTGTCGCAAGCTCACCACCGCATCAAGCAGTGCCGCAGATGAAGCGACTCTCGCGGCTTGACTGAGAAACACGCAAAACACCGTTCCTAAATCCTACCGTGGTGACGGACCTTCAGTGACCTTGAGGTCCAGCTCTGTAAAATCCGCAGTATAAGTGAGACGGTGTGTTGGTGGATATGCAAGAGGATGAGAAGCTGAAGTTCTGACAAAGCGCAGGCGCTACACATGCCAGCAGTTCCTTATATTCACTTGTGGGCAAGTACAGACAGGACAACTCATTTTCTGGCTAATTATGTTTCGTATTAACAACTTACTTTATTTCTTATTTCATCTCTTTCGTTCATATAGTTTCGTATTTTCTTTTACTCAGTTTTATTGATAGTATATATATATATATATATATATATATATATATATATATATATATAACTTATTTAAATTTCTTTTAGAGAGCAAAGTGTGAGGAGAGATATTGTCTACAGGTAATGAGTTTATTCCAACATGTACTACGACCTCCCGTCGGTTTATTAGCTAGCCGGTACATTTTGTGAAAAGGAAGGTAATATATACTATTTATTTCTAAATTCAGGGACTTGGACACTCTGCATTCTCTTTACAACAAATTACTCAAATTAAGCTTTCAAAATATTGTATAGTCTCACATTCAATAAACAAGAAATGTATAAAATGCAAGTAGACAATTAACTCTCTTGTTAAATACCTAAATTAATACACACAATATCGATCAAAATTCCACTTTGTATTCATTTACACAAAAACTATGTAACCTTTGGAATAATTCTTCAATTCTCAAATTGAATTTACTATACTTGTACTCATCTCTCTGAGCCAAAGTTAACACTAAAAGAAGTTTCCTGTATCACTGAATCTGATAATTCATAACCTCATACACAATCTCTATACACAATCCACAATTACAATTTATCACAGTTCAATAAAATTTGTAATTTTATTCTCTTCTCAAAATCTATAATTATGAATTTGAATAAAACCTTTGGTGTTTATTTTTTAACCAAATGATTTATTTCATCTCAGCATCGCTTATTTACTAACTTAATGGATAAAGAGAGATTGATTCTCTGGTTTCTTCTATGTTCAATCTTTCAATTATGTCCTATCTAGTCCAACATCTGAATACCTTCATTAAAACTAGCGAGAGCCCTTCATAGCTGAAATTTTGAATAGTAACGGCCTTAAAAGTATACCAGCAGAAGGAGAACTCTAATGCGCTATGTCCACTACAGTTCCCTCAGTCTTCCTCAAGGCAGTGATTAAAATTCCTTATACTTATTCCATCCGCATCAGCCCTTGAATAATGGTGATGCCGAGACGTCTTTTTATGGTTACGTAAGTACCATAAAACTAAATAACTATAATACACTATAAACTGAAAAAAATAGAAAACAAATATGTACATGAGTTTCTCACGGATGCCTGCACACATCCACCATATCGCCTCGCAATATATGCTAATCGTTACTCCAACTCCGTTTTACAATTCCTCTCAGTTAATGCATCTTTTTGAAAATATATTAACCTCCTTTCATCTCGGGTGGTGACTTTTGCTTCTCGGAATTTATGGTCGATCATGTGGCATAAGATCATTACAGAATGTCCCGCAGCTTGTCCATCCACGCAAGTCACCTGTCTTCGGCGAAAAGACTTTCGTACGTCGGGGAGCAACTCGTACCGGCGTCTCACTGTAGCGAACTCTACCTGCAATTTCCTTACTGTCTTTGTTCGCGTAGTACGCGCATTCCAAATTGAGTTGACGCTCTTAGCATAAAAACCTGACTCGCTTTTTACACTTAGCAGAACGGGTGGTGACAGTACCACTGTTACATTTAAGGATCCCACAGACCGACGCGGAAGATACGTAGCCTACGCCGACTGGCCGCGGCGGATTGATTGATTTTTTCGTGTTTCCGGGCGCGTCAACTACTTTGGTCATTACTCCCGTTAGTGTAGCGCATGTGTTTTACTCGGGTGTTGGCGGTGATTATCCCCCGCTGCATGCCGAGATCCGGCGCCGACCTACCGTCAGCTAGTGGGGTTTCCCCCTAACCAGGACTCTCCAACCACCGGGGCACCGCCCCAACCGAGACAAGCTCTAAGCTCCCGACCGGTCTCCCAGAGTATGTGGTAGTGTAGTGCATGTTAGTGCAAGTGTGTGTGTGAGGGGAGAGGACAGGACAAGGAAGAGGAAGGACAGATCACGCGCGGTCCGTAGCCCGTTTGTTAGGGTACTACTCCGGCATTCGCCTGGTGTTGATCGGAGAAACCAAGGAAAACTACCGATCAGAGCAGCCGGCCGCTAGAATTCTCCTCCAGACAGCGACTGAATTCTACCTAGCTGAAAAGCTAGTGTCGAAAATCCTACCGCCGACAGGAGTCGAACCTAGGACCTCCCGGTCACAGGCGCTGCAGTTACATCAGTTGATGCACCTAGGTACCGCTCCCGGTGCCGCGGCGGAGGTTTCGCGTCACTTGTTGCCATATGAGCACGTTCAGACCTGTGCGGCAGGCGAGCGGCACTGCTACGGATTGGTAGCGTATAATCGGCGGTGAAATTTTTAACGCAACCAGACGCGTTTCTTCCACTGCAACGCGAGTTTCGTGGAAGTTCGCCAGTGTTCGGGAGTCTTCCCTCCACTCTGGGTCGAGCGACCTTGTCCACGGTCAACAAACGCTGTCTCATAACTGACGCTCCCGTGTTAACGGTCCCGCGAATTCCGCAGCCGCGTCTAGCTCGGAACTTTCCGCGCCGCACCCGCTGCGGATCTACCGCGCCGGTCTGTGGGAGCCATTATACTGGTGACTACACGAAAAGTTCATATTCCATTAATTTCTGTGCGGGAGTAATCGGAAAAGAACATGAACGGTTTGCAATGACAAGAAAGAATTTTCGTTTTATAAAACAACTTCTAGTTGTTTAATTGAATTGAATTTGCCTTATTTTACGTGGCGAGACTGAGGCAATGAGGCCTGGTCTTCCGTCTGACAACGCAAATTTCGTTACACTCCTTTCACCAATCATGGGAGAAAGAAGGTATTACTTGGGCGACGAAACAGGCGATTTGAATTTAGCTCAGAGGCATCATTTAGGCTTGAGGATCTTTTACATGCAGTAAATGTACTAACATGGGACAGCCGGCTTTACTTCCCTTCCGAAGGAAGGCGTACGAAGGATTTTTTCGCCCTTAAAAATCCACGGCTTCGATCGGGTTTGAACCCGCAAACTTGGGTATAGCAGTCCGAAACGCTAACCGCTACACCATCGCCGCCGCCGCGCAGTTTTATAGCAGTTGTCTTCACGATTTCTATTCTCCAACCAGTCCTGGTGAACGGTTTTCCCTGGATTGTCAATTCTCAACGGCACTTGAAAGCCTTAGGCAATACATAGTCCACAGAGGGCTCGTGTTCCTGTTATTAGGCTCGAGAGCCCACTTGGCCGACCAGCGGTGACCCAGCCTCTCGGTCATCGAAAAAGAGTTAGCACGACGACACTCCTAACCGCACATACTGGTCTTCATAACCTTAGGGTGGGCTTTCTGTGCGTCACACAGCAATAGACATTGGGACATTTGTAAGAAAAGTGCACAGGTATAAGTTGCCTCGCACGGGAATATAACCCGGAGTTGTGCCATCGTGGAAAGCAAGCACGCCAACCCATGAGCCATCGAGGTAGGCACGGAGGGCTCATAGAGATACTAAAAATAATATATAAGAGATACAATGTACAATTGTCACATAAAAAACTACAGAACTTTCAGTATTGGTTTTTTGATTAACATACTCAAGTATGCAACATGGTGCACTTTTTTCACAGAGTCTTTCTTCTACCCAACTCCAACTGGAAAGCATAAAAGAGGCATGCAAGTCGCTGCACTTTTACAAAAGTAGAAAACTGAATTCCTGGAATTGGATTTCTCTTAATCTCTATTTGATTTTTGCTTGTTTTGCTTGGGTAAAACTATAGCAGACAGTAGTGATGGAATCCACCCTGCATCTGTACTCATAGCTCAAATACATTAAGTGCTTGTGAAGGAAAGATAGAATATTCAGTATAGGAATCCGTACGTTTGAGAATTCTTCTTATGAAACGTTGCTCAATAGTTTTGTTATATACAAGAGCACGTAAGCTATGTGTTATTTTTTTAAAAAAATGTTAGAACCTTTTACCTGTGTTCCACGATTTCAGAGCATCTTTCAGCGTAAAAGAGGCGGTAGTAATAGTGGTACTGATGCTTTTCGGTTCAAAATCATGAACAGATTTGATACACAATGGTCCTTTAACACATTAAAGTATGTATTTCCCCAAAACATTTCAATTAATGTTTAATTATAATAACTTGAAAATGTTATAACAAATGCAATAACATTAAAATGTTATAAGCTTGTTCGGGACACTATTCACAACATTCCATTCGGACAACTATTCAGAACCTGGCATCACCTGTTTTTAATGACAAGGGAAAATGACACATGAAACAAACTTGCAGTTTTTAAAGCTTGAACCAAATCTAATCCCAATTAAAGTTATGCTGCAAGCTCTACAAACACCCATCCCACCTGTCCAGTGTCGAGACTAGGCTGCAATTCGTCAGGCTGACTACCCATGGTATTCGTACCTAGGTTGGCGTTGTCCGAGGCTTCCACGACTTCGCATCCCGAACTATCCTCACCTCTTATGGTGACATAGTGGGACGGATGAGAATGTGGGAGGTGTTTCTTCTTGCGAAGAAATGATATCACTATTGGTCAAGAAAAGATCCAAGATTAATACCAGAGAAAGGCCAAAGATTGACAATTGAGAAAATGCAAAGTGCTACTGCTGAATGCAATGATCCTCACTATGAGCTGGAAGGTCTTGAAAAAAAAAAGAAATGTAGCGTAGGCTGTCAGGCCTTTGAAATTTAATTTTCGATTTTAGACACTAGCTTATCAGCCAAGCCAAATTCTGCCTCTGTCTGTCGCACTCACGGGGCTAATGACCTTAGCTGTTTACACGCCCAGCATCACTAATCAATCGATGACCTACCAAAACACGATCGATACGGTACGATAGAGACAAAGGCAAAAAGGCCACGATAAACATGGCAATATTTGATGCCACAAGCGGTGTTCTAGTTGAACCCGCTCACAAAGAAGCTCCGATGATTATTCAAGAAGACCTAAATTCTTCATAAAACGTCAAAGTAAGGGCAAACGGGAAGTTTTCACCAAAAATGATCTTCCACGGTATTCATCGTACCGCAAACGAGACGAAAATTCTAGGGGACTTAGAAAAGAGGGCGACAAGTACGTGTAGGTCCTCCTTAAAGTGGGTAAAAACCGTGATTCCAAAGTTGAGTACTTTTAATGTTGCCTAACGTTTGGACGCTGAGACACTGCATGTAGTCTTTACTCTGAAATGACCTCATTTTGGTGTAACGCTTGTATCTGCTTAAGGTTTGGACAACGCAAAGCGGTGCAGAGTAAAGCGGTAAAGAAAAAAGAGTGTGCAGTCATCGCCTTGGTAAACGTGAAGGGTGTTTTTCCAAAGATTCCATTAAGTGCGTGAGCTGCGCGAGCAAAAAGGAAATACACCGTACACAAGTCCTTCGGTGAGAAGTGCCCGGAGTTCAAACTGCCACACAACTGTAAGTAGACTACGATCATTACGTTTCTGAAGGTCAATATAGGTAAAACTATAACCAATGGCTACTACTAAATACCTTGACAATATGAAAGATGTTCCGGACATAATATTGCTGCCAGACCCCTATATTGTATTAGGCAAGGTCTCAGGCTTGCATCGCTCACTACGGTTAATGGAGGCAAGCGCCCCGAAAAAAAGCAGCTATTCTAATTCTTTACCTAAATTTCGAATACGCGAGATTGTACAATTCACCACATGAGCTTTAGTCACTTGTGACATCTCAGATGTTGAAACACAATCACACAGAGTTTTCTGAGCGTACGTGGAGTCTTCTGAACCAGTCGACAGATTATCCCATACACTAGAAATTATATTAATAAAAACAACTGGCACAACGATACCGCTAATAGTGAGCATGAACGTTAATATCAAATCCCATGAATGCTTCATTGGAGAGTGAACCCGCAGAGAAGATCACTTTAAGGCCTTGATCATGCATCATGGTCTGTTCGCGATAAATTAACAAAGTCTTCTCCAAATATTCAGACGTACTCTTCGGAATAATCGTGAAGAAGATCAACAGTAATATTGGGTGCCAAAAATTGCCATGAAAATAAATGAAGGTAATTTTCATTGAAAAGTCATTAATACGTCAAAAATGGTCAAGTATAGATCCTCCCACCAAGTCTCGTGTTCAAATGTTCTCACTTCCAGCAGCTTGTTCCCAACACACCTCTCTCACAACCTTCTTGGGTCCCGTCGTATTTGCCCTCTGATCCTCTCCACCAACCTTGTCGGCAACCGCATCCGGCCCCTACTCCGGCTTTCTAACTCCTTACCCCCTCGCTCCCACCCTTCCTAACGCCATTTCTCCCAATCGGCTTTCCACCAGTCATTTCCTTGCTTTGTAAACCCCGTCTCTAACCGCCCTCGCTCCCAACCGCCCTCGCTCCCAACCGCCCTCGCTCCCAACCGCCTTCGCTCCCAACCGCCCCACCCCGAACCGCTCTCGCTCCCAAACGCCCTCGCTCCCAACTGCTCTCGCCCCCAACCGCCTCCCCCAAACGTCCCTCCGACTCCGCTTCTGTCTGCCCGTTCCGACGCCCTCATCGCCTCCCCTACGTGCCGGCGGTGGTGAGGGCAGACACGGGGGGGTGCAAACGGGGGCGTGGCAGATCGCTCGCCGGGACCCTCAGGCAAGCGCCGAGTTGGTCGAGTTAGGAGGATACATCGCGGCCACGGTAATTCCGTTTGCGAGCGGCAGCGGCGGCGGCGGCCGGATACAGAGGGATGAGGCAGGGAAAGGACGCCGGCGCCGACGGCGCACGGCAGCGCAGAGCGAAGGGTCAGGAGGGTTAATGCTCTTCGATCTGGGCGGTGGCAAGTGATAGTCTCTCTCATTATGCTGGCCAACTCTTTCTTTGTCGTATATTAGTATGTTAGCGCTAATTCGCTATATACGGCTAGTTCACGAATTACCAGATTCATTCGCACGTCAGACACATTATATAAAACTGATCACGTGGGCGTTAGCCAATGGGCGCTATCTAAATTAAGGGGATTGCGTAGTATGAAACGTCCGGTGTGTTCGCGATAAATATTTTGGGATAAAAATATTTTGACACTAATACATCGCTAAATTCAAAGTTGTTTTATGTAAATCACAAAATTTTAAGACCGGAGTCTGGTCGCGAACTCATAAATTCATTGCAAAGTATCCTATAAGATATATGGTGATGGTATGTTAGGTTAGGTTTGGTGATATCGTTTATATATAAATGTCCATCTGACACAGTGAAACTTAAAATTATGAACGTTGTTCCTATCAAGGTTTATAAACTTTGAACCAACATTCTGTTTATTACATATCTGCTATATCTCGTGATTGTAACACACTCCTTCTACCTTAGCAACTTTGTGTTGGCGACCGTGCACTTTATCCGATAAAGTACGATGTTTACTTCGAAGAACTTCGGACTTTGAACACCTATTTCGGATAAGGTGAACATTAACCCTCTAAGTCGCGAAATTGTTAGATTTAAAGACATTAGCCGTACATACATGAAACCGATAATAAAGGAACGAAAATTCGGATTGAAGAACATACTTCTGATAAAAGAACACATACTTTGAATGTTATCAAAGGTGATTTTCAAATTTCCTGACACTTATTTTATTGCATTATATGTATAATTCTTTAAATTACAATGTATGATTTAGCAATATAAACAATTTTGTGAAACATATTGCGGGCGAAAAATATACCGTAACAGAGAACTGTTCCAAAAGAAATACTCTTATTGGACCCAATAATTGTAGTTATTGTTAATAATTTACTCATTACCAGTTATTAGTAAACATACTGGTTTCCTAATTCGAAAAGCGCACAACTCGTTTTTAATATCACGTTCGAGCTTAGTATAGTAAAAGACTGCTAGATAGGGGTAAATTGGTGCAGAATCCAGGATCTTGTGAATATATTGCATTTCATTGTAAGCAAATCATATTTATAATATCCATAATATATAAGAGGATTACCGATTTTTTAAACTTAATTTTATCTTTCTTAGAATTTTAAGAAAAATATTTCTGATGAACGTTTACAATTTTTTTTTTATTATGCAAATATTATGTCATTTGTAACAATTTTCCTGAAAATTTTTTTTTCATAACACACATATTTCATAAATTAATTGTATAAACTAATATTTTGTGGATCCACCCTTAGACGCAAAGAGTGTAGCAATCATTCTTAGCAAACTGGAAATGCATTTTCTTGTTAATTCTTTCAAGAAGGGACATTTCCAAACCTTTTTTACTCTTCCTCTAAGAATATTCTTATTGGAAATTACTCCTTGTTTAATTATTTCTTTGGCCAAACAGTTCTTCATAAAGAACTATAGCGTTAAGTGTACTGAAGATACAAGTTACCAACTTAACAATTTTCAAGATTTATTAGCTCCTTACAAAATATTGTATTAGTTCTAAAAATAAATAACTCAAGGATTTGCAAATTACCCCGATAGCGGTTGATCAAAATCGAAGGATAGTCTTTTAAAGAAGGATGCTCTGAGTGTAACAATATGCCAGACCACTCTACAAATAAATTCTGAAAGAAATATATTTCTGAAAAAAATTAAACGAAAGAATTTATTAATAATTGTTACGAAACAATGTTTCCAAACCTTCAATGTTCTTAGACAATGGTAATATTTAACATTTCTGGTTTACAATAAACCATGAGCTTTATTTTCCGATATCAGTATACTTCAAAAGGGTTTGTACCTTTCTATATTTTCTGATTACCATTATCGACGCCTATATTACAAATATCGGAATAAAAGAATTGTTTTATCAAAAGTGGAGTTCACCCCAAAATACCACCATCTGACAAATACCGCTTCGCACCGTGATCGCGTGCCTCAACGACCCGGACAGCCGAGAGGGTTCACATGACTCGAGACAAGTGTGTGGAAGCAAAAACGCGGTGAGTGAGTGTGAATATATAAGATCTACAAGCAGGTGAATGCATTCTACAATGTAAGGTTTCGGACCCAAGGACGCGTACGCGAGCAGATGCTGACCGTAGGGGAGCCAGTGCGTGAGAGCAAGGCACCTTGGGACGAGTGTGTGAGGGTGAGCGTGAAGGAGAGTGCGTGAGGGCGAGTACGTGGGTGTAAGTGGACGTGTGGCGACAGGGCGTCAGGACATACATCATGTGCGTTGACCTCCACAAGGCGGCGGCATCCTCCTGTGCACGAGGGCGCGAGTGAGGAGCGCAGACGGTGAGCGCGAACGGCATTGGCGGCCGGAGCCGCGGTCTGGAGGCGCCCGGGCGGACAGGCACACGCGAAACGACGTTCAAGAGCCTCCGCGGGTGGCCGAGGCGATCGCGTGACGGCGTCGCTCACGAGCGTCGAGATGCAGCGGTGGCGCCGGCGGTGGCGCCGGCGTTGGCGCAGGCGGGAGCTCTGGCTCGGACTCCCACAAGAGCAGGGGTAGGGGCGGACAAGGGGGGAGGCAGGAACGGGCGCCACGGCTGGGGTGGGATCAGTAGGGGCAGGGGCAGGGCAGGGCAAAGTAGGGGCAGGGTAGGGGCAGGGCAGGGGCAGGGCAGGGGTAGGGCAGGGGTAGGGCAGGGGCAGGGCAGGGGTAGGGCAGGGGTAGGGCAGGGGTAAGGCAGGGGTAAGGCAGGGGTAGGGCAGGGGTAGGGCAGGGGTAGGGCAGGGGTAGGGCAGGGGTAGGGCAGGGGTAGCGCTGGGCAAGGGGCTGGTGCGGTGGCAGGTGCAAGGGTGTGAGCGGGGACATGGGCTGAGGTAGGGGTGTGGTGGGAGTGGGGTAGGAGTGGCGGTGGGGTTGGATGATCGTTCGGGGACGCGAGTGAATGCGAGAGGCGATAAAGCGGATGGCTCGGCCGGTGCTGGACTCCGCTCGATGCCCGCGTTCCTAGCTTGGAAGTCGCACTTCTGACCAATGAGGGCTGCCAACTGTCACTGCAGCTGTACTCAAACTCACACATAGAATTTTGCACCTGGTTTTAGGCATATGAATTATGTATGGGGCACGGATTTTGATGATGTACAACATGGCAAAAATTTCCAATACAATGTTCTAGAAATCTTTTTAAAATACCTAAAAGAAAAGAATGATGGAAACCACTTCAAATGAACAACTCAGGCTGTAGGATATATTACTGATACAATCGAGGCTTCTTCCTTTCGTTCACGAGGGCTCAGGTTGCAAATCTTTGGTATGGATTGTTCTTTACCAGAAAATCTGTCTTTAGTTATACTGAAACCGGCAGTACCAACAATAGCGCTGATGGACGTCCCAGTAACTTATAGTACTTACAATGGATTAAATTACAATTTCTGAGCGAAGGAATCGCTACCTAAGGATTCTGTTGAGAACATTTGTTGAATCTCATACATATTATTTAAGGCAAGTAGCATTAAAATGGTATTAAAATCCACGGAGAAAATCGAAAAATGCTTTAGAAATGGCAGAAATGATAAAAAAACACTAGTCGAAATCGACGAAAAATGCAAAAAAACGTAAAAATCGGTCATTTTGTTTTGTTATTACATAAATTTAATGAATAATCTAAAAGGTACAGCTCTAAAGTGAAAGGTAAAAAAGACATTTCATTCAAATCCGTCCCCAACTTTTGTGTACGCGAGATAGTGCATGTAGAATGTGTATTATTAGGCATGTGTGTAGGTGTGGTGGCGAGTAGGTGTAGGAATGTGCGGGCCAGTGAGTGGGTGGAAGTGAGGGAGTCAATGTTTATTGATGGATGAGTGCGTGAAAGTGAGGGAATGCGCGTAGGAAAATGAATGACATAAGGAAGGAATGGCACCGGGATCTGATGCCACTGCAGCGCCTCTGACCAGGAGGTCCTAGGTTCGAGTCCCGACGACGGTAGGAATTTCAACACTGGCTTTTCAGCTAGGTCGAATTCTGTCGCTCTCAAGAGGACAATTCTAGCGGCCGGCTGCTCTGATCGATAGTTTTCCGTGTTTTGTCCGATCAACACCAGGGGAATGACGGAGCAGTACCCTAACAAACGGGCCTGGGACCGCGCGCGATCTTTCCTTTCTCTTCCTTGTCATATCCTCATCACTTAAACACACACCTACACTAACATTCACTACACTACCACACATGCCGCAAGACCGGTCGGGAACTTAAAACTCATCCTGGTTTGGACGGTGCCCTTCTGCCGCGTGATACCTAGTTGGGGAAAACCCCGCTAGCCGACGGTAGTTCGGCGCCGGATCTGGCAATCCAGCGGGGAAGACCACCGCCATCTTCCGAGCAAGAACACGCACTACATTTACTGGACGAATCACCATAGTAGTTTAGGCACCCGGAAATATTATCAATCAACGAAGGAACGAGAGGTGAGTGACTGCATATGACCGAGTGCATCGGGGGGGGGGAGCGTGTGAGAGACAGCAGTAGGTGAAATTATGTATACTAAGTAAGCCTTTTCATGAGTAAAATAACCATCTTGTTCCTTATAATATTATTAATAAGATTTTTTAACGGCGTCAATGCGATTGTGGCTCAAATATAAATTCCTCTAGACATTTTGTGTATTTTTTTCAACTTAATCCCTTTCTCTCGGAACGTCGCGCACGTTCCAGGATCTATAGGTAATTATTCTAAATCCTATGAATTCCCGATCGTCTTCTTTAATATTTTATGTAATCCAATTTTCTGTGTTATAAAGTGAAACCCTTGAAATTAAAAAATGGCATTTTTTACATAACCCTAATTTACACGTTAATGAGAATATTACACGCACAATGGAAAACGTTTTGCTAATATGTCACATCAGTATCCATCCATGATTTTTTAGATTTTTTGAATTTCGCCGAAGTTTCCAGATTTCGATAAAAAACGATAAGCAGACTTTTTAAAAATCTCTTTAAAATCTCTTTAATCTCTCTCTTTTTTAAAAATCTTTTTAAAATGTCACACGAAAATTACAAAAAAATGTATATAGGAATTTATAATTCTGAGGCCAATATGGCACTGAGGTCGAAGAGGAATTATTTATTAATTATATTATAAGGAACAAAATGATGTTATTTTACACATGAAAAACTTGGTAAAAATAATTTCACCTATCTACGTATACACACTCGCTTCAGACACTCCCTTCCCCCACACGAACACACTCGATCATCTCGTTCATAGGCAGTCTCTCACCCATTTGTAACACAATTTTGCAGGCAGCCAAGCCCAAATTGAATTAACAGGATACGTTTCATACATTCTAATACTAGTAATAAAACATTATTTTCGATAACATTTTTGGTTATATGTGAAACGGCGTATGACTCTTTCAACGAACGGCTCGCATTAATTGATAGATTGATTATTTCTTGTTACGGGGATCGTCAACTGTTGTAGTCATTAATCTCCTCAGTTTAGTACATACCTTTTCACATGAGGAGGCGGTCATCTTCCCCCACTGATTGGTGATAATCCGGCCTCGTCCTGCAGGGATCCCTGCCAACTAGCAGGGATTTTCCCAGCAGACATCTCCCACCAGCGGGGCATCTCCCCAGTCGGAACAATATATTATCTTTTGACATTTCTGATAGTTTGGTTTGGTTTGTTTTTTCGTGTTTCCGGGCGCGTCAACTGCTTTGGTCATTAGTCCCGTTAGTGTAGTGCATGTTTTTTCGGGAGATGGCGGTGACCTTCCCCCGCTGGGTGGCGAGATCCGGCGCCGACCTACCGTCGGCTAGTGGGGTTTCCCCATAACCAGGACTCTCAAACCAGCGGGGCACCGCCCCAGCCGGGACAAGATCTAAGCTCCCGACCGGTCTTCCGGAATATGTGGTAGTGTAGTGCATGTTAGTGTGAGTGTGTCTGTAATGGGGAGAGGATAGGACAAGGAAGAGGAAGGAAAGATCGCGCGTGGTCCGTGGCCCATTTGTTAGGGTACTGCTCCGGCATTCGTCTGGTGTTGATCGGAGAAACCACGGAAAACTACCGATTACGGTATTCGACCTGGCTGAAAAGCTAGTGTCGCAAATCCTGCCGCCATCAGGACTCGAACTTAGGACCTCCCGGTCAGAGGCGATGCAGTGGCATCAGTTGATGCACTGAGCTACCGCTCCCGGTCATTTCTGGTTGTGTAGTGGATGTGGATGTAAGGGTAAGTGTGTGTAAGGGTAAGTGAGGCATGAGGAGAGAAAAGGGAAGAGGAAGGAAAGTTCGCGCGGTCTGCAATCCGTTAGGGTACTCCTTCGGCATTCGCAGGGTGATCGGATAACCCGCGAAAAATACACGATGCGAGCAACCGGCCACAAGAATTCTCCTTCAGACAGAGGCTTCAGTTGACCGTGCAATCTAGCGAAGGTGAAAAACCTTCCACCGTCGAAACTCGAACCCCAAGACCCCCAGAGACACCTCAGCCGGTGCGAACTGTTCGGAGCTCACGTTGAAATTCAAACTAAAACGTCCCGTGTGTCAGACGCCGATTGCAGGGATGCGTTGTGAATAGTGCGTGGGGCCTCGACGGGGAGCCCGGAGATAGGATTCGGGTGGGACGTCGCACCGAAGGGCGCTCGTTGCGACGCAGGAAGCCCCCTCGCCTGCCCGCCCGCCCACCCGCTCCCCTGGCCGCCCGCCCTCCCACTCGCTCGCCCTCCCGGCCGCTCGCCCGCCCCGCCCTCTCCGCCCGCTTGCCCGCTCACTCCCTCGCCCGCTCGCCCGGACGCCCGCCCGCTCGCACGCCCGCCCGCCCGCTCGTCCGCCCGCCCACCACCCGCCCGCCCGCTCGCTCGCTCGCCCGACCCTCCCGCTGCGGGTCGTTAGAGCGAACAGGGTGCGAACGTCGTAAGCGGCGGACGTGCGCGGCCAGAGGATGGCGAGCAATGGCCCATCGGCGCCGACCCTCCAACGAACAACGCTTCATTCTCCACGCGTCCCTGCCTTAGAATGGGCACGGAGAGAGAGGATTAGAAATTTATTTTTGGAGTGCAATACACATTTCTGGATTTTCCGCGGGAGCATTCATTTTGCTAAATGCCAGAGATGTGGATGGTTCAATTTTTTGTCAGTACTACAAATCAATTTGCCGATGCAAAGAGTTTCTAGTTCCGGGAAACGTTTCTGGTTTTCAAATGATTGCAACAAGTATTTTCCTGTTTCCCCAGGGTTCAACTTCATATAGTAAATGAGAAGGAATTACGGAGCTGAACGAATCGTTCCCAAAATGTAGTGCTTCCTATGTCACATACGTTTTCGTTTCTTGGCAGAATAAAAATAAAAGTACCATCTCAAAGAATACGTACGCCTGTACGTCATTTTCTTTACTGGATAAGTCACCACAGTTGTGATTTGCCTTTTATTGTGTGTAGTATGGTATGAAGCTCACGACAGGTGAATGACAATGGCATATAAATGAATATAATGTTCGCACGGGATAGGGGGTTTGGATTGAGAAGTCAACCACGCATCTAACACACTTGGCAATTCCCACGCTGTAAAAGGTATCCGAACTCGCATCTTGCAACTCATACTACGGGAACGTGGAGCAGCGGCTTTGAAATAATAAGAAAGAATATTATGGGCAAGATTTACAGAAAAGGAAGAAAGGACAGATACCGAGAGAAACACACACGGGTTAGACATGAGTGTGTTTGTATTCCAAATGCCAATAAACTTTTTACAAGACAAGAAATATAAATTACATTACCTCACATCAATATACTGTAATTTCATCTTCAAAATATTGTAATGGATACTGATGAAGTATCGAAATCAGGCAAGTATGAATAATCACTTCAAAACCCTTTGCATTTCACTGTTCGCATTGATGGCCGACTGTCCGGCAACAAGTGAAAATAAAAACACTCTCCCTTGGCCGGGCTGCGATCTTACAAAGAACTACAATTTTAGTACGTTTCCAACAGGCAATAGCACTCTACAGATCAGTAAATCCAAGGGATTGCATTAGGAACCGGGCCCAGGTTTGGGCCTCTAATAATATAAATGCGAGACTGAATAAAAATTCAATAGGCAGAAGATTTGAAAGGTTTGTGTAATTTTGATTCGTCCAGAATAGTTCTATCAGCTGTATCTCAATATTAGTAAAGAATAACTTATTAAAACCCAGAATATACGAACGAAACTCGCGGGTAATGAATTACTTAACGAATTTATTTAATCTGATGTAATAGAAACATGTTGCTAGATCCTGTACTCCACTTTTTCGAAGACTTACTGAAGTTTAAATTAAAAATATCCAACTGTGTGAAGTCGTAATCTTCCGCGGCCAGTGTCATGTAACTGATCAGGGCTGACCGGGTGATGCTGCATCTGGGGCTGGGATGCCGACGTTTCCACCATCTGTCGTCGTCAACGCGGAGGAACGACAAGATGGTCGAAACGTCAACACCGCAGCCTTCGATGCGGCGTCGCACATCATTTACAAGTATCTGACTATATCAACGTTTATTAGAAAACTAATAATATTGTAAATTGAAATTGCAACATTGTTTCCTGTGGCTTGTTCTTCCAACCTCAACATGTCTGAATTCAAAATCGAACGCAGGCACAAGTGCGTTCATGGGAGTTTGCATAAACATACCAGCAACCGTCCTCGCGTCCACGGACACGTCGGCGTGCATACACGCACACGCGAGCCGACCTTCACGAACTAGTAAGGGCGGTACAGCACGTCCCCAAACACGCACACGCGCACCGCGGGCCCCCCGTGCAGAGGCCCGCACACAATCACAAGCGCCCTCACGCGTTCAAAGTCCCCACATCACGTCCGCACGCTTCCACACGTGCCATACACGTAGGACAGTTCCGGATTTATACATGAGTTCAATGGTTTCGGGTCCACAGAAACAGATTTTGCGAAGGAAAAGGTACGTAAAATCAACATAATATAGTCCTCATTTACTGTTAATTTATTTCATTTTTATACAAGTAGGGGATGAAAATATGAATTCTCAAACCCTCAAAAATCAAATTCCAAAACTTTTTCGTCGTTATCAATTTAATTCACATTAATAAAACTCCATACTCAAAGCTTTTAAAATATATTTACTCTCCTTGCACCGATTTTTACCCCATTGTCTGTAAGCGTTCGGAGATTTCAAATTTTAACAGTTTAAAATAGAGGACGAGTAACTTCAGAGGTAAAAAATTAACATCATATCCATCGTATTATATCAAAAAATAATTTATTCACTCCTTCCCCTAAGAAACATGGACATCAGTCAAAAGTGAAATTTGTAGATTTTCGAAATTTGCCGCAGCCTGTATCGCACAGCCACGCATCTACCTCCGTGACGAGAAAGCGCAATCGTACTGACAGAATTATTCACACACCATTCGTCGTATGTGTCTGAAAAAGTAAATTTCCTCTCGGTGATACGGATCAGAGTAGGATAACATCGGAATCTAAATGAAAATTGGTTATTTTGAACCATATGAACCTAAAACATATGATATGGCGCGGTTAACACGTTACCACTTTACGTCCCAAATTGCACGACCCAGTAGCACTAACATTAATTGCGCATACTGTATTCTCTCCATTGAATGAATGATTTTTCGTGTTTCCGGGCGCGTCAACTGCTTTGGTCATTAGTCCCGTTAGTGTAGTGCATGTTTTCTCTCGGGAGATGGCGGTGATCTTCCCCCGCTGGATGGCGAGATCCGGCGCCGACCTACCGTCGGCTAGTGGGGTTTCCCCCTAACCAGGACTCTCCCACCAGCGGGGAACCGCCCCAGCCGGGACAAGCTCTGAGCTCCCGACCTGTCTCCCGGAATATGTGGTAGTGTAGTGCATGTTAGTTTAAGTCAGTGAGTAAGGAGAGAGGATAGGGCAAGGAAGAGGAAGGTCAGATCGCGCACGGTCCGTGGCCCGTTTGGTAGGTTACAGCCCCGGCATTCGCTTGGTCTTGATCGGAGAAACAACGGAAAACTTCCTATCAGAGCAGCCGGCCGCTAGAATTCTCCTCCAGACAGCGACTGAATTCGACCTAACTGAAAAGCTAGTGTCGAAAATCCTGCCGCCGTCAGGACTCGAACCTAGGACCTCCCGGTCAGAGGCGCTGCAGTGACATCAGTAGATGCACTGAGCTACCGCTCCCAGTCCCTCCATTCATCATATACAGTTTTAATGTTCACTGACAAAATAAAATAAAAAGTCTTTTACCAGGTACAACATTCCCTATCCTGCCCGCAGACGGCATTTTAAGTAACTGAGTTCATGGAATTTCATAGATCTGCTTGTATAAACTAAAGCTGGATTCCATTTATCTTGAGTGAAGGTAGAATTTTCGTCAGCCATTAATGTGGCATCTAGAAGGAACCAGCGGTAGACAATCGCGGCGAAGTGCGAAAAATAAAGGAACTGCCCGGAAAATCAGACGGCTTACTCTGATGCCTGTTTTACACGGTCATGTTTTCATCATTTCCCGTCAGTACAGACTAGTTACTGAGCAGACTGGATATAATTTGTACCAAAAAAATTAAGCATTCTTCGTTTTTCCGTACAAATTTCATCCAGTTTGTCTACGGCGCCCCTAGTGTCACTTTATGGAACTTTATTCGATTGCGTTCGTTCTCCGGACACTCGGTACTACTCGCGCAACTTTTCTTGAAGGATAGATTGAAGAAATGCGGGCGGAGTGGGGGTATTAGTTACAAAGTCGGACACTAGAGTATTTACAGTAATGCCAACCTCTGGAAAATCAAAGTCAATCTGCAACGTTTGCGGCCAGGTCATCGCTCTGGGTAGGCAACAGCAGGAACACTAGATAGGAGTTTTAGGTGCCTCCCTTGAAGGCGTTGGACCTGCCTCAGCCATTTCTTTAGATAATGGTAATAAAGAACAGAAGTTCTCGATTATGAAAGCAAATAGTTTTGGCTAGCTTCTATTTCGCGCCAACGAAGTTTTAATATTTGGAATGTTGTCATAAGTGCTCGCTGCGAGCTTTTGCTTTCAACTGTTTGTTGCTCAAGGGAGGGGGAAGCAAGGTCATCGTTCAAGAAAAGTCGCGCGAGTAGTATATACACGGCAGCAGATGCCGCATAATGCTAGCTGTCGCCTTAGCGATTATTGTTTTCCTTTCATTCTCGCAAATAAAACCACAATACTTCACTCGTCTTTCTACTCCTTACACTGCGAATTCGTAACTATGATCATTCTTCCCGCTAATTTCATTTGTTTCCGTAAATTCGATGTTCAATTGTTAAACTTACAGCGCTTTTTGCGGCGTTCGGAGGAAGTATTTTCATCACGATTATGTACAAACACTGTACAGAACACAAATGACCGTGTAAAACGGTGGAATCATGTTCATCCAGTTTCGGTACGAATAGAACCGAAAGTCCTTTTTCATTCCTGTTTCTATACAGGAAAATGATGAAAAAGGATGAAAAAATGACCGTGTAAAACAGGCTTTAGAGCTTGGGAAGACCTCGTGTTCAGAGGCGCTTACTCTCTTAGCCTCATTACTGGCCGAAAATTATTCCGGACAGTTGCCTCATTTAATTTCTAAACATTCTTCTTAGCAGGAATACATCTATGATGTATTTTCTAAAACTACAAAAATTATTGATTATTATTATTAATATTATTATTATTGAAAAGTTATCTGATGGTTTATTTTTTATTTATTTTACGTCAAAAAACAGTCAAAAACTGCGTATGGTTAATTATTATTATTATCATTAATATTAGTCATTATTAATATTGCTTAATAGTCAACTTGATTTGATAATCAAACGTTCAGAGGAATTAGAAAGCATTTTTGCAATACCAATTTGGATTCTAATTCCTCCTCTAAAAGTTATAAATAAACGAAGAATTCGCGATATATGTTTAGGCAATATTTTTGTTACGTTTCCTTACAACTGGAGGAAGTACTGAAATGTGTGTACAAGGAGTTCTCAGGTCCCTGAATTTGAGCCTGCATATGAATGAGGACCGACACATGCGTGCCTGCATGCATGAATATATCTACCCCCGAATCCAATCTGCCTTCTCTTCTGCTCTAAATGAATTGTGATGATCTGGAAAGTTAATCTTCCGAATCCTGCATTATATGCAGTACTGTTCAGAAGACTCTGTACTGTACTTTCGATATTTCCGTCATATTTCTTTATTCTTCGAGGCCGGTGTGATTAATATTTTCCACTTACTCCACAGAAGAACAGAAAAGGTTGACCAAAACAGTAGATCGGTCATCTCTCTGACAGATCTCTCAACTATTGTGACCTCATCTTACACGTTTCTTAGCAGTGTGTCGTGAGATATGGTACCTGTTACGTTTTCAAAAAGAAGGAGAAGAACTGAACAACTCTTGAGTATTACAATTATTAATCACCTTTGGCTTCTACAAGTGACATGAGCGTTTGAGGCTCAATTACAAGGTAGCGCCTAACAAGACGAAACAATAATTCTACTATCCGCAATATAAAAGTTATTTACCTGGAAGGAGAACCAGTAAGCTGGTCCCATCTCGGTGTCTCTCACACGGCCAAGAAAACAAAATTTAACTCGACGACGTTACGTTTGTAGGCGCAGTTCACCCTTCCCACGCAAAGCGCGTGGCCGGCGCGGAGGCGGGAGCGGAGGCAGGAGCGGGGGCAGGAGCGGAGACAGAGGCGGGGGCAGGGCATCGCGGCCCGGCGCGGGAGTGTAATTATTTTAACCGCTGTTGGCAACGCGCGGGTTAACCTTACACGCCACGGAGCACACTCGTACATATAACGAACATTACGAGGTCTATGGAGCCACGCAAATTGAATTGAAAATGCCCCATTATTCATACATCAGTGTGCTTGACGCGCAGCCAAAGCAGAGCGCCACGGCCTGATGCATATGGAGCGGGTGGAAGAGGAGGAGCGATGAGGAAGAGGGGAGCGGGGGCGGGGCGGGCAGAAGTGGAGGTGGAGGAGAGACGGTAGAGCCACGACGCGGGGCGAGGATGCGGTGTGCAGGTTGAGACTCCGAAGTATAGAGAGCTCAGCGGTTCGGTAACGGCGACGTGGGAGAGCGGGAGCGACGGTGGGGAACGGTTGCAGCTCCCGCCGCGGAAGGAAAGGTACTGAATACACAACGTGCTTGCTTAAATAATTGACCACGAAAGCAAGGGATGATTCGCGGCGCGGCGACAAAGCTCTGGCCGTCCACGTGTACTTACGACAGAACAAATTTTGGTCTCTCTACGTGGACATTATGAGAAACTAAATGCTGGCTTCATTCAAGCTGATATTATTTCTTAACGGAATATATGTGAAACTACACGTAAATATAAAGGGGGTGTATAAATAGATTGCATATTAAAAGTGTATGTGCAAATAAGACAGGATATACAAAATTTCAGATTTAATTCACGATTATTTTAATAATATCCTTTACCTAATTTCTTTACATTTTTGTACAGCACTACGTTTATGTATAGTTTGCACGCCCCTCTTAAAATATTTTAATTTGTTACTCATGTAATTTACCTTCTTCCATGTGTTTACCCGAAAGAACAGATGTTAAACTGTAGCAATAATAATAATAATAATAACAAATAAAAGACATCATTCTTATTGTTATTTATCTTTAATATTTATGAAGATAAATGAAAACATTTCCTTACCAAGCTTTTACTGAAGGTTAACCTAAGGTAAGTTGTGGAAAATTCATTATGGAAAATAATAATCTCCCTAGATGCTACGTCCACTGAAGACTTAAATGAAAAATACTGAATAACACGGAAGACATTTGAAGCAAAAATGTAATGTGAAACCTCACAGTCCAGAGCTTAGTTAGGAAGAGCTCAAGCTTGGGTCCCTTGTTGAAATTAGTTGTGATAAAACAGCACGTATTTTGTCGCCCTATTGTCACGTAACATTACGTAAAAAGTACTCAAATTTTTTACATAACCTGTTTACAAAAAATACAAAAATTGTATATGACCTGATTATAAAATATCTTTAAGGAACAGATTTTATTTAGGAGAAAATATGTATATTCATAATTGTAGTTGTAGAAAGATAGAAGAAATAAAGAAAGAAAGAAAGAATAGAAGACGCCAAAAACATTTTGAATTTGGAATTTTGAAAAAAATAGAGTTTTCAACGAACGAGAAAACTGCACCTTTCTGTTCAACGTCCTTCACATTATCCAACAACAAAATTTAATCAGAAACGATGGAGACGTGTTTTTTTAACTGGTGAAATGTCTCTGAGGCTCTTATAAAGCATATCTTAAAATTAAAATATCAATTTAAAATTCATGAGGCCGGGACATCAGCCATATAGATCGGGGAAAATAATTTTGGAGAAAAATCGCGTGGTTTAGCCGCTAGCGTTTTTCAGTGACGGGCGAACAGATGGGCAGGCAGATGGACGGACAGACGGACAGAAGTTCTGCCATAATTCAATTTTTAGGTATCATGGATCCACAAATTATGGATTCTGGCGACACCACGTATTAGAGGAGTTTTTCTAAATTTCGCAACTGGATTGATCCATTTTTTATCACCATGGCCATGTAACAAAGTTTTATCTGTCTAAAATATCGCGGTTTTTTCCGCACAGCATTACATAATTTTCTCTCTATTCCGAAGCGAGAAAGTAAAAGATGTCTCAAAAACAAGAGAAAGCACCGAAAAAAGCAACAACCCTGAAGAAAAGAGGGATCTAATACAATTATCATGCGAGGTTCAAACAGAGTACGATCAATTAGCTTGCGATGAGTTATGGTTAGTATGCCAAGACATGAATACTTATGATGCGCAACCAATTCGAGAACGGATTGTACTATTATCATTTAACCAGAGAACAATTTCAAAACTCGAGGCCACTCAACCCAAGCTGAAAGAGCCTTGAGGAAACAATTCATCTCGTAGTATATTACAAACTAGTGGTGCTAAAACAGCACGTACTTTCTCTCGCTTTCATTTTGACGCAAAATTACGAACGCGAAAAGTACTCAAATTTTAGAAACACACACACACAGACGGACGGACGGACGGATAGACGGGCGGACAGACGGGCGGACACACAGACGTTTTGGGTTGCAATAGATGTTTTCAGAAAATTTAGTTGCTCGCCTTTGTAGTCTGTTAGAGCAATTGCCATCATATGGGTTGTAATCCTGCTCATAGTATGCAAAAAATTCATTTTTGTGGCACAGTGACACTAAGGAGTACAGAATAACTGACATAGATCTATTGGCTTCTTCAGCAATGAAAACACAGAAAATTGGCTGAGATGGATGGCCCTAAGCGGATTCAAAGTACTGCGCTAGATGAGGTAATTAGTGATTGATTCGTGATTCCGGGTGCGTCAAAGTCTATGGTCATTCACCTTTTAAGTATAGAACATGTTTTCCCTCGTGAGGTGGTGGTGATCTTTCCATCGTGGATAGTGAAATCTGGCGCAAAACTACACGTCGATTAGAGAGAGTTTCACCAACCGAGAATCATGACCAGTGAGGCAGCGCCTCAGGCGGGACAAGCTCTAAGTTCCCGACTACTCTCCCAATAAGTGGTAGTGTAGTGCATGTAAAATATAAGTCTGGGTAAGTAAGGATTGAGGATAGGACGAAGAAAAGAAAAGAAAATCATGCGCGGTCCGTGTCCCTTTTGTTAGGTTGCTGCTCGCTTGGTGTTGATTGGAGAAACCACCGATCAGAGCAGCCGGATGCAAGAAGTCTCCTACAGACAGCGGCTGAACTCTATCTATCTAGAAAGTATCAAAACGCCTGCCATCGTCGGGACTCAAATCCCAGGACCTCCCGACCAGAGTCACTGCTGTGTCATCAGTTGATGCTTTGACCCACGTACGTCGGCAGTGGCAATTGGCGCTACTGGTTTAGAACTGTCCACATCAAAGTGACAGATGTAACATTAATTGTGCTCGATTGTTATCCCCGTAGATTAGGTCGGATTAGGGATTTTTGTTGGTCTAAGTCAGGGTTGCTCAAATAGAAGAATTGAGTCAAACTGTCCGTGGTAGCCTGCAACAGTTGCCTGCGTGCCATGCATTCTTGACAAGACTAGAGCGTATATTTTCGAGCCCCTCAAATCTCCTTCCATCTGGCTGATTGGACAAGCAGGGAACCTCACCGGTTTTTAAACAAATAATAAACAAAATTAGAGTAAGGTTTCAGTTGAGGATTATGTCTGCTTCATAAAAGTTTGTCGAGTTCAAGACGAGAGTTCGCATGCCGGAACCGCAATCCTGCGGCACAGCACCAATGCTCCAGATTTCCCTGTGACTTCCTAAGTTCTCTACAAAAATCTACAGAGTAGTAAGAACGTGATTTGTAATGTTTTCACGAACGTTATCTTTATGTTCTATTTAACCATTGGCTAGTAGTGGTCTGTTCCACCCCCGAAGCTCTGAATTTATACTAAGCGCATCCTATATGTATCTCTCTCTCCCTCATTCTCATTTTCTATCACTCTCATCATGTTATGACACGCAATCTCAAGCGTCTTTAAATAAACTTTATTAAAAACAGATAAAATTGAAGCAACTCAGTTATAATTAATTCAAAATCCTATGTCGTATTATTAAATAGATCTCACATTTATTTGGTGCAGTAGAAGGAGCTATACGCTTGTCAAATCAATATACACCCACACCAATTCGATAATTCTCACGTGAGAGGACAAGTTTAACACTTCTAAATTAAAAAAAAAGAACGTACATAAAAAATCAGTGCAGAGCACGATTCACCTGTTAACTAAGAATAATATACAATTACAAAAACAACGGAAGGGAAGAGTACGAAGAGCTTTTCTTATTCCGTTTAAAAGAAAGGGCTTCCGACTTATTGGTGGTGGCGCTACTGGTGTTGGAGGTTGTTGGGCGGTGATGGTGATGATGAATACAGGATATCCACAGTATTTCATTAATCAAAGAAGGTACCACTTAACGAGCATCTCAGTGTAACTTCTGGTGAGGGTTTCTCCTCAACTACGTGGGACATGAATGTGGAAGAGGGTAGTTTGCGGTCATCAATGCAACGCTATCAGATCACTTGTCTTTCAACTCTGAGGAAGCACTTAAAGAGCATCTCAGCGTAATGTACAGACCAAAGGACTGTACTTAAGTTTGGAAACATAAATGGGAAAGGGATAATTACTAGCCTCATTGCAGGGTTCTAGGAACATAGGTCCCTAAGATCAGAGGATGTAGCACACGATCTCGATTTAGAACACAAAGACTAAGGGACAGTTACTAAATAGCGTTCCAAATCAATAATTGAGAGTACTCAGTAGCTGAGTCAGTCGTGCAGACGATAGACAAAGGAGGAGGAGGAGAAGAAGAAGAAGAAGAAGAAGAAGAAGAAGAAGAAGAAAAGAAGTAGAACAGGAAAAGAAAGAACGTTCTGTAGTGCTTTTAGGAATTCGTTCTGAAATACTTACGTTGTAGCTTTCCATAATGTTTGAGGTCACCAATTGCTTCTAAAACTCAAGTTGGCGATTCAAAACCTCCTGCGGTTATGATTTTCAAAAGGAGTGCAATACACCTTGCCTTACAATTACTTGTGGACAGTAAAGAAAATGCCAGGTAAAATCGGCCTGTCCCGTCGGAATTGAATTCTCTTACACATTCTGTTCTAACTATATCCCGAATTCGCTGTCAGGGAACGACGCAAATAACGGATGAAAACTGATGTATCGGTTTCTATCAGCCACTCTGACCAAACTCATTTGGTAATGTTGGATGTCAATGAAGTGTCAAACTATATTGTCACACCAAGGTACTTCCCGAGAGGGGCTAACAGTGTTCGTGGGGGTACTACCAGTGACGCCACATGCCGTGGTCGCGTAACTCGAGAACCTTTCATACCTCTCTGGCTTTTCACGAGCTCTCGTTATCAGGGCTCGAAGTTACAGCCTGTCATAGTAGATACTGTAACGTCGCAGACTAGTTCTCTCATCCCTTTATGAGAGACGGTTCCGCCTGACTACCACGACAACCGATAACCATGGTGCCATATAAACATGTGACGGGTTGTTATTAGAGGATCATCATCTGTTTTCGCGAACGACACGCGGATGAAACTTAATATATGCTCTGTACAAATCCTAAGCTATCTTTGTATGTAATGCACAAATTAAATGTACACATATGAGATCCTCTCGTCTTGATTCATTACGACGCTACAATACCTGTCCGACCTCTTACCTTTTATTATGTATTACGAGTGGCGGATTATTGGTTTGCTCCAGTGTTAGATCCTGTTAGTCTCCTGTACGACTCCTTGGTTTGCCTCTACCGAAGACAACTCTCTTTTACCCTTTGCAACCTGTGACGACCTCAACGGCCAACGTCTTTTATTTCTTCGTTTACGACCCTACCATAACCTGTGATACTAGCGTTTAGAACGATAAACATTACATGTCATTGTGTTAAGAAGTGGTGAATGAATCATCCCTAGCCAATACATAACACATTATAAATAATTTCTGGGCCAATAAAAGACATTTCGTCTAGATTTTTTGATCAGTTTCCTTTTATACGTTGTGATAATGCTGAGATGGTCCCTTATTGCTGCTTTTGAACACTAACTAGTTTTATCCCGTCACAAAAATCTTTTTCCTGTTTCGACGATAAATAAAATAAATTAAAAAATCAAAGACAAACATTGTAACAAACAAATAAATCTAAAAATATCCAACAATGGAGCCATTACCGCTAATGAGAGAATGGGCATGATTCCATACGCCGATCATTATATTACAACAACAAAACGTTTAATACATTGATCTGGCCAGACTGTGTTGCCTTTGAAAATTTCCCTCCCGAGCTGATCGCCGCTCCACTCCACCTTAGCTACCGTCCGAAGATCAACCGCGCAAGACCGGAGCCCAGCGCACTCTTTGGTTAAAGCGAGAAGAGAGAGCGCCCGTTCCTCGGCGTGGCCGTTGCCGTTCCCTCCCTCACACTCCCTTCCACCCTGCACGTCCCCGCCACCTTCCTCGCGAACAAACACCGCATCGGTAATTGTTTTCGATTCGTCCCCGCACTTTTAATTTCACGTTAAGTTGGACGCGGCGCGGTAGAAATACTAAACGAACGCTCCGCCGAAAAAAAGAAGAAAAAAAGAAATGCGAAGGCGACGGGTCCGCTGTCCTCTCGGGCAGGTCGGCGGCGTAGCCCAATGGCCAGGGGCCGGCCTTCCTCGCCGTCCCCGCCCCCTTCCCGCCTCGCAGCGTTCCACGGCCCCGACCGTCCTCGCCCACCGCGCCCGCAAACTTCATCAGAAGCTCGTGTTTGCCAGACGCAGAGGAGAAAAATCGCCAGCGCGTTGTGGAAGGACGACGGCCGAGTGGTGGGTGCAAGCCGGTGACAGAGGAGACGACGCTGGACGTGGGGACGAGACCGGCTGCGGCATCGAACGCGGAGATGGGTTCGGCGTAAAAGTGATGGCACGGACATGATAGCTTCGATTGATTGATTGATGATTCTGAACCCGTAAATTTAGTGTTTGTTTTTATCGCGAGAGTTGGCGGTGGTCTTCCTCCGCTGGATGACGAGATCCGGCGCCGATCTACGTCGGATGCGGGGATTTTCCCCGACCATGTTCCTCGCACCAGCGTGGCACCGCTCCAGCTTGGACAAGCTCGAAGCTCCTGACTGAGCTTCCAATACATGTGGTAGTGTAATGAATGTAAGTGTAAGTGTATGTAAGCAGGGGCGAGGAAAGGGCAAGGAAGAGGAAGGAAACATTGCGCGATCCGTGACCCGTATGTTAGGATACTGCACCAGCATCCGCCTGTGTTGATCGGGGAGGCTACAGAAAACTACCAATACGAGCAGCCTGCCGCAAGAATTCTCCGCCAGTTGGCGGATCAATCCGACCTAGCTATATAGCTAGGAAATCCTGCCACTGTCGCGACTCGAACCCTACAACCTCTCGGTCAGAGGCACTGCAGTGACATCAACTGATGCACTCAGGTTCCCATTCCCTGTGACGTGGTGGTATAAACAGCGGCGCTGGCACGGCATGACTAGTACGGTGCATAAGATAAAGAGGTGGAAGCGGGAAGGGACGACGGCAGAGATAATGACATTGCAGCTACTCTGCCGTGGCAGACGTTGTGGAGAGGAGCTGGGCAACATTAGAAACCTCAGTAGCGATTGCAGTGAAATGGGGTCACGGTCGGTAGTAGTTGGAGTAGTAAATGAGGGTACTGGTTGTAGAGTCGGCGAGGAAGGCTAGGTGACCGATCCGTGGGATAGTCGGGGCCGAGAGAAGTGGAACTGCTTGGGCGACGAGGGCAACAGGGCGTGGGAGGGCGTCATGGGAAGGGGGCTTATGTGTTAGCTGATGCCACCTACAAAAGTGGAGAATGACGAGGTGACAATGGAATCCATAACTGCGTTTATGATGGATTATGTGGAGAACCGATATTACTTTACGTGGTAATAGGCAGTAACATCTGACCACTTTCTCACTTACGTACTTCTATTTAATCTCAGTAATCAACGATTTTCGAATTCACATTATCGTCACCGAGTTAAATGAGGTTAGTAGATGAAATGACGTTGTCTATCACTAGCCTTAGAAACTTCCCTCCAAGAGTCTAATCCTTGATTATCAGATCTACAGCCCTTCTTCTTTGTCGTACTGTACGTCACCACTCTTAGCCACTTCGAGTTGGCTAATGTACCCTTCATCCGGCTTGAGTTCAAAGTATGCTTCAAAGCTGTTTCTATTTCGGACTTCGTCTAACAATTTTGGATAATTTCAGCATTAACTGGCTAATTCGTAAATTAGGCAAATTTGAACATTAGCCAATACATATGGATCAATGAGTATTAATTATAATGTGAGTTTTAGAAGATACTGGATAATACAAATGAGAGCTACAATATAAAACTAAATAATTTCCAATATAAATATTATTATTCTACATAAGTGAGACAAATAATTTCTAAGTTTGTGGTATATTGAAACACAATAAGCTTTTTTTGGCGAAGATTTGAAACGGCTAACAAACTCATACAACTCTACGGAGACAAGGTTAGAGAAGACATCAAATTGATTTCATGGTGGTTATGAGATAGAGAAACTTTTGAGTTATTAGAACTGCTGAATAGGATAGGCATACTGAGACAAAGCGCCAGGCTAAGGGATCCTGGAAGTGACGGAGCAGGAACGCTGTACGGAAAGGAAAAGAAAAAAAAATAAGGGGTTGTGGTATCAAGATTTGGGCAGGGATCTGCAAATTTCAACAGCACTAATATACTGAATAAGCTTACATAACCTTCGAAAGGAAGAAAACGAAAATAAACAAATGAAATAACGGAAATACTGGCAATAAATATTTATTAAGTTGATTTTACGAACAGTAACACGTACACTGCTCAAGAACAAGTACAATACTATCGAAGAAAACTAGAATAAACTCAAAATTAGCTAAACCGTTTTTACGAATGCTGCAGTTACAGTCTAGTATATTCGGATACTCAATTCAATAGTTCTTTATATACGAAGAATATCAACAAAGATGTTAGATTTAGCAATATGTAAATAGCATATATTTAATAGCTGTTGGCTTCATCGTTGGAGACTTGCTGACCTGTGTCTTGAGCAGTGGCGTATCGAGTGTGAGAATTTAGTCGATGTGATCAGTATAACAATAGGTGGTATCTTCTTCTTGACGTGACGTTTCCATTACTGATGGTTGCCGACTACTTCCCCAAACTCTGGCTTGTGCCAGATGCACTCGAAATACCGGTCCATTTACGAATGTTTGCTAATCATGTTTCTTCCTGCCATCTTCCCGACTACCCTAAACTTTCCTCATCATTATCAGTTGCCAGAATTCATATTTGGGGTTTCTAAGAAAATAGTCCAAGACAAAGCATTTTTCTCATTTTAATCATTTTTAATATTTCTCGGCATATAGCATTTCTTTCTAGATATTTATTATTTTTGCCGGTAGGTTTATACCACCTGGTGGCAGAACACTACAATTTACAAATTACAATTAGAAATATTAATACAATGTAATTTTAAATTATTTTAAGGCACCAACGACAACAATAATAATAATAATAATAATAATAATAACAACAACAACAACAACATAAATATGTTAACATCAATAGCATTTACTCAACATTTTCTCTGATCAATACCAGAGGAATTTCCGAGCACAACTCTAACAATTGGCCACGTACCGCGCGCGATCATATATTCTTCAGCCCAGGGCTATTTTCTCTCTTTACATATACACATACACCCACACAGATGAACTACACTTCCATATATTTCGCAAACCATTCGGGAGCTGAGAGGTTCTTTCAGTCGGCGCAGTGCCGCACTGGAGGAGATAGCTGAAGAGGAACTTCCCGGCAAGTCGTCGTGTAGCATGGCACGGGATCTCACCATCAGCGAAAGAGGAAAACTGACCCTCCCCAGATTAAACATTCAATACACTAACGGAGTTAATGTGCATACCAGTTACAATAACCGGAAACATCATTCCATCAATCATCCGGGTGACTAGAGGTGAAACGAAGGTTGCCAAAGCAGCACCAACATGGTCGTAGTCGTCGGTGTTTTCGAGAGTGTTGAGAACGCGAGATGGAGGACGTATAGATGGTGGTGGAGGTGGGGGCGGTTGGAGCCCACTTAAACGCTGAACAAGCGGAAACTGCGGACACGGAGGCGGGAGCGCAGACTCTTTTCAAATATAAAGGCAGAAGTCACCGATAAGATCGTCCTGCACCCCAGTTGGAACAAACCCACACCTCCCGATTAAAAGCGGCTCCAGAGGCAAGGGAATGGTGCGCTACACGAGTGGACTTCCGCAAAGTTCTGGCGAGATCTCGCCCGCTTGATACGATTATACGCTGACACACCCGCGGAGACAGTGGTCAGGAATGAATGCACTTGCCAAATGGGATCACCTTTTTGTTGGTCATCACACTTCGGTTTCTTAGGGACTCGCACTTATCGTAAGAGCAATAAAAATTATTTTTAATTACTTTGGAATTTTGGATCTACTTCTATAGAAGTTGTACAGCTATTATAAATATTATCAAGATAATCTTAGCTATTACGCTCGTTTCCTTTTACGTATAATGTACCAGAATACACTTAATGTAACTATCTTTTACTAAAGCAACGAAATACGCATGCGTCTCATACATGACCTAAGAGCTCATGTTTAATTTTTATATTTATTATCATTACCATTATTATAATATTATGTTTCCATAATTGTTATTAGCATTAGTATTATAATTAGAAAAAATGAAACCTATTTGTCGAATTCACAGAGAGTGAAGAAATTAACATAAAGGACAAAGCAGGAAGACGATGATAAGGGCGACTTCGACGGCGATCACCATGTCAGCTACCTAATTTATTTTATTGACAGGTAACCGTCACGGTAATCGTCACCGCTGTCACCGCCAATATGGTAAACGACGGAATGAACGAGATAATTAATTTTTCGCGACGTGTGCAAAAGTGGTAGACATTTTGTAAAAATAATGATAAATCCCAGATCTTGTGATCTGGAAGATCGCGAAACTCTTAGAATGGAGGGACCAACCTTAGGACGACTAACAGCCAAACTGTTATAAATCATATCATGCACGGCGACGAAATACAATTCCTCAGATTTCTAGAATCAAAAAGTTGTTAATGTTGTCAAAACCTTTAACACATGTTAAAAATGTACCTTAGTTGTTTTCCTTTAAACTTTCTTGATTGAATTGTGGAATAGTTTATTGAGGGCCTTTTTATTACAAAAATAATTTCGTCCATTTCTCTTGACAGAAGCGCTGCTTCTTAGTAACCTTTCGCTTGTTGCGAGATGCAATATTCAACCATTACATTGCCATGAACGTGAGGTATCTCCCAATTACAACTTACTATAACACTGCAAATGTTTCACTTTCGTACTTCACTCAAGAATACATTTTAGGGCAATTTTTGGTCGTATCCTGAAATATATCCTTATCAAATTGCTGATTGTTTTCCTTGCCCGCGAAGCTTTACTGAACGGACTTTTCAGTCAAAGCTTCTATCACAACGCAGCACCAGACATTGTGGATGGACAGTGAATTTCAGAAGTATGTTGTAACGTTATTCTGCGTATGACACCCGTGGAACGCAGAACATACTCCGTCGAGCCATGGGCGGCCTGTGTGTTGTGCACAGCTTGATTAAAGTGTAGAATTGCATTATGAAGATCCACTGTGGACACAACTGAAATGCGAGGGAAATAATAATGACAATACATCAAGATCTACAAGAAATTGTAAAATAGCGCTCACCAGCAAATCGCTCGTACACATTCTTATATTAAATATGTAAAGTGTTCGTAAATAAGTTGTATATAGGTTCCAGTTGTACCTGTAATGTGGACTCGTATGTGTCTAGAGGTGTTCGGCTCTCAAAATGTACAGCATATTTTACCTAGGAGCCATGTCCGACTCATGATGACAGGATCTTCTGCATTTCCTTTCAAACATGATCAACCAATTGATTCTTACCTCTAAAGAGGCAAGCCACCTTCTTTTACAAGACATTATTTTGATGATCCTCACCATTGAGCTCACAAATATTTATTCTCCCGAATCACTGTTTGAAAAATACCGCTGGAATAAACCATCGTTATTAAAGGTGTTTGACTTACATAAATACAAAAATATGATCGACGATTCGTTGTATTACGAATTGTGTATATGCTTAAAAGCAATTGCCATACTACGGTGCATACTACAGTAAAACTTGCTCAAATACTAACGTGTATAATGCAGAAATCTGTCTAATGTGAACATAAATCGCGGTCCCGCCAATCACATATTCTACAGAATTACATTGCATAAAGCGGAATCTTCTCTGAAATGGAAAAAAAATTCTGGGGTCTTAAAATTACGCTATGAGCAAATTTTACTGTATTTTAAATCGTCTGCGTAATAGTAACACTATATCATTCAAACATTCAACTCCTGATAAGACTATTTTGTGACAAAAACGATCCATACGTGCAGAGAAGACAAGGCTCATCAATTGATCTCTGCAATAATCTGCTTATCTGCGGAAGTGACGACGGAGGAGAGGAAGAGGCTTAGCAGACGATTACGACGGAAGAAGGGTTAATTGGCAGCATCCGTAGTAACCGTCGTCGTAGCCACTTCCACCAAAGTGACCAGTGAAGTAATTGGGAAACGAATAATGAGACATTAAAAAAATGAAAATTGATTTTATATTACGAGTAAATGACGGCTACCTGCTCTAGTTCTTCTCTAGCTTTTGTTTACACCAGTCTGTTTTTCTGGTTTTATTTATTTAATTTAATTGTGGGAATTCTGATTTGGTGTTGTTGACGTTCTTAAGAAGAAAGAAATAAAGAGGTCATCTTCATATCATGATATGTTGTAGAAGACGACCTCTTTTATTTCTTCTTTAATTTTATTTATTTTTTTAACTTCAAAAACAGTTAAAAACTGTGTGTGACGTGTCGCACTAGCAAAAGGCATGAAACGTTTCGGTTTTTGTTAAGACAATCCATTGCACCGTATTACGACGACGCAGCAGAACGAAGGTCGTGGAGCAAATAGGGCGTTGGTTAGAAACGAAGACCAGGACGAAGGTGAAATAGAAAAAGCACCGAGTAAGTAAAAACATGTCAAAGAAAAAGTAAAAAGGGAGAAAAAGAGATGACGTCGTTGTTGGAGACTCCAATAATTGCAAAATGGAAGGTGAAGATAAAGACATATTGACAAAGGAGAGCAAGAGTGAATACAATGATTTGAGGGATTTCCTAGATAAAACGAGAAGGACGACATATTAACAGAACAAAAAAGTATATAATGAAAAGGTAGGAGGAAGACAAAGATAAGAGAAGGGAAAAAAAGAAAATAAAGATATATTACGTATAAAATGGTAAAAAAAATTAAAATTAGGAAGAATGCAAAGTAAACGAGGAGAGGAAGAATGCAAAATATGCGAGGAGTGAAAAAAAGAAGAAATGGGGGAGCGCAACTAAGAGATATATCTGAGAGAACTAACGAGACAGGTGTAGAAGAGTGTGATTGCTACGGCAAAGTTACCTTGTAGCTGAAGGCGAAGGTGTCAACGAAAGGGAAATCGAAGACAAAGCGAAAACGAAGGCGGATACCAAGAGAATGACGAAGGGCAGACAAGAGTGAAGGCGAAGGTAACGCCGTCGAAAACGACCACCATCACGGGGACGACGAGAATAAAACCAGTCGTCACCGTGTCAGTCGTCGCCCCCGCCGCCGTCGCTGCAGCACGCTTACAACGACCTCGACGATGCGGCTTCCGACTGTTATGAAAAGGGCGAGAATAATTCTGTTAGACAACAATATGCATCATTCAAATTCCACTCGTCCTATTGCTTTTCTTAAATTTATTTATGAATAAATCAAGAGATGGCAAAAGAGAAGACTAATATAAAACCTCAATGACAAAGATGGTGTTCAGGGTATATGAAAAGGATGTGAGGGATGGCATAGACAGACAAAGTCGAGGAGAATTATGAAGAGGACAAACTATAAAATAGAACGAAAAAGTGTGAATGGAAAAAAGGAAGAGGAAGATCTGAAAAAATAAAAATGTGTGGATTTTCTCTACGTGAAAAATTTAAGTCAACTTCATTCTTTCTTCGCTCATTAAGCAATACTATCGAACATGTCGCAAAGGTAATCTACCTTTTCGTTCTGCGTAATTGACGAATGTGTGATTATCAATATCTGTCATCAGGATCAGGATACGTCGAACACTTGTAGGCCCATTGTTCTTGATGTACAGTTTTGTTTACACGCAATGCGTTAATATGCTGTTTTCTTCAGTCTGAAAGCCACCAAAGTATTATGAAACACTGCTTTGTGATACTGAATAAAATTTAATGTGAAATGAAATATTAGAGGAGAGCATATAATATAAAGCGGATTGTTTTTCCTCGGCATTGTATTCTTGATAATACCATGTTTTTTATTTGAAGAAATTGCAGCTCTGGTATCCTAAGTAACCAAAAAACAACTACTACTACCTATCATGCGTTACTCGGACATCAATTACTTCAAGAGACAAGGAAGAGTTCGTGCTCTTAATAGAATCTCAAAAGGAAAAAGCAAATATGATGGAGAATCTGGAGGATAGATATTCAGTTTCAATAATAACAAACCGGTGTCGTAATACCTTATTTTGGTCAATGTTGAATAGTGAAGATTAAATAATTATTTTAAAATATGAGAAGAAAGTTTAAGCAAATCGCTAAAGTCAGTTTGCACGACAGCGCATCACGATAGGGGAAAGTGCAATAAACAAAATGAAAGTCCGCACTTCAAAACAAACCCTTTTGACAATTATTTAATAATTACTGAAGAAATCATTACATAGCACGTTAATCAGTAAATTATCAAAATTGAATTAATAGGTTCCTCCACCTTTTACGTACTAAATCCACTAACATGGAAAGTTATGTTCTATTTTCTTAATAGCTGGACCTAACTGATGTATAAAATTTGTATTCTATCTTTATTCGCAAGTCGTATGCGAACTATAGTTCGCCAGTAAAACCTTTCCGCAGTTGCACCAGGGGATGATGAGAGTACTAGCAACAAAAATGATGTAGGTAGCACGAACTGCAGCTTGTAACAAAGCTCGTACTCACCACAATTATAACGGGTGCTGGAAGTGTTGTCCCCTTAACTTTTTTCACAGTGATCTGGTTGCTTCTCAGATCAATGTAATTTTTTTGCAGAAGCCCCTGATTCAGCTCGCTGCAGAGAGACTTTCCTGACGCACTGAACTTTTTCTCAAAACTAACGAAGTATATCCCCATGAACTCTTATTTTCCATATATTTTCACTGATTCCGATTGAAACCTCAAAGATAGAAAATAGATACGGAAAATATCAAATGACAAATTCGCTTTCTAGACTATTTTGTACAGGTAAAATTAATTTGTCGACGCATAACCCACGACGTGTATACTTTCAGTTCGCACTTCGACGTGTTACTTTTACTTATTTCCCTGATCATAAATGTATTTGAAGAAAGCTAAATATTTCCTCTCTGGCTACGTATTTCGTCTCAGTAACTTCAGTGAAAATGCAAACAGTTAATGTTAACCGGAATAGGCTATTAGCCTAATCCTTGATAGTAAAGAAGGAAAAGACGAAGAAGAAAATATTAACAGCCAATTAAAAAAATAAATTAAGAAATTTATTTTCAAGCCTCTCAGATAGCTCATGAACAGCGTGTGAGCTTTCCATGGTGCGATTCTTGGTTCGTTTCCCGGAAGGGAAAATAGTTTCCCGGAATATAAAATATATCTTCTATTATACTCGTTTCAGTTTCTATAGCCGTGAGACGAAAGAAAAGCTCAGGCAAGTGAAGTAGACGGTGGAAGGAATATGTCGTGCCCGCCACATGTCTCCCTTACCCCCAGGCGTAGATAATAAATGGAAAGTGGGTCGAGACCTGCCATCACCGCTACCTACTAGAAGTCGGATTAATCCAAATACATACACACAAATTTGTTTTCACATTCGGTTTTCTAAAAAGTTTTCGAATTGCAAATGAAATTGCTTCTGATTCATAATATGACTTTGGTAACATTTTAATTAAATCCACTAATTTACGCAAAAATTTAATATTTTCATTGTGATGGACAGCTGCGATACGCACCTTGCAGTTTTACAAGAATTAATCATTCAGTGTTTTCGTACTTCCGTTATGAAAAGGATCAAGCTCAATCCGTTTTACAGAACCGTAATTGTAGAAAGAATTCTGGCATCTGCAATAAAAACAACTTCAGTACGAGTAATAGCCAGCAGCAGCAGAAAAATATCCATTGCCATGGGATTTGAAATAGTGTTTAGAACACGTATTATAACGTAACAAATATATTGTAATACTCTCTCATTGAGTAAGGATACACTCGCGTTAGCGTTAGTAGACTCCGACCAAAACATAGTGACATTGAAATATTCCGAAAATAATTTATTTATTTATTAATAATTAAAATCGAAATGTCATGTAACTCCATCAACAAACTGCTTATTCTTGAACTATCAGCAAACAACGGAAGGTCATTTTAACTATGTAAAAAGAGACGGATGATAAAAACTTGCAGATGTGACATTCTGTGTGTGTTCTCTTCAGTATCTTGTTGCCATATCTTACGCTGTCCATGTTTCCCCAATTAATGATTAACACATTACATAAAATACAATAAGCTCTTTCCACGCTGTCATTTGCACTCAATTACGAATCCCCTTGCGTAATTAAGACGTTTGGACTTAGCAATTTTGTTCAGCACGAAACACCTACGATTATGTGTATAACGCAGAATAACATGGAATTCAGTCCAAAGTTAGATTTTCCCTTATTATGAAGTGTGTTAAAGGTGAGGTTTAATACGAATTATTGTACCGAAAATCATAAAAAAGCACATAAGCAATGCGATGTGATGATTCACTTCCCTAGCACAAACTTTTCACCTACGTTTTCTTGATATTGCAATAATAGGTAAATATCATAAACATTCTGCTAACAAGCCCTCCGGTAATACGCTACAATTCTTTAGATACATTTGTTGAGTTACAAAAAAGCCAGGAAAAGTCAGCATATCCCACTGCACGTCATACTGCCATAATTTTCGTGACACGCACAGAGACAAATGGCAAAGTTGTGAATTACAGACGTTGGCAAATTATTAGGAAAATCTTTCTTTATACTCTAAATTATGAGTTTAAGGATGAAAGCGTACCAGGTGGATTGGGGGAAAATCGTTATACTTTTGTAATGTGTCGAGTGCGCATTAGTTAGCGCAGCTCTTGATTTAAATGTCCATTTAAGCGAATATATGGGTTGTAATATATGTATCTACTGCAATGACAACCATGACATTTTAACAATGTATGTTTTCTTCAGGGCGTCTTTAGTTGCCGTAATTTTTTTTCTCAGCGCTTGACCATTTGCAATGCAATTCGTTATTTCACATTCCAGGTCAAGACCCCAACCAAAAACCCGCCACAACTGTGGCGGAAGTGAGGACGCGTGGAGTTGGTAGCCATGTAGAAAAGTTTCTTCCAGTTAGTGAGTTCATGAAAGCGCGACGATGGACAAGGCAAGAGACGTGTCTCCACGAAAACGTCATAGAATCGAAGTGCTACTACATTGTGACCATTTTATAAGTGAGCCGAGTACGGGGGTTTGGACTCTGCGAACGAACGCAGGGGAAATCGAGACGGGGCGGCCGGTAGAACTGCCGAAGAGGAAAGGTGGGATTTTGCTACCGGAAAGTTGTACGACAACTTTCCGGTACAATTTTCCGTACAATATATGTTCTCACGTTAAGGTAGATGCTGGAACTAATCTGATGCATTCTTGACATCTACACAAGTACTGGTTCACTCGGCAAAGAATGTTCTGTGATATTGCAGAGATCTGTTCCTGTATAATTCTTCCGTGTGGGGACTTGTCGCGTGCATGCGATCTTACAGGAATCTCCAAAGAAATAAATTGTACGGAGTCAGATCAGGAGAGCGTGCTGTTCACAAACCATGTGCGATAATTGTATCTTTACAAACGGAATGTAAACCCCCAAGGAAACTGAAGTAGTGTGCGGTTGCAGAATCCCGTTGAAAATAATCATAATTACTCCCTTCATTTGTCAACATTTGGAAGAAAGATTCCAGGAAACAATGGAAATAACGGTTTGACACATTTTACGTCTGTGCCATACAGAACAGTTTCTGTTTGAGAGAGAAATTCGAGCGAGCCATCACAATCCGACTATTCAACAAGACTGACTTTTGCCGACAACAGCATGACTTTTGCAGGGCGAAAACTTAAAACACCGTGTTCTTCGGGACTGTTTGAGGTGGCTTAAAAGCATGACGATCTCACAATAAATAGATTCTTAGAATTCTCCCCCAGGCAACGACTAAAATCCACCTAGCTATTTAGCTAGAGTCGAAAATCCTGCCTCTGTCGGCACTTGAACCCTATGACATCGCGGTCAGAAGCACTACAGTGGCCTTAACTGATGCCAATTCCCGTAATAGTACATAAGTTATCACGTACGTAATTAGTTATAGAAATAAATACTAAATAATTAATTATTTAAATGTACAGTAAATTGTAAGTACAAAGTGTAAGTCGATAGCGCACGAATGAAATGTTGACGGACAAGTTAACTGTAGGAGACGAGCACAACAATTTGAAATGATTGCACTAATGATACGTATGAGATTTACTACATTATCTTTTAGTACAAACTCATTGAAACTTACAAGATTATACTCTTAGGATCATTCTCAATACCTCAGGCGGCAGCCATGCTGATTCTTGTATCCATGTTGCTTCATATGTTTGAAAACACAATTGTTTTCTTTGTCCATTAGAGTGTCAGTAGGTGTTGGCCAGGGTGCTGCCGAGGGTAGACTTGCGCAGGCAGAGCCAATTATGAAAGCGACGTCATCGACAGCGACCACTACCACGAGGATTACAGAATCGAAAAAGTCATCCCCGTGACAGTCCTCGCTGCCGCATTCACACCGCAAAACACAAGTGTTTTGTATGTCCATTACTTATTTGCAGAAATAATAGTTCTCAATCAAAAGAGAGTGAAGGTAAGTAGACGTCTGATTGCTGAAAATAATATTTTTAGAAGTAACTGCATTTAAGACACACACAGTTCCGTTATATTTTGTTAGTTACCTAGTTTTCAACACTTTAAGGGCGAGTTTATGAGTTGGAAGCGAATCAACTTTTATCTCTTACTTTCTCTTCGAAAGCAAGGAAAGCATTGGACTCCTTTGGACTCAGGAACCCGGCGTTTGTCAAATAGCACCACTTCTTGTGAATGTCAGTAGGTGTTGGCCAGGGTGCTGCCGAGGGTAGACTTGCGCAGACAGAGCAAAGTATGAAAGCGACGTCATCGACAGCGACCAATACCACGAAAATTACAGAATTGAAAAAGTCATCCCCGTGATATTCGTCGCTGTCGCATTCACACCGCAAAACACAAGTGTTTTGTCAAATAGAATATGTCAAATAGCGCCACTTCTTGCGAGTGTCAGTAGGTGTTGGCCAGGGTGCTGCCGAGGGTAGACTTGCGCAGGCAGAGCAAAGTATGAAAGCGACGTCATCGACAGCGACCAACACCACGAACATTACAGAATCGAAAAAGTCATCCCCGTGATAGTAGTCGCTGCCGCATTCACACCGCAAAACACAAGTGTTTTGTCAAATAGAATATGTCAAATAGCGCCACTTCTTGCGAGTGTCAGTAGGTGTTGGCCAGGGTGCTGCCGAGGGTAGACTTGCGCAGGCAGAGCAAAGTATGAAAGCGACGTCATCGACAGCGACCACTACCACGAGGATTACAGAATCGAAAAAGTCATCCCGTGATAGTCGTCGCTGCCGCATTCACACCGCAAAACACAAGTGTTTTGTCAAATAGAATATGTCAAATAGCGCCACTTCTTGCGAGTGTCAGTAGGTGTTGGCCAGGGTGCTGCCGAGGGTAGACTTGCGCAGGCAGAGCAAAGTATGAAAGCGACGTCATCGACAGCGACCACTACCACGAGGATTACAGAATCGAAAAAGTCATCCCCGTGATAGTCGTCGCTGCCGCATTCACACCGCAAAACACAAGTGTTTTGTCAAATCGAATATGTCAAATAGCACCACTTCTTGCGAGTGTCAGTAGGTGTTGGCCAGGGTGCTGCCGAGGGTAGACTTGCGCAGGCAGAGCAAAGTATGAAAGCGACGTCATCGACAGCGACCACTACCACGAGGATTACAGAATCGAAAAAGTCATCCCCGTGATAGTCGTCGCTGCCGCATTCACACCGCAAAACACAAGTGTTTTGTCAAATAGAATATGTCCAATAGCACCACTTCTTGCGAGTGTCAGTAGGTGTTGGCCAGGGTGCTGCCGAGGGTAGACTTGCGCAGACAGAGCAAAGTATGAAAGCGACGTCATCGACAGCGACCACCACCACGAACATTACAGAATCGAAAAAGTCATCCCCGTGATAGTCGTCGCTGCCGCATTCACACCGCAAAACACAAGTGTTTTGTCAAATAGAATATGTCAAATAGCGCCACTTCTTGCGAGTGTCAGTAGGTGTTGGCCAGGGTGCTGCCGAGGGTAGACTTGCGCAGGCAGAGCAAAGTATGAAAGCGACGTCATCGACAGCGACCAACACCACGAACATTACAGAATCGAAAAAGTCATCCCCGTGATAGTAGTCGCTGCCGCATTCACACCGCAAAACACAAGTGTTTTGTCAAATAGAATATGTCAAATAGCGCCACTTCTTGCGAGTGTCAGTAGGTGTTGGCCAGGGTGCTGCCGAGGGTAGACTTGCGCAGGCAGAGCAAAGTATGAAAGCGACGTCATCGACAGCGACCACTACCACGAGGATTACAGAATCGAAAAAGTCATCCCCGTGATAGTCGTCGCTGCCGCATTCACACCGCAAAACACAAGTGTTTTGTCAAATAGAATATGTCAAATAGCGCCACTTCTTGCGAGTGTCAGTAGGTGTTGGCCAGGGTGCTGCCGAGGGTAGACTTGCGCAGGCAGAGCAAAGTATGAAAGCGACGTCATCGACAGCGACCACTACCACGAGGATTACAGAATCGAAAAAGTCATCCCCGTGATAGTCGTCGCTGCCGCATTCACACCGCAAAACACAAGTGTTTTGTCAAATAGAATATGTCCAATAGCACCACTTCTTGCGAGTGTCAGTAGGTGTTGGCCAGGGTGCTGCCGAGGGTAGACTTGCGCAGACAGAGCAAAGTATGAAAGCGACGTCATCGACAGCGACCAACACCACGAACATTACAGAATCGAAAAAGTCATCCCCGTGATAGTAGTCGCTGCCGCATTCACACCGCAAAACACAAGTGTTTTGTCAAATAGAATATGTCAAATAGCGCCACTTCTTGCGAGTGTCAGTAGGTGTTGGCCAGGGTGCTGCCGAGGGTAGACTTGCGCAGGCAGAGCAAAGTATGAAAGCGACGTCATCGACAGCGACCACTACCACGAGGATTACAGAATCGAAAAAGTCATCCCCGTGACAGTCCTCGCTGCCGCATTCACACCGCAAAACACAGTTGTTTTGTATGTTATCTTCGGACAAATAGCGCCACTTCTTGCGAGTGTCAGTAGGTGTTGGCCAGGGTGCTGCCGAGGGTAGACTTGCGCAGGCAGAGCAAAGTATGAAAGCGACGTCATCGACAGCGACCACTACCACGAGGATTACAGATTCGAAAAAGTCATCCCCGTGACAGTCCTCGCTGCCGCATTCACACCGCAAAACACAGTTGTTTTGTATGTTATCTTCGGAAATAATAGTTCTCAATCAAAAGACAATGAAGGTAAGTACACGCCTGAATGCTGAAAATAATATTTTTAGAAGTATTTGCATTTAAGACGCACACAGTTCCGTTATATTTTGTTAGTTACCTAGTTTTCAACACTTTAAGGGCGAGTTTATGAGTTGGAAGCGAATCAACTTTTATCTCTTACTTTCTCTTCGAAAGCAAGGAAAGCATTGGACTCCTTTGGACTCAGGAACCCGGCGTTTGTCAAATAGCGCCACTTCTTGTGAATGTCAGTAGGTGTTGCCCAGGGTGCCGCTGAGGGTAGACTTGTGCAAGCAGAGCCAATTATGAAAGCGACGTCATCGACAGCGACCACTACCACGAGGATTACAGAATCGAAAAAGTCATCCCCGTGGCAGTCGTCGCTGCCGCATTCGTCTTATTGCAGCCACGGCCTTCTAGAACAACAATGAAGTTGGCACATTGCTCCTTCTAGAACAACAATGAAGTTGGCACATTGCTATGGTCATAGCAACAATAACAACGGCTGAAGTAACCTAAGGGCCATTGTCATAATTGCCTTTAACCATAGCGACAACTCTGTAGTCAGCGGCAAAATCAGTGATGACATTGCTGAAATTGAACTTGCAGCTCATTGGTTGTCACAATGCGTAAGTACAAATACGTATTCGCTGATATTGCTAAGGGAGATGTTAAGAGGAAGGTTTGGAATGAATGATTCACAAGATTCAAGACTAATAAATCTTTTAGTTGAAGATTTATTATGATGCTTTCTAGATGACTAACGGTAATTTCCAGCCTTTTTTAAGTCGACGTTCGCGTCTCTTCCGTCAATTCCAATCACATTGCAGCTTTCTACTTCAAAAATGTCACAGAGTTTTTTACATTCTAATAAATCAATACAAGTTCGTAAACGCCATTATCCATATTTAGTTATAAAATTTAATGAAGTAGGCCTATTATTTTCATGAATTTATTATACAGATTCGTTATTGTACTTTCATATTATATTGTACATTACGCACGGTATTTAAATAAAATGAATATTTTAAGTATCCATTTTACAATTAATTATATCCAATACGAGTTATTCCCAAGCACCATTTCACCATAACGTAAATTTGATTTGCTCCTGTCTATGAAGATAATCACATTAAAAAGTATAAAAACACAATTTACGCTAGCATATATTTTAGTGAACATCTCTAATTGATTTCAATGAATGTCTTGAGAGTATTTAAACCAAATTATTATCCTGGCTAATACAAACGTTACAGGAACAGAAATTGAACGACACCAGAATATTTTAAACTTGTTTTTATAAACTAAATTTTTTGAAAACAATTATAAATTCAACTTCTTGCGAAGTAAAAAAAACAACTTCGTACATCGTACGAAAATAATGTATTTCCAGAAATGGCATAGACATTGAATATGACACCAGTGGTGGAGGTTCAGTGGTCAGGGAACCTCCATAAAATTCCATGACATCAGAATATTCTATTTCAGCTGAATGAAGAATTACTACTCGCGCAACTTTTCTTGAACGATAGATTGAAGAAATGCGCGCGGAGTGGGGTATTAGTTACAAAGTCGGCCACTAGAGTATTGGCAGTAATGCCAACGTCTAGAAAATCAAATTCAAACCTGCTACGTGTGAATGCAGGGCACTAGATAGGAGTTTTAGGTGCCTCCCTTGAAGGACCTGGAGTTACCTTAGCCATTTATTTGGATAAAGGTAATAAGGGTGAACAAAAGGTATCGGCTATAAAGCAACTAACTTTGACTGCTTCTATATCGCGCCAATGAAGTGTTAATGCTTAGAATGTTGTCATCAGTGCTCGCTGCGAGCTTTTGCCTTCAACTGTTTATTGCTCAAGGGGGGGGGGAAGTAAGGTCATCGGTCAAGAAAAGTTGCGCGAGTAGTAATAAATGTATTTTGTCATCAGTGGAACTCTTCAGCCGAGAATTCTATCAAATATTCAGTTGACAGCGCGAAGGTCTGATACGCCACGTCAGCCCCGCGTCTGGCCTCCGCGCAGCGGGTTAGAAAACCCCCGAGGGGCGTGAAATGAGGGTGAGGAGAGGCAGAAGGAGAGAGGGGAAGATGCAGCGAATATATGGCTCATGCGCAGCTGTCCGGGCTAGCGCATATCCGAAGACCACCGAAAGATGCCGAAACTCTACGACCGCCACAAAGGCTTCTTTGTCAAGAAAGACAGACTCAGGAGATTGCCAAGCTTTCTTCTCCGAACGAAAACTCGTACCAAATAAGTACCATACTTCTGTGTTTCATAAAACATTATATGTGATGTATCTCCTTCAAAAAAGTATATGAAATAGACTTAAATAATTAAAGAAATATGAGTTAAATATATTGAACAAATGGAAGTTTTTAATTCTTTATTTCATAGTTATATTCAAAGGTTTACTATTATGTTAGCTGTGACAAATGTTTAGAAATCTCTTCTGCTGATTTGTGGGGAGTGACCTTGGCCTGGCCGACTGAATGTGAATTCGTGCTATACCGGGATGTGAGTTATAAACGTTGTTGCGGTAAAGCGAGCATGTGTGTTCGTTTTCGTATTCCAGTCGAGTTATCAGGAATGACAACAGTATTCCATTTTTAATATAAAATTAGAATCTCAGTACGTCGTGTGATCTAATACACGTGGATTTGTGTCACACCTGTGAAATGAATTATGATTGGTGATGAGTAGTGTGCAGTCCCTTTTAAATATTAATTTTGCAAATCTTAGTGCGGAAGTCAAGTTACGAATTAAGGAACTGTGCAGACCATTGCCTGATCTAAAAGTTAGAACAAAAACAAACTAGGGAAGGTAAGAATTTTTCCAGACCTTTTAAGCGGGATATTTTTATAGGAGGAACAGCTGGTTATGCAGATGTGAAATTGTAAATAAACTGTATTGTCACCCGTGCTTGACTTTCGCTGTGAATAAGGATGTGGCGTGGTCAAAAACTGGAGTAGATTATTTGAGTATCTTATTGCAAAAACTCTACAAGCAAGAAGAATCTCAATCTCAACAAAATGCAAATATTTCAAAACAAATGTTTAAGATTGATAACAAGATCTCCATGGTTTATAAGCAATAAACAACTACATCACGATCTAAACATAAATGAAATAGCTCACCAAATAGCATACTATCAAACAACTTTTACACCAATTTACCCTTCATAAAGGCATCAACTCACTACAGACTCGGAAAAGATCCCAGATACAAAACCAGAATAAAGAACAGATTCCCGCTCCATTCTTTCCTCCAGATATTTTCAAATATCGACTAATTCTGTTGAGGTGCTATTTGTTTCCTCTCCCTATTAAGTTGGTTAAGTACAATTTTAAATTAGATTAAGTTGATTAGATTAAGTGAATTAGATTATGTCACCATGCAATTGCAAAGTTTCACTTGTAAACTGAACATTGTAATTTCAACTAAAAAATATATAAATTAAAAAAAGCACGAAGAATCTGCTGCACTTAAAAATTATTGCTTAGATTTTTCCGTATTAGGGAGGATGGACATCAGACAGGAACTCAGCAGTGCCTTCAGACAAAACATTGAGAAACCCAATGACACTGTTCGAAAAAATCGCTACATAATTTCAAGAATCATTGACTGCATAAAATTCTGTGGTGAGTTCGAACTTGCTTTACGTGGTCATGATTAAACATCCGAGTCGAATAACCCACGAATATTCAGAGGATTAAATAATTTAACATCAAAATTAGATTCAATTTTCAAGGAGCACTTCAATTCTGCTACCGCATTTAAAGATATATCGAAAAAAGTACAATAAGATTTATTAAAATGTGTTGGTTGTGTGGAAGGAGAAAATTGTTTTGGAAATGCGGAAAGCAGATTTTTTGTCTGTAATATACGAAATCATAGATGATTCATCAATGTCACAATTAGTAGTTGTATTTCGTTATGCTACGCATTGGGAAACCTGTAGAAAGATTTTGGACATTTTTAAATCCCTCTAGTACAGATGCAAATTCTAAGGCCACTTACCTTAATGAAATACATCACGAAGTTCTTGGAGAATAAATTTATTTATCGAAGTTATGAGCGGTCGCCACTCTGGCGTTCAGACATTAATAAGATAAGAATATCCATTTGCTTTCTTCGTTCGTTATGTACGTCAGATTAATTTCATTCTTTTCCAGGCCGAAAGTCAGAATAAACTTGTAAGATTGTTTTCTTCTACAATTGAAGATGTATCACCATTATTTTCTCATTTACCCCACAGAATTTCTGTGTCAAAGTAGTATGTGAACGAATACCACATGATGAGGATGAAAGAGAGACGGAAATAGAGAGAAAAAAGGAAGAAAAGGGAAAAGGGAGAGGGAAAAGAAGGGGAAAAAGGAGAAAAGATAGAAGCAAAAAGAGATAGGTAAAAGTAAGATAAAACGAGAGGGAAAAGAGAAAAGGAAAAAAGAGAGGAAAAGAGAGAAGTGGGAAATCAGAGGGAAAGAGGTAAGAGAGGGAAAAGGAGAGAAAAGTTATACTAAAAAGAGAGAGGGAGAGAGAAATAGGAATGAGGATAGGAATAGAGAATGAGAAAGAGAGCAGAACGTCTGCCGAGTTCTGCTAGTACAGAAGTAAATATATCAATTCCTGACGCGAGATTCATAATAGGATTACATTAATGCTCAAACACTTGTGCCCTCTAACTTTAAATATATAATGGCTTTACAGGTTTGTTTACTTATTTATTTAACGCCAAAAAGAGTAAAAGACTATATGTGAAGTTGTATGGCGATAAGTGTAATCTGTGAACATTTTCTTAAAATCTGGAATACCTACCCTAACTCATGTACCAACTAAATTATTTACATAAGCGGAAACGAGTGTTTTTTGGCAAGAAATGTTCAGGATATATTCCCAAAATGCGAATATACTTTAATGTCAAATTTATATGATATACGTCGATTCAATCATCACACTCAAGTAGTTTTGTAGACCACTAGGTTTCATTTTCTGCCCTCAAACTACGCCTTTTACCGCGTCAGGATCACGCATGTCTGATTGCGTTCCTTACGAAGTGTCTGGTTAAGGTGGCAGCGTCTCCCAACATAAGGAACAGCACAGGCGACCGCGTCGTGGTAGAGGCTGGGGTGGCAAATACCTCACCGCCCTACTCTTTGACAAACTTCAAACAGTTTGACATCCCAAAATGTTGCATGATCCCAGACATATTGCTTAAGCTATTCGCTACAGCTAAAGCGTCAGCGTAGACTGAAAATTCGATAAATATATTAAAGAGTTGAATGTTTTCGGTCATTACACCGGTTACTTTGACAGACGCAATTAAAATTGAAAGTAGCGCATACATCACAGTAAAATATCGTCAAGGCAAACGTTACCACACATCTGAGAGGCGCATACTAATATGAGTACGCTTTTGACGTCTTAGTCCTCTAGTTGTAACACTTCTTCACAACAAATCGGGAATGTTGACAAAAGCAAAAAATTCAAGACTGAAAATGTTGCTATATTGCTCATTACATTTGTAAGGATATTTAATAAAGAATTTCCATTCCTCTTAAGACTACCTCTTAAGAGGAAAAAAACATTAAAATACTCAAATTTCATAATATAATTAAATAAAATTATGAAAATAAGTCTCAAGAAACTAAAGCCGAAAATTTGAACGCAATAAAAAAAACTAATCGAAAAGTAACAAGGACTCAAAGACGAAACAAGCATTTCACACAACACACAAGATAACAGAAGATGCGAAGAGAGAAGAAAGCTGTCGTAGCATCAAGATGTAGCCTTTCGTATATAAAAAGATTCATATATCATTTTTACGAACGTTTTGATGATCAAGAGTCCGGAAAGCAGTAATACCATATTTTTAACTTCCAACAAGTTGAATAGGTTGCGACAAGAGTCCTTTTCCTCTCATGTAAGAAAACTGTTTTCCTTTGACAAACTGTTTCAGATAGCATTATTCTTTCCTTTGCAAAACTGAAACGACAAAGAAAGTTCAGTTACTTGACTGCCCTTCAATGCGTGACCAGATTTCCTAGGCATAACAGACGTGCATGATATCCCTGGATATATTTCACATAGGAATATTTGCTTATCACAAGAGACAATGTTGTCGTGAACCTTTCAAGAACCTTAATTTATGTGTTATCCTTAATTATTGACAATATTGAGAGTATGACAGTAAATTAATTACCACACTTTTCTTTAAAAAACACCACTCTTATTTTCCTGTGTGTTTAGATTAACAATAATCCTTAGTGTAAAATCGGGAAAATATGAATTTAATGACCTTCTAGGCCTGTCAACAATCTTCTTGCATTCGGTTGGTAATTAGAACTAGTATGTTAACAAAAGTGTCGTATTAGGTGATATTACACAACTCTTTTATTTAACACCTCTCAATAACTACAATAACGCACTATAATAATAAAAATCTAAGGTGAGGCTATCATACAACTATTTTTAGCACTCGGCTATTTACAAACGCACGGAAGCTATTTAAGAACGCGATGGCTCGGTGACAATATGCGTCGCCTCAGTAACATCCACCACAGGGAGGTTTTTAGGATTCGAGTCCCAACGGTGGAGACATTTGGACGTTGACTACATAGCTACGTTGAATTCAACCACTGTCTAGAGGAGAATTATAGCAGTCCGCTATTCTGACTGGTAATTTTCCATGGCTACTCCGATGGTTACTAGTGAATGACGAAGTAGTTCCTTAGCAAACGAGACACGTAATGCGAACGATGTTTCATTCCTGATCCTTGTTCACTCTTACACAAATACACGCACTTTCATTTTCATTCTCTACCCTACCACTCACTGAGTTTAGTCGAAGGCATAGAGCTTGTTTCAGCAGGGGCAGTGCTCTTGTGGGAGAAGAAACGTGGAGAAGGGAGATTTATGCAATTTGACTTTTAGGTCGTCACCGAAGCTCTTATTTCTGGGGTTTTGGGTAGTTAACGCGTCCGGAAACACTAAATACACATACTACACTCATTCACTGATGGCACCCTGATATACGACAGGGCACATCATATCAACCATAAATCCGGATGGAGAAGTTGCAGAGCAATCATAAATCGATAGTCGCAATGCCAGCCGATCGAGTTTACGGGAGGTTTCGTGCACGGCAAAACTTCCACCTCCGTAGCAATGGGAGGAAGACGAAGTGAGCGGCAGCTTCTCTGAGAAGTAGAGCCGAGCAGACCATACAGCTCTGAAGTTGCTCGGAGAGTATCTAGCACCGCGACTGCAGCTTCTCTGCGATTGGATATGACGCCATCGACAGCACGAAATGTTCTGGGACTTCGAAAAAGAGAAAGCAGCAGACTATGGGCCGCAGAACAGCAACCACGAGGTGACACTCACGGAGATGCGTTATTGAACTGATCAGTGATAAAAAATGAATAGGGTGAAACACTAAATTATTCCATGTTGCGTAAATGTGCATTTTTTGTACAGATTTTCAAAGCCAAAGCGCATAATTTAGTAGTACCATGCATTTTCTCGCCAGCTTATGCTGGGACACATTTACCCATACCTACCACTGTAAGGAAAGGGTTTGCTGATTCGGTGTTGTTGACGTTCTTATGCGAAGAAATAAAGGAGGTCATCTTCGTCAACATAAGTGTTTTTATTCAGATAGCCGGCTTTTGACGGCTTTACCGTCATCATTTGTCTCGCTGCTTTCGGCAAAAGTCGGTAGACTATTTCTTCGTAAAATTTTATATGCCAAATCCCACATGTCTGACAGAAACTTTCGTGTAATAGAAGCTTCAAAGAGGAAATAGTTATTGAGATATAATAGCGGTTACTTTGACATTGTGCAACATAATAATGTATTTGCACGTTTGAGACATATTTCTTTCTCCGTTATCTCTAAACGAATGAAACTTAACTGACTTGTATATTTTTGGCTCTATTCAAAGAACTGAATATGAATTTTCCTTTATTAACCCTCAGTGAATACAATGCAGAAAATTCGCCGAAAAAATAATTTCCAAAACAAATTCCAGACTTCACCATTGAATTTCTACCTTAACATTTAAGTAGAAAAAGAAAACCTTAACACATAACATATTAGAACAGAATTGTTTCTTAAAGCATAATTTCCACCTCTTAGCTCTTTGTATTATTTTATAAATTAAGTTAAAAATTGATGAATTTGGCAAAAGCCCCAAAATAATCATTTTCTACGGAAAAGTGCCTTCTAGAAATTCTTTCAACCCTATATTATTTGAATGAACAGGTTTTAAAGTTTCTGAGAAAGCTAATTTGATTATACATCAGAGGAAAACATGCCCAAAATTATGCAAAATGTTGACCAAAAAATTAATGTTCAATGAAAATGCCAGAGTTTGTATTTTCTCTGATATTCAGTATTAAAACCTGAAAATTTCGTGTTAAAATCTGGAGTTTAGTTTTGAAAACTAATTTTTCTGCAAATGTTCTGCAATCTGCCTACCGTAGAGATAATAACCTATAAAGAGAAAGTTTATTTCAGTTTCACTGAAAATAATCCGGACAACTTGAACAACTAACCTCACTTTCATTTGTTTCGCAACAACGGAGAAGGATATATTGTATCCAATTTTGTGGAAATCTTTTATTTGTACCGTACAACGACGCTGTACGGGATTAAACAAACCGGTGTATCTCACAAAGTATTTCACCTACGAAGCTACAACTTCACAGAAGTTCTTTGGAGACACGGGAGTTGCAAATAAAAGATAATCAAAATCCCTGATGGTCGCGCGGGGATCCCTAGACCACTGAAAGTGGAATGATGCACTATTAATGACGAGAATCGGCGAATTCCAGTTTCTAGATTTGCGAACTCTTTCAGACGTAGGAGGTAGTTCGTTTTTGTTTCTTTTTACTTTTTAACCTATTTATATTCATTCTTATTTATTTATTTTTTATTTATATATTTATTTATGAATTTTATTTTCTTAATACATGGAAACAATTACACTGCGGAATAAGGAAGAGAAAGGATACATTTACTGAGGAGATACGAGCCTTGGCTTTTTCTATCATTTATTCCAGCGATACACGATAAACCTTAGATTCCTCGAGATCTTATTCCAGAATTCGTCGTTCAAACCGTCATAATCATCGGAATTTTGTATAATATAAAACCATTAAAAATTAATTATCGGAAAATTAAGAGTAAATTTCCCATCATCTTAGGGACATCTAATTACGCAAGTTAACTGTCATAAAGAAAATTAAGAATAGAATGTAAAAAATATGGTAACGACTTGCAGGTGCCAGTTTTTTCTCATATGTGTGCCAATGTATATTAAACAGAGAAATCAGTGTCTTCAACACAGCAAAAGAGCAAATTAGTCGTTTCTCAGAGATAAAAAACAATATAAAATTTTATTTTATCAAAGCACTAGTCGTTTTTCAGAGATCCAATTAACATTAAATTTGATTTTATCAAAACACTAGGTTTTTAAATGCAAGTCAAGATAGATTGAAGACTACTGAAGAGGGAATCTGTAGAGAATCTCTCGATTACGTGACACAAAAGTCTACAATTTGACCCGTGTAATCATATCCAACAGCAAACGCTAACACGCTGTCTGAGAACTCCACTTGGGTAGGAATTAATTTGAGTTCTCCACAATGCGAGTCAAGAGCCATTCGGCCTCCTCAACAGGAGGAAAATCGTCTATTACGGGCAGCGTGAAGCGCAGGTAGCGTGGACGACGCTACGAGCTCTCTTGACCTGAAACGTGCTCCCAGATACTCGTATGCCCCCTCCCCCTCCCTACTCACCCGATCCTCTCCTCCGTCACGCTTCTCTTCGTCAAGTGCCTGGGGCTCGACACTCGACGCTGGCTCCGCGATTTTTAACGCAGCCCTCGCTCATTTCATTCCATAAAGCTCCTTTAAATTTAAACAAGATGCCGAGAATGAAGTGTCGGGAGATAAAATGCGGTAAGAGGGATGACGATAAAGTCGGAAAGTGGAAGTCGAGATATATACGTCCGGCTCACAGGTTACAAGGGGGGAACTTTTTTAAAAATTTGCATATTTATTGCAGCTACGCCGCCGATAACGGAGCGCAAAAGAACGTTTCTCAATGCAATGTTCTGGCCACGGAACATTTACTGAAACGCACAGAGCATCGCCGCCGCCGCCCTCACCGCCGGAGGCTGTACGGAACGGGTGGCAAAGTACGACGGCGAGGGGTGAGCGGGGAGGGGAGGTGAATGGTGCGGAAGGGCGCCGGAAAAAAAAGCGGGGGTTGGAGGCATAAGAAGGGACGAGGGGGTGTGGGAGGTGCGTGGTGGAACATCTAGAGGTCTGGGCTCGGCGCAAAAGTGCCCGTCGCGCTCGTATTTAACGGAAAAGCGACGCAGAACATCCAGCCAGCGCCTAGAGAACGAGCGCTGCCCTCGGCACAGTGACGCTATTCGACGATCATGGTGGGCAAAAATCAGTTCTTGACGACGTGTTTCCTAAACAGAATTGTTGATACTACTTATTTGTAACTATTTCTTTGTAACCTAATACATTAAGTACAATATGGGAGCCGCAACACATTTGCCGTTCTGTTGGTGGAATCTTGTGCAGATTCACGAAGCAACTTCTCAGAAATTGCAATCACAATCGAATATAGTTTTGGTAATGTGATAAAAAAGTCATATTAGAATGACTATTCCACTGGTGAAATTCAAACCAATAGTATTAACTATACATACAAAATGCCCCAAACAGCATGGTGTATCTCAAAACGTTTACCGGTTTTACTATCAGAGTTTTCTTCCCGCTCCTTCCAACTGCCCAATTATGAACTGTGACTCATCTATCCTAGGAGGCAGTAAAAACATCGACGCTATGTGGATGTCCAATGAACCGCGTATATACTGTACCATAACCTCTTTGATTTTAACATAGCTTTCAGTTAATTTCAATATTTGGCGCATTTTGGAACTCTGTTGGACATACTTTTATTACTTTACCGCTTTGGAGTTAGTAATTACAGACCTGCATATTTAAAGTTATTAAAATAAATTTCTTCGACAAAAAAATCGAAACGAAAAATTTAATTAAATTAGATTGCTATCCTTTATTTCATCTTTGATTTGTTGAGGTTGCAGAGAACGTCATCAACAGTTTAGATTAAACTTATGGAACTCGAAACGAGAACGTGTAAAAAAGAACTAATGTTATCAGTTCTACAGTGCACGTTTTGATGCACAAGCACCAACGGTTTGGCCGCCATTCTGCGACCTTCCTCAGAGTAAAATGCATTTAGATGTTGGCCGAAAGGTTGGCACTTGTGCCTAGGACGCGGCGTCTTCCGAACAGCCAAGTAGCTATGGACTCCAGCCACATAACCCTATATAAATATCTCTTATAAAAATGTTTTGCCACTGTATGTCGCTATTTCAGTCTCCTAAAGAATCTAACGTGAATATTTATCGTATCTGCGCGTGAGAGATAAGCCATTTACTCTCGTAAGTGTAGCCCATATTGTCCCTCCAGGTATTCCTCAGGAAAGCGAGGTTGTTCGCCGTCTACTCGTCGGCCTGCGAAGTTTCCTTCTCCAGATATCTCCCCCCACTAGCCTCCCGTCATGTGTGGTAGTGTAAAGCATGCAATTTGTAAAGAGTATATTTAGAGGGCGAAGAAGGGTCAAGGATGACGAAGAAGAGATAGCGTGAGAACCGTGCCCGCTATGTGATCCGGCATTGTCTTGGAGAAACGACAAGTAACTACCTCTCAGAACAGACGGCGGCCAGAATTTTTCCCCAGATTGCGGCTGAATCCAATCCAGCTTCTAGGTAGTGTCGCAAATCGACCTCCATCTGAATACTAACCCTAGGACCAGGGGGGGCAACAATGTTTCAGAGGGAACCGCATAGCCACAAAGCCATCGGCATAGGCCAATAACCTGTTAGACATAGGCAATAGGCTATTGCGAAGAAAAATAGGTCATCTTCGTCAACATAGTATTTTTATTCAGATGCACAGTCTGTGCCACAGTCTACCGACTTTTGCGGAAAGCCGCGAGTCTGATGATGACGGCAAAGCCGTCATCATAAAACTACTACGTTGACGAAGATGACCTCTTTTTCTTCGTATAAGAACGTCAACAACACCGAATCAGAATCCCCACAATAGGCTATTGACCAAAGTCATCGGCATAGGCCACAGCCATTGGCATAACCTGTGAGGTAGTCCAAAATCCGGTAGCGGACACACTGCGCGCGGGGGGTGGGCGCGGGACGGTGCGTGTCGAGCGCGGCGGCGCATCAGGAGCACGCGCCTCCTCCCGCTGGGCGACCCCGCCCCCTCCCGCCACGCCCCAGCCACCGCTCTCGCTCTCCATCACGGGGCCAACACATGAAAGGGAGACTGTGGAAAAAATGCCAAAGGAATGGGTGTGTGAGAGAGAGACAGACAGAGACACAGAGAAAGGTAGAGAAATACAAGGGATGAAGCAGTGGGGGTAAAGAGAAGGAACAGCTTGCGTGTTCTATACTGCACCCACATTGACGGTGGTTGTAGGCGTGCGGTGAACCGCGGACTCGGGGGTAGTCGGTGGTGAAACCGGATAAGGATTGACCAAAAAGCATACAGAAGATTCTTTCATACTAACTAAATATGTTCAAGAACGAGTTTTCGTATACATGAAAATCCATATACGGATCACCCATTGACATGCATTAATACGAGAAGAATTTTACTGTTTTCCGTCGTGACACAACATAGTGAAATATTACGAAATACCTGCAAAAATTATAAACGCCAAATATGTATGAAATATCAAAAAATCGTATTGCTTCCCTCCTATGACAGCCAAAAAGCTCGAACTATTGTTTGAAGAAAGGGAGAGCAAATCACATAATACCTCGTGCACAAGAAAGCTTCCCGCTTATATTATATACCGTCTAACCGCTATCAGTGCATGATTGTCCAATACTTAAGTTTTGCATTCTTCGTCTGGGCCACTGTGTCCGAAACCAATCTTCTCAACATGCATTCATTCCACAAAATTCCAAAAAAATAGTAGCACCGAGCGAGCAAATAAGCACCTTGGTTTATCCCAAACTCTCAGCATTACCAAAAACTAGGAACCACCTCATCACACAATTTCTAGTATATAACAGGTTCCACAATTTAATTCGAAGTTTATACATTTTGAAACCCTTCGAACACGTCAACTTTAAATGAATTGCTGTTTTGGGGACATCATGTACACGAATTTACACCTAATTTCCATGCGTACAAAACAAATTTACATTTAAAATCGAAGCATAAATCCCACAACAATACAATTTATATATAAATATATTCCTGCTGAAACAGCTCTGTGTAAATGGAAATATAGTAAAACATTCTATACTCAAAGAGGAATTTTGTATTTTTTGTTACAAACGTGCGTCTGAAAAATATATAACGGTAGGGATTCATAATATTTCCTTTAACTTTGTTGTGAACCAAGAGAGGCACAATTCTTTTCGATAACTAGTGTATTTACAATTCTTGATATTTATTTATAGGGTTATTTACATTTTTTTAAAATACATGTAGTTTTCGTCTAATATTTTAAGTAAAGGCAATACGTACTTTTCCCCAAAAATGGATCCAATTTTTTCTTTCAATTATTTTCCTCCGAGAGAGCAAAAGTCGATTAAAACTGGCGCAGGTCCCATTTTCAGCAAATGGTGTATTTTCGAAAGTAGTAAACATGTACAAAGTTTATTATGGATTTCTTTCCTAAATGAAATCTATTCTAAAAATTTAGATCTTTAATTCATAAAACAGATGTCTATGTACTACTTTTTTGGTGTTTAATATCCTTTTTGTTGGCGAATCGATCTCATCAGAGTTAATCTGAAAATACATACAAGAAATCTTAAAAATACAAATGAAAATATAAAATTGATTGAAATTGAATAAATGAAATTGAATTAAATACAGGATAAATTGAATATATAAGAGTTAAAAGTATGAATAAAAAATATGTACTTCGAATAAATTACAAAATATGTTGTTCTATGCCAGACGTGTAAGCAAACTGGATTGTACTATCTTGCAGCGCCTGGACGGAGAACGAAATGCTGCTGTTTCTAAGTAGTACAAGTCTTTAAGGGGACAGAACGTCGGTAGACACCGGTGGGGGTGGCCAAATGGTCGGGCAGGGGGGGGGGGCGAAGGGTCGGGCGGCCGAAGGCGAGTCTCGATATGGAGTCAAGGGTGCATATTGACAAGGGAAACATATTGAGCTAATAATAGCAGTGGTGACGAGTGTTCAAGGATTTACGATTAAGGAAAATTACATTCTAGGTCTACAGGTTGTTGTGTATTGGAATGGTTTCCAACCTTTGTACCAGAATCTATTTCCTTTTTTAAAATATGGGAATTAATGATGTTGTCGAATACATTTTTTCTTTGAGGCGATCAAATAAGAGCAATACAGGGATAGTATTCTTTTTCCACGCTTGTTGATGTACTTTGAGTCTCTGAATGAATTTCCAGCCGGATTGCCCCATCCTAAATGATGTAGTTGTTGCAAGTGAGGGCATAGATCCCACACAAGGAGGAGGGTAGGATTGGGTACTTAGGGAAGACTAGTGTTTTCTGTGGTGTGTGCTCAGTGAGAAAAGTTGTGTTGAGACCGAGTGTTTTGACGGGGGTAGCTATTTTAAGAGAAAGGAGTCCTGCGTACAAGATAATACGGAAAGTGGACGTATTCTTCTTCAAAGAAAATGTGTTCTGATGAAATCTGTTGATCTGATGAAATGATTTCTGTTGAAATCTCTGAATTTTCGATAATTTCAAAAGATATGAATAATGTGAGAAAGCATGTGTTGTTCTGGCACCCGTCGTTTTTTCAGAGAATTATTTCATTAAATAAATACGTATGTTCGAATACATGAGCATATTAGAGTTAACACATGGAAGTAAGTTTATTAAAATATTCAATTACATCACTAGTCTCATAAGAGAAAACACATCACTCAAACGTCGTGTCAACTCAAATATATAAATTTTCATAGCCAAATAGCAATTTTGATCCATTCACTCGTCAGCCAGCATGCATTTGAAACATTAATCCATCTGTTAGAATTTTTAAAAACACGCTGGCATTCGTGCGTAGTTTGAAGAGCGCAGCGATAAGTGTGAATGTCATGAGTTTGTTTTGAACACCTGATGTTTTTCACCGTGAAAATTAACGATCAGCAGCGTTTGGTTTACTTTTTCCCTTCCCTCACTACATCAAACGCGCGAATGGCATGTACGCTCATTCTACGTCACGACGGAAGCAACGACTGACCAAACACCGGTGTTGAAGCTCGCATGCAAACACAATTACACAAACCAGAGCATCGTACATATTCCAAGCCAACAATGAAGCATGAAACTCTTTCAAATTGGTTAAAATGAATCAATTCACTCACTTTATTATTTTAAACGTGATAGATTTCCACTCCGTGCATGGACAAGAATACGTAATGTGACGGAGTATAACTCTTTAAAAAAATATAGAAACATTTGGTCATTTCAGTTTAATCACTCTTGACACAAAATCTACGACATATCCCCTTTATTTGTTAATTAATGTATTTAAAAATGTCATAATTAACCCTGCAATAAATTCACTGAATATCAAATGATATATTTTAGTATGTCATATGAATTTAATTATGATAACTGAATAGGGTTCAGTACTTCCAGAGTTTGGCTAATGTTTTGAAAGTAAGAAAGTCTTCAAAATTTTATTTTTAGTGTACACAATAGTGTAATATATATGTTATGAGCATAAGGGAGAGAAATGTCATGCATGGGAACATACTACTAAAAATTGAATCTTTTTTAAGAATGATATTTCTCATGTAGAACTAGAACCAAAGGAATGAGCGAGAACATCAACTAAAAGTTGTGCGAGCCACAGTACCGTCCGGTACAAGCCGTAAGGCCAGCACCCGACCTGAGACGTCTTGGGGGGGGGGGGCGAACACAATTCACCAGATGGTCGACTAGCTCAGTATAGACGTCCCAGTGTGGACACAATAAATAAAAAAATAGGGGGGCAGGGTCGTGAAGATCGCTTATGGATTGGATGCAAAAATTACATACAACTCGGGTGAGAATCACTTTTCACTAAATTCAGAATATATTCTAGAAATATTTGCTGCTATGACAGATACATAAAATGGCACACAGAAAAAATCAAATACAGAATACTCTTGACTGTCTGTAAGAAAAAACACACACACACTAATAACTCGATACACAATTTCCTACTCTTCTTTACAACCCAATTGTTTAACAAACACTTTCAGAAATTCGAAAGAATCGTTAAAATATTACTTTATACAAAAATGAAAGAAAAAACACATTGAAAATCAAAATTAGTAATTGAAATGAGTAATTATTAATTAAAATGAATCCAGAGATCACCCCTTTTATCCGAGCACCAAATTTAAGAGAGTATATAAATATAAGAAAAGCATGTAAAAAAACTGGAAAGAGAAATGAATGCAATCTATTAATTACTGCCATCTATTCAAAACTTCTCTCCCTAATTCTCCCGTTATAAATTTATAACGTTTCTTATCATCTTTCTTCTAAGATTACGTTTAAATCAATTTATAATAGAATAATTACCTCTTCTGGTCTTCTAGAAGAGTTTTCCCCAAAGTTGCAAATCTGAAGTCCGCTGCAATGTCAATTCCTGGTGTGCCGTTTTCAATACGTCCGCCCAGTTCAGCTGCTACCTTCAGAAAGAACTTTTTCTTTCATCTGACCTCCGGTCTCGCCCTCGGTCTATGGTGGCGGTCTCTCTTGTTCTAATTTCTAGTTAGCCTTCCTAATATTCATCCGCGTTGGCGCGCGTTCAAAATACACCTTTCCCTCGCTCTCTTAGGTCGGATGTGACACGTTTTCGAAATCTAAGAAAACGGACGGTCACAGTTGTTTGTAACGGAAAGCTTGTCCAGTGGGAACACACACGGGAACTAAATACAGGAGTCACCAATGTACATGTAACTGAAGCATTTTGTGGATTCACATGTATTTAAATAATAGTTGACTACTATGGTTTGGAATAAAATGTTTTGTTCAAAACATTGATGTTCACGTCCATGCCAAAATATGCATCACATCTATATCTGGCATTCAAGGCTTCTCGCGAACGATAAAAGAGTTCGTATTTTGCATGAATACATTTAAAAAAGTGTTATTTCCTGTCTCTCATCTTTACTATACAAACAAAAGAGACCGTACTAGAATGACTATCCCAAATGGCGTTAGTTCACTTACTAATCAGGCTCCGGATGTACGAGTACCCCACAAACCTTTTTTTTATGTAAGCCAACTTTTGATACATACAACAATTTGTGTAAATGGAAAATGGGGTAATTACAAACCAAAATAAATACTATGTTTGAGTTTCGGTGCCATTCATTTATTTTTCATTGTAATCACCACATACATTTTTTCACGACGTAAAATGAAAGTTTGGAGAAATGGCGGTGGTGGTAAAGGAAGGGAAGTTAGGGGGTGGAACCTTGAGTGCGATGGTGACGTCGGGGTCACTAGAAGCGGCACAAGCCTCGTCTTGTACAAAGAAGCGTCCTCCGCTGAAATTTACTGCCCGCAACTCGACCCGAAAAAGCAGATTACTGACGAAACGCAACCATTTATCAAGGGAATCTGTCCATAAACTATAAATCGTAAGAGAACTCGGAGCTTCAGAAACTCGACGATAGAAGGGACGTTTTAAGGCTAGCGGATCTGCCACTCAAGCAGTCCATCTTCCGCAGTCGGGTAGAAAGAAAGACTGGCACCTCAGGCAGAACATTGTTGTTTTATCACACAAACACCAACTTCCTGAATGCAGCAGTATCTGTTGAAACTCGTCACTTATTGTTTTAATGTTCTATATAGCGATCTCATTGTGGAAGATGGAGAACCCGAACTATAAAATAAAATTGGAGGCGATGTAAATTACAGAGATACAGTGCCACTTAAACTTACTTCAAGAAAACCAGCATTAAAATATTATTTTCAAAAATCTACGCTAGCTTGTCCTATTATAGACTGTACGATTTTTTTTCTGTAGCTATCTATGACCTTTTTCTTAAAATTAAATAAATTAAGAGGAATGCTCTGTTCATTTTTTATGATTATTTTATTCAAAGTTTGCTCCGAACGTTCAAGAAAAGTATTTTCTATCTAAGGTTTGAGTGAGTCCTCTACACTAGAAAAAGTCAGATTGAACCTGACGGAGAAAAAAAGTGTTTGTAATCAGTTTCGTTTCTAAGATTTTCCAGGTTTTTTTTCGTGTAACGAAGATTTTAAATTAAGAAAATGGACTCATAAATTACACTTTGCTGATTAATAGTATTAATTAACTAATAGTAAGTAATAGTAAGTTATTAATAATTAAGTAAGTAATAGTATTTCACAATGATTCATTATTATTGTAAATGACTGTTTCATACACGTATATAATGAATATGATTCCGCTTGATACCGCTTAGCAAGGATGATAAATCTGTTCAACGGAAGTTACATACACATGTGTACAAGATAGAAATTTGTCCTAGAAACTTTTAATGCCAAAGTAGCAACTCACTGACCTCGGCAAATAATCTTATAAGTAAATTTTTGCTTAATAAGGACTGGATACTCCAAATCATTCTTTACATTTATACTCAAGTAAGTTAAAGCCCTACAGGTTTTTGAAACATTGGAGCATTCTTATTTAGAATATAACGTAAATTTCTCAAAAATATATACCCTGACAAGTTAGTTATCCACGTAATAACAATTACCGTAACTTTCGAATTAATTAAATCGAGTACGGCCCCTGCGAGCACGCTGAAGTACCGCAACACGACGTGCAACACGACGTGACATGGACTCGACTAATGTCTGAAGTAGTGCTGCAGGTAACTGACACCATGAATCCTGCATGCTCTCCATAAACTCGAAAGGATAGAGATCTCTTCTGAACAGAGCGTTGCAAGGCATCCCAGATATGCTCATTAATGTTCATATATGTGGATTTTGGTGGCCAGTGGAAGTGTTTAAATTCAGAAGAGTGTTCCTGCAGCCATTCTGTATCCACGTTCTAATTACTTGATTTCATTTTTTCAAAATAAGTTATCTCTTTATTCGCGCTAGAGAATTAGTATAAATATCACAAAATGACAAGATATGTTGCTGTTTTGTAAATTTAGTTTTCACGAGTTATTTTGTTGAAAGGGGTCAAATAAATATCATTTTCCAAATAACGTTTCTTGATATTAGTTGTTTTTATCTTCCTTTGTGTATATTCGCATATACTTAAAATACTTGAACGCACATTCATAGGGGATATAGAAACACAAAAATGCAAACAGAAAGAAGTCTAAATCGAACGCTTTGAAGTGATCTACGAAGCCAAGCTGCATCAACGGTGACACTGAATCCGCTAGGTATTTCAAACGTTTATAAACAATTTAACGAAATAATGTTGAAACAGTAAGATATGTTGCGTCTTCTTCGTTCATGATTTTCATTGCTAGAAGATTCTTGCTATCGTGGTCTTTTCCTGGTTCTAAATCCATCCATATCATTTCTTGATACATAGCCGCACATAAAAAGGTAACCTGAAAATATCTTTATTTAATATGTTTTTGCAGTAATACACACACCTACCTTGTTCCTAGGTTTCATCAATATTGATGTATTTAATGATAAATGCAGTAAAATCTTGTGACGGGTGAGGAAGAAGTATTATAAACTGAGTATCCAAAGAAATAGTAGTCATGCGTATTGAAATAAAGACATCTCCAACCAATCTGAATACGGCGCTCCGGTTGGCAACGACTATATAAGAAACCCAGAGTCTAAATCGGTCACTGCTGCTACAACTGCAGGTTATCACGATTTAAGCGAGTTTGAACGTGGTGTTATTGTCGGCGTAACAGAGATAGGGGCCGAGGTCACGCTGAAATTTGGATTTTCCCGTACGACCATTCCACGAGTGTACCGTGAGTGTCGGGAATCCGGTAAAACATCAAACCTCCGGCATCGCTAGGGTCGCAAAAAGATAGTGCAAGAACGGGACTGAGGAGAATCATTACACGTGACAGAAGTGCAACCCTTCCACAAATTGCTGCTGGTTTTAATGCTGGGGCATTAACAAGTGTCAGTATGCGTAACATTCAACGAGTCATCGGTATGGAGTTTCGGAGCCAACGACCCACACGTTGGTGACTGCACGACAAACAGGTTTACGCATCGCCTGGGCCCGTCAACACCGACATTGGACTGTTGATGAATGGCAACACGTTGCCTGATCTGACGAGTCTCGTTTCACATTGTTTCGAGCAGATGAACGTGTAAGAGTATGGCGACAACCTCATGAATTCATGGAATCTGCATGTCAACAGGGCACTGTTCAAGCTGGTAGAACCTATGTGATGGTACGGGACGTGTGCAGCTGGAGTGATATCGGTTTCCTGATACGTCTAGATATGACTGACAGGTGACCCGTATGTAAGCATCTTGTCTGTTCCCCTATGTCAATTCATGTCTATTGTGCATCCCGAGGGACTTGGGCAATTCTAGCAGGACAATGCGAGAGTTCATACGTCCAGAATTGCTACAGTGGCTCCGGGAACACTCTTCTGAATGAACACCCTTCCACTGGCCATCAAAATTCCCAGACATGAACATTATTGAGCATATCAGGAAGGCCTTGCAACGAGCTGTTCAGAAGAGATCTCCATACTCTCGTACACTTACGAGTGTATGGAGAGCCCTGCAGGATTCATGGTGTCAGTTACCTCCAACACAACTTCAGACATTAGTCGAGTCCATGTCACGTCGTGTTGCGGTACTTCAGCGTGGTCGCGGGGGCCCTACACGATATGTGACGTTTGAAGCATCGCCACAAACCTCACAAGGCCACGCAGCATCGGCGGATATGTGAAGATCGAAGGAATACCAGAAAGCCGATTACAGATCGCAAAAGGCGCTACCTATTAGTTTGGGCCTGAAGCGCGGCAGGGGTGTACTTCCGCATTATGGGCAATGCACCGTGACGTCACGTCACCATTTAAACGGCGGAGTAGCGAAAAAAAGGCTCTTCTTGTGTGAGACGCCGAGGTGAGAGGTCGCGTAAGATAGTGGGGTAGTTGTTGGAGAGAAGCCGTAGTAGTTATTGAGGCGTTAGGAAGTGGGAGAAGTGATATAGTAACGAGGCTACGTGATTTAAGTAGAACACTCTATGAGACGGTTGTAAGAACTGTGAAAATTTATGACGGAGCAGAATAGCATTACAAAAAATTCACATACAATACATGTACATTATTTTACAACACTTTGACAGATGACATTAAACGATTAAATTCCATAGAAAAATTTAAATCCCAAATGAAATCGTTTCTGCTGCATAACTGTTCCTATACAATTAGAGACTATACTGAGCATCACAAGAAAAGTAACATTTATTTTAACAATGATACATAAAGGGGACTCAGCATGGGCAGACATCAGTAAAAGATTACAGAAACCTGATAATAAAAGTAGAGGAGACCATCCCTGGAAAATACGATGTAGAAAGCAAAGAACTGATGTAGGCAAGTTCTCCTTTGTGAATCGTACTATAGTAGATTGGAACAAACTACCTGCAAAAGGACTAGAGACTCTTCCTTCTAATGTAGTGAAATTTAAAAATATACTTAATTCTATGTAGGTCATCATTAATAGCACTGGGACTTTTATCATTATTATTATTATTATTATTATTATTATTATTATTATTATTAGTTTCATTATTATATTCGTTAGTATTATTAATAATATAGTCATGTCTCTTATTCAGTGAAGTGAAGTGAAGTGTAGTGTGGCGGGGGCACGGAAGAGGAGGGAAGTGTAGTGTAGTGCAGCGCAGTGAAATGAAGTGAAGTGAAGTGAAGTGAAGTGGAGTGAAGTGTTAGATAAGCTATAAGTCAACATATAGATAACTCAAAATTAATTATAACTAGGATATTAATCTCTAATTCTAATTGTAAGTATATTTGTAAATATTCGTAATAGTTTTGTAATTGTATATCTAATTGTAATAATGTTTGCCACCGAGCATTAGCTCAAAGCGAACTTTAATAAATCTATCTATCTATCTATAATGCATTATTTACCATTTGTATAAATGAGTATAAACAACCTGTAACAACTATTGTACTACAGCTTCCGGGTCAATGACCCCCATCTCGATCAGGTTTTTCGTCCAGTTTCCCTGATCCATTGAGCAAATGCTGAGATGGCCCCTTGTTTTGCTTCTGGACATAAATGTAACTTCATTTTCTGTGCACATCTTCTAGAATTCAGTGGGAAATATAGTTATTAAAATTATCGTTTCCATGTTGTCGCGGCAGGAAGTAATAAGAGCCAAAATTTATGCTTATTTATCCTTGAAAATAGATTTTATTACATGTAAGTTTTTGTTTTTTTCTCCCTTTCAAAATTCAAAATTTAAGTAGTATATGACTTAGTGTAGGGATCACAGAATTTTGAAAATAGGCACACAATTCACTTTTCCCCATAGCACGTCATACGCAGTTTTTAACTGTTTTTTGACGTAAAAATAAATAAATAAATAAATAAATAAATAAATAAATAAATAAATAAATAAATAAATAAATAAATAAATAAATAAATAAATAAATAAATAAATAAATAAATAAATAAATAAATAAATAAATAAATAAATAAATAAATAAATAAATAAATAAATAAATAAATAAATAAATAAATAAATAAATAAATAAATAAATAAATAAATAAATAAATATAAATAAATAAATAAATAAATAAATAAATAAATAAATAAATAAATAAATAAATAAATAAATAAATAAATAAATAAATAAAAAAGTGGCCGCGACTTCGGAACTGTGCGAGTTTAATAAAGCAGTAGTGAAACGACACGCCAGCTAGCACACGCAGAGAGACTGGGCAATACGCGTACGCGTGTCGCAAGATAGGCGGGCGAAATTGAAACGAGACGTGGATCTGGTGGCGGGCGTTAAGAAGACTGGTCCCTGGATCTGGTGGCGGGCGCAAAGAAGACCGGGTGGTCTTCGGAGCGACACCGAAGCGGGCTACGTGGAAGGAACGCGAGCGGAGGCACGGCTGGATTTAGGTCAGGGTCACTGACGACGCAGCGGCGCGGTCGGTAAGCCAGGAGCTTGGGGCAGTTGTGAAGGTAACCCAAATATGCCTAAAACTGAAGTGGGGAGACAGGAACTAGAAAGGTAGTGTTAGCGCAAGAAACCCGAATACTAAACCTTGCATGTTCGCCTTAAAACTGAGTGATGGTGAAGTATTTAATATAACCTCGTTCGCCGGTGGTACATTTCCTTCAGAAGCTGTAGTAAAGATAATTTGTGTTCCATACTTTGTGTATGTAATTATTGACGAGGAAAATTTTGTATGTGAATAGCAGTAAGACCTGTGATAATGAATGTGTACTGGTAAATCAATCCAGGAAGTGTAGCAAATGGTAAATTTCATTAATTAATATTGGTCAAACAAGAACTCGTGCACGGGTGTTATAAGGCAAATGATCGCAAGTTAGGTGAAGAGTGAAATCATTAAGCAAACTTTTTTTTGCAATTTTTCTAAGAGATATTACCACTGGTGCATTTTCACGGGTCATAGCGCGCAGTTAACAATTTGGTATTTTTTGTTCTCTTTTCTGTGACAGTGTAGAGGGTTTAATTTGTGCAATACATTCTAAGAATATATTACTGTTTTTACCTAATTCTGTCTCTGGGTGTATGTCTTTCTCACACCCCAAAGACACTGCCCCCTGAGATATTCAAAACTCGAAAGAGCAATCTTTCCGACGACTGCCACGGTAGCTGGTTGCATTAGTATATATATAACTGATTTCTGTCGTCATAATTCAAATTCCAGATTAATATTAGAGCACCATCTATTACCATTAGTACAACCCACTAAGAATATTCACATCATATAATATGGCTCTTACATCTGATTTATATTCAAATACATGGAACGACATTTCCCATTATTTCTAAATTAGAGCAGATGCAATACATACGATGTCACAGATAGCTCTTGAAAAACGATTACGCTATTCCTAAGAAATAGGATTGAATTTAAAACGAAAACGGATGTTTTGGTTTGTTTTTTTTCGTGTTTCCGGGCGCGTCAACTGCTTTGATCATTAGTCCCGTTAGTGTAGTGCATGATTTTTCTAGGGAGATGGCGGTGATCTTCCCCCGCTTGATGGCGAGATCCGGCGCCGACCTACTGTCGGCTAGTGGGTCTTCCCCCTAACCAGAATTCACCCACCAGCGGGGTACTGCCCCAGCCGGGTCAAGCTCTAAGCTCCCGACCGGTCCACCATTCCGGTGTTCCCGGAATATGTGGTAGTGTAGTGCATGTTAGTGTAAGTGTGTGTGTAAAGGGGAGAGGAGAGGACAAGGAAGAGGAAGGAAATATCGTGCGCGGTCCGTGGCCCGTTTGGTAGGGTACTGCTCCGGCATTCACCTGGTGTTGATCAGAGAAACCACGGAAAACTACCGATCAGAGCAGCCGGCCGCTAGAATTCTCCTCCAGGCAGCGACTGAATTCGACCTAGCTGGAAAGCTAGTGTCGAAAATCCTGCCGCCATCAGGACTCGAACCTAGGACCTCCCGGTCAGAGACGCTGCAGTGGCACTGAGCTACCGCTCCCGGTACGAAAACGGATGCAGGCAATATTTGTGACAACGTGAAACCATAGAAAGGAAGATGTTCAAAGAGATACGCCGGAAGTTCTGACCGGAAAAGAGGAGAAAGAGACAGAAATACAGAAGTAATACTCACAAATATAGGCAGAAGTGAAAGGAGGAAAGAATGGAAGGATATTCTGTCTAGTGATGTAAATAATAAGAGTGCGAAGTAGAAAATTTAAAAGAATATAGACTGTTACAAAAACACTTGGCAACACAGCATCGAGTAGTTAACTCCTGGTAAATTACGCAACGCGGTAGACAGCGGCGGCAGCGGCAACGACGCTTCTAACGGTCGCGTCCCTCCTCCTATCATGGCCGGTATTCGAGGTGCCAGACCACAATGACTCTTGCTTAATACTGTTTTGAATTATAGTTAAACGGTGCACTCCTGGCAGTCGAACGCACAATATTTCTCAAGCTCATTTGGTATATAATTTAATGCAAAGTTTTCATAGTGTACAAACATATTAGGTGTGTGTAAATTTTCGTATAGATAACACGTGAACATGTATCATCGCCATTGGTCCATCTTCAAATAAGAAAGATATTGCGTTAATTCGGAACAAACAACAAGAAAAAGGTTGCTATATATTTCTTATCATATTTATCAAGCGTGAAGCAACGCTAGGAGCAAATCACAAATTATCAATTTTGAAACGAGCAATGGTAACAACAGCAAAATTCATCTATAGTGATTACGAATATTTATTCTTTTTAAAAATATTCAAAATTAATGTGAATTATTTAAATTCATAACCTTTTTAATGAGTTATAAGTTAGAATTTTGAAAAGCCCGTGCTCTACATTAAGAAATACCATTAATTGTAATTTAGTCAAGTGAATATTTTCCCAAGTCCATAACTTTATTCATTAACCACACATCTTACCCTTCCTTTACAAACTTTTCATATTCCAATTTGGTTTTAAGTTGAATTTCTTTTATATCATAAGGAGGTAGCAGAGACTCAAAAGTGAACAAACATTAGTAATACAGGCAATATCCAACCAAAACCATAGACGCATTCTGCAGTTAAATAGTTTTACGGTCTCAAACGGGTGAAGTCTTGTAAGTATAGTAGGTGCCTCGACATTGCAATATGAGATCATTGTGTATTAATGTTATTGGTATAGATGCACATTGATGTTAGTGCTCTTCGTGATGCAGGTGTGATGAGCATGCCAACCCTTTCCACCACCTGATTGGTGCGCATTTCAGCCAGGTAGTAGGTAGGGTTCGTGCGCCCACCACGAAATATCAAACAAGAAATGGGGGCCAAACTGCCGAAAACAGCAATAAAATTTTAGTGAAACGGTTTATAAACCGTAGTTATTTTGTCTACAACAATCAATGTGGATGTTAATGCTCTAATGATAGTAGGTAGAGCTTTAGTGCTAACCGGTTCAGAAACCTTTCAGGCGTTTAGAACTTCCCATCAGCATTGAATTTATTGATCTCATGTTGACTCCTCCAAACTCTAGCTGTGTTCTTTTTAACTGCAACTTCTCTAACGTACTTAACAGAGTTACTTTCCTCTGAAGTATAGTCGGACCAACACCCTTGAAGTAACATAAGTTCGGAAATCCCGCGATCCTATCCTTACAAACAAATTTGTTGCCTTTGTGTGGTGTAAATTGGTTTGATTTGTCTGTTGTGATGTTTAGTACTAAACACTTTACAAAATTTTATAAGAATACTTTTTAAAAATATGAATTCTTACTATTGTTTAATTTAATAAATTACTATTGTCTTATTTCAACTTTGTTCAAAACAACTCGTACTTATTTAAAAAAAGTTTCCGCTTTACCAACACTATATTTTCCATTACATTTTGTTTGTCTTTCATTACAACTTGAAGATGGGGATAGATGTTTGCCGGAAACGACGCTACTGAAAATGTATCGGTTTACATAAAAGCTATTCTTGTATATATTTTTTAAATACGCACTAGTTTGTTTCTACAGGGGTGAACTGAAGCTAATTTGTTAATTTTTACCCTGTCTGTCAAAGCAAAATCACGGCCAAACAAATATAAATTTAAATGACATCAATAGAACACTGAAAGGCAATAATAAATTAAAAACATATTTTTCACATTATGCCAATAAAACATTAAAACATCACACATGTGTACTAAATATCTATGTAATGTTAAAAAACATAAAATGTATAACATTCTACACTATTATTCGTCTGAGAATTTTACTCCTAAATTCCATTTTTAATACTCAGCTCATTTATATTAACGTGGCTAGACTTTCATTTTTACGGTCATATCACCGCATGTACTGGCTTTGTCCCTTCATTAGTAGTGATATGAACTGCATGGAAATTGGCAAACTCTGCAGAAATAACATGAAAGGGGGAAAGCCACTCTGCAAAAATTCAATAATATAATCATGCAGGCAAAGTACAGATTTCTTTCAGGCACTATGAGGACATCATGATGCAGAAAAGTACGGCTAGGGTGGCTTAAAATTAAGTCACAATAAATAATACAGTACAAACCTCAATTTAAAAAGTCTACTTAGAATTCAATGCCAAGTGATACGTTTCCTAAGAATTGAATTATCTCACTTAAAAAAAACAATCTAAATAAACAACCAGAAAAAGCCATTTACCACAAATAATTTTATATTAAATATAAAATGAATTTAATACAATACCCAAAAAGTAAAACCAAACCATAAATTCATCAAACAACGAATTAAATACAACGGACTTAAAATAATTAGTTTGCAGCGCTACGAAACTGCACTTAAAACCGCTCAGAAAAAAAAATGTACAGAGCCAAAACTAATGAACAGTGATTTATTTTCATACGCCGACAGAGTACTTTAAATGCATGCCCAATTGATATAAACACACCAAGGCGCCAGAAATTCCCTACGTGTTCCCCGCGACCTAAGTGGTCTCGCGCGAACGTAAGAGAGTGCGATGCCGTGATAGAAGCAGATATTTTTAAATTGTATTCCCCTCATATGATTGCTACATTGTTTGCGGATCCCTTGAGTTAGCCTGGTCGTCGTGGAAACAATGATATACAGGTCACAAGGGTTAAATTAAAACAGATAACTGTGGATAAATATACATTGTGTTTATTAAGGGCACCGCGCGCCGAGTGTGAAGGGGAACGACCGGGCCGGGACCCAGCGCAGCGGTCGACGGCGGCGGCGGCGGTGAGGACGAGCACGGGGACGGGGACGAGGACGAGGTCGACGACGAGGGTGAGGTCGAGGGTGTGAGGGGGAGAGGTCGGCCGGACACGCGGTGGAAAGGGCTCTGGACAAGGGCCTGTTCCACGTCGCGCGCCGGGGAATAAAAGTTAATAAATGCCCAGGTTGGCCAGCAGCGGCATCGATTGTCGCCCATGCCCACCGCGCCACCCCGCACCCTGTGCCCCCGTCGCTCCGCCACTGCCTCCTCCCTGCCGCAATGGCTGAGACAGCTCAGCGACAACCTTTACCGTGGCAGTGTCTCCGGCCGAGGTCCTCGAGTTCGTGTCCCGACGGTGGTCGTTTTTTAGATACTGCTATATAGCGACGTCGAATTAAGCCACTGCTGGATGGAGAATTTAGTTAGTTTCCGAGATTAGAAGTTTTCAGATGATTGATTGATTGATTGATCCGAGATCGATCCCGGATTTATTCGGGTGCACCAACTGCTATGGTCATTAGTCACCACAGTGTGGTGACTTATGTCGCGGGACTTATGTCGTTGTTCCTTTCCCGTCTGTTTGTGAGATACGATGCCGACTTAAACGTCGGCTTGTGGAAGGATTTCCCGCAGGTGTCTCCCCAAGAGGATACCCCACCTAGCCGGAACAATTTCTAAGCTCCAAACTTGTCTCCCATCATGTAGTAGAGTGTAAATATAAGTATGTTCCTACATATTCCAGGAACTCTATCGCCTTTGTTATGCTCTGATTGAATCGCAAGTATCGTTCATCATCGAGGATATCGAACAGAATTTGGAGCGCTGCAGCGCGCCGAACTCTCGTATTCCCGAACTCTCGGAATTCTCGTATTCCCCGTGAGTTCTGTACATTCGTGTTCAGCATGTAAATATATTAAAATAAAAAATAAAATGAAATGCAAAACACTACACGTCAGCGAGAAATTTATGAAGGGTAGAATAACAATATGATGCTATACAGTTTCATTTATTTATTTATTGTTCTTTTCTCACATTTATCGTCTTGTGTGCCCCAAAAGCACTTTGAAGATCATTCACACTCGTCACAAAAATGTTTTGCTTATGTTTTGAGCTTATCAATGAATAAAAATGCTAGAAATCAGTAATAAGGTATAAAATACAATTGCGTTTACCGCACCGATATACTTTTCTCTTTCCCTTTCTCGCTATCTGGAATGAAATAGGATATTGAATCAAGAATTTTTAGAAACATGTGCTCGACAAATCTCTGTGGCGAAATTGGAATTATTCCGTTTCTGGCTTCTAGAGCTTTTAGTTTTCATATTTTTCTGTTTATTTTTGTTGAGCAAAACATTGTTAAACCTAGACGCAATTGGTTGTATTTATTTGAACTCAGTATTTATCTGAAATTAGAGACAATAAACGCGGTTCAAATCAATAATGCTGATGAAGATGTGTCATAGTATTTTAGATATTATTACATTATTGACATTATTTCTATTACCAATATAACATTACATGCATAATATGCAATTTTCTATTTAATGCGTATTCTCCCCCAAACTCGTGGCCACTCGCAGCAGAAATAGTACTGTTGGGTGTGACGAAATTGGAGTGAAAAATAAGTAAGTAAAGTGTTGTGTAGAAAACATTGGCTGTTCTCAAACGGTATACGCAAAAACTGCAGCTTCATTTTTCCGCGTCGCATGAGTTATGTCGTAAGCAGTAACGTATTGAGTATGATAATTTAGTTCCAACATAAGGTACAGAAATTGCGTATTAACATCATCAAATATTTTCAATTTTCAATCCAAATCAGAACTGTTTAATTGTTTTTGTATTTGTTCAGTCCGGCTGTGTATCTACCAAACCCATTGACACTTCTCAACTACCCAGAAGCTTTTTTTCCTTTGAAATTAATAATAAACCAGTTTTTTTTTTAACTAAGTGATAGACCCCAAAGCAAGAGGCTGCTCATTTTTCCGTCAATTTAAGAGTATATTGTAAATGACTAATACAGATATTTCGCCACGACGTAATTTTCAAAATAGTTTGTGGTTAAAGTTTCCCAACACTACAGTAATTGTTGACATACTAAACATGCAACTCGAGTTGCTCAATCACTTTGAGATACTCTCCCCATTAGCCACACTGAGGGTGGCTCACACACTGCGTGTAATGAGAGGGATACGATACTGTTGGTCAGTCAAGCGACTGAGAGCTCCGATTTCATTACTTAGTGTAATCCAGACAGTCTCTCATAGAGGATACCCTTGCCTGAGATGTTGCAGTGCGGTAACACCGTCACGTGCGTATTCCAGAGGGTCTACTTTAATCATGACCCGCTCCAGCGCGTAAAAGGACATCTCACATAAATCGAACGCTGCGTTTATCTAGGTGTTTAAACTGCAGGTAAACGAAAGCTTTACAGAAATGGTAGCCTAAAAATGTGTGGTTTACGATAGTAGGTAATAGTGAGTTGGACTTTTAGTTCTGCTCGGCTGCTTTGGAGGTAAAAATAGGTATGTCTTCTTATATTACTCTGCCAAAATAATTTCCTAAATATTACAAAAATACTGAAAGTTTGTACCTACCACTTAGTCGAGATTTTAAAAAATAAGTACTTCCGGAAATCTTAAGAAATACATAGAATAGGTAATACCTATCATTGACATTCATTTATCTTGCATTATCTTTCCTACTTACAAACTTCTCTTTGCTATTGGTATTTTGCATCTTGCTCTTTATTAAAAGCTTTGTATCCTCCAGTGATCAACAAATATATTGAATCGTTAGCATTACATCCGCTTCTCAGGAAGTGTTAAACAACTACTTGCAATTCGAAAACATTACATTTAGCGTGACATGGGAGACTAGCATTTTAATTAAAACTGCTACTCAATTTACTCGCTTCAAAATCGTTATCTCTTTACATATTCAGTGTTTAGCTCTTGCTAAAAACTGAGTTTCATAATTATTATGAAAACTTTCCAGTAAAAATTCAAGAAACCGGGATACAAGTATTGCACTCAAAAAGTGGCTTTCTTGGAGCTACGTAGCCAATGCATTTTCTGCTTCCAATTAATATCATAGATCACGAATAATTTGGAAATTAACTAAAGGCGTACAAGATTGTCTAAAGCATAGCCTTCTCCCAATACCTAGCATTTCACTGATCACTGAGTACTGCAGAAGAGCGAAACGAACTATCCCATACAAAGTGGAAGAACTGAAAATTATAGACTAAATAGGAGCCATAATATTTTTGAGACACACAAACGGTAGTTAAATGAAGACTATAAATTAAGACACTACTGCGTAGTCTATATATATATATATATATATATATATATATATATATATATATATATATATATATTTACGTCTTGACAGTCAGTATAATCCCTAATTGTATAAAATCAGTTTCCCATACACACGGTACATGATTTCATATTGACCATTGATTGCACAAATATAGAATTCAAGGGTTCCGGAAAAATTAAAAACCACAATTTAAAGTAGAAATAATACATGTTTGTAGCAACATTTCATAAAATTTGCCAATGAATTCATGTATGTATGTGAGAATACAATTTCCAGTTCATACAGGTGTCTACGTTGTTACAGTTTAAGTAACTGTTGCAGTAAAATGCAACATTAAACATTGTGTAATTTGCAAAGTTAATTTTCTTGCTAATTCCTAAGAAAATGAAATGATAGTTTTCTCTATTATTATTAATATGATCATAAACACAAGTAAATTTTAACTTAACTGCTTGCATTCCCTCTTGGGTGTCTCCACATAGAGTTTGTACGAGATATCTGTGCACTCGATGAACGTTAAAAGATGAGCATTGCCACGTGCGAAATTCCACAGTATCTCATAGAGAAATAAAAATGTAGGAATTGTTCGATATACGGAAGCTTTCCCTCTCTTAGTGTATTATTCTACCTTTACTTTTATTTATAATAAAGGCATGCAATTTTCAGAGCTAAAATTCAGGAACAAATTGTATCAAGAGAGAAATCTCTGGCTTGAATTTTGGAGGTGGAGCACAGATTCGAATAATATTTAAACATTTGTAATTTTTTAGACTTTCGAAGGTTTTAATAACAATGGCAACGTTCTTCTAATCCAGAGGAAAAATTAAAGAAACAATTTGCAGCAATTTTTAAGAAACTATTGAAAATATCTCAGAGGTCGTGAACAGTAAATTCAAAACCAAATATTTTAGTTAGTATCGGAACAACGCATGTAGGTGTTGTTTCTGACGTGTTTACCAAACTGCAGCTGAAAAGCTACCTATCTTGCAGAGTAATATGCCTCACATACTTCCTTCCTTCCTTCCATCCATCCATCCATCCATACATTCATTCATTCATACATACATACATACATACATACATACATACATACATACATACATACATACATACATCCCGATATTTGGTTAGAAAATGGCGTGTAACTTCTCGCCACCTGCAAAAATCTTAAGTATCTTTTTAAAGAAAATAACTAATAGATCTTAATCCTAACGTGGGTGCAAAGTTACAGCTCAAAGATATCTTATATGCGGTCATTTGAGGCGAAAATTTTAGATTGTATTGTTGAGATTCCAATACTTTTCCTCCTTACACAATAGTATTTTTACCTCAGTTTATATACTACATACCTCAGGATATTTTATACTATATTTAGTATATACTATAGTATACTATAGTATTAAAGGGTGTACGAAGGTAAAAATTAAAAATTTAGATATAGCTGACTATTTAATGGATTTCCATCAATACATTTACGGGAAATGGTCTGCAAATTGTATTATTAAGTACAGTAAAACTTGCTCAATGCGTAATCTCAAGGGACCAATATTGTTTCTGTATTAGACAAGTTTCCGCATTAAGTAATGTAATACTGAAGAGTTTTTGTTGCCCAGACCAGGATTTGTGTTCACATTACACATCTTTCCACATTATACACTCTCTTTGAGCAAATTTTACTGTATTAGTAAAGTGATATCTCCCTTATCTGTTACTTAGATTTTGGTTATCGACGCTACACCCTTCTTCCACGTATTTCGGTAGAAGCCTATTTGCACTTTGATAGTGCCTTTTCTCGAAATATTTTCTTCACCCAGAGCTTTACAGCTTTTCCTTTTTACGTCTTCCTAGTTATCTACATGTATTTTACATCTACGTTCTTTATTAATGCGTTTTAGCACTACAAGCGACAATCTTTCATCTGCACAATCTCTTCCCATCATGACAGATATCATATCCTATTTTCACCGAATGCGATATTAAACTAATAATAACTAGCGGATTCCATCACGAAGCGAAAAAAGAGTATATTACGACGTAAAGGGTCGGTATTATTCCCTTATTCGACTTACATCCCATTTTCGAAAAAATTTATTGGTTATATTCTTATTCCGGACAGTCTTTCAATTATCAAAATAAATCTTAACAAATAAAGCCTGAGTTTTTGCAACGTCGCTGGTGGTTAACGCCGCGTCGCAAGATGTGATGTCAAAGTTTCAACCATTTTATCGTGGTCTTCCCCAGGGCTGAAGTTCACTGTGGAAGACACTTCAGCCCTGAGGAAGAAAACGATAAAATGGTGAAAATTTTGGCATCACAGTCTTCGACGGGGAGACTCCCGGGGAACTAACACCATTCAGAACATATTGTAGTTATCATAAACGGATCCAATTTACACTGTAGCTCACATCGCTCGCGTGCCTTCTGACTTTCCCCAGCACAACGTTTTATGAAGCACTGCACATTCCTCACTGAAAACATTCATCTAGCACAAATCTTTGTATTACATGCACTAAAAAAGATCGTATAGATTTCGTAATCCCTCACTGTGTTCAGTAGATCATATTCGCTTCCAGAAAGATCAAAAAATACTTGTATCCATGCGCTCACAGTCTCCATTCTAACGCGCCTTTCGGACATTCGCAATTACATCAAGAATGTCAAAACGTTTCCCGATATTCATTATTCAATACCATAATCTTTGCACCGCACGTTCTAAAAACCAGTGGCTAACTTAATGTAGCAACCGTAAACGGAACCACTTGACACGGTACATCGCACCTGCTACCGGAATTAAATTACTCCGCACAGTGTATCCGCACACGCACCTTCGCCGCGATCCAGCGCCGCGCTCTATCGGACACGCGAAGCTCGGTGCGTTCCGCCGAGGCTGCGCGCTCCACATTTTTGCGAGAGGATTACGTCAGCTCGTGCACGACGTGTGGGCGTACGATGCGGCCGCCCCCGCCCCCCCCCGCCCCCGCCCCCGCCTCCCCCCCGCCCCCGCCATAACCGCCCCCGCCGCCCCCTCCCGCGCCTTCCCCGCCCCCGCCGTGCCCGCCCCCGCCGCCCCCCCTTCGTCACCCCTGCCCCCGCCGCCCTCGCCCCCCCCCACCATCCCCGCCCGCCATCTCTGCCCGCACCGTCCCCGTCTCCGCCGCCGCCCCGGCCGTCCCCGTCCCCGTCCCCGCTCCCGCCGCCCCTGCCGCCACGCTTCCACGCCCGGGTGGGAGGACACGATCAGAGGAGGGAGGCATGAACAGGGGGAATGAGGGATGAAAGGGGTGGGGTGAAGGGGGAGAGGTCGTCCCCGCTCCCCCTCCCCTAACCGCACCTCCGGAGCGGAGCAGCTCCTGCTACGGTAATTTGATTAAAATTTCATCTCGAATTTAATCAGTTACCGTTGTCCCCGGCGCCTTATTGCCTCTTGTCCGTGAGCGCGTGGACGGATGGTCGGATGGATGGATGGATTATTCGCAGGACGGCGATTTAATCGCATTACCTGCTCACACCTCTCCAGATATTTTGCTGCAGCGGAAAATTGACACGCGCGGGAGACCGGGCGCAGGCCGCCCACTCCGGGACACGTTCTGCGACGCTGACCTTTGACCCTCGTGGACGCAGGGATTTTTCTATAAGCTCGGCTGCTTGGAATACATACATGGTAAACGATCCCAGGAATTTGACGGTGTGTTAATTCATAGGTAGCTGCGGTGTAGGGTTATATTAGGTTAACAAAATTGTTTATGTTCAAAAATCTTACATGATAACAGAGTTTAGCGAGTGCCGAGGGTAAATCCTAGTCAAGTAGTCATTTTGAATTATTTATAATTTTATATCCACTAATTCATCTTGAAAACTATTACAGTACAACGTACAGTGCAATATACTAGTTACACAATAAGAAAGGAGAGATAGAAAGTGATGATTTGCGGCGGAAAAGAAAAAGGATGTTAGACTGGCATATCGCACGAATGGCAAAGATTCTCTGAATTTTCGGAAAATGGAGATGTTACGAATAATGTGAGAACGTATGGGCTCTTTAAGTATCAATAGTTTTAGAATTTGAGTAATTTAATAATAACATTAAGAGGAGGAAACGTTATGGTATATCCAGCATTCCAACTAGTTTTCAATAATTATTCTGAAAACAATCTGCAATGTAACTTTATAACATTGTTGTACGATAAAAATATTTATCATAGCATCAAAATATGAAAAACTGAATTATATACACATTTCATTTGGCCTCCTTAGCTCCCGCAGATATATCAAATTCGTTTCTTTCAAAATTTAATTTCATTTTTTTCAAATATTTTGTTACACATTTGTAAGGTTCATTGGGGTTGATACTGTTTAATGACCCTCAACTTACATCTTTCGCAACTCTTTCTCATTTTTTATAAACCAATCAGTTTAATTAAGATGGAAAAAACTCAGAGAGTTTCTAATAACCTGCAACAATAAATGTTATCCCTAACAAATTCTACGATTTCCTCTACATTGAAATTAAACTCGAAATGAATAACGAACGTGGCAACATATTTACATACATTTTATTTGATTAAACATTGACCAGACAATTAACAAGCAGAGATAGCAAGAATATATGCGTACCTTCTTTTTAGCTCAGTTTCTCTCTTACTGGCACTCGTAAAAGACTATATGTTATTTAAATTTAATGTTTATGTTTAGCTTTTTAGTGGCTTTGTTTGCCTTTACAAAGGCTCTTTTTCTGAAAAGAAATGGCATGTAAACGTTTGTACAATTTTTTCACAGTTCAAGGGATTTAGCGAAAAACTTCATAAGGCTTCCGAAAGATTTAGTACATTGTTCTTCATCAGTGAAAATGTGTAAGAATGAGGAGCCGTTTTTGGGATAAACTTGTTAGCGTACATGTTTTTTTAAAAACTGACATAATGTTAATATTCTGAAATCCTGTTGTTTTGAAAGCGATATAATTGAAATTGCTAATATTGGAAAACATTTTGAATAAAAAAGAGGTCTATAGATCCAATAGTGAAGGTAAGGAGGGGCTACGAAAATATTTCAATTTCAAAACTCTTGAAAAATTCAATGGTTTTAATGAAAATCAGTCTTTTACTACATTTATGAGCGCAATTTGATACTTTTAGACCAATAAATTGAAAGAAATTCTGGATCCGTTTGTGAGAATATTTTTAAAGTATAGCATGAATTTCACATAAAGTAACCCGAAAATTAAAAGATAAGTTTTAAAATCACAGGGCTTGAAGAGAAGTCAGATCCATGGGAGAATGTCAATTTTGATAAATCTGCGAACTCTGAACACAATAGCGTTAGTTATACTGTTAAAAGTCCTGGTTCCCTTTATTATTATTATTATTATTATTATTGTTATTATATTTTTAAACACCATTATTAGACCATTATATTATCATTAAATTACCGTGGTATCACCGTGAAATTATAAACCTGAAGACAAAGGAAAAGACAGGTAAATTGAGATTCAGTTGCAAAATTGTAGCTGAACAAAGAGGAAAATATAAACATGACTTTATAACGTCCTTTCAAAGCCGTTTAAAAATCTTGAGACTTAATGTGTTTTGTTTCCATATCTTTACCATTTGAAAGGGTCACGCGAAAAGAACGTTTTCTACCTGCGACAACGAACACCGAAATTCTCATCACCAACACCCGACACTCACCCCTATAAATCGCAAAGGAACAGTACCCGAAAAGAATAGCAGCTCCCGTGTAATGTACAATGTACGATACATCTCCAAAAAACTTTTTGGCATTTCCTGAAAAGTTTGTAAGATTCTGCACTGTTTAAAACTCCGACTTGTATCATTTATTTTTGAATGTGCGCAGTTCTGAGCATAAACCATTGTAAAGTACTTCCTGCGTTTTCAGATGACAACAGCGTAATTTAGAGCGTGAAAGTTTTTTCTATACAAAGATATTTCACATTTCTGTCGCGGTGGTGGCGGCAGGGGCGGTGGTGGCGGCAGGGGCGGTGGTGGCGGCAGGGGCGGCGGCGGGGGCAGCGGCGGCGGTAGAGGCCGCGACTGGTGCGGGAGCAGGGTGGCGATGTCTGCTTCCTTTTCGCACTTATGAGTGTGTGTGTGTGTGTGTGTGTGTGTGTGTCAGTGGGGTGGGGTCGGGTGAAGAAGGAGTTTTGCTAAGGATGGAATGACTGGCCACGAAGTCCACATGGGGTGCCAATTTCAGCACGCCGCATGGTCATAAGGTTTCATCGAAACCGCCTTAAAGTTGACTACTACTAATTTCTGTTACTTCAGTCTTTTAAATTCTCTCTCCCATCTAATTCTCTCTCTCTCCATTCTTTTCATCTCGTATCTTTCCCTTGTATATTGTTATTGGTTTCACATTTCATGTTTACAGTACCATTCTTACACGAAATTTAAGACGCAAGTTTATCTAGAGTTAGAACTATTTACACATTTAAAATACGCGAAGGATATTGATATTAATGAAGTACTTATAGATTGAAATGTATATTATAAAATATTCTGTAGCATTTAAAATTTATGAAATAATTTAAAATCTGTAATATACTGAACAAGGACATAGATATTAACTTTCCCCTTCTAACATTCATAGAGCTAGTATTGCAGGCCAGTATTACTCCTGACTTCATAACTGAAATCTGATTTAGTTGTTAAAACTCCAGAAATATCTCGTTACTGTAAAGAATGAACATGGACTGAACAAGAACAAGACAGAAAGCAGTAGTAGTTCTTGGCATATACTGGTTAGAGAAAAGTTGACTAGCCTCAAGTTCAGTTGACTAGCCTCACGTACGCACACTCTACACTCCTGCCCATAGTACATGAGTTGTACTTAAGCATTCATGTTCAATGTAACATATTCTCAGCCCTCTAGTTCAGCACTGAGTATGGTAGGTGGCGCTGGTAGAAAGTGTCCCTGTTACTTATTAAAATTAATGTGCCTTGAGAAAGTAGCGGTTATATGACCAGATCAATATGTAAGGAAAGTTGTACGTTCCTAGGTAGATGTTGATATTTTCGGACCAGACAGATAACTCAAATTTAAAAAAATTACTGTATGGAGGTATATTTTAGAGCTTAGATGCTCCGAATAGACGTTTCCGTGTTTCCCTCTAATTTCAGACGAATGTCGATGCAGTGATAAAATAAAGGGTCACGTGCTGTGTAAACGTCATCGGTCTTTATTTGTGCACCTTGCAGGTCTGTGAGGCTGGTACAGCCACTACGGCACAAGCAAATGATACCAATTGGAGTATTTTGCACTTGTTTATTAGTAATTTATTACACCAAAATATTTTTTACCGTTGCCATTTATAAAATAAATGTAATTGTGCTGTCTTGATAGTCAAGTTGGCATTGCATGGCATGGCATGGCATGGCAAGGCATGGCAAGCATGACCAAACTTTAAATAATGGAAAAATAATGACAATTATATAGGAATATGTAGTACTAATTTAATATTAATTTATACCCCTGTACTTATTTTTTAATGCTGGCATTTATTAAATAAATGTAGTTGTGTTGCCACAGCGAAATTTAAAATATGGACAAAATCAAATAAAAACAACAGGGATATTTAGTACTCATTTATTAATTACTAATTATTTATCCCAAAATTATTTTTTTAATGTTACTATTCATTAAATAAATGCGGTTGTACTGGCTTGACAGTGACAGGCATAAACTTTTTTTTAAATAGGCGCAATCAAATACAACAAGTATTAGTTCTCATATGTTGATAATTTTGTACCAAAAATATTTTTACAGCTATTGTTTAAACAATACATGCAGTTGCGCTGGCATATCCGGCAAACATATGCGTATAACAAAACGTGATATTAAGCACAATCATATCAAACCAACATAAATATTAAGTACTCATCAATATTACGAATTTCGTTTGCGTTGCAGAAAACTAAGAAACATTATGACCTTGTGAGAGGTGCCGATGTTTTGTTGGATACCGAGGAAATCGTGGACATACAAAAACAATGAACGAGTTTCGATTTTTACTGAAAAATGCAAATAAACGAAATACTGTTCAGGATTCTGTGCGACGATCGACCAGGCTGATGTGACTGGTGTATTGCAGCTCATTGCACCGATTAGAATTTATATTATATTTAAGTAAAGGAAAAAAACCTTTAAGGAAAAACCAGAAACTCTAATAATTTCACAAGGAGCAGATATTAAAAAAAACAAAAAAAACTAAGCAGCCTACAGCCATGTGAGAGGTATCAATGTTTCCTTTAGATACCCAGGAACTAAGGAAAATTCGAAAACAATAAAACTAAAAAATATACATTTTTGTTTCTTACTTCGACTATTCTCACATTGCATGTAATGGCCGAATTTTCATACTGGATGCTTCATTGTTTATATTTTTTGATTGGTGATTGCGGTCACGTCAACTGGTAAGGTCATTAGTCCCGTAAGTGTGGTGCATGCGCTTTCCTCGTGAGGTTGCTGTGATCGTGCCCCGCAAGATGGCGAGATCCGTCGCCGAACTACACGTCGGCTAGCGAAGTTTTCCCTAACCAGTTGTCTCCCACCAGTGTGGCACCGCCCGGTCGGGAAAAGCTCTACACTCCTGACGGGTCTCCCGGCATGTGTGAAAGTGTAGTCCTTGTGAGCGTGTGTGTCAGTTAAAGGTGATAATAGGGCAAGGAAGAGGAAGGAAACATCGTGACCTGTGGTCCGTTTGTTAGGGCACTGCTCCGGCATTCGTCTGGTGTTGATCGGCGAAACAGAAAACTACCCATCATAGCAGCCGGTCGCTAGAATTTGTTGGCACTCTCCGCACTCACCGTCGGGACTCGATCTTGAAGATCTCCTCGTCCTATGCACTCAGGGTGTGTGCTACTTTTTGGAAAACAATTTTTTGTGGTTTTCTTCAACACCATTTTCCCTGCTGTAAGAAAATAGTTTCTAACTAATTTATTACCCTCAAACTAAATATGTTTTCACTATTGTTTAAACAAAAAAAATCCCCACAGTGCTTTGAGATGTCAATACCTAGCAAATATCCGACGGTGATTCGGAATGAAATCCGTAATCGTCCAGTCACCAGCATTCTTGACAGCGAGTCGTTGTTTAATGGTGGTTACCATTCGGTTTACCAAATTAACGGTTCATGGTTATTTTGGGATAGGTTTACAATAAACTATTTATAATTATTAAGAAATATTCATTTGCAATAAACTAAATCCCACTTTGCCATATACACCTTGAGCGCGTTGGGCAAATCTGACATTTTTAGAATTCTATAGTGACCACAATATCTTTTAAATTGCAATTAAAAAGTTTAAAAAAATAACATTGATTTTCCTGTCATATTTGTCCCTTAATTGAATTAACATATACTGAAATGAGTATATAGACGGTTGTATTCAGCAATATCCATGAAATTAGAGTTGAAGAGACATACTGACCGCAGAATGCAACACCAGTACCACATTATGATTTGAAAAATTGATTTTCAGCCAACACAAACCCTTTGATACCAGCTAACTCCGAAATGCTTGTGGAATGCCCGGGAAAATGCTGGGAATCTCTTGATTATGATTACGTGTCCGGATATGTGAACAGGAGATTTCATACGTGTTGGGAGAGATAACTACGCATCTCCGCTCCCCTAGTATGTTCCATGTGAAAATCCATCAATGAATAGCCGAGTTCGGACATGCAATGCGCATAAATTGTCACACGTAGGCTAATCTCTGTCGATAGCTTTGGCATTTGCTAACCGCCACATGCCTGGCGCTATCCTCCTCCTCAGCCCTCACTGGGACGGGATACATCAGGGGTGATCAAACCAGGGCGGGGTTTCCAAGTCCCAAATAGTGTTGAAGTCACATCCGAAAATATCCTCCAAATGTACTAAAAATGTAATAGTATTTAATAGAATTGTACCATAATAGAAATTACAATAGAATAACTTTTTGTGCAAATACAAAAAATATCAACGTTTAAATACAACTTGTTTAATACTAGAGGCAATTTATTTTCCTCATAAATACATACTTGGTGACAATTTTGTGCATTTTTTCCGGGGTTCAGGGATCTCAATGGAATGTATTTCTAAGCAATAGCAATATTTTTGTTTGGAGGTAAATTCGACCTTGGATCATACTTTTGCTTCCGAATGCTCTCGGCGATCCCGGCGACTGGCTTCGAATGCTTTGATATAGACGTTTCGACCATCTTGTGGTCTTCCTCAGGGCTGAAGTGCCAAGTGTCTAACAATTAGCCATCAGAAAGACCACAAGAAAATACTTGAAATGTCTGCATCACAACCTTCAATCAATCATCAAAGAAACCTTATTTTACGTAGGAAATTAGGCCTGTTCTTCCGCCTGTCCACGCAATTTTCGCTACCCTGTTTCTTTGATATCTAGCAGAGAAAGAAAGTGTCACTCAGGCGGCAAAATAGCAGTTGGAATTTAGCTCAAAGATTTATTTTGGGCTTGAGAACCTTTTACATGTAGTAAATCTACAACACGGGATATCCAGATTTTCGTCCCATACCAAAGAAGGCAAACGAACGTGCCCTTAAAAGTGCACTTTTCAATAGGGTTTGAACCTACGAACGTGGATATAACAGTCCGACATACTAAATGTTACACAAAAACCACCGGTAGAGGTGGCTCAGAGGATCAAGTGATGTCCATCGACTGACCCTGAGGTCTTAGGTTCGAGTCCCGACACACATGGGGCAAGATCCTGAAAAGCTGGCAAAACGTCGAGAAAAATATATTTGATTTAGGGATTTTAAGTAAGCAATTCGGTAGACTGGTTACCAGAGTGTCTAATCCCACAGTGAGAATACGTCCGAGGAGTGACAGTATTGGACTGCGCCATTGGAAACGTGGAAGATCAGCGAGCAGTTGTTACACGACACAAAGTCGTAAATTTAGTCGTTACTTTCAACATGTGTGAAACTTTTCGGTTTTGAGCAATTTTCATCATTCGAAATGGCCAAAAATCATGATAGTGAGCACAATGTTTACATGTATCACGAATACTTAAAAATCATTTTAGAATTACTTAATTAATAATTAATGTTGAAACAAAATAATATTTTTTAGTGGAAACCCGTTCCACGGAGTTCCACAACGAAATTTGTTCATCATTTAGCTATTGAAATGTCAAACAAAAAGCTGCCAATAGTGCTATTCAGCATTTCCTGCAGCCTAATATTTATAATGATTGAAACATTATTATAAGATTTTTTAAATTTTGAATCCGCCATTTGTTTCGCAATAATTAAAAGCAGCCCACTTGTAGTTTCATCCGGGCGGATACAGAAGCAAGCGATCAATCCGAATTATCAAAGAGAACAAATATAGTAGGCATGGGTATGAAAAGTAATGTCATTGAATTCTATATCTAAGGGAAGAATGCAGCAAATACGAGTCTACCGTTACTTTAACGTCATTGCGAGCAGAACTTCAAAATGAACGAAAGTGAACGAGTTGCGATTCGCCGAATGGAAAGAATTTTATTTGCAGCTGTTTATAATTTTAACTATCTTCCCAATTATCTCCCTCTCACCTAAATGATAATATAAAAGATAAATCTATTTATACTGAAATTAATTATGACTTATATCAAAGTGTTTTTGCACCAATAACAACGCATTAGAGTAGGCCCATAACACCATTTATTTTCCTTTCAAAACCTTAATGTTGTTATTATTTGCGTAGTCCAAATTGCGTGTATTACTGGTCTGAATAAAAAATTGTCATTTTCTTGACATTGTCCAAAACTGTAATACACACATTGGATTTCATGGTGACACTTTTAATTGAGAATTAAGAATATTTGCATACGATTAACTGTACAAACAACGTAGAAATACGCAAATGACAAAACAGAATGATTGCAATTGTTTCGTAACATCTTCAGGTGGAATAAATATTTTTATGATTGAATTATTTCCTTATCGTCATCATTAGCATCTTCTTCAAATGATCTTCATATCAATATCTCCTGATTAGTTTCAACATTTATAACGCTATTGACACAAATGAAAAATATAATTTATTTTTCTCAAAGCTTTCATTTCTCTTTAACGCATGCTTTCCTATTAAAAAGAGAAAATTAAACATTTCACGAAAAAGTAATACTTGGATCACACAAGGAATTAGAACATCGTGTAAAATTAAACGTACCTTACTTTATTTCTAAACATCATAACATATCACCCGGTTTCCACGTCTACATCCGAGAATATAAAAGAATTTTAAGGAAAATAATAGTTCAGGCAAAAATAATGAAAAATAATGAGAATATTTTGAACACTAAAAACAAAACTAAAGCAATGTGGAACATCGTAAAAAATTCGACCACGTCATCACAACATTTCGTAGAAAATGTTGTTTTAAAGGATAATGAAAGAGAAACAAGAAATCCAGAAAAGTTGCAAATCTCTTCAACCAACACTTTTCTAGAATTGCGGTTGATCTCAGGAAGGGACTAAACCACAAAATTCAACATCATATGCTTCCCAAAAAAATTTCGGCACGATATTTATTTACGAAACTTCTTCTAACGAAATCCTCAGAATTGTCAGTAAATTAAAAAATAAATATTCATCAGGTTTAGATGAATTTCTGGATTGTTTATTAAAAACGTGTGAACCTGCCATTATACACCCATTAACTCACATTTTCAATGCTTCATTGTGCACAGGAATATTTCCATATACTTTCAAAACAGCAAAAATTAAGCCACTCTTTAAAAAAGGGAACAAAAATGAAATTCAAAATTACCAGCCAATTTCTCTTTTGTCAGTTTTCTCAAAAATATTAGAGAGGCTTTTTTATACGCGAATGAAAACCTTTCTCAGGAAAAACGTAGCGTTTTCAGACTCACAACACGGTTTCAGGAAATCAAAATCTACGGAAACTGCCAGTTTTTCTTCCTTAAAGATGTTACTTCATCAATGGACAAAAATGAAGAACCCATTGGGATATTTTTAGATCTTTCGAAAGCTTTTGACGATATTAACCATAACATCTTGCTCTCAAAATTACATTCTTATGGAATTCGTGGTATTGCCCTAGATTGGATAACATTGTACCTTAAACATCGATCTCAAAGAGTAGAAATACCGTACTGGCACGAAAGGACATTATTTACTTATCTCTCCAATTCTTTGCCAATTGAACATGGGATCCCACAAGGTTCGATCTTAGGTCCTAACCTCTTTCTGTTGTACGTACACGACATGACCTCGTCTATTAAAAATGGAATAACAGTTCTGTTTGCCGATGACACAAATGATCTTTGCAAAAAAAGAACAATAAATAGTACAATTTCAGAAGTTTCAACTTGATTTTGTAATAACAAATTAATAGTTAACAAAGGGAAACTGTCTCAATGCAATTTTACGCTTCAAATCGGCAATCGTATGCTCCATTGAAAATGAACAATATGCAATTAGCTGATGTTAAGATAACAAAATTTCTAGGTCTCTCAATTCAATCAAACCTCAAATTGAATGTACATATAACATAATTAAACACTAAATTACGCTCATTATGTTATGCATTTAGGATTCTTTCTAATTCAGTCAGCCTTCATGCAGCTCGTTGCGTGTATTTTGCAAATGTACATTGCCGCCTGAGATATGGCATAATATTCTGGGGAAGCTCATCCTTTAGTTCCCAGACATTTAGATTGCAAAAGAAAATTATCCGAATAATGAAAAAATCTCATCCACGTGATCCGTGCAAGCCTCTCAAGCCATCATTGCCTTGGCTATTTATTTATGAGTCTGTAGATTTGTCAAAACTGACTTACTTAAAGGTGGGAACTTATTTTCATGTAATACTGATATTTATAGTTATAACACTCGACGTAGAATTCATGTTCATAGAGTGTCAGTATCAACAGCTCACTACATGAAATCCACATACAATACATGTACGTTACTTTACAACGCATTGCCAGATGAAATTAAACAATTAAAATTGGTACACAAATTTAAGTTAAAAGTAAAATCTTTTCTGCTGCAAAACTGTTTCTATACAGTTAAAGACTATACTGATCGTCGAAAAGAAAAATAATGTTTACTTTAACAAAAACAAGATGTAGTATAATGAATTTGCATTATATAATAAAAAAGACTCAATATGCCTGTAACAAATAATGTACTTCCGGATCAATGACCCCCATCTCGATTGGCTTTTTGTCGAGTTTCCCTGATCCATTGAGCAAATGCTGAGATGGCCCCTTGATTTGCTTCTGGATGTAAATGTAGCTTCACTATGCGCACGTTTTGTTGAACTTTTCTTTTGCTTGTAGTGGTAGTAGAGCTTAGAGTGAGTTTCTATTTTGTTAACAATACAAAAAATTAAATTTGTTTGTTCCTTTACCGTTAAAAATAAGTTTTCTATAATTTTGCAACGAAAATATATAGTTTTTGAAATGTTAATCCCTCGCTTTTTTAAATTTATTATTATTATTATTATTATTATTATTATTATTATTATTTATCTTTCAACTATTAATAGTTAAATTGTTGGGAAGGGATTCTGAAACTCATGAAAGCGTGCGCAGATGATTTTCTCCCCCATACGTCACACACAGTTTTTGACTGTTTTTGACTACATAAATAACTATATAAACATTGTGCACTGTCTGCTGCAAACCTACGTTGCGTCGGTCGTCTCTTGTGCCACTGGGGCAATGTAGGTGAAAGAAAACGAAGAGCACTAACGAAGACGAAATCAGAGGGCCCCCAAAACAATCGCACGTGCGTCGCTCGCCGGCAGCCGTTATGTGGCCGACTACGCCATAATTACGTTAATACCTCATTACAGAGTGACGTATCGATCACGTTAATTAGCAATCAGGGCAGCCGAGGGGGCGGTGCTCGGGCGGTGTTGGGGCGGCGCTGGGGCGGCGCTGGGGGTGGGGCGGGGAGTGGAGTGGCGGCGCAAGAGGGCGAGGAGCCATCAGCGCTCGGGGGACGCTGCGCGGGAGCCAAGCAGGGTGAGAGAGGTTGACGACTGCCGCCACGGAAGGGCGAGGGAGGGGGGAGGAGGAAGGGTTGGGCTGGACGCACGGAGGGGGTGAAGAAGGAATGAGTGAGTCAGACAGAACTAGAGTGAAGAAGAGTGGCCTGGAAGGCGACGAAGAGAGGTTCTCGGTGTAACGGGATGAAACGGAATGAGTCGAGAGGGGTTGGGAAGGGATCAGACAGGATGAGCAGGGGCGCGATGCGACACTTCCGGTCGGAACGAGGCGGCAGCGAATGAAAGAGTATTCGACGGGTCGGACGAGGACGGGACGGCACACGAATGGGAAAAGGAACAGTGGGAATGGACAAAGGCTACAGGCCAAGGGACGAGCGGGAGAAGGGCTGAGAGGGAAAGGTACCAGCGGGATAAAAAGATCCGAGCGGGGAATGGCCGAGCGGGAAAGGGTCGAGCGGGGAAGAGCCGAGCAGGGAAGATTCGAGAAGGAAGCAACGGGAAAGTGTGAAAGGGGGCGCGGAGAGACGCGTCGAAACGGAAAAAAGGCACGAGTGAGAGACGGTTGGCTTAAAGGAGGGGGTCCGAAATTATTCGTGAGGACGCATGCAGAACGAAACGCTGGAAAGGACGCCGAAGGTCATCGAAGGTGGTGGGACAAGTGATGTAGAGCGGGACGCGGGTGGGATGGGTTCAGCAGGCGCTGGCGATCGGCGTCGAGAATTCCTCGTCACGTCTGCTGATAATGCCGTTAGCGTGGCCTCTTCGTCCCGGCGCCGCGCGGGTGGAGACTGGCCGGTGGCTCGTTACGCCGCAACCCCGCTCTGCCCCTCTGCCCCTCCCCGCCCCGCCGCAGCTGCCCGGATGCCGCCTGCCCCTCCCCTCGCCCCCCCGCCCCTCCCCTCCCTTGATGCGGTCGTCGCGCTTCCGCCCGCACCGTCCGCGCCCTCGGTCTCCGTCGCGCCCTTCGCCACATCCTATTCGTCTTCCTTCTCGCGGGCGCACGGCTGCATCTCTACCACCACTTTGGATCCCGCAGTGCGGCATCTGCTCTGCCATGTTCATGTAAACTTTGTAAGCATGGCCGTAGTCATCATCAGTTTTGAAGTCATCGTCGTTATAGTTTTCATCGCTATTATCGTCACCGTCTTTATCGCTGACGCCGCGCTGGTATCATCGGCTGCTGCTACTTTAGCTGTATCAGCGCGTTACTCCTGCGTTAACGCCCTGTACTCGCCTCTATTCTCCTCTCTTCATCGTAGGAAGCCACTTCTTTATCAACTTGAACCGGCTGGGTTTAGTTCAGAGACAGCAGCGACTCTGACCGGAAAGGATTTTCGACACTAGCTAGATTGAATTCAGACGCTCTCGGGAGAATTATAGCGGCCGACAGCTCTGATCGGTAACTTGCATGGTTTCTCCGGTCAATACTGACGAATCCCGGGAGCAGTACCTCACATACGGGTCACGGGCCGCCTTCTCCTTCCCTTCGTATACCTTACTCTCCCACTTATATGCTCCACTACCACACATGTTGCGAGCTTAAATCCTATCCCCATTGGTGCACGTCCCCGCTTGGGGAGATCCTTAGAGGGGAATCAGACATTTATGTCAGCGCTGGATTTCGCCATTGTGTGCGGTACATTGCCACCTCCAGGCATAAAATCATTCACTACACAACGGGAATGTTCAACACAATGTTCTGGCTGATGTTGAACGGCTTATGTGACCGGAAACACTAGAAAATCATTACTTTGAATCTATATGTAACCTCCTGACCGTGTTCGTCTTCAATACTCCATCGAATTACACTATTTCCAACAGCATGTCAGCCGATCGCTCCACCTACTTCCAGGGCATAGAAACCGCCTGCAACTATTACCTATATTATGCTGTTTCCAGTCCGTTGCCGCAGACAATATTCTAAATCAATTTAAGGTTGGTTGCTCTAAGACAAGCTCGATATGCTATCTTAATTTCTGCTAATTCTCACGATGTATTGTTAACGTTTGCTCGCAACACTTCTACTGGAGATAAAGGACGGATTTTCCACATTTACAGTGTGTTAATGTTCCAACGTGAAAATTATTTTTTTGGTGCCCTGGAAGGAGATCAAAACAATTCACCATGTACGATGCAGTCCAAGCAATCAAGGGAAATTATGTATTAATACGGAGTACATTTGTTTTGACGGCACGTATCTCGAATTCTAGTGACCGATCCAAGTGATTACAGTGGGTGCGTTGCCAGACACCTGACGATGCTCTCCACGTTTGCACAACGAGTCCCCTTCAGAGTGGTAAAAATCGTTCACTCAAATGTAATTTCATTATATTTGTTGATTGACTTGATTTATTTAAAGTCGCATCAACTACATATGGTTATTAGCGACTACTTTTATAATTACACAGTCAGTGCAAAATAATACAGTAACTCAGAATTATACATATATGGTTAAATACTGTCATAAACTTCAATTTCTCTTATAAAGCTAATGAATTTAATGCACTGTTCTTTGTTATTGAGGTCTTTAGAGAACTTAAATTGTACTTGTTTCTTGAACTTTCATATTTAGGGCATGCAAACAAATGTTCTACTGAAAGAGAAATCTTGCATGAATTGCAGTTATCAGCATCAGTCCTGTTCAATAAGTGGCTGTAAGAAAATTTTGTATGTCCTATTCTGCATCTTGTCAAGACAGCCTGATCGTTTCTGCAGAAGCTGACCGTTGGATTATCATCTTCAAACTTTCTAACTGATCTTAATTTGCACCCCTGTAAGTTGTTCCATTCATTAGTGTCAAGATCCGCTAATTTGTTCTTGACTCTTTTGAGATATTCTTGATAGCTTAGTATATCACTTCTAACTACGCTTCGTCCTGTTAATTTTGTTTTTCTGTCTACCAATTCGTTTTCTGTAATGCCAACGTGCGAAGGTATCCAACTCAACGCTATTTCTTTGCCCTCACTGCTTGGTTGATTTTTTCAACTATCTCTTGGACCAATACATTATCAACAAATAGATTCATTGTAGCAGATTCAGCACATTTAGAGTCTGTTATTATCATAAATCTTTTTTGATTGGCCCTTGTAATGTATGTAAGGGCCTCTACTATGGCATATAGTTCACTGGACATCACTGAAAAGTCATCAGGTAATTTTTTGGTGATCACCTTACATGAAGCTATTACTGCGCAACCTACGTTGTTTACATTCTTTGAGCCATCAGTATAAATTGTGTTGTAATCATCATATTTTGCTAGTTCATTTCTTATTTGGACACAGATTTCACGAAGATTTGCATTCTGCTTGTTAGGGATGGTCGCCAATTCAATAACGTTGATGTCTCGTATTATCCAAGGATTATCCAAGGATTATCCAGTGATTATCTTTAATATCTAAATTGTCCTTATTGCTAAGGGCGTCGGGAGCTTCTTTTCATAATTTAATGTTTTGTAATATTTGTATGCATATTCGAACACTCTGTTTATTGGATTCAATTTGTTGGCTGCTACTTTGATCGTATATCTAATAATTAGGTTTCTTCTACGTTTTTCTAAAGATAATAAATTGGCTTCACACAAAATACTCTTAGTAGGGCTGGTCTTAAAGGCCCCACACATCAGTCTCGCTCCCTTATTATTGATAGGATCCAGCAACTTTGATATTCTTCTGCGCATCATATAATATACAGCCATAGTCCAATTTGGATCTAACTATTGCCTGGTAAGTTCTTCATATAATCGTATAATCCGCTCCTCAGGGTGTATGGCTGATGACTTTGACAAGGCTCATTCTTTTGGTGCACTCATTCTTTAAATTCTTAATATGTGGAACCCATGTCATCTTTTCACCTAAAATCATTCCTAAGATTTAAATTCCTTACTCTGTTCCAACTTATGCTGTCCTATTTTCAACTCAATGTTTCTTCTAAAAGATCGTTTCCAGAAAAATTATGAACGTGGATTTTGTCTTGGAAATCTTGAGCCCAGTTTTCTTGAAAATTCCATGGCTGCTCAATATGTTTTGCGCCTTTTTTTTCAATGATGTAATATCTTTGCCAGGTATGCTAATATTGCTATCATCCGCATACATATTGATGACAGCTGGAGGTTTGATTTTGTCTTGGAGGTCATTGATGATAAGTAAAATAGAGTTACACTAATTACCGATCCCTGCGGACGCCTTTCATAACTTTATAGCTGTCTGATAAAATTCCGTTTACTCTAATCTTGATTGAGCGTTCTTTTAAGAAATTGTAAATGAACTTGCTAATGTTGCCTTTAATCTTAACCGACGTTATTATATTTACAACCCGTCTTCCACACCAATTCATGTTTTTCTATGTCTAAGTTCAAAACTAATATGTTCATATTATTAGCAAAACCATTGTATATGCTGTTTTCTAGTGAAGCAAGACAGTCCATTGTTGACCGATTTTTTCTGAAGCCGCTTTGATATGGAGTAATCAGTTGATGCTTTTCCAAGTACCACCTCACTCTCTTTTATATAAGCAGCATGTTAAAGAAATAGGCCTGTAGCTGCTTATCAAAAATTTATCTTTCCCTGGTTTATGTATCGGTACAATGATAGCTTCAGACCACTTTTAGGAAATACATTGAAAATGTAAATCAGATTGTATATATGCAACAGATACTTTATTGCAGATGAAGGCATCTTCTGATGAATACATTAGAATTCCATCAGGCGGCACTGGTGTTTTTAAGTCATGTATTGCTTCATGTAGTTCTCTGAGTGTGATAGGAGCGTTTAAATGCTGAATATCATTATCTACTGTGCTTCCTTCTTCAAGATCGGGTTCGATTTTCTCAATTTCTTCTTTGTACTGCATGAAGGTTATATCATAATTCTGATCACTGGAATTTGATGAAAATGATGTCCTAATGCTGTTTGCAATATCACAAGGGTTATAGTTGGTACCATCGAAGTGTAGAGTGACGTAATGCTGGTACTTTGTATTTTCCATTTATGGCGTTGATTCTTTTCCACTCTTCTTTGCTGTTTGTATTGGAATTAATGGATGAAATAAATTCCCTCCAACATTTTCTTTTGGCCTCTTATTATTTTCCTTGCTTTTGCTCTGGCAGACTTGAAACGGATTTTTTTTGTATTTCTTTACTGCCTCCTCACAGTCATTACATCTATTTGATAGAAGTCAGAATCATCATTACTGTTTAAATGATTAATTTTTTCTTCAATAATTTGCTGATATAATCTCCAATTTGCCTTCGAAAATCCATCGGGGAGCATAAATAACATCAGTTTCCGGTGTACTTGAAGGTCACGGTGATAGGATAATGGTCGCTGTTGAATAAATCATAGAGAAATTTCATTGTAAATATCTTACTAGATGGCTTAACATACTTAGATCGATAGTGCTTACATTTCCTGTTGCCACGTTAAAGTATGCAGGCTTATTGTCTTCATTTAATAGAACAAGGTCTTCTTTCTCTGAAATATCACCTACTATTTTCCCCCTAGTATCCGTTCTTTCTGAGCCCCATTGTGCATTGTGACAATTAAAATCACTTTTTTAACTTGTTGAATTAAACTTTCAAGTTCACAGCTACGCAGTTGAAATGACCTTGAATGTATATATTACACAATATGATGTTCTAGCTCTATATTTATCGAGACAACAACCACTTCAAGATCACTTGTTATTTGCACTTCACTACTCACTATCGATTCACGAACATAAATTGCCACACCTCCACTAGCATTCACACATGACGATCTGTTTTTGTAGTAACACTTAAAATCTTTGATATGCTTACAATAGTTAGTTTTGAAATTAGATTCATGTATACAGAAAATATCAAAGTTATTCTCATTTTGAAGTTTCTGGAAGAACTCTTATCGTGTCAGGAAACCATTCACGTTCCATTGCAGAATTTTGATTTTCATTCTGCTTCTTCACTTGATGTTCCCCGAGGATGCTCTTGAGGAATCAGAAACTACTGAATCGTTCAACCTTTTCATGATTCTCGTAAAACGAGACTTCATACCTCTGTCCTCTAGCAATGGGTACATATCTCTAAGCAATGCAATCAACTTATCAGTTTCCTTAGTATAGTTAAGGGATAATTGTAGAGCATTACTAGTTCCGTACGTATCTTACAAAAAATCTTTGAGTTGTTCATAATTAAGAACATTGGAGGTTACTTCTAATTTTTCTTTAACTGGAGCTAACTGTTCACTAATGTTCGTTTTCTCACTTTTGTTTTCAGAGTTGTTTTCACGGTTGATCTTCTTTTTCTTCTTTTTTGCAGGTTTAGCAAACTCATGTGTTCTTTCTTCCGAACTATTCAGGTTAGTTCAGGTGTTTTATTGCTAGATGTACTTGTAATCTGCGACAGGGTTATTTTAGTTGTCTTTCCAGTCTCAATTGGGGGAAAGTCTTCATCAAAAGTAGAATTATCGTTGTGTTTGTTCTCAATGTTCACGTTTGTTGCTTGTACTAAATCTACATTGTTATTGGAATTAATGTTGTCTACGTTTTTACAGTTTCTTGCTACATGGCCTTCTTCCTTGCATTGATAACATTTAATATTGCCATAAGATATATACACCCAATTTCTCTCTCCTTTCTACTCAACTGCTATAGAATCAGGTGATTTGTTTAGTGAGTCTTCCGGTACATACATTTGCCTACGAAAGCTTAAAATATGTGTTAATTCTTCTTTTCCTAAACCCGCTCGAAGAAATGACACTTGTGAACTTCACACTACGTTCATTTTATCAAGTTCTTCAATTATAGCATTAGGGATCATTGAGTGTACATTTGAAAGAACTACTCGCCGCTGTTTACTAACAAATGGTCGTATATTTTATCACTGCCATCAATATTAATAGTTTTACATTTATCTGTTATTTCATTAACTAGTTGTTTACTGCTGAGAAAGATGCACACTCTACTGTTCGAGATCTTCGACGCGTATGTTATGTTTCGTGGTGAAACAATAGTAGCTAAGGCTTCTACATACCTTTCTAGTGATGTGCTATAGTCCTTCCCATCAATTAACAATTCTGTACGATTTTGTTCCAGTTAGTGCGACCTGCGGCGGGTTAGCTCGTGTTGTCAGAGGCCTTTCCTTCAGCCGATGCTTCATGCCGATGCGAGGTCGTTTCACGTCTTATCCCCCCGTAGGGGAGGAAAATAAAACAGTTTAATACTACTCTTGCAGTATTTGCTGTTCACTAAAATGTCCACCTAGTAACACTCAAACTAAAGAAAATCACATGATCTTTTTTTTTTTAACTTTGTTGCATCTACTTCGACGCAACGCGTCTCCAAGCCCCTTGGGGGGCGTTGGGCGCTTTGCGCTTCTGGGAGTAATCATCCCATTACTGCGCTTATTTTATGGAGTAATCCTCCGTTAACATTGTCGCGTCTCGTCATAGTCGGTTGTCAAGAGGACCGCCAGGTAGCATCTCCGCGTACGCGCCTCCTACCGCGCGATCCTGCGTCAATACCCAGCGGCCAGAATTAGGAAGGAATAAGGATAGGGATAGGGTTTAGGACACTTCACAGGGTTGGACTAGCCCTTGTAAAGCAACTCGTTTTGTTGGAACAAATTTCACATGAGATTCGACGGGAATCGAACCCGGATCTCAGTGGTGAAAGGCTTGCGACTTTGCAATGAGCCAAGAGTTCAGCTCTCCACATACAACGAATACTGTCACTGCGTACAGCACGATGTTGACTCGACCGCTGCCTGTGACGAACTGTCACTATATTTGTGTCTCGTAGCGTATTTGAGCGCTGAATATATTATTCTGATTAATCGTAAATTCATTTCTAACTTGACGTTATTAAATATACTCACAAGAATTCTGTGAGAGGGTTCGTCTCCCATTGATCTCCTCCTTGCTTTTTTTTCCGTTCCTGTCGCACTTCTGAGATACACTTTCCTCTCATTTCGTACCTATTTTCTTGAATAATCGCATATGTATCATGTATTGTATTCAAGTTTTGAAAATGGTCAGACAGAAGTGCATGCCCAATACTTGAGCCATCAATAGACTTATTATATATTTCTATATTTATTAATTTTTCTTTCTAGCCTCCGCCAATCGCTGCCCTTGTGATCATGAGACGAACACACTACAGTCATCATTGTGCAGTGCGCAGTTTCGAGTTTCATTTTCAATGTCTCCTTGTAGTGCTGAGTATGTGTGTGTGTGTGTGTGTGTGTGTGTGTGTGTGTGTGTGTAATGATTGTAGTTGCCGGAACTACAAAATTCATTGTGTACTAACCCAGTGGATTTGGACTATAACACGATAAAAATTCACCATAATAAGGTAAAATCTATCATTTTAATTTGATTGTAAATGTAATAATTCAATTTCAAGATCTAGAGAGCTCTCCTAGCAATACACGGACCACCGAGCCTGCAAACGAGCTTCCTTCGAAAACATCCTACAAATAAGGCGCTCGGAACAAAATTGGGGTACATTAGTGGTGCCACAGAATGGTTCAGGCTATCTCGTAGTAAAGTTTTCTTATTTCGTTGACGTGGAATGGCTTTACGGTCTTGCCCCATCCTCTTGTCACCTGCCATTTAACTTCACCCAAAAGATTTTTTTTTTGATTTTTTTTCTAGTTTTCGGTTTACTAAAAGAAAAAAAAATTAATTCAAGAATATTAAAGAAGAATAAGACCTTGTCCTAAATAGAAATTTTTATTGAAAAATTTGATGTAGTTTTTAAGAAAATGGCGGTTAGGAATTACTGTATATGCGAAATTTAAAGCTGTTTTTCAAGGGAATCTATTGAGTTTGCGAAATTCTTCATTTGAAGCACTTTTACTTACAAATGCAATAATGCATACAAATTAATGGAAATCTGTATATTAATGGCGTGAGAGATATTTAAAACAAATTACATTTGTGTAATTTTTGAAAAAACAAAAGAATACAAATTGACCTTTACGTCATGTTAAAGAGTACAATTAGCACTATACATTAGAAAAAAATTGAAGAAAATGTTTGGAGCCTTTTTGAGAAAATGGCGTTTGAGTGTTTATTGAGCGGTTTGATTGTTTATTCAGCGAAATATTGAGCTTACTTAAGCAGAAAACTGTTTCGAGTTTTCGAGAAACTTTATGTGACATGATTTAAAGCACATGTACTCATAAATATAATAATGTAAAGAAATCGCCTCGAATGTAAATATTACCGACGTGAGACACAAGTCAAAGAAATTACATTTTTGTAAAAACATAAGAAGAGGGCAATATGGCGTTTATGTCATCGTATACAGAACACTTGGCACTACTACCAAAACTTTAAAGAAAAGGTTTGGAGCCGTTTTGAGAAAATCTTGCTTTTGTAATTTGTTAAAATTGCAAATATTGCACGCACTATTGCACGAAAACTACACTACTGCGCTACAAACTTAGTAACTATTTTCAAAAAAATGACCTTAATATAAGAAGTATTTATGAACAACCATTTTCATTTGAAGGAAACATTTCTGTGTTCAATTTTATAGTTGTAGGAAGACGCCGAAAAATTCGATATTTTCCCAATATTCGAAAACATATTCGAAAATATATTCGAGTTAATATATGCCACCTTTAAAAGTGTATTTTACTATATTCTTAGAAGAAATTTAAAGAAAACCATTTGAAGCCGTTTTGAGAAAATTTTGAAAATGTCTGGGGAGCTTCATGTAAAGTACCCTCAAATTTTAAAGAATGTTTTAATGAACTTTCAATGTTTCAACCAGAGCCAGATGGTCAGGATTTTCCACAAATATTGAAAAACATTCTAAACATCGTTTAGGCGCTAGTAGTGTTCACGGACGGACGGACAGACAGACAGACAGACAGACAGACAGACAGACAGACAGACAGATGGACAGATGGACAGACGGGCAGAGGAACAGACGGACGAACGTTATGAAAAACACTTTTTCGTTAACTGGGGACACAAAAACGTGTATTTCCGTTGAAATCTCAAAATAGATTTTCCGCAGCATTACATAACTTTCTGTATACTACACATAGTACTCCGTATATACGTATGTATACGAGAAAGTAAAAAGTTCCCGAGAAATGATGGTCAAAAGTTTATGTTAATATACGTTACTAATCAATAAAGTAGGTGATACATACACTTGTCTGCAAGGGTACCAATTTATTTGCCAGAATTGACTAAAAAACCTAATGCAAACTCATCACTAGTGATCCTACTGGCTCATTTGATTTTCAAGCAAATGCACTCCGAAATATAGTCTGTTCAAAACATACGAGTATTGTTAGAAATTCCGCGTCTCCAGTTGATTGCCGGGGAATCCTCTAAATGTCGCTAGGTTTGCTCAGATCTGCAGATTATGTCGCCATTTTCCGATTGTTGATTTGTTTATTAGCTAAGTGGTTTTTAGAGAAGTGCAATTTTTCTGTTTGGCGGATTTCAAAATGAATGACCTAAAAGAGCAACGACCTGCTGTGAACTTTTGTGTTAAACTAGGAAAACCTGTGACAAATTTTTGCTATGCTTAACACGGCTTATGGAGATGTTGCTATGAAGCGCGCGGATTGTTTCGTGTGGTATGAACGTTTTAATAATGGTCGACAGTTCATTGAAGATGATGAGCGTTCTGGACGTCCTTCAACGTCAACTGACGACCCACACGTCGACAAAATCAATACCGTGGTGCAAGCAAATCGATGTCTAGCTGTCAGGGAGATTATTGAAGAGTATGGGATGTCACGTGGATCTTGTCACGAGGTTTGGACTGAGAAATTAAAGATGCACCGCGTTGTTGCGAAATTTGTGCAACCCCTGAGGACTGAGGAATAAAAATCATCGTGTTCAGCTTAGTCTGGAATTGCTTGGTTGTTCAGAATAAGGTAAAACCTTCTTGTCAAAGAACATAACCGGTGATGAATCATGGGTTAATGGTTATGACATAGAAACAAAAGTCCAAGATGGGAGAATCTTCCTCCAGATCCAAAAAGCTCACCAAGTTCGGTCCAAGGTCAAGGTGATGCTAACAGTTTTTTTTATGCTAAGAATGTTGTTCACTATGAGTATCTCCCAGAAGGCTCCACAGTAAAACAAAATTACTATATTGAAGTTATGAAATGTCTGAGGGACGCCATCTGTCGCAGAAGGCCAGAAATATAGAGCAGTGGCAACTGATTTTTACATCAAGACAACGCTCCAGCCCATTCAGTTCTCAGTACTCGCGAGTTTTTGACCAAACACTCGATCGTTGTTATTCCCTACCCTCCCTAATCACCACCTCAGGATTTACTCGTATATGAGTATTGCTAGATAACGAACGAAAATAATCTTTGCAGACGTTCTCGAGAGTTAAGTATCTTTCCATCGTGACAAGATTTTCGTTTTCACTTCCGTGTTCCAAGAAAGATCTTATTTCCCATCACGAACTCCATAAACACTCCACCCAACAGTCAACACCTCAAATATTTCGAGAATTCCAAGTAATTCATTACCCGTCTTAAACGGATATCTTCCCTCCGCTCCGAATTCACCGTCTCTTCTACCTAGTAATTCTTATCTCCGCTTATACATCGTGTTGCTGCAAACAATGAGCAAATTAACCCTGTTCACTCTGCGTTGTCATGGTTGAACAATTTCGAGACAAATTTCAATTTGATATTACTGAAAGTGCTAGCACATGGTGTTCGAAGCCATTTTTCAGAAGAGGCAAATAAAGTCAAGTGCACTTCATTTGTTGGATTTTAAATTATGTTTTACAATAAATAGAGAGTTAATAAATGAATGATGGAAGAAAATACGTAAAATTAGAATCTTTATTCTTCGGAACTATTAATTTTTCGAAGTGCTGTAGGATTTATCATTATAAAACATTCCTTGAAATTAGGTTCGATTGGGGAACACATTTTTCTTACACTCTAAGCAGATACGCTTTCTATGCACAATGCAGACATAAGTTTACTTTGTGAACGCTGTGTCGTAAGTACGATATTCAGCATGATGCTCTTCAAATTCAGCAATAGCTTAACATAAAATAGGGTGGGGATGTCTTCTTGATCTCAAGTAAATATGAGCAAATTACACTGCTCGCCTTTTCGGCGCATGCAGTTTTTACTGTTCTCATTGTTCTGTTTGATGAAAAGAAAACAAATAAAATCAACTATAATTTTACAATTATTTTGTAATTGAGTAGAACAAAGGTTTGAAGATTTAAATTGTGTGTTTAAATGTTCCGAAACTTAAGTTAAGAAGAGTAAAAAAATGATGGTTGAATATTTGCTCCTATTGCGGTAGGAGTATGCGATGATGTTCTCAATAGAAATATATTTCATTATTTTTTACTTATTTTGTGAATAATAAGTAATATAATTTTAGGAATTATTTGGGCGTTTTTATTTTTAGGAATTATATCCGGAATAAACAGTATAGAATACTATTGAAAAGTTACGAAAATTGAAACGGTGTATTAATGGGTACTAGCGAAGAAACATAAAATTCATCACGTTAGGAGCAAGGTATGGACGAGTGTCATAAACGTCTTACGAGTGAATTAATATTCATTACGTTGATTTTTTATTTATTCTACGTCAGAAAAGTTAAAAACTATGTGTGATGTGCTATGTGGAGACATTTTTACCGATAAAACTTTACCGATTTTTTTTTAGAATTTCATAGGAAGACGTTTTGGAAACGAACATCGTGTCTAAAATTTTTTGGAAAATGTCTGATATTGAATTTTGTGGATGAAGAATCTTAGTGATATAGGCAGCAGTTATCGAAAAGTATTGGTAACAGAGTCTAGCCACTGTTGCCGGGTCGGTCACATTTCGTGCAGTACCTTTTCTACGACTCCTGGAAACTAACAGATGTTAAACCTGATATCACTTTTGCGTTTTCTCATACTTCCAGTGGCGTTAAATCAATTTCTGATTCACGTACGTTCAATATGGCTGATGCAAATATCTTTGTGAGCGGTGTAATACAACAATCCCTTGAGATATTCGATTTTTTGAAACTGAAAAACTACTTTGAATCAATTTTTTTTCAGAACACCACTTTCATAGAGTGATATTTAGTCGGCTTTATGATGAATTGTCACAGGTTGACATTTCATTCCATGCTTAAAGGAAAGCTCGTTTGGGTAAATGGTTCTCCTCGCGGCTTTGGGTAACACTTTGATCTATGCATATTTTACAGTTCCAAAATAATGATATTTACAGTTCAAAAATATCCTTACTCGTAATTAACTCATAATTATTATAATCATGAATGATTTCTTATGTTTCCTTTATCACGATACTATTTCAATAATTTTAGCCATGGCCACCTACGAAAGCCTTCTGTGGGTTGACTGGACGCAGTCGTCCTCCGCGCATCGCTCGCTCCAATCAGTGAGGGAGCGGGCGCGTGGGAGAGCGAGCACGTGCGCACGAGCGTGCGTGAATGGCGAGCACCCCGGAGTCGGGGCGATCAAACAGAGGTGAGGCTGCTCGAGGAAGTTAGGTGGGGGCGGGGAGGGGAGGGATGTGAAGAGAGGGCAGTGTCTTTGACCGCCCTCTGACGGCCTTGCACGTGGAGGGCCGAGCAGAGGGACTCTGTCGGAGACTGTGAGGACGGTAACGGTGGCGACAATCAGAAACAGATCAGAACACGTGCGGCAATCGCAATGGACAAAGGGTCCAAATAATTACACATCGCTCAAATGCCCGTATGTATCTCGAACCGATTTGTAAAAGTGAGAATGAACGTGGAGAGAAAGTAACGCCTAAGATATTCAAGTTTGTAAAGGATATTTGGATTTCCCGAGGGAATCTTATAGGAAATTTCAATTACATTTTCAAATTTTTGTCAAAAATGGTTCCAAATTTTTTATTATATTTTGTACTCAAATAGCGTAAAGAACGCTTAAGAGAATAGTGCAGTTCTCAATTTTCTTGAAATCGTTAGTTTGTCGAAAAACTTGCAAAAGTTGAATATTTTTCGGTGTCATCCTACAACTACATCAGTACAGATAGAGATTATTTCCGTAACGAAATCTGTTATTCAAAGACAGCCCATGAAATAAATGTATGTACAATTTTCGGAAAACATGAGAATTTTCGCCAAATTTTCCGTGAAATATACGGAATGTTTTCTCAAAAATGAAAAATCAAATTTTGAAAATGTGCACACAATTCTTTTTTCCCCATAACACGTCATACGCAGTTTTTAACTGTTTTTTTTTTGACGTAAAATAAAATAAATAAAAATAAATAAAATAAAAAAAGTCTCCAAATTATTTCTTTAAATTTCTTCCTTCAAATTCTATAAGGACGGTGGAGGTCCTATAAAAACTGGTGCTTGTTTCGTTTTCGGAGAACGCTGTGTATTTTCGAAATATCAAAAAGTTAACATAGTAAAAGTACAATATAGAAGATAGAGACTTTTGCCTAAAATGTCTTCTAAAGAATAAGATCATAAAACACGTCATGAACAATTTTTTAACTAGTGTTTCGCGTGATATATGATTAAATTTAATGGAAATTTAAAAATATATTGTGAAGGAATTAGGGTCCATATTTATAGACAGACAACTTTTGTAATACAATTTATTTCATAAACGTGCAACATTTTTCGGGATTGAGAAATAAGAAATTTTAAAATTAATTTTCTCAAAAACCAATTTAGTTTTTATTCAATATTTTCTCCTATAGAACAAGGGACGTTTAAATGAATGGCGCAAGTTTCATTGTCGTAGAACACTGAATTTTGAAAAATTGCAAATCTATAAATAATGCAGGACGGATTGTGTTGATGTACCACCACTAGTTAATTTTGCACATATGTAGGAGGTTTCAGAAGCATAATCACAGTTTGTAATTTCACAAAGATCACGTGGGGTAGATAAAGAAATTCAACTAAGATAAATTGTTTACTTTATCTGTTAATATTATTGTGACGACCAAGTTTCCTTGGAAGATAGTCACGACAAGCTTTAACACACAATGCATATTTTAAGATATATTGCAAAAATATACAATTTTAAAATTGCAACCAATGAAACAAACACTACGTATAAAAGACCAATATCCAATTAGAACGAAACTTGTAAATGATAACAAAATATAATAAGTTGAAGTTATTTTATAAAACGTACCTAATAATTTAGTCCATGTTTATATACCTAGTCATTGTAAAAACGTCTGCTGCTGGAGATACGACAACAGTTCGACGTTGTAACGTCTTTGGTCATCAATTCAAAGGAATAGTGTTAGAACTATTGATGTCATTAATTCAAACTGTATTGAAAAACGCGTTTGCAGAGTCATGTTAAAATTCTCTAAGTATCCTTAAGATATACTTGTACTTTGTCTAGACGAAGCAAATTCATGGGCAGGAAATGTATCACGCAATGAGTTTCTTATGTACGGAAGAAAAAACTAAAAGTCTCATGATAAAAATTACATTATCTAAGCATTGCCATAAAAAAATTACGAAACATTTCATTTAGGTTTCGTTACAAATGTATCAAAGATTAACAAAACAAGAGTGGACAACACTCAGTTTCTGAAATATTCGACCGTCAAATTGATTAAAATGACTAATACAAATAAAATATCTGGAGGATGTATAGAATTTGCGGATTAGCAGTGAATATTAATGAATTCTGTGTGCCATTCATTACTATCGTATAAATGGCACACATCGTATACTATCGTATCTAGATTGGTTATGTTCGTACCATAAACAACAATCTCAGAGAGGTGAAATACCTTACTGGAATGATGGAACATTACGTACGCACCTTCCTGACTCTTTGTCCATTGCACGTCGAGTTCCACAGGGATCGATTTTTGCCCTATTCTGTTTCTACTTTACTTAAACGATATGCCCTCGACGATTCGGAACAGAAAGATATTCCGCCAGATGATACGAATATCCTTTCACAAAGAAACCGTGATAGTACAATAGATGATTAAAATTGGTTCCGAAATAACAAATTAATAGTAAACGAAAAGAAAACGGTTTGAATGCAGTTTTCCATTTCAAATAAACAAGTCTGTGCTCCATTAAAAATGAACGGTTTCTCAATTCAGTCAAACGTTAAATGGAACGTCCATTTAAATGAATTGAACACAAAATAAGTTCATTATGCTACGCGTGCAGAATTCTAGCAAATTCAGTCAGTTCTCATATTGTTTGTTGTGTATATTTCGCGAATGTTCATTCCCGCTTAAGATATGGCATTATATTCTGGGGAAATACATCTTATAGCTCCCAGACTTTTAGATTACAATCACGAAATGCACGAATAATAACCAAATCCTACCCACGTGATTTGTGTAAGCCTCTCTTCATTAATCTAGGAATTTTACCATTACGTTGTCTGTTTATTTACGAATCAGTGATTTTTGTCAAAAATTATTTGCTTAAGGGCGGGAAAATATTTTCAGAAAATGCCGATGTCTATTACTATAACACTCGACGTAGAATTCATTTTCATCAGGTGAAAGTATCAACACCTCATTAAAAAAAAACTTCACCTACTATACATGTACATTCATTTAAAACATTTTGCCAGATGACATTATACGATTAAATTCAATAGACATTTTATATCCCAAGTGAAATCGTTTCTGCTGCTTAACTGATTCTATACAATTAGAGACGATATTGAGCATCACAAGAAAAGTAATATTAATTTTAACAATTATACATAGTGCATTATTTAAAATTTGAACTGTATAAATATGTAGAACCAACTTGTAACAAGTGTTGTATTGCAGCCTCCGGGTGAATGACCCCCATCTCGATCAGGTTTTTCGTCCAGTTTCCCTGATCCATTGAGCAAATGCTGAGATGGCCCCTTGTTTTGCTTCTGGACATAAACGTAACGTCATTTTCTTTGCATGTCTTCTAGAATTCAGTGAGAAATTCAATTATTTAAATTATCGTTTCCATGTTGTCGCGGCAGACACTATTATTCCGAAGGACAACATGGATAAGAGCCAAAATCTATTACCATTTATCCTTGAAAATAGATTTAAGTAGTGTATGACTTAGTGTAGGGATCACCGAATTTTGAAAATATGCACACAATTAACTTTCCCCATAGCACGTTATACGCAGTTATTAACTCCGTTTTTGACGTAAAATAAATAAAAAATGAATAAAATGCTAACTTTACGACGATGCGTAAAATAAATATTGAAATTTGCTAAGTAGAGACTGTGTTATACGTCCTAATCGCACCCTGGAACATCAAAATTAACAATTAACTTCAGTTGAATTCGTTATATTTTACTCTAGCAAATTTGAAATTTTTTATAAACTTTAATCTTAGAATTACGATCAGAAAAATGTCCATTTGCACTTGTAACTTTCTCCCTACTGCTTACGCAGAGTAGAGAAATTTATGTAATGCTGCGGAAAAAAGTAGCGCATTATCAAACAAAAAAACTCTAACACAATTCCCGCGACCTGGTAACCATAAATGAGAAATATAATTGCTACAAATAGAAAAAAAGTTCCTCCTCTTATACTCATGAAGGTAGAAACCACGTATAGTGGGGCCTTGATAGACAAAAATCGGTTGCTAAATGTACGTCTACCTATCTGTGAAGAAGGCAAGAGACTAAACCGTCCAGCAGATTTTCTCTAATAGTAATAATCCCCAAGCAACCTGGCGGATATCCCGGCCCATTTATTTGAATCCGATTATTAAATTGTGGGGACTACTCTACACGAAGCCTCTGAAACATTTTAGTTTTAAAAAAATGCACCAAATTCTTTGATTATTTTTTCTTTCGGAATAGCGTAAGTGACGCCAAAGATAAATGTGCGAAATTATTTTCGTTCAGTTTCGTAATTTATCAATTACTGCATACGTTCAAATGTTTTCGGCGTCTTCTTTCAACTAAAATATTAAAAATAGAGATAAATCCCTTCATGAAATAATTACGTTAATGGTAGATTTTTGAAGTAAAGTCAACTCTTCAATAGTTTACATGTTTTTGTGATCTCCTACGTCATTCAAAGTAAATGTTTACATTACAAAATTTACTGTATTTTTTTTCTGCCTTTATAGGCAAAATAAATGCTTCAACCTCCGGTATCTATATATCAGATAAACGCAAAATGCTCTATCTCCCGCTTTTAAAAACCTAACAATTCTGCCTTTGTTCCTGTAACATCATACGTTTTAACACTGGGAGGTAACATTGTGGAAACGTGGTTCATAAGTTCCTTCGTTCGTCGCTCTCATCATTGGCAAGGTTTTGATCAATGTTCGCGTCCAGGCGTAAACACAGTCGACTCCGTTTAGTGTGAAATTCTGGATACTAATATCTTTGGTTCACTATATTCGATGGGTAAAAATTGCACAAATTTCAATTTGTCCTCAATGATTAATTTTATTAATATATAGATAGAGAAAAAATACATTAACAGAACCAAATGTAAATGTCAATATAATTACTTGGCATTGAAAAATAAATTACTTTCAATTGTCTGCTTCGAACACTCTTATTAGTAATTTCTGCACACCATTTTCGAGTTCTTGATTTCTCCATACGTAATTCTGAATCCTGTACTGCATTTAAGTATCGCAATGCACACTTGACACTCATCAATGCCTCCAGCACTGATGGACCACACCTCTCTGAAGGCCCTTTTACTCGCCTAATAACATACGAGATCTTTCCGCAGCGCCATGGCGCAAGCAAGTAAAGCAACTAACCGCTGTATAAATCATTCGGGGTTCGCTATCTCCATCGCAGGCGGACTTCATAGATTCTGACATTTACCCGCCGATATATTTCGCAGTTGCTTGTTAGAATTCGTAGCACTGAGGCAATTTATATCTATTATTTTTAGAAGGGAAATAATATCCAGGACTTAGTATTCCCTACGTTCACTGCAGCGAAGGTCCAGTATTCAAAATTAGCACAATTTTTTACGCAATTGTGCACGCCATTTTGGACAATAATATCGTTAATTTGCGCAAGCATAGCAGCAAAAAATGTGCGCAACATTCCGCATGCCTGCGTTACATAGGTTTCCTTTTTTAAGCCGCGTCCGCAGCGCTGTGATATTTAGGCTATTATTACAAGAGAGAAGAACACGCAGACAATTCTAACTCTAAGCGATTTCATGTTTTCGCACCACGTAAAAAGAGCGATCTTCATTAAACATTCTCAGCACATTCTCACCATTCCATCATTTATCGCGACTTCTCCACAAATTTCTTTAATTTACGATTAATATAATCAGGTTTCACATCCCTTGCATTCAAAAATTTAATCACAGCACCTACCTCACAGTCGGCGTAAGCGCAGTAAGCGATTTCATGTTTTCGCATCACGGAAAAAGCACGATCTTCATGAAACATTCTCAGCACATAGTCACCATTCCATCATTTATCGCGACTTCTCCGCAAAAATCTTTAATTTCACGATTAATTTCGGCTTGTTTCACATCCCTTGCATTTAAATATTTAATCACAGCACCTACCTCACAGTCGGCGGGAAAACTGTCTTAAGCATTTAAAAAGTCCGTAGAAAGAAGAAAACACAACGTGAAGCAATTAAAATGGCGACAATGTAAGGCCTGTGAACAAGAATGACCAGTGCGCATGCCTGGGGCGTTGATCACAGCGCTGCCCAGCCCTTATTTGTAGGATTTTCGAAGGAAGCTCGTTTGAGCCGGTGGTGTGTATTGCTAGGAGAGCCCCCCCCAGATCTTGAAATTGAATTATTACATTTACAATCAAATTAAAATGATAGATTTTACCTTATTATGGTGAATTTTTATCGTGTTATAGTCCAAATCCACTGGGTTAGTACACAATGAATTTTGTAGTTCCGGCAACTACAATCATTACACACACACACACACACACACACACACACACACACACACATACTCAGCACTACAAGGAGACATTGAAAATGAAACTCGAAACTGCGCACTGCACAATGATGACTGTAGTGTGTTCGTCTCATGATCACAAGGGCAGCGATTGGCGGAGGCTAGAAAGAAAAATTAATAAATATAGAAATATATAATAAGTCTATTGATGGCTCAAGTATTGGGCATGCACTTCTGTCTGACCATTTTCAAAACTTGAATACAATACATGATACATATGCGATTATTCAAGAAAATAGGTACGAAATGAGAGGAAAGTGTATCTCAGAAGTGCGACAGGAACGGAAAAAAAAGCAAGGAGGAGATCAATGGGAGACGAACCCTCTCACAGAATTCTTGTGAGTATATTTAATAACGTCAAGTTAGAAATGAATTTACGATTAATCAGAATAATATATTCAGCGCTCAAATACGCTACGAGACACAAATATAGTGACAGTTCGTCACAGGCGCGGTCGAGTCAACATCGGCTGTACGCGTGACAGTATTCGTTGTATGTGGAGAGCTGAACTCTTGGCTCATTGCAAAGTCGCAAGCCTTTCACCACTGAGATCCGGGTTCGTTTCCCCGTCGAATCTCATGGAAATTTGTTCAACAAAACGAGTTGCTTTAAAAGGGCTATTCAACCCTGTGAAGTGTCTAAACCCTATCCCTATCCTTATTCCTTCCTAATTCTGGCCGCTGGGTATTGACGCAGGATCGCGCGGTAGGAGGCGCGTACGCGGAGATGCTACCTGGCGGTCCTCTTGACAACCGACTATGACGAGACGCGACAATGTTAACGGAGGATTACTCCATAAAATAAGCGCAGTAATGGGATGATTACTCCCAGAAGCGCAAGCGCCAACGCCCCCCAAGGGCTTGGAGACGCGTTGCGTCGAAGTAGATGCAACAAAGTTAAAAAAAAAAAGATCATGTGATTTTCTTTAGTTTGAGTGTTACTAGGTGGACATTTTAGTGAACAGCAAATACTGCAAGAGTAGTATTAAACTGAAGACGTGAAACGACCCGCATCGGCATGAAGCATCGGCTGAAGGAAAGGCCTCTGACAACACGAGCTAACCCGCCGCAGGTCGCACTAACTGGAACAAAATCGTACAGAATTGTTAATTGATGGGAAGGACTATAGCACATCACTAGAAAGGTATGTAGAAGCCTTAGCTACTATTGTTTCACCACGAAACATAACATACGCGTCGAAGATCTCGAACAGTAGAGTGTGCATCTTTCTCAGCAGTAAACAACTAGTTAATGAAATAACAGATAAATGTAAAACTATTAATATTGATGGCAGTGATAAAATATACGACCATTTGTTAGTAAACAGCGGCGAGTAGTTCTTTCAAATGTACACTCAATGATCCCTAATGCTATAATTGAAGAACTTGATAAAATGAACGTAGTGTGAAGTTCACAAGTGTCATTTCTTCGAGCGGGTTTAGGAAAAGAAGAATTAACACATATTTTAAGCTTTCGTAGGCAAATGTATGTACCGGAAGACTCACTAAACAAATCACCTGATTCTATAGCAGTTGAGTAGAAAGGAGAGAGAAATTGGGTGTATATATCTTGGCAATATTAAATGTTATCAATGCAAGGAAGAAGGCCATGTACAAGAAACTGTAAAACGTAGACAACATTAATTCCAATAACAATGTAGATTTAGTACAAGCAACAAACGTGAACATTGAGAACAAACACAACGATAATTCTACTTTTGATGAAGACTTTCCCCCAATTGAGACTGGAAAGACAACTAAAATAACCCTGTCGCAGATTACAAGTACATCTAGCAATAAAACACCTGAACTAACCCTGAATAGTTCGGAAGAAAGAACACATGAGTTTGCTAAACCTGCAAAAAAGAAGAAAAAGAAGATCAACCGTGAAAACAACTCTGAAAACAAAGTGAAAAAACGAACATTAGTAACAGTTAGCTCCAGTTAAAGAAAAATTAGAAGTAACCTCCAATGTTCTTAATTATGAACAACTCAAAGATTTTTTGTAAGATACGTACGGAACTAGTAATGCTCTACAATTATCCCTTAACTATACTAAGGAAACTGATAAGTTGATTGCATTGCTTAGAGATATGTACCCATTGCTAGAGGACAGAGGTATGAAGTCTCGTTTTACGAGAATCATGAAAAGGTTGAACGATTCAGTAGTTTCTGATTCCTCAAGAGCATCCTCGGGGAACATCAAGTGAAGAAGCAGAATGAAAATCAAAATTCTGCAATGGAACGTGAATGGTTTCCTGACACGATAAGAGTTCTTCCAGAAACTTCAAAATGAGAATAACTTTGATATTTTCTGTATACATGAATCTAATTTCAAAACTAACTATTGTAAGCATATCAAAGATTTTAAGTGTTACTACAAAAACAGATCGTCATGTGTGAATGCTAGTGGAGGTGTGGCAATTTATGTTCGTGAATCGATAGTGAGTAGTGAAGTGCAAATAACAAGTGATCTTGAAGTGGTTGTTGTCTCGATAAATATAGGAGCTAGGAACATCATATTGTGTAATATATACATTCCAAGGTCATTTCAACTGCGTAGCTGTGAACTTGAAAGTTTAATTCAACAAGTTAAAAAAGTGATTTTAATTGTCACAATGCACAATGGGGCTCAGAAAGAACGGATACTAGGGGGAAAATAGTAGGTGATATTTCAGAGAAAGAAGACCTTGTTCTATTAAATGAAGACAATAAGCCTGCATACTTTAACGTGGCAACAGGAAATGTAAGCACTATCGATCTAAGTATGTGTAAGCCGAATCTAGTAAGATATTTACAATGAAATGTTCTCTATGATTTATTCAACAGCGACCATTATCCTATCACCGTGACCTTCAAGTACACACCGGAAACTGATGTTATTTATGCGCCCCGATGGATTTTTTCGAAGGCAAATTGGAGATTATATCAGCAAATTATTGAAGAAAAAATTAATCATTTAAACAGTAATGATGATTCTGACTTCTATCAAATAGATGTAATGACTGTGAGGAGGCAGTAAAGAAATACCTATAAGAGGCACAATACTGATGAAAACAAAATCCGTTTCAAGTCTGCCAGAGCAAAAGCAAGGAAAATAATAAGAGGAAAGAAAAGTTGGAGAATTTATTTCTCCATTAATTCCAATACAAACAGCAAAGAAGAGTGGAAAAGAATCAACGCCATAAATGGAAAATACAAAAGTACCAGCATTACGTCACTCTACACTTCCGATGGTACCAACTTACATAACCCTTGTGATATTGCAAACAGCATTAGGACATCATTTTCATCAAATTCCAGTGATCAGAATTATGATATAACCTTCATGCAGTACAAAGAAGAAATTGAGAAAATCGAACCCGATCTTGAAGAAGGAAGCACAGTAGATAATGATATTCAGCATTTAAACGCTCCTATCACACTCAGAGAACTACATGAAGCAATACGCAAACTTAAAAACACCAGTGCCGGCCCTGATGGAATTCCCAATGTATTCATCAAGAAGATGCCTTCATCTGCAATAAAGTATCTGTTGCATATATACAATCTGATTTACATTTTCAATGTATTTCCTAAAAGTGGTCTGAAGCTATCATTGTACCGATACATAAACCAGGGGAAAGATAAATTTTTGATAAGCAGCTACAGGCCTATTTCTTTAACATGCTGCTTATATAAAAGAGAGTGAGGTGGTACTTGGAAAAGCATCAACTGATTACTCCATATCAAAGCGGCTTCAGAAAAAATCGGTCAACAATGGACTGTCTTGCTTCACTAGAAAACAGCATATACAATGGTTTTGCTAATAATATGAACATATTAGTTTTGAACTTAGACATAGAAAAAGCTTATGAATTGGTGTGGAGAAGACGGGTTGTAAATATAATAACGTCGGTTAAGATTAAAGGCAACATTAGCAAGTTCATTTACAATTTCTTAAAAGAACGCTCAATCAAGATTAGAGTAAACGGAATTTTATCAGACAGCTATAAAGTTATGAAAGGCGTCCCGCAGGGATCGGTAATTAGTGTAACTCTATTTTACTTATCATCAATGACCTCCAAGACAAAATCAAACCTCCAGCTGTCATCAATATGTATGCGGATGATAGCAATATTAGCATACCTGGCAAAGATATTACATCATTGAAAAAAAAGGCGCAAAACATATTAGACGCAGCCATGGAATTTTCAAAGAAAACTGGGCTCAAGATTTCCAAGACAAAATCCACGTTCATAATTTTTTCTAGGAAACGATCTTTTAGAAGAAACATTGAGTTGAAAATAGGACAGCATAAGTTGGAACAGAGTAAGGAATTTAAATCTTAGGAATGATTTTAGGTGAAAAGATGACATGGGTTCCACATATTAAGAATTTAAAGAATGAGTGCACCAAAAGAATGAGCCTTGTCAAAGTCATCAGCCATACACCCTGAGGAGCGGATTATACGATTATATGAAGAACTTACCAGGCAATAGTTAGATCCAAATTGGACTATGGCTGTATATTATATGATGCGGCCAAGAAGAATATCAAGAGATTGCTGGATCCTATCAATAATAAGGGAGCGAGACTGATGTGTGGGGCCTTTAAGACCAGCCCTACTAAGAGTATTTTGTGTGAAGCCAATTTATTATCTTTAGAAAAACGTAGAAGAAACCTAATTATTAGATATACGATCAAAGTAGCAGCCAACAAATTGAATCCAATAAACAGAGTGTTCGAATATGCATACAAATATTACAAAACATTAAATTATGAAAAGAAGCTCCCGACGCCCTTAGCAATAAGGACAATTTAGATATTAAAGATAATCACTGGATAATCCTTGGATAATCCTTGGATAATACGAGACATCAACGTTATTGAATTGGCGACCATCCCTAACAAGCAGAATGCAAATCTTCGTGAAATCTGTGTCCAAATAAGAAATGAACTAGCAAAATATGATGATTACAACACAATTTATACTGATGGCTCAAAGAATGTAAACAACGTAGGTTGCGCAGTAATAGCTTCATGTAAGGTGATCACCAAAAAATTACCTGATGACTTTTCAGTGATGTCCAGTGAACTATATGCCATAGTAGAGGCCCTTACATACATTACAAGGGCCAATCAAAAAAGATTTATGATAATAACAGACTCTAAATGTGCTGAATCTGCTACAATGAATCTATTTGTTGATAATGTATTGGTCCAAGAGATAGTTGAAAAAATCAACCAAGCAGTGAGGGCAAAGAAATAGCGTTGAGTTGGATACCTTCGCACGTTGGCATTACAGAAAACGAATTGGTAGACAGAAAAACAAAATTAACAGGACGAAGCGTAGTTAGAAGTGATATACTAAGCTATCAAGAATATCTCAAAAGAGTCAAGAACAAATTAGCGGATCTTGACACTAATGAATGGAACAACTTACAGGGGTGCAAATTAAGATCAGTTAGAAAGTTTGAAGATGATAATCCAACGGTCAGCTTCTGCAGAAACGATCAGGCTGTCTTGACAAGATGCAGAATAGGACATACAAAATTTTCTTACAGCCACTTATTGAACAGGACTGATGCTGATAACTGCAATTCATGCAAGATTTCTCTTTCAGTAGAACATTTGTTTGCATGCCCTAAATATGAAAGTTCAAGAAACAAGTACAATTTAAGTTCTCCAAAGACCTCAATAACAAAGAACAGTGCATTAAATTCATTAGCTTTATAAGAGAAATTGAAGTTTATGACAGTATTTAACCATATATGTAATTCTGAGTTACTGTATTTTTTGCACTGACTGTGTAATTATAAAAGTAGTCGCTAATAACCATATGTAGTTGATGCGACTTTAAATAAATCAAGTCAATCAACAAATATAATGAAATTACATTTGAGTGAACGATTTTTACCACTCTGAAGGGGACTCGTTGTGCAAACGTGGAGAGCATCGTCAGGTGTCTGGCAACGCACCCACTGTAATCACTTGGATCGGTCACTAGAATTCGAGATACGTGCCGTCAAAACAAATGTACTCCGTATTAATACATAATTTCCCTTGATTGCTTGGACTGCATCGTACATGGTGAATTGTTTTGATCTCCTTCCAGGGCACCAAAAAAATAATTTTCACGTTGGAACATTAACACACTGTAAATGTGGAAAATCCGTCCTTTATCTCCAGTAGAAGTGTTGCGAGCAAACGTTAACAATACATCGTGAGAATTAGCAGAAATTAAGATAGCATATCGAGCTTGTCTTAGAGCAACCAACCTTAAATTGATTTAGAATATTGTCTGCGGCAACGGACTGGAAACAGCATAATATAGGTAATAGTTGCAGGCGGTTTCTATGCCCTGGAAGTAGGTGGAGCGATCGGCTGACATGCTGTTGGAAATAGTGTAATTCGATGGAGTATTGAAGACGAACACGGTCAGGAGGTTACATATAGATTCAAAGTAATGATTTTCTAGTGTTTCCGGTCACATAAGCCGTTCAACATCAGCCAGAACATTGTGTTGAACATTCCCGTTGTGTAGTGAATGATTTTATGCCTGGAGGTGGCAATGTACCGCACACAATGGCGAAATCCAGCGCTGACATAAATGTCTGATTCCCCTCTAAGGATCTCCCCAAGCGGGGACGTGCACCAATGGGGATAGGATTTAAGCTCGCAACATGTGTGGTAGTGGAGAGCATATAAGTGGGAGAGTAAGGTATACGAAAGGGAAGGAGAAGGCGGCCCGTGACCCGTATGTGAGGGTACTGCTCCGGCATTCGTCCAGTATTGACCGGAGAAACCATGCAAGTTACCGATCAGAGCTGTCGGCCGCTATAATTCTCCCGAGAGCGTCTGAATTCAATCTAGCTAGTGTCGAAAATCCTTTCCGGTCAGAGTCGCTGCTGTCTCTGAACTAAACCCAGCCGGTTCAAGTTGATAAAGAAGTGGCTTCCTACGATGAAGAGAGGAGAATAGAGGCGAGTACAGGGCGTTAACGCAGGAGTAACGCGCTGATAAGTAAAGTAGCGCAGCCGATGATCCAGGCGGCGCGCGATAAAGACGGTGACGATAATAGCGATGAAAACTATAACGACGATGACTTCAAAACTGATGATGACTACGGCCATGCTTACAAAGTTTACATGAACATGGCAGAGCAGATGCCGCACTGCGGGATCCAAAGTGGTGGTAGAGATGCGGCCGTGCGCCGCGAGGAAGGAAGAGAATAGGATGTGGCGAAGGGCGCGACGGAGACCGAGGCGCGGACGGTGCGGGCGGAAGCGCGACGACCCATCAAGGAGGAGGGCAGGCGGCATCCGGGCAGCTGCGGCGGGGCGGGGAGGGGCAGAGGGGCAGAGCGGGGTTGCGGCGTAACGAGCCACCGGCCAGTCTCCACCCGCGCGGCGCCGGGACGAAGAGGCCACGCTAACGGCATTATCAGCAGACGTGACGAGGAATTCTCGACGCCGATCGCCAGCGCCTGCTGAACCCATCCCACCCGCGTCCCGCTCTACATCACTTGTCCCACCACCTTCGATGACCTTCGGCGTCCTTTCCAGCGTTTCGTTCTGCATGCGTCCTCACGAATAATTTCGGACCCCCTCCTTTAAGCCAACCGTCTCTCACTCGTGCCTTTTTTCCGTTTCGACGCGTCTCTCCGCGCCCCCTTTCACACTTTCCCGTTGCTTCCTTCTCGAATCTTCCTGCTCGGCTCTTCCCGCTCGACCTTTCCCGCTCGGCCATTCCCGCTCGGATCTTTTTATCCCGCTGGTACCTTTCCCTCTCAGCCCTTCTCCGCTCGTCCCTTGGCCTGTAGTCCTTTGTCAATTCCACATTGCCCGCCCGCCCTTTCACTCTTGTCCATTCCCACTGTTCCTTTTCCCATTCGTGTGCCGTCCCGTCCTCGTCCGACCCGTCGAATACTCTTTCATTCGCTGCCGCCTCGTTCCGACCGGAAGTGTCGCATCGCGCCCCTGCTCATCCTGTCTGATCCCTTCCCAACCCCTCTCGACTCATTCCGTTTCATCCCGTTACACGAGAACCTCTCTTCGTCGTCTCGCAACTCCGCTTCTGCCAGGCTCCTCATTCTTCATCTAGTTCTGTCTGACTCACTCATTCCTTCTTCACACCACCTCCGTGCGTCCAGCCCAATCCCTTCCTCCTCCACCCCTCCCTCGCCCTTCCGTGGCGGCGTCGTCAACCTCTCTCACCCTGCTTGGCTCCCGCGCAGCTCCCCGAGCGCTGATGGCTCCTCGCCCTCTTGCGCCGCCCTCCTCCCGCCCACCCCAGCGCCGCCCCAGCGCCGCCCCAACACCGCCCGAGCACCGCCCCCCCGGCTGCCCTGATTGCTAATTAACGTGATCGATACGTCACTCTGTAATGAGGGATTAACGTAAATATGGCGTAGTCGGCCACATAACGGCTGCCGGCGAGCGACGCACGTGCGATTGTTTTGGGGCCCTCTGATTCGTCTTCGTTAGTGCTCTTCGTTTCTTTCACCTACATTGCCCCAGTGGCACAAGAGACGACCGACGCAACGTAGGTTTGCAGCAGACAGTGCACAATGTTTATATAGTTATTTATGTAGTCAAAAACAGTCAAAAACTGTGTGTGACGTATGGGGGAGAAAATCATCTGCGCACGCTTTCATGAGTTTCAGAATCCCTTCCCAACAATTTAACTATTAATAGTTGAAAGATAAATAATAATAATAATAATAATAATAATAATAATAATAAATTTAAAAAAGCGAGGGATTAACATTTCAAAAACTATATATTTTCGTTGCAAAATTATAGAAAACTTATTTTTAACGGTAAAGGAACAAACAAATTTAATTTTTGTATTGTTAACAAAATAGAAACTCACTCTAAGCTCTACTACCACTACAAGCAAAGAAAGTTCAACAAAACGTCGCATAGTGAAGCTACATTTACATCCAGAAGCAAATCAAGGGGCCATCTCAGCATTTGCTCAATGGATCAGGGAAACTCGACAAAAAGCCAATCGAGATGGGGGTCATTGATCCGGAAGTACATTATTTGTTACAGGCATATTGAGTCTTTTTTATTATATAATGCAAATTCATTATACTACATCTTGTTTTTGTTAAAGTAAACATTATTTTTCTTTTCGACGATCAGTATAGTCTTTAACTGTATAGAAACAGTTTTGCAGCAGAAAAGATTTTACTTTAACTTAAATTTGTGTACCAATTTTAATTGTTTAATTTCATCTGGCAATGCGTTGTAAAGTAACGTACATGTATTGTATGTGGATTTCATGTAGTGAGCTGTTGATACTGACACTCTATGAACATGAATTCTACGTCGAGTGTTATAACTATAAATATCAGTATTACATGAAAATAAGTTCCCACCTTTAAGTAAGTCAGTTTTGACAAATCTACAGACTCATAAATAAATAGCCAAGGCATGATGCTTGAGAGGCTTGCACGAATCACGTGGATGAGATTTTTTCATTATTCGGATAATTTTCTTTTGCAATCTAAATGTCTGGGAACTAAAGGATGAGCTTCCCCAGAATATTATGCCATATCTCAGGCGGCAATGTACATTTGCAAAATACACGCAACGAGCTGCATGAAGGCTGACTGAATTAGAAAGAATCCTAAATGCATAACATAATGAGCGTAATTTAGTGTTTAATTATGTTATATGTACATTCAATTTGAGGTTTGATTGAATTAGAGACCTAGAAATTTTGTTATCTTAACATCAGCTAATTGCATATTGTTCATTTTCAATGGAGCATACAATTGCCGAGTTTTGAAACAAAAAAAATTGCATTGAGACAGTTTCCTTTGATAACTATTAATTTGTTATTACAAAATCAAGTTGAAACTTCTGAAATTGTACTATTTATTGTTCTTTTTTTGCAAAGATCATTTGTGTCATCGGCAAACAGAACTGTTATTCCATTTTTAATAGACGGGGGTCATGTCGTGTACGTACAACAGAAAGAGGTTAGGACCTAAGATCGAACCTTGTAGGATCCATGTTCAATTGGCAAAGAATTGGAGAGATAAGTAAATAATGTCCTTTCATTGCCAGTACGGTATTTCTACTCTTTGAGATCGATGTTTAGGTACAATGTTATCCAATCTAGGGCAATACCACGAATTCATAAGAATGTAATTTTGAGAGCAAGATGTTATGGTTAATATCGTCAAAGCTTTCGAAAGATCTAAAATATCCCAATGGGTTCTTCATTTTGTCCATTGATGAAGTAACATCTTTAAGGAAGAAAAACTGGCAGTTTCCGTAGATTTTGATTTCCTGAAACCGTGTTGTGAGTCTGAAAACGCTTTCGTTTTTCCTGAAAAAGGTTTCCATTAGCGTATATAAAAGCCTCTCTAATATTTTTGAAAAAACTGACAAAAGAGAAATTGGCTGGTAATTTTGAATTTCATTTTGTTCCCTTTTTTAAAGTGGCTTAATTTTTGCTGTTTTGAAAGTATATGGAAATATTCCTGTGCACAATGAAGCATTGAAAATGTGAGTTAATGGGTGTATAATAGCAGGTTACACGTTTTTAATAAACAATCCAGAAATTCATCTAAACCTGATGAATATTTATTTTTAATTTACGACAATTCTGAGGATTTCGTTAGAAGAAGTTTCGTAAATAAATATCGTGCCGAAATTTTTTGGGAAGCATATGATGTTGAATTTTGTGGTTTAGTCCCTTCCTGAGATCAACCGCAATTCTAGAAAAGTGTTGGTTGAAGAGATTTGCAACTTTTCTGGATTTCTTGTTTCTCTTTCATTATCCTTTAAAACAACATTTTCTACGAAATGTTGTGATGACGTCAGTCGAATTTTTACGATGTTCCACATTGCTTTAGTTTTTTTTTTAGTGTTCAAAATATTCTCATTTTTTTTCATTATTTTTGCCTGAACTATTATTTTCCTTAAAATTCTTTTATATTCTGGATGTAGACATGGAAACTGGGTGATATGTTATGATGTTTAGAAATAAAGTAGAGAGTACGTTTATTTTTACACGATGTTCTAATTCCTTGTGTGATCCAAGTATTACTTTTTCGTGAAATGTTTAATTTTCTCTTTTTAATAGGAAAGCATGCGTTAAAGAGAAATGAAAGCTTTGAGAAAAATAAATTATATTTTCATTTGTGTCAATAGCGTTATAAATGTTGAAACTAATCAGGAGATATTGATATGAAGATCATTTGAAGAAGATGCTAATGATGACGATAAGGAAATAATTCAATCATAAAAATATTTATTCCACCTGAAGATGTTACGAAACAATTGCAATCATTCTGTTTTGTCATTTGCGTATTTCTACGTTGTTTGTACAGTTAATCGTATGCAAATATTCTTAATTCTCAATTAAAAGTGTCACCATGAAATCCAATTTTGTATTACAGTTTTGGACAATGTCAAGAAAATGACAATTTTTATTCAGACCAGTAATCACGCAATTTGGACTACGCAAATAATAACAACATTAAGGTTTTGAAAGGAAAATAAATGGTGTTATGGGCCTCTCTAATGCGTTTTATTGGTGCAAAACACTTTGATATAAGTCATAATTAATTTCAGTATAAATAGATTTATCTTTTATATTATCATTTAGGTGAGAGGGAGATAATTGGGAAGATAGTTAAAATTATAAACAGCTGCAAATAAAATTCTTTCCATTCGGCGAATCGCAACTCGTTCACTTTCGTTCATTTTGAAGTTCTGCTCGCAATGACGTTAAAGTAACGGTAGACTCGTATTTGCTGCATTCTTCCCTTAGATATAGAATTCAATGACATTACTTTTCATACCCATCCTACTATATTTGTTCTCTTTGATAATTCGGATTGATCGCTTGCTTCTGTATCCGCCTGGATGAAACTACAAGTGGGCTGCTTTTAATTATTGCGAACAAATGGCGGATTCAAAATTTAAAAAATCTTATAATAATGTTTCAATCATTATAAATATTAGGCTGCAGGAAATGCTGAATAGCACTATTGGCAGCTTTTTTGTTTGACATTTCAATAGCTAAATGATGAACAAATTTCGTTGTGGAACTCCGTGGAACGGGTTTCCACTAAAAAAATATTTTGTTTCAACATTAATTATTAATTAAGTAATTCTAAAATGATTTTTAAGTATTCGTGATACATGTAAACATTGTCTCACTATCATGATTTTTGGCCATTTCGAATGATGAAAATTGCTCAAAACCGAAAAGTTTCACACATGTTGAAAGTAACGACTAAATTTACGACTTTGTGTCGTGTAACAACTGCTCGCTGATCTTCCACGTTTCCCAATGGCGCAGTCCAATACTGTCACTCCTCGGACGTATTCTCACTGGGATTAGACACTCTGGAAACCAGTCTACCGAATTGCTTATTTAAAAACCCCTAAATCAAATATATTTTCTCGACTTTTTGCCAGCTTTTCAGGATCTTGCCCATGTGTCGGGACTCGAACCTAAGACCTCAGGGTCAGTCGATGGACATCACTTGATCCTCTGAGCCACCCTCTACCGGTGGTTTTGTGTAACATTTAGTATGTCGGACTGTTATATCCACGTTCGTGGGTTCAAACCCTATTGAAAAGTGCATTTTTAAAGGGGGCACGTTCGTTTTCCTTCTTTGGTATGGGACGAAAATCTGGATATCCGTGTTGTAGATTTACTACATGAAAAAAGGTTCTCAAACCCAAAATAAATCTTTGAGCAAAATTTCCCAACTGCTATTTTGCCGCCTGGTGACACTTTCTTTCTCTGCTAGATATCAAAGAAACAGGGTAGGAAAATTGCGTGGACAGGCGGAAGAACAGGCCTATTCTCCCGTAAAATAAGGTTTCTTTGATGATTGATTGAAGGTTGTGATGCAGACATTTCAAGTATTTTCTTGGTCTTTCTGATGGCTAATTGTTAGACACTTGGCACTTCACCGAGAAGACAAAAGAGGGTCAAACGTCATATCAAAGCATTGAAGCCAGTCGCCGGATCGCCGAGGCATTCGGAAGCAAAAGTATGATCCAAGGTCAATTTACCTCCAAACAAAATATTGCTATTGTTAGAAATACATTCCATTGAATCCCGGGAACCCCTGGAAAAAATGCAAAAATTGTCCTAGTATGTATTTATGGGGAAAATAAATTGCCTCTAGTATTAAAAAGTTGTATTTAAACGTTGATTTTTTTTTGTATTTGCACAAAAAGTTATTCTATTGTAATTTCTATTATGGTACAATTCTATTAAAATACTATTTTTTTTAGTACATTTGGAGGATATTTTCCGGATGTACTTCAACACTATTTGGGACTTGGAAACCCGCCCTGGTTTGATCACCCCTGATGTATCCTCCCATGAGGCTGAGGAGGGGGATAGCGCCAGGCATGTGGCGGTTAGCAAATGCCAAAGCTATCGACAGAGATTAACCTAGGGACAATTTTGCGCATTGCATGTCCGACTCGGCTATTCATTGATGGTTTTCACATGGAACATCTAGGGCGGAGATGCGTAGTTATCTCTCCCAACGTATGAAATCTCCTGTTAAATATCCGGACACGTAATCATAATCAAGAGATTCCCAGCATTTTCCCCGGGCTTTCCCCACAAGCATTTCAGGTTAAAGCTGGTATCAAAGGGTTTGTGTTGGCTGAAAATAAATTTTTTCAAATCATAATGTGGTACTGGTGTTGCATTCTGCGGTCAGTATGTCTCTTCAACTCTAATTTCATGGATATTGCTGAATACAACTCTATATACTCATTTCAGTATATGTTAATTAAATTTAAAAGGGACAAATATGACAGGAAAATCAATGTTTTTTTTTAAACTTTTAATTGAATTTTTAAAGATATTGTGGTCACTATAGAATTCTAAAATGTCAGATTTGCCCAAGCGCTCAAGGTGTATATGGCAAAGTGGGATTTAGTTTATTGCAAATGAATATTTCTTAATAATTATAAATAGTTTATTGTAAACCTATCCCAAAATAACCATGAACCGTTAATTTGGTAAACGAATGGTAACCACCATTAAACAACGACTCGCTGTCAAGAATGCTGGTGACTGGACGATTCGGTTTCATTCCGAATCACCGTCGGATATTTGCTGGTATTGACATCTCAAAGCACTGTGATTTTTTTTAAACAATAGTGAAAACATATTTAGTTTGAGGGTAAAATTAGTTAGAAACTATTTTCTTACAGCAGGGAAAATGGTGAAAAAACCACAAAAATTGTTTTCCAAAAAGTAGCACACACCCTGAGTGCATGGACGAGGAGATCTTCAAGATCGAGTCCCGACGTGATGGGAGTGCCACAAATTCTAGCGACCGGCTGCTATGATGGGTAGTTTTCTGTTTCGCCGATCAACCCAGACGAATGCCGGAGCGGTCCCTAACAAACGGACCACAGGTCACGATTTTTCCCTTCCTCTTCCTTGCCTATTATCACCTTTAACTGACACAACGCTCACAAGGACTACACTTTCACATGCCGGGAGCCCGTCAGGAGTGTAGAGTTTTTTCCCGACCGGGCGGTGCCACGCTGGTGGGAGACAACTGGTTAGGGAAAACTTCGCTAGCCGACGTGTAGTTCGGCGACGATCTCGCCATCTTGCGGAAATGATCACAGCAACCTCACGAGAAAGCGCATGCACCCCCTTACGGGACTAATGACCTTACCAGTTGACGTGACCGCATCCCAATCAAAAATATAAACAATGAAGCACCCAGTATGAAAATTCGGCCATTACATGCAATGTGAGAATAGTCAGTAAGAACAAAAATGTATATTTTTAGTTTTATTGTTTTCAATTTTTCCCTTAGTTCCTGGGTATCTAAGGAAACATTGATACCTCTCACATGGCTGTAGGCTGCTTATTTTTTTGTTTTTTTAATATCTGCTCCTTTGAATTATTAATAGACGTTTCTGGTTTTTTCCATAGTTCTTGTGAATATAACGATACCACTATTAACTCTTGCATTGCCATAAACTTATTTTTCCCTCAATTACTGTGCAAATATGAAATTTGAAATATAAATTTAATCGGTGCAATGAGCTGCAATACACAAATCACATAGCTGGTCGATCGTCGCACAGAATCCTGAACAGTATTTCGTTTATTTGCATTTTCAGTAAAAATCGAAACTCGTTCATTTTTTGTATGTCCACAAATTTCCTCGGTATCCAACAAAACATCAGCACCTCTACAAGGTCATAATGTTTCTTAGTTTTCTGACCAAACGAAATTCGAATATTGATGGTACTTAATATTTATTTGGTTTGATATGATTGTGCTTAATATCACGTTTTGTTATACCATATGTTTGCCGGATATGCCAGCGCAACTGCATGTATTGTTTAAACAATAGCTGTAAAAATATTTTTGGTACAAAATTATCAACATATGAGAACTAATACTTGTTGTATTTGATTGCTTTTTAAAAAAGTTATGCCTGTCACTGTCAAGAGTACAATACATTTATTTAATGAATAGTAACATTAAAAAAAAATTTAGGATAAATAATTAGTAATTAATAAATGAGTACTAAATACCCTTGTTTTTTATTTGATTTTGCCCATATTTTAAATTTCGTTTTGTGGCAACAAACTACATTTATTTAATAAATGCCAGCATTAAAAATAAGTACAGTATAAATTAATATTAAATTAGTACAAATATTCCTATAATTGTCATTTTTTTTCCATTATTTAAAGTTTGGTCATGCTTGCCATGCCTGCCATGCCATGCCATGCCATGCAATGCCAACTTGACTATCAAGACAGCACAATTACATTTTTTTTATAAATGGCAACGGTAAAAAATTTTTTGTGTAATAAATTACTAATAAACAAGTGCAAAATACTCCAATTGGTATCATTTGCTTGTGCCGTAGTGCTGTACCAGCCTCACAGACCTAAGGTGCACAAATAAAGACCGATGACGTTTACACAGCACGTGACCCTTTATTTTATCACTGCATCGACATTCGTCTGAAATTGAAAACACGGAAACGTCTTTTCCCGGAGCATCTAAGCTCAAAAATATACCTCCATACAGTAATTTTTTAAATTTGGTTATCTGTCTGGTCGAAATATCAACATCTACCTAGGAACGTACAACTTTCCTTACATATTGATCTGGTCATATAACCCTACTTTCTCAAGGCACTTAATTTTAATAAGTAACAGGGACACTTTCTACCAGCGCCACCTACCCTACTCAGTGCTGAACTAGAGGGCTGAGAATATGTTACATTGAACATGAATGTTAAAATACAACTCATGTACTATGGGCAGGAGTGTAGAGTGTGCGTACGTGAGGCTAGTCAACTGAACTTGAGGCTAGTCAACTTTTTTCTAACCAGTATATGCCAAGAACTACTACTGCTTTCTGTCTTGTTTTGTTCAGTCCATTTCATTCTTTACAGTAACGAGATATTTCTGGAGTTTTAACAACTAAATCAGATTTCAGTTTAAGTCAGGATAATACTGGCCTGCAATACTAGCTCTATGAATGTTAGAAGGGAAAGTTAATATCTATGTCCTTTTCAGTATATTACAATTTTAAATTATTTCATAAATTTTAAATGCTACAGAATATTTATAATATACATTTCAATCTATAATTACTTCATTAATATTATCCTTCGCGTATTTTAAATGTGTAAATAGTTTAACTCTAGATAAACTTGCGTCTTAAATTTCGTGTAAGAATGGTACTGTAACATAAATGTGAAACCAATAACAATATACAAGGGAAGATCGAGATGAAAAGAATGGAGAGAGAATTAGATGGGAGAGAGAATTTAAAGACTGAAGTAACAGAAATTAGTAGTAGTCAACTTTAAGGCGGTTTCGATGGAAACCTTATGACCATGCGGCGTGCTGAATTTGGGACCCCATGTGGACTTCGTGGCCAGTCATTTTCCCTCCTTAGCAAAACTCCTTCTTCACCCACCCCACTGACACACACACACACACCCCACACACACTCATAAGGGGGCGAAAAGGAAGCAGACATCGCCACCCCTGCTCCGCACCAGTCGCGGCCTCTACCGCCGCCGCTGCCCCGCCGCCGCCCTGCCGCCACCACCGCCCTGCCGCCACCACCGCCCTGCCGCCACCACCGCGACAGAAATGTGAAATATCTTTGTATAGAAAAACTTTCACGCTCTAAATTACGCTGTTGTCATCTGAAAACGCAGGAGTACTTTTCAATGGTTTATGCTCAGAACTGCCATTCAAAATAAATGATACAAGTCGGAGTTTTAAACAGTGCAGAATCTTCAAACTTTTCAGGAAATGCCAAAAGTTTTTGGGGATGTATCGTACATTGTACATTACACGGGAGCTGCTATTCTTTTCGGGTACTGTTCCTTTGCGATTTATAGGGTGAGTGTCGGGGGTTGGTGATGAAATTTCGGTGTTCGTTGTCGCAGGTAGAAAACGTTCTTTTTGCGTGACCCTTTCAAATGGTAAAGATATGGAAACAAAACACATTAAGTCTCAAGATTTTAAACGGCTTTGAAAGGACGTTATAAAGTCATGTTTATATTTTCCTCTTTGTTCAGCTACAATTTGCAACTGAATCTCAATTTACCTGTCTTTTCCTTTGTCTTCAGGTTTATAATTTCACGGTGATACCACGTAATTTAATGATAATATAATGGTCTAATAATGGTGTTTAAAAATATAATAACAATAATAATAATAATAATAATAAAGAACCAGGACTTTTAACAGTATAACTAACGCTATTGTGTTCAGAGTTCGATTTATCAAAATTGACATTCTCCCATGGATCTGACTTTCCCTTTAAGCCCTGTGATTTTAAAAATTATCTTTTTAAATTTTTAGGTTTTCTTTATGTGAAATTCATGCTATACTTTAAAAATATTCTCCAAACGGATCCCGAATTTCTTTCAATTTATTGGTCTAAAAGTATCAAATTGCGCTCATAAATGTAGTAAAGACTGATTTTCATTAAAACCATTGAATTTTTCAAGAGTTTTGAAATTGAAATATTTTCACCCTCCTTACCTTCACTATTGGATCTATAGACCTCTTTTATTCAAAATGTTTTTAATATTATAATTTCAATTATATCGCTTTCAAAACAACAGGATTTCAGAATATTAACATTATGTCAGTTTTAAAAAACATGTACCTAACAAGTTTATCCCAAAAACGGCTCCTCATTCTTAAAATTTTCACTGATGAAGAACAATGTACTAAATCTTTCGGAGCCTTATGAAGTTTTTCGCTAAATCCCTTGAACTGTGAAAAATTGTACAAACGTTTACATGCCATTTCTTTTCAGAAAAGAGCCTTTGTAAAGGGAAACAAAGCCACTAAAAAACTAACATAAACATTAAATTTAAATAACATATAGTCTTTTACGAGTGCCAGTAAGAAACTGAGCTAAAAAGAAAATTGCATATATTCTTGCTATCTCTGCTTGTTAATTGTCAATCAATGTTTAATCAAATAAAATGTATGTAAATATGTTGACTTCGTTATTCATTTCGAGTTTAATTTCAATGTGAGGAAATCGTAGAATTTGTTAGGATAACATTATTTTTGCAGGTTATTAGAAACTCTCTGAGTTTTCCATCTTAATTAAACTGATTGGTTTATAAAAAATGAAAAGAGTTCGAAAGATGTAAGTTGAGGTCATTAAACAGTATCAACCCAATGAACCTTACAAATGTGTAACAAAATATTTGAAAAAATGAAATTAAATTTTGAAAGAAACGAATTTGATATATCTGCGGAGCTAAGGAGGCCAAATGAAATGTGTATATAATTCAGTTTTTCATATTTTGATGCTATGATAAATATTTTTATCGTACAACAATGTTATAAAGTTACATTGCAGATTGTTTTCAGAATAATTATTGAAAACTAGTTGGAATTGGATATACCATAACGTTTCCTCCTCTTAATGTTATTATAATTACTCAAATTCTAAAACTATTGATACTTAAAGAGCCCATACGTTCTCCCTTATTCGTAACATCTCCATTTTCCGAAAATTCAGAGAATCTTTGCCATTCGTGCGATATGCCAGTCTAACATCCTTTTTCTTTCCGCAAATCATCACTTTCTATCTCTCCTTTCTTATTGTGTAACTAGTATATTGCACTGTACGTTGTCTGTAATAGTTTTCAAGATGAATTAGTGGATATAATTTTAAATAATTCAAAATTCTTGACTGGATTTACCTCGGCACTCGCTAAACTCTGTTATCATGTAAGATTTTTGAACAAACAATTTTTTTAACCTTATAACCTACACCGCAGCTACCTGAATTAACACACCGTCAAATTCCTGGATCGTTTACCATGTATGTATTCAAGCAGCCGAGCTTATAGAAAAAACCCCGCGTCCACGAGGGTCAAAGGTCAGCGTCGCAGAACGTGTCCCGGAGTGGGCGGCCTGCCCAGTCTCCGCGCGTGTCAATTTTCGCTGCAGCAAAATATCTGGAAGGTGTGAGCAGGTAATGCGATTAAATCGCCGTCCTGCGAATAATCCATCCATCCATCCGACCATCCGTCCAGCGCTCACGGACAAGAGGCAATAAGGCGCCGGGACAACGGAACTGATTAAATTCGAGATGAAATTTAATCAAATTACCGTAGCAGGAGCTGCTCCGCTCGGAGGTGCAGTTAGGGGAGAGGGGCGGGACGACCTCTCCCCTTCACCCCACCCCTTTCATCCTCATTCCCCTGTTCATGCCTCCCTCCTCTGATCGTGTCCTCCCACCCGGGCGTGGAAGCGTGGCGGCAGGGGCGCGGAGCGGGACGGGGACAGGGACGGCCGGGGCGGCGGCGGAGACGGGGACGTGCGGGCAGAGATGGCGGGCAGGGATGGTGGGGGGGGCGAGGCAGCGGGGCAGGGAGTGACGAAGGGGGCGGCGGGGCGGGCACGGCAGGGGCGGGAAGGCGCGGGAGGGGCGGCGGGGGCGGTTATGGCGGGGGCGGGGAGGCGGGGGCGGGGCGGGGGAGGCGGGGCGGCCGCATCGTACGCCCACGTCGTGCACGAGCTGACGTAATCCTCCGCAAAAATGTGGAGCGCGCAGCCTCGGCGGAGACGCACCGAGCTTCGCGTGTCCGATAGAAGCGCGGCGCTGGATCGCGGCGAAGGTGCGTGTGCGGATACACTGTGCGGAGTAATTTAATTCGGTAGCAGGTGCGATGTACCGTGTCAAGTGGTTCCGTTTACGGTTGCTACATTAAGTTAGCCACTGGTTTTAGAACGTGCGGTGCAAAGATTATGGTATTGAATAATGAATATCGAAACGTTTTGACATTCTTGATGTAATTGCGAATGTCCGACATAGCGCTGCGTTAGAATGGAGACTGTGAGCGCATGGATACAAGTATTTTTGATCTTTCTGGAAGCGAATATGATCTACTGAACACAGTGAGGATTAGAAATCTATACGATCTTTTTTAGTGCATGTAATACAAAGATTTGTGCTAGATGAATGTTTTCAGTGAGGAATGTGCAGTGCTTCAAAACGTTGTGCTGGGGAAAGTCAGAAGGCACGCGAGCGATGTGAGCTACAGTGTAAGTGGATCCGTTTATGATAACTACAATATGTTCTGAATGAGTGTTAGTTCCGGAGTCTCCCCGTCGAAGACTGTGATGCCAAAATTTTCACCATTTTATCGTTTTTCTTCCTCAGGGCTGAAGTGTCTTCCACAGTGAACTTCAGCCCTAGGAAGACCACGATAAAATGGTTGAAACTGACATCACATCTTGCGCGCAGCGTTAACTCACCAGCGACGTTGCAAAAACTCAGGCTTTATTTGTTAAGATTTATTTTGATAATTGAAAGACTGTCCGGAATAAGAATATAACCAATAATTTTTTCGAAAATGGGATGTAAGTCGAATAAAGGGAATAATACCGACCCTTTACGTCGTAATATACTCTTTTTCGCTTCGTGATGGAATCCGCTAGTTATTATTAGTTTAATATCGCATTCGGTGAAAATAGGATATGATATCTGTCATGATGGGAAGAGATTGTGCAGATGAAAGATTGTCGCTTATAGTGCTAAAACGCATTAATAAAGAACGTAGATGTAAAATACATGTAGATAACTAGGAAGACGTAAAAGGAAAAGCTGTAAAGCTCTGGGTGAAGAAAATATTTCGAGAAGGCACTATCAAGTGCAAATAGGCTTCTACCGAAATACGTGGAAGAAGGGTGTAGCGTCGATAACCAAAATCTAAGTAACAGATAAGGAGATATCACTTTACTAATACAGTAAAATTTGCTCAAAGAGAGTGTATAATGTGGAAAGATGTGTAATGTGAACACAAATCCTGGTCTGGGCAACAAAACTCTTCAGTATTACATTACTTAATGCGGAAACTTGTCTAATACAGAAACAATATTGGTCCCTTGAGATTACGCATTGAGCAAGTTTTACTGTATTAATAATACAATTTGCAGACCATTTCCGTAAATGTATTGATGAAATCCATTAAATGATCAGCTATATCTAAATTTTTAATTTTACCTTCTACACCCTTTAATACTATAGTATACTATAGTATATACTAAATATAGTATAAAATATCCTGAGGTATTAGTATATAAACTGAGGTAAAAATACTGTATGTAAGGAGGAAAAGTATTGGAATCTCAACAATACAATCTAAAATTTTCGCCTCAAATGACCCATATAAGATATCTTTGAGCTGTAACTTTGCACCCACGTTAGGATTAAGATCATTGATTTATTTTCTTTAAAAGATCTTAAGATTTTTGCAGGTGGCGAGAAGTTACACGCCATTTCTAACCAAATATCCAGGATGTATGTATGTATGTATGTATGTATGTTGTAATGTATGTATGTATGTATGTATGGATGGATGGATGGATGGATGGATGGATGGATGGATGGATGGAAGGAAGTATGTGAGGCATATTACTCTGCAAGATAGGTAGCTTTTCAGCTGCAGTTTGGTAAACACGTCAGAAACAACACCTACATGCGTTGTTCCGATACTAACTAAAATATTTGGTTTGAATTTACTGTTCAGACCTCTGAGATATTTTCAATAGTTTCTTAAAAATTGCTGCAAATTGTTTCTTTAATTTTCCTCTGGATTAGAAGAACGTTGCCATTGTTATTAAAACCTTCGAAAGTCTAAAATTACAAATTTTAAATATTATTCGAATCTGTGCTCCCCCCAAAATTCAAAAGGGTTTTTTTGATAATTTGTTCTGAAGGCTGACTGAATTTGCAAGAATTCTGAACGCGTAGCATAATGAACTTAATTTTGTGTTCAATTCAGTTAAATGGACGTTCCATTTAAGGTTTGACTGAATTGAGAGACCTAAAAATTTTGTTGCCTTAACATCAGTCAATGGTACACTGTTCATTTTCAATGGAGCACAGAATTGTTTATTTGAAATGGAAAACTGCATTAAAACCGTTTTCTTTTCGTTTACTATTAATTTGTTATTTCGGAAACCAATTTGAAACATCTGATATTGTACTATTTACGGTTTCTTTTTATTGCAAAGATGTTCCGTATCATCCGGCAAAGAGAACTGTTCTTCCGTTTCGAATCGTCGAGGCATATCGTTTACGTAAAGTGAACAGAGTAGGGCCTAAATCGATCCTGAGGAACTCCTAATGCAACGGCCAAGAGTCGGAAAGGTGCGTACGTAATGTTCCATCATTCCAGTAAGGTATTCTACCTTCTGAGATCGTTTTTAAGGTAATGAACATAACCAATCTAGAGCAATACCACGAATTCATATGAAGGTAATTTGAAAGTAAATGTCATGATCAATGACGTCAAAAGCTTTAAGAGATCTAAAATAATCCAATAGGTGCCTTGTTTTGATCCAATGATGAGGCGACATCTTTAAGGAAAGAAAATATAGCTGTTTCCTGCTGATTTTGATTTTTCTAACCATGTTGGCAATCTGAAAGGTCGTGTTTAGTGAGAAAGATTTCCATTCAGACGCAAAAAGTCTCTAATATTTTTGAAAACTGATAGAAGAGAAATGGGCCGATAATTTTGAATTTCATTTTTGTTGCCTTTTTGAAAAGCGGCTTAATTTTAGTCGTTTGAAATATCTGGAAACGTTCCAGTGCATAAAGATGCATTAAATATGTGAGTTAACGGGTGTATAATGGCATACGCACAAGTCTTTAACAAAGAATCCGGGAATTCATCTAAACCGGACGAATATTTATTTTTTAGTTAACCGATTATTTTGAGAATTTCATAGGAAGAAGTTTCGGAAACGAACATTGTGTCTAAAATTTTGGGTGAACTGTCTGTTTTTGAATTTTGTGCCTGAAGACCCTTAGTGAGATCGGCAGCGATTCTCGAAAAGTATTGGTTAAAGAGATAGCCACTGCTGCCGGATCGTTCACATTTATATCGTTATATTTTAAAACAACATTCTCTACTGAGTTTTGAAATGATGTATTTTTTACGATATTCCACAATGCTTCAGTATGTTATTAGTGGTCAAAATATCCTGACCGTTTTTCATTATTTTTGCCTGTGTTATTACTTTTCTTAAAATGCTTTTGTATTTTCTGAAGTAGAATGGAAACAGGGTAACACGTTATTACTCGTATATTTAGAAATAAAGTAAAGACAACTTTTATTTTTATACGTTGTTCTAATTTTGTGATCCAAGCATGCTTTTTCAGAAATGTTTAATTTTCTTTTACAGGGAAAGCATGCGTTAAAGAGTAGAATGAGAAAGCTTTGAGAAAATAAATTATATTTTTCTATTTGTGTCATTAGCGCTATAAACTGCCTCCTATGATTCTTTTTTCAGCAAGTAGTCTGTAAAATAACTTGGCGTTAACTGTAGTAAATGCTCGGCACATGCGTGTTTTATTTATTGCGTCAGTATTCATGTTATTAGTAATTGTAAGAATTTCCAGCATCGTGGTCACTAACCTAGATTATTCAAGTTATTATTTCGTATCTAGTTGTGGTTTTGTTAATTATAATTTGATCTTATTGCTGTTTGTGATTTAAGAGTATTCCGTAAGTACGTTCACTGTAATATCTAAAATTAAAAGAATGAATTCGCTTGAGAAACTGCTCTTTTCGTGGACGCCCAGAAAATCAATATTGAAATATTCACATTCAACAATGAATTTAAAAAAGAGATTACTAGTTTTGTTCAGAGTTATCTCTAGATTTTCAAAGAAATTGAAATAATCTAAAGCTCACTTTGTTGGAGGTCTGTAAATGCAAAGTAAGATAATTTTGAGAGTAATAAGATGTACAATGTATTTCAAATACTTTTTCAACTGCATATACATTGAATTCTGACGAGAAGGTAGAATCAATATTATTTCTTACGTAAATACAGGAATCTCCGTAAGCAGGGCCTTATTTGATTCTCTCTCTTGCTCTACAATAAGATCCTGTAAGGTAAAACTAGGAATTTGGAGTGTGTTTAGATCATTATGAGATAAATCAATGTTCTGTAAAGCAAAGAACATCTATTTGACTGAGATCACACTCTAATGCTGCCTCGATAAATTCAATTTTATTTGAAAGAGACTGTACATTATGATGCATTATTTGAATCTTTTATGTACCTACACGGATGCTTTTCTGCTGCATCTGGATCAGTTAAGTATTTATTTATCTCATTTACCTCGAGTGCGTGGTCGAAGGAAGTATCGTGTCCAGCAGTGTTAGGAGGAGGAAGGAGGGGTTGGCAGATGTAAATAGTTAATGGAGAGGTAGTACAAGGATTAGGTTCAGGGGTATAAGGTAATTGGGTCCAAAGGGGTTCCGGAGGATGGAAGAGAATCCAGAGATGTAGGTGGGGATAACCAAGTGGATAGGATAATGCTGAGGTGTAAGGATGTGCTTCGGCAAGTTCGCTAATGAGGTACGTTCTCCGACAAGGTTCAAGTAAAGACCATGCCGGGTGAAGCGTTTGAGAAAGTTAAGCTCAAATAATTTAACATGTGTGCCTCTGTGATGCAGTTTTAATTTTGTTGTTTGGTGTACCCACTTTCTTTGCACAGTGTTGGTTTGTTGTACCAGAAGGGCAGAGTCGATATTACAATGTTCGTGTTTTGGGCGTCACGTTGTTGTTTGTCAACATGTTGTTCAGGTGTAAAGTGACTACCCAAATTGATGTCATTCTACCCTGCTATGATGACTGTATCCCGTTTGATGAGTTTTTGTGTGGGTGTCCAATTCACTGTTCACGTTGGCAAACCTCCCGTTAGTTTAAATAATACACATGACAGAGAAATTGGATGGGAGTTTCCACTGAGCAGGGAGGGAGATTTGTCGCCCATGGCTATCTGCTAAAATGAGTACCTTTTGTGGCTCAGTAGGAATGTCCTTTGTTTACTTAGCCAGGTTGCGTGCAACTCTACGTGTCTTTGTTTCTTTGCGCTTCATAGCCTGGTTATGCCGGTTTGTGGGGTGGACGTCGATGATGGGAGGGGTAGTGAGGATTGGGAAGGCATGGAAAATCATTGTCATAATCTAACACAGCAAATCTGTTTTGAGTCATGATTGGTTGTGATGTTGTGTTTTTGCTTTCGTGATGGACGGTTGAAAGTTTCTGCAGTTGTTTATATTGTTGTGGTTAAAAAAACTTTTCGGAGGAGACAAAACGTGCATTTGAAATTCGAAATCGATTTATCGCAGTCTTGTATAACTTTCTACACTATGTATATTTATTCGCATATATACGTATGTATACGAAGAAGTAAACTAGAGGTGCTACAGAATCGCTCAGACTTTCTCCTAGCAAAGTTTTCTAATGTCCTTGGTTTGAACTCACTTTCAGATCTTACTCCATTTCAGAGAATGCAGCTGGTCAGACTCAGCTGCCATCTATCGTCGCCCAAAGTACATTTATTTGACATTTTCTCAACTTTTTGCTTTCCTGATAGTGTAACCAAAATATTACTTCAAGAACATTGAAGAAGAGTAAAACCTCATCCTAAATAGAAATTTTTATTGAAAAATATGAAGCCGTTTTTAAGAAAATGGTGATTAAGCATTACTGTAAATGCGAAATTTGAAGCTCTTTTTCACAGAAATCTTTTGAGTTTTCGAAAAACTTCATTTGATGTCATTTGATTCACTTCAACTCCCAAATGTACTAATGTATACAAATTGATGGAAATGTGCATATGAACGGCGTGACAGATATTTTAAAAAATTTGTGTAAATTATGAAAATACAAAGGAATACACAAACAAATAATATGAACTTTACTTCATATTGAACAGTACAATTAGTACTATCCATTCAAAAAATTTGAAGAAGAAATTAGGAGCATTTTTTAGAAAATGTCGTTTGAGCGTTTTTGAAAATGCGGAATTTTAAGCTAACTTTCACAGAAAACTATTGAGTTTTAGAGAAATTTATAACATTATTTAAAGCACATGTACTCGTAAATATAAGAATTGGAAGAAATCGCCTCTTATATATAATGGACGTAGGAGACAAGTCAAAAAGATTACATTTTTCTAATTTATAAAAAACAAAAAATGAATAGAGCAATATGGCGTTTATACCATCGTATAGGGTTCGTTTGGCCACCAACCCTTCCAAAACGTATACTTATTATTTTAGGTGGTTTTTGCTTGCATTCAAATTTCTATAAAGATTGTCTATTATTTATTGCGCGAAACTAGCAGCTTTTCAAAATTTCATTTGGGGGAAAATCTCTATTTTGTAGTTAGAGAAACACGTCGTACATTAGCGGTGATTTGTTCACATTATTGTATTTATTAGTACATGTACTTTTCGTATTTTCGAGTACATGTAATTCTTTAAAGCTCATCATTTTTCTGTGGAAGTAAGCCCAAAATTTCGCATTTTCAAAATGTCTCCAATTTTTTTCTTTATATTCTTCCAACGAACAATGCTAATTGCACTGTTCAATGTGACGTGAAGTTCATTTTGGTGTATTATTTTGCTTTTTAAAAAATTACACAAATGTATTTGTTTTGAAATATCTCTCACGCCGTTAATTAACAAATTTTCAGCAATTTATATACATTATTGCATTTGTAAGTGAAATTGCTTCAAATTACTTTAATTGTAGGTTTTAATTGTAGAAAACGTAAAAGATTCCTGTGAAAAAGAGTCTGAAATGTCGCATTTACAGTAACGCTTTAACGCCAATTTCTTAAAAACGACTTCAAATTTTCCAATGTAAATTGCCATTTAAGATGAAATTTTACTCTTAGTTAATATTCTTTAAATAATATTTCGATTCTACTGTTGGGAAACTGAAAAATTAAGAATATTTCAAAAAGTGTGCGTTGGGCGGCGATATATGGCAGCTGGCAAGAGGATGGGGTAAGACCGTAAACAAATTTACTACGAAAAAGTCTGTGCTATCTGTAGCACTACTAGTTTTATTACATACCGTTTTGAATAATGGCTATATGGCCTGAGGCAAAGGAGTGTACCACGTTGAATAACTCTCAGAATTGAATGTTTCAAAACAAGCCGTTATTCTAAGGATAAACCAAAATGAAAAGCTAAGTCGAATACAATGATAAGCATTCGCAGACAGAAAATACTCCAAGCAAAACAACTAACTACAGAAACTACCACACAAGTAAGTACAGCCGGCTACTTTAAACACAAGTAACTATTGTCTGCAGAAAATCTAAGCGAGGGTCGGCCTAAGGGGACAAGGGCCCAAGAGTTTCGCAGAGTTGACAAAAACAGCGGCCGAAGAGTGGTAAAGCGGCCGAAGAGTGGTAAAGCGGCCATAAATTTATTTTCGTGGCGCAGCCCTGGAAAGATATTACTTCTCGAACCATCAATGGGTGGCACTCTAGAGGTGTTTAAAGAATCTGAAACTTCGGTCGTTCTCGCATAGAGGGACCACAAATACGCACACCGATATCTTTCTCGCACACTTTCTGTAGCAAGACTTAATAACAAAGCGCACCCTAACGACCCCACAGGAACTTCAAACTATCATTGTAGTATGCAAAAGCGCACATAGATACCGCGCAAGGTACCTCAGAAATCAGTTAGTCGTAGCGATAACCGAAAGCGCGTCTGCACGGTCAAACTCGTTCACACAGACTTGCAAGTGGCCGTGCTTCTAGAATAGTGCTACCAAATATTATCATCATATTATTCCAAATATTCTGATCTGTAATTGAATTATCTCAGAATAATTTGACTCTCTGTTATCTACAACTACCATCTTATCAAAATGGATAAAAACCTACAAAAACTCAACAAGATCTTATTATAACACTCATCTCCCTTACGTGAGACGAATTGTCTTGGACAATACTAATATGTTTTCAACTAATGTTCAAAATTCTGCTCAATACGTTGAACTTCAAGCAACTCCATTTCAAAATATGGAATTTTCAACCTTGCAATCATTAAACTATCAATAAGCTTCCTATCCAATTACTTCAACCATCAACACCTTTCAAGAATCTTCGGCAAATCTAATGCCACAACCTGCAACTAACTTAGAAGATATCTCTAGCAACGTTCGTCGTCCTCATGCCCCAGATTCTCCTGAAAACCCTTCCAAACGATCAAAATCATCTACACCCATACATAATATCCCGTCCACTGCAGATACGAAACTTTGGTAATCTACAAAAATCGACTACTTCAACTTTTTCTTCTACAACAACACTTAAAATCCACCTTTAAACAGTGATTGCATCAACTATTCATTATTACTTCAAGACATTGCTTCACATTAACTATTCAACCAAATCTCGTTTTGATGAAATCCAAAGTCTTTTTACAGACATTGATGACCATCGAAACTTCAGACAATTTCTGTGAAAATAATAATATAAAGTTTTATACATTTCAAGATCCAAGCAAGAAAATGTTCCAGGTAATGATTAAAGACATCCCGATCTCACTAAGTGAAACATAAATTTTAAATGAACTTATACGTCTAGAATATTCAGTGCTTCGAGTTCGACGTCTTTATGACAAACTAAGGCACCATCTTCAAATTTGTGCCATAGACTTAACAAACTCCCATCAATCCAGAACTATTTTAAAATTAGATCGGCTATTTCATTCAATTATAAAAATTCAACTTCAAACAAATAGATACACCCCTGTTTAATGCAAAAATTGTCAGCGTTTTGGGCATTCACAGGCAAATTGTAAATTAAAATCCAGATGTGTCAAGTGTTCCCGACTCCATCATTACTCTGTTTGTCCTAAGCCACAGTCAACCCCTCCGACATGTGTATACTGTGGTCAGAGCCATTCAGCGAATTATAGAGGATGTTCTTTTTTCAAACTTGTCCTAAATGATAAAATTAATAAATCTAATAATAATCTACCTTTCACAAGTAGCCAGTACTGGTCGCTCGACCATCTCGAAAAAAATTCATATTTTTTACATAAACTTCCTTATGTTTTGGCTGTTGAAAAACATCTTTAATTTATTTTTATTGTATCTGGTTTACAAATGGCGGCCATTTTTGTTTTAGGCTGTGGGCCATTTTTTGCGTTTGTAGACGTTTACTCTTTTCTAAATTACTCAGCTCTAGGTAGTTCTAGCATTCTAGAATAAAAGGCATTGGATTCAGTATACTCCGGCCTACAAATCTAAGTTTTGTTTATCTAACTTCTATGTTTTTATTTGAGAAATATTTGCAACCAAATCTATGTAACGAAAATGAACCAAGTTTGATTTTCAGAGAACAATTTCTCAAAGAAGGAATAGAATCTCAGCCTTGATTTTTTGTGTGCTGTTTACACGTAACAGTATAGTTGCTGTTTGTAAAATATCATTCGTAAGTAACGTACCCCTTGAAAATTACACCCTCTTAAAAATTGAAATTTTGGATTTTTTCCAATTTTTCAACTGTAATATCTCTGTTGGGGGACTAGATAAAAATCTGTAAATTACACTCATACTAGATCGCTATGATACCAAATTTTATTTAACATTTTAACTTTTAGATTTAACTAAGTATTTTTTTAAAAATTGTAAACTCTTGCAAAAAAATGGCTTCATTTCCACATTGAGGATATGTTGTGACAAGTAGTTTTCATAATATTTTGAAGATATTTTAAACTATATTTGATTAAAATAATTAATTATACTTTATTATTAATAAACATAAAAGTTGCCTAATATATTTTGAATATTACTTTACTTTAAAACAAACTTACATCTTGACATCTACGTTTGTAATTGAAAATATGGTCATTTTGATGTTAAAAGATGACATAAATAATACAAAAATAGTTTATAAAATAGAACAAATAAATAAATTCATAGCTTTGTTGATGTTTTTGCGTTTAAATTTGCCATACTGCTTATTATTTCTGAACGTTTTTACGTTCTGAAACTTCACTCTATTATTAACTATAAATCTCCTCTACGTAGTCACACTACCAAACTAATATATATATATTAGAATCATTCGCCCCACGCTAATGTACGTCTGTCCCATCTGGTCCAATGCGGTCAAATCTCACATTAACAAAATTCAAATACTCCAGAATAAATTCATCCGTAAAATTCCTCATGCTCCTTGGTACATTCCTAACACACAATTACACAATGAACTAAAAATTGAAACTATTCACACTAATAAATTATCACAGCCAGAAATTATTTAAATCCTTAGACGATTTGCAACAAACACACACTTTTAATTTAGATCAATCATATCAATTTCCCCGACGAATACTTTCAAGATTTTTGAAAGATAAATTCCATCCCCCATAAACTACATTCTGTATATTAACTTCCTTCCTCATTCAAAAAAAAGCAACAACAAAAAACTCAATATCTAATTACAATTTTATCCTAATAAAATTTGTATTTTTAACATAACATTGTTCATAATCCCTTCGTCACGTTTCCTGTGAGATCCAAATCAACAGTCATGTCAATTTGTAATGTGAAGAACCCTGAAAGACATTCTTGTCGAAAAGGCAAAAAAACAAAACAAAAAACAAACCAACAACTCTAAATTATTTCTTTAAATTGTATCCTAATATGCAATAAAGGGAGGTAAAAATATGGTGCTAGTCCCATTTTTCGACTAGTGTTACATATTTTCGAAATTACTAAAAGTGAACATTTGAAAAGTACAAAATTGGAAATAGCGATTTTTGCTTTAAACCAAATCTGTTGTAAAAATCAGCTCTTTACGGAAGGATATCTACAATTTTTTGAGAGAGAGATGGTTTCGCTTAATTAATGTCTGAAATTTATGCAAGTCCTAAAAAATTAGCTCCAAAACCGGGCCAAATTTTTTCATTAAATTTTCTCCTCATATGTAATAAAGGACGATAAAAAATATGGTGCATGCCCCATTTTCGACTATTGTTCCTTTTTTAGAAAATTCCAAACAACGTGAAAATTTAAAATCTAGAAAATTGGAGACAGCGATTTTTTGCTGCGAACAGACTTTGTTGGCGCCTTCCCCCGCCGTCTCCTGTGCCGAGGGCTCCGCCGGTGCCCAGCCACTCAGGAAGGTGGTCATCACACCACCACAGCAGTAAGGACTTTGTGGATGACTCGCAATCCCCGACAGTTCCTTTCCCCCGTTGTGGTGCAGAAAGACTAACGAAGGAAGCTCACAGGGTTTGACGCCTCCAATACGGCACGTTACGTGGCGAATTAATTGTTTTGTTGTTGTTGTTGTTGTTGTTGTTGTTGTTGTTGTTGTTGTTGTTGTTGTATTTTGTTGTACAGCTTCAATCAGAATAGTAAGCCGCAAGAAATCAATCATAACTTGTGAAAAGTTTTGTAAAATCATTCATTTGCAGGGTCGTCATCATTTTAGTTTTTAATTAAATGTGTTATGAAATTTATTCTGTGTTTTATTGAACATGCAATCTCGCAGCCAAAGACCCCCGATAGATTACAATACCTGACGTTGTTTTCTTAAAGAAGTAAAAATCTTCTATTAATCTCTAAATCTTCTATTAAAAATTCGACCACAAAAGCGAGGCAGTTAATTATTGGTTTTCATGCTCAATTAAACCATTGTTTAGGTTGTAACTCTACCCTATTTTTTAACCACTTTGACAAATTAAATTATCCGCTAGAATACTGCGGACTCTTCAAAACAGGTGATAAAAAAGATTATTACAATGCGTATAGACACTTTTAGTTGATCAATTGGCTTTAATCTTCTCCATCATTGTATTGTTGAGAAGTCATACCTACCTGGTACTGTACATATTATTCTATTTTATTATTTATACCAGAATACATTCTTATAACACTTCTCTCATAAATGCTATAATTTCTCTCTGCACGAATACCTGCGTATAACACACTCGGAAACCTCATTTTTCATGCCCATCAAACATTTTGCGCAGTCGATTGCTCACTTTCATCTTCGGGTAAATGTGTAAAGCGAACCACAATTTTAATTTTTAATTGCTTTTTTTTTGTATAACAGTTTCATATAGTTCTTTATTTTACAATTAATTCTTTATTATACTTTGCGAACGACTACAAACATCAGAAATGAATCTTACCGTCCGATACCCTTTTGATTTTAATATTAAAACGTTTATTATTCGTAGTTCCAAGTTCAGCACAAATTTCGTAACTTTTGACGTACACTGCGCTATGTTGGACATACAATTTTGAAACGTTTTCTTTACGTCTTAAATGTATCCTGACTTCTAAACAATTTAATTTGGTAATAATTCCTGTAGATGCCCGTCTTCTTAATTACATTCATTATTGAACAACAGTTAGTGAGTCGACGACCCATCTAGCAAAGACCCTTTGTAAATTTATTCTCTCTATTAAATTGGTCTATGAGATCTAATTATTAAATAAATCAGATTTTTGTCAATAAAAATATTCACGTTTATTAAAAATGAAATATTCTTTCAATTTCAACGTTAGTATTGAATATACATAATTTAGAGCTTATTCAATTACTTTTGTGGGCATGACATTTTATATTATTGGCTTTACTCATTTGCAGCCACTTATTCTGACCTAATCCCTACACTGGCATTAAAACAAGTAACCATTTCTCATATTTCTTCTTCATTACTTCATATACCACAATATAATAAAAATTTACATTTTAAATCCATACATATCCCAAATTATGAATAAGAATTCAACGTACAATATTGACTGACTCTTTCCTTCTCGAACACACATGAGTCATGAAATTCGCGTTGTAAGATTTCCATTTGATTTTCATCTCTAGAAACAGGGCTACCACTTGTCCTGTTTGTAAATGTGTTATACTACTCATATTTCCACCCGCGGGTTCTAAAACAAATTACTGTCTTATTAAATTATATACAATTTTCTCTTGGGACATTTGGTATATCTCAATTTTACGCAACTGAGCAAATCGGTGAAGAACACTCATTTCCCAGTGTCATTTTTTTATTTCTTTTACCCTATTTAGCCCTAACGGTTCAACGTTTTTCAATGTGTTTGATCATAATCTCATACATGGTAGAGTCAACACCATTTGGGGTAACTCAAAATCAAATATGGCTTAAACAACTCTGAATATTTCGATGGTTAATGAGTTTGTGCAAAATTCGAATTATTTCTAACGTAATGAAATTACAATCGCATTAGCTCTCTAATTATAGATATCATAGTTTCTTAATTGTAAATGATCATTTTGTTTCAGCTCCCTTTTGTTTGTCGATGGCCTTTTTTGATATTTATGAACCATTACAGGAAAAGCATATCTTTAATGTGATGTTGAACAGTAAGTGATGTATATTTATTGTGATAGCTTACAATCTCAGCCGTTTATAATATTAGCAGTTTCAAAATGTTTATTAAACTTACTATATCCCATAAAAATGTACATTGTACAACCAACCTCAAGTTCTTTTCCTTTGTACTCTGTTCCTTTCACTCGACTGATCACTTCCATCACTGTGTATATATCGATCATGTCACGTTATTTCAAATCTATATTGTTAAATTCAGCAGCACTTGCTCAATCCTAAATTTAAATCTCGCGATTAACTCTAGAATTGCACATGACACTCTGGCGACTTCCTGTGTGTGTGTGTGTGTGTGTGTGTGTCTCGCAAGCGAGTAAACAAATATTACGAGCGGTGCTGCGGGGCGGCGGCGGAGAAGAAGAGAGTGAAACAGGCGGGGAAGTGAGTGGGGCGGGGATGAGAGAGAGAAAGTCCTGGGCGCGCAGACGCAATCGCTGCATATTTTCCCTTTTGTTCTAGATAATTGATTTTCCTCTCCAACAGAGCGCGCGATTTCAGGGCTGGATGGTAGCGCGCGAACAAAAGGGAAGTAGTTGAGCGGGAAGAGAGAGGCTGGGAGAGACAGGATGGAAATGAGGGGGAAGAGGGGAGTAGGAGAAGAGGAGGTATAAGAAGAAAGAAAGGACGAATGAGGAGATAAAGAGAAAGAGTAGGATAGGAAGGTAGGGTAGGATAGGAGGGGAGGAAGGAGGTTGAAAATGGAGGAAAGGTAGAGAGGAAGGGGGAAGAAACAGGTAAAAAAAGAGGCAGAGAAAGAAAATAATAATGGTAAGAATGAAGAAAAAATGAAATGAGTGGGTGAGAGAGGAGAAGGGCAAGAAGAAAAGAAAGTGAAATGTGTCTCGTCACGTAAAATAAGGCAATAACTAACTTACTGAAATGGTTACGAACAGGGGAGTATGGGGAAAAAGGGGGAAAAGGAAAAGGAGGGGGAGTAATAGAATAGGCGGAGGAGGGAATGGAAAGGAGGCAAGAGTCATGGAAAGTGGTGAATGAGGAGAGGATTGATTGATTGATTGATTCGTAATTCCGGCCCTGTAACTTCTAAAGTCCCGTAAATGTAATGTTTTCTAATCTCGGGAGCTGACGAAGATCACCCTCTGCTGGATGGCGAGATCCGATGCCGATCGGCGCGGCTGGCGGGGTTTTCCCCAACAAGGTATCTGCCACCTGTAGCCTACCGGGACAATCTCAAAGCTCTCGACATGTGTGGGAGTGTAGTGCATTTAAGTGTAACTGTGTGTAATTAACCGGTGAGGCAGGACAAAGAAGAGGAAGGATCGCGCGCAGTGAATTCCCTGCGTGGGCTACTACCCCACGCTCTACTCATGCTCTACCAAGGGACACAAGTCCCCGGGCAGGGTGCCTTTATGCGCATCCCCCGCTGTCCGGGTCCCGCCGGAACGCAGGCTGCCCTCCTTCCCATTCGATGCCTAGGCGAGGCCGCCTTGCCAGCTCAGAGCTCCTAGCTATCCAGGCTGGAACCGGAGGCTAAACAATGCGCCACTCACATGCTCCCGGACAAGTCCCTCTTCTTTGTCCAGTATCAGGCTACTACCACGACAAAGCGGAGAACCATAGCACCGAACTAAGGTTTGGGCGGCTTGGGGCCCCCTTCCCGTCTCCTCACTGCCTACACCTTTCGGCTATTGACGTGAGTATCACCACGGTCATTGGTACCCGACACAGAGGTTCATGTTTCCCGTCTAGACTTTGATATGCGGAATTAAGGTACGTTCTCATGTCCCAATCTAGCAAAAGGGTCGGTGCCATTGATCCAACACGAGAGTTATCGGGCAACACGGGGATTAGCATATGCCTCCTCAGTGCCTCCCACATGAAGCTAACGATGTGAGTTTCATCGTTAAACTTAGGGTCCGGATGATCGTCTACAACGTTACACCAGAGATCGCAGACACGCCCCCCCTTCAGGGAGGACTGCTCGCAGTTCGTGGCCCGTTTGTTAGGGTACTGCTCCGGCATTCGCCATGTTTTGATCGGAGAAACCACGGAAATCTACCGATCAGAGCAGCCGGCCGCTGGAATCTTCCTCCAGATAGTGGTTGAATTCGACCTAGCTGTGAAGCTAGTATCAAAAATCCTGGTACCGTCGGGACACGATTCCTAGGACAACCCGGTCAGAAGGGGGCGATCGGGCGGCGGGATGAGTGCAGTATTTTCTGACTGAATGAAGGCGAGAATGCTCGTAGAGACGGAGGAGGCAGACACTAGTGGTGCTACAGAATAGCACAGACTTGCTCGTACTAGTTGATTTTCTAATCTTTTGTCTGGGCTAGTTTTTTTGTTTTGCTCCATCCTCTTGCCAGCTGCTATCTATCACGTCTTGGAAGTTAGCAGGACCATTTCACCCAATCACAAAACTGTATAGCTCCTAATTTTCCGCTTTTTTGCCGTTCTTAAGATGTGAAGAAAAAAAATTTGCGAATCATTTAAAAATACACACAAAAAAACGGTGATCCTGCTAACTTCCATTGGAAGTTATAATTACCAAAATTAACACAATGTAACACCATAATTTACCCCAAACGCGTACTAATAATAATCTGCAATAAAAACAAATTGCCGCGGCCATTTTGTTTCAATTACCCAGGTTCGAATTCCAGAAATGTTCCTGTTGGAAGCCCCCTGCATAAGGAAAAGATACGTTTCCTCCTAAACCATTAGCCTTAATTCATACTCCACAGCGAAACTTTCCCTAAACAAGTGCTAAATGTAATCTGTAATAAAACAAATTGCTGCGGACCAATTAGTTTACTTATTTAGTTGCAATTTAATCACAATTACAATTTTTCAGTGAGCAAAATTTTTAATATCTTTTCTTTTATTGTTAGAGTAAAATTTTCTTCATTTATTCTTGTATTACAAGAGCTCTTACAGCAGATTCTTCTTAAGACGTTGATGGATAGTGCAATTGGGTTTTTATATATAACCAATTATACGCCGTGTACGAATGCAAAGTAGTTGGCTTAATTTTTCCCGCATACTATTTGAAATCCGTTCCCAAAGATAGCGGACACATTTTTTCCTTTTTTATCTACCATTAACTCTTTATATTCCAATTTTTTTATCCATTCATTCACGATCTAAATATGAAGGTTTACCCCATTTCTTATACGTTCTTCTTCTAAAATACCTGAAACAATCACATCAAATGTTTCTCCACATGTTACACGTCCAATCACAGCAATGGTGGAACAGCTACTGAAACTGCTACTCAACAGTTATAGGCGACACAAAACAAGACTCTGGGAAAGCAAATTTGATTTGATTGATTTGATGTTGATTTTATCCTGACATTGGGGCATGTGACAACTCAGATTGTATTGATGGGTCATTCCATGTCAAATAGAACGCTTTGAAGAAAATTGAAACTCCCCATTTTTTAACATTTTAGTTACGAAGGGGGAACAGTTTATAGGCGATTTTCAGCTAAGCGGAGCGGTATGAATAGGATGTTTGTCAACGGACTTCTAGAGGATGTGCGTCAAGCTGGAAAAGTCAAGTCAGCACATCACGAAACATATTAAATCATTTATTGCTAATTAATTGCTACCATTTGGAATTAATTGCCTCGTATTTTCGCGGAGAAAACGGGTGTGTGTTAGTGTGACGGGACGCCAGCACACACATAAGTTAAATTCAAGTCGGAGCTCAACGGAAACCATCAAATCATTTATTGCTAATTAATTGTAACAAATTGGAATTAATTGGAACAAATTGGAATGACACCGAAAATAATAGAAAATAATCGAATATAGCGAGAACAAACGAGCACAATTAAAACAATATCATAATTTAAAACACACTTAATATTAATTTTTTACTCTAAACAGAAATGAATTGCTCCAGCCATTTATGAAATAAATAAAGACGTCATAGTTATGCAACCAAGTATGAAAATTGAATTTTAAAATAATTAGTATTGGTAATAAATTAGTGGTGGTAATAATAGTTTAAATAAAGTACATGTACTCATTAATACAATAATGTGAAGTAATCGCTTTAATGTAAATATTACCGACGTGAGACACATCTTTTGGTAGGGTTATTTGACACTAACCCTACCAAAAATTTAAACAAAAAATTTAAGGCGTTTTTTGAGAAAATCCTATTTTTGGAATTTTTTCAAACTTCCACAATTATTTGTCACAATTCTCTGTTGCAGCAGGAAAAAATTAAGAATACCAGAAACATTATTGAAAACCATTTCAAACAATTTTAATCCCCAAAACAATTAAACAAGATAAAAAAGTTGTGATAAACAGCACATAAATTTCTCACATCATTGCCAGTTTTTTATTTTTCTCCTTATGTAATGCTGCGGAAAATCGATTTTGAGATTTCAACGGAATACACATTTACCCCATATACCGAAAAAGTGTATTTTTCCAAACGTCTGTCCGTCCGTCCCACCTTCCGTTCGTCTGTCTGTCCGTCTGTGAACACTATTAGTGCCTAAACCACACATACGCTGTTTTCCAAATTGAAGAAACCCCAGTCCATCTGGCTCTAGTTGAAGCTATGAAATTTGGAAAAACATTCTTTAAATTTTGGGGGTACTTTACATGAAGGCCCCCGGACGTTTTCAAAATTTTATCAAAAACGACTCCAAATTTTTTCTTTAAATTTCTTGTAAGAATAATACACTTATAAAGGTAGTGTAGGTCGGATTTTCGCGTGTAACTCTGAATTTTCGAAAGTTGCGTTAGTCTGTATTTTTCGGCGTCTTCCTACACCTACAGGAATAAAGATATAGATTATTGCTTAAAATGAAAAAGGTTGCTCATAATCAGTTCTTTCAATTAGGTCATTTAGATTTTTTCGAAATTTTCAGTATTTTTCGCGCAATAGGGCGAGCAATATTTGCAAATTTAAAAAATAACAAAATCAAGATTTTCTCAAAAACGGCTCCAAATTTTTTCTTTAAATTTTTGGTAGGGTAGGGTACAGGGTCAAACGAACCCTGTACCATGACGTAACAGCCATATATCTCTATTCTTTTGTTTTTTCAAAAATTACAGAAAAGGAATTTTTTACTTGTCGGTAATATTCTACTACGTCGGTAATATTCGCATCAAATGCGATTTTTTCACATTATTGTAATTATGAGCACATGTGATTTAAATAATGTCAAATAAAGTTTCTCGAAAACTCAAAATGCCGCTCTTTCAGAAACGCCCAAACGCCATTTTCTCAAAAACGGCTTCACATTTTTTCATCAATTTTTTCTAATATATAGTGCTAATTGCACTGTTTAATGTAACGGAAAGTTCATTCTGGTGTATTCATTTGTTGTTCTTCAATAATTACAAAAACGTACTGTTTTGAATTACCTTTCACGCCGTTAATATGGTCGTTTCTATCAATATATAAGCGTTATTATATTTGTAAGTTCTTCAAATTTCTTGAAATGGTTTTTCGCAAACTCAACGGAATCCTCTGAAAGAGAGTTTCAAATTTCACATTTACAGTAATACTTAATCGCCATTTTCTTAAAAACGGCTTCAAAATTTTCAATTAAAATTTCTTCTTTGGACGTGGTTTTACACTTTTTTAATATTCCTGAATTAATATTTCGATTCTACTATTAGGAAACCAAAAAGTTGAGAAATTGTCAACAACATGTGCCTTCGGTGACGATTGATGGCAGCTAGCCAGAGAATAGAGTAAGACCTTGAAGCCAAGGATATTAGAAAAAATTGCTACGAGAAAGTCTGTGCAATTCTGTAGCACCTCGTCTTCTGTAGCTACTGTAACGAATATTGTGTCATCAGCAGGCACCACAACGAACTACCTGTATGCGCGGATTGCGACCTCTGCTGGCGGCCCATGAACTAATGATCTTCGCGGGGTGTGTCTTCGCGGGGCGTATCGGAAAGTTCAGAAACTTCTCGACGGCGCCCGCCGAGTACGCGGCGACCGGCGACCGCGAGTAAGTCTGAAGTGGAAGCTGAGCTGTGAAGTGTGTGCGTCGCGGTGAATAGCAGTGCAGTGATTGTGCTCAGTGACGTGAACCGTGGTCAGTGCATCGAACTGTTAGTGCAGTGGACTGTGGCTAGTGCATCGAACTATTGTCAGTGCTTGGGACTCTGCGACAGTGCAAGAGACGTGGACAGTGAAAATAAATACTCAAGAGAAGTGTAGTGTAATTAAATAATCAAGAGAAGTGTGCTGTATAAAGAATAATCAAGTGAAGACTATCTGTACATAAATCAAGTGTTTTCAGTGATTGTGTTAAGAAACAAAATAAACGTTTTTGTTAAAATAATACACGAGTATTAATTCACCACCTAGAATCGTAAAACTACTTTATCGTATACATACGTACTACATAGGGGAGCAATTTACATAGTATAGAGAAAATTATGTAATGCGGCGGTCGATTTCGAGGTTTCAACGGAAATGCACGTTTTTGGGTCTCGTGATACGGAAAAAGTTTTTTTCAAAACGTCCGTCCGTCCGTCCGTCCGTCCGTCCGTCCGTCCGTCCGTCCGTCCGTCCGTCCGTCCGTCCGTCCGTCCGTCCGTCCGTCCGTCCATCTTTCCCTCTCTCCGTTAGTCCGTTTGTCCGTCTGTCTGTCCGTCCGTCTGTCGTATGTGAGCAAACCTAGCACCTAAACCGCACGTACGATCTTTTCTAAATTGAAGAAACCGCTGTCCATCTGGCACTAGTTGAAGCTTTGAAATTTTGAAAAACATTCTTTAAAATTTGGGGGTACTTTGCCATGAGCTCCTCGACATTTTGAAATTTTTTCTTAAAAAAGGCTTCGAATAAATTTATTGTAATAATGGAGTAAAATACTCCCATATATGTGGATAAGTCCGAACTCTGAATTTTCGAAAATTGCAAACGATTGAATTTTTATGGCGTATCCTAAAAATAGAGATTTTTGCTTCAAATGAAATTTGTTGCACATAATAAGTTCTTTTAAGAAGGTCATGTAGATTTTTTTGACAATTTTTAGTATTTTTCGCGCGATATGGCGTGCAAGATTTGCAATTTTAAAAAATTACAAAAACAATATCTCAAAAACGGCTCCAAAATTTTTCTTTACAGTTTTGGTTTGGATAGTGAAAATGCACTGTATAAGATGACATGTACACAATAGTGCTGTTATCATCTGTTTTTCCAAAAATTACAAAAAATGTATATTTTGTACTTGTCTCTCACGTCGGTAACATTTACATTAGAGGTGATTTCTTCACGTTGGTGTAATTTTGAATACATCTGCTTTAAATGATGTGAAATAAAGTTTCTTGAAAACTCGACAGTTTTCTGTGAAAATGATCTGAAAATTTCGCATTTGCAAAAACGCTTTAACGACATTTTCTCAAAAATGGCTCCAAATTTCTTCTTCAAACGCTTGCAACGGATAGTGGTAATGGCACTATTGAACACGACGTAAAGTTCATTTTTGTGTATTATTTAGTTTTTTCAATAATTACACAAATGTAATTTTTTGAAACATCTCTCATGACATTAATATGTTCATATCAATGGATTTGTATATTGTGACATACCAGACTGTCACACAATATTTTGATGGGAATTGGGGACAAAAATTTATTAAATTCATCGTAAAAAGTGCAAAAGTTGAGAGCATAGGCATGCAGGCAGGGCGTTCCTTAGCAACCAGGGAAGCGGAAGTAAATAAACATAGCACGGCAAGTAACGGACAGATTATGATATAAGGGTTGTAGAACTGGTAATGAGGTATGACGTAGAAGGAAACTCGAGATTGTAGAGACAAGAATGTATGAATAATTCTGGCACCGGGAGTGCGCAAATCGGATTTGAAGAAAATACAGACGTGAGAGCAGGGAAGAGAGGCTCGAGATATATCTTGTAGTTTAGGGGATGAGAAAGTCTGTGCCATTCTTTAGCTCCTCTAGTCCGTTATATTATGTTGCCCCATGAACAAATAAATGTGATTTCAACGACCAAAATTATTTTCTGCGCCATGTTATGCCTTCTCAGCTGCTCAGTCTTTTTATGCCTAAAGGACATTATTTTTCACATTTCATCAATTTCGGCTACCTAATTTTAGAACAGAAACCCCAAGCTCTAATGACTATTATTGAAGTGCCAATCCTCGGGGTCGAGGTGGTTTAATGGCGGATGCTGTTTCAGCGATTCACAAGAAGTGGCCGTTGTTTGAAGCCTCGCTCAGCGATAATTATTTATTACATTTCTGAGTTGCTTAGAAAACTATTTAGAATTTCAGAAAAGTTATTGAAAATCATTTGAAGAAATTCTACTAACTTATACAATCAATTAAGGTAATAAATAATCTGGAAGTGTGTGTATGTTTTTTTTTTTTTGTACTTCGTATTTTGAACTGTTAAGTTTTCAAACCTTTTGTTCGATTTGTAAAACGTTTGTCACATCAAAAACATTGTCTTTGTGTGCATCTGTATGAACCGATTAAAATAAACTAATCAATCTGGCAATATACAATTTAAATACAATATATACACTATCCCTGGGATCGACTATATATCGATATTCCTAACGACTGACCGGGACAGGTGGCTCAGGGTATCAACTAATGTCATTATAGCACTATTGACCGGGAAGAAGGAGGGTCGAGTCATGACGATGGCAGTATTGTCGAAATTAGTCGGATAGCTATGTTGAGTCCTGTTGCTGTGTGGATAAGAATTCTACCTACCGGCTGCTTTGATCGGTAGCTTTCCGTGGTTTCTCTGATCAACACCAGACGAATGCCGGGACAGTACCCTATCAAATGGACTACGTGCGATCTTTTCTTCCCATTCCTTGACCTATATACCATTTACTTTCACACACTTACATGCACTACTCTATCACAACTTGCCGGGAGACCGGTCGGGAGCTAACACCTTAAAAATTCCGTTAGTCGACGGTAATTCGGCGCTTGATTTAGGCATTGAGGCTGGAAGTTCACACTTTCCTCCCCAAAAGCATGTACTAAACATTCATACCCTGAGGAGTTGGCGCGTCCGGAATCACTAACGATCAAACTATCAACCTAACAGCTGTCAGTCTATCTGTGAACATCTGTAGCTCGTAAATCGTTCAGCCGATATTCTCCAAAATTGATATTCCCTGACAGAGCGGAACGAACGGGAGGTTTTGAGAATTTCTAACGTACATTTTGATTGTTGTTGGTATTATTTTTACATGAATCGGGCATTAACTTTTTTGTGCATCTGCCGGATTTCGACCCGTACGGTGCTTGTGCTTGTGTGGTATGAGTGCCTACAAGTTAACTCGGCGGAAGTGAAATGGGGTGTCGAAGCAGAAAAAAAATTTGCTGATTGAAATTAATTTTGCTGGTGTGTGAAGTAGTATAATATTACGGGGCATTCACAACCAATGCGAGAAAGTATGTGCTTTGGTAGCACCACGAGTTTTGAATAATGGTAGTACCGAAATATAACTTTACTTAAATAACTTAAATAAATCTTTCGGATTTTCGAAAAACTTTATTTGAAGTTGTTTGAAGCACGTTTACTCACAAATACAATTATGTATACAAATCGCTGGAAATGTGCATATAAACGACGTGAGAGATATTGCAAAAACGTTACGTTTGTGTAATTTTTGATAAACCAAAGAATACAGCAAAATTAATTTTATGTCATTTTAAACAGTGCAATTAGCAATATGCCTAAGAATAGTGTGAAGAAAAAAAATTGTCTGCTATCGTGTGATCTATTTGAATTTGTTGGTTTCACAATATTGTACACAGTCCAACAGACGTCACCTGTTTTTGGTAAGTGTTCGTATCACTTGGCGGGCAACTTTGAGGGCGGTAATGATCTGCCAGTGGGGGTAACTACACCCCCCTATCATATCTTTTCACGTATTTGGTCTTTGATAGCATTGGACGAGCTGAGACAATATGATCAATGGTTTCTACCTGTTGGGAAATTTTGACAACCCATTTGTCAATGTTGTGTTCTTGACACCTGATCTTGGGCATCTTTTAAAACTGCTTCCGATTCTGTCTTCATTCTTCCCTTATTGATCCACATAAATGATTGATCTTTTTTTTTAATTGGTTATTTAAGGTCGCATCAACATCTTAGGTCATTAGCGACCACTATTGCGGTTAACGGTATGGTAACTATGTGGATGAAACGATATGGTGATAAGGGGTGAAAGGACGAACACAAATACAACCATGCCCGAGGCGGGACTCGAACCCGCGACCCTTCGGTCCGAGATCACTGCGACACTACTGCCTTAGCGATCTCGGCCACCGGGCCGACTTGATTGATCTTTATTGACCTGCACCTTGTCCATTCTTTCTAGATACTGTTCATATAATGCTTTTTTCTCTCTATGATATCTTTAACATTTTTTTCTAGACATTTGATGTTAAGGAACATCAGAAGTTCGATGTCTCCACTATTCTGTTTGTATTGCATAGTATTATTCGCAATGCTCCTTGGCACACTTGCCTCTGGTTCCTATTCTTTGGTCAGATTTGATGTTCTGCCTCATTAGTGGGTGATGCAGTCTAAGAAGTTTTCTGGTTTATCGACCCATGATTCGAATTTCTTATTCAGTCCAGTCTCCAAGTCCGAAACTGTTTTCGGCCAGACAGATACCGCCAAACTACTCATAGCAAATATTTTATTCCCCGAGTTCAGAGCGGACTGCAGGATAAGTTTAACTCTTCTACAATACTCCCTGCGAATTCTCTCTTTCATTGTGTCATTCGAGATGGTCTCACATTCTTCAATGTCCAGGTATTTGTAAGTTTTACCTGACGCAAGATCTTGAATCACAGTGTCAACTTCAATTTCCCTGACGTTGTCATTTTGCTTTTCTTAAGTTGACTTCTGCACACTTATCAAGACAAAATTTCATTCAGATGCCATTGCTAAAATCACTGGTGACAGACAGCATTTGGGAAAGAATCGCTTCATTCTTAGGAAACACTTTAAGAACATCTATGTAAAACAAACATGATACTGGGCTTTTACTACCACGGAGCTTATAGCGAAAGTCAGCTTGCGACAACTGTCTAGATAGTGATATCAGTCTAATGCAAAACAGCAGAGGGATTGCGAATCACCTTAAGACATTCTCCTGTTAATCTGAATACTTCTTGTTTCCGCTGTGTATTAGTAAACTGTTACTCTGCGGCTTCATAATTACAAAACTCAATAAGTCTAGGATGAAATCGATGGATCTCCGAGGTCTTTAAAAATCCAATTGTGGTACACTTCCAAAGGTCTTCTGGTAGTCAATCCAAGCCTTGCTTAAATTACGTTTTCGTTTCCTTTTATTAGCATTTATTATTATTATTATTATTATTATTATTATTATTATTATTATTATTATTATTCGATTTCAGAACCTAAATGTTAACCCTACACATTGAAGTATAATGTGTTGATCCGAGACAAATGATAGAACCTACGACTTATGAAAAGCAATATGCGCCATTCGCCGTGTTTCGAATTACTTTAATTTTTAAGAAGGCGCGATACAGCGATAATTTTTAAGAAGCGCGATAAGAAGGTGATACAAGGAGGCATCTATTTAAACTTTGCATTTGTTGCCTGCGGCTTACACAAATTCAATGAGGTTTGGCTGGGTACATAGTGATTTTTCTAGGCCTCATTGCCGAAAATTATCAAACCTTTCCTTCCATTAATCTTGTCCGAAATCGAAGAGAACGTATGGGTTTGATACTGAAAAATAATTTCTACAACTAGATATGAGAAATCAGAGACTTTAGAGGTTTCTATATTATGTAATCGTACTCTTAAAAAGTGACTGCATTATGATAACCTGGCGAATCAGAACAAGAAACTTCTCCTTGCTGCGGCAAATAGGGTCATTTTTATGTCTGTAATATTTTATTTGTTTCTTTATGCGTTTTTCTCGGCGATTTCAAATCTGCAAACTATTTCCGCATCAGATCCAGTTTTTTCTCTTCAAGCCCATATACATTTTTAACATTTGTGGTCTTTATTAGATATTAATGCTAATATGAAACATTTCTTTTTTTGGACAGATTGTTATAATTTCTTACGTGTAAAAGATAACTAAATTTCATCAATTAGCATGAATAGAAAATGTATAAATGATCCAATTTGCAACATGTGTGGTATATGTGGTAAAGTGACGTTGTCAGGGCAACGATCAAATATTACGAGTACAGAATTTGTAAAGGCCAACTATTACGCTTATTTTGATATGAAATTGAGCGATCAGGACAAGACATTTGCTCCACAACTATGGTATCGAATATATGTTCAGAAGGATTAGACGACAGAAGACGTGACTCATAAAGGCAATTACCCGTCGGTATACCAATGGTGTGGAGGGAAGGAAAAGCTCAAATTGGTACAAAATTAGTACATAATTAGTACAAAATTATAGGCTAGTTGTTTCTGAATTTCCATAAAGTGGGGGTGTCACCTTGACTCCCCTCTCAGCTCATAGCCCACGCGATCGCGCACGCTCTTCCAGAGCCAGTTGGTAGGGGCAGGGCCTGACTTCCAGCGCGCGGCCTACTCAGCGAAACTACGAGTTGTAACGAGTATATACCATGACACATGTTCGCACATGTTGGAGCGGGCTCAGACACGATGCCGTCTGATCTCCTGAATCCTCGATTAGAATGCGTGCAATGTAATGCCCGTCTGTACGTGCTATCAAACTACGTTCCTTTTTTCAAATATTCACTTTTCCTAATCATAACTTTATACAAAAACATCCATAAGTGTACAATTAAATGAAAACATCCGGTAGTCGGACGCATAAACCGTATGACTTTTGGGTTACTTCTGGTGTGACATAGACATGATGACGTATGAAGACATATATGTGACACGAAAGGTACGAAATAAATAATGAGGAGACCGTTAAGTAGGACAGGCAAAAAAGTAGGACTTGTTCAGTGAGTTTCGATCAGTATGTGACATGTTACAAAAGTAAGGCATACCACGAATGTCTAGTCCACGGAAAAAGTCAAGGAATGCGTATCCCCGACAAGATAATCCAGTCGTGCTGTTTCGTTTCGTTCTGTGAATTGGAAATCGCAAAAGACGTCATTTCCGAACAATCAATGAATCGTTCCTCATTATCTTTTATTTTCATGTTAACACATTTTATATTTCCTCACAGAAAACGAAGATACGATTTTAACTTCAGTCATCCTAGAGAACGAAAAAAGTATCGTCATTTCGTAACTTAAAGATAAGATTAAGACTTTAATTAAAGATACATTGCGTCGGTTCAACAACTTAAAAGATTCGTAACAGTTTAAAAGATGAATTATTAAAAATTATTATTTAATAATAAATATTTCACAGAGACACCTGAAGGAGGAGAACAGCTGGCCCGCGATTGGCGGAGAGGGATAGGAGCGATCCTCGGAGACCAGAGAAAGTGGGGGGAGGGAGGAGAGCGGAAAGGGAAGAGGAGAAAACTGAACGGGATAGACATATGGAAGATGCATCTGCGTGGTCGGAGACGGGAGGAGGAGCCGAAAGAAAACGGGCCATTGACCGGTGACGTCACTGGCCGTCCACGGGGTGGGGTGGGGGTCTCCGCGGGGTGCGACCATATTGCCAGAGAGCGACAGCACCTCTTCTGGTTGTGCGGAGGCGGAGCCCATGCTGTTTGTTGAGGTTTGCGTGTCTCGTGGAGATTTCCAAAGCCTCTTTGATCAAACGAGGTCACCACCGGTCTATTGCTTTTGTACGGGTCTCGTGGTAATTGACGAGAGCCCTGCGCGAGTCTACGCTCTTCTCGCCTCTGCGGCGGGGAAGGTTGGTGTGGTGCCTCCCCGTTGCGGTCCGGAGCGCCGCCACTCGCCCAGCTCCTGGTGGCGCCTTCCGCCACTGCTCATTTGTCGGCCCGTCGCCGGTTGGGGCGTGTCTCCGGAGTGGCCACAGTGGGCCGCACCACTTGGCTACGGCACAGTGGGCCGTCCTGGCCCGCATCCGCGGGCACAATGATGTCTTCACGGCATAGACTTCTTTGGGCACTGTTATCGGTGTGTTTTTGGTAGTGAACAGCACTAAACAGAACGCAACTACGAAGCTTTGTATCCCGTGCCTAGGATGCGTCATCATCTACAAAGCCACGAGCAATTCTAGTAGTGTCGAGAGTCAGTGATGTTCAATAACTGTCACCAAGGAAACAGCTGTAATAATTCATAAGATGTAAATTTTTAGATAGGGTAGAGTACATCTGCTAATTCAAAATGTAATATAATCGATCTGGACTTTAAAAGCACAATCGACCAAGCTGCTAGGGGCGTGAATAAATGGTATCTCCCTGTACTAATTTACCAACATTTGTGGTAGTGTGAAGCATGCGAATGTCTGTGTAAGTGTGCGTACGTACTAATAGAGAATGAGGAAGGATCTGAAAGGAAAATTCGCTTCCCACTTATTGGGGAACTGCTCCAACATTCGCTTGGTATTGACAAAAGAAACCAAGGAAAAGTGTCAGAGCCAACCACTGCTAGAATTCTCCTCCAGTCAGTGGGTGAATTCAAGCTAGATAGTGTTAAAATCCATTATCGGTAAGAATCAAACCTTAGAACCTTCCGATCGGAGATGCTTCCAGCAGGAATAGTTGTGGCTCAGCATTCACAGCCGGTCCCAGCCAGCCGGAATAGATGACACCGCAAATAGATAAACTGATGATGCAGACGGCGTATACTTCCACGGCAGGAGTCAGTATCTGTTTGGCTGTCCAGGAGGTACCGCGTCTTAGGCGCAGAGGCCAACGTTTCGGCCGTCATCAGCTGAAATGAATTTTGCCGTGAGGAAGGTCGCAGCCGAAACGGGGCTTATGACGCGGCGTCTCCCGGGCAGCCAAGTGGGTACCGACTCCAGTCGCGGTAGTTTATCATCTCAGTTCTAGTATATATGTCTTGTGGATACCTTGCTTTTATCGATTTCACGCATTTTATCTCAATTCCCATTTCGCCCCCTCAACATCGATCTGCCCGCTCTGAGTGAACAGCGACCGAAGCGCTTTGCGCGCGCGGTCCGCCTCTCCACGCCCCGCTCAGTCGCCCTTCGCGCTCGCCCTTTCCACACTTCGCCTCGTGCAAGTAATTCTCGACGCCCATTGTCTCGACCCGTTGTCTCGACGTCACGGTTCTGTTTTGCGCCTTCAAATCATCTGATGTGACTGCAATGCCTCTGACCGGAAGCTCCTGGGTACGACTCCCGATTTTCGAAACTATCTAGACATCTAGGGCGAATTCAGCCGCTGTCTAGAGGAGAATTCTAGCGGCTATCTGCCCTGATCGGTAATTTTCTGTGGTTTCTCCGTTCAACACCAGAATGAATGCTGGAGCCGTAACCTAAAATATCTAGGGACCCGGCACGCGCGGGGCGCCTCCCCCACCCCGCCCGGGGAGCCCTATCCCTGATTGGCCGTTGCACTCTCTCCGCATTGGCTGATCATCCGGCCTATCAGCGGACGGAGAGGAACGGCATATAAACCCGTGCGCAGCCCACCTCCGCGCAGTACTACGCCCTGAGGAAGGTCGCAGAATGGCGACCGAAACGTTGGCACCTGTGCCCTGGACGCGGCGTCTCCCGGATAGCCAAGTTAATCATAACCCTAAAATATCTACCACGAACCGCGCGCCTTCCCTGCCTTCTTGTCCTGTCCTCGTCCCTTGCATACACATACACACTCGTATACTATTACAGAGTGTTTATAAACGTAGAGTTTGTCCAGGTTCGGGCGGTGCTCAGCTGGTGGCAGGTACCTGGTCGAGGAAAATCTCAGCAAAGTCACGTAAGTCGGCATCGCATCTAGCCATCAAACGGGGGAAGATCATTGCCACCTCCCGCGATGAAAACATGCATAACAGTTACAGGGCTAATGACCTTAGAATTTTACGGATAATAAATCTTGTCGTTTGTTGAAATGTAACTACTCCCTTTCTCGCCTCTCCTTCACCGCGCGATTGTTATTGTTTTGGCCATTCTTCCATTTAGACCTATAATTCGCTGAAAGTGTGTCGAATGTTCGTACTTTGATCTCGTGTCACCTATCGTCCAACGGCTCACTTATGCTAGAGAGTGATTCAATCCTGTACTACATTCTGATGATTGATTGATTGACTGGTGGTTCCGGTCACGTCAAGTGGTAAGGTTAATACTGTCGTAAGTGTAGTGCACGATTTTATGAAAGAGGTGGCGTCATCTTCGCCCGCTAGATATTGAGATCCGGCGCCAATCTACACGTCCGCCTGCGAGGTTTTCCCCGATCTGATTTCCCATCAGCAGAGCATCGCCTTTACCGCCTTTACCGGATAACTTTCTAAGCTTCCGACGTTGTAATGTAGTGCATGTACTTGTAAGTGTAGGTGTGTGTAATTAAAGGATGCGGACAGTACAAGGAAGAGGAAAGAATGAGTGCGCGCGGTCCCTTTGTTGGAGCAGAGATCCGGCATTTGCCTGGGATTAAACGGAGAAACCTCGGAAAACTACCGATCAGAGTAGTCGGTCGCTAGAATCCTACGGCGACAGCGGCTAAACTCGACCTAGTCATCTACTTAGTGTTGAAAATCCCGTCACCGTCGGAATTCGAAGCTTAGAACCTCCCAATCAGAGATTCTGCAGCGATATCAATTGAGTCACCTAAGCCGGTACTAGAGTCTTTTCAATCAAGCCTAATGCTATCTCTTTTTCATACGGATGTCTTAATTTAGACTTCTCAATTTCGATTTATTTTCATCATCTTTAGTTTCCTTCTACAATCTTCCTACCATTTTTTGTACACCTCTCCTATCATTTTTGATTGTATTACTCTCTTCATAACAGTCTCCTTTAATATTCCCCGTTAATTACGTCTACACGTCTCTTTGTGCTTGCCTTCCCAGCCAAATCTTCCCTTTTTTCCGCTCGACCCCACTCGTCCTCTTATTCCACATATTACACCTTGCAATCCCTCAAGATTGTTTTCAAACATAAAGCTAAAACTTCAGAAGCATCCTTTTGTGAGATTTATACTTGATCAAATTCTTCAATTCTGTTTATATTAAAGGTTTGGGTTTGTGTTCGGCCCTTTGTTCAATCATATTCTTCAGATGACTTGTCTGGCGTTCAACTTGAACCAAAATGCAGAACTTCGAGGTTTGAAGGAGATTCTGGTATAGAAACGTCAATGCCATGTGGTATAGGCATTCTAGCAGACCCCAAACCAGGATAAACCATTCCATGTCTGTTATTTGCATTGAATCATTTTACTTTGCAAATACAAAAATAACAATCGTCTAGATGGTCCTTTGGCTGCGTCACATCATAGGAACTCTATAGCTCAGTGCCTTCTTCCCATTCAACCAGTTTCTTACCTCTGTAACACAAACACCGCACACTTCATGAGATACCCACAGCTTATCCTGATCCCCCAGTTTCATTCCAAAATAAGCGTTTTAAACACTTCTAACAAATGATGTCTCTGTTTTGCAATTATAAAACTTTCACAAACAAAACAAAACGTATCTGGTCATTCACACACTTTCTTATATGCATGGTTACAGCACAACAAAAAACACCCTCTTGAGATGCAGTCAATACTTAGTCAACATTGGCTGATATAACTTACCACAAGTCTGTTATTATAAGTATGGAGTTATGAACACATGTATTCGTAGATCTGTGAATATAACACTGTAACGTGCTAACATCTGACCGTGTTCTGTTACAAAATCATGCAAAATGAACTGACATAATCAACTGACTCGCTCTATTTGCGTTTCTATATCATCGAAGACATTGTGTATATTTTTAATATCGTTTTGATGGCAATTACTGAAATTATTAAAATTATGATGTGATAGAGCAAAAGTAAGGGCATTATTGCATTCAGGTGACCAACTTGCCATCTCGTAGTGCAAAGTCGGTCACCTTTCACCAAGGAAATCCGGGTTCGATTCCCGTCGAATCTCATGTGAAACCTGTTCCAACAAAACGAGTTTGGCTGCTTCACAAGGGCTAGTCCAACCCCTGTGAAGTGTCCTAAACCCCGCCCCTATCCTTATTCCTTCCTAATTCTGGCCGCTGGGTAGTGACGCAGGAGCGCGTGGTGGTAGGCGCGTACGCGGAGATGCTACCTGGCGGTCCTCTTGACAACAGACCGCGACGAGACGTGACGGACAGAAATATCTACAGTAACGGAGGATTACTCCAATAGCGCTGAACACCCACGAAGAGGTTAGGAGACGCGTTGCGTCGTGAGTTGACGCAACAAATGTAAAACAATAACAAAAAACACGTATGTATAAAACAAGTGTCGAAATCAAAAAAGAAAAATCCATGTGTAATCAATTAATCAATCGCTATCAACGAACTGCAGAGCGAGGTAGATATCAAGTTCGTTCAGATCGATAGGGGAATTTCAATTTTGGTGAAAATGGCCTTAATGGTTTAGGAGCATGGAAATTGCCTTAATGGTTTAGGGCATTGACCACAGATGGAGACAGGCAGATAGACAAATGGACAAACTCAGTTTTGCCGTCAATCGATTTTTCGGTGTGAAAAACCCTCATAATATGTATTCTGACTACATGTGTTAGAAGAAGTAATTTACTATATAAAGAATAAGTTTTATCCCCTTTTTTGTTTCAGTGGCCCAACAACACTAGTTTTTCTGTCGAAAAATCGCCGATTTCCGCCGCAACAGTAAAATACTTTTGTTTACTACGTAGTTACTTAATAAGACGAGAAGTTAAAAATAAGTCAATAATTACTACTACTACTACTACAAAGTTGAGTGAAACAACTGGTCAAAGCCATAGTCTATCCGTAGATGTTAAGTGAATGTAACAGGATCTGAAGCTTTTTCGTTTCCTCTCTAGCATAATTGGCTCAGTGGCGCTTGCCCTGTTGTTCCGCCTCACGATGCAATTAACCAATCAAGTACGAATCGATGAAAACTCCATTTTTCGTATTTCAAGGCTCCAATTTGTTCGCTTTCGTGGACTGCGTTCTGCGACTCGCCCCGCCCCCGTGCAGGCTTGCCCTTGCCTTCGATCGCCTATGTGCTCAGTGCAGGGGAGTAAATTGTTGATATTATAAATTGTAGGGCTGTGTTTCGCGCGCGTTCCTTCCACTCGGGGCCGTTCGCTATATTTTACACACTTCAGTGCCAACTACCATCGGAGACCTTTCAACTTTTCGTGTTCTTTTTTGTGTCATTTATTTTTTTGTACATGCGCAGCACGGAAAACTAAAGCAAATCCTTACAAATCTTTCTCTTGATATTTTGTTCTGTGTGTGCTATTGCCGAATTCTACTCACAGTTAAGAAGGCTTTATATTGCCATCTATTACCAAGAAGAATTAAACTAGAGGTGCTACAGAACGGCACAGTCTTTCTCGTACTAGTTAGTTTTCTAATTTGTTTGGTCTGGGCTATCTTTTCGGTCTTGCCCCATCCTCTTGCCTTCTGCCATCTATCGCTGCCCAAAGTACTGTGACCGCCCGTTTTCTTAGATTCCGAAAACGTGTCACATACCGCCCTAAGAAAGCGAGGGAAAAGAATATTTTGAACGCGCGCCAACGCGGATGGATATTTGGAATGATAATTAGAATTTAAAACAAGAGAGACCGCCACCTTAGACCAAGGGCGAGACCGGAGGTCGGATGAAAGAAAAAGTTCTTTCTGAAGGTAGCAGCTGAACTGGGCGGACGTATGGAAACGGTACCCCAGGAAGTGACATTGCAGCGGATTTCAGATTTGCAACTTTTTCTAAGGAAAACTCTTCTAGAAGACCAGAAGAGGTAATTATTCTATTATAAATTGATTTAAACATAATCTTAGAAGAAAGATAATAAGAAACGTTATGAATTTATAATGGAAGAATTAGGGAGTGGAGTTTTGAATAGATGGCAGTAATTAATAGCTTGCATTCATTTCTCTTTCCAGTTTTTTTTTTTTCTCTCACATGCTTTTCGTATATTTAAATACTCTCTTGAAGTTGGTGCTCATATAAAAAGGGGTGATCTCTGGATTCATTTCACTCTGAATATCCAGTTGGTCATTAACTGTAATCGAAAATAAAGTAAAATTCATATGAGAGTATTCAAGCATATAAAACTTGAACGAGAAGAAGAAGGCGATTTCTGAGGGAGCAACGGCGTTCTCAACCCGAGGACACGACGCTTCAAGGCCGAAGCAGCTCGGTGAAAAGGGGTAGAAGGAAGCGCAGCGGACTGCTCTACGCGGCCGAGAACACAGTAAGGTCGTTCCAAATAAACTGTTTTGTAGGGATAGGAGTGATTCAGTTTAATAAGAAAGCTTATTCTGTATCTGTCACGTAGAAAGAAAGGGAGGGTAACAGATTTGCCACGCTTAAAAGATAAGAAAAGTAAAAGTACATTTGTTTCCGACTTCTAATACGTGAGAACAGAATCAATCTTTTCTTTCAAAAAGGATTTCAAGATCAAATATTGTAATATAGTGATTAAGAGTTTGTGTAAGAGTATAATTATAATAATAGTAATTCTCTGGATTTTAGAGAGAGAAGAGTTTCTTTTTGTTGTAAAAGTAATGTTAAGGGAAAAGTATTAATTTTTGATTTTCAATGTGTGTTTCTTTCAAATTTTGTAAAGTAATATTTTAACGATTCTTTCGAATTTCTGAAAGTGTGTTTGTTAAACAATTGGGTTGTAGATGAAAGTAGGAAATTGTGTATTGTGTTATTAGTGTGTTTTTTTTTCAGTCAAGAGTATTCTGTATTTGATTTTTTTCTGTGTGCCATTGTATGTATTTGTCAAAGCAGCCAATATTTTTAGAATATATTCTGAATTTAGTGAAAAGTATTCTCACCGAGTTATTTGTAATTTTTGCATCAATCCATAAACGATCTTCACGACCCTGCCCCCCCCTATTTTTTTATTTATTGTGTCCACACTGGGACGTCTATACTGAGCTAGTCGACCATCTGGTGATTTGTGTTCGCCACCCCCCCAAGACGTCTCAGGTCGGGTGCTGGCCTTACGGCTTGTACCGCACACGACTGTGGCTCGCAATTGGCGCCCATAAGCGGGGCTCGATTATTGGATGCATTTACGACAAACTCGATTTGGGTATAAATGAGACCAAAATTTGGTGTAACTAAAATTACTAGTACAATTGAATCACAGTTCACTAAAATTTCTGACAAGGTTGCAGAGTACAAGTGTGTTGAGTAAAAGTGTGTTATTTCAGGAGTGTTTTTTTTTCGAAAAGGATATTTATTATATGAGAGTTTTATCAGTTTCAAATTGTGTCTGGTATTTCTGTGTGAAATATTTTGTGAGAGGTGTATAGTGTCTGGGAAAGAATTGATTGATTCTAGGCAGTTAATAGATTCAAAATGGCAGATAAGTATAACGTGGCTAGGAATTTACCTACCGTGGAAGGAACTTCTGAGGAATCAGATAGCGATAGGGAAACTGGGGGACAAGCACCAGGTACGATGATCGGGAGGAAACGACAGGAGTAGAACTAGGAGCGGCATTGGAAACTAAATTAGAGGAGAATAACTCGGCAATAAATACTTTGGAAACCAAATTAGAAGAAAATAACTCGGCAATAAATGCATTGGAAACTAAACTAGAGGAGAACAAGGTTATTTTGGAAACTAAACTAGAGGAGAACAAGGTTACTTTGGAAACTAAACTAGAGGAGAACAAGGCTACTTTGGAAACCAAATTAGAGGAAAATAACTCGGCAATAAATGCATTGGAAACAAAATTCACGGAATTCGACACAAATTAAGAAAATAATAGAAAGTTAGAAGAAAATTTAAAAGCACAGTTTACTGAATTAGCGGAGCAGTGGAAGGTCGAATTTAAGAGCGAGGTTCAACAAGAATTAGCACAGGAACACGAGAACTTAGAGAAAAAATTCACGGAGCTGGGACTTGAATTAGAAGAAAAAGTGGATCAAGTAACGAAAGAATTTGAAAATAGGATCGAAACACAATCGGATCTTATAACCGCCGTATCTGACAGGCAGATAGAGGTAGAACAAGGAGTAGAAAAGTTCCAGAATTGGTTACTGAACAAGTTCAGGTTCAAGCTAATAAATTAGATAGTGGAATAAAGGCTCTTTCTGAACAGGATGGCGTTCTACAACATAAAATTAATGCATATAAGAATGAAGTAGTAGAACTGAAAAATCAATTAGAAAATTTACCACCGAGTGGAGGAAGTGTTCAGCCACGTATGTTTCATTGCCGTGTACTCCTAATTTCAGTGCAGTGGGAGATGAAAATCCATGTGTATTTATGAAAGAAGTAGATAATTTCTTTTCTTTAAATTGTGTTCCGGACAGTAAGAAAACTAGAATCGTTTATCAGATGTTGCAGGGTAATGCACGAATCTGGGCAGATAGTTTAGGAGAGTTTCCAAAACTATGGCCGAACTCAAAGAAAATTTTATTCGAGATATTGAATAACGAAACTCAAATCAATTTTAAAGTTAATGTAATGTATGGTACGTGGAAGAAGGGTACGATGTCCATGCAGGAATATGCAACGGAGAAATTAGCTTGTTTCAAATTATGTACTCCGACGATACCGGATGAAGAAATTGTCTGTTTATTAATACGTCATTTTCCTTCCTCGACGCAAAATTTGCTTAAGAATCTCTTACCAATGTCCACTGAAAAATTAATAACGCAGCTAGGATTGTATGATGCCACTTTCGTGTATAATGAAAGGTTACAGAAAGCAAGGCAAATGCTAATGGTCCGTAAATGGTCAAGATAGCAGACAGCAACAACATAATGTAAGCAAACCAGAAACGGAGAAACTTACAAACCGAAACATTACCAAGAAAAACAAACTTATGCTAGACAAGACAGGACCTCGTCTAGGATAGAAATAGAAAAATTCTATTGATAGAGGAGTTTTCCAACAGAAATACAGGACCAATACATCTCGCGGACATGAGTCGGAAAATTAGAAAGGTTTGTTTCGACACGCCATCCGCCGCAAACCAAATAGAACAATCTAGTGAAGAAAAGGTGGCGATATTATCAATCGAATTAATTTCATTTGATGATGAACTGTGCAACGATAATCTCAATGCATATCAGAAAAAACAGTTAACTGAAGTATTGCTTAGGAATCAAAAGTGTTTTGCAAAACAAGAATCCAGTAAAAGATTTTCAATTCGAAATAGAATTAACAGATAAAACACCATTCACGGGTTACCAATATGTCATTCCAGAAAAACATAAGGAAGAGGTGGATAAGCTCATTGCTACCATGGTCAAGATGATATCATCATGAAGTCCAAAACCTCTTATCTAAATCCGATAGTGCTCGTAGAAAGAGTAATGGGAAGATAGGTTGTGTTTAGATGCAAGGCGATTGAATCAAGTTACCTTACCGTACAGAGACAGACCGTTGCGTGTAGAGGATTTAACTAATCAATTATCCGGCATCAAGTGGTTGAGTTCAACCGACTTCACTGCATCGTATTAGCAAATAGCGATAGCACCAGAATGTAGACAATATACAGGATTTATTCACCGGGGAATTTCGTATGTCTTCAAAAGAATGCCATTTGGACTCAAGAACAGTGCATCTGCTCTTGTACAATGTCTAGACAATATCATTGGCAGAGATGTCCAGCGATGTTTTTATCTATATTGATGACGTGCTTGTATTCTAAGACATTTGAAGACACATGACTAAGATAGATATTTTGTTGAAACGTCTGATTGAAAATAATTTACAACTGAATTTGAGAAAAGTAATTTCTGCACTAAACAAGTTAAGTTCCTGTTATGATGTGACAGTTAACGAGTCAAAATTTCCACAGTTTGCAATATGGAAAAGATGCAGAGATAGATAAAATTGCACCGCCAAAAAACACGAAACAACTTAAAAGTTTGTTAGGTTGCGTCAATTATTACGCCAGATTTATTCCTAATTTCGCCATGCACATTGAAATATTTCTTCCGTTGCTGCGAAAGCACACTAGATGAAAGTGGGAAGACAATCGGAAAGTACAATTTCCACAGTTTGCGACCATTTAAAGAATGAAATAAATGGCAAAATGATGAAACAAACAGATAAAGTAACCGACAAGAATCATGTAAGAAGAAAAAAACAAGGAGGAGAAGGAAGAAGGAAGATGAGGAAGAAGAAAAGGAGTAGGAGTACAAGAGGGAAGAAAACAAGATTGCTCGACATTCTAGAATCAAGAAAAAAGAAGAGCATAAATTTTAGTGAAAAGATTTTAAGGCATATGAAATCAAATTCCATAAAATCTTTTTTTCCGAAAGAAGGGGTTATGTGACCGCCCGTTTTCTTAGATTCCGAAAACGTGTCACATACCGCCCTAAGAAAGCGAGGAAAAGAATATTTTGAACGCGCCAACGCGGATGGATATTTGGAATGATAATTAGAATTTAAAACAAGAGAGACCGCCACCTTAGACCAAGGGCGAGACCGGAGGTCGGATGAAAGAAAAAGTTCTTTCTGAAGGTAGCAGCTGAACTGGGCGGACGTATGGAAAACGGTACCCCAGGAAGTGACATTGCAGCGGATTTCAGATTTGCATTTTCTAAGGAAAACTCTTCTAGAAGACCAGAAGAAGGTAATTATTCTATTATAAATTGATTTAAACATAATCTTAGAAGAAAGTAAAAGAAACTTATGAATTTATAATGGAAGAATTAGGGAGTGAGTTTTGAATAGATGGCAGTAATTAATAGCTTGCATTCATTTCTCTTTCCAGTTTTTTTTTTTTTTCTCTCTCACATGCTTTTCGTATATTTAAATACTCTCTTGAAGTTGGTGCTCATATAAAAAGGGGTGATCTCTGGATTCATTTTCACTCTGAATATCCAGTTGGTCATTAACTGTAATCGAAAATAAAGTAAAATTCATATGAGAGTATTCAAGCATATAAAACTTGAACGAGAAGAAGAAGGCGATTTCTGAGGAGCACGGCGTTCTCAACCCGAGGACACGACGCTTCAAGGCCGAAGCAGCTCGTGAAAAGGGTGAAGAAGGAGCGGACTGCTCTACACTGACCGAGAACACAGTAAGGTCGTTCAAATAAACTGTTTTGTAGGGATAGAGTGATTCAGTTTAATAAGAAAGCTTATTCTGTATCTGTCACGTAGAAAGAAAGGAGGTAATAGATTTGCCACGCTTAAAAGATAAGAAAGTAAAAGTACATTTGTTTCCGACTCTAATACGTGAGAACAGAATCAATCTTTTCTTTCAAAAGGATTTCAAGATCAAATATTGTAATATAGTGATTAAGAGTTTGTGTAAGAGTATAATTATAATAATAGTAATTCTCTGGATTTTAGAGAGAGAAAGAGTTTCTTTTTGTTGTAAAAGTAATGTTAAGGGAAAAGTATTAATTTTTGATTTTCAATGTGTGTTTCTTTCACATTTTTGTAAAGTAATATTTTAACGATTCTTTCGAATTTCTGAAAGTGTGTTTGTTAAACAATTGGGTTGTAGATGAAAGTAGGAAATTGTGTATTGTGTTATTAGTGTGTGTTTTTTTCAGTCAAGAGTATTTTGTATTTGATTTTTTCTGTGTGCCATTGTATGTATTTGTCAAGCAGCCAATATTTTTAGAATATATTCTGAATTTAGTGAAAAGGATTCTACCGAGTTATTTTAATTTTTGCATCAATCCATAAACGATCTTCACGACCCTGCCCCTATTTTTTTATTTATTGTGTCCACTGGGACGTCTATACTGAGCTAGTCGACCATCTGGTGAATTGTGTTCGCCACCCCCCCAAGACGTCTCAGGTCGGGTGCTGGCCTTACGGCTTGTACCGCACACGACTGTGGCTCGCAGTACTTTTTTTTAATTGCCTCGATTTTTCGGTGTCCTAATTGTAGTGCCGAAATATTACTTTAAGATAATTATAGAAGAGTAAAACTTCACCCCAAATTGAAATTTTCCTTGAGAAATTTGGAACTGTTTTTAAGAAAATGTATATAAGCGTTACGTAAAGGCAAAATTTGAAGCTCTTTTTTCTCAGGAAACTTTTGAGTTTTTGAAAAACTTCTATGGAAGACATTTGAAGTACTTCCATTCATAAATACAGTGACGTACACAAATTGCTCTAAATGTGCATATTAACGCCGAGAGAGATATTTAAAAAAACATTACATTTTTCAAAAACAAAAGATTACAGAAAAATTAATTTTATTCTCTATATTATTATCCGTACGAAATGACTGAATCAAATATTGAAGGTGTTTTTGAAAAAATAGTGTAGCAGCGTTTCTGAAAATGCGGAATTGTGAGTTCATTTTCACAGAAAAGCTTTGAGATATCGAGAATTTATTAAGACATAATTTAAAGCACTAATAAATGCAATAACGAGAACAAGTTGCTACTAATATAAATATTAACAACGTGAGAGACAAGTCAAAAAATTACATATTCGTATTTTAAAAAAACACAACAAAAGAATAAAGCAAATCGGAGTTTATGTCATCTTATAGAGTACATTAAAAACAATTCCATCGAAAAGTTCAAAGAAAAACATTGGAGCCATTTTTGAATGTTTTCGTTATTTTTTAATATTGAACATTTTTTACGCAATATTACGCAAAAACTACTAAACTTTTTAAAAAATGTACGTAGCCTTTAAGAAGAAAAATATTTACTGCAAGGAAAAATCTCTATCTTCAAGTTTGTAGTTGTAGGATGACGCCGAAAAAATTTCAAACTTTTATAATTGTCAAAAATTCAGAGTTAACCGTGAATATCGGACTTGTGGCATCTTTGTAGATATTTTTCACTATAAAGTTAAATTTATTTCAAGAAATTTAAAGAAAAATTTGGATCCACTTTCGAGAAAATTTTGAAAACGCCACAGGTTCTTCATGTAAAGTACCCCAAAAATGAATAAATGTTTTTCTAAACCGCATAGCATTGAGTGAGGCCAGATCGACAGGGGTTTATTCAGTTTGGAAAAACTCCTACGCATAGTTTACGCGCTGGTGTTCACAGACAACAGACGGACGGACAGACATACAGATGGAGGACGCACAGATGTTTTGAAAAAGAAACCCACATTTTTCCGATATCGGAAACTCCAAACGTGTATGCCCGTTTAAATCTCGAAATCGATTTTCCGTTGCATTACATACTTTCTCTATACTATGTATATTACTCGGTATATACGTACGTATACGAGAAACTAATTAAGCAGTTATTTTCTGTTTATATAAAAATATTTTAGGTAAATATTCACAGAAAAGAATGAATTATTTTGGGGAAAGGATCCCGAAGTTCCTTAAACATGAAAAAAGAGTAGTGGTGTAGAGAATTTCACGATGCTCATTACTATCCTACGAAATTATTTCGTATGGAATTTGGCCGGAAATGAAATTTTCGCAGTTTCACTCCCACATCTGTTTTGTTTCAATTATTTTGTGTTTCGGTGTGCGACACCAGTGTGGTCATTTTCCTGCGAGTGTAGTACATGTTAAATTTAGGGCGGTGGGGGTGTTCTTTCCTTGCTGGAATGTGAGATCCAGTGATCAATAGGGCACGGTTCCAGCCGGCACAAGCTCTATTTGCTCCTAACTGGTCTCCTGATGTGTGGTCGTGTATAGTATGTAAGTGTAAGAATGTGTCTGCAAGGGGAGAGGAGGTAACAAGGATAAGAAAAGAATGACTGCGCGCGGCCCCTGGCCTGTTCTTTAAGGTACGATACCCGATACTCATCTGGTACTGAGCGGAGAAACCACAAGAAACTGCCAATCAGCGGCTAGAATTCTTCTCGACGGAGCGGTTGAAAATGTTATAGATATCTATCTAGTGACGAAAATCGGTACAGAATCGATCAAAAAGGCTTCATTGGCAACCGGTGTTGTTCTTAGCTATATAAGCCGGTTTTTGGAAAAATACAAAGTTGGCTAGAGCAGTGTTCTGATATTCTGGATTGTCAATCAATAGAACTCCAACACCAATGTGAATTACAGCTTGAAGAAAAGAGAATGAGTTTGGAAATGCCACAACAAATGTGAATGAGCCGACCGAGGGTTACCGGTTGACTATGTTTTCAAGGAAAGACGCTGTCAATAATAAACGACATATCAAACATATTCTAGCTCTAATTTGTTAAATTGTCCATTTATATTTTTTCTTCTCTTCGCCTGAAATGAAATTGTCGGAGCTAAGTGGTTGAATGTCTTCAGTCCAAAGTTAATGATATTTATGCATGTATTTTGCATTTTGGACCGATTGCCCCACTTTGCCAGCTAGCTAACAGTGTAGCCCATGACAGGGCCAGTTCAATTCCCTCACTTGCGGTAAAGAGACATGTTGCGTACATGACTCATTCCTTAGGCATAACGAGCAAACTCCATCTGCCTGCTTTTCTTCGTCACACAGCTATAGAAACTGACACGATTTTAAAGGGAAAGCTACAACTCCTCTTTTGCCAAGTAAATGATTATTTATTAATGAATAAAATCAATAATTGTTACAGAAATGCAATTGAACGTTAATTTTGCGAAAGTAAAAATGCCGACTGCATTCAAGAACCACAAAGCAAGTCCATGAAATTATAAAGACCCCACTCGAGGACCCAAACCTATCGCAAAGTCATGTACACCTTCCACAAATACTACTTGCCTATTTGAAAGCTGAACCTCCTATTCTACAGTCTGATCCCTCATACGTTCGGATCCAGTTCCTGTTTAAATCAATATTTCTTCTTAATTGTCAATATATTGTGAAATTACTGAATAAATGATTGTCATAAAAAATTGGATACTTTTATTTGCAGTTCCTGTTTAGTTGCAATATATACAAAAATATTTAATTGTAAATTTAAATAAAATTGTATCTTTATGAATTTCAGCCTCCGCTTAAGCAAAATACGATGCATTGTGTCTTGTATAGAAAAGAAAACAATCCGGGAAATTTCATCTGATTTCCATGTTATCTCGGTTCTTCCTTTGGCGTTTTTGATAACGTACTAAAGTACTACATAATGTTTCTTAAGGAAAAAGAGCTAATATATCTTATAAAAGATGGAAAATATTGTAACTTGAATTAGACTTTTATATATTCTCAAAAATATGTATTATTTATATACCCTAGCTACTATTTGCTCTCCATAGGTATTTTAATATAGAAATATATCAATGCAACATATATTACAATTGAAAATACACTGCTGTAGTCAGTGGCGCACACAAAAGCAGGGATCACCCCTCTCCTCAGAATCAACGATACACGTATTAAAAATATAGAATATACTAATTTTCTATACTGAGTCATTCAATGAATCATTCATTTATGTAATCAATATTCATTATAAATCAACAAATTAAAATATATTTTATACTCAGAAAAAATTTAAAAAATTCTTTATAAGAAAATATAAGTCAGTTGGACATCATAATACTAGCCGAGGGAGGTGTTGCCCGAAAACGTTTTTGCGCGTCTCTGGCAGTTGCACGTTGTGAAATACGAGTATAATGAATTAATGCATTGTGACGTCCGTGAATGAATAAATTATTGAAAACTGGGTTGACATTTTCTCCTCGCGGTACCTTCTCTTGTCATATAAAATCTTCAAACAGCACTTCGGTCACTGTAAAGATCTCCTGCACGAACACGTCACCTGCAGATGCCTCCAACCTGAGGCACCCTCCCCAGCAGGCGACTGTCTCGGGCGGTATGAATACGTAGTAACCTCCGAAAGACATCCCGCCGAGAATATATTTTTCTATTTCTTCTGCGCCGATTCGTTTTGAGGAAATCCGTCCGGCGGTCCGAAAATAAACAAAGCATCGGGGAGCCGTTCTCTGGGCTGCCGTGAAAAATGCACGCGGCCGCGGGGCCGGCGCTGCCGGTCGCGTCCTCGATTGCGCGGGGCCGGGGATGGGGAGCGGAGGGCGTGGTGGTGGACAAGGCAGCGTGGAGAGGCAGGAGTTGGGAACGGGTGGGAGGACTCGCCGTCACGCGGTCAATGGGTGGAAGAGGTGAAGCGAGGGGAGGTGCTCAGTGGTTGGTGGTGAAGGAGGAGGAAGGGCGGAAATCGGCAAGTAGGGATAAAATAGAGAGAAGGCAGGCACTGAGAGAAAAGAAGTGGCCACGGAGTGATGAATTAGGGTTTGTGAGAGTGGATAAGATGTGTGCGAATAGAAAGGGGTTGAAAAGGAGATGGGAAAGGATGAAGTTTCGACAGAGGCCGGACATGGGTGGACTGGGGGGACAGTGGGGGACAGTGGGCGGACAGTGGGCGGACAGTGGGCGGACAGTGGGCGGACAGTGGGCGGACAGTGGGCGGACAGGGGGCGGACAGGTGGGCGGACAGTGGGCGGACAGGGGCGGACAGTGGGCGGACAGGGGGCGGACAGGGGGCGGACAGGGGGCGGCAGTGGGCGGACAGTGGGCGGACAGGTGGGCGGACAGTGGGCGGACAGTGGGCGGACAGTGGGCGGACAGTGGGCGGACAGTGGGCGGACAGGGGCGGACAGTGGGCGGACAGTGGGCGGACAGTGGCGGACAGTGGCGGACAGGGCGGACAGTGGGCGGACAGTGGGCGGACAGTGGGCGGACAGTGGGCGGACAGGGCGGACAGGGGCGGACAGGGCGGACAGAGGGCGACAGAGGGCGGACAGGGGCGGACAGTGGGCGGACAGCGGGGGCGGACAGGGGCGGACAGGGCGGACGAGGGGACAGGGGCGGACAGGGGCGGACAGGGGGGGGGGGTGGGGACAAAGAGTGGACAGAGTGGACATAGGACGGACAGAAAGTTGACAGGTGTGGGGAGAAAGAGTGATTTCGTGATGGATAAGCAGTGGAAAGCGTCTGGGCAGAGAGTGACAAACGGGTGGACGAGAAGTCAGTAAAGGATGATGGACAAAGATAGGATGACAAAGGTGCAAGTGAATGAAGCTCAGAAGGATGGGGATAAGAGTAGAGAGAGTTAGCGGGTGAAGAAGAGCCCATGGAGACAGACGGGCATGCAGTGGACGGGCGTTGGCTGCGTGGAGAAAATCCCACTGTCGGAAGATGGGGGGAGGAATCGGGATGGATGAGTGATGGACAGCAGGGGGAGGGGTGGGGAGGCGGAAACCGGTGGGAAGGAGGGTAAACCGCCTGGGTTGGCCGCCTTGGATGACGCGACCGCTTCATATTTAAAAAGCTGGTGTTTACTGTCGGCCGCGCGGGGGGGGCGGTGGGCGGCGGGGTGGGGCGGGAACGGAGGCTGGGCGGGGGGTGGGCGGAGTGGGCGGAGCGGGACTTCGGAACGGCTGGGCACAGCGCACTCCGCCTCGTGACGGAGCTGTCAGGCGGCGGACGGGCCGAGTATTGTGCGCGGGCAGAGTGAGTGCCAAGTGCCGTGACGGAGGGGTGCGGGCAGTTCGCGGTGACGCTGGGCAAGGGTGGGAGGGGGAGAGAGGTTTACGGGCGCCGGAAAGGCCAAACGTAGTGGCAGCTCGATGGAAAAGGCTGGGAACAGAGCTCGGTAAAGTCTAGAAAGAGAAAAAAAGTACGGCGTTGCATGGTGACGTACGAGAAGATACGAAAGCTATGTGAAGAAAGTAAATGAGTCGGTGAAGGATTTTTGATATGGAAATATGTAGAAAAGCTAAAATGAGAAATTACAGCATAATCTATTATATTCTTTGGCATAATTCTAAATGCAGCTGCAACGCATGTGAAAATTCTTCTAACGAGGTGGAAGTCGATGAGTTCAATACTGATGATTAATTGAGGGCAGCAAACAAAACTAACAGAACTGGCAGCATTCCATTATCTAGGATGCCGCTCAGCCTTTGCCAGTGATCGGGAAGCCATGAAATCACCGATTGAAGCAGTGGGTCCACCAACTCGGTCATGCCAGAGGCCACAAACGTGCTGTTTAACAACAAGCAAATTCCATTGACTGCCAACGCTCACGCCAAATACCATCCAGTCGCACTCAATCGTGACGTTGCTGCAACGGCCAAAGCTACCTGTGCTGGGGAAATTACTTCTTCTAGTTCAAATTAAGAATATAAGTCTTAACACAAATCAGACTGATGCGGTACTTAAATGCATATATAATTTAAATGTTCTAGCGTTGAACTAAAATATGTTGTATACGAAACAAAACCCCAAAAGATAAATTCTAGATATAAATATTTAAGTTTACCTGACGTTAAACTGCAAGAGACAAAAAAATTATCATTAAAGAGTTGAGTTATAGAGTAAATCGTATATAAAACACATTGTTATGGAAATATTTCAGATTTTGAAATTTACAGACATTTTAAAAATGTACAAATTATTGAAAACGTTTTAATGTTATTAACTATTACTAAAGTTGTATGGTTGGGTAATGTTAAAACTAGTGTTTATTGAATTAAAGATAAAAAATGCGCTCATTTGCATTCATATAGTAGTACTGTTTTGTCTTGTAATTGTGTTGATTTTAAGACTCTACATTACTACAAAAATGTATTATAAACCAGTCTTTATGGTTTCTAATGCTTTATAAATATGTTATTTTGTTCAACTATTTGTATTCATGTTGCATGCATGCATGTTTGCATGTTGGTACGTTTTTTATCTCTTGTAGGTTGCATTTACTAGTCAGTACTTCATGTATCTCTATATTGTACGATAAATGTAGTACGATATTAGCGGTAAATAAATTAAAACCCAAAACTCAGTGCTCGTATACTGGAGTACAAGGTGCAGCTTTGTTCACCACACTGTACCGAGTTGTCGTTGTACGAGGGAGGCGAAGTATCCACTGCAAATTGATTGATTATTTTGTCCCGAGCGCGTCAACCGCTATGGTTATTAATCCCTTCATTTAGAGAATGTTTCTATCACGGGTGGTTGCGGTGTTCTTCCCCGCTGGATGGTGAAATCCGGCGCCGACCTTCACGTCGGTTTGCGAGGTTTTCTCATGCAGGTGTCTCCCACCAGCGCGTCACTGCTCCAGCCGGGACAAGCTCCCGACTGGTCTCCCGGCATGTGTAGAGCATGTCAGTGTAGTGTGTATAAGGAGTGAATATAGGTCAAGGACGAGGAAGGAAAGACCGCACGCGGCCCGTGGTCCGTCCGCTGAAGAGTCTCACAGATTTTAGAGGGTAGGTCACCTGCAGCAGAGCTTGTGAAGAGATATTGAAGGTGGGACGGTGAAAATGGAGGTGAAACTCTCGCCAGAACGAATGGGAGTGAGGGCGGGAGCGGCAAATGTGTCTACTTTGAGGAGGGGTAAGTGCGCGCAGAGTTATGTGCAGGAACATGGCGTCCGGGCTGGAGAGCGTCGATAGAGAAAATGGTATGGTAGAAAGGGAAGTGGAGAAGTGGACGAATAAGAACCGAGCTGTACACTCACATCTTCCAAAAAAGTCCAAACAGACTCGAAAAATCAATACATTTTGTGTAAAATTATATTCGATTTTTCAAACAATAACAAGAGATAATGCAACCCTAAAGTTATGTTTGAATGAAGTTCAGAATTCAAACTCTAAAAGCGGTTTTCACATAAACTCCAGAGGTAGCTCACGGCATCAACTGATGTCACTGCAATGCTTCTGATCCCCAGATTCTTGATGAGTCTGGACGGTAGCAGGATTTGAACATTAACAACATAGCTAGGTTGAGTTCAAATGCTGTGAGAAGCAGAATTCTAGCGCCTGGCTGTTCTGATGCGTAGTTTTCCGTGGTTTCTCTGATGAACAGTAGGCGAACACGTGAGACTACCTTAGCAAAGGGGTCACGGTCCGCGCGCGACCTTTCCTTCCTCTTCCATGTCCTATCCTCTCGCCTTCCTTACAGGCACATTTCCATGCATTACACGTCGGAAAATCAGCAGCGAGTCGACCTGCAGATTGGAACCGGATCTCACCATCCAGCAGGGCAAAAACGCCACCATTTTCCGAGATAAAAATGCATTACACTTGCGGGACCATAGCAGTTTACTCGCCCGGAAACCCTAAATAATCACTCAATCAAACCAAAAGTTCCCTTCCTTTTCTAGAAAGTCATCTACACGTATTTATATACATCTTCAAGATTTAAGCCAAAACCACGTACCCAAAAACACTCTAAAATTGTATACGGTATTATTTAAAGACCTTCTTTGAAGAATGATTACATTAACAAACTAGTAGTGCACCATCAACACACACGATTCGATCCTGTATCTGTTTCCGACCCAACCATCTCCGTTCTCTATTCAACTTTGTCTCCATTCCCGACCCGATCCCATGTCCGTTTCCGACCCCACTCGGTTTTCGAGCCAACCCGCATCCGTTCTCCATCCGATCTCGTTTCCATTCCCGATCAGACCGACCCACTTTAGTTTACAGCCGAACCTGACGCCGCGCCGTTTCCAACGCGACCCGTCTCTATCTCCGTCTCCGACCCGACCCGGCCCGGCCCGACCCGGCCCGACCCGACCTGACCCGGACCCGGCCGGACCGCCGCCGACCGACCCGACGCGACCGACGCGACCCGACGCGACCGACGCGACCCGGACGCGACCCGACGCGACCGACGCGACCCGACCTCGTCTCCGTTTCCGCTCCGACCCGACCCCTCTCGTTTCTCGAACTGACACTACCCGGCCCGATCTGTCCCGTCTCCGTCTTCCGACAAGACCTGACCCCTCTCCGATCACACACCGCCTCCGACCAGACTCCTTTTGCGACCTCGATCCCTTCTCCATCCGACCTCTCCTCCACCTCAATCTCTCTCCCCACCTTCGCTTCCTTTACCATCACCACCGCTCAGCTTCCGCCGCTACCCAGTTCTCCGTACTCCGTCGTCACCATTACGAAATGGCGGTCGGCGGCTGCGTGATTTGTCAGGCTCCACAGGAGACAAGCGGAAACCTCTGCTCATTTCAGGGCAGCGTGCAGTTATTTTCAGCGGACCACGACACCGACGCCGCTTTCTTCCCTTCCGCCCCGTCAGTCTTTTCGTCCCCATCCACTTCCCCTTCTCGGCCCGCCACGCCGAGTGTACTCCACTTCGGCTGCGCGGCCGAGGTGAAGCGCTGGAGAAGGGCGAAAGAAAATGGTTGTTTCCAATTGCCACTATCGGTGGCGGCGATGTTGTTTTCTTGAATTTAGTTCTAACCTATTAGAACGGTCGTTCCCAAATTACAGCGTTCACTGAGCAAGACAGAAGCAAGTGAAACAGCTATTTATTCGCAGAACCCGCTTACTTTTACGTTGTATATAGGTTGCGTTGGGAAACTGTGTGTTACTTTTATTTTGTGAGATGACTTATCGCACTGAATGAAAGCTTTATTACTATCAGAGATTATTGAATTTCTGGAAAAATTCTTATACTACAAGTTTATTTTTTGAACGTAATAAAAATACCTAGTTTACGCTAATAAAATGAAGTTTTTGGATGTATTTTATCAGAAAAAGCTGTTTTAGGAGAACATGTTAAAACGCATTTTTTCTTACAGAAAAAATATTCCTTTCTATTCCTTTCCAAGATCGAACCTGTGGCCTCACGCTCAATTGGCAAAGCTAGGAAAGATGCGTAAATAATTTCTTTCGTGCCAGTGCAGTATTTCTATTCTTTGCGATCGATGTTTACGATACAAGTATATTCAATGTAGGGCAATCCCACAAATTTCATATGAAGATGTTTTTTAGAGTACAGTGTTTCTGTCAATGAAGTCAAAAGCTTACTTAATATCTAACAACGTTTAGGTGCTTCGTTTTGAACTATTTTTGTCACAACGTGTAAGAAAAGGAAAATGCCAGTTTCCGAAGATTTTGATTTTCTAAATAAAGTTTTCTAGTTTTTATTTTAGATTTCTTTTCAACTACTTAGTCATTAGCGATCACAGTTAAATTAAACAAAAAATTAGATCGTATGTAACCTTCTTTTACGGAAACAACGATTATTAATAACATCATAATAAAAATTTTCAATTAGACATATTATCAATATTATACTTATTTTGCCTTACATCAATAAAATTTTAAATCATATTACATCAATCACATTTTTTTTAGGCCAGGCAAGGATTGATAATAAAATAATGACAAAAAATTGAATTAAATATTCGGACAGTATTAATAATGTAATAGGTTTAATCCTATTACAGTATACAACAACTTACATCACTACATCACTACACAACCTTACATCAACAAAATTCGAATCATACATAACATACTTTCGCATTGACAAAGATTGGTTTTAATATATTCAGAAAAGTTTAGTTTCAACATAACAATATTAAACTAATTTACCCTTACATCAAGAAAAGAGCGATTAACATTTCAACATATGTTTTTAGGCAAATTATCAAATCTTTCAGTTAAACGTATATTACAATTACATCAGCAAATATTGATTTGAGAATATTTTGACACAAAATAAATTTTCGAGTACTAAATCCTGTAATAGCTGAATGTAACGTGGTTGAAGTGGTAATTTATGTAAAAAACACTTCTTGCTAATATAGTAACTTGCTATGACAGGGTTGATTCTGTTGCAGAATGATGAGCGTATCCTTTAGATTTGCAGAGCGTTTGTTTCTTGTAGGCAAAGAATTTTAGGGTTGTATTCATTAACGATGGTTTTACGATGACTTTCTAAAGAATATGAATTTCCACCGAATAATATCCATTAATAGAACGAAACTACTATTTGGAAAAGAGTTTTTTATTTTTAATAAATGTGAACATTGATTCTTAACACGTTTGGCAGGGAGTGTAGGACGAATTTCTCTTAACATTCAGACTAGGTCAGGCAGATCTGTAGTAAATGTTTTCGACATCAGTTGCTGTTAACCTTTAGTTTTGTACAGTTTTCCTCACCAGGTGACGATATTTATACTTGTCCAAGGAATGGACTAGGTTCCATACGGCAGTTCTTGGATCAGTGTCCATATTGTTTGCAGTGAAAACAAATAATAATGTCTGAGTTATGTACGCATATCTTATGTGGTACTTCTTCTATTGTGAATTGAAAGGGTTCTAGAAGCTTTTTTCGTCTTCCTGTAGTGATGAGAGCTATCGCTAAAACTCAGCTCTGAGAAAAGACATTAGTGCCATTGTTTTGATGCCTAAACTGAATAATTTATTTTCTAATACACTGTAAGTATACTAGACACACATTCGACCAAATAATTCTCTTCTTGAAATATTAATGGTCTGATGGAGAATTCCTGATCCGACCATTAACCAGTTAGTAGTTCATCTGCTATCACTCCACTTGTAGGCCAAGTGCAAATCTTTAATTTGATATTTTGGACGCAAATTTGATTTGTGATGGATCCATTATTTTAGTCGATGCTTGAATGAAATGAACAATTGGAGAAGAATTCACTGAATCGATAACTACAGGTATACATTTTAGGAACATAGTACATTGAGATGCTTACGTGTAGCTCTCATTCTGGTTGGTGGCAAACTCATAGCACTTGTAGATGGTTGATCTCATGAGGTATAATCCATATTGGTTCTTCTTTTGGTCTATCAGGTACAGCAGTTTAACCCTCGAGCTGTCGCGTAGGTTGACTGAGTCAACCACTCGCCGTTTTGTTCCAAGAATCTAATCGCTCATTGTTGGAAACTGAACTTTGAGTATCTTTTAACTGCATTGTTAACATTCTCCAGTAGACTTTTCAAGAGAGCAGAAGCGTTGTATTTGTAAATAAGTAAAATTATTTTCATTGCTCCGTACGTTGGTTGACGGAGTTCACGCGACCGGTAATGTAAGTATAATTAACGTTCTGTCAAATGGTTAGTTGTTTAAAAAATACACATACACATACTTGTATAACAATATTTATAAAGACCAAATTTTACTAAGAATTACATCACTCAAGTGGTTGATAAGCTATTTAACATGTTTTTTTGGACAAAATTTAAATAATATATTGGTGAGAAGGAAATCGAAGGTCTATTGGGGTTCCAGCGATGACGCTGATGCAGATGAATTCAATTGGACAGATGGCAAGGAGGAAAAATACAAGTGATCACACAGATTCGGAGCTGCAATAGAATCTTCGGTGGAATAACAGTGAAAGTGAAGGTGATGAATGTGATCTGTTTATAGGAAAAGATGTAATAACATGAATGTAAGTGGTAAGTGGTAGAATGTAAGTGGTAGAGTGAATTTCTTTCTGGCCCGAGCAATCTACTAGGACATTACACAAGAAGTAAAGCTTTCAATCAAATTATAAGTGGGGATATGGTAGATGATATTATCAAATACACCAACTTACATATTCAAAATTTGACATTTCAAAACATATTCGAGAAACATGTACAGAAACTGTAAGATGGAGATGTATGCTGTCATCGGAATTCTTTTCGTAATGGGTTTGAAAGATGGTAGAAACTATTTTAACTCTGGAGTAAAGACGTCACAGGTATGCTGATTTTCAGAGCATGCATGTCATACCAAAGATTTTATTTTTGCTAAGAAGCGTGATGACAGGCACTCTAGATCACTCAGGCGCAAAACAGACAAATTAGCTGCAATCTGATCACTCCTTGAGAAATTTGTTATGAATAGCAACACAAGTTATAATTTGGTCACTTTTTGTGACAATTGATGAAATGTTAACACCATTAAGAGGACGGCGTACATTTATTCAATATATACCTAAAAAACCAGCGAGTATGGCCATCTGTGATTCACCGGTAGCGGTAGCTCAGTGCATCTACTGATGTCTCTGACCGGGAGGTCCTAGGTTCGAGTCCTGACGGCGGCAGGATTTTCGACACTAGCTTTTCAGCAGGTCGAATTCAGTCGCTGTCTGGAGGAGAATTCTAGTGGCGGCTGCTCTGATCGGTAGTTTCGTGGTTTCTCCGATCAACACCAGGCGAATGCCAGGCAGTACCCTACTAAACGAGGCCACGGACCGCGCGCGATCTTTCCTTCCACTTCCTTGTCCCATCATCTCCCCTTACACACACACATATACTAACATGCATACACTACCACATATTCCGGGAGACCGGTCGGGAGCTTAGAGCTTGTCCTGGCTGGGCGCGTGCCCGCTGGTGGAGAGTCCTGGTTAGGAAACCCCACTAGCCGACGGTAGGTCGGTCGCTGACCTCGCCATCGAGTGGGAAAATCACCGCCATCTCCGGAGAAAAACATGCACTACACTAACGGACTAATGACCAAAGCAGTTGGCGCGCCGAAACACGAAAAAATCAATCAATCAATCAAGCCTCTGCAGTTCAAAACGTTCTCACGACGTCTTTTGATCTCTACTGCGGGACGCACCAGCAAGGCATATATTGTCTCGAATGAACCTGCCGACATTGTACACAGATTGGCAGAACCCTATCATGGGATAATATCGGAATATATCTTTCGATTTCTGGTATACCAGCTATCCATTGGTACTTTCTCTTTTACAAAAGAGACCGATATCATGGAGACTTTAAAGAAAAACAAGACACAAATACTCAAGAATTCCTTCCAAAGAAAGCGAGGTACTCATTCATCCCTACTTGGCTTTCAGAAATAAGTTCATGAAGATGAAAAATAAAATTCCAATCAGAAAAAACTCTTGTTGACGAGTTCAAACTCGTTCTTCGAGGCAACATGTAAAGCGTGTCACCGCTGCACCACCAGTCTAATGCTAAACAACTTTCCGACGATTAAAGGTATTGATTGCTGGCATTATTTCTAACTTACGGAATTTCCACAAGTTCAGAGACTTCAACGAAAATTAGACCTAAGCCATATTTTAAGCGATGTTTATGCTACACGAGGTCAAATTTAAATCAAGCAATTTGGAACCATTGTTGAAAATATTTTGAAAATTTTAGGTTTAGTGTAAAGTACACCCAGAAATCGATTAGAAACGTTTTAAGTCTCTCAATTCTCTAAAATCTCAAATGGAACATCCATTTAAATGAATTCAACACAAAATTAAGTTCATTATGCTACGATCAAATGACTTCAAATTCAAATTCAGTCAGTCCTTATACTTTTCGTTGTGTATATTCCGCGAATGTTCATTTCCGCCTGAGATATGGCATAATATTCTGGAGAATACATCTTATATCTTCCAAACGTTTAGATTACATAACAGAATTGTACATTTATAACCAAATCCCACCCACGTGATTTTTAAGACTCTCTCTATTAATAAAGAATTTTACCATTACCTTGTCTGTTGATTTACGAATCAGTGGCTTTTGTTAAAAATGAATTGCTTAAGAGTGGCAATATCTTTTCAGAAAAGGCTGATGTCAAAACTGTAACACTCGACATAGTAAGCATATACATCAGAATACAGTATCAACAGCCATTATAAAAAAATTTACATACGAAACTAGATTATTTCACAACACTTTAACAGTTACCATTAAACGATGAAATTCGATTGAAAAGTTTAAATCCTAAGGAAAATCGTTTCTGCTGCATAACTGTTTCTATACAATTAAGACTATACTGAGTAAAGGAAAGTAAAAATTAATTTTAACAGTGATATTTGATGTATTATTTTCCATTTGGACTGAATAATTCTAAACAACTTGTAACAAGTTGTACCGCCGATTCTGGGTCAATGACCTCCATCTCGATCAGGTTTCTTGTCCAGTTTCACTGATCGTTTGAGCAAATGCTGAGATGGCCCCTTGTTTTGCTTCAGGACATCAATATAACTTCATTATCTGAGCACGTCTTCTAGAATTTAGTGGGAAATGTAGTTATTCAAATTATCGTTCTCCATGTTGTCGCGCAGGAAGCATTTCTTGACGAAGGACATGATGATGGATAAGAGCCTAAATTAAATGCTGATGTACCCGAAAGTAGATTTTATTACATTGGAGTGAATATTTTGTTAGAGAATCTTGCAAAATACATTTTCCTTCTGTATTCAATATTCAAGTAGTATATAGTTTAGGTAAAGATTAGTTTTAAAACGTTGACAAATTAACTTCTTCTCATAGCACGTCACACAATTTTTAATGATTTATTTAATAAATTATATTAAATTAAATAAATACTGGTTTAAAACTAGCAGGACCCGAGTTCATTCAGATCCATCAGGTAATAGCAATTATAAAGAAAATCGTCTCACCGGTTTAGGCATAGTGTTGATCACGGAAGTACAGACGGACAGATGTTTTGCCGTCAATCGGTTTCTCGATATCAGGTACACACAAAACATGTATTCGGACAACACGTGTTAGAGGAGTAATTTCACATACAGAAAGAAAATTTATCCGCTTCTCAGCACCAAACCGGAAATACAGTTTTTATCGGCGTCAATTTCCACCGCTGTACTACAATATTTTCTCTTTTTCGTAAATGTAGTGTAGCGTCATAGACTTGCTCTCTGCTCTAGAAGACGAGTTGCAGAGTATAGATGAGGAAGCCAAATACAGGCTTCCGAACAAGGCACCCCTTCAGGAAAATTTCAGAGGGTAGGGGCTTGTAGGTGACGGCACAATAATGCAGCGTCAGTGACGCTCGCCTCAAGACGAGTGTGGGGCGACAGATGACGTAGGAGGTCAGCGTGACTCGGGCCTATATTAAGTTGCGTCGAAGAACCCTTGATCAGGTAACGTTTTTGGTTTCCTCGCGGCAAGACCGATAAACTTGTCCGCCATGTCTGGCGCGGAAGTGCTGTAGGCACGAGCAGGTGTTGGAGGTTCGGACACGGTGAATGCTCTATACTTCGGGGCAGATCTTCTGCCGGGCACACTAGGTGCCGAGTAGCGAGTCGGCCGAGTTGGCTAATCGCAGGTGCGGCCGCAAGGCGCGTGTTGGGAGAGGGGTCTGCCGCGGGTAGCTCACAAACGCCTAGAGTGAGGTCTGTGTTCCTTTGTGGCGTAGATCCCTACCCACGACGTTACAGTAGAAAACGGCAAAGTAATAAACATGACTATTAATACATCGGAAGGGTTAAAAATCAAATTGCTTAGGTATGGGGATCACTTACTGTTTTCTGTGAAAAGGCATATTAAAGACTAATTACACCTTCGTTTTTCACAAGAGAAGACAGATATTTCCTTTATATTTAAAAACAAATAGAAAAAAATAGTTGAGGTCTCTGTGAAAATGGCGTACTTGTTTTTCATGTTTTAGGACATAGATTTCAAAGTTTTTCATGCCTATATCTTTTGTAGGATTAAAACATAAGAATGACATAAGAATGTAAGATGAAAATATAAGAACGACGCTCCGCGAGTCGCCCAGTACGCCTGGAAATGGGGCACGACTTCATATTTGAAGACACAAGGGTGCTTGCCAGAGAAAGCGATAGTGGCCCAGACGTCTTAAGGAGGCCATGGAGATCGCCAGACACCCCAAAACATGAACGGCGACGCGGATTGCGCCCACGATGACTGGCGCTCATTGCTGCAGGCTCCACAGTCACCCGACGGACCGGACCGCTACGATACCGTCCGACTTCCGGACCACAACCGTCCGACCTGGGTCGGCCGATGCCGTCCGACCGTGGACTGCTCCTTCCCGCCCGATGCCCAACCTTTCCGGCCTGCCCCAATGACGCACCGCGCCGCCCGACTCGACCCCTCCCGCGGTTGACGGGCAGCCCTCCAGCTACGATTGGCCGACTGCTTCAGTCAATCGTACTTGCCCCACCTGAATATAAGCCCAAGCGCAGACCACAAGACAAGAGGAAGATCACGATAAGATGATCGAAACGTCGGCAACACAGCCTTCAACGCGGCGTCACTCGGACAGCCAAGATCATTTTCATGACTCTGGCTGCGGAAGCCTCGACTTCACTTCGTAGGAGGTTCGTCCGACAGGCTCTGACTGAGCGAAATTTGCGCTTGTGGACCTTCAGCGCGCAGAACAACCCACAATAGAGACATCCCATGTCCCGCTGCACTATTGCCTGACATGGACGTCTCCATGACGTGGGATTACGCTCACGTCAGCCGTTCAGACGAGCCTTCAACGGTTCGCCAACGGCAGCAACTTTGCAAGATGTCGCATCCGGTAGGCTTGGACGGACGCAGACTGGCAGCGCGTGGTGCTTAGCGATGATCTCGCTTCTGCCTGGGCGGTAATGAGCAGAGAATCAGACGTGTGAAGGCACCCCAGTGAACGTGAAATCCCACGGTTTATTTCGAATGGCAAACGGCTCGAAGACCTGGTGTCAGGCTGTGGGCTGCAGTTGCGTATAACGCCAAGCCACCTCTGGTGTTTATCGAAGTCGCTTTAAAATACGCTGCTACATGCAGGAATTCCGCAACAAGTTGCTCAACCGTTCTTAAATTCACTCCTGAGACAATACTGCAGTAGAACAACACCCGACCGCACACAGATCCCACCGCAGCATCCCCAGATCTCTTCCCTATCGAGAACAGTTGGGATGAAATGGGACGCCTCCTACAGAACACTCTTGTCCGCGCAATATTCAGAACTCTGTGTGTTCATTCAAGAGCCTTGTACGGGATATCGCAGAATGCCATCCTACATCTCTACAAGTCACTGCCATGAAGCTTGGCTCATTGTATGCAAAATGAAGCACGTCCTATTGAGAATTGCATTTGCCAATTCATTGTGCAATAAATATTCTGCACTGTGAGCTGAAACTGTAATAATTTCACACCCTCGATACCCTCTTCCAATTGCACTCCATTTGCGCACGTCCTGGGTCCAACTCCTTTTTTGTCTAGGAGTGTATATAAAAAGTTTCAGGATTTCAAACCTGGACATTTAATTAATAAATAAGAGACTCCTTCCTTTCAATTTTATCATCAGTTTATTACTCGTTCGTCTATTGGTATATACAAAAGCGTCACTAACGGCCTACACAGACGCTGCGCCTGCAAACAGTTGAGTTTCAAATTTCGTAGCGAGCATGTGTCTCGACTCACACTCACGTTCTAATATCTTCACATCGCAATGTCTAAGCATACGCATGTGAAGATTGCTTTAACATGTTACGCTAACACTTCAATGTATTCTACGATGAAGTAATTATAATTGCATTAATTGCCCGGGCTTGAAACATTTACATCTCACGTAAATATTTGTGTACGTGCTATAGAACTATTGATTTATTTACGCAGTGACATAGTTATTGCTATTATTGCACTGTATTGCATTTAATGTTTATGCTTAAGCAGTCACTGAGCGGGCAATCATTTCTTAGGCATGAACTCTTATCATAACAGCCATTTGCTTTTGCTAGCGTGCAATTGAACAGTGCATCACTGATGTGGTAAATGTTTTCAACTATATTGCAAACCTGCAAGCCTCAAGGCAAGTAGTATAACCATGCATTCCGGCGGTTCCACCGTCGTTGCTGTTTCGTCACAGCCTCAGGTCACAGAGCTGACCACTGCATCACTGACACGAGCGTCGGCGCGCCCAGCGCTTGTCGCGTGTGAAACTCGGCGCCGCTTCTCGGACATCGAACGTAACATCCACGTAATGGTTTCTTACAGCATTAAGTGCTAATTCTACTGTGACATTTTTTCATAGTTAAATTTTTGTCTATGCCATCTTCATAACCTAACAATCTCAAGCATTTCATAATTATAGCATATTATGCTTAATCTTAGCTACACGTCTGTGTAATCTTTCAATTACGATTTATGCCTTCACAAGGTATCACGAATTTACCAACCCAATTTTCTTTGTAATGTTTTCCTAGTTTAATTATATGAATCAAATCTAAGTGTGTTTACTGATTCTTCTAAGTAATGGCAACAATCATGAAATCACCCAATTTACGAAAAAAATTATAACTTTATTAATTACAACCAGAAATAACGTGAAAACTACTCGTTTTCTCAAGAAATTGAACGTGGTTTTCTTTAAAGAGCTGATTTTTTCGAACAGATTTAAAGACAAAAATCTGTATTTTATATCCACATTAATCCATAGTTTTAACTTCCTTTTTTTGTTGTTATTTAAGGTCGCATCAACATCTAGGTCTTGCGACCACTATTGGAGTTAACGGTATGGTAACATTGAAGATGAAACGATATCGTGATGGTAAGTGGTGAAAGGAAGAACACAAGTACAACCATGTCCGAGGCGGACTCGAACCCGCGACCCTTCGGTCGAGATCACTCAGGCACGACTGCCTTTAACTTCCTTTTGTACATACGAGGAGAAAAATTAAGAAAAAGCTGTGATCCTTTTTGAGAATAAAATGTTTAAAGTTTCAAAATTGCTTTATTCCACACAAAATTCATGTAAAACTACTCATATTTGCAAAAATTGTATACGACCTTATTTCAAGATTTGTCATTAAGAGACTCCGAAAGACCCTATCCCTCCCATGTTAATTTGACGTACTTGGTTTTTCCTTTTCTCAGAAACTCTTCATAATAACTGGATTTAAAAATTGAGCCTATGATCGCGTTTTTATTTCACAAAATTGGACCTATGATGACATTTTAACATGAGGTTTTCGAAAATAATTTTGTTTTAAGTAATAATTGCTCGTATTTTAACACATTTTGTATGTATTTCCTTTCATAAATTGTCACCTACACAATTTATTGCAAAATCACTCTGTTAAAATATGCAGAAGTGTACATTCGAAGATCTGTAAAAATTTCATTAAATTTTGTCCAGTAGATTTGGAGAAAAGAAAGAATATCATTTGAAAAATAAACTGACGGAAAACAAACCTTCTAGTGCATGCTACCACCGTAACTCTGTCATCAGGTATTCTTCTTATGTTTCTTCAATCTTCCTTCCTACGTTTATTCTTTGTTCATATGCCTTTGTTACAATTTATTTCATAGCTTTATTTGAAGCTTTATCAACCGTTTCTTTCTAGAACTACAGTCGACTTCGGTTATAGTAACCCCTAAGTTATAGAGAACTTACATCACTGGTCCTGTTTCACTTACAATACAAATAAGCATTCGAATATTCGGTTATAGTGAACCTGAACCTCGGCTATAGTGAACATGGGAAATGAGTCCTGGAAATTTTGTGGATCTCGTTGTTATTAGGGAGTTGAAAAGACTTTAGGAGGGGACATTTACCACAGGGAAAGAGGCATTGAAAGGTGTCAAATTTGATTTGATTCTAGGACAGGGGAAAAGCAGTCAAAATTTGGGGGGGAGACCCCCAACTCTAAAAGGGATCAAGAAAGTGACTAATAAAAATGTAAAAAGCAAACAATTGAATATAATTGATTTTTAAGGACAAATAAAGATAATTAAATTTTCAATTTTGCTTCTAATGAATTTTGTGTTTTATCTATTAATAAAAAAACCTTGTGGAAAATTCTTTTCTTCATCAGATATAGTAACCCAAAACCTTTGGCCCCGAGTTCACTTCCAGTCAAAGAGAAACCCTTTCCTAAAATTTTCCCTTCCTTTTTGGTAACAGGGGTTTGTAGCAACAATTGATTTTGGTTTTTGGTTCTTCCTTGTCTTACAATAAATAAAACGCAATAAATTGTAAAGGAGATGACCCTAAACGTAATTAAACACCTTTTAGGATGTTTTAAAATATTTTATTTTAAAAAGAAAACAAATGTCACTAAGCGCAAAGAACACAATATAAAAAAAAGTCACAAAGTTATTACATGTGGCTTACACAAAAATTAAGAAAATAAAAATCTTACCCGAATTTGAATTGGAACCCGGGTAATTAAAAGAAAAAAAAAAATCACTTTTTTTAAAGTAATTTTGAACACTTTACAAGAAGAAAAAGGTTCAAAATTTTTATAAATTTTAAAGGAGATTTTATATTTTTTAAAAAAAAAAAATTCATAGTTTTTTGCCTTCCACCATTAAACATATTTCATTCAAAAATATATTTATATTTTTATATTTTTATTTTTTAACTTTATTTTTAAATGTTGTAGTTATGGGAAGACCCCAAAAATTAATTTGAAAAAATCAAAAAATCGATTTAAAAAAATGAAATTGGCATCATTGTTTTAAAAGAATTTAGTTATCAAAGGGCAAATTTAATGAAAACATTTAATGCCATTTTCAGAAAATTTTTAAAAAACTTGAGCCTCATTAAATTCACCCAAAAGTCAAAATATCGACATCAAACTAGAAGCCCCGGGGGTTAGTTTAAAAGAGTTTTGGGAAAAACGTCTGAACAGTTTAGGCGCTATACGATAAAAGAGATAAAAGACACACAGAAAAAAACAGGGGCAGAGGGGGGGGGGGGGGGGGGGGAAAAAAAAAAAAAGAGAGAGAGAGAGAAGGGGGAAAAGTGGTGACCCTCTCCTGTTTTGGATTAATTCTTTTAAAGAAACTTTTTTTTTAACTTTAGATTTCGCTTCCATATTGTCCTTTTAAACAACATCCATTATCATCATAAATCATAAAATCTCACCATAACGAAGGCCAAACGGGGCGTTTTTTTGTCATTTTTTAAAGGGAAAATTTTGTTTTACTCTTATTATAGAACATAATATTGAAGGAAAAGTTTATTTTTGGTTTTGGCTTCGTGATTGCAAACTATATTTCTTTGCCCCCTATGTAGTAAATAATATTCTTAACTTTTTTTAAAATTGTCAGAATCATTTCATATACATGTATTTGTTTTTTCATTATTACTCCACAACGTCTTGTTTAAATCTACACCCATTCGTGATTTTCTACTGCTTTTGAACAAATGTTGATTGTAAGTTTAAATATCTATTTTTTGACTTTCATTATTATTAATGCTTCTGTTTTCCCGTTGTAGCACTAAATAATAACGATTTATTAAATATTAATTTTGAGAAAAATTGTAAAATTTCGTCATTTAATTGACTCCTAAGTCACAATTATAAATTTAAATAAATATATAATATTAATAAAAAATTAATATAATATAATAATAATAATAATAATAATAATAATAATAATAATAATAAATAATAATAGGACTTATTGCCATCTAATGTGCATTGTAGTTTCTTGGAATTACTAACATCGAAAACCCGTGGTGAGGTTAGCAATACTGGTTTTATAATTTTTTTGCCTGTCAACTTCACGTAGTATTTTTGTGTGTGGCGTGTTTTAATAATATTCTTTTTATTTACAATCCAACTTTTTGTAAACACAAAAATAAAAACATAACCTAAATCTAAAATAAGTGAAAATTTACCGGTGTTTGTTTTATCTTGGATTTGAAAATATTCAAAGAATTATTTTTCAATGGTATCAGTAACTGATTATATATTTGAGGCCCAATAAAAACCAAGGTTCTTTATATTAGAGATTTATGAATTTTGTTTTTTTTAAATTTGATTAGCTCTTTTGCGTGGGTGTAATTGTGAAATATTCTATCATTTAAATTATTTCCCTTTTTACATAGAACATTTGTAGTAATTTATATACAAAGAGATGTTGAAATGATAAAATGTTTAACTGTTTATGAAAGAAAGTGAAGAATCAATATTTTTTTTTTATAGATAATCGGGTAAAAATTTGGGTTTTTAGTTATTCTTAGTTTCTTAATAGATGTCATAAATATCCTTTCCCATTTGGATTTCATATTGAGTTTTGAATTTGAAATGTAATATAGAATTCTATGTGTATGGATATCCCAAAAAATTTTATAGATAATAGATTTTTACATTCCCTTTAAATATTTTTGTATATTCTATGATTTTTTCCTAGTCATTTTATTATTATTTATTATTGCTATGTATTTTAAATAGTTGACTTTCTCGATTGTTTCCGATTGCATGTCAGTTTTGAACACAATTAAGATCATGGAACTTAATATTATATTTAAAATTAAAATCAGCAAATCCCATATTCATGTGTTTACTTTTATTACATTAACACCATTTTTGTTATTCTGTACGTTTTTTTATAATCAAGATTGTCTTTAAATAATTTCAAAGTTGTTCGTCATTGCGAGAAAAAGTAAAAGCAATGTCATCAGCGAAATCTTATTTCTTCCTGGGAACTGAATTTTTGAAATGTTTTCTTGCAGTCACCTGTACATATTATTTTCTCTCTATTTGTGGACACTATCTCATTGCACGTACCACACAATATAACCATCTACAAGTTCACTTTAATTGACTAGTTCAAGTGACGAAACCTGGCAAAAACACACTGTACGCACCTGACAACAGTAACTCAAGAGCGATAGCGACAACGTCCTAACAGCTTCAGCGACTGAAGTAGACTGTATAAACTGTTATAATTGGGAGTCACTTAGACCATGGAGGATGACCTTCCATTACCACTTTAATAAATGTTTGTTAAATTAAAATTTTCGTTTTCATTTCAGTTGCATTAACCATTACTTGATTGAGACTAATCGACTAACGTTAATGTAACTAAACAAACCAACATTTTAAAGTAACACACATTTATTAAAGTTACATGTTCAAAGCCACTCCCAAAGGGGAAAGTCATCCCAAGTGCCTGTACAAGTATCGGTACCAAATAATACAAGAATGCATGTGCTCCTGGAACACCAATGTTAATTACGCTCGAAATAATTAAGCAAACCAAACGAAAATTCCGGTTTTGAGGAGGTCGGCGCCGGCCGCGTTGGTTTAAAGGAGTTCTCCCTTTTTTCAGGGACAACTCATTCGCTATTATGATTTCCCCGCTTTCTGGCATATAGGTCTGACTGCTGGGCAATACTTCTATAGAAGAAAATCAATGGGATCTTTGACTCTAAAGATGGCTGTTACTTCCGCAATCCCACGCGAAGTCATTAACGTCTTTGTTCCCACGGACAACATTTATGTTAAGGTAATAGGCACGCAAGAATACACTTTGCAATTCAAGTCGTCTTTGCTACTTTCCCTCTTCGCGTATCAATGAATTCCTGTTTTACGATATTCAAATAATGTTTTCTCGAAATATTAATGTGGTCTTGAATTGTGTGCTGTTCTTACATATACTTCTTGCCTTCGGCAGCATTTTGTAGATCTAAAGAAGGAACATGTCCGGATTTGGGAAGGAGAGACGATCGATAAAGTGAAAGCTACAAAGCTACAGATTCATTCCACTTTCAACTTCTACCAGGTCCTCGGTACTTTCCCTCTCTCGCCCGCGACAAAGTCGTTTTTTAAAAAAACAGTATTCCCAGAAAGGGGAAAAATCGAAATCGCTGCCAAGAGTGAAGTGGGAAAAATTAGGAAATAAAAAGAGTTCCCGAAAGTTGTATCTCCGCAGGCTACGTAAGCATGTAATCCAAGCTCAATAGATATCAGTATTTTTTTTTCAATACAGCTATTATTCACTGCTTCAATAATAAAAACAGATGTAGGCTATTTTTTAAAGAAACCTCATTGGTCGGTATAATTACGCGAAGTGAACCATGTTATGAACTATTTTATAAATAAGGTGAAAATCTAATAACGTAACTGCAAATACACGTAATGAATAATTAATTTTGTTGATTTACTTTACAATAAATCTATGTTAATCAATTTAAATTAAATAAACTTTCAGCCCATGCTAAGTTCAATCAACAGTTTATTTCTTTTTATTTTCTAGCTTCTTACGTTCTACACCCCCATTCATTATTAGTTTAAAATTGAATTATTGATTGGGACTCCAGAACTCACTGAGAAAAATGGTACATCGTATTTCGTTATGCTTAGGCTCATAAATATCTTTCTTCAATTCGTCTGTATAATTCCCCTTTAAAAAACACATGTAACTAAGTACATGATCTCAGAAATGATTCCAATGCATGATAAGTAACATATTGTCTTGACAATTTAATTCTTTCCTCTGTGTTCTGTCTTCTGTGTTCCCTCCTGTTCCACTATTATGACATAGTTGACTAGTTTTAAGACACGGGTAAAGCAAATAAATTAAATACTCAAACAAACACTAACAAACTTTTTTGAGCAACATTAGTTCCACATTCTTTTTTATTCTAATAGTTATTTTACTTTTAAGAAATTAAAGTTTTTTTCCAATGCACTCTTCGTTACTGTCTAATAACACGGATGTTAAGAGAAGTCGCTGGGACATGATACAGCCAAAATGCAGGGCCAATTCTCAATCAATAATAGAAAACTCTTCTATTTAAGGCCATACAGGAGCGTATATTACCAGACAAATGTCTTTACCGGAATTTTTCTTCGTTAATTCGTTCTGTTGTCTTTCCCCTTTCGTTCACTCCGCCTGTTTCTTTCGTTTCTTTGCCAATTTCTTCCGTTCCATTCCGTTCCATCCGAGTTGATTGTTCCATTTCGTCCATTTGTTTCTCCGCCTTTCCGCGTTCATTCTTTCCGTTCAGTTCTGATTTATTCCTTTCTTCTACCTTGTCTACCTAATACAAGGTTCTAGAAGGAAATGGAACAAACTTAATCTGGCATGTCTAAAGAAAGAATTCTGAATACAGCAAGGAATAACATTTCGGAGAAAAGACCCACTAGGCCGATGAAGATATTGAATAACAGTACTGTAATATTTCTGTAATAACAGTCTAGAAAACATAGGGAAATACAGTTAAAGCTCGTTACCGAACTCTATTAACACAATTTCCCCGTAACACGAACAGACCTTTAGGCCCGGTAAGGTATTCAGTAATACGGACATTTATCATACTCGGATAACAGAACTTTTAATAACAGAACTCGATAATTCGGTATCTTGAATTCGTGTTAATGAGGGTTTACTGGACATTGTGTGGTTTTTTTTAATTGTTTAAATATTAAAACACAAATACATGAAATATTTATAGATTTTCTACCTGTTGCTTTTTAGCTAGTTTAGCTTTTTGCTAGTTTAAAACTAGTTTCTCCCAATATTTTAGAAAACAGATTATTTTTACAGAGATGAGAAAATTTATTAGAACTTCTCTTTGTGAAAGCAACCACTTTCAAGTAGTAAGGAATAAAATAAAATATCATTTTCAGTGATAAATAAAATGTATTTAAGGAGTGGATATACACTTAAACTAATAGAAAAGTACTAAACCCGGGCCTTTCATTTTTTTAAAATATTTTTAATCCAATTTTCTACACAATTAAATCAAAATATTTGCAATGCATACCTTAGTAACACAAATGTTATATTCTACTTAAAATTATTCCAAGTAGTTTAGAGAAAACATTATTTTTCGAAAACATTACATTTGTGGACTTCTTAACACGGGTTTTTTAATGTAGCCCCTTAAATGGTTAAATATAAATGAAAAAACTGAAAATATAGTGAACTCAGTAGAAATTTTTCAAATATACTAGTGTAACATCTCATAATATATATTCTCTTGGGTCTTCCACCTAGCCTATATAATCCTTTTCGACAAAAGTGACATAAAAAAGGCGTTGTTTTTCCCAGCACGTTCTACAAGAGCCCAGAGTGTACATATTTGGCACATCGCCCATAGTTCTCTATGGCCTCGGAAACTTACACTGCAAAACATCCCTCTATCTTCACATGGGAGGGAAAAATATCCGGAAGAACTTCAATTCAAAAAAGACAGTGGAGTGTTTTCAATTCCTCACCGGATAGGGAATCTTCCTTTGTTTTTTTTTTAACTTCAGAATTTTCTTATATCCTCAATTTTGACTTCTGTGGAATTTTATTTTGAAATTTCTCATAACCTCCTTCTTCTTCTTCTTCTTCTTCTTCTTCTGCCATATCGAAGTGATAGGACTGCAGAGGCTCTTGTTTTTATTAGACCCCTAAGATATGGAATACCAAATACGTTCACTGTTATTTTACTAGCGAAAATTGAGGGCCCACATTAGGAACATTTGGGGCCTTGGATTAGGCACCAACGTGTTTGTATTTAAATGCTAATAACATTTTTACGGCAAGAAAATAAATTACATCCCCTTTACATAAATAGCTGTAACGTCCTCTTCAAAAAATATAAGGGGAAGAAGACTCCCGATGAAGTAGGAAATCGAAACTGAGAGTAGCCTGAAAAACTCCTTTTCACTGTTCGCACTAATGAAGACTGTTCGGCAACAAGTGAAGATGAAGACCTCCGCATGACTAGGATGCAGTCTTAGGAACTACTATTTAGTACGTTTCCCAAATGGCAACAACACTCTACAGAGCTGCAACCAAGGGGCTCGCATTGGAACCGGCCCGGATTTGCACTTTTTCTATATATCGAGAGTACAGGTACTTCGTCCTGTACTTTGTACCGGGAGCGATAGCTCAGTGCATCAACTGATGTCACTGCAGCGCCTCTGACCGGAAAGCCCAGTTCGAGTCCTGACGGCGGAGGGTTCGACACTAGCTTTCAGCCAGGGGCGAATTCGGTCGCTGTCTGGAGGAGAGTTCTAACGCCGGCTGCCCTTATCGGTAGTTTCCGTGCTTTTTCCGATCAACACTAGGCGAATGCAAGAGCAGTACCCTAACAAACGGGCCACGGACCGCGCGCGATCTGTCCTTCCTATTCCTTGTCCCTCTCCTCCTCTTACACACACACACCCCACAACATTCACTCACTACCATACCCGGGAGACCGGTCGGGGGCCTAGAGTTTGTCCCGGCTGGGGCGGTGCCCGCTGGTGGGGGAGTCCTTGTTGGGAAACCCCACTAGCCGACGGTAGGTCGGGGCGGATTTGCCAACCAGTGAGGAAGATCACCGCCATCTGCTGAGAATAAACATACTACACTAACGGGGGTAAGCAGTTGACGCGACCGGAAACACGAAAAAAACAAATCAAATCAATCCTGTACTTTGTCTTCTTATATAAGAATACATGAAATTTTTCTATAATTCAGTTCTTAAAAATCTCTTCGCAAACGAAGCCGAAAGATTTGAAAATTAGGGAAGATAACCCAAGTACAACACCCTTTGCCGCTACAGTGTCAATAACTGGGAGGTCATAAGTTCGAATACCGGTTTCTACTGTGTGGAAAGAGATTTAGCGGATGGGTTCTCTGATCGGGATGTTCGTTTTTCGATCAATACAATCGAATGCAGGAACAGTACTTTTAAAAGACCAGCTCTCTACCATCGTGATCTTCCTTCCACATTCTTGTTACCACCTCCTTTCTTCTTACAAACACACTTCTATTTGGCGAAGAAAATTATTGGAGCCCTTCCCGAAAAATTTTTTGAAAATGCTATTAGAGCATTATTTTCAGCACCCCAAAAAAGGGAAATTAATATTTCAAATTACGCAGGGCGCATGTTCAGCCAGATCGATCAAGGAATATCAATTTTGAGGGAAAAACATCTGAAAAGGTTAGGCGCTGATGTTGTGATGAAGGACTCATAAAACTTGGATGCTGACCACCTAATGGATTAAGAGGGAAATTTTTCTACATATAGCTGCAAACTCCCAATTTTTCGCAATCTGAAACTCGCAATTAATTTCCTGTCGAAAAAACGCCACTTCCCTGTACAATATTAAAGCGGATGGGAAAGTAAAAAAGAAGTAACAAGATAAATGATTTAAACTTTCTGTCTCAATGGATACGTAAATATTGAAAGCTTAATAATTGACGAGTTAAGAAGTAAGCATTACTGCCATTAATTTTTTTCAGAATTATGTGTATAATAACTATCGTAAATGTTATAAGAAAAGAATTGCAACGTTTTTTGTATGATCAAATCTTTATTCAGTTTTCGTGTTTGAAGAGCATTTCAAACTTATTTGTACACATAGTTTAGCTTCTCCATCTATTCAAGTGAATTAAAAAATGATTAGGCATTTAATGAAAACGCTTGCGCAATAAAAAGTGTCGAGAAATCTAATGACGCCTCACTCATTGTTTTCCATCGTTGCCTGTACGTTCGAAAGCGAAAGACTACATGGGGTTTTTTCCCTTTCAAAATTCAAATTTAAGTAGTATATGACTTAGTGTAAATTTTCACAGAATTTTGAAATGTGCACACAATTCCTTTTTCCCATAGCACGCCATACGCAGTTTTACTGTTTTTTGACTTAAATACATAAAAATAAATAAAAATAAAATAAATAATAAACAAATGATAAATAAATATATAAATAAATAAATATAAATAAATATATAAATAAATAAATATAAATAAATAATAAATAAATAAATACATAAATAAAAATAAATAATAAATAAATACATAAATAAAAATAAATAATAAATAAATACATAAAAAACATAAATACATACATAGAATACATACAAGAAAACATACATAAATACATACATAAATACATACATAAATACATACATAAATACATACATAAAAACATAAAAAACATAAAAAACATAAAAAACAAAAAAACAAAAAAAAACATAAAAAAAAAAAAAAACAAAAAAAACATTAAAAACATAAAAACATTAAAAAACATAAAAAAACATAAATAAATAAATAAATAAATAAATAAATAAATAAATAAATAAATAAATAAATAAATAAATAAATAAAAAAAAATAAATAAATAAATAAATAAATAAATAAATAAATTAATTAATTAAAAATCCGTGTTCAGTAATTTGCAATAAGCTACTCAATGCTACCAAACGTCTCAGTGTGGTTATCAAAGATTTTAAACTGTTTTACTGTGACTAAAAAACAAACCAACCTTTCTGGAATTATCAAAATGTTAGGTTTGTTTATGTAATAATGTTGCTAGTTCGAATCACAATATTAAGTAATAGCAGAGAATGCAGTTTATTTTTCAAACTGTAGTTCATCAAACGGCCCGAAGTAGCGCTGTTGCCGGCGCTTCTCATTATTCCAGCCGTAAAAAGAGATTAAAAAGTTGTCCTATGGAATAAGGCACACTGGGGCGTTTGATGTCGTTCAGTGGCTTATTTGGGACACCATTTTCCATTTTTCGATTCGATATATAACTGCCAAGAAAAACGCATATTTTAGAAACCATTTTTGGTTATTTTGTAATGATTACTGCATCATTTATCCGTAATAGGAAAAACGTTAAATACAAAAGTTAAGTATTTTTCAAATTCCAATTGCAATAAAGGGGATTCCTTTTAAACTTTTATCCCCTGTGGGTAGGTGGGGAAATCGAGTAGGATACTTTGGATGTCATACGAACAACATTCATTATCCCCAGTGTTCTTCATCAAATTTGCACTTTGCGAGATATATCGAAAACAAATTTCAAATGGAAATCCTACCTTTGGGTCACGTTCCGAGGCACAGAAATTTCGGAGTTCCAACCATATCAATGCCTGAAGGTTGCCTACCTATCGGGGCAACCTTAGTGTACTTTCATTACATCAAATATCTCACCGGAGCGGTAGCTCATACTTCAACTGATGTCACTGCGCGCCTCTGTCCGGCAGGTCCTAATCGAGTCCGACAGCGGCATGATTTTCGACACTGGTTTTCAGCCAGGTCGGGAAATTTGGGCGCTGTCTGGAGGAAAAAATTCTAGCCCGGCTGCTCTGATCGGTAGTTTTCCGTGGTTTCTCCGATCCCCCAGGCGAATGCCGAGCAGTACCTACCAAACGGGGCACGACCGCGCGCGATCTGTCCTTCCCTTCCTTGTCCTATCCTCTCCCCTTAAAACACACTTCACTAACATGCACTACCTACCACATATTCCGGGGACCCGGGCGAGAACTTAGAGCTTGTCCCGGCTGGGCGGTGCCTCGCTGGTGGGAGAGTCCTGGGTTAGTTCACACTAGCCGACGGTAGGTCGGGGCCCGGGTCTCGCCATCCAGTGAGGAAGATCGCCGCCATCTCCGGAGAAAAAACATGCACTTCACTAAGGACTAATGACCAAAGCAGTTGACGGGCCCGGGAAAAACGATAAAATCAATCAATCAATCAATCAAATATCTCACCATATGTTCAATTGGAGACATTGGTGACATTCTAGACCCTCTGAATGCATTCAAATGTGTAACATTTATTGGCATTGTCTTCCCAGTGAGGCATCGCCCCACTTTCGACAAGCTTTCGGACCTAACTGGTCTCCAGACAGGTGTGGAATTGTGCAAGAAAATGTGTGTGTGTTGGAAAGAGGAAGGGAGAGGAGTGTATAAGGGTGAGGAAGGAAAGAACTCATGGTCGGTCCCTGGTCTGTTTGTTAGGGGGCTGCTCCTGCATTCACATGGTGTTGATGAAAACCACGAGAACATAGTGATCAGAGAAAATTTATCCTGCAATTCCCCCCAAGAGTACACACGAGAAGACTCGAACCCCAGATCTCCCGGTCAGCGACGCTCAGCGGCAATGAGATATTTTCACCCAGCTAATTTTCACTGGCTATCCTACCGTTTTTCTAAAATTTGCTCCTCTCTCTCTTCTCCCTCTTTCTCCTCTCTCTTTCTCTCCTCTCTCTCTTTCTCCCTCCTCTCTCTCTCTCTTTCTCCCTCCCTCTCTTTCTCCCTCCCCTCTCTTTCTCCCCTCTCTCTTTCTCCCTCTCTCTCTCTTTCTCCCTCTCTCTTCTCCTCCTCTCTCTCTCTTTCCTCCTCTCTCTTTCTCCCTCCCTCTCTTTCTCCTCTCTCCCTTTCTCTCCTCTCCTCTCTCTCCTCTCTTCTCTCTCTTCTCTTCTCTCTCTCTCTCCCTTCTCTCTCCCTTTCTCTCTCTCCCTTTCTCTCTCTCTCCTCCTCTCTCCTAAAACAATGTGTGTTATATTACGAATTCAAAATCAACCATTGGGACAATCATATACTTTCTCAAATTACTGATGATTAAATTACAATATTGTAGTCCTACTAACATTTAACCCATCACTTGAAAAACTCCTAGCCAAAAATAGTGCAAGAGATTAGAAATAATATATTTTTTTAATTTTTTGAAAATTCTCAAGTTTAAATGAAAATGACTTTTTGTCATTGAATGTGTATTGTGCTATATTCTATGTGTATTGTGCTGTATTCTTACAAAATTTTTAAAGAAAAATATATTGTCCTGGACAGGGATTTGAATTCGTGCTTAAGCTTCAGAGTTTTTTGCAAATTCTGCTGCAGTACCTGCCTTCATTTTCTTCTTGTTCTTTTTATTCTGCTTCATTGACATTTTTATCTTTGTCATCTTCTTAATCTTCATTTTTTTATTTTTCTGAAGTGATTCCTTAAAGGAAGATGTCCTATGGGTACCATTGATGGTTTCAAAAATATCTATTGTATTGTATTGTATTTGTGTTTTATTCTAGAAAATGTACTACAAGATTATGATCTTCTTTTGATATATGTTAGTGGATCAAAACTGTAATATATATAATCTAACAAAAGAAAAATTTAAGATATGACTGGCGATACATTTGCATATGTTAATCTTGGGAAACTTGAAAATATATTTTGAAACATGTCTGCTACAGTTAAAACTTACCACACGTATTACACCAATCTGTCATACCTGAGAGGGCCATTCTAAGTTGTGTCCGATCAGTGATATTGGGAGGAACATTAGAAGTAAACTCACAAGGATGGTTTAAAGTGAAGAGATTATTTTATGATAGTTGCATAGGTATGTCACTTTTATTGTGATTGGCAGTACAGAATATACATGCAGCACCCTGTCAAGATTTGGGTGAACCCCAATGACAGGTAGGCAAACAGACAGACAGACAGACAGGCATTAGGCCAAGCACTGGTTGCCACTGCACAAAAAGTCCATTAGGTTGTAAGACTGGTCTTGTCATTAGAGACCTTCAAAAAACCAATCCATAGACAGTTTGTGACAATTACAATATGGTCAAAGATTTCTTCCGGGCTGAAGGGCCGTCGTCCATTGGAAAACATTTTCCAGACGCTTCGTCCGCACCACGGCAGACATCCTCAGTGGCAATGTGTGGTCTCGGGATCAAGAATCCTCCTTTAGTTAAGTCTCAATGATCACTAATAATAAGATAAACCCGATTCTTCTGTCTACTGTGACCAGTCACCGGGAACCTTCAAGGAGGATCTTCATCCGAGACTACATCACACTGAGTAGATGTCTACGTAGTTATGGACAAAACGCTCTGGAATATATTTCAATGGACCACGGCTTGAAAGTCACATTGTTTTACCAACTACAATATGGAAGTCAAAGTTCTGATGAGTTTGTAATGCTATATTGGTATTTATTGTACTGCAAATTAGCCTAATACCGTTCCTAGGAGAACTGGCAATCCCAGATAGCAGTTAATGCCAGGCCAGCCTCCTGTCGTGCAGATTCTGGTTTTATGAAATAGTCATAAGTAAAGTAATCACACACTTAGGACTATCAACCTCCTCAGCTTACAAAGCCTAATCCTTATGGATGATGATAGAATCAAACCTTTGGTTGGACATGTTTAATAATACAATGATTCAAATTTTTACCTGGAGATGTGGGGTTGCAGGTGGGACGAGAAGGGGAGATTCAGCCATTGCAAGTACGCCCCCTCCCTGTCAACCAGTTCAGCATCGTGTTGGAGCGAGAGCTGGTAGCTCATGACCCATTCGGCCTCGTTAAATGTTGTGAGAGCCTTGCATTCCTTGTTCGAGATGTTGCTCACATAACTCCTTACAACTTCGAAAACTGTATTCATTGCATCCGTACCTTCGTGGAAGCTAGTCTCAATGGAAGTAAGTATATAGCAATTATACCCTCTTTTTATCATTGTAGTGATGTTTAGTATAGAAATATTAATGTTCCTCTACCCAGTTCAGTCAAGCTCTTTCAAACATAGGAGTGAACAGAAACGTTGGTTGATTTCTAGCCACACATTTTGTTTGCACTCTTATTAAACAAAACAATATTTTAGTATTAATTACACTGCTAATTTTTGTTCAGTTTTGTTATTTTATTACAATTTCATAAATATCACAAATTGATGTTGACATGAATTGAATCCAAATCAATGAAAGAATTTATTGTTATTTATTTATGTATTTGTCAGCTTTCTTTTGCTGGCGGATCTAATGCTTAATTATTGTCTTCTTAAAAGTCAATACTAGTGACCATGTTGACAAATTTCATTTCATTCCAATTGTTGGAGAGCGTAGGCTTCCCCGGCCAGAGTCGGTAAATACTTAGCTGTCTGGGAGACGTTGCACTCTAGGTATGTGGACCTAGGCATGAAACATTGGCACAGGTGCCAATGTTTCGGCAGCCATTCTGTAACCTTCCACATTTTGCTCTGAGAAAGGTTGCAGAATGACGTCTGAAACATTGGCACCTGTACCTAGGACACGAAATCTCTTTGACAGCCAAGTATTTAATAATTCCAGTTGTTTTCATTTATATTAGATAATTTTACTGCATATCTAAAATATTTTGCTAAAGCTGTTGGTTTGAAAACACTAATTTCATTGTTGTAGCAGAACAATACATGTAATATAAAACTAGTATTTAACTTTGTTTTGTAGTATTTTTTTCATTGATCGAAGTTGCAGAAATGTAGTTGAACTGAACAACTACTAAATATTTCAGCAAATAAGCCAGTGCTTCGAAAGACCCCTGGATCACCAAAGGAAACAAAGCAACGTAAAAAGTCCTCAGGGAGGCGTAGAGAGGATGGATCATCACCTCCACACAGATCACGCAGTCCTCGGGACCCAAACCCATATGATGCAGACGAGAGTGATTCAGAAGAGCTGCCCAGTGGCTATCACCAAGTTTCTATACAGGTAGAGCTGCTAATGTATTTCCTATACAAGTTCCTTCCCTTAACAATACTAAGGTATAAATCAGCGATTTTAGTTTGTTTTTTATTACTTTTATGAACATATTAAAGAAGTCAAAAAGTTCACTAGAATATTATATTCTGACATTTCAAGTCATTTTAAAGAATTTTTTTAAGAAGCTACCAGGACAGCTCAGATGCTAGGGAGAGTGTGCTTAACTGACATTGTTTGGTATATATAAATGGCTTTATTTGATTAGAATGTTAATTAAAAACGGTCTTCATTGGTCAATAAAATAGTTGTATCATTCATTTTTTGACAGCTCCTAGACCTGATGCACACATTACACACACGGACAGCGCAGATTTTCCGGTGGTGGGCTGAGGAAAGTGGTGATCCTGACTTCACATCATTGTGGGCTCGCGGGTGGTGCCCTTTGCTGCAGGGCATTGCGCGTCTCTGTTGTGACAGTCGCAAGCAGGTGCATAGCCTTTCTATGTTTTAATTGTGAAATGATACATTTATTTGTAATTTTATTTTCAATTCTACAAGTTAAAAGAAACCTCTTTATGTAACTATATAAACAACACTACCATAAATAAATTGAAAATAAAATTACAAATATTTCATATAGCATTGCTACTACCTTTACTAATTCTATTTTTAATTTAGTATATTATTTTTGTTGATTGCCTATTTTGTAATTATTGGATTGAAATTAAATTGAAATGCTTAAGGGAAACCTACTTAAGTAGCATTTAAAGTACAATTATGCTTTTTTGAAGGAAGTGTAAGAAATTACTATTCCAGATAAAGAGATCGTAACTAATATAAACAGTGAAATGTATTTGTGACCTACTTGCAAATATAGTTTATAAAGGGGGAAAATTGCATCAAAAGAAAGTATAATAATGATGAGTATTTGGGATGATTTCTGTAATCTGACTTACCTGTATAAACATTGTAAAATAGTGAGTATGACAAAGAATATATAAAGATGAAATATGGCTGTCTGCTAATATGTTTTTTCTTAATAAAATTTCCAATAATTACTTTTTATAGAATGTCATGAATCCATTTATTAAAACAAAATTATTTTTATATTACAATGTTATCTTGAAACAAGAAACAGCGTGGCAACATTTAAGAGGTCGAGTTATGCCTCCATCAGGCCTTAAACAATATGTCAACTAAAATAAGAAATTTAATAATTAATATAAATAAAATTAAAACAACTTATATTAAGATAAAATAAGTGTTTAACATTATAAAGAATTCACAATAAATTTAAAATTTTTAGATGAATACATACTTTACAAAGAATTGGTTAAAATATCATGTTAAAATTGACCTTGATAGATGGTATGATGTTGAAAACATATTTCCTATAAATTAACAATCACAATTAGAAATCTCGATATAACCCATTAACATTTTCAAACTTAAAAAATAGCATGTTCGTGGTCTAAATTAATTCAAATTGAAAAATCAAATTTAAAATGAATACATTTTATGGAATACATACATGTGATGAATTTAGAATTCAATAAACATTAGAAATTAAAAAAGTCTTATATTGCTGAAAATAGATATAAATTCAAACAACAAATTATGACTATTAAAGCAAAACTAAATTGTTTTCGCTCAGAAATTAAGATAAAAACTTTTAGATCGTACTTACTTGCACTATATTTAATAAATTATAATCATGAGAAGGAAGGCAAGTGCCCAGATATAGAAAAAACATACTCACATGAAAGTTGTAGACAAAGGTACCTACATGATGCAAATGACACCAAGCATAATGCTGCACTGTAACGCCCTACTACGGAGAGAGTAATTGACAAGAATGTTCCTGGGGTTTGCTGAATTCTAGGAGGGTAAGGATAGGTGAGGCAAATAAGGTTAGATTAGCTTTCAGAAAGCCTAGTGACCACCGACTTGAGTAAAGAAGGCGAAGAGATAGTAATAAGGTTTATATGTTGTAAGGGAAGAACTTGGATATCTGACATAGAGTGACAAATACTAGCTTGAATTACATCATTTGAATTACCTTGATGAGTGAAATTAATGTCATGCTCTACTGTCTCAGAATTTGAGAGTTCAATTTGCCATTTGTTACATCTATTGAATTGTATTAGTATGGAATCACAACTTTTGGCAAAACTGTTACATTCCAAATTAGAATTCATAGAAGAATTGATTTTAATATACAATGATACAACTAGCCTTGAACTCCAGTTTGGATCTATCGCTAAAATTTCTGGATTGCAAAAATCTATCTTAAGTCCCTGATTTATTCTGGGGGCAGTTAGAGAGTTTTATTTCTCAAATGGTAATTTGATGTTATATTGATGTTCTTTTACCCTATCACATAACCTCCTACGTGTTTGTCCATATATGATAGTTCACAATCAGAACATTTTATGGAAATATACAGTATTGTGTGTGTCTTGAGTTTTAATCCTGAGATCTGAGATGATAAATTACATTGGACTTATTAATAATATTATTAACCAAGAGTACATTAGGGAAATTATTATAAAAAAGTCTCTTTATTTGGTTGTTTATAATCAGAACGAAAGGTAAAGAAAACATAATTTTATCAGAATCTTTAAGAGAGTCTTGTGGATAAACTTTTTTTACTGATTTTAGGCAAAGAATCTCTGCGTAAGACCTGATTCAACTTTTGGCATACAAATTTAGAAATAAAAGGAATCGAATAGGTGTTTCTAACTAACAATAAAAATATCTTATCAAGATTCACTGAGTAAAAAATTGGATATACTAAATACCCTTTCAACCAGATTCGTGACAAGAGCGATTTTCTTGTGGTGGGATGATTAGAATAAAAGTTTAGAATGATCCCAGCATTTGTACATTTTGTATACCAATTGGTAACACAATAAGTAGGATATCTAAAAATTGTAATATCCAGAAAATTAAGGGTGTAGTCAACTTCTTGTTCCAATGTAAATTTTAATTTCTGACGATAGGAATTGAATTTATCAACACGCTTAGAATCCTAATGGCGTTGGACAGACTATCAATGTATCATCTACATACCGGGTGAAAAACGTGACATTCAATTGGGAGAGAACATGAGTTTCCAATCTCCTCATTGTCAGTTCGCATAAAATACAGTTTAAACCCCCACCTATAGGGCAACCATCTTTCTGAAAATAGATTCTATCATTAAACGTGAAGGCTACATTTTGTAGAATTAATCTCCCTGCCAACAAAATTTCCTTTTTAGGTATTTTGGTTGCGACTGTCTATAAAAAGTAATTATTGGAACTTTTATTAAGAAAAAGACAATGAATATATTTTGAACCTTTGTGAGCTGCAGTTATTTAGTAGATAATACAGATAAATATTACAAACTGCAGAGAATTTAGCTACAGTTTCTCTGCTGAGATGAGGTGCTGCAGATAAATATATTAATTAGTTCGAAAAATTTTATACTCTAAAAATTCTCTCAAGAAGTTGGACCAAATTGTTTATCTTTAGCCATCCTGTCTGTCAATGTTTTCTTCTGTACTGAATCTGTTGTAATCTTAGTTTTTATTTGTATTTAATTTGACATTTTCTGCACAGGTGCGGACAAGTGCAGTCACCTACTTGCAGAGAGCGCTCCTCGTGCATGACTTGCAAACACTGTCTGCTCATGAGTGGGAGGGCTGCTTCAACAAGGTGCTGTTTCCATTGCTAAGCAAGCTACTAGAGCCCCTCAGCCCCTCTGACCCACTGGGATTGGAGGAGACACGCATGCGGGCTGCCACTGTTCTCTGCAAGGTACCCAACATTGAATATTTGAAAGTCCTGAACATGAAGGCTCTTGCTTGTTGCACAATAATCAAACTTTTTATGAAACAAGTGTTATGACATTTTTATAAAAAGTTTTGGGAAACAAATTGTCACATTCAAATTTTTAGTAATTTTTGTTTCAATTGACTGGACCCTTTCAGAAGATCTGATCCCTTTTAAGAGATACAGACATCTCGGACAGTTTCCACAGTTTTTCACTGATTCCAACATAGTTGAGGATCACTGAAATCCACATCACTCTCTGAAATGTATTTTTCCTTCAGACAAAAGACTGGTTAATAGTGTCTCAAAGCCTCAGTTCAGGGCATTAAAGCTCAGTTTAGTGCTGTTAGAGATTATAAATAGTTTTCACAAGTAATATAGTTTCTTTCAATATTGTCACTAAAACAAAATAATGTAAGAATTGTTGAAGGTCATATTGAAAAGCATATGAAAATATCACAATCAATTCGCTGATAGAAAAATTAAAAATTTATTAATTAAACTATTATTTTCATGAGAGAAGCCACACTTTTAATGTTTCTTTTAGAGAATCAGCCCACAATCACCAAATCCACCACAATCACGTTATTTTGCACTTTCTATTAAACTCGCATTAGACCAACTTTCAAACAAAGAATTATCTATAAAAATAATATTTCTTAAAAAATGAAGTTTTGACACAAATAGTAGGGGCTTTTGTAGCCCCTTTATAAGTTTGCCAATGGCTGCACAATAAATGTGAATAATTTGACCTTTTACATACTGACCTCACAATTTGATTTAGCAGAAATGGGTTTCAAAGTAATTGAAGGGTACAGGGAAAGAAGCAAGTAAGTGAAATTGAGTTATAGATAATGTTCAATACACATTGGAGAGACGTTTATTTTACGTTCTTCAATCTGGAAAGAAAGAAAAGTTATTAGTCAAGAGCATTTGCCCTTTAAAGTTTTGACTTACAGGCAAGTTGTGTAGCATTTCAAATCTGCGTTTTTCTACATTATTGACAATAATAACTTCCCTGGGGTTTTCCCTGTACCCTTCAGTTGGTGTCATAACTGCAGTGCCAGGGAGCAGTGGGAAGATATGACCTTGCCACTGTTGTTGGGAATGGTATTCCTTTTGCCAGCATTGTCAGTGGCAATCAACCAAATTAATGTATTAAAAAATTACTGTATGTGCAGAGGTTGTGTGATTAGATTATATGTTCATTTATCTTTAATTGTGTTTTTTTTATATGGTGTATTTATTGGGTCACATGAACTGCAAGGTCATTTTGATTATCAAATTGTGATTTATTATGCTTGTTTGTGCCCTATTCAAATGTTTATTTTCCTAGGTCTTTCTACATCATTTAACGCCACTCCAGTCTCTGCCTACCTTCACAGCATTGTGGCTTACTATCTTGGATTTTATGGATAAATATATGCATGCAGATAAGAGTGACTTATTGGTAAGAAACTTGTGCAGTTTAAAGTAGTCATATAAAATTATGTTTGTTATTTTTTCTATTTATTAAGATTATTTCCTCTAGTTTGCCCATTGTAGCCAAATAATTCTTCTTAAAATGTTTTCTGATTATAAAAACAGTTCTATTAATGGAATTAAATTCGTGGTTGTTTTTCATTTAGTGTGAAGCTATTCCAGAATCTCTCAAAAATATGCTTTTGGTGATGGACTCAGCTCATGTTTTTTCAACATCTGATGGATACACACCTCTATGGACAATAACATGGGACCGCATTCATGCATTCCTTCCAGGTCTAAGAGATGAACTTTTCAAGAGTCATGCAGGTGAGTTTAAACAAAATTCTCTGATCTTTCTCTAATTTGCTGGAACTAGGATATTTTTGAAGTTTGATTACAATATTCGAATTCAGGTTTTGAAACAAGTGTATAGAGCACAAAGTATTGGGCCTGCTAGGAATCTACCTGATGCACAGAACACGTGAAGTTCATTATCTATATCCCAAAATAACTTACTAAACAACACTAACTAATTTTTTTCTTTATTATCCAGTACACTTTCTATTTATGTACATAGGCAAATTTTCACTCTTTGAAGACATTGAAATAAATTAAGAAAATAATGAAAACAAATAGTATCATTATATTAAACAAGTATTTATAATTTTTAAAAGTTAAAAGTTCAAACAAATCAGTCCGGTTGCCTTCTATGCTTCTTTAAATTCATAAAAAAATAAAAACAGAACATTTGATTTCTTTGTTACTGTAAATGTTAGGCTAACCTTTCATTTCTCACATAGCAAATATTTGAGTTACAGTACCATATTGTGTTATAAGTATTAACAAAGTTATCAGTTAATTGTAAAAGTAGGTACATTAATTGGAAAAATAGCAATTGTTAGAACAAAATGCCTTTTATGAAAAAGTCTTTTTGGCTCCTACTTTCCACCACTGCTTTTAATTTTAAGCGCATGCTCACAAGTAAATGTGAATTCCTCATTCACAGGGAAAGCATCTGGAAGCTGTCAAAATGTTTCAGGAGAGCCAGGCTCTAGGCAGCAAATGGGAACAGCAGAGGAAAGGCCTCTAGACACGAGTGGTGTGTCTGCACTTTCTCAGCAACCTGTCTCCAGTGGCGAAGTGCTCCATTTGCATGGTAGTGGTTCCCCTCCTCCTCCCTCCCCACCACCCACCTTCTCCCATGTCACCTCCGCCCCTCCCCCTACCGCGTTCCCGGCCCCGGTCTCAAACCCACCCCTGGCTGGAGCAGCATCGCCACCTTTATCAGCTCTCGGTCACGTTCATCCTACACCCATCTTTACACACCTCGGGCAACAGGTATTGTGATTCTGATCAGTTTGCTGAAATAGAAGAAACTAATGGTCTTAAATAGCACATACTTTCTTGCAATATGTGTAATGGCTTCACAATGCTATACTACATGAACCTGCAAGTGTTTTCAACCAACAAAACTTTTTCTCCATGCCGAGACTTCAACGTAGGTCCACCAACTTAACTCACTGTGTTGTACCTCCACCAGGGAGACCTGACATACCATTTTGGGCTGATGCTTAAAAATACAATTGTCTTTCATATTATTTCCAACATGCGATTTTTGAAAATTCAAAGGGGTCAATGAAAATTCACCATTCATTTTAGTGTTAACCAGATCTTTGCCATTCTTTCTAGTGTTAACTAGAAAGATAGCAATTTTATTCTACCTGGAATGATGCAGAGCAGTCAAAATGACGGCTTCAAATAACTTTTTTAAATTTATTTATATTGAGACACTTTTGTTATATTTCAAGTCTGTAAATATGGACGAGAGTCTGTTAATAAATAAAAATAAATAAAAGTCTTATAATACATTTTATGGTTAACTAGTTCATTGCTATGTGTTCACTGAACTGAAACAAACCACATAACAGTATTGTTAATACCCTTAGAGGCCTTTTCGATTCTTTATGACAGTGTGGACCTTTTGAATACTTTATGGCCCTAACACCAACACAACAAATACATCATTTTTATGAATTCAATTTATTAAAATTAAGATACAAGCAAATAAAATAAGTAAATGACGTATTGCATAAATGAGACAAATGACTCATTATATACCTTATTTTCCTTGACACAAAACTTACAATTTGGAATGTACTCATGAATATATATATGCCATTAGTCACCCATACCAGTAGCAGTACTTCTAGTAATATGTATAAGCCACATCGACTAATATTCTTGAAATGTTATTTTTCGATGTTATGAAATATTCTAAATGATTTGGCAATAAGGCAAATAACCTGAAAGTACCATTTCATGAACGCAATGCATGCAGTTCTATAACTCTCAAATACACCATAAACATTTTCATGTATTTCTCAATATTTTACTGGAATGCCTTGTCTTGTAGCTTTGTTAGCTTTTGCAAGAATTGCCACAGGAACTTCACAATATTCTTTCATTTTGTACAAATAAATCGGTCCATCAATGATTGTGCAATAGTAATTACATACACACACTGTTTTGTTTATCTGATGTCATTTTGACAAATGACTTATTATAATGTGTCTTTTCACTTTAGATGCAAGAAAAATTATAAAATTAGAATTTTCATTTGACTCAGTAACAAACTAGTTAGCCATAAGGTTTTGTGTGCACCATGGCAATTACTAGTTGATCAGGCTAGAGACCCTCAGGTTTGGAAGTTGCCCTCGGGGTTAAAACATCTACTTAACTCCCCAGATATATAATAACTATTAGGGCAATAAAAAAAAATTTTAAAAAAGTCATACATATTTAATTATTTTGACTTAAAAGTCAAACAGACAACTACTTTTCTCATGTCACCACATTTGCCAAACTATTTTTCTGCTCCCAGAACAGGTGTCATTGTTTTTGTTGTATCCTATTATATTTTTTATTATTATTATATTATACATTATCATACGTGTATGTTATTGCTTTTTTGTTTTATGACACGTTGTCCTATTTGACACTTTCAATGCTTTTTCATCCCTCAAATGTGTGTTTGTACTGAAGTACTCTGTGACAAGTGATACCCTCTGGGACTTTTCGAGTCTATAGCAGGGACACGTGACTTTCTTCAGCCAGATTCAGTAAATACGACCGCCAGGACAGATTGTTTCTCGAGACCTTTTCATACAGAATCCAGGTATTGATTCCAGCTAAATCATGGTGTTACTATGAAATACTTCGACAGTCCAGCTCCTGGATGAAAATTTGACAGTGAGAGCTCCTGCCATTTGTCATCTTCAGAATCACATTTTAAACAAGCTGTCATTTTGACTGCTACATGTCGTTGGAACCATGAAGAATTAGCTATAATCTCGAAAACTATGATATATGTATGAATTATAGTTTATATATATATATATATATATATATATATATATATATATATATATATATATATATATATATAAAGTCACAAAATATTATAAAAATAAATCAATAGAAGTAAATACTTCTTTTTTATCAAATTAGAGCTGATTTTTTAGAGTAGATTTTGTTGAAGGCAGAAATCGCTATCTTCAATTTGAACTGTAGTTTTTAAATATTAAAATTTATCAATTTTTGAAAATGCAAACAATTTGCCGGAAATGACACAACTTTTTTTTAACCATTCTTTGATGCATGTGGAGAGAAAATTTACTACTCATAGTTTTGATACATTTTTTATGAGTTTATTACAAAATCTGTAAAGATCAGGTTTTGTTGAGGCAAAAAATCTCTATCTCCAATATCGTAGTTGTAAAAAGTCGCTGAAAAAATTGTAATTCCGCAATTTTCAAAAACTCAGGAATATCAACAAAAATAAGACTTGCACAATTCTTTTAAGTGTTATTTAAGCTATCTAAGGACAAAGTTTAATAAAAATTTGGAGACATTTTTTGAGAAAAGTTTGAAAATGTTGAGGCTTTGTATACAGTACCCTCCAAAAATCAAAATATCTGTTTCAAACTTGGAGAGCCTTGAGTTCATTTAAATCGATTGGGGAATACTAATTTTCAAGAATATCTGTTGTCATGTAGGCACTAACATTGGCCATGCATGGACATATGGATGGAACCTTTGTTTTGCTGTCAATTGATTTTTCATTATCAAGCACCCAAAACGTGTTCTGACTACACATGACACTGTGTTAGAGAAAGTAATTTACTATATGTAGGAAAAAGATTTATCCACTTGTTTGTTACTAGGGCTTGGACAATATGAGTTTTGGGGCCAACAATTCACCATTTTCTGGTACACAATCATGTACAGTTTATTTCTTTCTTCCTACAATAGAAAGTAACAATTAGGTGTTCTCAGCTATTGCTGCTTGACAAATGTTTATTTGTTCTTTGCCCTCTAAAATAACATCATTTAACTCTCTGGAAAGTTGCACAGCTTGTATTAAAAACTTTTGAACTAAAGTTTTCGATACAATGTTAACAATGATCAGTTTGGTTGTTATATTTCCATGTATAAAATTAGAATTGTATTTAATGAGACGTATTTAGAAGCTTTTGTGATTAATTTCACACTTAGTCTTTTCCTGAAAGAATTTGAAAAAAAATATTTCATAATAAACAGAAGTTAATTTTAGTTGTTTTTCTGTTTATAATTTGTTTCCACAACTTTGTCTTTAACAAAATTCATTAAAAGTGTGTTGATATTGAATCCATTAGTGTGTGGCATCTATAATCCAAGTCTTGAAAAAAAAATGTTTTCATCAATTAAGTACAAAAACAGTGAAACTGGGAAGCATACTCATAACCAAACCTCATAATTCTAAGTATGAAATATGATCAATCATTATTTTTGTAAAAAAACGTCCAAAGAAATGCTGATGCTGCTGGTTGAGAACTCTTGGTACTATGTAATTTACAATAAAGACTTGTCAAGAGTTTTCATTATAATTAAGTGCCTCTTTATTTAAATAATGTATGTGAATTCCAATGTTACACAATTACAGATAGCAATGGTTGAATGCAACACTTGTAAAATTGTTACTTGAGAAATTGCTTCCAAATAAATAACTAAATTTAAGAACATCATCACTGATTGCATGTTAAGAAGTAGCTTATTAATCCAATGAAGTATTTTTCTCCAATTAAGCTTAGTTACCTTGCAACAAAACATTAGTATGCTTTCGTTGCAAGGTAATTGTAGCAGAGTCTGTGAATCAATTAATTGCTGTTTCAGATGATTTCTACCCCCATTGGAGCTCCAGTGCCTCCCACCACCCTCGTGCCCTCGCAGCTGGACACAATGAGGTCAACACTCCTACCAGAGCACTCCCACACCCCTACGCTTCCTCTCTTTGTTCCTGCTGTGAGCGCTCCCTCTCCGGTCCCTGCCTTTTCAGCATATGCTGTGCAAGTAAGCGATGCTTCTGCCACCACAAGAGTTTTCCCAGCCCACTACTTCTATTCAGACTCACAGCAAGCCAGTGTAAGTTAACCTCACTGGGAATTTGGGATCCAGGAGCAGTGGATTGTGTAATCTAGTATAGGGGAGGTGGTTATGGGCACGTTACGGCATCATAACGCCAAAATGAATATGGGGGAATCTCATAAGCACATTTTGTGAGGGTCTGAAATTTTGAGTATCAGAAATGGCGAAAACTTTTTTTAAAAAATGTTCAATTTGTCATTATCACAATTTCCTTCTTAGAACACTTTGGTAGCGAATAAAAACGGATTTATACATAAATAGGCACAGAAAGTCAGCCGAGATAAACTAATTTAATTGCTGATTAAAATCTAAATAACAAGGAAATAAACAATTTTGTATTCTTGGCTGTCCGGGATGAGCCGTAAATCCAATAGACAATATTGTAATTGGTCGATTGCTTATCTGAGGAAATATTAAGCATGAAATGCTGTTTACTCTCCTTTACTATGCAGGTATTCACTCAGCACTGAATCCAAAGATTGACTTAGGCTGAATTGGCACAAGCTAAGTACGTGACTCCCTGACATGGAGGAAGGACACTTATGGAGTCAAACACAAAGGCAAACCTGTGTCCTACCTTTTTGGGTGTTCTAATATCAATATGTTTCTATATGGATCAGTTTTGCCTTCTTTTCAGCTCATATGCATACAAACTGCATGACTGTCATGTTTCGTACTTTACGTGTTATCAATGCTAATGGCAGAACTGCTTTTGATGGGCATCTTGTGTCAGAATTATTACTGGATATGGCTTCTCATTGCCTGAGGCCATCAATATTAACTGTGGACTCTGTCCATCATTTGAGTTGCAGTGGTGTTGCATCAGGGAAGAGATTTCCTGTGCATGAGCATCTTTTCACAGCAGTAAAAATCAGTTCTGCCAATAATATGCAGACATTAAGGAAAAAGGAAGCTAATAATACACAGGCATTAAGAATAAAGAAAGCTATCAGAGAGAAAAAAACTAGCATCCTTAATATATCAAATTCAAAGAAACATGTTATAACATAACATAACACAAACAGCGTAATGGTGGAATCACAGAAGTAGAACACATTTCTCCCAAGGGATTAGTAAACAAACGGAATGAAAATACTCTGAATACTTTCTTCAAGCACCCTTCTCTATGCCCTCATGTACCCCAAAGTACCTTGAAAATTATAGGTATTCAAGAATGCTGTTGCACTGAAAATCATGTGAATTGTAGAACATGTTGCTGACAAACTTTCAACATGTCCATTGGAGTTTTAAATGTGTAAACAATTAATTTAATGGGACTGGGACTTATAAATTAATATGTACTAAGCAGGAAATCTCAGAACAAGCTAACAAGATTCCACTGTAAATCATAAATATACACCACCAATTTTTAACATTCTGAATTTGTTGGCATGATTGGCCTTGTTGTGTTTTGCAGACCCAGCAAGTATTCCCTGTATCAGTGGCCGCTCCTCCCAATGTGACTGGCAGCCCTCCGTCTTCACTTGCACCTCATTTATTTCTGCCCAGTTCACCACCTACTGTTACATCAGTACCCCTTCTGTCATCAGTCAATTCACCTGACCAAGTAATTCACAATGGACCATAATGTTCCACTACTTAGGCAATTGGGATGTGTTATTTATGAGTAGCAAACAAACACATGTTGGGTAGCAATGTGTTGTGCATGTATACATTTGTGTACATTCTGGTAGAATGGTTTATATTGTGAATTATGTATCCTTAAAGTTATCAATGTATCTAGGCTGTAGATAAGATTTTACTGTTTAATATTTTATATGCAGTATGAGATAAAAATAGGATAAATGTGGCAGAAGCCTATATGTAGATGGAAACGGGTTGTCAAGTGTGTACTATAAGAAATGATTGTTAAATCAGTTGTGTAGAAGAATGCATTTTTGTTGCATTTAGACTATTGGATAAAAAATACCTGTTTGGAATTGGTAGTACATGGGTACAAATCTATGTTTAAGTTGCAAGAATCTGCTTGCATTAAAACTGTCATCTTTCATGAGACAGTAAATATGAACGTTTGGGGTCACTTGTTGTAATTGGTACTCTAACCATATTCAGGTTGTAAATAGTACATTGTATTTATTTTGATGTCATAGTATTTTACAGTTGGAAAAAATGTAAAGAGGAAGTAGTCTAATGACTCACTGATATATTTGTGTTCCATCAACTAATGGAAAGAGGTTTCAGGAAAAAGAAAGTAACATTAACTTAATGTTTTCAATGAACTACCGATAATGAAATTTGTTAAAATTCAGATATATTCAAGATTGTTTCCAAAAAAAATGGAACAAGTAATTGTCTTAAAAAATTGTTATGTATAAAAATGAATTTATTGAATTATAAAACTGGACCCGGCCTCTGGACTTGAAGACGTGCCACGCACTGACCTACTTCGCTAGTTATATTATTATTTTTATTATTTATTATTATTATTATTATTATTTGATTGATTCACATTAGAAACGTGGAATAGAATAGTGTATAAATATCATCATTATGAACCTTTGCTTCATCTTTTTCCGTAACTCAAAAGTGGCTCTAATACACCACCATGCGTCACTCCTGCTTTGATGGGAAAAGTAGCACGTTTCAAGTTGCTTTCTGAACTTAAAAAATACCATTCCTTAAAAATTTTAATGTGGAGTTTAAATATTGCGCAATCACTAACTGGTGTAAAGTATACACACTTTTTTCTTTGGAGGGGAATCCAAAACATATGTCCGTTGAAATCTCTAAATCAAGTTTCCGCAGTATTAACTTCCGGATAACTATCTACGTAGATTACTCTGCATGAATAAAGTACGTATAGAAAAGACAAACGTATACATTTTCAACTAAACAAACACTACTTTTTCTGTGTAACAGAAAACATTAGAACTTTTTCTGTAAAAAAATTTAATCGGAATATTTCATTTCCATCTGCCCAAACCTTTCAAAGAATCCACACTCTATAAAAAACTTTCGACATTAAATTATGTAAAGAATAATATGTTTTAAACGTTATTGCTCACCATGCACATTTTCCCACACGATGCTGCGTCAGTTGCAGCTGCGTCTTTTTACTACAGAAATATAACAATTCGTACAAAAGCGTTTATGCTGACGTTTAACTGACGCCGACACGTTTATCACTCCAGCCTCCCGCTTTCGTTACAGGTCATGCAGCCGACGACGAGAGGCTGGAGAAGTATTCGTACAAAATCGTTTGGGAGTTTGAACTGACGCCGATTTTATACCCAGCCTCGTGTTCTCGTTGCAGGTCATGCAGCCGACGACGAGAGGCTGGAGAAGTATTCGTACAAAATCGTTTGGGAGTTTGAACTGACGCCGATTTTATACCCAGCCTCGTGTTCTCGTTGCAGGTCAGCAGCCGACGACGAGAGGCTGGAGAAGTACCCCGTGGTGAAGGTGGAGCAAGGCTTCCTGCGGGGCAGGCGCGAGGACTCCCAGGCCGGAGGCTTCTTCTTCAGCTTCCAAGGCGTCCCCTACGCTCGCCCGCCCGTGGGGGCGCTGCGCTTCAAGGTAAGCACTTCTGCAACTCCTCGAATACGCATGCAAGTGAACATTTGTTAGGGAAAGTAAACTGTCTTTTAGGATTTCTTTTGATGCCTCCGCAATGTATTCCCATATAAATCTGCAACATTCATCTATTTTTACTTTCTTGATACTACTTACGTAGTATTGACAGATGATTGAAATGATGCGATCAAAAAGGACATTTTAATTCAGCAATTTAAGTTTCTATCAACTAACTACGTTCATAGAATATTTTGGATAAGAACTCACTTTGGTTTACCTAACGATGATTACGGTGTATCTAACAAAAGTATGATTGTTTTACTTTCGAATCAGTGTAAATTTTGAAATATGTCAACATTATTGTTTGATTCCGCGATGCAACAATGGACCATAAAAACGATTCATAATCGACTTTGTTTCTAAATACTAATAGTTGTAGCCTCAGCTACTTTTGAAATAATTTTCATGTTATACTCGTACATTCAGTACGCAACAGCCAACACCATGCTTTCCATTCTCGAGCTTCGTACGTGAAATGTACCTATTACGGCTTAAATGTAAACAAATTATAAGAACCGTCTCAGAACTTCGACCCTGATTTCGGATTACGCATTTCAACAACATCCATAAGAATTCTATATTTCATAACTTTTTCAACGCCTCTTTTCTTACACATTAAGTGTGGCAGTAGCATCTGATATTCACCACGATGCTGTGAATATCAGAATGATGATAAAATGCTCATTTTTGCTCTCATAGGATGCCCAACCTCCTAAACCATGGGCAAATGTGCGCGATGCACTCCGTGAAGGATCGGTGTGCACCCAGTTCAACGCAGGGATCAAGGACTACGACGGACAGGAGGACTGCCTCTTCTTGAACGTGTACACCCCGCTGCCCTCAACACCTCCACCCGCTGCCTGTCATGATGTTCATTCACGGAGGCGGCTTCGTTTTTGGCCGGAAACTCCGACTGGTATGGCCCGGATTTCTTGGTCAACGAAGAATAATTCTCGTCACGATCAACTACAGATTAGGACCTTTGGTCAGTAGCATAAGGTCGCAGATTCACAAGCTAATTTCAGCTTACGCAAAGGGATTTATTCGCACAATGCGCTTTGTTCCCTTGATCCCACTTGTAATTAACAGGACGTCTATCATCTGGAATCGATCTTTACTTGCTCGCGCGTACAGATAATTTCAGTGGTGGCTTTGACTAAGATTTAGATTTTTACGCTAATAACAGTAAAAACTGTACGCGACGTATGAGAAGTACAATCGTGCACGATGTTTTTGAGCTCCATAATATCTTCCCAATCCTACTATAACTTGAATGATGAATAAAGTAAAGCGAGGTTACCAAATTCATAAGATCTAGGCATTTTTACTCCAGAGTTATACAAACTTGTGTATTTGTAAACGAAATGCAGGTCTTAGCAAAACTAAAAAAACAGTAATCCCTTCCCAACTCTACTTCAACCACAACTATCAAAAGGATAGCTCAACAAAAGGTACACAATAACGCCATGTCCAGAAGCAAAACTTTTTCCCTTAAGAAATTACATTGAAATAACCCTATGAGTGTTTACTGAAAATAGTAAACATTGTTGTGTCCGTTTGTTAGAAAACAAATGTCGGACTGTACAAAGTCGGCATGTATTCGTTTCCTCTTGGTAGAGATTACCAACCACTCGAAAGTAGAAGAAAATTGATTTCAGTTATTCGATGTGACCTCTAAACTGGTGCAACAACAAAAATTGTTTATAGTCATTTATTACTTATACTTCCTGACTACCTTTGAGTGCGCACCGGCGGGATTTTCGTATTAAAATTAAATTGTTTTTTGTATCTACATAATAAAAAAAAAATTTTAAACGTATGACAGCTCGTTCATTTTGGGGGCATAAAATGTACACGAAAAATATTTGATTAACATATTTCCAAAAGGTTTTATTTTATTAAAAAAATATGATTAATTATACTGGGGAAATAATATTTTATTTAAGGAACGTAGATCGTGCAATATACTACTTTTTATACGTATTTACGACTATCACAATAAAATTGACGTAAAAGTCATTTTTTAAATATACCGTATTGTTATACCGTATCATACCATATTTTGCTATTAATGCAAAAAACATTTAAATTGCACCTGTAAAGTGTAAAAATCAATACGCATAAAATCTATTTAAAACAAAAATATTTTTGCAATTCATTTATGCCTTTTGGGAGATATCAACTTTTTTCGTGTTTTTTAAAGCCTATATTGGGAATTGGCGTCTTTTTCTCGCGTCTGGTAGTCGCGCCAATTGGGGGGTCTTATGGATGTTTTGAAAACAAGTCACGGGGAGCTCGTATTTTCTACTGCGCATCAGTCATTAAAAATGAATTATTGTAGCTCCCCCTTTTATCGTTTGTATCAAATACCCAAACCCGTTGGGGTGGAAATTCTGAGTCAGCATGCGGAAAAAATATACGCAGTGCGCGTGAAGGTCGGGTCTGGTTTGCGTGGGCTAAAATTCATTAATACATTATTCTTTTTGGGTTTTTAAAAAAGTGAAATTCGCCACATGACCTGTAGAATTAAAATTATTTGGGTTTAAAAATTCCAAATAATAATTTAAATCGAAAGTGTCAAATCCCCCGAAAACTTCTGTAATGTTTGTAAAGTTTTTGAATATAAAAGGGAAAAAAAATATACGAAATTATAAAACTTGCGTGTTTTTATATTTTTTGGCTGTCGTGTTTGGGGGATCACGATAAAACATGTCCCCCGCTTGCAAAAAAAATGGGCGATGCCCTGAGCCGAACTTTCCAAGTTTTCCGCCCCCCTCCCCCCGCCCTGGGGGAAAATCGAGCTAACCAATCCGCTTTAGCTTCATTTCAGGGAGGCGGGATACCATCTTGAACATTACAAAATGGCGGTGATGGCGAGTTTTTATAGTAAATATTTGAATATAAATTTTAAAAAATCAACCAACATTTTTTAATAAATTTTTGTATATACATTTAATTACATAAATAAAGGATCAATTTCCCAGAAAAACATATTTTAAAACTGTTTAAAAAAAGGGTTATTTTGCAAAAATAACTTTGGGACAACGACTATTAAGCTCCATGTCTACATTTCGTCGTTTATTATTGTAATATTTAATATAAAATGCAAAAATTTGCATTTTGCCATTGTCTAACCTAGTTATTTTATTAAAAAAATTAATAACTTAAAGAAATACGTTTTAGAGTAAGTTTCACAAACATCCCGGATAGCAGCTTTCAGTTGTGAAAACTTTCATAAATTTCTCAGATGACCCAATTAAAAATACTATATGGTCACGGATATTAATATTTTTAATTAAAAAGTTTTGATTTTGAAAAATACAAAAAAACTTGAAGTATTTAAAGTTCTTTTTAGTCACAATGAAATTTTTCTACTGCAGACATTATGTTTGGGAAGTGCAGTTTAAACAAATGAATGTTTTTTGGATTTTTGTTTTGGGGATCACAATTAATTACCTCTTCGATCTAACGTTAGGGTGATTGCTTTTTTACTTTGGGGGTTTTTTACCGCAAATAAAAAAACCCTTAGGGATCCCCTAGTCTTTGGGTTTTTTGCGTGAGAATAAAAACCGACATATGACTCTTATATAACATTTTAATATTTAATGTTTGCAAAGGAAAACACCAGCTTTTGTCTATTGCGTGAACATTGGAGGAACAAAACACACACACACACACACACAAAAATATCAATATATTACTTACATGTAATTTATGTATGATTTCCGCAATAAATTAATATATTTATATTATTATAAAGTATATTTTTACATTACGAAAATTTTTATTTTCGAAAACGAGCAATGCAAAAAAATTTTTTACACGTCATCGGAATTTACCCCCATTTCTTCTAGATAAGCAGACCTATGCAAAACTTTTTTGCTAATCCATTAAGAATCATTAGAGATTCTCCTGTCATAAATTATTTCAAAATTGTAATTGTTAATAATGTTTAAAAATTTTGTCAAACTTCGGAAATCTTTTCCATAATCGTTAGAAAATGAATGGGGATCCTCTTTTTAAAATATTGTTGCAAAAAAAAATTTTTCTATTTTCATTTTTACATTTCATTCAAAATTGAATTTATTGGATATGTGTTCACTAACGCATTTTTCAGTAATATTGCACCATATTTAAAATTTTTTAATTTTAATTGTTAATAAATATTGTAAACAAAATAAGCAATTAATTTTTTTTATTTGGGAAAAATTTCTTTTAAGTTATAAATATTTATAAAGAAATTTTAATTAAAGTATTTAAATATGAATTAAGGTTTTTTTAAAACTATAACTCCCAATATTTATTTTTTTGTTAAAACCCATTGCTACTATATTACAATGTAACTTTTTAAAAATTTCTGCCCATTGATTCATAGTTTGTGTTCGTATATAGTATATCTCACGAAAAACGATTTTTTAAAAGAAAATCTAAATAATAACGAAATAACCTCAAATTTAAAATTTTTGGCTTTTGGGTGCACACTTGGGCGCCACTTTAATCGGGTCGGGAAGAAGGAGAAATCTGTGCTATCGCTGTTGGGTTCAAAACCCAAAATTTCTTCAGGGTCACCATTGCTTTCCTTTTACTTAAGTTTTAAAGGTTCCCAAAGTGATACTAGATATTTTCCAACATTAACTTGAGAATACATGTTGCATACCATGAAAAAATGATGAAAAATGTCTGGATTTAAAAAAACCTCCCTTTGGAATACTGCATCAGAAGTCCTCTTGGCTATTGTAATTACATTTTCTGTATTCGTCGATAAACTCCGAACACTTTCCGGTGAATTATGTTATCGCCGCTAAAGCAAAAAAGTTTTCCCGGGTTAAAGAGCCCCACATATTTTTTGGTGGATCAAAAAATAGATTTTAATTGTGGAATTGCCCCTTACTCATTTTTGCAAAATACAAGTTAATTTACTATTTGTGAAAATTTTTTTTTTACTTAATTCCCGTCAATTTTTCAAAACATAATTCAATCATTTTTTTTTACCTAAATACAATTTTACTTTTCGACCTGTAAATTGGAAGAATAGTTGTTCTCAATAAAAAAGGGATCATGCCGATAAATGGAAAAAGGGTTTACAAATATCATAAATCCAAAAATAAGTAATATCGGATATTTGTTATCAAAAGGACTCAACTTAGAAAATAATCAAATTTTCTTTGTTTTCTTTTAATTTTTTTTCAAAAAAGAACGTTACTTTGTTTTTTGGTTTTTATTCCGGCAAGATCTTAACAGATCTTCCCCCCGTTTTTACTGGCCAGCACATAATAATAAGGCTTCTTCACCCGGTATCTTCCACTTGGGGTTTAAAAGGTAATTAAATTTAATTTTAAGCGAGTATTTTACAGTTCTAATGACCGTTTTTCGCAATTCTCACCCCAAATTTTTTTTTCCGTCGGGCATTTTCCCTTTATTCTTCTCCCCTTCATTGTCAAATCGATGCCCCAATTTACAAGATTTCCTTGGGCCTTCCTCGTTTTTTTCTTTGGGAAAAGGGATTCACTAAATAAAATTTTTTTGATATTCTGTCAGCATGCATTCTGCAGCATACCAAGGGAAATTTGTTTGGATTCTACTTTTTCAATCACTTCCCCCAATTATTATTATCTGTCTAATCTCTTCTTTAGTTTTTCTATCAAACAGTATGCAGCAACATCTTCCCCCAAAAAATTCTTTTTTCATAGCATTTAAACCGGGGTTTTTTTTGCATCTTTTTTAATTCTAATTTAATTCATACTCCACAGCTCTCCACCATTGTTTTGTATATTGTCTTTTAGTTTTTTTTCGAAAATGTTTGTTTTAAAAAATATTATAAATCTACTAATAATTGGATTTCCCAAGCTTATTTTTAATAAAGTCAAAAATTTAGACCCCCCTGCTCTAATAATAACTCCGATATTTTAAATTTCCCTTTTTCCTACGGGAAATATACCTTTTTCTGTTCTAATCATATCAAGTTTTCCCCTTACAATATGTGTCTTGATTTTCATTATTTATTTTGACCCTTCCTTTTTTTCATGTTTTTATTAATTTCTGGATTAAATTTTACAGATAAAAAAAATATTTCTCTACCTTTTTTTCAAGTGATACGCTGACCCCCAAAACCCGGGGAAATCGCTTATGGGAATTAAAAGGTTTTGCAGCCGTTCTCGAAGTCTTAAACGATATCCAAAAAATTTTTTTTAGTTATTTGGATTATAATTAATAAAAACCTTTCAACATTTTGTTTTACCAGTCTTGCATAACTTATTGGGTGTCCCCTAAAATAATGAAACCCGTATTTCAACGTCAAGTTAAGGGGAAAAAGGAGCTGTTTTTTGATGAAATAATATTATATAAATAAAAGATCTTCATCTTCATCTTCATTACTAGTTTCCCACTAGTTCATTGTGAGAGAGAAATGAATATTTTCTAGGATGAAGAGAGGGGCACGTGACCCTGAGTCTTTTTTTTTGGGATCCGCGGTTGGGATGGTTTAGTAAAAAAGTTGTAGCATACCTTGAATGAATGATTGAGAAGAATATTTAATAATGGACTTGTTTATTAATCAGTATCATTCACAAAAATGTACCCTTTTCCCAGAATGTTATCAAATGGGCATGAAAAAACATATTTACTTCAACAAATAATAAAATTTTTTATTATATAAATACATGTTTTTAAAAACCCAAGAATTTTTTTTTTTCGACTTCATCGCTAACTTTTTCCCTTAAAAATTTTATCCGTGACGCATGTTAACAAACACTTCAAAATTACATTCTCTAAAATTACGTATATACAGAGTAATATACGTAGTATAGAGAATATTATATAATGCTGCGCAAAAAAACTGCGCATTTTCTGCAAAAAAAATCATTGATCTGGTGACGAAAAAACGAATAAAAATTACTAAATTAAGAAAAAAAAGACCCCCTAACCCGCGGTGTAGCCAAAATTTCCCAGTTTTGTTGATCCGTGATGCCAAAAAAAAATTAAGCAAAACGTCCGTCTGTCCGTCTGATAAACTTTTAGCCCCTAAACCATGCATACGATTTTTTCAAATTAAAAAACCCTGTCGTTTTCCCCTGAGCTAAAACTATGGTTTTAAAAAACATTCATTAATTTTTGGGAGGACTTTTTGGAACCCTTTCCCCGGACATTTTTTTTTTTTTCCCAAAAACGGCCCCAAAATTTTTTCTGAAAATTTCGTAAGTACTGTTTACTCTATTTTAAAATACGCTAAAAAAAGGTAGAATATGCCCAATTTTTCCGGTTAACCCCGAATTTTAAAAAATTAAAATTTGAATATTTTGCGGCGTTTTACTAAAAACTAAAAACTAAAGATAAGAGATTTTTGCTTAAAAATGAAATGTGTTGCTTATAATTAGATCTTTTAAAAAGGTCATGAAATTTTTTTTAAAAGTTTTAGTTGATTTCGCACAATAGGGGTGCAATATTTGAAATTTAAAAAAATTTAATAAAAAAGTTTTTCCCAAAAACGGCTCCAAATTTTTTTTTAAAAATTTTTTTGGTTGGGGTAATGCCAAATGAAAGCCTATCCGATGACATAAACAAGATATTGCTCTATTCTATTTTTTTTTAAAAATTAAACCAAATGAAATTTTTTTGAAATCCCTCTCGGGCTGTTAATATGAGCATTTGAATAGATTTGTATGGGATTATTTAATTTGGGAGTAGAAGTGCTTAAAATGACTTTAGGGGAAGTTTTTAAAAAAACCTCAATAGATTCCTGTAAAAGGTTTTTTTTTAAACCCGGAAAAGTTGAAAATTGTAAAAATGTTTTTTGTGCGGCGATAGATGCCCAGCTGGAAAGAGAACGGAAAGAACCTTATGTGAGCTGGCAAAAACCTTTAAAAACCCAAATTCCACAAAGAAATTATAAACATTTACAGAAAAGTCTGTCCCATTCTGTAGAAATTTTCTAGTTCTTCATATTTTGGTAGTAGGAAGTGTAAGCATTTTTTAAATTTTTTAAAAGAAAAGAAAAATTTCAGCTAGAAAACTTGAAAAAAGAACAGGGGGAGACACAAATATAGTTAATTAAAAAGGACTTCTGTATTGGGGATTGGGGAAGGGAAAAAAAAAACCTCCCAAAAATTTAAAAAACCAAAAAACGGCCTATGAACAGAGGAAAATATGGAGTGGAATGATCTGGTAAACGACCAGTAATCGAAAGACTAAAATTTTTTTTCCGCAGTTTTGTAACGGTATCTTCTTGAAAGAAAGGAATGTTTAAAAAATTTTCCCAACATGGGTTATTGGGAATTTATTTTATTGCTCTTTTAAAAAAAAACCGTTTTGATATCGTCGGAGGAACAGGTTTCCTCTTTGGAACCCGCACCAAAGGGAAAGGGCCCCAAACAGACGTACGTAAGCATTTCCGTGAACGTACTAAATTTAAAAGAATCTTAAAAATTTTTTGTCTTCAAACTCATTGTTTTTCCCGGGGCACTTCTCTTTTAAAATATTAAATAAATTACCTCAAAGAGACAAAAAAGAAAGAAAAGGGAAATCTACGGGGCACTATAAAATAGTTAATTCTATTTTAAGAATTTCCCAGTTCAGATTATGTAATTTTTCCTAGACGTTTGGCCCCTTCCCTGACGCTCCCCCTTATCGCCTCTGCCCAAGGTGAAATTATTAGACGTGATAACTTTGGGGCCCATAAACAATTTTTTGACACGGCCCGACATTCAGAAAAAGTGCAAGTAAATACTATAATCTAAGAAACATTTATTGACTTAAAGAAAATCCCAATCATTACGCGGTTATTATCTTTTTGTTCATCTACTCACATTTATATAAAAAAAAACTCTTTTTTTTTCTCGTGTTATTGGTAAAGTTTTCTTAATATAAAACCCAAATTTCCCTTTTACCACTTCTTCTTTTTTGAAAACCCCTCAAACGACAACCGTAAATGCATCCCTTTAAAATTTTAAAAAGGAAAAGTATTAATTAAAATCTCCATAGTCAAAAAAAAAGTTGCATGAACAGGCCAGGACGTGAACCCCCGAGTCTTCCAGTTCCAAACAAGCACCTGAACACATGACGTCACCCCCCGCAGTCACTTATACAATTTTTTTAATATTAGGATGTGTTGACGAGTGATACGGTTGAGTTTTTCGGAAACGGGAATGTTGTTTTGCAACGAAAGAAACAGTAAAAAGTACGTTTTCCCGAAAAATTTGGGTTTTAAAACGTTTTAATAGTAAGAAAAGAAATGGTTTCATTGCAGTTTGCATTTAAAAACCTTTCTTTAAAATTGTTTTTGTTTGCACTTTTGAAAAAAAAATGCTTTCATTTAAAAGAAAGCCTAAATGATTGTTATGAAAGGGCGAAATAGGGGACAACAAATTTCTTTTTAAAAGACAAATCTGTTTTCAATTTTGTAGTTGGGGGGGGAAGCCCCCTTAAAATGTTAAAATTTTTAAAATTTTGAAAATTAGAGTTAACCATGAAAATTGAACATTCATCCTTCAAAAGTATTTTACTCTATTTTACCAGAAAATTGGGGAGCCGTTTTGAAAAATTTTGAAAAATTTGAAACTTCATGTAAAAGTCCCCCCAAAAAAGATTTTTCAAAATTTCCAAGCTTCAACTACAGCCAGAAAAACGGGGGTTTCTTCAATTTGGAAAGGACTAAGTGTGGTTTAGGCGCTTTGTAGTGATCCAAACGGATGGACGGACGGGGATAAAACCACTTTTCGACTCAAAAAAATGTATTACCGTTTTTAAACCGGGAAAACGATTTTCCCTTTAATTTCCCTTTTTGTATACTACGATACGCACGGAAATACTACGTATATTTCGTCACATCAATATACCACTTATACTACGGGATATTCGTGCTTTTACGAGAAAAAACAGGGAAATAAAAAGTTTTGTTTTGTGCTGAGATAACGAATTATCATAGTTCAAAATCCATCTAAACGTGTTACAGCAGTTCCAAAAAGGGGAGATACAAAAAAAAGTACTGAGAACTTTTTGAACGGGTTGTCATTTTAATTTAGTTTTTTTAATAAATGATTCATTTCAAAAAATGAATGTATTTATCTAATCAAGAAAAAAAAGTAATTTGTCACAATCTGGGCACGACGTTGTGTAAAAGTCACAACTTTGATATCAATTATTAAAAGGGCCCAAAACCCTTTCCCTTATATTGGCCGTAAATGTGGGCGGGGACAAATATCAAATGCGGGGGAAAACACGAGCCCCGGGAACCCCAAATGTAAAAGCATTTTTTCCGGGAAGGGTCAGTGGTCAGAGCAACTGGTCGTAAATCGAACGATGCGGGTTTGATTCCTGTCCCAAGGGAATTACACCCTTTTGTACTCAATTAATACGGTTTTTCAGGTCCAAAAATGGATATCACTAACGAACGGGATAAACTTTTTCCCCCATATTTCATTTTCCCCTAAAAAAAGAAAGAGTTGTGACAAACTTTTTGAATGAATGCAAAATGTATTTAAAAAAAGTTCCACTATCTTAATTCAACGAGGTTAGGGGTTTAAAATTTTTTACTAACTAAATATAAATAAAACATTTGTATAAATATTTGTAAAAAAGCGGGGTCAAACTAATTAAAATTTATAGTATAAAAATTCAGCAAAGATCTTATAAGCAATAAATAAATACAAGTATTTTCCCTAAACATTCTTATTTTTAATTCTCAGACTTAGGTAAAACAGAACGCGGAACAGAAGAAAAAAGGGATCGCGCAGAACTCGATCATCAATACCTCCGATTTAAAACCCCGGGGTCAAACGATTTCCCGCTACAGAGAGTTTTGGTCTTTCCCGTAATCTAAAAACCAATGTATCTACAATAAGAAAAAATTTGTTCTGTAATTTTTCCATTTTTCTGGGGGTAACATTTAAACAAAAGAAATCATATTCTCTAAACATATTCGTTCTCAAGCAGTACAATTTTTGGAAAAAGCAAATTGGCAACTGATGTTTTTTAAAAATACATGATAATATATTTATTTATCTAACTCCGTTATCATATTTATGAATTTTATAATAAATTTAATATTTAGATTTAAAAAAACGACTTTATCCCAGACATTTTGAGATCCCGGAAAATTGCACCTCCTTTTTTTCCTATTGAGACTAAATGACAGGTGATTTGTGCATTTGGGTCACCTACACAAGCATGGGAAAAATCATTGGGTATTTAAATAAATAATTAAAATTCCTTATTATCTTTGTGAAAATTGGGACTGATTGAATGCTTTCCCATTTGTCTCAGTCTACCCCCCCCCCTAAAAAATAAGCCGTATCAAAATTTTTATTTAAAAATGGGGGAAAAATAAAAAAAATATTGATTTCTTTCACATGACCACGCCCAAAACGTACTTTATTATGTTTTGGAGTTCATACATTTTGAAATTTGGGTCCACCTACCGAAGACTTTCATTAAAAAATTTTAAAAAAACAAAAAAAAAAAAAAAATTATCAATTGTTACCAAAAAATAAAGGGATGGGTTTTGTTGGGGATTTATCCAAAAACACAAACACAAAAAGGTAATTTTAATGAGTTCAAAAAGTTTCTAAGGAACTTTGTTAAACGTGTAAAAAAAAAATATTCCTTTCTCAATTAATAAAAAAGAAGAAGAAATTTCCTTTTTTTTCAAAATTTTATAATAAACCCACAGACTTGTTAAGGATTCTGATTATCTCTAGAACTGTTAAATATGTAAAATTTTAGTGATTATACAACTTGGTACAGACTTTTTCATATTATTTCTAACGATTACATAAAAATATGATAATTTATATTGCAATCGAGACACTGTTAATATTTGAGCCTATCTCTTCCCAAAATTTCCGTTTCGTCACATTGCTTGGGAAAACAAGATACCAACAAAATCTTAATATAATCACATTATCGTTTACAAAAACAAGTTTGTTTTCCCCTTTCAAAAATTTTGGGAAAGTTTTCTCGTGATGATAGTGATTAATGTGTTCTGGGGATCAGGGGGAAAAAAAAAACATATTCGCCAGGGTTTGATCTGGCGTCCATTCCTCTATCTACTACGCGAATCCACGGAATTTTCACAGGGGGTACCTTACAGCACCGGGGTGAGGGGTTTTGTAGAATGAATTCTATCTTGAAATTTATTGTTCTTTTGATGTAAAAATTTACTTCAGGTTACAGGGGAAACTCACATTCGATAAAAATGTTTGGGAAACATCAACGCGATACTATTCCCATAGTTGATTCAGTTAGAAATATTTCGATTCGAATGTCTTTTTTTGTAAAGGGGTCGGAAGTGGGTTCTTCCTGCGAACTGCCATCTTGCCCCCCCCCATATCTTCAAAAGGGGATCTCCACATTTTCGCGATAAGACTGAACTGTAACTCGTCGTGAAACACCAGTCTGAAATCAGAACCGCGTAGTATTAAGGAAATAACTTTTGTGATTTTTTAAAACCTTAACACAACTAAAAAAGGGAAATTTCCCCGGGCAAATTTGCATTTCGTTATTCATGAAAACTTGTAACCTAAACTTGAATGATATAATGCTAAAAAATTTTAATTATCTGCAAATAGTTGATTGATTGTTTTAAAAAAATTATAATGCTTATAATGAAACAACGAAGTAGTTGTACTACAACAACCTCTTTCTTCTCAGTTTACTGCTCCCAATATTAACTATTACATGAATTAAAAAAGTTTTCAAAAAGTAAGATTTTCCCCATTTTCCCAAATTTTTTAGGTTTGAAAAGTTAACTTTTTCCATTTTCAAAAATATAGAGTTCCTCGAAAATGGGCGACCAGCGCCTCGGGCCCGATAGTACAGAACGGAGGTTTTTTGGTCGTCTACTGAAAAACTGGGCCCTTTTTTCGCCCCCCAAGTCTTTTTTTAAAAAATTTAAAATTAATTTCAAAATTTGGACATATTTACTGAAATACACCCCTCAGAAGAAAAAAATTTTCTTCTGGATTGAACTCACAACGTTAGCAAACTGACAGCGTCCCATGACGTTAACCATTCGGCCCAAAGCGGTTTCTTTTTGTTTTCCACTTAAAAAGTAGTTAAACATAATAAAACCTATCTAAATAGAACATAATCGTTTTTAAATATTTTTCGTTTTTTAGGGTCCCAAACCTTTTTAAATTTAAATATACTGTGATATATAATATAATATAAAAAAGTATAATATAGGGGAAAATTAAATATATTAATATAATATAATTTTTATTTTAATTTGAATGCGAACTTTTCTCTATAGAAAAAAAGTACAATATTTTTTTTTTCCTCATGCGTACTTCAGTAACCCCCCCTTGTCATAATAAAAATGGAAAGGGGCTTGCAATTTTGGGGAAAAAGCCTAATGTCCCAGAAGTAGGGGGCAGTTTTAAAGAATACTAGTGATGCTAAAAAGGGGTACTTTTCACCCGTTTTTCACGGGAAAATTATGCTGAAAATACTAAAAATTTCGAAAAAATTACATGATCTTTTTAAAAAACTTATCTTTAAGGAAAAAAATTTCATCAAGGGAAAAAACTCAAATTTCAATATTTTACTTGTAGAAATACTTAGAAAAAAACAGTTTTCAAACAACATAAGGGCCCGCAATATTCTCTTAAATGCCCTTCCCCCTATCCAACCAAAAAAATGTAATTAAAAAAATTATGGGGCCATTTGTTTGAACACTTGAAATACGTCCCAGGGGCTTCGTAAAGTACCCCTTCCCCAATTGAATATCGGTTTCAAATTCAAGGCGCTAGACATCAGCCAGATCGATTAGGAGTATCAATTTTTGGGGAAAATCGGCTGAACGGTTTAGCCGCTAGCGTTGTTAGGACGGGCGGACAGAATTTTTTCCGTCGGGCGTTTTTCGCTATCAACCACCCACAAAACATGGATTCTGGCTAAACCCCGATTTGGGGGGATTTTTTCTAAATTTAGCAAGTGGATTTATCCATTTTTTTCACAAGGGCCGTGTAATATGCTTTTCTGCAGAAATTGGTTTTTTTGTGCATTACGTAACTTTCTCTCCTTAAGAAGAAAGTGCAATTGATCAATATATGAAGAATTTAGATTATGCGTTCACGGAAAATTTTTTATGCTTTCACTGCCCAAAACAATTTTCTAAATTTGGAAAACATTTATACAATTTTTTTTAACTTCATTTGTAAATTAGTTATACCCAGAAGAAAAGGGAAAAGTTCATGAGAAATTTGAAACAGATTAGTAATTTAAACGTTGAAAAAACCCAGAGATATTAATCAAAGGTTACATTTACTTAAATATTTGTAATAAAGGATAGTGTATTGAATGAAGAGTGTAAAATAAAAAAAAAAAGACTTCGTTTTCAGAAAAATTTTTAATAAAAGCAATATGAGCATAATGTAACATACCCTCCAGAAAATTGGGTTTCCTTGGGTTCCGAAACCCAAAAGAACTTTCTAGTATAATATCCCCAAATTTTTAAAAAGGAAAAATTGATTTGAAGTCAGTAATGTTTTAAATTTTTTTCGGTACCATCGTACCAAGGGCCTTTTTCCCACAACGAGTCTAAAAATAAATACATGTTCGCCGAGTCTTTTTTTAAATATTTTTTTAGTTCGTGATTTTAAAAACCGAATTTTCCTTCCCAAAAAGCCTTAAATACCATTTTTTCTTGATATCATTGTTTCGAAAATTGGGATTCGGTTAAAAAAAAGTAAAATATTTAATGAAGCCTTAATAATAAAAAAAGGGCCCAAATTTTTTTCCGTCCCTTTTCCCCAGCTTAAAAAATATGGAAATATTGTAATGGGAAAAAACATTATTAAATTCAGTGGTACTTTAGTTTAATAAATATGTTTTTTTACCAACGAAATAGAGAAAGTGTGAATTTTAAAAAAAAGTATTGGCTACAATGAATATCATTGCAATATTGTAAGGGAAAACTCTGGGGAGAGATGAATATTAAGTTATAAATAATAATCGAATTAAATTGGGCCATATTGAAAAAAATTTTATTTTTTATTAAATAAATTTCCGTTTTTTTAATACTATTTTGCCCAGGGGAAAAAAAGTCCTTGGGGTTTTTTTTTAGGCAACGATTATTGAAAGTGGGAAATTTAAATATGTGAAATTTTCTTTGACAATTGGAAGTTGTTGTTTTTTTTATATATTTTTAATGTCTCTTTTTTAATACTAGGTCATATAACGACCACTGTGATTTTTTTTGTTTGGGGTTTTCTGTGGGGGAATACGTAAAAACATCACGAACACACATCCTTTTGTCCGGGGGCGGAACCCGGGGGCCCTTTAACCCCGGAAGCCAGGCCTTGTCGTCCCATTTCCTTTTCTCCTAAATAAACCTCTGACATCATATATAAAAATCAAATACATCAAGATATCGCTTAATTCTCCATCATTTTTAAATTTCGTTTTTTTCCCGTGTCCCTGGCCATGGGGATAATGGAAAAAGAAACCTCTGACTAGGTAGTAAAGTTGGCCTCAGGAAGCCAGAAGGGTTTTTTTGGTAATATTCTCACTCCAAGATTTTTCCCAAAGTTGCATTTTTAGTCAAACCCAAATTGGGGAAAACCTTTTTAAACTCACGGGGTCATAAGACCCTTGTCTTTGTCCGGGGTCTAAACCCGAGGCAAAAATTTTTATTCACCTTTTGGATCGGCTCCCTTCCTTTGAAAATCCAGATTCCCCCCCCCATCCCCCGAAAAAAAACAGACCATTAAAGCTGCCCTGAAAAACGATAATGAAAACCGAAGAAACAAAAGCTTTTGACTATAGAAAAGGGAAAGCTGGCTACTGTCCTCCCAAAAATCTTTAAAATTTCTTAGCTATGGGTTTATAAATCTAATATGCGTGAAGGGGGTGATTTTTAAAATGCCTTTTTTAACTAATTTTGCGTTTTTTGGGGTAACACTGTCTTAGTCATTTTTTTTCATTTTAAAATTAGTCATTTTTTACTTTTTTCCTCTTTTTAAACTTTAATTAATAAAAAATATTTTCTTTTATACAAAAATTTTAGAAAATTTTGCGAATAATATTGCCCAAGGGGGTTGAAAAGGGTTTTTGGGCACAAATACAGTTCTTTTTTTATTATTAAAGAAGGGAAAGAAATTTCATTTCTTAAAAAATAATAAAGACTGTAGTTTAGTTTTCCCGATTTGGAACTTTTATCTCATTAATCTCTTGTGTTTTTTCCGGTTTATCTAAAAAAATTTTTTTCAGGCATATCTTCAAAAAAAATTTGGGGTCTTATGACACAAATTATTTGTCATGGGATATCTTACAATGGCTAAAAATTTTTTACAATTAATCATTTTGAAAACAAGGAATTTTTGTTTCCTGTGAATAAAAACAGTTTCTTCCAATATGATAACCGTACAAGGTTTCCCGGGTGTTTGGGAGAAACTTCTTGAATCAATTTAAACCCAAAAATGTTTCGGGGGGCATACAAAAAAACCCAAAATAAATTGGAAAAAAATAATACATTCAGAAAAAACTGTGTTCCGCTTAAATATTTTTAAATTGGGAAAAATTTTCCCGGGAAATTAAAAAATTTTTTTAAATAAATATTCAATTTTCCCTTTAAAGTTTATTCAAACAAGTTTTTTTTTTTTTTCTTAACCCGCTCGTTTTAAAAACTTTTTCATTTATTTGTAATTTTTAAAGGGTTTTTAAATTTTTTTATTTTTTTACGTGGTTATTCAAAAAAATTTGAAAAAAAACTTGGGGTAGATTTCCCCAAATTAAAAAAATTAAAAAATTTTGTTTTATTTTTAGCTATTTATTAAAGATATCAATTTTTACAATTTTGCTATTTATATCAATGTATTGTTTGGGAAAAAAATTAATTATGTTGCGCCTATTCATATCAGATTTTTTACTGTTCCTTATATTTAAAAAAAAAAATAAAAAAATAAATAAAAAAAAATATCACTGGGAAGGGGTAGATATAAAACTTCTAAACAGGTAACAGAAAAATAGTAACTTTTAAAAAATATGAAGAAAAGACAATTATTTTTCGAAATATTTCAATGAGAGGTTCCCAGTTCCTTTTCACCGGTTATCACTATAAAATTGCAAAAAATTTTAAATAGTCTAAACAAATTTAAAATAGCAATTTTAATGATAATCATTTGGGACACCCGGGAGTGATTTTTTAAATTAAATTTAAAAGAAATACTTTGTTTGCATCCCCCTCATAGAAAAAAAGGGCATTACATTTTCATTGCTAATAAAATTTTTATTGCTTGCATTTCCTTAATAAAAAGGGGTAATAATGTCAAAAAACCAAATTTTTAAAAAATGAACATGAATTTCAATTTGCTTGATAGGAGGTTTTTAAATTTTGTAAAAAGATTTATTGTGTGTTTCCCAAAATGATTTGTAATAAAAGTGTTCCTTTTTCTTTTGAACCATTTGCATTTTAAAATGGGTTTTTAAAAACCAAAAATTTCCCAAAACTTTAATTTAATCGCCACAAATTTTTCACAAATTTGATACCATAAATTAGGGGTTAATTTTTTGGTTTAAAAAACTCGATAAAAAAAGTCCGAACCCCTTTCCCCTGACCCGCTGCCCCCTTTGGGTTTGTCAGCGTCCCACGGGGGGTTTGGGCCAACTCCGGGGCAATTGGCGGAGTGATCCTCGCGCCCGCGCACCAACCTTTTGTTTTTTGTACCCCTCCTGTTTTCCTCCTCTTCCCTCTCCCCCTCCCTCTCCTGTTACCCCCTGCTCACGTTAGCGAGGCAGCGTCCCGACCTCAAAAATTTCTCCCCCCCCTTTGAGGGTAACTGGGGGAAAAATTTCGGGGGAGGAAGGGGGGCTGTCTGAAACGGGCAAAACCAATGATAAGAGCGGGAAGCCTCGACGCCAGGATTTGGGCAAGTGTCCAGCGATGGTTTTAAGCTGTGGAAAAACCAGATTTTGGGCCCCCACGGGGATCGCCCTTTCTGTGGGGTGGGTATACAGTTGATACAACCCCTGGTGGACAGTCCCAAAGAACCTTTGTTTGTGGTTTTTACGGAAAACTCAAATCCTTTTATTTGCTCTTTTTTATTTTATTTTTCCCCAAATGTTGTGGAAAAACCTTTAAAAAATTTTAAAGTCTGATATTATTGCTTAGCGGGCCCAGTAATTGGGAAAGAATTTGGGCCATTGCTGTATATCATCGTCGCGCAGTTTGGGTAACCTCAGAGTATGACGCAGGTGCAAGCTCAGATAGTGTGAGCAGCGCGCTCGTAGAGACGAAAGCTTAGTTGGGCATTCTCCGGATTTGTTAGTATTTGCCACTAGAGTTTCCTGCAATCTCACGGTAGTGTCAAGTGAATCATGAAAGAGAATTAAATGTGTACTCCATTAAAAATATTTTCGAAATTTCTGTTGTGCATCTTACTTCACTAAAAGTGATAATACTTTGCATTTACAGACCTCCAACAAAGAAACTGCAGATTATATTTCGTTCTTGAAAACCTGGATATAACACTTAACGAAGTCAGCAATCGCTTTTTTGAATCCATTTATTTGTATGCAGAGATTTTAACATTGATTTTCTGGTCGAATCTTGCGAGAAAGAAAAGTTTCTCAATTTAATTAATTCCTTCAATTTAGACATTACAATTAATGTACCTACACGGATCACACAACATTCCATGAAGGCAATTGATCAAATTATAATTAACAAAACTACTACTCGATATGAAGTTGAAACAAAGATTTGGATACAGTGACCACGTGCACAAATTCTTCCATTATAAGAAATCGATCACTGACACAATAAATAATACACGTATGACTAGATTGTTTACAAAAAAGTAAAATTAATTATTCATTGATTACTTCATGCAAGTCATGGAAACGGTTTATAACATTTGATACAAACGACAAATATAATTCTTTTCCAACTCTTCATTTCATTTTAACACTTGCTTTCCTCTTCAAAAACGAAAATTAAATATTTCACGGAAAAGCAATTCTTGGATAACACAAGGGATTAGGACATCTTGTAAAACAAGCAATTCTTTCTTTCATTTCTAAACGTCATGACGTATCTCAAGATTTCATATCTACTTTAAAAATACAAAACATTGTTACGAAAAGTCATAAGACAGGCTAAAATCATGAAAAACGATCAGGATATTTTGAATTCAAATAATAAAACAAAAGCAATGTGGAATATAATAAAAATACTACCAAATCAACTAAAAACCGAAGAATGTTGTTTTAAAAATATAACGATATAAATGTGAACAATCCGGAAACATGGCTAGTCTCTTTAACCAATATTTTTCGAGAATTGCTCCCGATCTACTAAGGGTCTTCAGGCACAAATTCAAAACAGACAGTTCCCCCCAAAATTGTGGCACAATGTTTGTTTCCGAAACTTCTTCCTATGAAATTCTCAAAATAATCGATAAACTAAAAAAAAAATATTCGTCGGTTTAGAGAATTCCCCGGGTTCTTTTTAAAGACTTGTGCGTATGCCATTATACACCCCTTAACTCACATATTTAATGCATCTTTTTGCACTGGAACGTTTCAGATATTTTCCAAAACAGCTAAAATTAAGCCGCTTTTCAAAAAGGCAACAAAAATGAAATTCAAAATTATCGGCCATTTCTCTTCTATCAGTCTTTTCAAAATATTAAAAGACTTTTTATACGAATGGAAACCTTTCTACTAAACACGACGCGCTTTCAGATTGCCAACATGGATTTAGAAAATCAAAATCAACGGAAACAGCTATATTTTCTTTCTTAAAGATTCGCCTCATCATTGGATCAAAACGAGGCACCTATTGGATTATTTTAGATCTCTCAAAAGCTTTTGACGTCATTGATCATGACATTTTATTTCCAAATTACCTTCATATGGAATTCGTGGGATTGCTCTAGATTGGTTATGTTCGTACCTTAAACAACGATTCAGAAGTTGAAATACCTTACTGGGAAAGATGGAACATTTCCGACTCTTTGCCCGTTGCATGTGGTTCCTCAGGATCGATTTAGGCCCTATTCTGTTTCTACTTTACGTAAACGATATGCCCCCGACGATTCGAAACGGAAGAACGGGTTTTCTTTGGGATGATTGAAATCCTTAAATGCCATTGAAAATGAACAGTTACCATTGACTGATGTTAAGGCAACAAAATTTTTAGAAACCCCTTAAAAAACAGTGTACCATTGACTGATGTTAAGGCAACAAAATTTTTGGTCTCTCAATTCAGTCAAACCTTAAATGGAACGTCCATTTAAATGAATTGAACACAAAATTAAGTTCATTGTGCTACGCGTTCAGAATTCTAGCAAATTCAGTCAGCCTTCATACTGCTCGTTGTGTATACTTCGCGAATGTTCATTCCCGCCTGAGATATGGCATAATATTCTGGGGAAATACATCTTATAGCTCCCAGACTTTTAGATTACAAAAACGAATTGTACGAATAATAACCAAATCCCACCCACGTGATTCATGTAAGCCTCTCTTCATTAATCTAGGAATTCTACCATTACCGTGTCGTCTTATTTACGAATCAGTGGTTTTTGTAAAAAATGACTTGCTCAAGGGCGGGAATATATTTTCAGAAAATGCCGAAGTCTATTACTATAACACTCGACGTAGAAATCATATTCATCAGGTGACAGTATCAACAGCTCATTACAAAAATTCACATACAACATGTACATTATTTTACAACACTTTGCCAGATGACATTAAACGATTAAATTCAATAGAAAAGTTTAAATCCCAAGTGAAATCGTTTCTGCTGCATAACTGTTTCTATACAATTAGAGACTATACTGAGCATCACAAGAAAAGTAACATTCATTTTAACAATGATTCATAATGCTTTATTTACCATTTAAACTGTGTAAATGAGTATAAACAACCTGTAACAACTATTGTACTACAGCTTCCGGGTCAATGACCCCCATCTCGATCAGGTTTTCGTCCAGTTTCCTGATCCATTGAGCAAATGCTGAGATGGCCCTTGTTTTGCTTCTGGACATAAATGTAACTTCATTTCCTGTGCACGTCTTCTAGAATTCAGTGGGAAATACAATTATTCAAATTATCGTTTCCATGTTGTCGCGGCAGGAAGTAATAAGAGCCAAAATTTATTGCTTATTTATCCTTGAAAATAGATTTTATTACATGGGAGTTTTTTTGTTTTTTCCCTTTCAAAATTCAAAATTTATTGCTTATTTATTTTGAAAATAGATTTTACTACATGGGAGTTTGTTTTTTCTCCTTTCAAAATTCAAAATTTAAGTAGTATATGACTTAGTGTAGGATCACAGAATTTAGAAAATGTGCACACAATTCACTTTTCCCCATAGCACGTCATACCAGTTTTTAACTGTTTTTTAAAAAAAAAAAAAAAAAAAAAGACCTCTTTGACCTCTATGAACTCTTTGACCTCTATGAACTCTTTGACCTCTATGAACTCTTTGACCTCTATGAACTCTTTGACCTCTATGAACTCTTTGACCTCTATGAACTCTTTGACCTCTATGAACTCTTTGACCTCTATGAACTCTTTGACCTCTATGAACTCTTTGACCTCTATGAACTCTATGTCCTCTATGACCTCTTTGACCTCTTTGACTTGCTCGAAAATCGATCGTGCTGGAGTCTATTTTGGACTAAGCAACTACTAGGACACGACAAGTGGGGAGTTTTACAAGAATGCATCATCGTCGCCTATGGAACGTTCTAAAAGATTACGAATACAAGCCCTACCAATTACAGAGCAAGCAGCACTTGAGGAAAGTAGATAAATCCATCCCGAGTAGCATTTCGTGAGTAGCTTCGTTCAGAACGGGGGTAACGCACTGTTCGAGGAGTATTAGTGACGAAGCGCAGTTTTCACGCGATGGTATTGTAAATTTCCACAACCTACACCCTACTGGGGTGGACAAACAGACAAGAGAGAGATTCGATGTTTTCTTAAAACGTTTGGGCTGCATCCAGAGATTAAAGGGCCTGTTTTTATTTATTTTTATTATTTTAAATTACTATTATTATTATTATTATTATTACTATTATTATTATTATTACTATTATTTATTATTATATACTGGATGAGCGGACGTATTTACCTTTGCCACGCCTGTCCAAATGTGGTACATAACGTCGTCCATTTTCGCGCCTCGCATCCATCTAAGTGAGCAATAATGTGCAGCGATGGATAGGCCGAAACGGGCCTGTGGAGTGGCCATCGCGCTCACCGGATCTCAGTTTTTTACTCTGAGCTGGGAACACGTGAAATGCATTGTGTTCGCCACTTCAGTTGAAACAGCCGATGAATCGTGGTCGAAAATAGTGCGCGCATCTGACAATGTTCCAAGTACCCGTAACACCCGGGAGATACGTAGATTGTGGAGGCAGACATTTCGAACACTTTTTTCGGCGGGGGTCCTACAGCTGTTGCCGCTTCCCGCATCTCCGACGCCACAGGTCTCGGTCTCGCCATGCTCCTTCCTCCTCTTCAATATTCCTTGCACGCATGCCTTCTAGTACTCCTGCATACCACGGTCTAGGTCTTCCTCTTCTTTTCCTTCCTGCCGGCTGTTTCAAAACTTTCTTTGGCCATCTATCTTCTCCCATTCTTAATACATGCCCGAGCCAGAGGAGCTGCCTTTCTTGGATTCTATCAACGATGTTATACTGAGACTGCGCCCTTTCCTTTATTTCTTCATTGCTTACATGTTCTCGGCGGGAGATTCTCAAAGGTCTTCTGAAACGGTCCATTTCTATTGCTTTCAGTGTTTCTTTGTTCTTTTGCGTTAATTCCCAACTTTCACTTCCATATGTTGTTATAGGTTCTATAATGGACATGTACATAATCAATTTAACTTTCCATTCTATTTTTGGGGACCAAAGTATCGCGTTTAATTTTGAGATTGCCGTTCTTCCTTTATTTGCTCTGTATTGTTTTTCTCGATCACATTTTCCATCGTTTGTTAAGATGCTGCCGAGATACTTAAACTCTTTACATACCTTGATCTGATGACCCTCAATATTTCCGGCATCTTCTCCACAGCTCAAGTATTCTGATTTTTCAAAATTTATTTTTAAACCCCATTTTGTATATTCTTCGAATACGTTTCTAGTCATAAAGGAAATATCTCTTGAACACCTATTGTAAACACTAATAAAATAACACCGCTGCACTGTTACAAAATTTGTAATTGAATACAAAAAAGTCAGCTTGCGTAATAAAAAAGGAGAACTATTTCAGTAATCGTTTCCTGAATTTTTATTTATTTCATAGCTAATGCAGAGTAAGTATAGTACTCCCTTCTTCGCTTCACTTCGCCAAGGCGTTTTTGAATTCGGAATGTACGTTTAAATATATGTCCTGAAATTTGTCTTTGAAAAACACTCAAAAATTCCATCCTTCCCATTCCTCGAGTAAACATTCATAAATTCAATAATATTCAGATATTTATCAAATTTCAGAAGGCAAATCTAAACGTAAAAAGAAGTTCAAAACGGTTTAGACCAGCGAGGCATATCACTACGAATGATATTATTGAAAATCTGGAATAATTAAGTGATTTTGTGAGCATGATATTTTCTGAGCGTTGTTTCAAGGTAAAATGCAAACTAAAAATGACACAATCGTATGCGCAGATATTCTCAGCAGACGCATCCTTCCGTTGGGCGATGAACTTACTGTTGTAGCGCCGTCGTCCCGGGGGAATAATGTACAGCTTTTTCACGTTCATGAGTTTTTGTACTGGAAATTGTTGAATATTTTCAAAACTGTGAATAAAATATATTCACATACCACGTGTTTGCAAACTGCAATCAAAGTATGTGCGATAATTATCAAACTACCTGTATATGAAGAAGATTCGTTTTGAAACAATTGAAGAATTCACACACAAGCACGTGTTTGTGTTGTGTATGTGTGTATGTGTGTGTGTTATATGTATATATATATATATATATATATATATTATATATATATATATACACACACAAACATCTTCACAACTATTTCATGAACAAATCATAATTCACAAACACACACACACACACACACAAAAAGGCAACTATACATAAGATCTCAGAGACGGCTTTCAATATATTTAAATTCCCCTATGTTCGTGAGATTTAGATTAAACGGAAAATTTGAAACAGATTTGAAAAAATTATATTGAATGGACCTTAAAAAAACGCGTACTCAGATTAACGCTCAATTTAGGTCTGGTAGTTAACACAAACAGTTACAAAGACATTAAAAGAAGCCCTTATTTAAATGATAGTGGTTTGACCCAATGAATTCTGTCTGGGTCCGCATTCCGTTCCATGGCAGCTCTGAGAAGTAAATTTACCTCCGACGGCCTACCATATTGGCCAAACTAGCTCGTCTCCCTAGTCAAAGATCGTACTCTTATACTCATGCAAACTTGTTAAGAGAATATTTCGTAGTATATTATATTTTATTTATTTCTCGATACTCATAGTATTTTCGGATTTCATCCATTATTAGTATTATTGTATAATTTAACAACTTCAATTTTAAATATCGTTTAATTATTTTTTGTATAAACACACTATTTTGATATGAAATGATTTAATGTATAATGACAATTAGCACGTGGTTAAGTGAGTTGAAGGAGAAAGAGGGGCCATGCCCTAGAAACTGGTATGCTGCTGCTTGCAGTTAATCATAAAGATCAAACTCTTATACCCAATCTAATGAGCGCTGATTTCAGTGAACCCGTTTGACTTTCTAAACGAAGATATTATGGCAGAGCTGGATGCCGCTTGGGATAAGAAAGTTTTGCCAGAGTTACGAATTCCTATCGACGCAATGAGGACCAAGGAAGCACTGGATGCACTACTGAGTTCTTTTGGACGGCAAGACACTTTCAGCCGACACAATGCAAGCATACCTAGATGTAGTACTCAAAATGCATCCACTGATTTTTGGTGTGGGGCCCCGGTACGTAGTGCATGTGGCGTAATTTGAAAATTTACCTTCTTTACACCATGCCCAACTTTTTAATCTCGGTCGCACTTATAACTTTCCTCGTCGTATCCAATCAAAATTCCCGAAAGATAAATTTCGTCCACAAATCTTCATTGCAATTATTTTCATCCTTTATTTACATTCCTTCTAACTTTACCTTAAAAATTCTACATATCCTAAAAATATGATTAATAATTCCTTATTTTTATAAGGTTACCGTCAGTGATCATAACAGTCGTTAATATGTTGTTATTTTAAACTCCTGAAAGACTTGTAGTCGAACAGGTAGAAATAAATTTTTAAAAAAATGTGGCGTAACAATTCGTGGCCACAATAATGAATTGTTGGAAAGGGAATCGGGAATCCGTATGTAAGTACGCGATTTAGTAGTTAATTGTGCGTCGGATTTTTAAGAGATGCTAATTTTCGGTTTTGTTAAAAATCAGACTCAAATTAGAAATCGGAACGGGTTCAAGCCACAAGATTGCGTGGAGTAATGAATGTGGAAGGTCATTACTCTGTACTTCGTCGGCCAAGTATGCAGGAAAGTGTATGTACTTTTAAAAGATCATTTTTGTAGACCAAGCCGTGTCACATTCAGATTTAAGAATAATTTATAAAAGAGAAATGAAAGTTTGCATAGCCATGAAAAGCGAGATAGTGTGTGAATGTGTAATATTGTGTGAAAGTTATGATTTTTGTTAATGTATTGTGATTTTTTTTATTCGCAGCGATAACAGCGGAGCTGCGAAACTAGAAATTAAAAGAACTAGAACAAAACTACACTGTTTCGAAAACATGAAAATGGGTTTTCATTCCAATAATTCAAATTAGGTATTAAAAATTCCCTGCGTAAATTTGCTAGCATGGAATCCCGTATGGGCAAGTCTTCAACTCAGATAAGACCCGTGGCGATCCATTCCGAAACTAAATTGGAGAAAGAATAAATTGAATTCTATATTAGCCGGGGGAGGCAAAAATATTTAATATTTTAAAATAATTATTAGTTTGTGGGAAGAGGGAATTTGAGAGGGTCGGAATACCGCACTGTTACATAAACATCACGCAACCAAACTGCGGAACGAAAAGCCGTTCATTACAGTGGGCGTCCGTTAAAAAAATTTCACAATCCGCCGTTGAGAATACAAACGCGTAAGTTGTTTTCGAAGATACCTTATAATTACCTGCTTCAGAATTTCTTTTTATTTCTTTACGCATTTTCCTTATAGGAAGATATTATATAAAGTATTTAACCGTACACGGTTGACATAACAAATAAAGGTCTCGATTGGTACAAACCACTGTTTTCGCTCCGTTTACTAACTATCACATCTCTTATTTTTGCTCTTAGCAATTCTTTAAAACCTATAAAATGTAGAATATGCGAACAAAAAAATCATTTTTTATACAGACAGTAGTAAATGCGGGTTAATTTTAGGGCAAGCACAGCGTGATAAAAGTTCAATTTTTAGCACCAGGGCCAAAAGTTGGATGATATTTATATGTTCAGATAAAACTGTGAATGCAAATAGATACATAGTAAAAAAAAATACATGTAACAAAATACTTTGAACTTATCTCATCCGCTTTTTAACGTAGTATCCAACTAAGGTATTTGCACATTGAATTAAATAAGAGTTGGTAGCTGTCTAAAAATAGTGTAGTGGGAGAAGTGGTTTACTTCTCCGTAAGGGTTCAGTCCTTGTATCGCTACCTTTCCTATTCCCAAATTAAATGTCGCTTTCACAACTTGTATCAAAAAACTATTTCGTACATTACTGCCAAGGATTTTCATACATATTTTATGTTTTTTGATGTTCTCCGACCTTTCATTCGGGAAGAGTTATATATTCTCTCAATCACATGGAAAGTATTCGAAAGCTCCCTGTATCTCTACAACTTACTATGACAATGAACTCAATCTTCTAAAAGGAGGGTTTGTATTTCTTCAGGTAAGAACAAACAGTTAAAATATATGAAAAGGAATATCTATTAACATTTCAATTTGGAATATCAAAATAGACAATTAATTTTGCAAGTTCATTATTCGGGACTTCAGTTTTCAAAGACTAGGTGTACAATTGAGAGTAATTTCATATGATTTTAGATAACACCTTCAGAATTACAATTCTATTTAATGAAAAAGAAATAATATTGTAATAATGAAAATAACTTAGCCAAACAATAATATAGTTCGACAACAGGAAAAAACGTCATGGCGTCACTTACCCCAGATGTGGCGAAGCCATCCCCACTGCTACCGAGGGGAGCTCAGTTGAACTCAGGACCGCCTGTAACGATAACAGATTGCCTTTCAACTTCGTTCTCACGTTTCAACCTCTAGGGCTCGAGGCATTCTTCACGGCAGGCTTTTCTTGCTCCCAGCCAGGCCGAGGCGGCCACATGTGTAATTTTGACGATGTAGGAAGAAAAATTAATAACTCCTTCGAAATGAATTTCTCCCAGTTTTGGAGGGCCGTTGTGTAAACAATGTACAAATAAACAAATTTGCTTGTAGAACTTAAATTTTTTCGAAATATTTTTAAATCTTTGGAAATTTGAATACTTGTTTAACCTTTATGAGTATACGTTTGTCAAAAATTTATTTTTTAATATTATGAGGGGATAATATTTGAATTTTAAAAAACATACTCTGCAAAGAAAAATAAAATGAAAGTATGCAAAAATAAAAAGTCAAATGTAAAATATTACAAAAATAAAATAAGGAATGACAAAAATAGTCACAAATTAGTTTGAATCACTACTCGCGTATTCTTCTGTTGATGATTCTTCTGAGTATATTTCTTTTGCCTCATTCCTTTATTCTAATAACATTAAGAGTTCAGGTTTCCTTTTTTTGGGTCAGTTGCAGGTTTAGCGCTAAGCTCGAAATGAATGGATCTCAGCTAATAAGCTGCATGTGGAGCAAATCCATATTTGTGTCTGCTCTTTACGTTTTTCTTGTGAATCGTTCTCTGTATTGTCAGTTGTGCTTGTTTCTGGACTCCTGGGGGTCTTCGAGAACTGTCAATTGGCAAAATACATGATGACATAATATCCTTTTCCCTGAAAAAGTACCTTGTTCACACTAACAGGCATTTGGGTACCACGAATACTCTTTCACGTACAGTTCCCTTGTCTCTGTAGTGTACTCTTCAACTTTGTAAATTAATTTCGAAATTATTCGCCACTTCGCTATTTTCTTCTCGACTCACTAGCCATATTCCAATTTCTAAACTATATAAATGGATCTACGGGGTTTCTTAATTGTAGTTCCCCCGTTGGGGAGGCTTCAGAAAAGGGTCCTTAACTACAGCTACCGAATCTCTTTTTCCATCCTTCCTTAGTTTCATTTCAGTGGCCATGGATAATTCTTCTGAACTAGTGGTATCCAAAACAGGTTTCAATTTTAGGGCTTTAGCTTTATTCCACAGCTTTTGAAGGGCTTATTCGGTCTTCCAGCTCTATTAATTTTTTCATTAATTTGCGATGGGCCTGGGACTGCCTCTAAAAATATAATCAGGAAGGGGAAAAAGTTCCTTGCAGCCAGGACGATTGTATTTCAGGAACTGTTTTAACTTCTGGATTTTGCCATCTGTTTCAAATTTTTACAAATATATCTAACATATGGCTTAATTTTATCCAACAATGTCTTTTGAGGTTCTATAATACCTAATTCACGCAAAACAACAGTTATACACCTTCAAATGTTTCAACAATTGATTTTTTTTCTCATGTATCAAATAACGATATACGGGTAACTGGAGGGGCCATTCTGTAATAGTAGTTTACGATATAAGTGTCGTAAAACATCTTATTACAATACGAGATTGGAAGATTGCCAAACGAGGCCGTTAGGCGGGGTTTGTAACCAATCAGTATTGTAATAAGATGTTTACGGTATATCGTACAACGTTTATCCACTTTGTAAAATTAGTTAGATTTAATCTAAAGATCGTCCTACGCGTTCGTTTAGTACTAACGATTTATTTTCTGAAGTGGCGACACTTTTCTAACATGATAACAATTGAAACACATTTGGTGTCAACCTCAAGCTTTGTGTATTCTTTCACGGTGTAAGAGTATTTTTCCAATATAATGACAGCAGCTGTGATTCCCGACATCGAAATAACAGCAAATGCTCTCTAGACACGCTATTACCAGAGAAATCACGAAAAAATATGAGCGTGAATACACTTTATTTAGAGACTGGGGTGCAACCAAACATATTAAAACCATTTCGGAAAAGTTATGATGGCGTACTTCTCTGGTAAGTCTAAAAGAGAAACCCTCAAGTCTATGGTCACATTATTCCATGTTAAAGAGTACAATATTATAATGATAATGTGGACATAATAGTTCACACAATTGATAGCTTTCTTAAAAGAAAAAGAGCCCAAAGGGTACATGAGCAAGGGAAAACTAAAATATTTCGAAAGATGACATACATAAATTTTAATAGAGGCAGATAATGAAATTTATTTAATGATGAAAGTGACATTAATAGTTGGCGTTTTTGGAGCTTGCCGTAGAGAGAATTGAAAAATTTAGAATTAAGTGATATAGAGGATAAGAATACGTATATTATAATTAATATACCAAACACCAAGACATTAATTTCAAGACAATTTGTTATTACTCAAGGAAGTGTCAAAGAATTCAACTGTTTGGAGACTTTTCGTCAATATTTTCGCCTTCGGCCGGAAAATGTCAAGCACGATCGTTTCTTTCTCTCCTACAAGAATGGAAAATGTTCTTCGCAACCAGTTGGGATAAATACTTTTGGAAACATTCCAAAAAATAGCAATGTATCTTGGTTTGAAGAATTCTGAAACTTTACAGGACATTGCTTTCGTCGATCATCTGCTTCTTTACTCGCCGATGCAGGTGCTGACATGAATGTGTTAAAGAGGCACGGTGGATGGAAGTCAAATTCTGTTGCTGAAGGTTATGTCGAAACATCAGTGCAAAATAAAAAGAGATAGCTATGAAAATTATGGGAAAATATTTCGAATGTGGAATCTACAAATATTTCAAATGCAAATATGAATTGTACAGCTTCAACATCATCGGAATTACGGTATCAAATTGCAGCAAATTTGTAATTAATGTTTACAACAAATAAGCATAGCTATTATTATAATTTGAACTCTTATTCTGTTAAAAGTTATGTCAATAAAAATTCTTTGAACAATTGTTGTTATTTTTAATAGTAGGAATCAAGCTAGTCTGGAATAACCCATTACAAAACGAGTGTCGTAATGAAGTACTTTACGCACTGGGTGCGGTAAAGAGCTTCATTACGACACTGAACCTAATGTCGTAATGTTTGACTTTACCTAACCAAAGTGGAAAAAAAATTATATTCGTCAGATAAGCAGATATAAGCAGCTAGTCTTTTCACGATCAACAACCTAAAAGTACTAGTTTTAAAATGTATATGGCCCGAAAGGTGTATAATGGTGTATAATACACTAAAACTCTAAGTGAATTTAGAGAACGTGCAATACATTAAATATAAATCACTCACCTTTTCGATTAACGTTTTTAGGCACAACAAAAGTCAATAACTAAATAATATTCACATAAAAATGATTGTAAAACTATGAAAATTACTTCTGGCTGGCACACAAATCACAGAATCAGTCAAGAGGTGTATCACGACCAAGGGAATTTCGCGTACTGAAAAGGGTCATTCGGAGCTGAGTCCTGCCGGAGCGGCGATGGACGTGTTTGAACATGCACCACGGGATTCATGTGACCTTCAAGAGAAAAGTAACAACGTTCCCACATAGCTGGGACATACTACTACACAGAAACCTAACAATTTTACTGCTTCAATTCAGTCGAAAATTTAATTTTTTCCTGCTAGATGGCCAAAATTACACACTGTGCGGTGGTTCCTCCTCAAGCGGGAAAATTGAGCCTCTTAAGAAAGACAACCTCTACCACTTGTCGCGCAGGAGACAGACCAGTTTTTTTTTTTCAATTTGTCGAGCTATAACAAGTCTATATTTTCTTAATTGAAAAGTACTCTTTAATAGTTACGAAAGGGAATTTAAAACAAAAGCTTTCCTACATTTCATCTCCATTCTCTTCATGTTGCCAGTGGCCAACACCGATGAGTTGCAGGATGAATGATTGCGTATGCTCGTGGCAATATTAATTACGCTCGATCTGTGTTCCAGGAGCCAGCCACGCTGATGAAATCGGCTATATCTTCAGCGTCCGACACCTGCGAGGAGTGCCGGACAGCGCCCCTGCGGCTTTGGCACGCCGTAAAGTGGTCCGCCTCTGGGCGAACTTTGCCAAAACCGGGTAAGGTGCAAACACGGAATGTCTAGCAACTAATGCCGTTCCACAATAGCCCGCAAACGGGAACATGAAGAAAACAAAGGCGGGCGATCACAAACGACGGGAACACAAAGCTTGACAAGAATGGGAAAGAAGGTCAATATTTATATTAGGCCTGGAACGGGAAGCTTCTCGACCAATGAAAGGGAAGTAAATGCCAGCGGCGTTTTCCAGCTGATCGACCTACGCGCGACACTGGTCTGGAACGGAGTTAGAGATATTGAGGTTAGAGTGTGAATTTGCGAAGTTACGGTTCGAGGCGGGTTTTGTTAGTCATTATTGAGCTGTTTTCGTCATCTTTCGTTATTATCGTTTATTTATTTTTCTATTCATATTAATACTTGGAATTAAGATCTCCCCCAAAAAAATTACTTTTTTATATTTCTTTGAAGTATATTTGAGTTTTTTTTTCATAAAATTTTTGTTACTTGTATTTTCCGTAAGTTTCGCATTTTTTTTATTCTTCACATTTCATTTTTGGCATTTTTTCATTCTCAAATGCTATAATCGCGAAGTGAAGATAGTAGTGTAGATAGAAGTGCATTGGTTTCGGCAATTGTTTCTTTAAGTTTTCTTTTCTTTCGCTACAGGTTCATAGCGCTGTACCTCTCACCTCTTACGTTTATGGTAAAGGGGGCGTATCTACATTTCCGTGCCCGTCCTCGCCTTTGGGTTGTTGTTACTGTTCGTGGACTACTGAGGAGCGGCCTTTAGGTACTGAGAGTTTTTCTAAAATGTAAATTGCGACATATTAACGACATTCTCTGTTTCAGAAACCCCACACCACCTGGACAATGTTCTGGACGTACATTGGCTCCCATATACAGATCACGAGAAAAACTTTCTAGAAATTGGAGAAAAATTACGACCGGATGTGAATCTCTATGCAAAACGAATGAAGTTTTGGGAAGAATTTTACCTAAAATACTCTAAACGTAACGAACAGGTGAACTAAATATTTTATGCGAGAAATTGGTTCAGACTACATTGGCACCAGTACTATTCACTAAATTGCGAACCATTTTGTGATCCCTGAAAATCCGATTTACTAATATATGCTTAATGCTAATGCTTAGTTCGAACAGTAAATAACTTGTCAAATAAATTCACGCTATTTCACAACCTATTTCTATTTGTTGACAGCAATACTCTATAGAATAATTATTTTTATTGTTTTCGACAAAACTAATAAAATTTGAATCAGAAAAATATTTAAAACAATAGGAAACGATACAAACATTGTGAAATACATTACGGCTTGTCATAAACGTTCTGAATTTACAAGACATGTAAGATCATACATTTTCGACAAAGCAAACCGGGAAAGGTGACTCAGTCCATTAACTGATATCACTGCAGTGCCTCTGGCCGGGAGGTCGTAGGTTCGAGTCGCGACGGCGGCAGAATTTTCGACGCTAGCTTGTCAGACAGGTCGAATTCAGTCGGTCTGGAGGAGAATTCTAGCGGCCGGCTGCTCTGGTCGGTACTTATCCTAGGTTTCTTCAATCAACACCAGGCGAATGCTGGAGCAGTACCGTAACAAATGAGCCATTGACCGCGCGCGATCTTTTCTTCCTCTTCCTTGCCTTATCCTCACCCGTTACACATGGACTTTCAATAACATACACTACACTACCACACATGCCGAGAGACCCGTCTGGAGTTTAGAGCTTGTCCCAGCTGGGGTAGGTGCCTTGCTGGTGGGAGATACCTGATTGGGGAAAACTCCGCTAGTCGACGGTAGATCGGCGGCGGATCTCGCCATCCAGCGAGGGAAGATCACCATCACCTTCCGATGATAAAAAGAACTACACTTATGGGACTACTGCCATAGGTAGTTGACGCGCCCGGAATCACTAACAATCAATCAATCGATAGCGCGACTTAAGAGAGTTTTTTACCTTTTGCGCGATTTTTTTACCTCTTCGTCCTAGGCTTTCGAGAAACCCCTACTTAGGTGGTTGTTTCTCTTTCTCTCCCCGACTCAGACTGACAAATCGCCAGTCGCGGCACCCTGCCCGCGTTTGTCTGTTCGCGCTAATTCCGCACTAGCGTAGTACGTGAGCCCAACAAGTCATCCAGCAATTGTCGGAGGAGTGATAGGTAGCGTCCTGCTGTGTCCCGTAGGGTCACCTAGTGGCCAGCCTCGTATTCCGACTATTTGTCCCACATTGCGACTGCATTTACCTTTGTATATCGGTGAATTGACTAGGAGCACGAATTGTTCAATTTGAAGGCGAAATGTCAAATAGTACTTTTCCTTAAGGGGTGCTAGCTTTACACCCCTCAGTTTTTTTTTTTTTATTTTGATTACAATTGAATTTTTTTTCCTTTTATTAGGATTTCTTTATTGCATTCGAATTTGATTGTTTTATTATATTTTGTTATTTTGATTTTAAGTGAGACATTTTTAATTAGAAACAATAACGGAAATAAAAGAAAAGGAAATACAACATTGAAAGAATTATTTATTTTCTCCTAAAATGTGTAACAAAATGTTTTCTTAACTCAGAAAACTTTATTTTTTGCTCTAAAATTAGTTATTATTCTCATTCCATCGATTATCTATTTTGCCTCTTTAAACTTCAAGACTCGCTACGATAATTTGATTCCGAGAATGGACATGCAATTGAACATTGTTCATTGTTCTTCTTCAGCTTTCAACATTCTTCGTTATCGTTTCTCAACTGGGCTAGTTTAACCCTAGAATCACGTGAAAATCTCTAATGCTCGAATGTTCTCTTAATTTATGGAGAGCAATTACCGCGACATCTTTCTATAATGCTTGGTAAAGAAACGGTATACATAACATATCATATGGCGTCGGGTCATAAGCTTTACTGTTCAATATAATGCTTCCAGAAGTGCGCATATTACAGCGAGAAATATCCAACAGTACTGATAATTTTGCACCACATGAATGCACAATATTAGTATGTGAAACAATTCGTTACAAAATTATATATTGCTTCCGAAACAACCTGAAGATTTAAAGAGTCAAGGTTTACAAATAAAATATTATACGTTATTCTGAAAACAACAGATTTTAAAAAGCCAAACTGACAATTTAGAGCGGGTAACAGACTGAGTAACATTTATTTCAGTTGTAGTGGTATATCTATCACTCTCGACGGAAGCCAAAATATGTAGAGACGACTCATGTTTTTCTTTGCTTTTATTTTGTTTTGTTTGTTTTCAGAGAGGAAACTAGGGGCTCTTTCGAAGATATCTCCGCGAAAAGTGGTAATGGCAAATGCGCCAACCTACAAGAACCATTTTCTCACACCTAGTACCCTAGGATGTCAAAGTATAGTGCCTTAAAAAGTTCTTTATCTCAGGACTGTGTCTTAAAAAGTCCTTTATCTCAGGACTGTTCAAATGCAAGCATTTGGCTTAGGCGCCCTACGGTGGCTTACACGGTGTCATTCGCCCTCCACCAGACAAGAACCAATCGCGCCCAAGTTTCGTCACTCCCCTCTCCTTGTCGGATTGATGCGTAGGTGGCTCAGAGCACACATTGATGTCACTGCAGTGCTTCTAACAGGGAGGTTCTAGTGTTTGAGTCCCGACGGTGGCAGGATTTTTTTACACTAGCTAGATGGCTAGGCGCTGTCGGGAGGATAATTCTAGCAGCCGACTAGATTCTTAACTCTCCGAAGTTTCTCCGATGAATACGAGCACCATCGACGGATTAACTTCCATCCTCGTGAAGTATTCGCACCAACTGAGACTGTAAGTAGCACCAGGGCAAGAAAATGTAATTCAAATTTACGTAAAGCGCTATACGGCTATCGTCAGAAATTTCCACTCGGTGTGAATTTGAAATGTTTGGGTACAGTACACCCTATTATGCAGTAGAAGGGGGCACGTATACCTGGTCAGCAGCCCACAGATATGAGCAAGCTGATTGTAATTTCTAACGAGGGTTCGTGGAACGTAGCCGAATCCCGTTCTTTGATTAGACTATGATCCTCAGACTAACACATCCCCTCAAGGTACAGGTCTGCAATAACAGACAATTGGTATAACCGGCAAAAGTGAATACTAGAGGCTTTAGTTATAGAATATCTTAATCTGGTTGGAATGCACCATTCGTCCAAGTCTAGTTGTATTTAGGTCCAGATGGAATGGCCATTGATGACAACTGATCGACAAACACAAAATTTCAAATTCGTCCACGAACAGCGATTTTATACCATTCATGGCAATGGTAAACAGCGTGGCAGTCACAGCGCATACGTGGAAACAAAATCCTATCCAGAATCCTATTTTCTAGATGGTATTTACTAGACAGCAGGTCACCAACACGTACCCGATTGCATTTAAAATATAATTTTACGAAAGAAACTTCACCCAGTTTACTCAAGAGTGTAATGGTTCGTAGAACCTCCAGGATGTATTGCAGACCTTATCTCTGTCAAAGAGAAAGGCCACAGGGCATTGTCTCAGACCGAATAAGAAAAATATTTATGATGATCCTGAAACGAGATTGTCTAGAGTTGACCGGTGATGTGTGATATTGGATTGACTTAGATTCTAACATTAACCAAACGCTGTTTTACTATGCGTTCTAGAACTTTGAATACGCAGCTAGTAAAACAAATGGACCGTTAGGCCAATGGCTTCGTTTGATATTTTATGTACTTTGAAAGGGAAGATGATGATGGCGTCTGACCGTTTAATGGGAGTGTTTTCCCAAGATTAAATTAATAAACTGGAGAATAAATGGCAAAGCCTCCTCAGGAAGACCCACTAGAGCAGCAGTACAACTTTTCACGAATAATTTTTCATTCATCATTTTTCGAAGACAAATACCATTCTCGGTAGAGAATTGTACATTGATTAAAGCAACGTTACTCGTAAATGAAATTATTTAATTGTTAATAGTTACAGTCAAAGTAAGTGCAAAGGCCATTTTCGTGTTTTGAAATGACAATGCAAGCAGCGGATAGCTTTGTAACACAGCGGTCTCGTGAACACACATTTATCACACAATATTAAATTATGAAAATAGAGTACACATGGAGTGTGTCTTTCAATTCTCGTGATATATAAAAGGAAATGGAACGTGAAGATCGTTAGACGTGGGAATATTTTGAAATGTATTGTTACGTTTCTAGGTGGTGAATTAAAAGTCTCGTATTATTTTAACAAAAACGTTTATTTTGTTACTTAACACAATCACTGAAAACACTTGATTATTTATTTACACTACACTTCTCTTCAGTTATTTACACTACACTTCTCTTGCTTTATTTACACTACCTTCTTTACACACTCGCACAGTCCTAAGCACTGGCCACAGTTCACTGCATGATCACAGTTCGATGCACTGGTCACAGTTCACGTCACGACCACTGACCACGGTTACTTCACTGAGCACACTCACTGCACAGCTATTCACCGCGATGCACACACTTCACAGTTCAGCTTCCACTGCGGACTCAAGACTCCCTCGCGGTCGCCGGCCGTCGCGTATTTATACCTGTCAAGACAATCCAGAGCCTTCCGGACGCCGCGACTGTTCTGGAGTAATCCGCCGGCAGGTGATGCAACCCCCCCGCTCACGGGCAGCTCGTGGTCGCCGGCAGATGACGTAACCCACAGGCACCTCGGAGTGGCGCCAGGGATGACGCAATATTCGTTACAGTATTAGTATCAGTAACAGCAACGTTTCGAAAAAAATAATAATAATAATAACAGTCTGATAAATTTAAACTGTCTTTAAAATAAAGGACCAAAATCAGTCTGATAAATTGAAAAATCTATAAACAGAAAAATAAATAATAATTTTAATAATGGCCACTTCCATGCATGTCGTATACAACGGTTCACAGAAGAAAGGGACTGCAGTGATTCCCAGCAGGATTTAAAAGTGAAGATGATTTTAATGTGTTTGTATGATAATGAAAATAAATTTTTGTATGATCCCTGTATTGGAAACCTGTTGTTTCAACGTTCCGAGCCCATTCGCAAAAAAAGAATACCTGTCCCCTTAACTATAAATTTACTGCTGCACAGGACTGGAACCCCGGTCCGTCACTATATATAATATATATATATATAGAAACGCACCGCGTTTCTGCCTAAAGAGACGGCGATACAACAAAGCACGCGACAGAACGGTTGCCAGAGGGCGCTCGCTAGCCACAGAAACGGTTACGGGCGGCGAAGTGTTGTCGGTTGGCCGAGGCGTGGGAAACGACGCCGCGAGGCTTCAGTGTCTGGCCGGTCGCCGGTAAGGAAGGAAGTACCTGGGGCCGCTCCGCGTTCGAGCAAAGTAGAATAGTGTCGCGATCGAATGAGCGCTGAAAAGTGATTGACGGGGATTTGTGCTAGGTATAACCATCATTAATAGCTCAGACGTAGTGCCAGAGTGACAGCTATTATCTGGGATAGTACAGATCGAGAGAACTTGTGTGCAGAGCAGTACACCACGAGACTAGTAGCCTGGTGAGGTGGTGAGACACGTGCTAGCAACTGAACTTTAAAGAATTAGTGGCGTTTATCAGCTCGCGGAAGGTGACATCGAGTAAATCTGGGTGAACTGGAAAGGAGTTCAGCGGGGAGGCGCCAAGGCACCGTGGGAAGATTACGCTGGAGAAAGTGCTTCGGAGACGCGACGCATCGCACCGGCTGGCCCCCAGTGGAGCGGGCACAGGCAGACAGCGAAGGAGTACGAGGCAACCCGAGAGTCCCCGAAGCCGCCGACGCTCGAAGTGGGAGTATCAAACGGTAAATATTTCCTCGATCGATGTAAGATCGAAAGAACTAACAGTGATTCTGGGTGAGGTAAAGAAAAGGATAAAGACCACCACCGATATTTGTAATCAATAGTGATTTGTGTAGAATAATAAATAATTCATGTTTATTTTGTTCACGGAACAGTGGTGTCTGATTAATAACCCCGAGTCCATTCACGAAAAAGAACACCTGTCCCTTTATATATATATATATATATAATGTGTGGGTGTTATCCAGGTCTTAATTGTCAATGTATCCTCCAATTTTTTCCTGTTGCACGGCAATTAAATTGAATGCAACAGTTTAGGAGTTATGTCCAATAGACGAATCGCAATGTTAATGTTGATTTTTTGCGGTAAAGATACTCAGAAGTGCAATGTAACATCGTATACGTAACTTTATAATTGTAAGTTTTAAAAATTAAGAAAATGATTCTTCTTTTAGGTTGTAAAGCAAGAGTATTGTTTATACAACACTGTTCTCGCAAGATGAAATATAATTTCCGGAGCCGCAGTTTATTTTCAGAACGTTGACTTCAGTTGTGTGTTTAATGACAATTAGAATAAATCAGATGAATTAACAATTATTATTTATGCAATTTAAAAATTTTTTATTATTACCATATATATTGTGATGGCCACTTATTTTCGGTCCGATACAACAGTGATATTAAAATAAGTTGGAAAATAAGTAATCTTTTTCGTGAACGGTCTCTGGGTATTCATGCATATACATTGTAAATACAAATTATAAAACAAAGATCAGAAAATACTTTATTTCGAACTCTGGCAGGATTCGGAGATCGGGAGGAGGAAGTGGTATAACCGTGGAACATCGAAGCAGTCAAGTGGCGCGGCGAGGACGGCGAGCGACCGAAAACCCCAAGGTTAACTGATGGCGAGCGGGAAGGAGATGTCGAGGTAAAGAACTGGCAACTTCTATGCGGCAATCTGTTGGGAAACCGTGTAGCTTTAAAATACCAGGCGAAGCGTCCTAAAAATAGGTGAAAGTTCCAAATAAGAAACTGGGAGAAATATTTGGAACGTACGAGCGGCAGTTTAGATTTCATTCTCTGTACGCACTAGTAAATCCGTTCAAATGCCATACCTTGTACAGTTTTCCTAGAGTGAATTATGAAGGTACGAGCTTTTCTTTTTTTTGTTGTAAAAGTGATCTTTTTAAAGTATCTTTCATTGTATTTTAGGGGATAATTGTTTTATAATTTGTAAAGGGTCCAATTTAAGTAAGTGTGTGTCACGTTTTTCTTTTGTTTGAGTTCGCAGCATTGTAGTAAGTGTGCAGCTTAAGGCTGACACCTGTGAACAGTCTATGGTAGAATAATTGTAGAGAATCATTTAAAGGGCCGTGCACGGAGAACCCTTAAGAATAGCAAGAGGTGAATGAGGTACACGAAAATAATTCAGAAAGAGGTAGAAGCAAACGAATTGTGAATAGTAACTATTGAAGTATTCAGGCAGTCGAGGGAACGCCTATACATTTTTTTTCTGTTTTCTTTGCAGTGACCATCTATGCAAAGTGCATACTTTATTATATATTTGTGCCACTGTGTAATTTCTTTTTTTTTCCACTGAATATATGCTCATTTTACCAGAATTGTACCTAATTCACTGTGTCAAGGGTTCAGACCTTTCTCATACCCGAAAGATCCTGCTTCCTGAGAATTCAAAGCTCGCTTCACGAGCATTCATTCTTTCACGCTCTATCGCCACCGGCTGGAAGGTAGTAGGTGGGCGTGTTAGAATACACACATATACTTATTTTAATTTGAGGCACTGAATCCCACTCAACAATGGCACACTCGTGAACAAGATGGAGCCAAGGAATACTATGGGGAAAATTTGTGAAGGTGTAGGACCAAGATAGTAGATCAGTGCGATGTTGGGGGTTTGCAATTTCTTTTATTTTTTTATTTGTTAGTATTGATATTTGATAGAACTTGTGAGAAGTCGTATATGATAGGACCGAAATATTCTGGACAAGTTTAATTTGTGGAATTTCCGTTGTGTAATCGTAAAGAACTGGGTATTATTTTTGATCGAACTAGAACTACGAATTTAATCGAACTAGAACTACGAATATTTGAAGTAGTGCGGATCAGTGGCTCGGCAACGTTCGCGTGGAAGAACAGGAAAGAAGAACGCTGTACTTCGACTCTGGAATTCGCATCACTGGGGAGAAAAGATGGTCCTGTGTGGCGACGTCGATCAAGAGCGCGCGAAGTATAGTGCAGTATAAAAGTTCGAACAAGGTCATGACCAAAGGATAGCCTTTCTGTTGTAAAGTTCCATTTAAAATTTATTCATCGCAATAAGGAATAAATCCTAAGTTCCTTTTGGAGGAAAAAAAGAAAAAGAAAGAAAGATTTTCATTGGCCAATTCGAGCTAATAAGTAGCTAGGTAAAATATTTGTTTTCAGATTCCTTTCCACTCTGTATTGTGACATACCGATATGTCACGTTAAAATAAACTAACATGTATTTGTAGACAATATGGTGGAACATGCATTACGAAATATCACGAGAGCTAGAGCTTAGCAACGACCGTGAATAAACAATGTAGTTTTTGTTTTTCTAAATGCATTAAGAGTTGTCTGGATGCCGAAAGTAGAAAATTCGGGATTGGGCGAAGAAGTTTAGACGATCAAAAGGTCAGCTACACCAAAACATAACGAACGTATGGATTGGCTGGGTGAGAGAAGGACGGTCGAATGTTATGAAAAAAGGAAGGTAATATAATACGAAGTCTTCGAGGGTGATTCATGCAGGAGGATTTCATTCTGACCGGCATCGCGCGCTTCTGAACTGATCGTAGATATTTTCATGTGGAAGCAATATTGAAGTATAAATTGGAACTTTGTCGGAGTGGTAATCGAGTTCAGGACTGTCATAAGACGTAATCGGGACTGATAATTTTGATAGTTGGAGACCAGCTTGGATAGGGCAGAAGAGGATTTCTTGGAACTTTGGACTACGGCAAGATATTTCGACTGAGAAGTCTACGAGGGACATCAACGAAGAAAAGATAAGTTAACCGCGGTATAAATTGTAAATTGAAAGATATCTTGATCAAAAGAAGGCCTAAAATTGTAATTCACTCAATTGTTTGCTAAAAGCGTAGAAATAAACTTTGTTGAATTTTGTTCTTTAGAAAAGAAAGTGATTTTTCATTTAGTCAATCCAAACAGAAATGAACTAGGAATAGAATCATTCTATTTCAGATTCCCAGCTGCGCTGTATAGTCAGCTTGAATCTATAATCCATTATAAGTAATAAGGATTATATTATATCGTGACTTATTGACCCAGCAAGCCGGACGCTAAGATCTTTAGCAGATATAAATGTAGAGAGAGAGGAAAATTTTGGTATATCTCAGTATCGTATAGCAAACTACTGTACTTATCATTTGAATATTAAATCTGTAAATTTAGAGGTTCCAATTTTCTATACATATTGATTTTTGCTACATATGAAAGGCTTGGCGCAGTAAGATGATGAGAAACTTCGAGCAACATTGAGGTATTCACATTTACGAATAGCAGGAGGCAGTGGCGGAGGGTGTGTGTGGAGGTCAGTGGAATACTCTCCTCCCCAAAGAAAAATGTCGAGAGTTTTCTGTTGTTACCTTCTTGGCAAAATTAATTTACACATTTATTTATATTAGAATTATGTGATTATTTAAAAATAATATTGTAAAGTATCATATATAAACTACAAAAATAACATAAAATATATTAACAATGTTGGGAACAACGGAGTAGGTAATTATTTTATAAATAATTACATAAATGATTGCATGCGTTAGTAGTTTGCAACATTTAAAAAAAGTTGAAGCACAGTTTCCTGAACACAACTTTCCTTTGCTGTTAACGGGTATTTTACGTACACACTTCAGAATTGGTTAGACTTATTTTGTGTTCATGCTTTCCCGTTCATAAATTAAGTTAAACTAGCTTAACCGTGCGAGAACTCTCGCATGTAAACCCCACCCTCTTCCCTATTTTTTTAATTTCCATATTAATCCTGTAATATTTTTTCAAGACCTTCTTATCGTTCGTCACTTGTTCAATTTGTCTTCTTGTAATTGGTAACAATACTCCCTTGTCTATAAAAAAACTATTCTAATTTAACGTTATTACTGAGCAGAGGTACACCCATGTAATTCAGTCACGCATAATATCAAGTAATTGGTTTAATTTCAGCTAGAGTTGCAGATTCTACAGGCTCTGAACAGGTGAGGTAGAATCGAGAAATGTCGAACCAGCAAAAATGCAACAATGTTCATGAAGATTTCATCCTGTAGATTACGGTGTGAAGAACGTTTATTTTAGGCCTTAAAATTTTACTATTTAAGGCCCTAAAACGGTTCGTTTAGGAGTTATTTAAAGATATTGATTCAAAACTGCGGCCGAGTGTTCTCGGTTGCATTTGACATGAATATTTAAATGAGTTTTCTTTAAAAAAATCCTTTACATTTTTAAAGTCAAAGTGCAATTTGTCACGTCTCCGTGAAATCCTATTTCTTTAGAGACCTCTTTTACACAGATTGGTTGCGTTCGAGAGCCACAAAAGGTATGTATACTACTGAAATAATATTGGAGACAACACAAATCAGAGTGCTTGTTGTTTATTTTTTCCTCCATCCCGAAGTTTGTCCGGATTATCCGAAAGTTCAATTTTGGGAGATTCGCATTAGCGAAAGTTCTACTGTGCCGGAACCGCCGAAGAGCTGCTGACTGGCAGCGGAAGCCGAGTTTATTTCCGTGGCGGCCGACGGTTCACGAAATGTCAGCGCCACGTCGCGCCGCGCCTAGGGATGGTGAAACATCGAGTTTTTAAAACATCAATGTTTTACACTAGAAAAATCGATATATTAACATCGATATTTTTCTTTGGACGGTTTCTTCACATCGATATTTTGTAGCAAAACCATCCATATTTTTTAATAATTAATTATTTTTTTTAAAATAAAGAAGTTTAAGCACGTTGAAGAGTAGCAACAATCCACAGCAATATCGTTATTTTGCGTCATCCTCTTTATCACGCTGCTCGCCTCTGCAATTTGAGGAAGTTTGGGAGCTGCTCGTGTTATGAATGTCGTTCTGAATGTATATTATCGCCAGGCGTGTCAATCGACAGTGAAACACGAATAGATAGCAAAACACGATGTTTTTTTATTGTTATTCATTACATTCGATAATAATTTTTACATATTACTAACATGCTGGTATCCAAAGCATAAAATACAGCCCCTTTACGTACTGTAATTCAAAATGGATAGTAAAATAGCATGTTTATTAGTCTATAATTAAAGCATCAATGTTTTCTCGTCGATGTTTTCATCGACATTGAAAATCGTTTAGCGATGTATTGAAACGTCGATGTATTGATGTTTTGGTAAAATATGCCATCGCTAGCGCCGCGCCACCAACCTGGAACTTCCTGCAGCAGCCGCATCTTGCGCACTTCGCAGCGGCGCTGCAGCAGCATCTGCAGCACCAGCTGGCGCTTCGAGTCCTCCAACACCTCCAGCATGTCCAGGTGCTGCAACAGAGGACACGCCGCAACTCAGTACCTCAGCCCACCTCAGCGCACCTCAGCGCACCTCAGCGCACCTCAGCGCACCTCAGCGCACCTCAGCGCACCTCAGCGCACCTCAGCGCACCTCAGCGCACCTCAGCGCACCTCAGCGCACCTCAGCGCACCTCAGCGCACCTCAGCGCAACTCAGCGCAACTCAGCGCACCTCAGCGCAACTCAGCGCAACTCAGCGCAACTCAGCGCAACTCAGCGCAACTCAGCGCAACTCAGCGCAACTCAGCGCAACTCAGCGCAACTCAGCGCAACTCAGCGCAACTCAGCGCAACTCAGCGCAACTCAGCGCAACTCAGCGCAACATAGCGTAACTCAGCACTCTTTCACATGCTCACGCGTATTGACGTGCTGCGCGCCACGAATCTACTGACCAATGCTCCCGCAACGGCGTATGCAAACATGAACTGTCCCCGATCGTCTGTATCGCTAGCAACTATATCAGCTTGCTCATCGAACGTCGCTACCCTGTCTCTTGAAGTAATTTAAATAATAACACTAAATCAAACCACAAAGCAAATGTAGATCTGTTTAAATTATTAAATTCGTTATCCAGTTTTCTAAGAATGTTATTTATGAAGCAACAATAAACTGTAAAGTCTGTATACACCTACACCAAATTAATGATAATGAGTTATCTTACACACTTGCAATGATTGAAACATAATTTTTTTATATGCAATAAATAAAACGTAGTTACTCGGTTGTTCAGGAGATGCCTTCTCCTAGGCACAGGTGCCTACGTTTCAGCTGAAATGTCCTGAGGAAGATCGCCGAATGGCGGCCGAAACGTTGGCACCTCTGCCTAGGGCGCGGCGTGTCCCGGACAGAAAAGTAACTACCGACTCCGGCCGCGAAAGTCTGCGCTCTTAAAAAACATAGAACTAAGTTAGAGAAGGTAATATAACACTCCGTACTAATTTGATTTTCAAGAACAATTAACAATTAGTTTTTAGAATGGAAAAAATGTATTTTTGTCAAAAATTCAGTCTTTTTGACATGTTTTCTACGTTTCAAGAACATGAACTTCAAATCGACGCTAGTGCCACAATAAGTTGATTTCCTCTACTGTAACCGTCACGCATCTACCTAACTATTTTGTAGTACGCCGAATTACAGAAGTAAATCTGTTATTTACTTGTTTTGTGACGTGTGACTACACCGTCACACAAACCTGGGAAGATCTCAAATTATGGATAATTCCCTATCGGTGGTGGGTTCGTCTTTGCTAACTAATATTCATTTAACAAACAAACACAATTTCACAGTTTTAAAGAACAAGTAACATATATTCTTTCTAATATGATCCTTCGTACACTCACATTCACATATTCTCCTACGTGATTACTTTTCCTTTGATTACACAATGGTACTTCTCCTACCTAAACTGCAGTTTCTATGTAGAATAATAGTGACTCTGATCTACATTTTACACAGGAAACAAACAGTAAATACTTATGTACACTTCTCAAAACAAATTTATCTCTTAATGAAACCAATTCATAATTTAAATAACCATCCTGTAAAAAAATACATACAAACAATATGCCAAAATTCACTAATACCTTTTCAATCTTAAATATTTTTACACTCTATATTTACACTTAATATTCAGCTTCTGCGTGACCCTCACAGTGCAAAATTCTGTTTACAAAGTCTCTTGACTGTTCATGAAATAACATTTACCAGAAACAATTTAACAGCTTTCATTCATGTTTCAAAACCTTTTACATAAGACAATTCCTCTTAAATGATTTCAAATAACATCAAAGTCAATTATGTATGAATTTAGATAAAGAATTATACACAAGGACGACTTTTATCAATAAACATAAAAATTATTTAGATCTGATTTCTCTTACGACTGCAAGAAATAAATTGCTGGTTATCAAGACTAATATTTAGTAAAAACTTGTCCGATCAATGTCTGTTACTGAGGAAGCTCATATTACAACGTTTAATTTGTGCAATCATACTTCTATCTTGAAAAGTTTTCCAAGCTGCAATTTAGTAAATATTCTTTCTGCTTTTCTGTGACTCACGACAGGCAAATTTTCCAAGCTGATCCCGCGCTGCGTAGACGGCTGTCGAGCGACGTTCACGCCCCAAGGTCGTCGTTGTCCCTGCGACGTTTGTGCGCTGCCTACCGCGATGGAATCGGAGTATTTCCGTACGCCTTCTCCTCGTTGTACAGCCCAGTTAAATCACAGCATACACGAAGGTGATGGTCGCGTTAGAATGCGAGTCCAAAACTCAAATTATAACTTAGTTTTAGTGAAAAAGTTGACCAGTTGTTGAATAAACTATGCTTTTCGGAACTATCAAAATTCTCCAATAGAATTTTCGAAATAAATCCATAAATAAAAATGAAATAAAATAAAGTAGAATAAGTAACTGCTCCAAAACAAAACTGAAAAAACTATGAAAAAGCTGAAAAAACCCAGAAAAAGCTGAAAAAACTGAAAAAGAAAGCTGTAACAAAGAAACAGAAACACGTCCTATGTTACAAAAACTCTCTTCTATATTCCAGCAACGAGAATGTAACGTGGTTTATAAATTCATTTAGTCCACTACCACCGTTATTCTTACATTCGTTGCATTACTTGTTTAATATTCCTATCAAATTTTACGTAATCTTGACATATCACAGTGATTAATCCCATGAAAAATACTTAGACAATTACCTTTTAATAAAGCTTCATTTCTGGTATTTTCCATTGTCCCTCGTCGGTTTATTGTGGTGGAATAATTGCCATCTACTCACTTCAGCGTCTCGATCCGGAAAGAAAGACAATCTCGTCCGGAGTCAAGCTTCATGCCACATTCGCATTTCTACAAAGTTCTGATTGGCTAGGGCGAGAAAGTACGTTCGAAATTTGTTTCTAGGTAACGCCATCTCTTCGCTACTCTAGGAACTATTTGTAGGGCAAGATGTCGGGTATTGTCACTTCAATATTTCTTTTGTCATGAGTGTAGCCGATGACAAGCGGTTACACTACCAACTCATGCTTGATTAGAGAGTATTTTCAACTTACCCTTCATGAAGTTCCAAAGGTTTTCTAAGAGGATCATATCAGATCAGTTTCTCAGTCATGCATGTACTCTAACTATTTTTCTATGAGGAATTTTTGCCGGTTTTGACATGACAGTGTGCGCTGCATGCACTAACACGTACAGTCTCCATTAAACAAAGTTGCTGCCTTTGGAAGTAGTTCTTCCTTAAGAACTATTAAGTATTCGTCTTTTTTCATCATCCTCTCTACGTCACAGAATCTTCCGAGACTATGGAAGACTTTATGTTCCACACCACAACCGATGACGAATACTCAAGTTTGTTACGCACATTCGAATTTGAACGCCTCACCAGATCGACGTCGAACATGTCTGGAACGGTTGTCAAATGTAGTGGTTCATGATTCATCACTAAAACCGACCTTCATCCAGTCTTCATACGTTCAGTGCTTCAGACCTCGTCGCCATTCGATGCGTTTAGTTACCATTGCAAGTGTATTTTTTTCCTTTTTCTGGGAATCCGTATGTCCTTTCCACAGAGAATTCTTCTGCGATTTCATGGGGAAAACATGTTTCATACTCAATCATCTTCATACTTAATTCTTTGGAAGTAGCTCTTCTGTTCTTCTAAGCTATTTTTTGTATTCTGATTCGTTCAAGAGAGAGAGCTTTGGTCTTCGCCCACATTTTTTCTACTCTCTTTTGTTGATATGTTTCTTTTTCTCTCAATGAAAAACTGTCTCCAGTAACGCATTTTTGTTAAATTGCAAGTCTCTTAGCAATATATCTTCTTCCAGAAGAGTTTTAACAACCGCAACTTTACGAGGAGTATGATTCTTTCTCCTTCCCACTTTTCAATGTTAACGTGTAATCCTTTAAAACCACCTAATTACAATAATTATTTACGTTAAAAATCATTAAATTGATCTACCACAACATGCAAAGTCGGTGAATGTCTCACTTTTTCAAAGAAACGTTACAACGTTACAATATGGAGTGTCGACACACCCAAAACAACTTCTATGCTACAGGACGCAGAAGTGATTTGCAGTTAATTACGATAGCACTATTACCCAATATTCATTAGCGACATTTCCGCTTCATAATAGATTTGTGAAAAGGACGTTGGCAGGTTAATACCTGAAAATGATTTTCAGTGTTCGAGAAATTTGCCTTTATATCACAAAATCAGAACCTCTAAATTTTGGTTGTGAGTTTAATAATTTGAAGAGATCTGTATGTTGTTCGAGAAATTATATAACCAGAACCAACAGGCAAATGTTATCTTCATCGCTTCCGCGGATATCTTGTTCCTTACTTTAGAACTACCGATCAACTCGCAACTTACCTTCCACAAGGTTTCCTCAAACTTCCAATATGCTGAAGACGCTACTAATTGGGTTTTAAATTAGAATTTCACAAATATTAAACCGGCCTATATTCTGGCATCTATACTCTCCTGAACTCAACCCAACCTCTCTTAACAACCATGTGTCAATGATAACTGACGCGCCATCCCTCAATATTGTTCTTTATCACGAGTTCATACAATTCGTTTAAAATTTATATTTTCAAATCGTAACATGTAGAGAAAACGAATTTTCTTACAACACACACTTTCTCTCATTATTTCTATCATTTTGACTTTCGAAAATTACGAGAATTTATCAAAAATGAAACATGTGCCATTTTTAAGTCTATGGTGAAACCCCGTTTGTCACTAAATATGGAGTTATTTTTAAGAAAATTTGTCAATATTGTTGAGGTTTGTACAGTACAGTCAAAAATGAAAATAGTCTCAAACTCTCAGGGCCTCAAGCTCATCCAGATTGACGAGGAATATCAATTTTGAATAAATCATCTGAACGACTTAGGCGCTAGCGTTGATCAAAGACTTACCGACAGACGTATTGCCATAAAGCAATTCTTCAGTATCAAGTACCCACAAATACTGATTACGACTACAGAATGTGTTAGAGGCAGCAACTTACTGCGTATAGGAACGAGATTTATCAGGTTTTCTACACCACTAACCCACAATACAAACTTTCTGGCGCAGCATTACAATTCTTTCTCTTTACTGCGTAAGTACGTAGTATGACCGAGAAAGTAAAAACTATTGAGGCTGATTTTTCGGAAAATACATTTTTTTAATAAAGATAAATAAAAATGGTTTCTCCTCGTGTAGCATTGTCTTGCTCCGTAGTTTAGACTGCCGCACTGACTTCCAATCCGGCAGCGATTACTAAGAATAATCCTAGCAAACATCTCTTCTTTCATTTGATTATCCTTTCCTCTTACTTGCCCTACACTCGCTTCTTCCATTCACTTGTACTTTTATGGTTCACACCATCCCATATTTCCGGAGCTTAGAGCTTGGGCCGACTAGGGAGGTGTCCCGCGGGGGGGTAATGCTTGGAGGAGAAATCCCACAAGTCAAAGTTTACTAGGTTAGGTTAAGGAAACTCTGGAGAGTCTCATATGAGTATTCATTCTCATTATCAATACTTACTCACTCAATCAATCAATCACTTCCAAAACTGGTATTTGCCCGTTAAAACTCATTATAGATAATACAAGAGCAAATTGCAACTCTTTCCAACATTTTCGACAAGGGAAAATCTTCCTTGCGGCAGGATACACTAATGCAACAAGGACAACATAATATCTGATAACTACCGCCCCTTTAACCAAAGTTAGTGCGGAAACGTGACGAGGCGAATGGGATGAAAAGAGTCCAAATTTGATCCAAGGATGAGGTTCAATGATAGCCTGTGTTGCAGAACATGTTCAAAGTTAATGGAATGAATTATGAAATATATGAAATGATCATAACGTGTTAAATAACTCATTCATCCATTATTATCATAGGAACGAGTAACACCCCCAGATCAACTAGGGTGGCCACTAATTTTACGTTATCTATCACATGACATTTCGTTTTTGCTAAGCACACGGAATATTATATTGTAAACATTCAAGAAACATTCTTGCTTCAACACATTCGCCTTAGTTTCACAATGTCTTTCCAATCGTTTTGGTTTCCTTTCTATTTCGTCAGGCTATTGCTGCATATTCGAGAAAAGAGTTTAACAATAGGGACCCATCTAGTGGGAAATAACCGTCTTTATCTTTGCATATTCAGAACCATTACATGATTAGACTTTTATTTGTCATCTAATGCGTCCGTCCGTCAAAATATGTCAGCAAAGTCGATAATTTACTAGAGTCTAAAGCAAACCAAGGAAGGCGACTGAAGCAATCCCTATTGCTTGCTTGATTGATTTTTTCGTGTTTCCGGGCGCGTCAACTGCTTTGGTCATTAGTCCCGTTAGTGTAGTGCATGTTTTTTCTCGGGAGATGGCGGTGATCTTCCCCCGCTGGATGGAGAGATCCGGCACCGACCTACCGTCGGTTAGTGGGGTTTCCCCCAACCAGGAATCTCCCACCAGCGGGGCATCGCCCCAGCCGGGACAAGCTCTAACCTCCCGACCGGTCTCCCGGAATATGTGGTAGTGTAGTGAATTTTAGTGTAAGTGTGTGTGTAAGGGGAGAGGATAGGACAAGGAAGAGAAAGGACAAATCGCGCGCGGTCCGTGGCCCGTTTGTTAGGGTACTGCTCCGGCATTCGCCTCGTGTTGATCGGAGAAACCGCGGAAAACTACCGATCAGAGCAGCCGTCCGCTAGAAATCTCCTCCAGACAGCGACTGAAATCGACTTAGCTGAAAAGCTAGTGTCGATAATACTGCCGCCATCAGGACTCGAACCTAGGACCTCCCGGTCAGAGGCGCTGCAGTGACATCAGTTGATGCACTGAGCTATCGCTCCCGGTATTAATTCATTAAGAAAATTAATTTTCATTGCGTGTTTGCTCTCTTTTTCTCTCGAATCCGCCATATGGACCTCCCTGGCCTTCTAGGTTTGCTTACCCTTTCCTCCATTGAAAATTGCTTTAAATATTTTCACTATCTTTTATTGTCTCCTCTACTGTCCTCCTTCACTCCATCTCTACTTATTTTTCTTTCTCCCTGCCCTCTTCTGTACCTGAAACTACCGATCAGAGCAGCCGGCCGCTAGAATTCTCCTCCAGACAGCGACTAAATTCGACCTAGCCCTATTGCTTGAATATGGTCCCATTCTACGTGAGCAGTACTAACTGGAGTGTCGTGTCGCGTTGGTGCCAGGCAGTTGCAAGGAAGCGCGATGCGGTGCGTTTTCTGGCGGCAAACGCGCGTGCGGACTCCATATTCATAAGGCGCCGTTTGGAATCCTCGCGAGAGAGCGCGTTTTAATATTTACAACGTCGCCTCCTCGGCCGAGCACCCTCCGCTCCCTTTCCCTCCCCTCCCCACTTCGTTCTGCCTTCTAGCGAAGCCGCACGCGCCCACCGCCTTCTCTTGACTCATCGCGCGGGTATCGTCCTGAACGTGCCCATTTTTGTAGCAACAAGAGCTTCATTGAGAGCTTTATTTTACATAGTTCAACCATTCAGCACTTTCAAATGTTTGTTGAACACAAAATACATCGCATAACACTGAAAGACAGGCAAGACAAATGAGTTTAACGTTGGAGGATACTCAAGCACCTCTAAATGATTTGGTGACTAAGGGATGCTTCAACGTGATGTGTGAGAAAGAGGTAGAGAGGTGGCCGTTGTTTAGTGTCGAGGTCTGTGAGATCTTGAAAATGTATGTTGTTGGGAACCTTTTGCGCGTTGAAAAAGTCCTGAGATGATGTGTATGCAGGTTGCTAATGGATTGATGAACGTGCTCTTCCGCCGTTCTCTAGCTAGGGTATGCCTGTCCTCTCGACGCCCTTGGTGGAGTGCGCGCGGGTCTTCGCGAATTGACTGATTGCTAGTAATTCCGGGCACGTCAACTATTGAGATCATTAGTTCCGTATGTGTAGTGCGTACTTTTTCATCAGGAGGTGACGGTGATCTTGGATGGCGAGATCCAGCGCCGACCTACCGACGACTAGCGATGTTTTCCCCAATCGGGGATCTTCTACTAGCGGCTACCAGCCGGTGCCGCTCTGGTAATGCCAAAGTGAACCAGCTAGTGTGAATTTTGCTGATATCGAAGATCTGTGCAAGGCAAGATGAAGTTATGATGTATGCCTTGTTAAGTTACTGATGTGCATTATCTGCGATAAAAACAAACTACCAATGATCTTCATATATTCACCAATCCATCCACAATTTTATTTGTTATTTAGTATCAGCTACATTTACTTTTTTACAGTCTCTGTTGTTTCATTGAATCAATACTTTCTTAATATTTCGATAATAGTGTTTTACTAGATAATTGCACTACTACAATGTAATACTGTAGAATTTGTTTGCAAGAACCTTTATTTATGTTCACGTGTAGCAGATTTTCGCATTTTACTCGTTTTGCATTGAGAAAATTTTGCTGCACCTGTATCTTATGGCAGCGTTTATAACCTTACGTTTGAGTAAGCTGGTTCTAATATATAACGCAAGCTAGTAGGTTTACAAAATAATATTCTCAAAACTGTGTCTGCGTGTGTCTCTGAGTATCTTAGAAAACATTAAAAAATCTGATAGGACGTTTATTTTTCAAATAACATTACCCCCCCAACTAAACAAAAAGACATAAATATAAATATTTTAATTTTAAAATAATTTCATCACGAAAGGTCTTAATATCTCTGCCTAGTAGAATGATTTCATGTAACACATGAAAGTTACTCTAAAAATTAATTTAGAATGTTTCGTTTGAATTCAAAAATAATTCTTTTGTAACAAGAAATGGATATAAAAAACATTTCAAGATAAAAACTAATTAAACGAACATTCATTAAAAAACAATTAGAACCTTGCATTAAGCCCGTGACGCCGCAATCGCCCCTTTTTTATACCTGGGGCGCGGGCAGCAACACCATCCATTGGGTCGTCGTACGAAGGATACAGATTTTGTCTTGATTTCATAAAATGGGAAATCGGGAGAAAGGGTGGGATTCGTCTTTGCGTTGCCTCTACGCTCTTCCACTAAAATAAACTCAAATGCGTTGGAGAATTTGGAGAAAAAACATAACATTTTTAATACTTGACTAAAATATACATCGATCACACATTTCTCTCGTGACATGTTAACTAATGTGGAAGGGCTTTCCCTGACCCCTCCAAAAGCAAGAAAGTAAAATTTCAAAAACACACACACAGAATGAAAAAATGTTTGCAAAAGTATAACAGTCAACATTTTATCATCTAATTATACTGATCGTGTTCATAATGAAACTTGATCTCTCATTTAATCCACGTATGGATATATTGAAGTACGTACGAAAATAACCACAAGCATAATCCCTACGCAAAACTAATATTTACAAGGAGAAACACAAAAATCATTGCTAAAATTCTTAACAACCTGGCTGTCACTTCTTCCATGTTTACAACACCCCCTTCTCCATTACAGTTCCTAGCTAACGAGGTTATATCTCGTTATCCGTAGTTCAATTGTTTTCATAAGGTTATTAAAAGTGGGATTTCAGAAACAGTCTCCGTTCGGTGCGTATCGCTTGTAGCGTCAGCAGCGAACTCCTTTACAGTGGCGCCGCAGTCGATGGCAGCGTCTTTGGATCCACCCATTGCCTTTGCAGACACCATGCAACCAAAGCCGAAAATCCCGCTGACGCCACGGGTCGCCAACTCGCCCGCGATCCTCCGACCCTCCTCCGACCTTGGCACTAGAGCTCGTAACGGCCGCAGGCAATGACGCCAGCGCCGCCCGCCGCCCTGGTGACTGACGATCCTTCGGCTCCAACGCCACTAGCACTCTTCGTCTTATCTATTTTCTCACTTCGTCCAATAATGAAGTCGCAATCCGATCACCAGAAAAGGTTTTCTACACGCGACGTTATGATCAGATGCCGAATGAGCGTTTAGCTGGCCCAGCAGTACATGAACGCACGTTTCGTTTTTTCACACTCCGCACGGAATAGAAATAGTCATTATGATTATCTGTTTATCTATTGACTTGTAATATAGAGAAAGCTGTTCTCTCTGTTCTTAGAAAAGCCAGTAATCCCATTTTCATCCCAAATATTAGATATCATGACTTAAGTCTCCTAGCTCACTCTGCCGGTGACTGCTGTAGATTCTGCGAGTCTGTGACGAATCGCATAATGTTCGTTGGAGCCGCATTAAAGGGCGCGCGATTTACTGTGATATGAAGAATTTTGGAAAATTGCGACCCACATTAATATATTGTTGTCATTGATTTAGAATTGTCAAGATTTTGGTGCATACAGTTCCAACTACGTTCCCTCACGTTATTTAAATAGTTCCAACGAAGATGAAAATAAACGACGAAACGTTGCCTAAACAGATAACTTGATAATTTTTCCAATTCAAAATGATCTATTTTTCAGATATATAATATATTTATAAGAATGAGGCCACGAAAACCAATTCCGTTTCCAAGTACGTCGTGAGACACCACAAGGTCACGAAGTAATGGAACATCACCGCTCGCAGAGTTCATCGTGCTTGTCCATCTGCTCTGTCCTCCCATCTCGGGACATCTCCGTCAGTCTGCCCGTCGTCGCCCCCATTTACATTTACATTACGACGCTCTTGGGCGCGCCGGCCTCGCCCCATCGCCAGAGCGCCCTCTCCGATGGCCCGCGGCTGCGACGCGAATCGTATTTACTTTCGATATCCTCCACGCGAAGGGCGAAGCCGCTTGCACCCGGGTCCGCGGTGTGGTCCACTTTCCAGTGCCTCGCGGAAATTCGGTTGCCGCGTCCGGACTGCCAGCATTTATTTTTATATTTTATTTATTTTTATTAATTATTTTTTATTTATTTTTATATTTATTTATTTTTTTATATTTATTTATTTATTTTTATATTTATTTATTTATTTATTTATATATATATATATATATAGAAAAAAATTGATATGTGAAGGAAGAGGTATGAAAGATCGCGCGTTGTCTGTCGCCAATTTATTAGGGTACCGCTCCGGCATTTGCCTGGTGTTGATCAGAGAAACCACGGAATTACCAAACAGAGCAGCCGCTCTTGAATTCGTCACCAGACAGCAACTGAATTCGACCTAGCTAACAAGGTAGTGTCGAAAATCTTGTCACTGTCGGGACTCAAACCTAGGACCTCCTGATCAGAGGCACTGCGGTGACAGCCACCGTTCAGAGTGGAACCCTTGGATCTGCCGGTCGGAGACCGAGCAGTGACGTCCGTCTCTGCCCTGAGCCACCTCAGCCGCTGCGGCGCCTCGCGAAAAGTGCGCTGCGGCGGGGGCGGGTGCACCGCGAGTGGCAGCGGCCCACGATCTGCTTCCTCGGAAGGGTCGGTCGGTCTGTCGGTCGGTCGGTCGGTCGACAGAGGGGGCGCGGAGCGGTTTCCTGGCGAGTGAGGAGACGGCGGCGGCGGCGGCGCACGTTCTCCTGCCGGCGGCGAGGGGCGTTGAGCGGACAGGGGCCGGTGGGCGCGGACAGGGGCGGGGCAAAGGGCGGGGCGGGGCGGGGGCGGGGGGCAGGGCGGGGCGGGGCGGGGCAGGTGAGGCCGGGCGGGAGCTGGCGGGGCCCGGGGCAGGGCGGGGGCGGGGCAGAGGCGGGGGACGGGGCGAGCCGGCGGGAGGCGGGGCAGGGGCGGGGCGGGGCGGGGCGGGGCGGGGCGGGCTGGGGCGGGGCGGGGCGGGGTGAGGAGGAGGGGAGGAGGAGGAGATGAGATTAGCGGGACGACCGCGCTGGCAATCGAGTTAGAGCGCGCGCTCGGCCGGAGCGGCCGCCCAGTGCATCCCAGCCACTGGCCGCGCTGTTCTGCCGCTTTCGCGCTCCGCTGAGCGACGCGTCCGCCTCGCCAGGCGCCAGCCCGACGCCCTCCACAGCCACCAGCAGCGCACTCGCGCATTCGCTTAACAAGACACGGCCGCTATTCAACGGTCTGCGACGAGGAAAATAACTTCACGCACGTTTTCCGGTAAAAATCCATTGGTTGATTCGGGCCTCAACTCATACTGTAGTGAATCGTGGTTTCTGTTTTTTTTTCAGATGAAAAACATGAAAAACAAAAACAAAAAAACAAAAAAAAAAAAACAACAACAAAAAAGAATCATTTGTATCCCTGTATCGGTCAAGGCGGGTATCATTTGTATCCCTGTATCACAACGTTTAGGTCAACAGCTCCAAAAAATAGATAATATTCCAATTTGTTGCAAAACCAATAAGAAATCATCGCCATCACTTTCCCCATCCAAAGACCATATAAAAACAAGATAAAAATGGAGAATATTTTAAATTGTGATGATTGCAATGCAGCTTATGTAGGCTAGACATGAAGAAAATTTACTCATAGAGTAAATGAACATATTAGAGCTTGGAAACAAAACCAAGGAAATTCAACATTTGTCTCAATAAAAATAGATTTTGAATACAAAAACATCTAACGTCAATAAACGCAATGAAATAAACGGATGTTTTGCTATATTTTAGTATCATTTTTTAGAGAATAAACGTATTATTACCAGAGTCTTCAATTAAATATGCCTTATACGTATAAACTTTAATCATTTGTTTACATCTATAAAAGTTAACTGACAATTAAACTAAAGAGGACATGGGAACGTTGGATAATGGGAACACATCTTAACAGATGCGTTAATTTTAACGACTCTCTTACTGTTGTCTCGTTAGGTGTATGTTGGAGGACCCGGCCCTCTGCCTTATAGTGCATAGACACAGTAACAATGTGTGGAATTTGGTTCTGCGATTGATTAAAAGTATATTATTGTATATCTATGGTAAGCAAGTCAATAATTGAAATATTTTAACAATTGCGTTACATTCACAATTACGTTACATCAACAATTACTACATTTCTGATGTAATCTAATATTAATGACCGAACCTTAAGTTAATTGGCTTCTCAATAACTCTCTAGTGCTTAGGTACGAGTGAATAAAATCAGAAAGCAAGTTATTTCTGTTTTATTACAAACACTTAACAATAAACGTATAAGATTTATGCTACCCGCTGACATGTTCTGATAAACACAACAATGTTTCGCAAGTATAGATGGCAGGTCCGTTCAAAATCGACCAATGTTTTAAATGTTTCTACAGTTCAACAATATTTTACGTCTCCTCTTCAGTGGAAGGATTAGCCAACTATCGCTCGCCCGGGCTGTCTACCCGAGCGAAATACGGTGGAGTTAGCCGACATGACAGAAAGGCACTACGCTGAACAAATCCACACTTTGATCGCGTCGTATTTTCAAAATGTGAATGGCTCGATTCTCCTTTAAATTGTACTTGATTTTTCAACTTATTAGTGATTAAATAAATCCCACTTTTTTCCTCAATATCGATAACCCTCAGACACATTTCCAAGAGAAAGTAAGAAAACGCGTTGCGATAGCAAAAAGATTAAGTAGTGTCAAGTTTCTGTTCAAACAAAATCGGTATTGAGACCGCCGACATCTGTCGGGCGTCACGGCAACCACTGACTGGTTGACCGCCCGCTTTGGCGGACCTACCTGTAACGGCTCCGTATTGTGGTTTTACCTTTAATAAAGCCGTAATTATTGTCTGCTAATCTATCGCAATCTTTAATTTCCTTTTCCAGTCCCCCCTTCAGTAACCCTTCGTATAGCTTTCTGAGTGTATTGAGCATGCAGAGAAGCCGGTATACTGATGGACCTTGTGGCGACTTGTCTCCTTTAGGTATCAGTACAAGCTTAGCTACCTTCCAGACTGTTGGTAATTCCTGGTTGCGAAGTAGGCTATTCACGGTTTTCAGAATATATTGAAGCATGCCCACAAACTGCTCACAATTATTGGGCGTTTCGTCGTAACTCGTTTCTGAATTTATGTTAACATGGGCACCAGGAAAAAGGTTACGATAATAATTTTAGCTATTATTCCTTCAAAGAAAATTAAATATTGGCTCGCTAGCTGGGTCGATGGGTTGCGTCTGAAATAATCGCTATTACCTGTTGATAGCCGATTAACCGATCTCCCATCCATACATGGGTTGCGTCTGCAGCGGAGCTGGGAATCTGAAATAGAATGATTCTATTCCTAGTTCATTTCTGTTTGGATTGACTAAATGAAAGATCACTTTCTTTCTAAAGAACAAAATTTAACAAAGTTTATTTTACCTTTTTAGCAAACAATTTAGTGGGTTTAATAAAATGATTTGATGTTAGGCCTTCATCAAGATATCTTTCAATTTACAATTTTATACCGGGTTAACTTATCTATTCTTCGTTGATGTCCCTCGTAGACTTTTCAGTCGAAATATCTTGCGAGCTTGCCGTAGTCCAAAGTTCCAAGAAATCCTCTTCTGCCCCTATCCAAGCTGGTCTCAAACTATCAAAATTATCAGTCCGATTACGTCCTATGACATAGTCCCGAACTCGATTACCACTCCCGACAAAATTCCAATTTATACATTAATATTACTTCCACATGAAAATATCTACAATATCATTCACCGTCCTTAAAATTTCACTGATAACCCAATTCTGACTATCTAGATTATACTCGTTCCTCTCACGAACCTACGATCAGTTCAGAAACCTTCACAAATTTTCCCCATAGTATTCCTTGGCTCCATCTTGTTCACGAGTGTGCCATTGTTGGAGTGGGATTCAGTGCCTCAAATTAAAAAATAGAGTATATGTGTGTATTCTGCCGCCACTACCTTCCAGCCGGTGGCGATAGGCGTGAAGAATGAATGCTCGTGAAGCAGGCTTTGAATTCTCAGGAAGCAGGATCTTTCAGAGATGAAAGGTCTGAACCCTTGACACAGTGAATTAGGTACAATTCTGGTAAAATGAGCATATATTCAGTGGAAAAAAAAAAGAAATTACACAGTGGCACAAATATATAATAAAGTATGCACTTTGCATAGATGGTCACTGCAAAGAAAACAGAAAAAAAATGTATAGGCGTTCCCTCGACTGCCTGAATACTTCAATAGTTACTATTCACAATTCGTTTGCTTCTACCTCTTTCTGAATTATTTTCGTGTACCTCATTCACCTCTTGCTATTCTTAAGGGTCCTCCGTGCACGGCCCTTTAAATGATTCTCTACAATTAGTCTACCATATACTGTTCACAGGTGTCAGCCTTAAGCTGCACACTTACTACAATGCTGCGAACTCAAACAAAAGAACAAACGTGACACACACGTTACTTAAATTGGACCCTTTACAAATTATAACAACTAATTATCCCCTGACATAATACAATGAAAGCATGACTTTCAAATAAGATCACTTTTACACTACATGAAAAATCATAATTCACTCTAGGAAAAACTGTACAAGGTATGGCATTTGAACGGATTTACTAGTGCGTACAGAGAATGAAATCTAAACTGCCGCTCGTACGTTCCAAATATTTCTCCCAGTTTCTTATTTGGAACTTTCACCTATTTTTAGGACGCTTCGCCTGGTATTTTAAAGCTACACGGTTTCCCAACAGATTGCCGCATAGAAGTTGCCAGTTCTTTACCTCGACATCTCCTTCCCGCTCGCCATCAGTTAACCTTGGGGTTTTCGGTCGCTCGCCGTCCTCGCCGCGCCACTTGACTGCTTCGATGTTCCACGGTTATACCACTTCCTCCTCCCGATCTCCGAATCCTGCCAGAGTTCGAAATAAAGTATTTTCTGATCTTTGTTTTATAATTTGTATTTACAATGTATATGCATGAATACCCAGAGACCGTTCACGAAAAAGATTACTTATTTTACCAACTTATTTTAATATCACTGTTGTATCGGACCGAAAATAAGTGGCCATCACAATATATATGGTAATAATAAATTGTCTATTCAAATTTATTTATTCTCTACCAGTTTAATACAATGTTTTAAATTATTTCGAAAGCTTAGCATAAATATCCAACAGCTAAGAAATAATTATGTTAATTCATCTGATTTATTCTAATTGTCATTAAACACACAACTGAAGTCAACGTTCTGAAATAGTACGGCTCCAGAGTGTATTTCATCTTGCGAGAACAGTGTTGTATAAACAATACTCTTGCTTTACAACCTAAAAGAAGAATCATTTTCTTAATTTTTAAAACTTACAATTATAAAGTTACGTATACGATGTTACATTGCACTTCTGAGTATCTTTACGCAAAAAATCAACGTGCTGTTGCGATTCGTCTGTGGACATAACTCCTAAACTGTTGCATTCAATTTAATTGCCGTGCAACAGGAAAAAATTGGAGGATACATTGACAATTAAGACCTGGATAACACCCACACATTATATATATATATATATATATATATATATATATATATATATATATATATAGTGACGGACCGGGGTTCCAGTCCTGTGCAGCAGTAAATTTATAGTTAAGGGGACAGGTATTCTTTTTTTGCGAATGGGCTCGGAACGTTGAAACAACAGGTTTCCAATACAGGGATCATACAAAAATTTATTTTCATTATCATACAAACACATTAAAATCATCTTCACTTTTAAATCCTGCTGGGAATCACTGCAGTCCCTTTCTTCTGTGAACCGTTGTATACGACATGCATGGAAGTGGCCATTATTAAAATTATTATTTATTTTTCTGTTTATAGATTTTTCAATTTATCAGACTGATTTTGGTCCTTTATTTTAAAGACAGTTTAAATTTATCAGACTGTTATTATTATTATTATTTTTTTCGAAACGTTGCTGTTACTGATACTAATACATTCCAAAATATTCCACGTCTAACGATCTTGTTCCATTTTCTTTTTATATATCACGAGAATTGAAAGACACACTCCATGTACTCTGTTTTCATAATTTAATATTGTGTGATAAATGTGTGTTCACGAGACCGCTGTGTTACAAAGCTATCCGCTGCTTGCATTGTCATTTCAAAACACAATAGCCTGTGCCACTTACTTTGACTGTAACTATTAACAATTAAATAATTTCATTTACGAGTAACGTTGCTTTAATCAATGTACAATTCTCTACCGAGAATGGTATTTGTCTTCGAAAAATGATGAATGAAAAATTATTCGTGAAAAGTTGTACTGCTGCTCTAGTGGGTCTTCCTGAGGAGGCTTTGCCATTTATTCTCCAGTTTATTAATTTAATCTTGGGAAAACACTCCCATTAAACGGTCAGACGCCATCATCATCTTCCCTTTCAAAGTACATAAAATATCAAACGAGGCCATTGGCCTAACAGTCCATTTGTTTTGCAACTGCGTATTCAAGTTCTAGAACGCATAGTAAAACAGCGTTTGGTTAATGTTAGAATCTAAGTCAATCCAATATCACACATCACCGAGTCAACTCTAGACAATCTCGTTTCCAGGATCATCATAAAATATTTTCTTATTCGGTCTGAGACAATACTTGTAGCCTTTCTCTTTGACAGAGATAAGGTCTGCAATACATCCTGGAGGTTCTACGAACCATTACACTCTTGAGTAAACTGGGTGAAGTTTCTTTCGTAAAATTATATTTTAAATGCAATCGGGTACGTGTTGGTGACCTGCTGTCTAGTAAATACCATCTAGAAATAGGATTCTGGATAGGATTTTGTTTCCTTAATGCGCTATTGACTGCCACGCTGTTTACCATTGCCATGAATGGTACTCTAAAATCGCTGTTCGTGGACAATTTGAAATTTTGTGTTTGTCGATCAGTTGTCATCAGTGGCCATTCCATCTGGACCTAAATACAACTACATTGGACGAATGGTGCATTCCAACCAGATTAAGATATTCTATAACTAAAGCCTCTAGTATTCACTTTTGCCGGTTATACCAATTGTCTGTTATTGCAGACCTGTACCTTGAGGGGATGTGTTAGTCTGAGGATCATAGTCTAATCAAAGAACGGGATTCGGCTACGTTCCACGAACCCTCGTTAGAAATTACAATCAGCTTGCTCATATCTGTGGGCTGCTGACCAGGTATACGTGCCCCCTTCTACTGCATAATAGGGTGTACTGTACCCAAACATTTCAAATTCACACCGAGTGGAAATTTCTGACGATAGCCGTATAGCGCTTTACGTAAATTTGAATTACATTTTCTTGCCCTGGTGCTACTTACAGTCTCAGTTGGTGCGAATACTTCACGAGGATGGAAGTTAATCCGTCGATGGTGCTCGTATTCATCGAGAGGAAACTTCGGAAGTTAAGAATCTAATAGTCGGCTGCTAGAGAATTCTCCTCCAGACAGCAACCTAGCTATCTGGCTAGTGTAAAAAATCCTGCCACCGTCGGGACTCGAACCTTAGAACCTCCGGTTAGAAGCACTGCAGTGACATCAGTGAATGCTTTGAGCCACCTACGCATCAATCCGACAAGGAGGGTATGGCAAACTTAGGCGCGATTGGTTCTTGTCACGAGTGGAGGGCGAATGACACCGTGTAAGCCACCGTAGGGCGCCTAAGCCAAATGCTTGCATTTGAACAGTCCTGAGATAAAGGACTTTTTAAGACACAGTCCTGAGATAAAGAACTTTTTAAGGCACTATACTTTGACATCCTAGGGTACTAGGTGTGAGAAAGTAGTTCTTGTAGATTGGCGCATTTGCCATTACCACTTTTCGCGGAGATATCTTCAGAAAAAGAGCCCTAGTTTCCTCTCTGAAAATAAAAACAAAACAAAATAAAAGCAAAGAAAAACATGAGTCGTCTCTACATATTTTGGCTTCCGTCGAGAGTGATAGATATACCACTACAACTGAAATAAATGTTACTCAGTCTGTTACCCGCTCTAAATTGTCAGTTTGGCTTTTTAAAATCTGTTGTTTTCAGAATAACGTATAATATTTTATTTGTAAACCTTGACTCTTTAAATCTTCCAGGTTGTTTCGGAGCAACATATAATTTTGTAACGAATTGTTTCACATACTAATATTGTGCATTCATGTGGTGCAAAATTATCAGTACTGTTGGATATTTCTCGCTGTAATATGCGCACTTCTGGAAGCATTATATTGAACAGTAAAGCTTATGACCCGACGCCATATGATATGTTATGTATACCGTTTCTTTACCAAGCATTATAGAAAGATGTCGCGGTAATTGCTCTCCATAAATTAAGAGAACATTCGAGCATTAGAGATTTTCACGTGATTCCTGGGGTTAACTAGCCCAGTTGAGAAACGATAACGAAGAATGTTGAAAGCTGAAGAAGAACAATGAACAATGTTCAATTGCATGTCCATTCTCGGAATCAAATTATCGTATGCGAGTCTTGAAGTTTAAAGAGGCAAAATAGATAATCGATGGAATGAGAATAATAACTAATTTTAGAGCAAAAAATAAAGTTTTCTGAGTTAAGAAAACATTTTGTTACACATTTTAGGAGAAAATAAATAATTCTTTCAATGTTGTATTTCCTTTTCTTTTATTTCGCGTTATTGTTTCTAATTAAAAATGTCTCACTTAAAATCAAAATAACAAAATATAATAAAACAATCAAATTTGATACAATAAAGAAATCCTAATAAGAAAAAGATTAATTATCATCAAAATGGGAAAAAACAACAACTGAGGGGTGTAAAGCTAGCACCCCTTAAGGAAAAGTACTATTTGACATTTCGCCTTCAAATTGAACAATTCGTGCTCCTAGTCAATTCACCGATATACAAAGGTAAATGCAGTCGCAATGTGGGACAAATAGTCGGAATACGAGGCTGGCCACTAGGTGACCCTACGGGACACAGCAGGACGCTACCTATCACTCCTCCGACAATTGCTGGATGACTTGTTGGGCTCACGTACTACGCTAGTGCGGAATTAGCGCGAACAGACAAACGCGGGCAGGGTGCCGCGACTGGCGATTTGTCAGTCTGAGTCGGGGAGAGAAAGAGAAACAACCACCTAAGTAGGGGTTTCTCGAAAGCCTAGGACGAAGAGGTAAAAAAATCGCGCAAAAGGTAAAAAACTCTCTTAAGTCGCGCTATCGATTGATTGATTGTTAGTGATTCCGGGCGCGTCAACTACCTATGGCAGTAGTCCCGTAAGTGTAGTTCATTTTTATCATCGGAAGGTGATGGTGATCTTCCCTCGCTGGATGGCGAGATCCGCCGCCGATCTACCGTCGACTAGCGGAGTTTTCCCCAATCAGGTATCTCCCACCAGCAAGGCACCTACCCCAGCTGGGACAAGCTCTAAACTCCAGACGGGTCTCTCGGCATGTGTGGTAGTGTAGTGTATGTTATTGAAAGTCCATGTGTAACGGGTGAGGATAAGGCAAGGAAGAGGAAGAAAAGATCGCGCGGTCAATGGCTCATTTGTTACGGTACTGCTCCAGCATTCGCCTGGTGTTGATTGAAGAAACCTAGGATAAGTACCGACCAGAGCAGCCGGCCGCTAGAATTCTCCTCCAGACCGACTGAATTCGACCTGTCTGACAAGCTAGCGTCGAAAATTCTGCCGCCGTCGCGACTCGAACCTACGACCTCCCGGCCAGAGGCACTGCAGTGATATCAGTTAATGGACTGAGTCACCTTTCCCGGTTTGCTTTGTCGAAAATGTTTGATCTTACATGTCTTGTAAATTCAGAACGTTTATGACAAGCCGTAATGTATTTCACAATGTTTGTATCGTTTCCTATTGTTTTAAATATTTTTCTGATTCAAATTTTATTAGTTTTGTCGAAAACAATAAAAATAATTATTCTATAGAGTATTGCTGTCAACAAATAGAAATAGGTTGTGAAATAGCGTGAATTTATTTGACAAGTTATTTACTGTTCGAACTAAGCATTAGCATTAAGCATATATTAGTAAATCGGATTTTCAGGGATCACAAAATGGTTCGCAATTTAGTGAATAGTACTGGTGCCAATGTAGTCTGAACCAATTTCTCGCATAAAATAGTTTAGTTCACCTGTTCGTTACGTTTAGAGTATTTTAGGTAAAATTCTTCCCAAAACTTCATTCGTTTTGCATAGAGATTCACATCCGGTCGTAATTTTTCTCCAATTTCTAGAAAGTTTTTCTCGTGATCTGTATATGGGAGCCAATGTACGTCCAGAACATTGTCCCCAGGTGGTGTGGGGTTTCTGAAACAGAGAATGTCGTTAATATGTCGCAATTTACATTTTAGAAAAACTCTCAGTACCTAAAGCCGCTCCTCAATAGTCCACGAACAGTAACAACAACCCAAAGGCGAGGACGGGCACGGAAATGTAGATACGCCCCCTTTACCATAAACGTAAGAGGTGAGAGGTACAGCGCTATGAACCTGTAGCGAAAGAAAAGAAAACTTAAAGAAACAATTGCCGAAACCAATGCACTTCTATCTACACTACTATCTTCACTTCGCGATTATAGCATTTGAGAATGAAAAAATGCCAAAAATGAAATGTGAAGAATAAAAAAAATGCGAAACTTACGGAAAATACAAGTAACAAAAATTTTATGAAAAAAAAACTCAAATATACTTCAAAGAAATATAAAAAAGTAATTTTTTTGGGGGAGATCTTAATTCCAAGTATTAATATGAATAGAAAAATAAATAAACGATAATAACAAAGAACTAAAACAACTCGACAACGACTAACAAAACCGCCTCAAACCGTAACTATGCAAATTCACTCTCTAACCTCAATATTGCGACTCGATTCCGCACCGTTCCAGACCAGTGTGGCGCGTTCCATCAGCTGGAAAAACGCCGCTGGCATTTACTTCCCTTTCATTGGTCGAGAAGCTTCCCGTTCCAGGCCTAATATAAATATTGACCTTCTTTCCCGTTCTTGTCAAGCTTTGTGTTCCCGTCGTTTGTGATCCGCTTGTTTTCATGTTCCCGTTTGCGGGCTATTGTGGAACGGCATTAGTTGCTAGACATTCCGTGTTTGCACCTTACCCGGTTTTGGCAAAGTTCGCCCAGAGGCGGACCACTTTACGGCGTGCCAAAGCCGCAGGGGCGCTGTCCGGCACTCCTCGCAGGTGTCGGACGCTGAAGATATAGCCGATTTCATCAGCGTGGCTGGCTCCTGGAACACAGATCGAGCGTAATTAATATTGCCACGAGCATACGCAATCATTCATCCTGCAACTCATCGGTGTTGGCCACTGGCAACATGAAGAGAATGGAGATGAAATGTAGGAAAGCTTTTGTTTTAAATTCCCTTTCGTAACTATTAAAGAGTACTTTTCAATTAAGAAAATATAGACTTGTTATAGCTCGACAAATTGAAAAAAAACTGGTCTGTCTCCTGCGCGACAAGTGGTAGAGGTTGTCTTTCTTAAGAGGCTCAATTTTCCCGCTTGAGGAGGAACCACCGCCGCACAGTGTGTAATTTTGGCCATCTAGCACGAAAAAATTAAATTTTCGACTGAATTGAAGCAGTAAAATTGTTAGGTTTCTGTGTAGTAGTATGTCCCAGCTATGTGGGAACGTTGTTACTTTTCTCTTGAAGGTCACATGAATCCCGTGGTGCATGTTCAAACACGTCCATCGCCGCTCCGGCAGGACTCAGCTCCGAATGACCCTTTTCAGTACGCGAAGTTCCCTTGGTCGTGATACACCTCTTGACTGATTCTGTGATTTGTGTGCCAGCCAGAAGTAATTTTCATGGTTTACAATCATTTTTAGCCTTGAATATTATTTAGTTGTGGCTTTTATTTGTGCTAAAACGTTAATCGAAAAGGTGAGTGATTTATATTTAATGTATTGCACATTTCTCTAAATTCACTTAGGATTTTAGTCAGCAGTATACACCATTATACACCTTTCGGGCCATATACGATACAAAACTAGTACTTTTGAGTTGTTGATCGTGAAAAGACTAGCTGTATATCTGTATCGGCGAATATAATTTTTTTTACAGAATGGCTCCTCCAGTTACCCGTATATCGTTATTTGATACATGAGTAAAAAAATCAATTGTTGAAACATTTGAAGGTGTATTAACTGTTGTTTTGCGTGAATTAGGTATTATAGAACCTGAAAAGACATTGTTGGATAAAATTAAACCATATGTTAGATATATTTGTAAAAAATTCAAACCAGATGGCAAAAATCCGTGAGAAGTCAAGAGCCGTTCCTGAAATACAATTCGGCCTGACTGAAAGACACTCTTACCCTTCCTGATTTTTTTTAGAGGCAGTCCCAGGCCCATCAGAAATACATGTAAAAATTAATAGAGCTGGAAGACCAAATAAATCCTTCAAATATTGTAGGAATAAAGCTAAAGCCCTAAAATTGAAACCTGTTTTGGATACCACTAGTTCAGAAGAATTATCCATGGCCACTGAAATGAAACTAAGGAAGGATGGCAAAAGAGATTCGGTAGCTGTAGTTAAGGAGCTCTCTGAAGCCTCCCCCAACAGAACTACAAATTAAAAAGCCAGATCCATTTATATAGTTTAGAAGTGGAATATGGCAGAGTGAGTCGAGAAGAAAATAAAGCGAAAGTGGCGAAAAAGGAGAAGCACGTGCAAGATTGATTTAGAAGTAAGTTAGGCCTTCTCATTGATATTCACAAAACGCAAAGTGGTAATACAAACGACGGCAACACAGAAAGATAATTTTTCGAACATGCTGGAAGTATATCTAAAATATCAGGTATTAATTTAGATCTAATAAAAAGATTTGGTACTTTTTACAATGCATAAATGGTAATTTCGAAATTAATTTACAAAAGTTTGAAGAGTACACTACAGAGACAAGGGAACTGTACGTGAAAGAGTATTCGTGGTATCCAATGCCTGTTAGTGTGAACAAGGTACTTTTTCATGGAAAGGATATTATGTCATCATGTATTTTGCCAATTGGACAGTTCTCTGAAGAAGCCCAGGAGTCCAGAAACAAGCACAACCGACAATACAGAGAACTATTCACAAGAAAAACGTCAAAGAGCAGACACAAATATGGATTTGCTCCATAGGCTGCTTATTAGCTCTGATCCATTCATTTTGAGATTATGCGCCAAGCCTAGAACAGCACCCAAAAGTGAAACCTGAACTATTGGAGTTATTAGAATCAAGGACTGAGGCAAAAGGGACGGTATAATCAGAATAATCATCATTCGAAGAATACGCGAGTAGTGATTCAAACTATTTTGTGACTATTTTTGTACATTCCTCTTATTTTATTTTTTTGTAATAATTTTTACATTTTCGACTTTTTATTCTTGCATACTTTCATTTTATTGTTCTTGCAGAGTATGTTTTGTTAAATTCAAATATTATGCCCCATAATATTAAACAAATGCAATGTTTGACAAACGTATACTCTCATAAAGGTTAATACAAGTATTCAAATTTCCTAAATATTTAAAAAAATATTTCGTAAAAATTTAAGTTCTACAAGCAAATTTGTTTATTTGTACATTGTTTACACAACGGACCTCCAAAAACTACGAAAAATTCATTCCAAAGAGAGTTATTAATTTTTTCCTAGATCATCTAAATTACACTGTGCGCCGCCTCGGCTGGCTGGCAGGGCGAGAATAACCTAGCCGTGAAGAATGTCCTCTCGAAGAGCCTAGAGTGTTGAGCGTGAGAACGAAGTTGCAAGAGCGAATCAGTTATCGTTGCAGGCGGTCCTTGAGTTCAACTGAGCTCCCCCTCGGGAGCAGATGGGGATGGCTTCGCCACGCCTCTCGGGTAAACGACGCCATGATGTTTTTTTCTAAGTTGTCGAGCTATATTAATGTTTGGCTGAAGTTATTTCATTATTACAATATTACTCTTTTTCATTAAATAGGTGCTAATTCTAGAGAGTGTTATCTAAAATCATAGCAAATTACTCTCAATTATACACTAGTCTTTGAAAACTGAAGTACCAGATAATGAACTTGCAAAATTAATTGTCTATTTTGATATTCCAAATTGAAATGTTAATAGATATTCCTTTTCATATATTTTAACTTGTTTGTTCTTACCTGGCCAAATGCCAAACCCTCCTTTTAGAAGACCAGATTCATTGTCGATAAAGTAAAGCTGTAGAGATGCAGGAGCTTTCGAATACTTTGCCATGTGATTGAGAGAGATATATAACTCCTTCCCCGGGCGAAAGGTCAGAGAACATCTAAACATAAAATATGTATGAAAATCCCGTATGGCATTAATGTGTACGAAATAGTTATTTGATACAAGTTGTGAAAGCGACATTTAATTTGGCGAATAGGAAAGGTAGCGATACAAGGACTGAATCCTACGGGAGAAGTAAAACCACTTCTACCACTACACTATTTTTAGACAGCCTTACCAACTCTCATTGTATTTAATTCAAGTGTGCAAATACCTTAGTTGGATACTACGTTACAAGCGGATGAGATAAGTTCAAAGTATTTTGTTACATGTATTTTGTTTACTATACTATCTATGTTGCATTCACAGTTTTATCCGAACATATAAATATCATCCAACTTTTGGCACTGGTGCTAAAAATTGAACTTTTATCACGCTGTGCTTGCCCTAAAATTAACCGCATTTACTACTGTCTGTATAAAAAATGATTTTTTTGTTCGCATATTCTACATTTTATAGGTATTAAGAATTGGCTGTAAAGAGCAAATAATAAGAGATGTGATTGAAGTTAGTAAACCAGGCGAAAACAGTGGTTTGTGCCAATCCGAGACCTTTATTTGTTATATCAACCAAGTATTTTAGTTAAATACTTTATATAATATCTTCCTATAAGGGAAAATGCGTAAAAAGAAATAAAAAAAAGAAATTCTAGAAGCAGGTAATTATAAGAGTATCTTCGAAAACAACTTACGCGTTTGTATTCTCAACGTGGATTGTGAGAAATTTTTTTAACGGACGCCCACTGCCAATATTGAACGGCTTTTCGTTCCGCAGTTTGGTTGCGTGATGTTTATGTAACAGTACGGTATTCCCGACCCTCTCAGAATTCCTCTTACACTACCCTAATAATTATTTTAAAATATTAAATATTTTGCCCAGCTTACTCAGAATTCATTTATTCTTTCTCCAATTTAGTTTCGAATGGGATCGCTCACAGGTCTTATCTGAGTTGACGTTTGCCCGCACGGGATTCCACATACATAAAATTACGCAGGGAATTTTTAATGCCTAATTGCAGATTATTGGAATGAAAACACATTTTCATGTTTTCGAAACAGTGATTTTGTTTCTGGTTCTTTTAATTTCTAGTTCGCAGCTCGCTGTTATCGCTGCGAACAAAAAAATCACAATACATTAACAAAATCACTAACTTTCACACAATATTACACATTCACACACTATCTCGCTTTTCATGGCTATGCAAACTTTCATTTCTCTTTTATAAATTATTCTTAAATCTGAATGTGACACGGCTTGGTTTACAAAAATGATCTTTTAAAAGTACATACACTTTCCTGCATACTTGGCCGACGAAGTACAGAGTAATGACCTTCCACATTCATTACTCCACGCAATCTTGTGGCTTGAACCCGTTCCGATTTCTAATTTGAGTCTGATTTTTAACAAAACCGAAAATTAGCATCTCTTAAAAATCCGACGCACAATTAACTACTAAATCGCGTACTTACATACGGATTCCCGATTCCCTTTCAACAATTCATTGTGTGGCCACGGTGTTACGCCATTTTTAAAAGTTTATTTACCTGTTCGACTACAAGTCTTTCAGGAGTTAAAATAACAACATATTAACGACTGTATGATCACTGACAGTAACCTTATAAAAATAAGGAATTAGTAATCATATTTTTTAAGATGTAGAATTTTTAAGGTAAGTTAGAAGAATGTAAATAAAGGATGAAAATAATTGCAATGAAGATTTGTGGACGAAATTTATCTTTCAGGAATTTTGATTGGATACGACGAGGAAAGTTATAAGTAGACCGAGATTAAAGTTGGGCATGGTGTAAAGAAGGTAAATTTTCAAGTACGCCATGCACTTTACGCTACCGGCCCGACACAAAACTCAGTGGATGCATTTTGATACTCACATCTAGGTATGCTTGCATTGTGTCGGCTGAAAGTCTTGCCGTCAAAAAGAACTGACGTAGTGCATCAGTAGCTGCGAATTCCTCATTGCGTCGATAAAGGAATTCGTATCTGCTTAAAACTTTCTTATCCCAAGAAGCGGCATCCAGCTCTGCATAATATCTTCGTTTAGAAAGTCAAGCAGGTTCTGAAATCAGCGCTCATTAGATTGGGTATGAGTTTGATCTTTATGATTAACTGCAAGCAGCAGCATACCAGTTTCTAGGGCATGGCCCCTCTTTCTCCTTCAACTCACTTAACCACGTGCTAATTGTCATTATACATTAAATCATTTCATATCAAAATAGTGTGTTTATACAAAAAATAATTAAACGATATTTAAAATTGAAGTTGTTAAATTATACAATAATACTAATAATGGATGAAATCCGCAACATACTAAGTGACGTACTCGTAGAAATAAATAAAAATATAATATACTACGAAATATTCTCTTAACAAGTTTGCATGAGTATAAGAGTACGATCTTTGACTAGGGAGACGAGCTAGTTTGGCCAATATGGTAGGCCGTCGGAGGTAAATTTACTTCTCAGAGCTGCCATGGAACGGAATGCGGACTGAACCCAAGTTGTTTGGGTCAAACCACTATCAGCTTTGGAAATAAGCGGGCTTCTGCTTTTAATGTCTTTGTAACTGTTTGTTAACTACAGACCTACATTGAGCGTTAATGCTGAGTACATACGTTTTATTAAGGTCCATTCAATATAATTTTTACAAAATCTGCTCTCAAATTCGTTTAATCTAAATCTTTTCACTTGCTGAACATAGGGGGAATTGAAATATATTGAAAGCCGTCTCGAGATCTTATGTATAGTTGCCTGTGTGTGTGTGTGTGTGTGTGTGTGTGTGTGTGAATTAGTGATTTGTTTCCATGAAATAGTCGTGCACAGATGTTTGTGTGTGTATATATATATATATATATATATATATATATATATATATATACATACATACACACACACACACACACACACACACACAAGCACAAACACAGCGCTTGTGTGTGAATTTCTCTTCAATTGTTTCCAAAGCAATCTTCTTCATATACAGGTAGTCTGTGATAATTATCGCGCATACTTTGATTGCAGTTTGCAAAAACACGTGGTATGTGAATATATCTACATTCACAGTTTTGAAAAATATTCAACAATTTGCAGTACAAACAACTCATGAACTGTGAAAGAGCTGTACATTATTCCTCCGGGACGACGGCGCTACAACAGTAAGTTCATCGCCCAACGGAAGGATGCGTCTGCTGAGAATATCTGCGCATACGGTTGTCACTTTTGAGTTGCATTTCACGCCGAAACAACTCAGAAAATATCATCTACTAAAGCCACAAAAAATCACTTGATATTGATTTTCAATAATATCATTCGTATTGATGTATGCCTTCGCTAGTCTAAACCGTTTTGAACTTCTTACTTTACGTTTCAGTTTGCCTTCTGAAATTTGATAAATATCTGAATATTATTGAATTTATGAATATTTACTCGAGAATGGGAAGGATGGAGATTTTTGAGTGTTTGGCAAAGACAAATTTCAAGGACATATGTTAAACGTGTTGAATTCAAAAACGCCTTGGCGAAGTGAAGCGAAGGAGTACTATACTTATACGTAGCTATGAAATAAATAAAAATTCGGAAACGATTACTGAAATAGTTCTCCTTTATTATTACGCAAGCCCAGCTTTTATGTATTCAATTACAAATTTTGTAACAGTGCGGCGGTGTTATTTTATTAAGTGTTTAATAGGTGTTCAGAGATATTTCCTTTATGACTGAAACGTATTCAGAAGAATATACAAAATGGGGTTTAAAATAAATTTTGAAAAATCAGAATGCTTGAGCTGTGGAAGTGCGGAAATATTGAGAGTCATCAGATCAGGTATGTAAGGGTTTAAGTATCTCGGCAGCATCTTAACAAACATTAAATGCTGATCCGAGAAAAGCAATATAGAGCAAATAAAGGAAAGAACGGCAATCTCAAAATTAAACGCGATACTTTGGTCCCCAAAATGAATGGAAAGTTACGTGATTATGTACATGTCATTATAGAACCTATAACAACATATGGAAGTGAGAAAGTTGGGGTAACATAAGACAAAGAAACTACTGAAAGCAATAGAAATGGACCGTTTCAGAAGACCTTTGAGAATCTCCCGCCGAGAACATGTAAGCAATGAAGAAATAAAGGAAAGGGCGCAGTCTCAGTATAACATCGTTGATAGAATCCAAGAAAGGCAGCTCCTCTGAAACAGGCATGTATTAAGAATGGGAAGATAGATGGCCAAAGAAAGTTATGCTATATCAATGAGGAAGGAAAGAGAGGAAGACCTGAACCGTGGTATGCAGGAATTACTAGAGGCATGCGTGCAGGAATATTGAAGGAGGAAGGAGCATGGCGAGACCGGGACCTGGCGGCGTCGGAGATGCAGAGCGGCAACAGCTGTAGGACCCCCGCCGAAAAAGTGTTCGAAATGTCTGCCTCCACAATCTACGTATCTCCCGGGTGTTACGGGTACTTGGAACATTGTCAGATGCGCGCACTATTTTCGACCACGATTCATCGGCTGTTTCAACTGAAGTGGCGAACACAATGCATTTCACGTGTTCCCAGCTCAGAGTAAAAAACTGAGATCCGGTGAGCGCGATGGCCACTCCACAGGCCCGTTTCGGCCTATCCATCGCTGCACATTATTGCTCACTTAGATGGATGCGTACGGCGCGCAAAAAATGGACCGACGCCCCATGTACCACATTTGCACAGGCGTGGCAAAGTGTGCAAGTTCTAATAAACCAGGAAGATGTGTAAGGAATTACAGAGAGTACGTCCGCTCATCTAGTATATAAATAATAATAGTAATAATAATAATAGTAATAATAATAATAGTAATAATAATAATAGTAATAATAATAAAAAACAGTCCCTATAATCTCTGACAGTGTTCCAGCCCCAAACGTTTTACAGAAAACATCAGATCTCTCTTGTCTGTTGTCCACCCCAGTAGGGTGTAGGTTGTGAAATTTGTAATCTCCATCGCGTGAAAGCGCGCTTCGTCACCTAATACTCCTCAGACAGTGCGTTACCGTTCTGAACGAAGCTACTCTGAAATGCTACTCGGATGGTTATCTACTTTCCTCAAGTGCCTTTGCTCTGTAATTAGTAGGGCTTGTATTCGTAATCTTTTAGAACGTTCATAGGCGACGATGATGTTCTTGTAGCTCCCACACTTAGTCATTGTCTAGTAGTTGCTTGGTCAAAATGAACTGCTTGATGATTTTCAGGCAAGTCAAAGAGAGGTCAAAGAGGTCATAGAGGACATAGGTTCTAGAGGTCATAGGAGTTCATAGAGGTCAAAAGAGTTCATAGAGGTCAAAGAGTTCATAGAGTCAAAGAGTTCATAGAGGTCCAAAGAGTTCATAGAGGTCAAGAGTTCATAGAGGTCAAAAGTTCATAGAGGTCAAAAGTTCCATAGAGGTCAAAGAGTTCATAGAGGTCAAAAGAGTTCATAGAGGTCAAAGAAGTTCATAGAGGTCAAAGAGTTCATAGAGGTCAAAGAGTTCATAGAGGTCAAAGAGTTCATAGAGTCAAAGAGTTCATAGAGTCAAAGAGAGTTCATAGAGGTCAAAGAGTTCATAGAGGTCAAAGAGTTCATGGTCAAAGAGTTCATAGAGAGTCAAAGAGTTCATAGAGAGTCAAGTTCATAGAGGTCAAAGTTCATAGAGGTCAAAAGAGTTCATAGGAGTCAAAGAAGAAGTTCATAGAGGTCAAAGAGTTCATAGGAGTCCAAGAGTTCATAGAGGTCAAAGTTCATAGGGTAAAGAGTTCATGTAGAGTCAAAAGAGTTCATATGAAGTCAAAGAGTTCATAGAGGTCAAAGAGTTCATAGAGGTCAAAGAGAGTTCATAGAGTCAAAGGGAGTTCATAGAGTCAAAGAAGTTCATAGAGAGTCAAAGAGTTCATAGAGAGTCAAAGAGTTCATAGAGGTCAAAAGAGTTCATGAAGGTCAAAGAGTTCATAAGGAGTCCAAAAGAGTTCATAGAGTCAAAGAGGTCATAGAGGTCATAGAGGTCATAGAGGTCATAGAGGTCAAAGAGGTGAAAGAATCGACAGATGAACGTGCAACAGTTCCCGTCTCTTAAAGTCTGATGGAAGCTGTGCATATTGTCTGCGTAGAAGATACGCGACGATGGTGAAATCGTTTCTGAAAGGCTAGCGAACGGCTAGCTTCGTTGTCGTTCTCAAGGGATTCACTCAGCAATAACAGCATGTTTTTTGTCGGAACGTGATCGCGCTATTCTTTTTATTTATTTATTTATTTTACGTCAAAAAAACAGTTAAAAACTGCGTATGACGTGCTATGGGGAAAAGTGAATTGTGTGCACATTTTCAAAATTCTATCATGATCCTATAAGTCATATACTACTTAAATTTTGAATTTTGAAAGGGAGAAAAAAACAAAAACTCCCATGTAGTAAAATCTGTTTTCAAGGATAAATAAGCAATAAATTTTGGCTCTTATTACTTCCTGCCGCGACAACATGGAAACGATAATTTGAATAATTGTATTTCCCACTGAATTCTAAGACGTGCACAGGAAATGGGGTACATTTATGTCAGAAGCAAAACAAGAACCATCTCAGCATTTGCTCAATGGATCAGGAAACTGGACGAAAAACCACAGTCGAGATGGGGTCATTGACCCGGAAGCTGTAGTACAATAGTTGTTACAGGTTGTTTATACTCATTTACACAGTTCAAATGGTAAATAAAACATTATGAATCATTGTTAAAATTAATGTTACTTTTCTTGTGATGCTCAGTATAGTCTCTAATTGTATAGAAACAGTTATGCAGCAGAAACGATTTCACTTGGGATTTAAACTTTTCTATTGAATTTAATCGTTTAATGTCCTCTGTAGGGAAGTGTTGTAAAATAATGTACATGTATTGTATGTGAATTTTTGTAATGAGCTGTTGATACTGTCACCTGACAGGAATATGATTTCTGCATGGAGTGTTATATTAATAGACTTCGGCATTTTCTGAAAATATATTCCCGCCCTTGACAGAGTCATTTTTACAAAATCTTTGATTCGTAAATAAGAAGACACGGTAATGGTAGAATTCCTAGATTAATGAAGAGAGGCTTACATGAATCACGTGGGTGGGATTTGGTTATTAGTCGTACAATTCGTTTTTGTAATCTAAAAGTCTGGGAGCTATAAGATGTATTTCCCAGAATATTATGCCATGTCTCAGGCAGAATGCGTTTATTCATGAAGTATACACAACGAAACATTATGAAGGCTGACTAGATTTGCTAAATTCTAAACATAATAGCACAATGAACTTAATTTTGTGTTCAATTCATTTAAATGGACGTTCCATTTAAGGTTTGACTGAATTGAGAGACCTAAAAATTTTGTTGCCTTAACATCAGTCAATGGTACACTGTTCATTTTCAATGGGGCACTGAATTGTTTATTTGAAATGGAAAACTGCATTAAAACCGTTTTCTTTTCGTTCACTATTAATTTGTTATTTCGGAACCAATTTGAAACATCTGATATTGTACTATTTACTGTTTCTTTATTGCAAAGGATGTTCGTATCATCCGCAAAGAGAACCGTTCTTCCGTTTCCGAATCGTCGAGGGCATATCGTTTACGTAAAGTAGGAACAGAATAGGGCCTAAAATCGATCCTTGAGGAACTCCACATGCAACGGGCAAAGAGTCGGAAAGGTGCGTACGTAATGTTCCATCATTCCAGTAAGGTATTTCCACTCTCTGAGATCGTTGTTTAAGGTACGAACACCAGCAATCTAGAAGCAATACCACGAATTCCATGTGAGTAGTTTTGAAAGTAAAATGTCACGTCAACGTGACGTCAAAAGCTTTTGAGAGATCTAAAAATAATCCAATAGGTGCCTCGTTTTGATCCAATGATGAGGCGACATCTTTAAGAAAAGAAAATATAGCTGTTTCCGTTGATTTTGATTTTCTAAATCCATGTTGGCAATCTGAAAGCGCGTCGTGTTTAGTGAGAAAGGTTTCCATTCGTATGTAAAAAAGTCTCTCTAATATTTTTGAAAAGACTGATAGAAGAGAAATGGGCCGATAATTTTGAATTTCATTTTGTTGCCTTTTTTGAAAAGCGGCTTAATTTAGCTGTTTTGAAAATATCTACTGAAACCGTTCAGTGCATAAAGATGCATTAAATATGTGAGTTAACATGGTGTATAATGGCATACGCTGCAAGTCTTTAACAAAGAATCCGGGAATTCATCTAAAACCGGACGAATATTTATTTTTAGTTTACCGATTTATTTTGAAATTTCATAGGAAGAAGTTTCGGAAACAAACATTGTGCCCTCTGATTTTGGATGAACTGTCTGTTTTGAATTTTGTGCCTAGAGCCCTTAGTGAGGATCAGGCAGCAATTCTCGAGGAAACGGTAGTTAAAGAGACTAGCCACTGTTGCCGGATTGATTTCACATTTATATCGTTATATTTTAAAACATTCTCTACAGGGTTTCTAGTTGATTTGGTAGTATTTTTTATTATATTCCACATTGCTTTTGTTTATTATTTGAGTTTAAAATATGCTGATCATTTTTCATTATTTTAGCTTCCTTTATGACTTTCCTTAACAATGGTTTATATTTTTGCAAAGAGGTAGAGATGGAAATTATGAAATGCATTTTGATGTTTAGAAATGAAGTAAAGAATTAAACATTTTTACAAGATGTCTAATCCTTGTGTTATCAAATTGCTTTTCCGTGAAATATTTAATTTTCGTTTTGAAGAGGAAAGCAAGTGTTAAAATGAAATGAAAGTTGAAAAAAGAATTATATATTTGTCGTTTGTATCCAGCAGTATTATGACCGTTTCCCATGACTCCTGCATGAAGTAATCAATGAATAATTTAATTTTACTTTATTAAACAATCTAGTCATACGTGTATTATTTATTGTGTCAGTGAATCGCATTTCTTATAATGGTAAATTTGTGCATCGTGGTCACTGTATCTAAATCTTTGTTTCTTCATCATTCTTAAAGAATTTTACTTTTATTTAATTTTATATTTGATCAATTGCCTTCATGGAATATTTATGATCCGTGTGAAGTACATTAATTGTAATGTCAGTGGAAGGAATTAATTAAATTGAGAAACTGCTCTTTCTCGCAAGATTCGACCACATAATCAATGTTAAAATCTCAGCATACAACAATGGATTCAAAAGAGCGATACCTGACTTGGTTTAGTGTTATCTACAGTTTCTCTTAAGAACAAAATATAATCTGCAGGTCTCTTTGTTGGAGGTCTGTAAATGCAAAGTATTATCACTTTTAGTGAAGTAAGATGCACAACAGAAATTTCGAAAATATTTTTAATGGAGTACACATTTAATTCTCTTTCATGATTCACTTGACACTACCGTGAGATTGCAGGAAACTCTAGTGGCAAATACTAACAAATCCGGAGAATGCCCAACTAAGCTTTCGTCTCTACGAGCGCGCTGCTCACACTATCTGAGCTTGCACCTGCGTCATACTCTGAGGTTACCCAAACTGCGCGACGATGATATACAGCAATGGTCGCAATTCATGTTCCAATTACTAGGCCGCTAATTTTAGCGATGGCGAATGATCTTTCGAAATAGTGGAAGAGAAATTTTCTTTTTAAAGAAATGTCATCTACTAGCTTCTTTAAGGAAGTGACCAATAAATTGGCACAACAATGGTCACTTTATTCAGGTGGACGATACTCCTAATTTTGTGAAAGTTAAATATAAGAAAGTGGCAGAAAGTTCTAAGATACACGTTGGAAATGAAAACATTACATAGTAGCCACCAATCTACGATGATAAGCATTGCAGACAGATCTGAAAAGGAGTATATTATGTACCTTATTGTACATACCGCGTTTCAAAATTTTAAGATTGTTCATAATATTCAAAGAAAATTAAAAGTGAATTATACCCTGAAACAAACTTTCTCGCGCGTAGATATCGTGTATGAAGCTGCAGGATTATTTAAAAATGTAATCTTCAATATATTTTCATTCATGTTTTTATATTTAATTTTAGTTCTACGAGCGTTACCTGATATTACATTTTCGTGATGAACTATTGATTCACCTACCTCGAATCTAAAATGACGAATGATATCTATAAACATTTGTAAACTGTTTAATTCTTGTATGACTGATTTAATTTTTAGAGATGCCTAACGATAATGTAGGTTTTTATAATACATTTTGTTTATAAGTTAAAATTTCCATTTTTTGGTTGCTTCATTCCTACACGTGAATAGTTTGTAGTGATTTTTAAACTAATTATAAACTTATGAATTTGAAGTACTTCTGAAATATTCAGGTAGAACGGTAAAACATGTCACTGAATTGGTAAATATGTTGAGGAGAGCGTCATTATTTTATTTCATTTGCGACTAAAAAGAAGAGGGTAAATGCAATGATATTTACCGGTACCTGACTGAAAACACGAAATACTTACATGCTAACAGCACTAAAGCCTCCTGGGAAGTAAGACCTGTCATGAATGGGACGGGTTGGTGCCGTCCTTCAGTCACAAGCCTGTCGAATGAATCGGAAACAAACGTTTCTACCCCAGTGGTTGGGTATTCTGGAGTCGGAACGAAGGTAAATTTAAGCAGACGTTCACGGTCCTATGGCATAGAAATTGAGAAAATGGAGACATTAAACAATAAAAAAACAATACGTAATTTGGAAATGGCTTGTAAACAAAGTTACCAGTTTTCAAGTCTTCTTGTTGGTTGTTGTTATTGCATTATGCAACATACATTTCCAATGAGTTTTATAGACCATTAAATATAAACATTGCTTGTAGACCTATAAAATATTCTTTGCGGCATCGTGAGAGCTAGTTTCATGGTGCTTTACGTTCTATTACAATGCTGGTGTATAATTAATCATCTGCGTATCTTGCCCTTTCCGGTTGGAGCGTGGTTGTTCGCCGCTTGCATGAGCTTCAGATGATCGACACCTCTTAGACACTCAACAGCGGCGAAAGTATCGTTGTCTAGGAATCCCACTGCCCGCGCCAGGCGCCACGTTGTTTCCACTCTGGGGCTTTGGATGGCCATGGGTTCAGTAGGGCACCACTCTGCGCGATGGCGCGGTGGAACAACCCTGCATGCCATAACCGGTACATCATGGATGGCATAGATGAGTAAAGAGCAAAATTAAGTGTAGATGGAGTTGTGAACGTAAGTGGATGGTGTGGTACAAACATTCAACAAACATCCATCGTATATTCTGAAGGTTCAAGACAAGAGGTCACAAGATGACAGTGTCACTCTTTCCGTCCAGCTCGTATGCGTCACTGCGTTTAAACCTGAGTATCATATACCGCATAACATGGTTTGTCAACGACGGAAGTTAAGATCAAAATAAAGTGCAGATGGAGTGGTGAACAAAAGTGGATGGTGTGGTAAAAAAAAAAATTGTGAAGGTCCGAGACAACCGGTCACAATGTGACAGAGCCTCCCTCTCAGTCTCGTGACCTTGGAAGTGCCACTGAGTTTAAATCGGAGTATAAGGTACACCATAGTTGTCAAAGACGCAGAAGAGAAAAATGAGGTGGTGGTGGAGTGAGTGACAACAAAAATATTACTTAAGATATGTTCCATTGCACTGAGAAAAATTCTTATTCTCTGCCAACGTATTCCTGTATGCTGAATAGGAGTTTGTGAGAAACGACTCAAATCTGGACGTAGTCAGGTTTCTGTAGCAACGTGAATTATTACTACATAACTGCGAACTCATTTCACTATAAAAGGCATTAGTTTAATGAAATATTCTCCTTTTCCATACACATTCCTGTTAAATATGCAAATGTTGTAGATACTTTTATTCTCCTTGTAGTGACCATAAAGAAATGTTCAATAAGTGAGCTGGATAGAATGAAATTAGATACTGGAGTCGCGCTCTAGCCAGTTTTATAAGTAATGCGAGCTATTCGACAAAATAAATGATCAAAAACAGCGTTTGACGTGTATGCCTACTCGACCTAAACATAATGTAGGTTGTTTCGTTACGGATGGTACACTTCATGTAATACCAAATTGTACCCGTTTTCGAATTCTGTTTTCTCCCTTAAACCTCCAAAATGAAATCCCAAAATTTATTTTCGTAACTTTGCACAAAGTATCACGTGAAGAGGGTCTGGTGCCCGAGAACGTATGCCGCCTGAGCAGTTGGTGGAAGTAACGACTGACATTAAACTCGCCTATCGACTTTAAATGTTGTGTGTCTCAGACCGGAAACTCGACATGTCAACATCAAGTAAAAATTTAAAATTTTGATCATGTTTTTCAATTATAGAACGCGAATTGTACCTGATACATGGGTATTATTTGAATGATCAACTTGTTTTACAAGCTCAAACCAGTGTTGAGAAGGGGTGTCAACGACAGACGCCATTTCATTTCGTCTTATATTTTTTTTAGACTAAGAGTTCCTGTTTAATAGTTTTCTACTTTAGTTATTAAAATGTTTAACTCCAAGTGATAGTTTTGGCGTCCAATGCTTATCAGATGATCAGAGAAAAAATTCGAACAGTCGAGATGCATATATGATTTGCATTTTCAGGTTTTACTACGTACTTACGCAAAAAAGGGAAATGTTAGTAATGCTCCAGCAAAAAGTGCCATTTTGAGGAGGAAATATAAATGATACTGGACTTTCTGACACCAAAAATTGATAAAAATTGTACTATATGTATTAAATTACTTATTCACAACACTTTGTAAAATGCTTTTCAACGTTTGTTGGTTTGGTTGAAAGTTTTGTTGAAAATTGGTTGAAAACAAAGCATTGTATAATATTGTGTCTTTGGGCAACTCTTGCTCCTTAACCGTACGGAAGCGTACTTAATGTATTTTCTGTTCGCTCGTAACAGCTGTTGAGTAACACCTTTTGATAGTGGAGACATCATGTGGTGGTGGACGGACACTCCGCCCGCGCTCTCCCCGAAGATGGTGACCTTGTTGGCGTCTCCTCCGAAAGTAACGATGTTCTTCTGCAACCAGCGCAGCGCCTGCACTTGGTCCTTGAGCCCCGCGTTGCCTGGAGCTGCTTCGCCCAGGTACAGGAAGCCTGCAAAGAAATAAAACCTTGGGCATGGCTTCTGGACTCTGTTCCAGAGCAAGTTACCTGGATCTGATTCCTGTACCTGGTCAGATAGAGGAAAGCCTGAAAATAAATAAAATCTTAGGCACAGCTCTGAATGTTGTCCGGGCCACGTTACGGGCTGCTTCGCTAAGTCAGAAACCCTACAGAAAAAGCAAACTCCTTTACGCACAGCCCCTGAACGTTTACCCGAGCCCACGTTACCCGACGCTGCTTCGTCCACATAGAGGAAGTCTGCCCAACGAACAAAAATAAACTTAAGATCCAGCACTTAGATGATCTCTTGAGCCCAACTTTCCGATGGATCAACCCTTGTACCGGAAGCGTGAACAACAAACTTTCTATAACTGCAACTTGTGCACACCGTAAATTTCTCAATTATTCGCAGAATTCCTTAATAGCGTTTCCTATCTTATTCTTGCTCATTATAAAGTTTACGATATTTATTTTGGTTTCTGAAGATTATACATGTTTAAAAATGAGGAAACGCACTCAAGCTACCCCAATTTTTCCGCACGGCATTCCGGTTCCACTACATTTTGGCCGTGTCTGACGTCACCTATTAAAGGCAAATAATGCTCGACACGTATTTTTGCACTGGATTTATAACGTTAATATATCGTTAAAATTTTCAATGCAATGAAGTCATTGGTGTGAATTCTCAAAATGACATTGACTTCTACATATTTCCCTGAGAAACCTTCCCTGCAATGAAATACACAGTTTCCTTGTAAAATTTCTTGACCTCCCCCCCTCCCCCACTGATTATTAAGATCGCTCTGTGGTGGAGAATCGAACACTTCCACACGGTTCCTGGGTATCTCGCGGTTGCCAATGCCATTAGTGTCAGAAGGGGTGCCAGGGGCAGACATACTTGCCGGTTCGTTATAATGGGCAGGGGAGTTTGTATTTCAGACCCACTTACAAAGGCTTGACGGAAAATCGGTAACTCCCACCCGACTGTCCGGTTTCTCTGCGCCACAGTTGTTAGTGCCTGAAGACCCGTGCATAGCGTGCGGGGCGGACTAGGTTCTTTAATGAACCCGGGAACCGCCGGATCGACATTACTCAGGACTGTTTGGTTCTCCAATTGCGGCAAACGAGGCGCAAAAATGATTTGATGCGTCTTTGTCTCCTCTCGACAAGGCAAATGAATTACCACAATTCTTAGCTTGTTTCCTCAAGAATATTCTGGAAGAATCATCGGAAAAACGTTTATGGTTTTAATGCACCTACGGATGAATTGGTGAAACTCGGTTAAAAATCTTTCCGGAATCCATTTGAATCAATACGACCCGATTCGTCAGATTGAACGATTAAACTAGGAACAAAAACAGATTCATACTTTTAGAATAAAACTACGTGATGTCGAAACAATCACGTTGATTTCGAAATTCATTATAAAAAATTTCTATCACGCAAGGTTCAATAATGCACAATGCAATTTATTTGCATTTTATATTAAATATTACAATAATAAACGACAATAATAAACGACGAAATGTAGACATGGAGCTTAATAGTCGTTGTCCAATGTTATGTTTTGCAAAATACCCTTTTTATAACAGTTTTAAAATATGTTTTTACTGGGAAATTGCATGCCTTTATTTATGTAATTAAATGTATATACAAAAATTTATGTAAAACTGTTGGTTGATTTAATATTTATATTCAAATATTTACTATAATATAACTCGCCATCACCGCCATTTTGTAATGTTCAAGATGAATAGTCCCGCCTCCCTGAAATGAAGCTAAAGCGGATTGGTCAGCTCGATCCCGCAGGGCGGGGCAGGGGTCGGAAAACTCTGGTAAAGTTCGGCTCAGGACATCGCCCATTTTTGTGCAAGCGAGGGTACATGTTTTATCGTGATCACAAACACGACAGCCAAAGTATAAAGAACACGCAAGTTTTATAATTTCGATATTTTTTCCTTTGATATTCGGGTGTAAATCTTCCACAAACATTACAGAAGTTATCGGGTTGATTTGCACACTTTCGATGTGAAATTATTATTTGCATTTTAACCAACTAATTCAATTCTACAGGTCATGTGGCGAATTTCACTTTATAAAAACCACAGAAGAATAATGTATTAATGAATTTGAGCCACACGCAAACCAGACACGACCTTCACGCGCACTGCGTATATTGTTCCGCATGCTGACTCAGAATCTACCACCCCAACAGTTGGATATTTGTATACTAGCGATAAGGCAAGGAGCTACAATAATTCATTTCAATGACTGATGCGCAGTAGAAAATACGAGTCTACACGTGACTTGTTTTCAAAACATCCACTAAGACCTACTCGTAATTGAGCGCGACTACCAGACGCGAGAATAAAGACGTCAATCTTGAATATAGGCGGTAAAAACAGGAAAACGTTGATATCTCATGAAAGTGGCATAAATGAATGCACAAATATTTTAGTTTTAAATAGATTTTATGGTATTGTTCTACATCTCTTACAGGTGCAATTTAAATGTATTTGCATTAATAGTAAAATATGGTATGATACGGTATAAAATACGGTATATTTAAAAACTGACTTACAACTAATATACGTATAAAATTAGTATATTCGATCTACGTTCCTTGAAGTAAAATTATTCCTCATTTTTTTTGTAAGAAAATAAAACCTTATGCAAATAGGTTAATCAAATACTTTTTCGTGTAAATTTCTATGCCTCAAAATGAACGAGCTGTAATACGTTTAAAATTTATTTTTATTATGTAGATACAAAAAAGAATTACATTTTAATATGAAAATCCCGCCGGTGCGCACTCAAAGGTAGTCAGGAAGTATAAGTAATAAATGACTATAAACAATTTTTGTTGTTGCGCCAGTTTAACTTACATTTGTTTAGAGGTCACATCGAATAACTGAAATCAATTTTCTTCGACTTTCGAGTGGTTGGTAATCTCTACCAAGAGGAAACGAATACATGCCGACTTTGTACATCCAACATTTTGTTTTCCTAACAAAACGGGACACAACAATGTTTACTATTTTCATGTAAACACTCATAAGGGTTATTTCAATGTAAATTCTTAAGGGAAAAAAGTTTTGCTTCTGGACATGGCGTTATTGTGTACCTTTAGTTGAGCTATCCTTTTGCTAGTTGTCCGGTTGAAGTAGAGTTGGGAGGGGATTACTTTTTTTTTTAGTATTGCTAAGTATTGCATTTCGTTTACAAATGCACATACATTTTGTATAACTCTGGAGTAAAAATGCCTAGATCTTATGAATTTGGTAACCTCGCTTTACTTTTATTCATCATTCAAGTTTTTATAGTAAAGGGATTGGGAAGATATTATGGAGCTCAAAAACTCGTGCACGATTGTACTTCTCATACGTCGCATACAGTTTTTACTGTTATTAGCCGGTAAAAAATCTAAATCTTAGTCAAAGCCCACCACTGAAATTATCTGTACGCGCGAGCAAGTAAAGATCGATTCCAGATGATAGACGTCCTTTTAAGTACAAGTGTGAGCAAGGGAACAAAGCGCATTGGCGAATAAAGCCCTTGGCGTAAGCTGAAAGTAGCTTGTGAATCTGCGACCTTATGCTACTCACCAAAAGGTCCTAATCTGTAGTTGATCGTGACGAGAATTATTCCTTCGTTGACCAAGAAATCCGGGCCATACCAGTCGGAGTTTCCGGAGCCAAAAACGAAGCCGCCTCCGTGAATGAACATCATGACAGGCAGCGGGTGGGAGGTGTTGGAGGGCAGCCGGGGGGTGTACACGTTCAAGAAGAGGCAGTCCTCCTGTCCGTCGTAGTCCTTGATCCCTGCGTTGAACTGGGTGCACACCGATCCTTCACGGAGTGCATCGCGCACATTTGCCCATGGTTTAGGAGGTTGGGCATCCTATGAGAGCAAAAATGAGCATTTTATCATCATTCTGATATTCACAGCATCGTGGTGAATATCAGATGCACGGGGCCACACTCCTTAATTGTGTAAGAAAAGAGGCGTTGAAAAAGTTATGAAATATAGGATTCTTAAGGGATGTTGTTGAAATGCGTAATCCGAAATCAGGGTCGAAGATCTGAGACGAGTTCTTATAATTTGTTTACATTTAAGCCGTAATAGGTACATTTCACGTACGAAGCTCGAGAATGGAAAGCATGGTGTTGGCTGTTGCGTACAGAATGTAAGAGTATATTATCATATGAATCAAAAAAGTGACATATTTCAAAATTTACACTGATTCGAAAGTAAAACAATCATACTTTTTATAGATACACCGTAATCGTTAGGTAAACCAAAGTGAGTTCTTATCCAAAATATCTTCTATGAACGTAGTTAGGTTGATAGAAACTTAAATTGCTGAATTAAAATGTCCCTTTTTGATCGCATCATTTCAATCATCTGTCAATACTACGTAAGTAGTATGCAAGAAAGTAAAAATAGATGAATGTTGCAAGATTTATATGGGGGATACATTGCGGAGACATCAAACGAAATCCTAAAAGACAGTTTACTTTCCCTAGCAAATGTTCACTTGCATGCGTATTCGAGGAGTTGCAGAAGTGCTTACCTTGAAGCGCAGCGCCCCCACGGGCGGGCGAGCGTAGGGAACGCCTTGGAAGCTGAAGAAGAAGCCTCCGGCCTGGGAGTCCTCGCGCCTGCCCCGCAGGAAGCCTTGCTCCACCTTCACCACGGGGTACTTCTCCAGCCTCTCGTCGTCGGCTGCTGACCTGCAACGAGAACACGAGGCTGGGTATAAAATGGCGTCAGTTCAAACTCCCAACGATTTTGTACGAATACTTCTCCAGCCTCTCGTCGTCGGCTGCTGACCTGTAACGAAAGCGGGAGGCTGGTTGTAAATGCGGCGTCAGTTCAAACGCATAAACGCTTTTGCACGAATTTCTCCAGCCTCTCGTCGTCGGCTGCATGACCTGTAACGAAAGCGGGAGGCTGGGTGTAAATGCGGCGTCAGTTCAAACGCATAAACGCTTTTGTACGAATTATTATATTTCAGTAGTAAAGACGCAGCAACGTCGTTAACGAATCGTGGGAAAATGTCATGGTGAGCAATAATGTTTAAAACATATTATTCTTTACATAATTTAATGTCGAAAGTTTTTTTATAGAGTGTGGATTCTTTGAAAGGTTTGGGCAGATGGAAATGGAATATTCCGATTAAATTTTTTTACAGAAAAAGTTCTAGTGTTTTCTGTTACACAGAAAAAGTAGTGTTTGTTTAGTTGAAAATGTATACGTTTGTCTTTTTCGTATACGTACTTTATTCATGCAGAGTAATCTACGTAGATAGTTATCCGGAAGTTAATACTGCGGAAACTTGATTTAGAGATTTCAACGGACATATATGTTTTGGATTCCCCTGGAAAGAAAAAAGTGTGTATACTTTACACCAGTTAGTGATTGCGCAATATTTAAACTCCACATTAAAATTTTTAAGGAATGGTATTTTTTAAGTTCAGAAAGCAACTTGAAACTCACTTTTTCCCATCAAAGCAGGAGTGACGCATGGTGGTGTATTAGAGCCACTTTTGAGTTACGGAAAAAGATGAAGCAGAGGTTCATAATGATGATATTTATACACTATTCTATTCCACGTTTCTAATGTGAATCAATCAAATAATAATAATAATAATAATAATAATAATAATAATAATAATATAACTGAGCGAAGTAGGTCAGTGCGTGGCACGTCTTCACAGTCCAGAGGCCGGGTCTCGATCCCCGGGCCGGCCATACTGACCGGAGTTTTCGCGGTTTCCTTCGGTCATAGAGGCGAATGCTGGGATGGTTCAAAAAGGCCACAATCACCCCTCATAATCATCATCATTATGATGCTGTGATCTCGCAGTTCATAATTCAATTGAAATGATTGAAAGCGTTGTCATTGTCAACAATAGTATTTATTTCAATAATAGCAGCTTCGAAAGCTGCTATTATTAAAATAAATACTATTGTTGACAATGACAACGCCTTCAATAATTTCAATTATGTAAATGTCAACTACAACTCACCACTGAATCAATATCATAATTCAATGCTTCACAACCTTGTCTTACCGAGGGATACACTCGAAAAACTGATTCCTATAATGGCACACGCTAATCTTTCTGTGGAATACAGTATGATTGGGCGCGAAAGAGAACGTGTATAAAATGCAAAATTCCACTCTTTTTTAATTACGCAAAACAAGTAAAAGATTGAAAAATAAAACCAGTCTATGGCAAAGAGTGGCATTATTATTTTTGTTTCACAAATCTGGTATGTTTGAAAACACTTATAATATTTTTGAAGTGTTTTAACAAATCTGAAGTTTATATTTTTGCTGGCTTTTGCCCCCCCCCCCATGTTCAATTCCAGACTTTTTGACAGGTGAAATATCTAAAAGAGGAAATATGGTTCCTTTTTGAATTATTTATTTAAATAAGCTAGAGCTTAACGCTTCAATGACATGTTTTCTTTTGAAAGAACTTATCTTGTTAACTTACCTCCGTGCGCCCAACAAATCAGAAAAAGAGCGCACATCTCAATGTATCTGTCCGAAGCCATCGCAACGATAGCTGCGTGCAGTTTCCTCACATGCAAATTTCCGTTGAGTATTTATGCACATGGGAACGAGAAAATTCAGGGGTTGCTTGCGCTCAACTGCCCTGTGAAAAAAAACCGGTCTTAACAATGCGATGGAGGGCGGGTGGAAATTGATGATTGGCCGTAGCTGTTGACAAAACACGGCGAAGTTTTGCGGCCGGCCGCCCTCGACGCTGCCCCCAGCATATTCACGGATTCCAAATAACACTAATTAGCCGCACGACAAAATAGGAGCTGGACATCGCTGAAAGACGAATAATGATAAGTAATTCAGAACCAATTTGAGACTGGAACAATGCCAAGCAGGTGTACTCATCTCTTGACAAAATAACATGGAAAAGAAGGCAATTTTAAATCTGCAGAGTACTCTAGACAATTACTGCGAATGGCCGCAAGGCTGGAGACCCATTAAAATGTGAAGCTAAACATTTGTCTGAAAAATATTTCCTGCCATGATCCTAATAATGTTATACAACACTCCTGTCTTCTGATTTATGAAACAATAGACTATTAAATATTTTAAGTAGAATTAATAATCCACTGGGCAAGAAACCTTCAAAGCCTCTCACGAGTATACTTACCAGATGCTACACCATTAGACGTGAAGGATCGTATTTATGAAGCTCTGTCAGCAGAGCTCTTAAGGGACCTGACATCCGGGGGTTTGTTGGAGAACAAGGAGCGACTGGAATTCGCTGGGGGCCGTTCATAAATCGCAAAATCGAACTCTGGTAGCCTGCTACGCCTGGCAGGACCCTGACAGGGGCTTATAAATATGGACCTAAACCTGTATAGTAGGGGCTGTATCTACTAGCAAACCACGTTGTATCTACTAGCAAAGTAACATTTCTTTTCCCTTTCCTCCCTCTGCCAAAATGAGGTCGAGAGGATGAATACAGGATGTCCAAGGAGGAAACGATGGAGCCTTTTTTTTTTGTGTTAAAAATGTCCGAGGGGCTTCATGTAAAGTACCCTAAAATTAAAATATCTGTTTCAAATTCAAGGGGCCGGAACATCAGCGATCGAGAATCGATTGAGAATATGGATTTTAAAATTTGCTACTGCTTAGGCAAAACTGTAAAAGTGCTGTCTTGCTGCGGGAAGAGACGGCGATTTTTTGGACAAAATCTCGTCTTGACGGTCCCTGAAAGTGAAAATGGATAAATCTTGTTCCTATGTGTAGAAAATTGCTTCCACTGTCTCGAAGTGTAATCAGAATTCATATTGTGTGAGTTATTGATATCGACATCGGTTGACGATTGCTCTTTGTGGTCGATGCCTAGCGCCTAATCCGTTCTGACGATTTTGTCCAAAATTGATATTCCCTGATCGATTTCAACGGACTCAGTTGCCTACTTGTTTGAAAACGATATTTTCATTTTAGGGGTACTTTATATAAAACAACTTTTTCAAACTTTTCCAAAAATAGGTTCCTTTTCATTAAACTTTGCAGATAGCGTAAATAAAATGTCGCAGGGTTTGTTTTCCTTAAAATCTCTTGATTTTCGAAAATTGGAAAAGTTCAAAGTTTTTGCAGCGTCTTCTTGCAACTGCATTATTTAGGATAAATTTGGAATCTGTTATTGAAAGAGATTTCTTGAAATATAGTCAATTAAAAGTATTTTGTGATAAAACGACTTCATGAAAATTCTTGAAGTTTTTTTTCTTTAATAAATAAAAAGTGTATAAAATGCGTTTAAAAATGTTGCAGGTACGTATTTTCGAAAATTACAAACATTTAACGATGCAAAAATACAGAATTGATGTTGGAGATTTCTTACTTAATGAAATCCATTCTTCAAATTACATATTTAAGTAAGATTGTGAAGAATTCTTTGAACATATGTAGTTTGTGCGCAAATTTAACTTCTTCGAAATGGCCAATTCTCATTTCCCGCGCTCCTTTCGTTGAAAAGAATTTCATGAGGCAGCTGAAGTGTTAATTGAATACCATTGGCAACATGTTAAATGAACATTCGATATTGGTTACATATATAAAAATATGTATAGATTGTACAGAATGTGCTATTGTAACTTTTTGAAAATAGACCAATTAGTAATTATTTTGTAATTGCGATTGCGTTGCGGTTCATCCTAGAGTTTATATGACAATGCCAGTGCCGCGACATAGCAGTATAAAAATCATACAATTACTTCTGACTGTTAGTCCATTCGACAGGTACTGAAAAATGGCGGTTTCCTGGAAAATAAATATAAAAGCATTTTCTTTTGATATGTTGTAAAGCCATTGTTTAAAACTCTGGTTTAAACTTGTTAAAAACACTTGTTGTTTAAAACTCTTGTTAAAAAACACAAGTTTTTGACCTCCCAGGCCCTGTGTTTACCCCGGGAAGCCAGACATAACAGGTATTATTTTAACATTTTCCGCGCTCTCATTAACATTTAGTCCTGTAGAAAAATGATTGATTTTGAAGAGTACACAAATTCCTACAACTTGTTTTATTATAACATTTCAAAACAATTGTATTTTTCCACTTTAAAAGATGTGCAAAAATGCACATTGTTGTATGTTTTGGTATACGATATTATAATCAAACTGAAATAAATAAAATTATTGTTCATGTAATACTTTTATTTATCAGAATTTATATAACAGACAAAACTTTCATACAAACCTTTATTTATTAATTAGGAAACTATATCAAAACAGGTGATATACTTTGCAACTAGTTCGTAATATTAAATTTTGCTTTGGAAACGAGTGATGTTAGAAGCCAGTTTTCAAATTTGTTCGAATGTAATAAAGCAACATTGTAAATGATTTGCGTACGTTTTTTTGCATAACTCCATTATGAATTTATAGAACAACATTTAATATTTGAAAACAAAACGAATTTTTGACAATTCAACAAAAAATTACGGTGAGTTATGCTGCATACCGCCTCCGCCGATGTGGTCGATGTGATTGACAGACTGTGTGATGATCACTATTATTTGCTCTGTATAAGGCTAATACTTCTTAATCTGTGCCATTAAATGCCGTTTTATGAATGACTTCTTGCAACGAAAAAGGTCGTTTATAATGGTGGTAGGTATACAAAACAATATTTACCTTTCTCCCTTCCAACTACGTTTCAACCTTCATTCTTGGCCTTCATTAGGTTATTATGTCTTCAAAACAAAACCAAAAATATATGATGAGCGTCTACCAGAAGAATGCATAAGATAGAGCTCATCTATGTAATTTCATTTTTCGTTTGCATCGTCATCGATGTTCACCCGTCGTCATCTACACACTCATTCAGCATTCCTGATGAAAGCAGAAACCCATTTTAGGGAATACTATACGAATTTTGTAGTTGGATTTTTTTATGTTTAACGGAGATTCTTTATTTCGGAAATCTACTTTGATTATACCTACACATCTTCGTTGTCATCGACAGCTATGCCCTCGGAAGCGGAGTTGTCTCGCTTTATTCTGCCTTGAGTCATGTGTTTGCATGCACGCACTCCCTTTAATGATAAACGCACACCAGCTGCAAGCCAAAAGATGATTTAACGAAAAGAGGAACTTAACAATTTCGAGACAATGGCTCCTGACAAAGCACTTACCCATTAATGCCAATATTCTCTGTAATCAGTTACTAGTACAATTTCGCTCTGGCCATAATTTGTTCAGTCTGAACTGGAGGCAAAAATAGTTAACGATTGCAGAAGGCAAGAACTATTAGATGGAGGAAACCAACTTAACGATTACAGGACCGTGACGACTCGCACAAAGGGATCCATAAATGCGATGTTCCACTGCCATAAGTTTCAATTGTGATTCTCACTGTGCTGTTCATTTATTCTCAAGTTTGAAGCAGCAATGGTAGATTGTGTCATCTGAGAAGCTACTGTTATTCCTCGTCGTTAGGATACATAATGCATGGTGGTTTGACACGATGAAATTATATTCGCAGATAATTTAACCCGCTTCCTTCTTTGAACTTCCCCTGAGATTGTAGAGCGCTCTCCCGTCAATATCAATTATTATTTTCATTTCGCATGTTTAAGATGCCCAGGGACATGTGACAATTCTTTACTAAAAAACGGGACAAAACGGAACACACGCTGGCCGGTATTCCTCAATTAAGATTGCTTGCTAAGTCGTACAGAAAATGACAGAAGAAGGTTCGGATTATTGAATTTCAAGGTAACGATATCGATAGTGATAAAGCATGTACAAGCTCAAATGACACGATAGCTCATTTTCCCTTCCTAAAACCACCACTGTATCTCTCCCATGTTAATTTCAGTAGCCTGTGAAACAATCTTGTTACGTGGTATATGAGCGTATTATCTACCCACGCTTACGTTTCTATAAACTGATCAAAACACAACGGAATTACATGATGATAAATTAAAACTTGTTAGACCGATTAGTAATTGTCAGAAAAACGGGACTTTTCGGCGTTCCATTTTCCTTAAAAAAGACGGGACAGGGACCCAAGAAAGGAACTGTTCCGGTTAATATGGGACCTCCGGTCACCTTCATATTGTCTCTTTTATGTCCAATATATTATTTTATAAGTTTAAAATGCTTGAATTATTACTTGCCATATTGATCCTGGTATTGTTTAAGTAGCAGTTATTTTTACTGTCAGAAAAATATAAAACATCTTCAGTTTTCTCTGCAACAATTTTTTAACACATCGTAATATCGTTCAGGGAATGCTTTCTCACGTGGTGGAAAGACATGGGCGAGTTACTCTGGCGCACCGACTTTTGCTCGTTCTGCGCAGCACCAGTTAACGTCACGAACCACGTGACCACGGCACGGGGACAGTTCGAAAAGCCAGACCAGACGTTGGCCGCCACGTTGCACGGAGAGCGAGAAGTGTTGAAAAACGTGCTGAAAGTGGTAGAAAGTAACATTTTTCAACGGTAACAAACCAAACCTAACACCATGAAGGTGTACAAGATGCAATATTTTAAAGAAATACTTCATGATCTGTTTCAATGTCTTGTAACGAGGTGATAATTTTGGTAACTAACTGCATTTAAAATTCCCGCTTATATTGTGCCACAAACTGGCGTCTGAAGCTCATTGGATGTAAACGGAATCGATGCGCAAGAGCCCCCTCTGCCTTTCCAGTACACTTCAGAAACCAACCATGACTTAAGGATGGCCATATCCTGAGAAGTCTTATAAGATGTAGTATGTATCTCAAAACCCTCCAAAGTCATAGTTGTCAAACGAAAAGTAAGAAATTTTTAAACAAGATACTTATTTTTTTGGTAAGGTACTGGTTGCAGCGGCGCACCCAGTCAGACATTTTCTAACAAATGCGAGATCGAGTTAAATTTTAAGATTTATTTTGATGCGACTAAATTTAACAGTTCAGGGTAGTCTGCGAGAAGAACATACAGGCACATTACAGTGGTAAAAAAAGAAATGCTTATGCAACTTGAACTTACCGGCAACTCCAGTTTCGCTCCGGCTGAGTGGGCTCAGAGCATTAATTAATGTCGCTGCGTTACCTCTGATCGGGAGGTCCTAGGGTTGGAGTCCCGACGGTGGCAGGAGTTTCGACACTAGCTCATTAGCTGGGTCGAATTCATTGGAGGATAATTATCGCGCCCGGTTGCTCTGATCGGTAGTATTCCGTTTCTCCGATGAACAGCAGGCCCTAACAAACTGACCGCGCGATCGTTCCTCACTCTTCTTTCTCCTATATTTATCCCCACATAGAAACATTTACGTACTCTACACAACCACACATCTCTGGAGCTTAGAGCTAGTCCTGGGTGGGGTGGTGAGAGATACATGGTTGAAGAAAATCCCATAAGTCAACGTGTAAGGCCGCCGCCGGATCTCGCCATCCACCGGGGATCACCACCCCACCTCCCACGATAAAAAACATGCAGTACACCTACAGGACTTACCAATTGACGCGCCCGGAAACTAATAAATCAATAAAGCAGTTTCCCAGTCGGTGAGAGGCCGCGGATGCTTTTGACATAGCTAGAAGGGACATTAATTATACAATATTAAAGGCCATTATCTCAGAATATCTAATGCATTACTGGAGACATTCCTTTTCCAGAGGAAGTACTGAGAGGTTGAAGAGAACTATGGTATCGTTTGAAAAGAATTTGTACGGACTACGGGATAAAATTACTGGAATGTTCTGGCACATCACTCATATTCAATAATTAATTAATCTAATGATGCTTCAGAATGGTATAGACTTTCTAGTATTAGTTGGTTTTCTAATTTCTTTGGTCTGGGGCTCATTTTTGGTTTTGACATTATATGTAACACTTTTATTCACCAATGCAATTAAGTAGGCAAAGCCCATATTGTTAATATAAACGCCGTTATGACAAACTAATACATATGGTTAATTTTTTAGAAAAAATAAATAAAGAATGACGTTTATGCCATCTGTAGAGTACATTAAGTACTATCCCTATCAAAAGTTTACATAAAAAATTGAAGCCCCTTTTAAGAAATTCTTGGTTTTGATGTATTTTTTTATATTGCCCATATTTTGTTGAAAATTACGCGAAAACTACTACAGAATTTCGAAAAAAAGTATATGACGTTAAAACAAGGATTAATTGTGAAGAACAAATTCGATTGAAAGAAAAAATCACGGTCTTCAATATTGTACTTGTAGGAAGATGGCGAAAAAAATCAAGCTTTTGTAATTTTCAAAATCTCAATTGTTAACAGTGAAAAGGGTATCTAAGCCGTCTTCATAGAAGTATTTCACTCCCATTTTGAGCAGTTTTTGAATGATAATTTCGTGTTCTGGGTGTGTCAAGAGCTAAAGTCATCAGTCGCGTAAGTATAGTGCATGTTTGGCCTCTGGAGGTGGAGTTCTTTCCCTCGCTGAATATATCTGACGACGACCACTTCGGCTAGAGTGGTTTTCCCCATGGTAGACTGCTGGCCAGCTAAACAGCCGAACTAACGGGACAACTTTTGAAAAATGTCACTGTCGGATGAGAACATACATTTATACTCGATTTAGGGTAGTTTCGATTCGTTTTATGTTGGCTAAAGTTGTTGCCAACCGTCACACAAATAACCTGAATATATTACCTTCAAGCGGTAGGGACATTTTTAAAATTTAAGTTTGCAATGAAACAATGACTACTTCCGTAGATACCGCCAACATTCAAAGCCATCCAAGTGAAATTGTGTTAGTTTACGAGTGTTGCTAAAGATTTGCATTTTGCGTTTTGATGCTCTTTCGTTCATTGCGTTTTATCGTTCAATTTATTTATTTAGTAGTACTAGGCGTTTTTGAGTTTTATTTATTATTTTCCAATTGTTTTCTTTAATAATAATAAAGTTAATTGAAATAGTTATAGTAGTTCATTATTTGTTGTTAAGTGTCCCTTTAGTATTTCTTGTTTTAAATTAATTATATTATATTTATTATTATTATTATTATTATTATTATTATTATTATTATTATTATTATTACTTCTGAATTCATTTTAATTATAACTGAAAATAATAGATAGCCCAACAACATCTGGGTCTATACTTAATATTGAACCTTTGAAGATAATACGTATTCAAAGACTGTCTCTGGTAACAATGGATAAGTTATTGAAAACTTACTTACACTAATGACGATTTTCATTATTTTTTTGAACTTACTTTTAAAAGCCAATGAATAATTGAACAGATAAATTAAATGGATGTATTTGCATTGATATTGACGTAACTGGACTGTTAGAACATTTCATTAGATCACTTAAAACTACCACGTATATCACGTTAATTAACTTCAATAATTGTGGTATTTTTTTGCGTTCAATAAAACTTATTACTACCACTTCAAAACGTGAAGGAACTGTTGACACACATCTCAAAAGCGTTAATAACATAGAAGTATGACCGCAGATAACTTTTGAGGTTGAACTATTTTTCATTTGCACTTGACACTTTTTAACACTTCTAAGCTCGAATAGTTGATAATGATAATTCTTAATTAACTTAATAATTATTCACAGAGTTAATATTCGTTTATAGATGAACATCTCTTTTAATTCTACCGAAAACGAAACATGTATTATTGAACAGTGGGCAAGACTCGAGACTGCGCGAGGATTGTGAATGAGACAACAAACAAAACAAAAACGAGAGACTTGATCAGAGTTATTGTTTCATAAGTTGGCTATTCCGACAGGAAATCTTTCAAGCTGCCATATTGCGAATTTAGTGCGGCCTGATACACGGCCTGGAGTCTATCTCTCCATGCACTGCCCCAGCCTGGTCAAGCTCTGAGCTGCCGACTGATCTCCCGACATATGTGGTAGTATATTGCTTTTATTTGTAAGGAAGGGGTGAGGATTGGACAAGAAAGACGAAGTGATCGCAAGCGGTCTGTGGCCCGTTTATGAGGGTACTGCTCTGACATTCGCCTGCTGTTGGTGAGAGAAACTACGGAATGCTAGCGATCACAGAGAGACGGACCCAGAATTCTCCTTCATACAGCGGCTGATTTGGACGTAGTTAGGTAGTTGGTCTTAAAAATCCTGCAACCGTCGAGACTCGAACCCTAGGACCTCCCGGCCAGAGCCACTACGTTGAAATCAATATAATGGGTGGTATGAATAAAATTAAGCATTTGCTCAGAGAACGTTCTCACGAGCATGAGCATTTGTTTGGAGAATATTCTCGATCCGATGAGCATCTACTCAATTTCGTATGAATAAAAATTTTTTCTAGCGATGAGCAAATACTTCCTGCAAGTTGAGAATATTCTGGTTTGTCTAGGCAACCGATGCGATTTTGTTCCGTGTTTATTCGTTGCTTGTGTGTATTCTTTGGAGTATTTACATTCACGTTTGAAGACAGCCATTTTCGATTTCTGTTTTGAGCTAAGTTGGTGTGTTGTTGGTTAGTCGGCGTGCCGAGTATCTTTAGAAGCAAAGCGAAGGTTTGTGGAAAGAAATTAAAATGGAGCAAATAAGTTCAGAAGTCTTTGTTAATTTTTTAGCAAAATATAAAATATTATTTTCAAAGGCGAAAACTCGTCGTCATTAAAATAAAGGAAGCAATGGTGGCATTGCAGACGGAGTTGGCCACGAACTGTGGGTGTACTGTAGACAGCAAGTCTATTTTGAAGAGACTAAATAATATGAAGCAACGAGTAAAAGCAAGTGCGACAGAAACGCGACGGGAATTTACCGTAGTGTTGAAGGAGTGGGAGAAGAAATTTTAATTTAATAGATGGAGAGTGTAATCCTGCAATAAACAGGATAGAAGGTAAGCAAAGCATTCAGTTAAGTCTAAAGTGAATGAAGTATTATATTTTATGTTGCTAAAAGCTTATGCAATAATAATCTTTATTTATGTAGGTGCTGTAGCACTTGGAACAAGTGAAGTAGAAGGTGAAGCTTCAGCCATAATCGAAATTGATCACACTGTTTTGAAGGGCTTCACCTACAGCCCTTCAACAAGCAGACTAAAAAGGCCCTTCCAGAGGAAAGTCGGTTTTGGATAAATATGAAACGGAAGATACGGTAGGGCTGACTAACACAGAATTGCAACGTTTGGTATTGCTGACACAATTGAAAGTGTTAAATAAACAATGGGAATAAAATTTTGATTCTGGAAAATTTGTTCTACTTCCCTTATTGCATCCTGTTCTCATGTACTTTTCCAATTTATCCTAAGATTTCTTCTGGGTGGTAATCAATGAATTCAGTGAAGAATTTTCATTTAAAAAAATCACTGTTGTATAATGCACTGTGACAAATGAAGCTTAGAAGTGAACCTCTTACTGTAAAATTGGGATTTTCAAATAAGATAGGGTCTCCTTGTACTAGAGTCAAGGATACTGCATTTAAAGTTTGATTTAGAAATGGTAATGAAACAAGTGATAGAATTGTAAAATTTTAAGAAATGCTGAATTTTCAACTTCCAAAACAAATGTTCGATTAGTTCTTATATTTATTATATAATACAATATATGTATTAAGAATTTATGCTAAGAAGGCTGAATCAATGGACACTGCCATGGGCAATTCCTGTGGATAAAATTCATTTGGTATCTGCACCAATACCATTTTTTGGCAGAAATTGGATAACAATGGTATAAATCAGAATTGTATGTTTGTGAATGCTATAAGAAAGTTATGAATGCAAATGAACATGCCCATCTATTAACCCTGCTTTTCTGTTCAAATTTACGAAATAACTCCACGGGTCTATGTGTTGTGAATACTTGCTTTGGTTACTGAAAAAAGATGTTGGATTTATCTTGTACAATGAAGCATGAATATACAATAACAAAAAATAACTTAAACAAGTAGTAGTTCTTTAATAGTTTATTGTAAAATCAGAAAAATTTACAATTGTCATTTCATTTTTGATTTGGTAGATCCTGAAGAAAATACTAAAATTTCTCATTTACTCAGCATCGTTGTATGTCATGATTCTTACATTTCTTGAATAATCGCTATGTCACCTTGAAAACAGGCTTGCAGGATTGCCCAGGTGTACGCAGTTCATAACATGAACGTTTGTATGTAAAAATGCAGTTTCAATAGTATGTAAACTTTATTAGGCAACAGATTGTAAATTATTTGATTGTAACCCTATTTTTGATAATGATTACAACTTACTATTGTGAAAGTGCCTACATTTAATATGGCCCACAACATAATGTTTTTCTTCTTAGTTTTGATAATAGTAGTTTAGTTAATTTTCCATTATAAATTCCATAAAATATTTAAGGATGAGTGGTAAGGTGAATAAAGAAATTCTAGTCAGAAATTATATTAAAGGGGTTTATTTTATAGATATACTTTCACACCGCTGACACCTGTAAATAAAAAGTAAGGTCATTTTAGAACAATGCAAGACCTATGAAACACAACTTAACTAATAGAGAACTACAAATACTACAGTAATTAGTACAGTTAAAAGGATTTAAAAACAACTTACAGAATAAGTTACTGATGCTGGAAAATTATTTGTGCTATTTCTTCCCTTCTTCTGGCACCCAGTACTCTGTAATTGTCCATTTCATTTTCCCCATTTTCTTCTGCATCTTCTTCAGAGTATTCAGTGAAGTGAATACTCTGGTCTTTCAAAAATTTACTTATGTTGTGTAACACACAACAACAAATTATTAAATTTGGCACCTTCTTGAGTGCTAGGCGTACCTTATTTTGTAAAATAGGGAAGCGCTGCTTTAATTGTCCAAAGCACCTTTCTATTATCACACGCTCCTTTGAAAGTACTTTGTTAAAATTTCTTTCAGTGGGCGTTGAGGGAGCTCTGTAGGGCGTCATTAGAAAAGGTGCAATGCCATAACCGGCATCTCCTAACAGAAGAGCATTTGCAGTGTTGTTCTTCATGACTGTATATACTCCAGAATTTTTCCAAATTCTGGAGTCGTGAACAGCACCAGGCCACGACACATCAATGCTGGTAAACACCTCATCAGCATTACAAGTAGCTTGAATGTTAACACTACAAAATCCTTTTCTATTTATATATTCATCACCATGATTAGATGGTTTTCTAATTGGAATGTGAGTGCAGTCTATAGCCCCAATAGCTGCAGGAAAAGAATATTTTTCCTGCCACTTTAATTTTTCAGTGTTGATTTCCTCCAATGATTGAGGAAATCTAATCCAATTGGGCGCAATTGATAAAATAGCGTCCATAACCTCACTCACAGTTTTTGACACAGTGGTCTGATGCACTCCCAAATCTTCTCCCACTCCAACTTGAAATCCAGGGTCACCTATCACCCGCAAAAATACTTTAAGTTTGGTGACATTGGTAAGAGCACCACCTCTTGTTTCCGTCTTTTCTTCACCAAAATTAGTCGGGCGATGTACATAACATTTATTTCCGAAAATCGGAATAAACTAGCAAAATGTTTGCTCACCACGTTTCTTCTTGCTTCGTATACCTTTTCGTTGCGAACATTCACCACCATAAACTCTGCCATTTTATTACTATAAACGCAAAAAAACACAGGCCTACAAGGAAACTACTCGAAACGTGAGACACCTGACGACCAGACTCGCAATAACATGAGAAAATGCTCACGAAGGGGTAAATTCTCGTTTTTATTCATGTAGTTGTGAGCACATGCTCTATTGAGCCTAGGAAAGCGAGAATTTTCTCATGTTTGAGAATTTACTCATTTTGTGAGAATGTTCTCAAAACTTTTATTCATATTCTTCCAAGGACATGCTCAGAAAACGCGAGTAAATAGCATATGCTCATTTTTATTCATACCACCCAATGATGAATAAGCAATAGGGAAATGAGGAGAGGAAACTTGGCGAGAACTGATCGTCTAAAAGAAAAATAATGTTTACTTAAACAAAACAATAATATAGTATAATGAATTAGTTTACATTTGCATTGTATAATTTTTAAAACAGACAATATGCATGTAGCAAGTAATGTACAGTACTGGAAACATAAATTGATCGCGGCCGTCTGCGGCTAAGTTCAGCTTTCGCAAGGCTTGGGCAGCCCTTGTCATGACGAAACGTCGCAGGCGGAGCCTCACAAACCATCGTAGCCAATCTCAACGCAGGGGGGAGTGCCCTAACAAAATTACGTCGTACAAAATGGCGGGCGCCTCTAGTTCAGATGTGGAAGTATTTTCAAATAAAAAATACATGAAAGTAACACTTGTTTGAACATGAAAGTAAATTCATTGAAATATATATGAACACATAGCACTTAACCACTGTTAACACAATTCGTTTTGAAAAATTACATTGATATCAGATAAAATAACACTAATTTTAAAACAATTACGTTCTTATACACATTTAAATTCCAATATTCTTGTCCAAACACAATTTATGAACTTTATCAAATGACAAGTTTACTACAGAATTTTGCGATAAGAAAACGATTATAATTGCATATTTTCAATTGTTCAAATGTATATTACATTAGCAAAATGCAAAATACTGTCTTTCTCGAATCGATAGAGCAATTCTAGGGAACCATTACAATAAAAGACAGTAAAATTCAAAGACCAACTGTATACTTATCATTAAAGTAACAACTGGACTAGATATTAAGCAATCAATATGCATCTTGGACGACTTGGGGACACTCCTCGGCAGGAATAGCGCACATTTCTGAATTGTTTATAAAATTGTTAATTGTTGCAAAATTGTTAATTCGCAGTTTTCGGTTCTGGGACGTCAGGGAATCTTTCCCACTTTAAAATTGTAAAATTTGGAAATTGTTTATAAATTTACAAATTTTGCAATTCTTTTTTATTTCCTCATTTCAATTCCCATTACACAAGATGCCAAATTCCGCAATGCAACGCGAGCTATTGCGTTTCGTTTTCGAGACACGCAATTGTTTAGAGGATCGTAGCATCTGATGCCGACCCTCATTTGTTTGCAGACAATTCATTCGCTCTTGGGAATCAAGTATAAAATTCAAATATTTTTGTCTTGCTTTCTGCCGATTAAATTGTATTAACGTTTTCTGACTTACGACAAATCGGTGGAAATTGTTGCTCATGAGCTGTTTTTTAACTTTATAAATTTCATTTCTATTCTTAATCTATCTTTGAAACATTAGTTTGGTTATTTTGATTCGTCTCTTTATAAATAGATTCTCTTGCAAATTTCAAAACGCTGAGACCGTTGTCCTGCAAATGTGAAGATTTCTTTGTGTTTGGGTGCAATGTATTCAGTGGTAAAAATTGTATGCCAATATGTTTATCGTCTAGCAAGGAAATTGATTATCAACAAATAATTTTGCAAAGTGGTTTTGAACAGAACGGTGACACGATAGATCATTTTCATATTTATTCCACGAGGCAAGTTTTATGCAGCTGATATATTCTGTGTATTATTTTTAATTTTGGTGAAATTGAATCACATGCGAATTTTCAAATAGAACTATACATTTTTTTACCTGAAGTGAATAATTCAATAGAGGAATTCAATGATGTCTTATTTGTTAATAAATTAAAGAGTAAAAATATATATTTTACACCGGGCTTGAGGAATCCTCAATTCTACGGAGAGTAACGCTTATCATTCGGAGAGTAACGCTTCTAGTAATTCAAGTGGCCTATCCTCGGAAGTTTTCCCCATTCTCTGCGCCTTATAAGTCATTAGAGGCGGAGTCTGTAGAATGTTGCACCAACCCAATAATACTTCCCTCCCCCGGAGAATGTTTTGTTACGCCCTTTTGTGAGAACAAGTTCTTGACGTATAAAATCGTGCATTAAATTGTGAAAAATAATTTAAATTCATTATAATAAACATATAATAGTGTTGTATAAATTGCTACACACATAGTAGCTAATGCTACACACATTTAAATATAGAAATAAGACATGCAACCACACAGTATACACAGGTTTTAGGAAGACGAAAATTCTTTTCTTATTATAACACTCATTTGTATACTTTTCACAGACAGAATATTGTGAAGTAAACCATTAATCTGATGATTTGTTCTGGTGATAATGTTTTTTTGAATGCATATATTCCAAATCCATACACTTCTTTACGTTAATTTACGTTGTTTCCATTTCCATTGAATGGAAGTACATAACGTCCCTCAGACGCCTATGTTTTGAAATGACCCTCAGAGAGGTCACTTAGTCGAACCGCTTTGCTATTGAATCGAACTCTTGAAATGTTGAGTTCTTACAAAAGTTCACGAAAATCGTAAATTCCAACAGGCCATCTCAAACTTACAGTTCTCGCACCCTACTTTCAAACATTAGTAGACACCGCGGACTGTGAGACTGCAAGTAAAGTTTTTAAAAAACCTCATTCTCGGGCATGAACATGTGTTAGTCTGTCCAACTTTGTTTTGTGTCGGATGGGCTGTGATTCTTAGGGAGATAATTCCGCAGTGTAGTGGATATGGTAACATAAATTTGAACCTAAGCGAGTTCATTTCCTAGTGTGGAAAAAGTTTTTGGGGATTGGAAACCCTTCTGCGCGCTTCATGAACTATTATAATATTACGATTACCTAATAGTGCGAGTAAGTACGTCCTATTATTACTATTAGTTTTAATTCTTTTTTTGCATTTCATTTTGTTTGCATTTTAATTAGTTTTCTGTTTCTTATATAATTTTGTTAATGTATTCTACAAATGGCGTTTAACTGATGCCAATGTTATTGTTAACTTGAGCTAGGTTGCTGTTTCCAACTACTTACAATTCAAGTCACGTCTTATTGCGATTAGAGAGCTGAATAGTATCTGGATTAAGAGTGGACTGACAATATGCCAAGCTTCAGAGACTAAAAATCCAGAATCTCGAAGGGAATATTGACGACTAAAATAAAAGATTGTAAAATGTCACGTTCGTAATAGTGACTGTCTATGAAATAAAATCCTAGCATCGAAATGCAGTTTTCGCTTAACACTGCGGAATCATGAGACAAGTATTGTGCCGTAGAGATAATGTTCGAAATATTTTTACTTCGAGAAATTTAATTATCTTTGATTTTTTAAATGGAACCTCGTATTAGTGTCAATAGGAATAGGTAATCATAAATATACAATGTAATGATGCAACACGTAATGTTTTGATAGTATTTTGAGTATAAAATTATACTTTCAGGCATGTGATTTTAAATTAAATGTACGAGACTTTTTGTTAACAATTGTTGCAACTGTCGCATTTTGAAAGGTTGCCTTCGCGGCGCCGACACTTTTGCGAGGACAGGGGAAAGGTCGCGAAGAACACTTTCCCCCAAAGCCACTGTGTCGACGTCTGCTACAGGAAATATTGCACATTTCATTTCAAATCTGGTTATTTATCGTATTAGAGAAATTGAGAATGTCTTCTCGAAAAATTAATCATCAGGAAAAAAATTTAAATATTATTTTATCGTATTAAAGAAATTGAAGAGAATGGTGTCTTCTCGAAAGAATTAGTACTATTTACTAATTGAATATTTTTCAATGAAATGGAGAATTAGTTCACATCCAATGCGTGAACTATTTTTTTCATTTAATCCCAAAGTAGCACAAAAATACTAATACAGCCTTAGCAATCCGCTTGAATTCATGTAATTGCGCAGTAATTACAAAGTTAATTGTGAATGAACTTAAGTTAATTTAAATTAATTAAATTGAGTTAAAAAATAAAGACTATTGAAATATTTTATTGAGTTTCTCAAGAAAATGCTTCAGTTCAATTTTTTCGAATAACCATTTTCCTAATAATAGGGTAAATAGAACGGTATGCCGTTCCAAGAAGTCTACCAGAACGGAAATGCTTTCTCTACTGGTAAATTGGAGTCGGAAAATAAACGGACGCGGAATATTGGCTCGGAAGTGGGGAAAAATGAATATTACACAACATTGCCGCTGAATGTCATAATTTAACAAGTTTCTTGTTTTCGAAATAACAAAATATTATTCTATTAGAATTCAGCTTCATTTTATCATAAAGTACTCTATTAATGGATTAAAATTACTTTTTTCGTTGGGACTCATCAGGGCTTCAACTTATCACACGGTAAGGAAATTATTTTGTTCAATGGACGTAAGTTAAAATTAAAAGTTTTTTTACGAACGTTATTCTGGTGTTTCCATCACCAAGCAATTGTAATATCAAAAAACTAGACTGTATTACAATGCATGCAGCCAATATTTTTTATCAATCAAAATTTCAAAAAAACGTACTGCTACCACTTCGCATAGAACATTATACAATGTTATTTCAGAAAATTGTCCATAATCGTTACACTACGCAAAATTGCGTGGAGTGGATAGTTAACTTAAGAAAATATTCTCATTTCTTGACCATACCCGTAAGAACGGAACCCGCCCCTCGCATTTCCCCTTCGAACGCAACGTTGTGGCAACGTTGGTTGTCACTGAACCATTTCAGTCGGTATGTTGCTTTTTGTTGATCTTGCTCTCACTATAGTTCTTTTGAACTCTAAATTTAAAATGTTATAAGTTTTATACAGAAAGGTTTCTGAGAGGTTAACTGAGCCACTGTCCATCTAATCTCAAAAGATTTGGCTCAGCTAAACGCATTAACATTAACTTTTAATATTTAATAATTTATTAAAAATTCACACGCCTTCTTTAAAAAAAAACTCAATTATCGGCTACCAAATCCAGCGACATAACAGCTTTATATGTTTATTTATTTATTTATTTATTTTACGTCAAAAAAAACAGTTAAAAACTGCGTATGACGTGCTATGGGGAAATGTGAATTGTGTGCACATTTTCAAAATTCTGTAATCCCTACACTAAGTCATATACTACTTAAATTTTGACAAATGTTTGCTATTCTGGCAATTTTCTGTGTACTATTCGTTACTTCTGTGAATGTTGTCTGAAGAATACACTTCGTTGGACGAAAGATAATTATACATATTTCTTTCTTAATACAATCTGCTCTTTAATATTAGTCTTTCAAATCATCTCGTGCGCACGTTTCTTAAAATATGAGTGTTTTTCGCAAAAGTTTGAGTTATATGGTGACAATATATATGTTTTCAAACACCACCAAAACATATGCTGGAGATTTATTACCAAGTGCAATCGTTTTAAATACTAAATTTTAAAATACGTTTTATTTAGATTTTTGTCTGAAAAAAAAAACAGTAGCTTTTGCGATTTTTCGAAAGAATTTTCTGGCATCAAGAACATTGTAATATTCAAAACACTACATAAGCGACCTACCCACGGACAATATCGTTGCGTATTTGGTTGGGTGGCTTCTTGTGCTGAAGATCTCGAGTTCAAATCCTTGCCTGTACTACTTATTTTTTATTCTGTACATTAGAGTATGTATCTGACAAATGACTTTGAAATAAGTTGTAGACGTGGAATTTTATATATCGTTTTGCTTTTCAATAATTGTATATTTTTTTGTCTCTCAGCCGTGTCTCTGTCGTTTCCTTAAGGTTTATTAGAAGAATGAAGTGTTAGTAGTGTAAAAGTTGTAATATATTATGTAACCGTTATCAATAAAACAAGAAAATAAAATCACGAAAACATTGATACCTTTTGTAATTCAGTTACCCACCTCCCAGGAATGTTTCCGCGCTCAAATTTCTTTCGTTGCCCGCTGCAGCGACGATTTGGAGTGGCAGCACCCATGAGGCATAAATAGGAACACGAATGCCCATGCGGGCAAAACTGACCGCCTTTGATATAAATTCTGCTAGGATATTATTTGATTGACAGTCACAACTATTATGATCGCCACATTTTACCATCTTTTATTTTAGTCATCAATATTCCCTTCGAGATTCTGAAATTTTTTCTGAAGCTTGGCATACTGTCAGTCCACTTAATGCAGGTATTCTTCAGCTCACCAATCGCAATAAGATGTGACTTGAACCGCGAGTACTTGAAACCGCAATCTAGCTTAAATTAAGAATAACATTGGCATCAGTTAAACCCCATTCCTAAAATACATTAACAAAATTATATAAGACACAGAAAACTGATTAAAATGCAAATAAAATGATAGACAAAAAATGGAATTAAAACTATAATGATAATATGAGGCACTGTTTGGTAATCTCAATATTATAATAATTCATGAAGACCGCAGAAAGGTTTCCAATTCCCAAAAGTTTTGTCCACACTAGGAAACGAACTTGCTTAGGTGCAGAGAGTTGTTATAATGTCCACCGCACTATTATCTTCCAAAGAATCACAGCCCCTCCGACACAAAAAAGTTGGACAGATGGAACAGACAGAAAAGTTGGACATGCTCAGAACGAGAATGAAGTTTGTTTAGAACTTTACGTGCGGTCTCACAGTCCGCGGTATCTACTAATGTTTGAAAGTAGGCTGTGACTACTATAAGTTTGAGATGACGTGTTGGAATTTACGTGTTTCGGGAACTACTGTATGAACAGAACATTTCAAGAGTTCAATCCAATAACACGGCGACTCGAGCAAGCGACCTCTCTGAGGGTCATTTCAAAACATAGGCGCGTGAGGGATGTTATGGCCTTGCCTTCAATGAAAATGGAAACAACGTTAATTAATGTAAGGAAGTATATGGATTTGGAATATATGCATTAAAAACATTTTCATCGCAAAATTGCTCTCTCATTAAAATTAACTGTGCTCATACTGAATTTCCCATACCAGACATTAGAAATTTCTATCATTATATGTCGATTACGTATAAGATCGTTATTACCAGAAAAATCATCAGATTGATGGTGTACTTTAAATATTGTTTGTGAAAAGTATACAAATTAAGTTGCATGTCTTATTTCTATATTTAAATGTGTGTAGCATTACAATGTAAACAAAACTCTTATTCGTTTATTATATTGAATTTAAATTATTTTTCACAATATAATACACGACAAGAACGTGTTCCCACAAAAGGGAGTAACGAAGCATTCTCCAGGGAGGGAAGTTATTGGATTGGGCCACATTCTACTGACTCGGCCTCTCATGCCTTTTAAGGCGAGGAGAATGGGGAAATCTTCCGAGGATAGGCCACTTGAATTACTAGAAGAGCCAATGATAAGCGTTGCTTGCCTTAGAGTTGAGGATTGCTCAAGCCCGGTGTCAAATATACATGATTACTCTTTAAATTATTAACAAATGAGACATCATAGAATTCCTCTATTGATATATTCATTACAGGTAAAAAATGTATGGTTCTATTTCAAAATTCACATGTGATTCAATTTCACCAAAATTAAAAATATTAACAGAATATCTCTGCTGCCTAAAACTTGACTCGTGGAACAAATATGAAAATGATCTATCATGCCACCGCTCTGTCCAAAAGCATTTTGCAAAATAATTTGTTGATAATGAATTTCCTCGTTAAACATACTGGCATACACTTTGCACCAGTGAATAGCATGCATCCAACCACAAAGAAATCTTCAAATTTGCAGGACAACAGTTAGTCTCAGCGTTTTGAAATTACCAGAGAATTTATTTATAACACAGACGAATCAAAATAACCAAACTAGTTTCAAAGATACATGAAGAATAGAGATTAAATTTCGAAAGTTAAAAAAAGCTCATGAGCAACAATTTCTACCGATTTGTCGTAAGTCAAAAATCGTTAATACAATTTAATCAGCAGAAAGCAAGACACTGCAAAACTATTTGAATTTTATACTTCACTGCCAAATCCAATGAATTGGGGGTTGGAAACAAGTGAGGGTATCAGACGCGAAGGTCCTATAAACAATTGCGTATCACGAAAACGAAAGGCGATAGCTCCGGTTGGATTGAGGAATTTTGCATATTGTGTAAAGGAATTGAGATGAGAGAATAAAAAAGAATTGCAAAATTTGTAAAATTATAAACAATTTCCAATTTTTGCAATTCTAAAGTGGGAAGAGTTTTCTGATGTCCCAGAACCAAAAACCGCGGATTAACAATTTTGCAACAATTAACAATTTTATAAACAATTGCGAAATGTGCGCTATTCCTGCCGGGAGTGTCCCAAATTGTCCCTGATTTGATGATAGCAAAATAACAATTTTGACATGAGATGCAAATTAATTGCTTAATATCTAGTTTAATTCTTACTTTAAATGTTAAATATACAGTTGGTATTTGAATTTTAATTTCTTTTATTAAAATGTTTCCCTAGCAGTCCTAACGATTCAAAGAAAGACAGTATTTTGCATTTTGCTAATGTAATATACATTTGAACAATTGAAAATATGCAATTATAATCGTTTTTCTTATCGCAAAATTCTGTAGTAAACTGGTTATTTGATAAAGTTCAGTCAGTTGATAAAGTTGTGTTTGGACAAGAATATTGGAATTTAAAGTGTATAAGAACGTAATCGTTCTAAAATTAGTGGATTTTATCTGATATCAATGTAATTTCTTCAAAAAGAATTGTGTTAACAGTGGTTAAGTGCTATGTGTTCATATATATTTCAATGAATTTACTTTCATGTTCAAACAAGTGTTTCTTCTATGTATTTTTTATTTGAAAATACTTCACATCTGAACTAGCAGCGCCCGCCATTTTGTACGTCATATTTGTTAGGCACTCCCTGCATCGAGATTGGCTAGATCGTTTGAGGCTCCGCCTGCGACGTTTCGTCATTACAAGGGCTGTCCAAGCTGTAAAGCTGAACTTAGCCGCAGACGGCGCGTTCAATTTATGTTTCCAGTACTGTACTTCAGCTTCCGGGTCAATGACCCCCACCCCATCTCGATCGGGTTTTGGTCCAGTTTCCCTGATCCATTGAGCAAATGCTGAGATGGCCCCTTGATTTGCTTCTGGACGTAAATGTAGCTTCGCTATGTGCACGTTTTGTCGAGCTTTCCTTGTGCTTGTAGTATCAGTAGTAGAGCTTAGGGTGAATTTCTATTTTATTAGCAATACACAAAAATCAAATCTGCAGTTCATTTACCGTTACAAATTAGTTTTCTACAACTCTGAAACGGAAATTTCTAGTTTTTGAAATGTTAATCTCTCGCTTTTTAAAATTTATTATTATTATTATTATTATTATTATTATTATTATTATTTTTCATCTTTCAACTATTAATTGTTAAATTGTTGGAAGCGTGCGCAGATGATTTTCTCCCCATACATCATATACAGTCTTTTACTGTTTTTGGCTAAATAAGTATCCAAAAGCTCGCTCCGTTCCCCACAAATTCCATATGGATTGGCGAAAGAAGTTACGGAGCTCACCAACAGTTTTCGCGTGTGACGCACGGGTTGAGTGGCCACAGTGGTCTGGGAGTCGGTGGCATTGAAGTTGAAGATGCGTGCGAGAGAATTGGGAATATTTTGAAAATATATCAGGGATTCATGGAAGAAAGATTTCCTGGTCCAGTTCAAATTAACCCAAAAGATTGCGAGGGAAGTTCACTTGAACGAACGGGAAGCAGCCATGATTATATCAGTAACGTATTCAGCTTGTGGATTCATCTGACCTATTTTTGATTAATTTTTTATGTCATTTTATCTGTGCCATTTTTAACATTTTAAAAACATATTTGGAGTGTTTTAATGATCATTTTCGTAATTTATTTGATTATCACAACTATCGTTGCGAGCAGCAGGTCACTAAAACACCTCAATACAGGCTGAATTCGATTGCCATTTTAACAAAGTAGTATTGGTCTTCATCACCGTCCTTTACCACTGATGCTGCAGTAGCAATGATGGTTGTCACTGAACCATATCAGCCGGTGCTCTTGGCTGTAACTTCTTTTTTTGTTTATTTTGCTCTCACTATAGTTCTCCTGATCTCTTAATTGAAAATATTAAGATTTTTATACAGAAAGGTTTTTGAGGACTTAATTGAGCCACTGTCCACCTAATCTCAAAGATTTGGCCCAGCTAACCGCGTTAACATGAACTTCTAACTTATAATATGTTATTATAACTTAACTTTCAACTAGGCTGCGGAAACTACATATTTTATCAATGGTAAAGTTCGCGATTTAATGAATATACCAGTTCCTATTTTATTTTTTATTGATGTGTAAGTTTTAATTGAATTATCAGGAAAATGTACTCACGTCACATTTAAAGAAATATTTCGTAATCGACTACCACATCCAACGACATAACAGCTTTAAATGTGCCAAGGAACCACCCTTGAAAATACATTGTTTGAAATCAAGAGCAATTTGGAAAATTTCCCTGAATAAAAAGACATAAGAATCACGTGGGTGGGATTTGTTAATTATTCATACCATTCTTTTTTGTAATCTAAAAGTCTGGGAGCTGTAAGATGTATTTCTCCAGAATAATATGCCATATCTCAGGAGGGAATGAACATTCGCGAAATATTATTTTTTATTTAATAGGTAATTATTACAGCCAAATTAGAAACTTGATCCAATGTGGCTAGGCCGAAGGCCTTTAAGCCATTACAATACCTACATTCTACCGAGTTCTAACCTTTCGCCTTCTGGTATTCACCCCAATGGTCTCTCCATCGCCTCAAAGCCGCGGAAACGAGACCATAAGGTACTGTGACCGCCCGTTTTCTTAGATTCCGAAAACGTGTCACATACCGCCCTAAGAAAGCGAGGGAAAAGAATATTTTGAACGCGCGCCAACGCGGATGGATATTTGGAATGATAATTAGAATTTAGAACAAGAGAGACCGCCACCTTATACCAAGGGCGAGACCGGAGGTCGGATGAAAGAAAAAGTTCTTTCTGAAGGTAGCAGCTGAACTGGGCGGACGTATGAAAACAGTACCCCAGGAAGTGACATTGCAGATTTCTAGATTTGAACTTTTGAGAAAACTCTTCTAGAAGACCAGAAGAGAGTAATTATTCTATTATAAATTGATTTAAACATAATCTTAGAAGAAAGATAATAAGAAACGTTATGAATTTATAATGGAAGAATTAGGAGTGGAGTTTTGAATAGATGCAGTAATTAATAGCTTGCATCATTTCTCTTTCCAGTTTTTTCTCTCTCAGTGTTTTCGTATATTTAAATACTCTCTTGAAGTTGGTGCTCATATAAAGGGGTGATCTCTGGATTCATTTTCCTCTGAATATCCAGTTGGTCATTAACTGTAATCGAAAATAAAGTAAAATTCATATGAGAGTATTCAAGCATATAAAACTTGAACGAGAAGAAGAGGCGATTTCTGAGAGCAAGGCGTTCTCAACCGAGGCCACGACGCTTCAAGGCCGAAGCAGCTCGGTGGAAAGGTGTAGAAGGAAGCAAAGTGGACTGCTCTACGCGGCCGAGAACACAGTAAGGTCGTTCCAAATAAAATGTTTTGTAGGGATAGGAGTGATTCAGTTTAATAAGAAAGCTCATTCTGTATCTATCACGTAGAAAGAAAAGGAGGAGTAACAGATTTACCACGCTTAAAAGATAAGAAAAGTTAAAGTACATTTGTTTCCGACTTCTAATACGTGAGAACAGAATCAATCTTTTCTTTCAAAAAGGATTTCAAGATCAAATATTGTAATATAGTGATTAAGAGTTTGTGTAAAGTATAATTATAATAATAGTAATTCTCTGGATTTTAGAGAAAAGAGTTTCCTTTTGTTGTAAAAGTAATGTTAAGGAAAAGTATTAATTTTTGATTTTCAATGTTGTTTCGTTCAAATTTTGTAAAGTAATATTTCAACGATTCTTTCAATTTCTGAAAGTGTGTTTGTTAAACAATTGGGTTGTAGATGAAAGTAGGAAATTGTGTATTGTGTTATTAGTGTGTTTTTTTTCAGTCAAGAGTATTCTGTATTTGATTTTTTCTTATGTGCCATTGTATGTATTTGTCAAAGCAGCAAATATTTTTAGAATATATTCTGAATTTAGTGAAAAGTGATTCTCACCCGAGTTGTTTGTAATTTTTGCATCCAATCCATAAACGATCTTACGACCTGCCCCTATTTTTATTTATTGTGTCCACACTGGGACGTCTATACTGAGCTAGTCGACCATCTGGTGAAATTGTGTTCGCCACCCCCTAGACGTCTCAGGTCGGGTGCTGGCCTTACGGCTTGTACCGCACACGACAGTGGCTCGCAATTGGCGCCCATAAGCGGGGCTCGATTATTGGTTGCATTTACGACAAACTCGATTTGGGTATAAATGAGACCAAAATTTGGTGTAACTAAAATTACTAGTACAATTGAATCACAGTTCACTAAAATTTCTGACAAGGTTGCAGAGTACAAGTGTGTTGAGTAAAAGTGTGTTATTTCAGGAGTGTTTTTTTGAAAAGGATATTTATTATATGAGAGTTTTATCAGTTTCAGAATTGTGTCTGGTATTTCTGTTGAAATATTTTGTGAGAGGTGTATGGTGTCTGGAAAGAATTGATTGATTCTAGGCAGTTAATAGATTCAAAATGGCAGATAAGTATAACGTGGCTAGGAATTTACCTACCGTGGAAGGAACTTCTGAGGAATCAGATAGCGATAGGGAAACTGGGGGACAAGCACCAGGTACGATGATCGTGGAGGAAACGACACGAGTAGAATTAGGAGCGACAGGAGAAACTAGTGAGACGTCGCCGACAGAATCACAGCCAACGCCAACACGAGATCAGGATGAGGAAGAACAGAAACCTCGAGGAGGCTAATTCAATGATGCAACGGTTAATAGGGCAATTTATGCAACAATTAGATGTGAGGTTAGTCATGCAGGAGGAAAAACAGAGAACCATAAAAAATTAGGGTTTCTTTGGAAACTAAACTAGAGGAGAACAAGGTTACTTTGGAAACTAAACTAGAGGAGAACAACGCTACTTTGGAAACCAAATTAGAGGAAAATAACTCGGCAATAAATGCATTGGAAACTAAACTAGAGAGAACAAGGTTACTTTGGAAACTAAACTAGAGGAAAATAACTCGGCAATAAATGCATTGGAAACAAAATTCACGGAATTCGACACGAAATTGAAAAAAATAATAGGAAGTTAGAAGAAAATTTAAAGCACAGTTTACTGAATTAGCGGGCAGTGGAAGGTCGAATTTAAGAGCGAGGTTCACAAAATGTGCACAGGAACACGAGAACTTAGAGAAAAATTCACAGAGCTGGGACTTGAATTAGAAGAAAAAGTGGATCAAGTAACGAAAAATTTGAAACTAGGATCGAAACACAATCGGATCTTGTAACCGCCGTATCCGACAGGCAGATAGAGGTAGAACAAGAGTAGAAAAGTTCCAGAAATTAGTTACTGACAAGTTCAGGTTCAAGCTAATAAATTAGATAGTGGAATAAAGGCTCTTTCTGAACAGGATGGCGTTCTACAACATCAAATTAATGCATATAAGAATGAAGTAGTAGAACTGAAAAATCAATTAGAAAATTTACCACCGAGTGGAGAAGTGTTCAGCCCACGTATGTTTCATTGCCGTGTACTCTAATTTCAGTGCAGTGGGAGATGAAAATCCATGTGGATTTATGAAAGAAGTAGATAATTTCTTTTCTTTAAATTGTGTTTCGGACAGTAAGAAAACTCGAATCGTTTTATCAGATGTTGCAGGGTAATGCACGAATCTGGGCAGATAGTTTAGGAGAGTTTCCCAAAACTATGGCCGAACTCAAAGAAAAATTTTATTCGAGATATTGGAATAACGAAACTCAAATCAATTTTAAAGTTAACGTAATGTATGGTACGTGGAAGAAGGGTACGATGTCCATGCAGGAATATGCAACGGAGAAATTAGCTTGTTTCAAATTATGTACTCCGACGATACCGGATGAAGAAATTGTCTGTTTATTAATACGTCATTTCCTTCCTCGACGCAAAATTTGCTTAAAATCTCTTACCAATGTCCACTGAAAAATTAATAACGCAGCTAGAGTTGTATGATAAAATTCTACGGTAAATGGTCAAGATAGCAGCAGCAACAACATAATGTAAGCAAACCAGAAACAGGAGAAACTTACAAACCGAAACATTACCAAGAAAAACAAACTTATACTAGACAAGACAGGACCTCGTCTAGGGATAGAAATAGAAAAAATTCTATTGATAGAGGAGTTTTCCAACACAGAAATACAGGACCAAGTACATCTCGCGGACATGAGTCGGAAAATTAGAAAGGTTTGTTTCGACACGCCATCCCGCCGCAAACCAAATAGAACAATCTAGTGAAGAAGAGGTGGCGATATTATCAATCGAATTAATCTCATTTGATGATGAACTGTGCAACGATAATCTCAATGCATATCAGAAAAACAGTTAACTGAAGATACTTAGGAATCAAAGGTGGTTTGCAAAAACAAGAATCAGTAAAGATTTTCAATTCAAAATAGAATTAACAGATAAACACCATTCACGGGTTACCAATATGTCATTCCAGAAAAACATAAGGAAGAGAGGTGGATAAGCTCATTGCTACCATGGTCAAAGATGATATCATCATGAAGTCCAAAACCTCTTATCTAAATCCGATAGTGCTCGTAGAAAGAGTAATGGGAAGATAAGTTGTGTTTAGATGCAAGGCGATTGAATCAGTTACCTTACCGTACAGAGACAGACCGTTACGTGTAGAGATTTAACTAATCAATTATCCGGCATCAGTGGTTGAGTTCAACCGACTTCACCGCATCGTATTGGCAAATAGCGATAGCACCTGAATGTAGACAATATGCAGGATTTATTCACCGGGAATTTCGTATGTCTTCAAAAGAATGCCATTTGGACTCAAGAACAGTGCATCTGCTCTTGTACAATGTCTAGATAATATCATTGGCAGAGAGATGTCAGCGATGTTTTATCTATATTGATGACGTGCTTGTGTATTCTAAGACATTTGAAGAACACATGCTAAGCTAGATATTTTGTTGAAACGTCTGATTGAAAATAATTTACAACTGAATTTGGGAAAAATAATTTCTGCACTAAACAAGTTAAGTTCTAGGTTATGATGTGACGAGTTAACGGAGTCAAAATGAATATGGAAAAGATGCAGAGATAGATAAAATTGCACCGCCAAAAACACGAAACAACAAAAGTTTGTTAGGTTGCGTCAATTATTACGCCAGATTTATTCCTAATTTCGCCATGACATTGAAATATTTCTTCCGTTGCTGCGAAAGCAACTAGATGAAAGTGGGAATACAATCGGAAAGTACAATTTCCACAGTTTGCGACCATTTAAAGAATGAAATAAGTGGCAAAATGATGAAACAAACAAACACATAAAGTAACCGACAAAAGAATCATGTAAAAGAAAAAGAAAAACAAGAGGAGAAAGAAGGAAGAAAGGAGAAGGAACATGAGGAAGAAGAAGAGGTAGAGTACAAAGGGAAGAAACAAGATTGTGACATTCGAGAATCAAGAAAAAGAAAGAGCATAAATTTTGTGAAAAGATTTTAGGCATATGAAATCAAATCCCATAAAATCTTTTTTCGAAAGAAGGGTTATGTGACCGCCCGTTTTCTTAGATTCCGAAAACGTGTCACACCGCCCTAAGCGAGGAAAGAATATTTTGAACGCGCCAACGCGATGGATATTTGGAATGATAATTAGAATTTAGAACAAGAGGGCCATACCTTATACAAGGAGCGAGACCGGAGGTCGGATGAAGAAAAGTTCTTTCTGAGTGGGAGCTGAACTGGGCGGACGTATGGAAAACGGTACCCCAGGAAGTGACATTGCAGCGGATTTCAGATTTGACTTTTTGAGGAAAACTCTTCTAGAAGACCAGAAGAGTGAATTATTCATTATAAATTGATTTAAACATAATCTTAGAAGAAAGATAATAAGAAACGTTATGAATTTATAATGGAAGAATTAGGAGTGGAGTTTTGAATAGATGGCAGTAATTAATAGCTTGCATTCATTTCTCTTTCCAGTTTTCTTCTCACGTGTTTTCGTATATTTAAATACTCTCTTGAAGTTGGTGCTCATATAAAAGGGTGATCTCTGGATTCATTTTCACTCTGAATATCAGTTGGTCATTAACTGTAATCGAAAATAAAGTAAAATTCATATGGAGTATTCAAGCATATAAAACTTGAACGAGAAGAAGAAGGCGATTTCTGAGGAGCAACGGCGTTCTCAACCCGAGGCCACGACGCTTCAAGGCCGAAGCAGCTCGGTGGAAGGTGTAGAAGGAAGCAAAGTGGACTGCTCTACATGACCGAGAACACAGTGAGTCGTTCCAAATAAAATGTTTGTAGGGATAGGAGTGATTCAGTTTAATAAAGCTCATTCTGTATCTATCACGTAGAAAGAAAAGGGAGGGTAACAGATTTACCACGCTTAAAAGATAAGAAAAGTAAAAGTACATTTGTTTCCGACTTCTAATACGTGAGAACAGAATCAATCTTTTCTTTCAAAAGGTTTCAAGATCAAATATTGTAATATAGTGATTAAGAGTTTGTGTAAGAGTATAATTATAATAATAGTAATTCTCTGGATTTTAGAGAAAAGAGTTTCCTTTTGTTGTAAAGTAATGTTAAGGGAAAAGTATTAATTTTGATTTTCAATGTGTGTTCGTTCAAATTTTGTAAAGTAATATTTCAACGATTCTTTCAGATTTCTGAAAGTGTGTTTGTTAAACAATTGGGTTGTAGATGAAAGTAGGAAATTGTGTATTGTGTTATTAGTGTGTTTTTTCAGTCAAGAGTATTCTGTATTTGATTTTTCTTATGTGCCATTGTATGTATTTGTCAAAGCAAATATTTTTAGAATATATTCTGAATTTAGTGAAAAGTGATTCTCACCCGAGTTGTTTGTAATTTTGCATCCAATATAAACGATCTTCACGACCCTGCCCCTATTTTTATTTATTGTGTCACACTGGGACGTCTATACTGAGCTAGTCGACCATCTGGTGAATTGTGTTCGCCACCCCCCCTAGACGTCTCAGGTCGGGTGCTGGCCTTACGGCTTGTACCGCACACGACAGTGGCTCGCAGTACGGCTGAGGGAAAAACCCCTGAAGGGGGAAAAACCTGCCGTCAGAAGCCGAGTACATGCTACTCTATCCGGTTTTAGACTATTTATTTATTTGGCGCGCGTCAGGCATTCTCCTTCCAGTGTTTGGCCTCCACCGCACCTGAAAACAAACAGCACCACAGAAAATCGTCCGCACACGCCTCTGCCTAACATTTCCGATTCCACTTCCGCTCCGAGTTTTGACTGAATTGAGAGACCTCAATTTTTTTCCGTAAGAAATATACACAACAGGCAGCATGAAGGATGACTGAATTTAAAATAATTCTGAACAAGTAGCATAATGAACTTAATTTTGTGTTTAATTCATTTAAATGGACGTTCGTTTTGAGTTTTGACTGAATTGAGAGACCTCAATTTTTTTCCGTAACATCAGTCAATAGTACACCGTTCATTGTAAATGGAGTACAATACTTTAATTTACTATGCATTTTTTTTATTTCGGAACCAATTTGAGACATCTGATATTGTATTATTTATCGTTTCTAAATTGCAAAAAATGTTCGTATCATCCGCGAAGAGAATTGTTCTTCCTTTTCGAATTGTCGTGGGCATATCGTTTACGTATAGTAGGAAGAGAACAGGGTCTAAAATCGATCCCTGAGGAACTTCATGCGCAATGAGATGAGAGTCAGAAAGGAGTATGTATAACGTTTTATCATTCCAGTAAGATATTTCTTCTCTCGGAGATCGTTGTTTAAGATAGGAACATAAGCAATCTAAGGCAATACCACGGATTCCATATGGAGGTAATTTTGAAGGTAAAATATCATGATCAACGACGTCAAACATTTTAGAAAGATCTAAAAATAATCCAATAGGTGCTTCGTTTTGATCCCAATGATGAGGCGACGTCTTTAAGGAAAGAGAATGTGGCTGTTTCCGTAGATTTTGATTTCCTATATCCGTGTTGGCAATCTGAAGGCGCGTTTTGTTTATGGAGAAAGGTTTACTCGTACATTTGTGCTTAAAAAAATCTCTCTAAATTTTTGGAAAAAACTGACAGAAGAGATATAGGCCGATAATTGTGAATTTAATTTTTGTTGTCTTTTTGAAAAACGGTAAATCTTAACTGTTTAAATCTGTTTCTCCGTAGCTGTGTGACGAAGAAAAGTTTAGGCATTGTTTGCTGGTTACAGGGAAGGGAATTCGTCATGTTAACTATGTTTCTTTTATCTCTCACGCGTGTCAATTAACTAAGCCCAGGCATGGCGAATACATACATAGACCTTATGTCGGCACATACAGTGTTTCACGTAAAATCTTGCTTTAATTTTCTTTGTTGAATGCTTTAAATGCAAACCCATAATTAAAATCATATTTTATCAAAATTGGTACTATTATAATGCTTTGGTCTAAATGCAACCGTTGATTGTGAAATACTGCACTAAATGAGGAATACTTCCTTCATCACATTTACATGATAAATTTATCAACACACTCTGTACTTACGAACATTACCCTTCCTCAGAGACAATGGTGAATAGGAAACCGAGAAGTATAGCTCCATTCGAACATAAATAGACGTGAGGATGAATAAGAATAATGAAATATAATCTGAGTTACAACACTTCCTACACGGAGAGCTTTTAATAGAGAGCTCTTGTGAGGGAAATTGTGATAAAAAATGGAGTAAAGCTAACAGAAAAGAAAGTAAAGAGGGCGTGTTGGCATGAGAATAATTAAGTGTCATGCCGGAATTTACTGAGAAACTGTAATAAGCTAACATTCCTAGTAGAATTAAATTAAAACTGAACAAAAACACAAGAATTTTTGCCAACGAAAGCACACAAATCCATTGAATTTTATTAATTGTAGAAAAGTTACACTTCAAAATCAGTGTCATTTTATTTACAAATATCCTCAGTTTCGTACTGCCCCCTCGATTTGTCTATTACAATTATTCGTTATTTATTAACATCTTGCAAATAAAATTCATAAAATAAAATGAGATGTATTAGTTTCCTCTATACGAAGATATTATGCCAGTTTGTTCAATAAAGATAGTATGATGTTTCCTTATAGTTGATTTTTCTTTATGAAATGTAGAATTTAAGGAGAATTTTGAATGTGGAATTTCAGGAAAATTTTTAATATGGAACTTTGAAGACAGTGCTTCAAATCAAAGGTGCCACCGGCGTGTGCATTTACGCATAAAATAATAAGTGGTCGCCATTGACCCGGGGTTCTCTACAGCGATCTAAACGAAGGAAAACTGAAATATATTCTTAATTATTAGGTAAAGAGGAAGAAAATCGGGGTTAGGAAATACTTATGAAAATAAATTATTTGATCACGTATGACTTCCAGGCCTCTTTGAAAATGTGGCGCGGCAAATTATATTTGTTCAGTATATTGAACGTTTGTTAACAAATCAAGCATTCGCCACTCGAAGGATCTCCAAAAATTGAATTGAATTTCCATGAAGAGTCAAATAAATAGGCCAGATCTGATAAGAAAGTTAATGGGTTGGTTTTCGTGTATTTGTTCTCTTGGATAAAGAAAACTTCGCTGAAAGCAACATGTTTCAATCACAACTACATGTTACTCGTATAATCATAACCAAAGCTGACTAGAGGAAGTAGGGGGAACTTTGGACGTGATTGGATCTGGTCTATTGAAAGGAAAGCGGCACTTGGGATTCTTTAGCGGGTCCCCGCGGGAAGTCTGATTTAAATTCTTGCATTTGAGCAGCGCTGCTTAATACCATCAATTCAGGTTGTGGGTTTCAATGGTTAAGGTGGTTAATACCTTACCGGCAAACTACGATCACTACTAAAAACTGAAAATATTTTAAGTATATTTCGATTGCGGTTTATAGCATTATGCCACAAACAAACTCCACCATTTCTTTAATATAAGCTAGGAACACTTCTTCTTGATATAAACGCCATATTGCTCTATTCTTTTTTATTTTTTCAAAATTTATAAAATGTCTCATTTTAATGTGTCTCTCACGTTGTTAATATTTAGATCAGGCACGATTTGTTCACATTTAGCATTTATGAGTACACATGTTTTAAATAATGTCATAAAGTTCCTCGGAAACTATACAGTTTTCTGTGAAAATTAGCTCCAAATGCCGCATTTTAAAAAAAAGCTCAAACGACATTTTCACAAACATTAGCTCAATTTTTTCGCACTTTTTCAACGATTATTACTAATCGCACTATTTAATATTACACAGTTCATTTTGGGGCATTCTTTTTTTTTTTCAAAAATTACACAAATTTAATTTTTTGAAATCTCTCACGCCGTTGATATGCACATTTCCAGCGATTTGTTAACATTATTGCATTTATGAGTTAAAATACATGAAATTACTTTCAATGAAGTTTTCCAAAAACTCAAAAAGTTTCTGTCACAAAGAGCTTCAAATTTTGCATTTGTAGTAAAGTTATTTTCTTAAAATCGTCTCCAAGTATTTCAATGAAAATTGACATTTAGGAAGAGGTTTTACTCTTCTTTAATATTCCTAAAGTAATATTTCGGTTCTACTGTTAGTAAACCTAAAAATTGAGAAAATTGTATGAATGTACTACAATCGATGAAAAGTGAAAAAATGTACTCTAGACGGCAGCTGGCAAAATTAGATAGCCAGAGAGAAAAGCCAGAGCAGACCACTAGGACGAGAAGTCTGTTCCATTCTGTAGCACCACTAGTTTTCAAGATATTAAGAAGTGTTTGAAATTTAATGGGAATCGAAATAAATCATGAGAACTCAGAGGATGATTTTTTTTAATTAAGCCGACAGGAAGAAATGGCCAGTTTGGCTGAATTTCTTAGAGTTTTACTGATTGATGAATTTGTTATTTCTCATTTGTTGGTATGATTCAATATTTCATTCGAAAGAGGAGTACTTCCGGACATTTTGATAAAATTTATGACACAGTTTCACGAAAGAAGGAAAACCAAAATAATAATCAATATCATACACGAATTCCCGTTTGTTTTAAAATATTATAAAACCTTTATAAGTAGTAGTGTTTAATAATTCCGTTTCAAATGCAGAACCAGTGTAGATTTTTAGCAGTTTTAGAACATCTCGAAATTCAGAATTTGCAGAAAGGCCTCACTACTTACTTCTGGATATAAACTTAACTTCTGGACTTCTTAGCGTCACCTTACTTGCTGTGGACGTTTCCTAGCGTTAATTGTGAAATATTATAATTCAAATCAACGTTGTCCATGTTGTCGCGGCAGTAAGTCGATTTCTTCAAGAAGGGCACGATAAGACATAATACCCAAAATGCGTAGCTGATTTGACTTTGTAAATAGTTTTTATTACAAGGGAAGGAATATTTTCTTATCAATTATTGCCCAAAACGCTCGTTTCCATTTACATTCATAATTCATCTTGTATTTGGATTTGATTTGACTTGATTTGATTTATTTGTCAAAAACCAGTCAAAACTGTATATGACGTATAGGGAGAAGAATATGTGGTTAAGAATATAAATGGGGTTAGGGAAGATATCCCAGAATTTACGAAAACGTGCAGAGAGTACACCACATAATATGGCACACAGATTTTACCAATGTTTGACGTTAAATATATAAAAAAGGGGATAGGATTTTGTCCGCTCGCGCAGCCGTGTTCCACCCCTTGCCCCAACGGCAACGCTCACTCAATACCACAGCTGCAGCGGCGGGCTGACGTGTTCATTTGAGAGGAGAATCGTTGCTGGCAACTCGAAAAGCGAACAACAAAAGACAAAAGCAAGATTGTATGAGAATGTTTATTTTAAACTAGCTAAATTGATACATTTAATAGTTGAAGTATTCTATAAACACACACATAGAAAATTTAAAAATATATGATTAAAAGAGCTTATTAAATGGAATATAGATAAATGTTGTAATGAAAATGTGACACAAATAAAATTAAATAGAAATTACTATATGGAGAACATTTCCTATATTAAGGGATGTGGTTCACGGAATAGGTCAATATAGTTAATGAAACAATTAATTTGCCAACGTTTCGGAATTTATAATTCCTTCATCTAGGCTACAGTACAAAAAACAAGGCATTAATACAACTATCTTAATATATATTTTACAATACATCAGTTTATATCTCAATAAACAAAAATCGAAAGTAATATAAAATGTACTCACTTTACTAATCTATTAGAAAGTCAAGCTCCATATCTACCTCCAAACCAACTCCAACATGGTATGATGCAGCACATGGGTCCATCGCAAGACACGTCTGAATAGGGCCATGACCCGAATTTAAATGAATGTACACGTGTGGTAGTGCCACGACAACTACATGCCATCTTATATTACTTTGGTTTTTGTTTATTGAGATATAATCTGATGCATTTAAAAAATATTTTTTAGATATATGTCTTCATGCCTCGTTTTTTTTTTGTTTTTGTACTGTACTCCTGATAAAGGAATTGCAAATTGCGAAACGTTGGAAAACTAATTGTTTTATTTACTATATTGACCAATCCCGTGATCCACATCCCTTATTTCATCAATGGTCGCAAATTCTACAATGGTCATTTCCAATATTGTGATTATCTAGACTGCTACGTAGCTCACTTCTGTGATCCTAGTTCATGCTTATTAGAGAAGAAAACGATTGTTCGCAAGCGAACGTTTATCGATGAAAGAACAGTTGCAATTGTTTTTTTTAATTTTTTTTTTTAAAAACTTTGGATACTTTTATTTGCAAACATATATTGACAATCAAGAAGAAATATTGATTTGTTTTTTTAATACCTGCATCGCGAGACATCATGTTGGACGTAATGATGGACATCGTTGATTCATAATGATGGACATTTTAAGTGCTCTATGTTAGACCTTAGAGATCACAGGAAATTCAAGGAATGAAAAAGAGTTGCAGAAATTTGTAAAACAGACTCAGAAAGCGTAAGCGTGACTTTAGTCTCTCGCACCCTACAACAGCTCGCCAACCTGGAAAAAGGAACATATTTTCAGGCGCTGATTCTCCCAAAAAGTTCTCCTGGAGACCAGCATTTCATTAACGAGGCCAAAGGCAATTTGGAAGAGCCCGGCATTTTCAACTGCGCAAAATCTACGACCGTGAAAGATGCGAGACGAGTATTCAATAATTCGAAAACGAGCTAAGCTTCTAATATAACGGCTTTAATAATTCTTTTTATATTAGCGCATTGAGGAAGAAACATTAATTAACGCCAGCACTTTTCTATATCGAGGTCCCTGCACCACTTTCACCTAAGGACACGATATCGGTTTAATTTTTGAGAATCGATACGGCGTATTTTTTACCGGGCATTTCGTTCGTGAATGAGCCCGATGTGTATCTGTGATGAACGGCCAACAAAAAACCGGGTCTCCTTTTTTTTCATTCCTGCAATTCCATATTTCCGGGCGGTTTTTGGCGGAGGGGCGGAACAGGAGGCGGGAACGGGTCGCGTGGGGGCGAGGAGCGACGGGGAGGGGCGTTGAATAGGGGGGAGGTTACTTTAATTACAAGGCGGAGCTTCGCCGCGATTCAATTATAAGAATGGACCAACTTCGAACTGCAGCCCGTATTAATTCAATCGATGGCATCTGATGATTCCCAAACACATAAACCCAACTAATTGTTTTGTGATTTTCATTAGGAAACTTGGGAAGTCGCTCGCAATTACCCTGGCGCACAGCTACTAGTGTAATATGTAATTGGCGCAACGAATGTCTAGGGTGATCAGAGTTGAAAGTGGAATGAGAGAGGTGACGAGCTGAAGAAACTTTCTCTCGAGTCTGAGTATACTCACCACTTGGTCTTTGTTCCATGAGAGATTTAGAATTTTCTTTATAATAAACCCAGTATCGCGCTTTGACATACCTAGGATCAAATGCGTGAAGGTCTTGATATACATATGACAATGTTGTTGAAATTATATGAGAGAGCAGTGTTGTCAGCTTCGGAATGGTGGAGCAGATGAAAAACAGAAACTCTGAGAATCTCCAGAAAACCTCCCGCACACCAGCCTTGTCAACCATGAATTCCACATGGATGTCCAGATACTTGAACTCTAGTAGTACGTAGATATGGAAAATAAACTCACTTGCAGCTGGGGCGTGTTAGATGCAAAATCATATGTTAAATGGTAGTCATGCCAAGAATTTCGGTTGTATAAATTTAAGTAATCCAAATTTTCAGGTTACAGGTATGAAATAATCTTATAATCAAGAAAATACAAAATATGAACATATACTTCATGTATCGTTTCTATTTTAGAAATTTACACATTTACCATATTTTACATTTAACAATAAATGTGTCATGATAGACTTTAAAGTACATTGATGAGATAAAATAACTTTTCTAGATATTCTAAAACATTTAGTAGGATGAGGTGACCCTAAATAAAGTAATGAAGTACACAAAAGAATTTCATCATCAAATCTGTGATAATTAATTGAAACCATGAATATCTTAAAAAATTTTAACCGTAAACAGGTACCATTAACACACACCACATTATATAGATGTTCAAGATTGTTAGTTAGGTATCTTTTATGTAGAGTATATTTTATAACACGTTCTGCTTACTAAATCATTATTTTTTCTTGGCTAACTGAAATAATATGTGACATATCTTTCATTCACATCCACACATAAACAATATTACATGCTTAGTTGTATCCACAAATTAAATAATAATATGATGAACTGTTCATAACATAATTTTGAAGAATGATTAGGCTCGCTCTTGCGGGTGATCTTAGTGTATGTCTGTGTGCATATATATATATATATATATATATATATATATATATATATATATATATATATATATATACACACACACACTAAGATTTAGTGAGACTGCAAAGAATTTGGTTCACCCAGCGAACATCATCTCCAACAATTGCAGTAGCAGCGAGAATGAAGAATATTCTTGGCAACTGTGCCAAATGTCACAGCAGATAAGCCTTTTTACACCACTATATTACCCTAAGCTAAAAACTATAGTTAGTGCAACGTGGTCATTTTATTCAGAGTAATTTAATTCACCAGAGCAATATTTGCTTATTCACAAAAATACAGAAGATAACGTGTTAAATTCTGTAAGTATGCATTTTTATGGGACAGCATCGATTTGGCCTGACGGCACATAATTCAACTGGCTGATGTTCTTCCTACAAAACCGCACTAACAGAGCCAACCTACGACGGACGATATGAGAGAGAAACAAGGGACCTGAGAAACAACAGACACGTTATTCTTAATAGAAGGATAATCAAGTTTATTTTGTTTAAATGCTGCTTGATCTTTAGAATACCCTGAAGTCTTAAAATATGTTTGAAGAGCACATTGGTTGGTAGTTACTATGGCTAAGATAAATTATTTGTTTCTAATGGAATATCATATTTTATTTTCATCGTCGGAAAGATATAAGCAGTCCATTCCCATTTTAGACAATATTTGTAGTTTCTTCCGCTTATCCTTTTACGGTATTCTTCTGCCTGTATTAATATCCGACACCAAAAATACAAAATGATAATGTAACATTTAAAAAATGATTTAATCAAACTCATTACGAGGAAATTTTAATCAATTACATTTGCGCTTTTGAAACGCATGGTTACACTTTCAACAAGATGTCACATTCATCTATGATCCAAAGCCCAAACCTACAGAAGATCTTCTCCGAGACAAGCGCCTATGCTCTGGTAGTAAGAGCGCAAAGGGTTTCGAATGGGTTGGACCAAACAAAGGCCCACATCTATTCTATAGAGCTCTGCTGCCTCGCTGCCGCCTCTGTCTCTCCGCGCACGCCCACTCTTCTCCTTCCCCTTTTCCCCGTCCTCCTCCCCCACCCGCCGCCGCCGCCGCGTATTGTCCGGGCGCCGCCTATCAATCGGGGGGACACAAGCCGCGCGGCGGCCCGTCCCCCGCCCCCGTCTGTGCCCCCCCCCCCCGGTTCCCCCCCCTCTTCCGGTCGCCCCCATTCGCGTCCGCGTGCACCCTGCGTCGTGCTGCGCTCCTGCCGCCCCTGCACTAACGCGTTGCCTATCCTGAGCCCCCCTGGCGCTGGTTTCAGAAATTAAGTATGAGCAAAGATGGCACAGAATTCATAGATTCACCTTAGGAAAATTATCTTGAAAGAGTATTAAATGACTCGGTCAACTATACCCTACTTTTATCTCATCGATTTTCTTTAAACTGATCAATACCATATACTTATTTTACAATGAAGGTTAACTTACCTAAAATGGCGAGTTTATGTAATAATTATAAAATATATTCCCTTGTAGAAAACGGCATAATTTCCGCAATGCTACGACTGTGGGTGTAAATCTTATAAGTAAAAATAGCAAAAAAAATGGTACACTCGCAGGAAGATCTACATTTACTGAGGCTGGGATATTCTAAGCCAGAGAGAAAATTGGAGCAAAGGTTATACCTTGGAAGACTACTTGAGAAATCACTGGATTGTACTACTTCTACACATGTCGAAAAACACTCCCGCTTGTAGATAGTTTGCTCATCCTGTGACTACCGGATTCTTCATCCCTTTCTTCTCTCTTCGAACTTCCACCAGCGGTGTTCTCCAGTCGAGTCTATGTAATTGGTGTTCACCCCTTGATGGACTCGGTGGCATTCTAGCTATGCTTGTGTCTGATTAAGGCATTTAAGCGATCAAACGCGCATTATTACTGACATCAATAAGTAGATGGGTTGATTCTGAGAATACCCCTGTGGTGGGAACTTTTCGAAGAACTTGAGATTTAAGCCTCCTTTGGAAAACAAGTAACGTCAACAAACTCGTAGTACAGTTGACAAAATTTAGCAGAATCTCCCTCAACAGAATAGTTCAAACAAAATTATTGAGTGAAGTTATAGGAACAGTTTATCGCGCGAGTCAATTCACTTGACAAACACCAATACAACTGAATTTCAATACATTGTTCATTTTGAAGAACCTGGAGACAACGATACCTCATTTACGGATCAAGAACTTCGCGCTCTAAGGCAAGGTTGCAGACTACCTTGAAACAATTAAACAAGTCAATACTTTGAAAAACCAACCCCTTTATTGACGTATGGGTCTTTCAGAAAATGCGAGACTTGGCATCTTCGTAACGTCCTCTACTCTCCCTCTGCCAGAGTGAAGTGTGAAGAGGCATTGAGTGCGGACAGTGATAAGTTCCTTGTCAGTAGGGTTAAATGGTGTAGCATGGTAGATATTTGGTGTGGGGATATGCGAAGATAAGTGTTGATAGCTGTTGACGACATTGGTACGAGTAGGGGTGATGTGTGTACACAAGAGGCGATCCATACGAGAATAATCTCGCTGATGTTCTCACAGGGGAAAATAAGCATTTTGTGCTGTTCATATTTTCTATTTTACATATATTTAATTTTTTGTTACATTTTGAGTTTTGACACAGTACGATAGTTCACTTCATATGTTATTTAAATGCACAGACTTTGTTCACTTACACCTCTGCTTTCAATGAAATGCTATGAACTACTCCTACTTTCACCACAATATTTATAAAACGACACAAATTCCTAAACAAGTTCCCTTCATTCTCTCCTCATACATTTTTTTCTATCCTTTCCATTTCAATCCGTACATTTTTCCCCCGACCGTCTGTCCCTTTGCCGAAACTTGCTCTTCTTCGACCTTCCTCCCCTTCTCGTCCTCGCGCCCCGTGCCTCTCCCCGCCACTACGTCCATACCCCACCTCCGGCTCCGACGCGCACCGAACTCTGCCTGGCACCGGTATCTGCCGGCGGCGGTGGCGGCGCAAAGCGCAAGGCGGTGCACGCGTTGCAGGATGCAGAACGCCTCCGCGGCCCTCTATACTCCCCGCCTCCGCCTCCACCTCCGCCTCTGCCTCCGCCGCCGTGCTCTGAGGAAGTTGCAGCCAACTTTAGACTGATACCGAACGCGGAAAGCGAGCCGATGTCTGCAAGTCTTCTAGTGAGGCCACGTAACTATTGAGACGCGAATAACTATCCCTGCAAAGCGAAGAAGACTCTCGTTCGATATCGGCTGGAGACAATAGTTGCTACCCGTTCGAGTAAGCATTTCAGAAGGCGAGTAACTTCACATTTTTCATGAATACTGAAGCGATGTCTGTGAAAATGCGGTTGCGTCACGTTCTCACACTGTCGAAATAGTATTCGTTGACACCAGTGTACGAGGAGATGCCGAACCATTAGGGGCAAACGTCACATGAGTAACTTTGATATTTGAAATTTCCTATCACATTTTTTCATTTAAAAAGATATCATGTTTGACCCTTCTGCATCTCCTTGGAGTTTGCAACATTTATTTTGAGATAGCACATCCATGAGGTCAGCGAAAAATCTTTTTTCGCGATATCTTTCGCTGTGAACTACTTATACATATATTTATAAATGCACTGAGATGTATCATTATTCAGTCTCCAGTCCAAATCCACAGATGGTGGGCAAGAGTCAATAGACTTCAGGAGCTCCATTACCAAGTGCATGCCACAATATATTTACTCTTTGAACTTATCCGATTTTATATTTCATTTCTCGCATGGAGGTAATCTGTTCGGACGACTATTTCAGATTAAGTTTTTTTTATTCATTATTAAGTCAAACGTATCCCTATCAAATGTTTTTTTATTTAGATACATTTTCATTATGAATTATACTTTAATTCTGCTTTCTTGTCTTCCCAATATTGTAATTCTGCTTCTGCTCTGAAGATGAAATCACAAAAACAAGATGATGTTTACAATACATGTGAACCCTTGACGAAAGTTTGAAACTCTATTCCATCTCTGACAAAAATATCATAAATTTGTATTGTATTGATTAATATGTTTATTTATTTATTTAAACAAAAAGAGTACAAAACGTATTTGTACTTGTGAATGTAAAACGTAGTAGAGGTTTTATACATTTTATGATTTGTATAATGTGTTCAAATTGCGCTTCTGTTACGTTAGATACCTTTTGTGAAAAACAATAAAGACATTTTTCTTTATCAGTTTTCTACATTGGAAGAGTTTCCATTTTGTAGATAATAATGTTTAACTCCCTGAGTTTACATAATCACGTCAAAACTTCTTTTGAATAAAGCTTCTTTTGAAGTCTATCTTCAAAGCATACTTCTAACAACCTCGTGGAAATAGTGCTAGATTATATTTTGTCAATCCTTGAACCGATGTTTATGCCTACTTAATTTTATACAAAGCAGAAGCTTTTTTCCCAGACACCGACATGTATTGAAATTAAGGCAACGGTAATCAAGCATTAAATATTTTCAGCATTTTTCACATTCAAGTTGAGCGTTATGAGTCCTTTTACAATACAAACCAAATATAAATATTATGAAATAAATTACTAAACACTTTCATTACTATATTTTTAGTGGAAATAATTATTCAAATTTAATTTCATTCTAATGAATGTAGTAGCTGGCAGATATATTCTGAGATTTCTTTGAATTATTGTCATTGATTTAAGGGGAATATTGGGAGGGGAAATAAACCCTATTTATTTCCAATAATGCGATTTAATTTAAATCATTCATAGAAAAACTGTTTTGCGTGCAGTACACACAACACTCAATCCAAATGGAGATAAAAAAATGCGATGAGGTAAGAAAGTGTAGATATTTCATTTCAAATGAAGGAGACAAGAAAGAAACCTTAGAGACAGGACAGCACACACCAGTAATCTCACACAATGAACGAATTCAAAAAGTGAAAACATGATCAATGTGATATCTTTCAATAAGAGACAAAGTATTTAAATTCCCAGGAGTAGGCGGAAGTTGCTGAAAGTATTACTTCACTATATAAAACTCATCATATTAAAGAGACATTTGAACACAATATAAATCCAATTGCCAAAACAGAAACGAAGAAAAGAAGAAGAGTAAGTAAACCACAAAACAAAAGGTTGATAAGAAGAAAGGATAGAATAAAAAATAAGAATAATATAGTGAAATTAAAAAGCGAAGCGAGCAGAAAATTTAAATCTGCTAATTAAATATCAAAGACTTATGTTAGGAAAATGAATATAAATTAACGAGTCTCCAAGAAACTGAATAACAACAATGGAGTACAGGGTGACGGCAGAAGCCCACCAAGCGGGTGACCAGGAAAGTAGAGTATCGAGCAACAAGAGAGACGCCACTCTGAAGAGCCTGAACGAAGCAAATGACCGAGACAATTATAAGGAGAGACCGTCCAAAGGATCTATCCAAACGATCCGTCGGTTGATTGATTGATTTTTTCGTGTTTCCGGGCGCGTCAGCTGCTTTGCTCATTAGTCCCGTTAGTGTAGTGCATGTTTTTTTCTCGCGACATGTCGATGATCTTACCCCGCTGGATGGCGAAATCCGGCGCCGACCTACCGTCGGCAAGTGGGGTTTCCCCCTAACCACGACTCTCCCACAAGCGAGGCACCGCCCAAGCCGTAAGGTCCCGACCGGTCGCCCGGAATATGTGGTAGTATATGTGCATGTTAGTGTAAGTGTGTGTGTGTAAGGGGAGAGGATAAGGCAAGGAAGAGGAAGGAAGGATCGCGCGCGGTCCGTGGCCCGTTTGTTAGGGTACTGCTCCGGCATTCGCCTGGTGTTGATCGGAGAAACCACGGAGAACTACCGATCAGAGCATCCGGCCGCTAGAATTCTCCTCCAGACAGCGACTGAATTCGACCTAGCTGAAAAGCTAGTGTCGAAACTCCTGCCGCCGTGAGGACTCGGACCTCCCGGTCAGAGCTGCTGGATCTGTCGGTAGGGTGTACCGTGTAAGGTCGGTTGCTCCGATGTTGCAGGAGCAAGCACGGGGGGTACGTCATCCCCCGTCCCAGACTCCGCCGCGGGCACGTTCTCCCCGTCCTTCTCCGTCCCCTCCCCGTCCCTCTCCTTCAACTCCCCGCCCCCGCTCGACATAAAAGCTCCCACAAAGTTTAGTCGCCGCCCAGCAAGGCACCGTCACGGTTCCTCACGCGAAGTCGGTGCCAAGTTGCGTGCCAAACAGGCGCGCTTTCCGGTTTAATTTTGCATGCGATGGAGAACTTTCGCGCTTGCTTGCTCGCGCGCGCGCGCGCGCGCAGACGGACCGCGGACCAGGAGGAAGGCGGGAAACGCACTGGTTCGACGCCCAGGAGGAGCAGAAAGCGACAGTACGCACGCATTTCCGATCCCACTTGATTGTTAGAGTGGTGTCCCAACATCTATCCGAGTGCGATCGGGCCATGCTTTCTGGTCGTGTGAAGTCTCGTGGCGCCTGTACTACGCCTTGCGTCACGTCCCGTCCTCGACTGTTCACGCCCCGCTTCACCTCACCCCGCTTCACTTCGCTCCGGTTCACCTTGCCCCACTGGGAGCGGTAGTTCACTGCATACACTGATGTCACTGCAGCGCCTCTGGCCGGGAGGTACTAGGTTCGAGTTCTGACGGCGGCAGGATTTTCGACACCAGCTTTCCAGCTAGGTTGAATTTAGTCGATGTCTGGAGGAGAATTCTAGCAGTCGACTGCTCTGTAGTTTTCCGTGGTTTCACCAATCAACACCAGGTGGATGCCGGAGCAGTACCCTACCAAACGGGACACGGACTGCACGCGATCTTTCCTTCCTCTTCCTTGTCCTAGCCTCTCCCCCCACACACACTTACACTCGATCGGGAGCTTAGATCTTGTTTCGGCTGGGGCGGAGCCCAGATGGTGGCAGAGTCCTGGTTGAGAGGAAACCCCGCTAACCGACGGTAGGTCGGCGCCGGATCTCGCCATCCAGCGGAAGAATTTCACCGCCATCGCCTGAAGAAAAAACATGCACTACACGGGACTAATGACGGGAAGATGTTGACGCGCCCGGAATCACTAACCAACCAAACTTCACATCGCCCTGCTTCACCTGGCCTCACCATGCCCGAGTGTGCATCGCCCCACTTCGCCTCGCCTTGATCCACTGCCCCTCTTCGCTCCACTTCATCCTGTCTCATCACGCTTCGCCGCGCTTCGCCGTGCCCCCTCTTACGCCGGTCCTTTTCGCATCGGATCCTCTCTTCCTCGGGAATTTCCCACCTTACCCTAACCCCGCCCCTCTCTTTCAAATGTAGCGACCAGCGACTAGCGCCACAATCCGCAGTCGTCTTACGTTCTCCTCTGAGCCCTCTCCCGGGCATCTGCTCTGACAGGAGGAAGACGAAGGCGAGAAAGGAGGCGAAGAAGAGGAAGGAGAAGCAAAATAAGAAGAAAGGCGCTCTTTAAATGACTTTATGTTTTATCGGCACGTTCTGAATGAAGGACGCGTTTTTCTCTCGCGGCTTGGAGAGTTGGGGCAAAGTCCGCCCAAGTATTCGCCGTCCGGAGAGGATGAGCGCCGCGCGCCGGCCGCGGAGGCCCCAATCGATAGACCAAGTTAAAGCTACGCCGTACCAGCTCGTAGTTAGCGCCGTCGTTCGTTCGTCATCCCCCGCCATCAAAGGGGGCGGACGAGGAGCTCAAGTTACGCGAACCGATTGAGCGCAAGCGGAAGCGGGAATTTGCCCCAGATATCCTTTCCACCTTCTTCCGAGAGTTTGTTGCAATTATTTTTTCTTTGTATCTCTTGTATGTAGTAATAGAGGATTTCGTGCGCAGAACCGATTTCGATACTTTCGAAATTTACGTGTCGTGAAATATCTTTAATGCGAAATTAACCGTATGAAAATGATAACGCAATACTTTAGCGTGCTTGTGTTTTTAAAATCTATAAAACTTTCGTGCAGGTACATAATATGTTCAATGAATTTACAACTGTGAAGATTTTGTATTATCTCATCTAAAACACACATGATTTACAAAAATGTGTCAACGATGTGTATTCTAAATTCATCAGTCCGACCTTTCTGCAATAACTCAACAAGTTAAAATTCGTACAGTTGTTTATTATCACGTTGGTAAGAGAAAAAGAATATGCAGTAAAATTATATAAAATTTTCCATGAAAATGTTTCCCGGACGTGTCAAGGTCATTAGTCATGCAAGTGTAGTGCATGCTTTTTCAAGCAACGGGGCGGAGATCATCTTCCGCTGGATGGTGAAATTCGCCGCCGACCTACAGGTCGATTTACAAGTTATTACCCAACCAAGCATCCAATCAGCAGGAAACGACTCCAGTCGCGATATGCTCTACGTTTATCGATTTTAGTGTCACACTTCGTGCACAACAGATGATAACAGACTGAAATAATAATTTAACAACAATAAGGCTTTTGATGGTAAAAATATTTTAAATCACAGCCCTTCAGTTGCTCAATGCACTGCTGCATATGTAGGATATTTCGAAATTTCGTCGAAGGGTACTGAAATCTCGTGTTCTGATTCCTCCCAACATATTTAAGATGATTTATTTGTTTCTCCAACAAAGATGAGACAGGCGAATTACGCATTTATTCCTTACATTTTCCTGGGCGAATGACCGAAAGCGTGGTATTGCCTTCCATTGAAGACATATGGTTGATCTAGAAAGGTGAATGATAAAGAGAAGATCATCAGTGTGACGATGGTTGAGATGTGTTATGGGGTCCATCATGAGAAGCCAACATACCAGAAGCACATGACGAAAACACCCCTGACTTACGCAGGGTTTGCTCCTGCAGCCTTCGCTTCCGCATTTCTGGACGTGGCTCGAAATCTCTCTATCATTTAAACCGGTGGCATGGCATACAAAGTATTTTATTTTCAGCACCGTGGTGTAATGTAGTGGAGCATTAGAAAAAGCGACGTCTGATTTTAACGAAAACCACCAGCACAATTCATTGATTTTGACATTACTCAGCGAGAGTATGCATGAAAACAGCGATAATGAGAGCCCACAATATTATTGAATGGTAAGACAACTGTCAATAAGCATCACATGCCATGATGTTTATGTGGCGTGTCGAATCCTGGTTCCAAACGTAGGAGCAGTTTGACGCTACCGAATGCTTCACTCAACATCTCCCTTACCAAGCGTCGAATACACTACGTAGGAAACCTTATAACTTCGAAAATAAGCTCTAAAGGCAATTTTAAGCATTCTTTGTCTAATAACTCCTTGGTTACTTCGAATGACTCAGCCACAAAAAACACTCAAAAGTTGGTTTGAAAAAATACTTTCTATCCAAAAGTTTGCATTACTGGAGCATATAAACTCCGGAAAGATGTTAATTGTTTATTGTTTACAAACGAAATAATTATATTTGTTCAGAAAGAAAAATACACAAACACACAAAAAATTATAACATAGAAATAAAAAACCAGTCTAATTGTGTAAATTGAGTGGCATTTTATTTCCATGTTCGTTTTTCTTTTCTAAAGAAAATATTAATTTCTTTCTTAAATATTAAACAATTAATATGCTCCTTGAGTGTTTATATGCTTCTGCAATGCAAATTTTTGAATAAAAACTATTTTTTCAACCAACTTTTGAGTGCTTATTGTGGCTCAGTCATTCGGAGTAACCAAGGAGTTTATTAGACAAAGTATGCTTAAAATTGCCTTTAGAGCTATATTTTCTAAGTTTGGATGTTTTTTATTTATTTATTTTATTTATTCATTTATTTATTTTAAGTCAAAAAACAGTTAAAAACTGCGTATGACGTGCTATGGGGAAAAGTGAATTGTGTGCACATTTTCAAAATTCTGTGATCCCTACACTAAGTCATATACTACTTAAATTTTGATTTTTTGAAAGGGAGAAAAAAACTCCCATGTAATAAAATCTATTTTCAAAGATAAATAAGCAATAAATTTTGGCTCTTATTACTTCCTGCCGCGACAACATGGAAACGATAATTTGAATAATTGTATTTCCCACTGAATTCTAGAAGACGTGCACAGAAAATGAAGTTACATTTATGTCCAGAAGCAAAACAAGGGGCCATCTCAGCATTTGCTCAATGGATCAGGTAACCGTGACGGAAAACGTGATCGAGATGGGGGTCATTGACCCGGAAGCAGTAGTACAATAGTTGTTACAGGTTGTTTATATTTAATAGCATTCCAGTCCAGTTACTGATAATTTCGCCTAAGCCCTCAATGTCCTTCTAACTCGTTTACCTGAAATATTTAAAGTTTTACTGTCCACACATGGCATTCAAGTTCAAAGTTCTACTAATATCTACTCCCTAGTAGATGCTTATAAGTCCCGAAAAAAACTCCCAACATTATTTGTCCACGATCCGTTCAACACCACGGCATCAGTCAGAATGAATGCCTGTCATACTATTTCAACCCTGCAAAGCTCGGTACATCTTTTCGATTGTTTCTTTACAGACAACACTTGATGTACTACCGTACCTCGCCAATCCCTAAATTTCTTACAAAATGAACTAGCCGTCTCCGCGATCGTCACTGCATGAAGATTGTTAATCTTGACGACGGCTCGCTTACCGTTGCTATGCTGGCATATTTATTTATTTATTTATTTTACGTCAAAAAACAGTTAAAAGTTTCTTCAAAAAACAGTTTCTTCCTGGAGTTGTAGGTAATTTAGCTATGAATAGGGAAATAAACAAATAAATAAATAAACGTAACTAATTAAAATATATATACGCACAACAATCGAATTCAATGGTGAATTCATGTCTGAGTTCCCTTCAATTTTTTTGCTGTGGACCTGACCTGTGAAGGAGCAAACTCTGTGACGAAGCGTCAGCCAGGCCGTCGCCTAACGTAACTTATATCTCCATATATTTACATTTAAATTGGGTTGAAATTAACGCGGCTAAATGGCGCGGCATGGCGTTGGTTGGTCGCGACCTCGCTGCCCGGTAACGCACAATTGGCTGCAGTAATCCGCCACAAATAATGCGCACGCATACATAATCAATGAACGCACAGTACGCCCAGAACCCGGACGCTAGAAAGGACGGATAGGCGCGGGGGAAGTGATTGCAGTGGAGGGAGTGAGGACTGGAGATGGGATGGGTGGGGAGGCCGTGGTGACTGTGAAAAAAAACATGAAAAAAATGCAAACAAAAAAATACTCCCAACTTTCACGCGCTTTTCGCTGCCCTCTTTTTCAAAACAAAAGCTGCCTAAAAAGTGCATTAATATTCGATTAACCGCATCGCTATGAATATTGCAGTAAAGGGCGAATTTGCGCTATGTAATGTGAGAACCAGAATGCCATTTTCTAAGCGAGCCCCTGCGCGACTGCGGGCTTGGTTCGTTGGTAGAACTTCCGATGACGCGGGCCGGAAATGAGGTCGAGGTACAGGTTGTCTCCGCCGACAGCTTCCGGTCGAAACTGTGTTGCGGTTGTGTTCGTCAAAATGCTGGGCTGAAATATCGGCTTCGTTAGCCAACGGCAGAATTTGAAACAAAGGTTCGCTTTTTTTCGAGTTATACGATTCTTTAGCATCATAAACATCAAGCTATATTGTAATTGGGGCTTCGGCTTGTTTTGGACAAATAAATAAATTAACAAGGAAATTATAACCATCATTAATCCCTAAAAAGGAATTCCTACAGGTTAGTTAGATTAGTTTTCAACGGCAATAGTTTTTTAGAAAGTATATGATGTTGCTGACATGAATCTCTACGATGTTGCGCATTTTGATGCCAACGTGATGAGTGCAGGAATTGCAGAATAATTCTGAAACATTAAAACTTCCCCCCACTCATAATAACTATCACAATTATATTTATCGTTATTTTACTATGATGATTACCCAACGTTTGTTCCACGCGTGATTATACTTTACTATCTATTAGATGCAGTAAAATATCACATCTCAAGAAATGTCAACTTTATTTGAGGTTTCTTGATACTTTATTCTACATTGTCCATACATTTTCAATATTTTCATGCATCTTAACACTCTCCAATGTTTCTTGCACTGACGCATTCTCTTCTTTTTTTATCTTATTCGTCACCATTATTTTCTTCTGTTCTGAAACCCCCTTTCACCACGTAAGACTACGTATGTCCGCGTAAGGCACGATTTTCATTTGCTAGAACTTCCTGTGACGAGTTGAAGCATAGAAACGAGTTTTGATATACCATAAAAATTACAAAAATAAATCACGAGAACCTCTACCTGCAAACACGGTTATATGAATTCGCTATAGTGAGACGTAATGGTTTCCCTGAAATTTGTATTTACTACAACCATTCATTATAACCGATGTTGGGAGTTCACTATAACCGTATTTTCTAAAGAGTATTCGTTATGTTTGTGGATCGGGATCAATGTCTTAATTTCACTCTAACAGAAAGTTCACTATAACAGAGTTTGCCATATGCAGAGACGAAAGTACCTTTTTTTAAAATTAGTTGATTGTATATTTACCTAAATGCCATACCCTTTCAATTCTTTTTCTCCTTTTTTAAATATAAGCTCTCACTTTCTCTGCTTTAATCAACAACGGGAGCCTTTGGCAGAATCGAACAAAATATTTTTAAATAAACTCACGCGTTCACGGAGCCCCTGGTTTTTCATCTATTTTTCATTTTCATGATTTTTATCCATTTCTCCCAGTTATTCACAAATAACAGTAATAAGAGAACATCAACGTTCGAAATGATCATAACGAATATTCCGTTCATCTAGATAAAATTTGCTTGCCAAATTACTTTGCATAATACAATGACCAAGGATGGTTTTGTTTGCATTATGCCGTGTTACCAGAACAACTTTTTAGTCTATTAAATCGGTCGAACAACTTTCATACAAACTTGCATGATTTGCAGGCCTCGATTAAAAAGGAAAGCACATCGAATACACGTCACCAATCGAATAAGTTCTCATTTCGCTTGCAGCGCCGCTGCCCTTCCTCCGCAGCATTACAACCTGACGCTTTGCATACGCAGGCAGCAACTGATCCACTGCAAATCCACGTCCATCGCATCCCAGAGGCCCGCGTTCAAATTCCGACCGGGGGCCTGTTCGCTGTGGAGGGGGAAGTGTTCGCTCGTCCGAAAGGCCGCAGCTTTGCGCCCCCACACCATCCCCGCCTCGCCCTCGTCCAGCGTCCCTTCCCGCGCCCCATCACCACCGCCGCTATCGTCCTCGCCCATACCCCCGTTCCAGCAACCCGCTCCCAACCCAGACCCGGCCCTGGTCCCACTCTCACTCTCGCCCCTGCCCCTGGACCCGGCGCTCCCTCCAGCCACGCCCCGCGCCCCGCCCCCGCGCCCCGCCCCCGCCCCGCCCCCGCGCCCGCCCCGCGCCCCGCCCCCGCCCGCCCCGCCTCACCCACGCCGCGTCGCCGCGGAGCGTCATCAGCGGCGCGCTCACATATGTTGCCGACTGCGCGACCCCGGCCCGCGGCGTTTAGGTCCCTTGTGCAGCCGATTACCAAGTCACAAGAGCATTGCTGTCGGCTGAAATATCATGAGGGGCTGGCGCCCTGCAAAAGCCGGGAGAGCCGTTTAGGGGCATAGGAAGCGTGTTCGGCTGCAAACTGATGAAGGGAGCTGATGTTAAATGAAGAGAAAGAGGAAAATCTCCGCCAGTTATCAACCTGAAGAGACATAGTATGAACATAGAAAACAACATCTTAACATAGTAATTGTAATAATGAAAATAATTTATTGTTATTACAACTACGAGTACTTGTGTCCGGGAGAACACCCGGAACATCATAAATCATTATTTTAAACGATACCTTCACTTTGGAACCCAAATATCAACGGTCACTAACACAACTATCACTAACACATTGTCTAGTCAGATTCTACGTCTTTTGAGTGAGCTTTTGACATCGAAAAATCGATTGATGCTGTCAGTCACACGGTGAGTCAGTCATTCAGAACTAAAAAACTGCGAATGATGACATTTTTGACAAATTCCCTTTATTTTCGATAGCTGAGAAAAAGTAACACCGCAAAAGTACATTTTTGAAGACAGCGATTTTTGTCTTAAATGGAATCTGTTCTAAACAGTAAGGCCTTTAAAAAAGGTTATGAACAGTTTCTTGCAAACACGAGTTTTTTTTATGTAATATCAGCTGGAGTTTAATGCAACTTATAAATGAAAATATTTTTTGAACAATTCCAATTTTTCTTTAAAATTTTTCACAGCTAGAGCAAAAAACATTAAAGAAAATGGCATGTATATCAACTTCGCTGAACTCTGGATTTTCGAAAATTAAAAAATTTAGAAATAATGCCAAAAAGCCAAAACGTCTGTTGTAGCACCACTAGTTAACGAATTACGACACGATTTCCAACAGTTCAGATAATATAAACGCTTAAATCATGGTTAATTACAAAAAAATATTTTGAATTATGTTTCACCACTAACAGTATGTTTATACTGAGAGTATTCATGGGTTTACTTGTCTATAAAGCTGCAACACATTGTACATACATAACGTGTACAAAACGTGTTTTGAAATTAAGTTCAAGAACTCTGAAAATCTGTTAAACATTGAATGTCGATGTTTGAGCTCCAACAAAAAATTACCTACTATCACGCCGCAGGATTATGTGAATACCAATTTCTTTTATTAAGAAATATCCGTCGGTCATGAAACTGGCGTTTACTATTCATTGAGGTTCGATGTCAGGACCATTACATCTAAGGTTTCTACATATTGTAATTCTCAAAAATAAAATTTTGTGATACCACTCCACAAAAATAAAGCAGTTTTTTAATTTTTTTAATTACTTATCACGTATTTTCGCAGGTGAGATCAATGGACGTAGCAGTAAGAGTTAATGAATGATATGTTTTCAACCATAAAATCTCAGTGATGTATTCCAATACTTATCCCGAGAAGAATCTACATTTTAAATCGCAAGCTTTCAATTTCTGGTGTACGAATGAATGGTGCACAAGAAACTGACAAAAACCTGAGCGCCTCCAGCCAACAATCACTATATCATAAGCATCGGGGACCGCTAACACGCCTTGCTCAGCCCCGTGTCGTTGCTCCGACAATCGCGTCTATCGAAAAGCGAGTGACGGGAGCCAAGGCTAGCCGGGAGGCCTACTCCGGTAGTCAAACAACCTGTTTGTCCGTAATTTTATGCCAGCCTACACCTACTATGGCAAACATTATTGAATGCAGTAGGTGCTGGTGGCAGCAAAATCACTCCTACAATGGCGTGAATAAAATTACTCTCCATACTCCAATTATCATGGGTTAATGATAATGTACCCGTTTCTGGAAGCCGCAGGTCTGTCATCTGAGTAGGATCCATAGACACATCGCGGACTTACATGCGCACAATGGAAGACATATGTAAGTAGTTCTAAGAGTAAGGCTTACTCAGAATTGAATGCACAAGCCTTATGATACTAAGGAATTTTAAAAAGGAATATCGAGTATTGTAGCTATCTCTAAGCATATGACACCGGTGTGCGAGTTACAAATAACAAAACATTTCATTTTACCCGCCAGAAAGATAGAAAATAAGTAGTAAATTCGCAATTGTGCTGAGCTAAGTGTACATATTTTCTTCAATGACAATGAAACATTGACGTTCATAATACTAAATACAATTCTAAAATATTTTCACAGCTCTACTTCGTGCAATTAGAACATCTTTTATCCATTGAATTTCAATGTAGTTTTTATTTTTCCGACCCTATCATAAATAATATCGAATTTTCAAAACATTGGCTGAAGAACTAGTAACTAAATATCTAGTTATATTTTATACTTGGTATCACGTTGAATGTAGAGAAACAAATATTTACATACATTTAATTTAACATTCACGACCCTCTCTTTACAAATTATAACAATTTACACGAGTGTATCTAATTCAATGTTAAATTTGTTACAAGATGCTGCGCATTTCGCTAAAAAATTGATACTAACACTGTGCACCACCTGCATTGCGGGACGGAAGGATCTGACAGTTTCAAGCAGCCCGCTATGAAGCTATCACACAAAGGTTCGTAGTGTTATGTTAAAACTTGTCATTGTTTTTCAGAAGACGTTGGAGTCACATACGGTTCATATTGAAATTTTTAGCCAAGGGAACTGTCTGTAGGTTACTGAAAAATCAATCGTACAATTTTTACATTTTTTTACTTTCTTGCCTTACAAACACTTCGCATTGTTTTCTTTTTGAAATTTCCGTGTTCTTCAGATCTGATTTCTCAGGGTAGTTTGATCACTTACGCTTAGTACAATATTGATTTCTCAGGACAAATGATTAGATCATGGAAGCACGTTGTTCCCCGCTTGCTGACGCTACTTTTTTTAAATTCGTTGCGCCCTTAATTCAAGTTATCGACGCAACGGGTCTCTTCGCCTCTGGTCGAGCGTTGAGTGCGGAGTAATCCTCCATTATCTATCCCTCTATTCCAGAGAGCGCTGTATTTTTATATGTCTCGTCTCGTCTAGTCAGTTGTCAAAGAGGACCGCCAGGTAGCATCTCCGCGTACGCGCCTCTTACTTCATGCGCCCCTGCGTCACTACCCAGCGGCCAGAATTGGGAAGGAATTAGGAAAGGGGTAGGGTTTAAGACACTTCACAGGGGTTGGACTAGCCCTTGTGAAGCGGCCAAACTAGTTTTGTTGGAACAAATTGGACATGAGATTTGACGGGAATCGAACCCGGACCTCAGTGGTGAAAGGCTAGCGACTTCGTTATGTGCCACAAGCGAGCAAAGTTAGGATTTTAAGGATTGAATGAGCTTAACTCATATGAATTCATATTCTTCACAATCGATGGGAGGTATCCAAAGGTTATTATTTAAATTTCTTTATTTTTAACAGATATTAATGTTACTCATATTTGGTAGAAGGGATTTATTAAATGCAAGAATTCCTATTTTGTAATATTTGTTCTACATAATTGTCACAAATATATAAATACTTACACAGGTTTCAAGGCTACATTTTTGTGCAACAAGTTAATATAATCAATGATACATTTTACATTTCTGTGAGTAGCACATAGATCGTAGGAAAAGAGCAGTTCGACCGCGGAGGCAAGCGGTAGACGTGAGTTTGATGGCTGTTCAATTGCCTACTACGCCCTTCGGAAATAATCCTGATATTGCAAATTTTAAATAACATTGATTCTTTTATATATGAACCCTTATGTTACCTTAACCAGCTAAAATGTATATGGACCACATATCACCTTAAAAATCACTGAAAAAGATCAAGACGTATTTTGACATGATGCAATATGCCATTCATGTGTTAGTGTGCGACAAAAAAAAACAGTTCTCTTTACAATGATTATTTAAATCAATGTGTAAAGTATAACCCATGTGGAAGGTCAGCAAAGATATTATCTTATTCAAATCACAAATGTGATCACTTTTTCGCCCTAACTAGCAATGCAGCAAAGAGAGAATTCCCTTGCAAAATATAGCTACCTGATTCACCAAGTCATGTTCGAGTAACACGCAATTGAATTTCAAATTTCAAACGAGTTACACCCAACGCAGTTATCTAAAGTGCACATGCATCTCCGTGTTTCCACAAAAACTTGCTTGGATAGTAAGCATAACTCCATATCAAGTATTAGATAGGTTAACATACGCCATTTGTTTTTAATTCCGAACGTATTTGAACTAAACGCGTCTAATTTCATGAAGCAAATTATTATTCAGTCATGTAAGATGAACTTACAGAGACTTTCCTCATTATTTCTAATAAATCCAAGTCAATGTTTAGAGTACTTCACACCACTGGAACTTCACCGCTCCCCTACGTTCATGGGAGTTAATTGATTCATTAATAAATTCCTTCATTCTTTCATTTCATCCCCCACGCTACGTATTTACCACATGCTATTTAACACACTATACAGCTTCAAAACAAATATACATTCAAGTGGTAAATTGTAACGATGAAGGAACGATTGTGGACGAATAATAAAATTGCATCTAAGTAAATTGCAAGACTAAACATTGATGGTTACGGAAAAAGTATAAATAATATCTTAGCAGTCAGGGCAGAAGGAAAAAATTGAGGAAAGGGCAAGATGCCATTTTTCCAGTGTAAAGTCTACTGATATATTTTCTGAAAGATTTGTTTTAAAACCAAGGATAGATTGTCAAGAATTTCTTTCCACGGAAATATTCATGTTCCATTTAAGTACATCTTACACCCTACTCACTGTGTGCACGAAAAGTTAACTCTTATACAAAATAAAACCAATCATCTGATATATTAAACAAAATTGATGAACCACAGTAAATGGGACAATTAACATTACCATGCAAATGTAGCGTACATTCCACACGTGCATATACGCACGGGTGAGCGCACGAAAACACACACACATATCACACACACGCTATTATTCCCGAATAAAATTAGTTATTGACGGGAAAACACAACTTACAAATTCTCGAAGAATTCCACTGCTAGGCAAAACGAGTCCTCTTAAATAGTGGGTAAAGATAATATTTACAACAATCTGACTCAAAATTATATTTTTGAGATCACCGGGAATATTTTAAAATATAATAGAAAATATGAACGTCATTTCGCCCACGAAATAAGCGTGACACATTCTACAAACATCCTTGACGTTTAACTACTCTTTTTCTATAGTCTCAATATAAAAACTACGTTAACAATCAAGCGCTGTTTCTGAACATTGATAATATACTTATTCCACATAGGAAGAATAATTTATCAGTAAAAAGTAACCAATAGTTACTCACATGATACAAATGTATACTAAAAAATGTGATACACTATTAAAATTAAATAAATGCAAATTAAAATAAGCTAAAACACTGAAAAAAAAATCACAAACGCAAATGACTTCCGCCCGGCAAAATTCTTAAAAATATTCATTTGAATTCTATTTCATTTTCACAACGAACAACAATGCCACACCACTATTTCTAATTTCAAATAAAGATGTTATTGAAACACTGATGCAGTTGTCAAATTTAGGGGACGTGCACCTCTACTCAAATATTCAACTCGTTAACGTTACGTCATAACCATGTTACACTAATTACAAAACTTCATTGTGACACAAACAGGGGCTTATTATTCACGCATATTGTGACAATGTGATTTGCTGCTAAATTACTCTAAAAATAAAAGTGAAATGTATACATACAGTTTGGATCATTGCCCTCAACAACGATATTTTTCAGCTCTCGCAACTCACCTGGAAATAAACAAACATTTTAGAACATATTCGTACCGTGAATTGTTACATTAGTCTATAAACAGGCTACACTAGAATATGTAGGTTTAGATAAGACATTTAATAGAGGACACTGCACAAGATGAAATAGTTCTATTCAATTTTACAAATTCTAGTACAAAAAAATAGTGGTGCTACAACAGTACAAACTTGTCGCAATAACGATAATTTTTATAATTTTCGAAAATTAAGAAACTTAAAAATATTTAACCTCTATTTCAGTAAGAATTCTTTGTTCTATCCGAGGGGAAATTCAAAGAACAAGAGAATTTTTGAGATTTCTATTTCATACGTTGCATTAATTTGAAGCAAATATTTCGGGAAAACTACTCATTTTTAAAACAAAAGAAAATTACATAAAGATCTATTTTTAAAACATATTTCATTAAGTAAAAAACATTCTTTAATAGTCTACTTATGCAACGTTATTTTTTTGCAGTTTTCAAAAATAGGGATTGCCCATATTGGAAACTGTGCCATTTATTTAAGATTCCTTAGCTCTTTCCGAGAGAGAATTTAAAAAAAATTGGAGCCGTTTTTTAAGAAAATGGTTTAAAAGTTGTATTTCAAGCAAAATCTTGCAAAAATTACATGAGCTTCTTTAAAGACACGTCTTCGAAGAACAGATTTATACAGAAAATAATCTATCTTCAATATTGTAGTAGTAGAAAGACACCGGAACATTTTTAACTTTTGCAATTTTCGAAAATTTAAATTTCGAAATTTAAACGAAAATTAGTTTTACATCATATTTTGAGCGTCTTATTATTCTCTTCGAGGAAAACGTTTAACCCAAAAACGTTCAGAAAATTTTGGAAATGTTGAAGCTCCACGTAAAGCGCCTCCCAAAATCAAAATATCCGTTTCAAACTCGCATGACCTTGAGTTCGTTCGGATGGATTGGGAAATAACACCTTGTGGTTGGAACACCTTAAGCGCAAGCCTTCACCGCAGACGGGCAGACGTTTTGCAGTCAACGACTTTCTCGGTTTCACCTGCCTACAAAACGTGGATTCTGACTACACCATTTTCTATATGCTACATCAGCATATACCATAGCATACACTTCCCACTTTAAGCCATGGTAACTAGATATATCCTAGGTAATTTAGAATTCCCTGGGTTCCCTAGACTTTCCTACGGGACCAAGAAGTATTTTACTGCATTTACTACCAGCAATGCTAAATCGATCCAACGTAATTTACAAATTGTGTGCAGAGCTTAATAGAGAGTCTAAGAGCAATTAACGAGATAGTAGATCGCCTCGAGACATGATCCGCAACGTCTTGAGGGCACTGACTGTGGATCGTGGCATAGCCCCAGATGTTCCAACCACCACTGGCAGGATTCTGGCGTTGTGCACTCAATGAAGTTGGGCTGACTGGAAGGGGAATGACTGGTTTGTACTTTAGCACTTTTCCTCCCCTACTTTAAGAAGGCTGAACCCATCCTCGTGGAGGACAGTCACATCGACCACGGGGACCCCTTCTTCTTGTAGAAGTTTTGAAAAATATTAATAATTTTCATGAAATGTTGGGTGATGTATAAATAATTTGTCATATTTTCTCAAAATCCACACCATTTTTGTCTTCATTATAGTAAGCTCATAAAAATGGTGTAGGTCGCATTTTCGGCAAACTCTGTAGTTTCGAAAACTGTATAATCATTAAAATTGTAAAACTACATTATTAATGATAGAGATTTTTTCCCTAATGAGATCAGTTTTTAAAATACTGAGTCCAGTATATTTTTTTGAAAATACGAGTTATTTTTGCATACCGATTTTCTTTGAATGAATGGTAATTTACTGAAAAAATTAACAAAAAATTCTTACAATTTTTTCTTTGAACAGAGTTAAGAACGCCTAAACAATTACGAAGGTTTCATTTTATTTGAACACTGACTTTTCGAAAATTGTCAAATATATTGTGAGTCCACAAGTTTCAACTAATAGATTGTAGAACGGGTAGGTAAACAATAAATGTGAGTATCATTCCTTTCATTGAGCTGCTTTACTGGGTTTCAAATAAGTGAACGCTGCGTTTGCGTGAAGTTTTGCCTCAGGATCAAACGCGCCGCCCGCCGTCTTCCACCCTGCCACCCCTGCAGTTTCAGCCACCTCCAAAGCCTCCCCCTCCCCTCCCTCGCTGCCGCCGCCGCCGCCTCCGCTTCGAGTGGGCTCGAGCCAACGGAGCGCACCAGTAAATACTCATCATCCTGAGCAAGAGCACTCCAGCTGTCACTGCGGACACCCACTACATCCTGCCGAAGCTTGGTCCCATATGTCTGCAGGACCAGAGAAGGGTGAGGTTGGGCGGACTATGGGCAGTGGCGCAGGGAGGATGAGAAGAGGCGTTGAAGGAATGAGAGAGGTGGGAAAGGACGATTATGTTGAAGTCGTCTCCAAGCAGTAAATACATAACTAAGAAATACTTCATGTAATCACTCGGATTACGAGCCACAGGCCCCCACTTTTGGGAAAAATAATTTTAACCAAATTATTATGTTCAAATTAAGCGAAAATGTGTGCTATTTAACAAACGCCCACCTACGTTCAGAAACCTGCAAGCAAGGAGCAATTTCATGAAATAAAATGTTGAAACATGATATTATACAAGTGGTCTTCGTGAAGATACTCATTTTTTAAAAAAATTAAAATTTGGCACGAATACTTGACAAATTGTTTTTGTGGAGATATATAATACAAAATTGTGATTCCAGCCTCTTTAAAAATATTTTCATATAAAAAATCTGATAATTTATCTCTTAGAAAATAATATATCTGTAAACCACTTCTAAACAATGGGTGTCTTTATTTTATTAAATATTATCTAAACGTTATATTCGAACTTTCTTAATATATACAGAAGTTATGAATGATGTTGACACAGTGTCATAGTATTTCTATTTCCAATCCAACAATGAAAAGTAGTTAATGACAATTGATTTCTCTCAATAATTGTTTACTTTACATAATCTGAAGATTCGTTAACAGTATGTATTTACAGAATCAGTGAGTTTCAAGTTTTCAAGATTTTAATTGATCATGATTTCACATGTTTTAAAAGTTATTACTTTAAATTTAGCTAAAATATTTGTATCTGCACAAAAATAACATTTTCATTAACTTAACATAAAATTACCAATAACATGAAACCTATTTGATTAGAAATATCAGTACAAATTTCGCGAATTCAGAGCCATTACGAATATTCTGAATACGGCCGTTCATGTATTTTACAAAAAAAGCATGCGTTCCTTGGTTAAGAATACTGCAAACTACACTAATGTTTTAATTCAAATTTAATTAGCACAACGTTTAAACTTGTATTAGTTGCCTGTTTTAATCAGGTACGGTGCAGATGCGTGGGATGACAAGCAGTACTGTAGGTTCCATTTCAGCTGTGTATTTCAAATCACCGTATACGTGCAACTAGATACATTCGCAACGCAAATATGCAAACGAATTTCAGAAGCGATAATCCGGGAAATGAAAGAAAATTTATTGGCGGTTTCTGTAATGAATCGCAAACGTCCATTAGAATAACTCCTCTCACTATTATTTTTTCTGCGTGTGCCCGAACTGACGCCGCTGGACAAATATAAATGGAATTCTATATTAATTCCTTTACCTCAATCAGTCGAAAAATGGCAATTGCATTAACAAATTGTTCAATTAGAGCTGCCACTTTGCAGAGAGATAAAAACATATTTTACACAAAAGATCAAAGCCGCAGAAGACAGTGCAATAAACGATTCATTTTGGATTATTAAAATCTCATTATGTCATGAATTACGAAATTACTAAATGCCTGCGAATATTCCAGAGTCCCACGGGAATTATACTACGCTCCAGGAAATTTCACACCAATATTGTTCTTTGCAGACAATGCAGCATGAATTTAATGTACATAAAATTATCTCAATTACGCACTAATATAACACTTTTCACTATGCTACACTATTAACAGTAAGTCAGAGAATCACTTGATACGAGGAGGAAATTATATTGTAGAAAAAAAGATTGTAACATTTAGACTTTAAAAGGGAATAAAATTATATTTGTTATACATGGAATTTCTTACGTAAGAAGACAATGTGTATCTTGCAAAGCGAATAATCATCAGTAAATGAGCAAGGAATACCATAACTTTCAATGTACACCAATATGTATTTCTTTCGTTTAGATTTAGGCCACAGCTTATATTTTTCAATTGTTTCCGTTACTGAGAATGAGTCGAGGAGATTCCAATGTCTGGTTTCCGAATCTTCGCAGATAAAATTTAGCAATTCTGAACACAAATTTGGAGAACTATAATTTTAATAACACATACTACAATATTATTTATAATACGTGATATTCTTTTTGTAGCATTTAAATTGGACCGATGATTCCCCCTTATATTCTTACTTGCTTTTCTTCTCTCTTTCTACCTTCTCCGCTTGTTCCACAAACTACCTTTCGCAGTAGCGCTCCCTACAACGAGTGCCTCACACCTAACAAAGGTGCAAATGTATTAAGTTTCCACGCGCCTCTATTTCATTACGCATTAGTTCTGAGAAAGAAAATATAAATCTCCTCCTTTTATTATCTGTATCCTTGTATATTAAAGAGTAGAATTTTATACATTTTGTTTTTATTGATTTTTAGCTTGATATGTTTCTGAAGATGGAAACACATCATCTTTCGAATCATAGTATCTGTATAAAAGAAACATTCTACCGTAACTTGTTAAGTTATCACTTGTTAAATCATTTCTTCCTAAGTTATCACTAATTAAGTTTTCAGTCACTATTCAACATGCATCCTGATCGCCCTTCAAAAATTAAAATATCACATAAAATAATTACTATTTGGGGCAATCACTTCATAAGAATTCATACGTCGAAGTGATTATCATAAAAGTCAAAATATATTATTCAGGACATGAAGACAGCAATACGTCCGGCATCGTAGAATTATCTATGTAAAATACAAAATAAATATTTACATATGATGGAGTAATACAACATCATACAACACCAATGAAAACATATCAGTATAACAGTGCAATCACGTTAACAACTCAATTGTTCTTTACAGTTAGCATTTCAGTTTTATTTTCGTAGATGTCAAAACTACATATTAATGAGAAAAATATTGAAGTAGATAATTTAAACACATAAACTGAATTAAAATCTTGAATAGATACATCTACATTTTAAGATATCTTGGCGGAAATTTATTCAAGAAATTTTAAAGAATATTAATATACTGTACAAAACAGAAGGTACGTGAAATGAAACTTGAGTTATGAGTGGTGGCAACAAAATCCTTTAGATCAGAATTGTTCACGTTTTAAAATTATTCGATACAATACATTCATTCTCTTCAAAGCCTATTACGAGAAGCGCTCCAGTGCGTCATAAGAAAAGTTTGTAATTTTTCAGCTCCATTCCTTGTTACTTGAAGCAAATAGTGGCTTACTTATTCAGATCAGGTACACTGTCGCCAAGAGACTGCAAAACAACACAACAATAAAATATTCGAGACAAAAACGGGCGTTACTCTCACGAACTGCAACTCCTTCACACTTTTTTCGCATTCCCAAGATTCATAACACGCCGGAGGCAGCGAAATCGGTGATAGCAGAGCGACAGGCAGCAACCGACTACAAAGCCTTCCTTCGAAGACGCACCGCACAAAACGTTTCGAGGGAAATGCATAAAAACGAAACCAAATATCTAAAGAGCCTCGACACACATTTTTGTCTGGATTCCGCGAATTCACGACCTGAAAAATCGCCGAGTACACCGTATGACACCGCCTTGCTTGACCGTGACATCCCCAGATTCTTGTTCAAACAGCGTCAGATGTTAGAGACTAAGTACATTTTTCGAGAGTCAGATTTTCGAGATTGCGTCTAATTGAAACATTTTCTGAAGGAGAAATATAACGTTGCTCCGATTGGTAGTGTTGTATTTTGTTTTTTATCAATACCTGGTGAACGCCGGCGTGTGCGGTCCGTGACCGTAACAAAGAAGTCACGCACCGCACGGAATTTTTCCTATCTAATCCTTGACCCTCCTCTGCCCTTACACTCCCAACTACATGCATTACATTATCATACATGTTGAAATACCCGTTTGAATCTTAGATCTGTTCCCCCGTTGGGACGGTGCCCCGTTGAGGGAGATGACTGAAGAGGTAAATCCAGCCGCAAATAAAAAGCGTGGAGGAGAGGAACTCACGATTGATCGAGGGCGGTACACCGAAAATTACTGATATGTAACGCTCACTTCGCCTATAAAGCTAGTTAACTGAACTGCTGACGCGCCCGTCAATATACTCACTCGCACCATATCTGAAGAGCCACTCGCATACTCACTTTGTGAGAGGATTCCGCAAATTCACGACCTGCGAAACTCCCGAGTACACCACACGACAAACGACTTGCGACTAGGGGCCCGCCGAAGCGCACCAAAGGAAGAAGATACAAATGCAGTGACTGCGCCACTCCCTATTTCTGTCGTGGGGGTGGACGTGTGCTCTCATTATTCGAGACAGGCAGGCAGGCAGGCAGGCAGGCAGGCAGGCAAGCAGGCCGGCGCGCGGACAAGGGGCACGTCTCGCCATTAAGCGGAAAAAGTAGCATTTCTTTGCTGGTCACGAAGCAGAGCACGGGGTCGCGTCACGGTAGCGTTGCGCAAAACGCAATTCGTTTCGGTTGAATAGAGGCGTCATAAAATTGCAACACGGGTGAGCTGTGTTCAATTTTATGTTAATTACTTCCCAAAAGTGTAGCCCTTGTTTCTACGGAATGTTGCTTTTTCTACATTACGACGTCGAAGTTCTCTAGAAAGCGGATGAGTCGCATGCCTGTCAAGAATTATTTATGCAGTGGAATAAGTTATACAGGAATAGCACAATAAGAATTATTTTAGATAATTATGCTATAAACTATTTTTAACAGATATTTATCTCACATATTTTGGAATGTGAAGAGTTCATAACATTTTACAATATTCTTCGTATTCATGACTGCGAACAAGTATTTTTAGTGAATGCTTTTTAAAAGAACACTATTTAAAAATATTTAATTTTTTTCAGATTGATTTTACTGTGGCGACCACAATGAACTTCAGTATCTATATTTCAGTCTTTGAATTTCTTTTCCAATGTTTTATTTATAGCATTACTACTACTAATTTATCGTTGATCATTGTCTAGAATACTGTTCTTTAACATTTCTCTCACCAAGGCGAGATTACGTGTGTGGAGAGTTGCACAAAGAGAAAACTAGACCACGCAATATTGCCTTGCAAATATTACACGTTCTTGTTGTAATCTTAGTGTAATAGTATTGTTGATCTAATCCATAAAAGATTCCTATTGCCATAAATATGCAATAAATCTTTGCAATTTTTTATTTGGAAGAAAGAACTTTCTTCTTGTTCTGAATGATCAGTCAGAAACTTTTGTCAATGTTGTGGATAGCAGCCAACTGAGGTTGATTTTCAGGATCACAGGTCTTCGAGCCTACTTTAGAGCAACAGCATAACCATGAACACTAAAACTTAAAAATAGTTTTAATGTTACTTTTCATGATGCCTACACGTATTTTCTCATTTGTTGAAGAATGGTTATACTATAATTGAACATCAATATAACTCGTACCATCAATTTTCATTTCCACGTCAAATAAAAATTCATGCACTATAGTTTTTAGAAAAGTTTATTAGAATCTATACTTCAACATCATTTCTCTAAAATTTAAAATCACATACTTCTACGCCTGTTTTTGGTTCCACGTAAGAAAACGGTAATTTTTTTTTCGCACTACCGGAATCTAGATCTACCCGGAGTTTGAGATAGTTTAACCTTAATCTTGGAATTCTTGTATTGTATTAAAATAACTTCCTACCCAATAATTTTCGTTTCCAACACTTACTCTGACGGGTCGAAAAATACAGGTGTCTCAGAATAAATCTAGAGGAGAGGAGTAAAAAATCACGTTTTCTAATAAACATGTGGTAGAGAATTCCATACGAGGTTACACATGTGACATTTCCCCTGATTTTAGATAACTGCTTAATCCAAAATGTTCGTCAGATTACGTTCTGACGCAGTCAAGGACCTGACAAACATCTATCATTACTGGAATATCTAACAGGCAGGGATAAATATCACATGTATAATTGGATATACGAGTTTTGTTTAATGCAATTTCCCACCAAATGTCCATTGCAAAAACGATCACATTCGACCACTCTCCATGCCCTATAGGTTTGTAACATTTATTGAGACACTCTGTATAATGTAGTATGCGTCTGGCGAACCCTTAATAATATTCTCAAGTCCAGACTAATACTAAACATGATGGTTTCGATAACACTTATTCAGCTTGCTGGTTCACACTTCTGTTTCTTTTGATACATCTATGTTTTACAACCATTCACAATGTTTCACTAACACTTCATTTGGACAGCTTTCCAGTAGGCCTCAGATCCTGTGTATTGACACAGCCTACGGACATTCTCTACACAGGGAATCAAAGACTTTGTCAATACACGCAGATGGGCATGGTGCAAGCGATTGAAAGCTCTAATGTATTACTCCACAAAATCGTGTGTTTAATGGCTGAAGCTGACTTTTAGTCGCAAGAAAAACCCAGATTTCTTACAAAACCAGAAATATCCTCCAATACATCGTGTGTATTTTTCCTCCCGCTAAGCTCTTCCTACGGAGTCCTACAAGACCCTGTGCGCTTCGCACGCTGCCCTAACGCAAATAATGGGCCAGCTTCCCGTGAGTCAGATACCCAAACGCATCTGGTTTTCCAACCCCCGGTGGCTACGGCGGCGGTAGCGGGGGCGCCGGCCGCGACGACGGCGGCGGAGGGGGAGGGGGGGCGGGAGCCGGAGGGGGAGCCGGGCCGTACGGCCCCGCGGCCCGGACGGCTTCGATCGGGTCGCCGGCGGCGTCGGCGGCGGTGGCAGCAGCGGCGGAGGCGGAGGAGGAGTGTTAGGGCGAGGTGGCGCGAGGCGTGGGGTGGGGGACGGGGGAGGAGGGGACGAAGAGGGCGCGCCCTGTGCTGTTTGGCGCGGCAGCCCCAGCGGGACCGCCACCGCGGCCCCCTACCCCGCCCCCGCTCCCGCTGCAGCTCTGCCCCAGGCGCTCCTCGGCGCATCTGAAGACAGTGCGCGAAGAAGGTGACTGTCGCCGCAGCCGCCTCACGGCCCGGAGGCCCGCCGGAGTTCTGGGATGCTGCGGTCGACACTTCGTTGAGGAGGGAACGTAGAGGACTTCAAAGTCTATTACAATGCTGGAGGATGCCATGCATCGTTACTGCTATTCTCCAAGTAATACACACACGTCAAAGTTTTCGTAAAATGCATTCCACACAAGTATATATCAGGAAAGCAATTTCTAGCATGGTATACGGATAATAGCAGATTATTTTTATACCGATGTCCACTTATATTTTTACACGCTTTTTAATTCGATACTAAATTTATTACAATGGAAGCTGCTACACTTGATAAGTCATTAGAACTGCATTGGACACTTCCTGGCAGGTAGTCCACTTCTAGATAGAAACACCCTCACATCTTGAACTATATTATAGTAAAAAAATAGCAGTTTAAGCATCGTAGTCTTAACGACCGTAGCACTGATCTTGCAACTCTCGCTCTTATCTCGTTCACTTTCGGATCGTACTCCTCTCATTCACTAGTGCAGTTTCCTTCACCTTAAGCAAACTATTCTCTCGTCCTCCAGACTTGACTCGTGAGGGCCATTTGAACCGGTGAATCTTTCCAACGATGTTGTAATGCTGCTCACGCCAGGTCTGCGAATTCAAAGAATCGGTGGTGGCTGAAGCTTTGACTTATAAATTATCCATCATCATCATCATCATCATCATCATCATCTGTATTCCATCATTCAGAATTTCATATTGTTCAATACATTTTAAAACCAGTTTCTGTTCCCGCGGAGGAGAATTGCGGTGACAGGTGGCCTGGAGGGCGGTGACGGAGGAACTGGTGGAGAGTTGTAGACGACCACCCGGACTCTCAGTTTCATGGTGGCACTCACGTCGTTAGCTTCAAGGTGGAGGCAGTGAGTAGGCGATGCTAAGATTCTAATTGCCGTGTCTTGCCCGGTAACCCACTCGTTGGGTCCCTGGCGCATCGACCTTTGGGCAGGGTTGGGTGAAGGAGATTCTTCGGAATGTTCTAGAATCCACAGAGAGAAGTTCGGTGGGAACTTAATACCACCCGTTGCCAAGGTTCTGGTGACACTCACGTCAATAGTCTAAAGGTGTAGGCAGTGATGAGACGGGAAGGGGACTCCGAGTCACTCGATACTAAATTCGAGCGCATTGTTTGGACTCCGGTACTAGCCTGGAAGCTAGAAGCTCTGAGCTTGTAGGGTGTCCCGTCCCAGGCTTTGTATGGGGAGGTTACCGTGAGGCACAGCTGGTTTTGGCGGTATCCAGATACCTCTGCAAGGGCGTACTTTTACATCTGCAGAGGGTGCGGATGGGGGCTAACGCCTTGGTGTCCACCCCGGGGTGAATTCCCCCTAGTTAAGTACAAGTGCGAGGTAGGCGCACAATAGACATTCCACAGTCTCTGTCCACCTCGATCATTTGCGTCTAGAAACAGCTACTACATATATGAGTGGTTTTCGTCTCTATCAGATTTACCAACGGCTATCTGACTTGCCACGAGGTCTTAAGCAATTGCTTTGACCTGTACAATCGTTTTCTCCATGTTGCCATCCACTTACCTCAATATGCCCAGAAAGTTAAAGAATTCAAAAACAAGAAATCAAATCTTCCTCGTGAGAAAGGGTCGTTCGAACACTGTTAAAACTACGGAACCATACTAATGAAAGATGCAAGAATTATTCACATGATTGAAGCTCGCTCAGGAGACCTCAACTTGACTTACTGAACATTCCTGACAGATGCATTTTTAACCAGCTCGGCTCTTTTGCGGGGTGCTAGGGCGTACGTGGAAATGATAAAGGTACAATTTACATCTCAATTCCATCTTCGCGACTCTTTCCATATATTTTCGTTCCTTCTTCCATACTCTTCTCCTCCGAGCATGTCAACTGTTTCAGTATTTTGTACCATTGATTGGAAGTGCGTGTAGAAAAGATTACGATAGGAAAGACAGTGATAAGTGAATGAGGGAACAAAGGTGAAATAACAGTCAGGAGTTACAACCTTCTGCGAAACAATTGTGTCATCAACTTACACTTGGATTGGCCAGAGATTGCACCCACACTCAAATATGAAACGCGATAAGTCTGATCACCACATCACAGGTCGCCGTCAAAGATATTTTAATTGTGAAATATGAAAAAAGGGCACTAGCAAAACTAGGAGTGTAAATCATAATATCGCTGGTGAAGTTGACCTTCTAATAATTTGAGAAAAGGCTTTGTCAGGTATCAATACTTTTGTTCTATACATCTTTTCGATCGCGTAGCATTATCATCACAACTAAAAAAATTTTTGTGCATTTCTAATATAAAAAAAAATATTGATACCTGGCAACCCTTTGGATACCTTATAAAATATTGATACCTAAAACTAAGAAAGTCACTACATCTGAATCATAAATAATAGAAACTATCATATAATCGAATTGGCTAGTAGTGGACGCCAATAAACTTGTAATCCTGAAAAATAAATAGTAAGTTTTAGAGATCCCCAACACGAGGTGTGAGGTGGGAATCACAGACTAGCGTGACAAATTCACCCACAGAAAGGATATAAATTCAGCAGGAGGTCGCATGGTGAGGATTTCTTTACATGAAAGCAAAATATTTGTATTAAGACATTACGTTCATAATGTTGGCATGGTATATGAATGTTTATAACTTGTTTTGATTATACGAATGCACTCCTTACCTGCTACAATTCATGTGAAGCAACAGAAACTCAATTCATTGTTACGAAAAAATCTCGTAAAATTATTACCTGCACTGTAGGAGGCTGAGGGATTTTGTACCAGCTAGAGAGAGTAAACATTGTGAACAAAATTTGCTAGTGGATGGGACAATATTGACGGTGGTGACTGCTGCATTTAATTTAAATGCTGAATGCGGCTATCGGGTCACAATTCAACATCGGTACGACCTCGTACCTGCGTTAACAGACAACTGCCAATATACACAAAGGTAATCAATGACTAAACCTTTAAAAATGAGAGTGTCTATCAACCAAAGCTGACAGTTCACTGAACACGACACTATAGTGCGTATTTTACATATAAGAAATATGTATGTAGTAGAACTGAATCAATTCCTTTCACAAACCATGAAGGGTTATTGGACAATGACAAAGAATCGAGATGTACTAAGGCGATGAAATATCAACAGGATAATTCAATACCTGAAATAAACAGTTTTTGTTTTAGTAATACATTATATTTTTAAGTAAATTCATGACCGGAAATTTTATTTAGGGAATTTTCTTTTTTTTTTTAAAAAAATCAATATTTTTAAAAATTTCTTTTATAAAATATCAGTAATTTTGATGCGAGATTCTAGATTGTTTTCCGAATAACTGTTTTACTAATTAATACATTTTTATTCATTGATCAAATTTTATTATTCATATTAACTTTTTCGTTATTATTAAGACTTTTTATGATTGCACATATCCGCCATTTCTCATCCCACTACTAACACTGAAAAGCGCACTGCATCTTCAATATCTCAACTTGCTTTGTCAACTTACGCTTGTGTGGGCGAATCAACTCAATAATCTTGATGCGGATGTACCATAAAGCAATTTGGCTTTCAAATGAAAATGAATGAAAATTCTATTTTTTTTTAATGAAAGAACAAAACAGACTGTTTGATGACATTACGTCACTATGCGATTCCTTAATCAACAAAATTAACAAGAAATATTATAAAATTGTAAATTGTTCTATTCATGATCAAATATTTTTTATGATTACCAATGTAATTCACTACCTTCAATGTTAAATACCTCCCTCATTCTAAAAACAAGAAGCAACTGAAAAAAAATATTTTGACTTTATACTTCGAAAATTAGCCTCTGCGATGGCTCATGGGCAGCGTACTAGCTTCCCGTGCTTTGGTCCCCAGGTTCGATTACCGGTCTACGCAAAAATCGAGTTGTTGTTTTCCTTTAAAAATCGTCCTAGTTTCTGTAGCTGTGTGACGAAGAAAAGCTCACGAACACGGATATTGCCAGTTACGGTGAAGAGAATACATCATGTTCCCCTCATGTCGATCTTACCCCAACCTTGGGAATTTAACGAAACCCAGGATTTGGGGGACACCGGCAGCTAGCCGACGAAGTCGGACTACCGACCCAATAACGCCAAATACATACATACCTCGAAAATTGTCTTATGTTTATAATCAATATAAATAATTGACGCTGAGTTAGTTCTAGTTGTGTGACGTACAGAAACTGTCTACATTAATCATGAAAAGTAGTAAACAAAGATATCGAAAATAAAATCAATGACTTTAAAGTTTCATTGAAAAAGATAATTTACGAGGTATACACAAATTTAGTTTTCTGAACTAACAATCATTCCTCCTTTCGTGATAACATTCTCGGATTCAAGCTATCTTACTATAAAATTGTGATGAGATCTCCCGCATACATTTCCACTGTCGAAGGAAGTACAAGGACCCTGACCTACTTTTGCAAGGCGCATCCCGCGCATGCCTTCGGACTGAAGCAGAGAAGAGAGAAAAGGACAAGAAAAAGTGTGGTCATGTCGGCCCGTCGCTTTCGAACACATTCTCAAACTTTCGAAAACAACAGAGCAGAATCAACACACTTGCTTTCGCAGTGATAATTTAACTTCTGCACGTCATTTGAATACTGTTTGTTTACTATTCACTACCGTAGTAGTTCTCCTTCGGCACTGGCGCTTAAATACTGCTGAAACTGGTTTGATTTCCATCAGTTTGCACAAGTTGCGACTACCATGCCTCAATTTGCTGGCTCAATTTGACGTAGCAACAAACGTTCCACATACAAATGCAATTACCTGCAATGCATTAGTGTCAAGTAAATTAAAAAATTGAAGACTTTGGATCGGAAAATTTACTTATTCATAGTAAATACACGATATATTATTCGTAGTTCAGATGATACTTTTATTCGCCTGAGATGAAAAATACATTGACTATCATTCAAGTTGCAATCAGGCATCTTGCGAAGTTTTCTAAGAAACTAGTTTCTATTGACGTTAGTGTCAAACCAGATAAACACTGCTGTGTTTGTGTTGATAGAAAATAAGATCTGTTCTTTAAGAGCAGGAAATATTCTTTCAATATATTCTGACGTTGCTGGTGTTTTCATAGTTCTTGTTGCTTTAAGGAATTGTATTTAAGACATTGTATTTAATGGACTGGTTTATGTAATGGATAAATGAAAAGTTTCCATAGAATAAATGAAAACTATTTTTTCAACCTGCTTAAAGTGATCGCTATAAGACTTCATCAGTTTGTTCAGTGTCTCTTAGATTTGGTTTATTTTTCCTTCTCGGTTATTTGTTACATAATATACATATTTACATAGATTGTTTACACATACACATATACTCTATTACCTATCTACGAAATTAATTTTCTACACTTATGTATTTTATAATTTTTCTTTTAAATTCATTGGATTGTTCACAAATTTTTTATTTCTGCTGATCGTGAGATGTGGGTCTTCAGCCACAAAATTCAACTCAGACGTTTCGACAAACATTTTAGTCATGATGTTACTTTCCGAAACTTCCTATGGAATTCTCAAAATAATCGGTGAACTAAAAAATAAATATTCAGCTAGTTAGATGAATTTTCGGATATTTGTTAAAGATTTATGCGCCTGCATTATACAACCGTTAACTCTCCTATTTGAAGCATCCTTTTGCACAGAAACTTATTCAGATATTTTGCAAAACAGCTAAGATTAAGCTGCTCTGCAAAAAAGACACCAAAAACGAAATTAAAAATTATCGGCAATTTCTCTTTTGTCAGTTTTTTTTAAACATTAGAGGATTTTTTTTACGAACTAATGGAAACATTTCTCAGAACACTTCATATGAATACTTAACATGTTCATATTGCCAACATTGTTTCCGTCGATTTTGATTTCCTAAATTTAACATATTTTCTTTCCTTAAAGATATCGCTTCTTCCATGAATCAAAATGAAGCATTTATTGGAATACTTTTAGATCTTTCCAAAGCTTTAACGTCATTGACCATAACATTTTACTTTCAAAATTACCTTTATGTGGAATTCGTACGGAAATACACTTGATTGTTTATGTTCGCATCTTAACTATCTCAAAGAGAACAAATGCCGTAATGTCTCATCATTCCAATGATGAAAATTATATACACTCTGTTTTCCGATTGCCAATTGCACATGAAGTTGCGCAGGGATCGTTTTCCTGATCACATGAGCGAATGCTAAAATGGCCCCTTGTTTACTTAATCTTATGTGTATCTTAAAATAAAACAAGTTTGTTAGCTTATAATAAAATTATCTATGCACATCTTCTAGAGTGCAGTAGGAATTATAGACATTCAAATTCTCGTACTCAATGTTTTCGTGGCAGGAACTCGATTCCTTCATGAAGGGCACGATGAGGGATAAGCGTCCAAATACATAGCTGATTTGCAAATAGTTTTTATTTCACCGGAGCGAATATTTTATTATAAAACCTTGCCAAAAACGCTCATTGTTTTCTGTATGCAGAATCCAATTTGTATATGGCTTAGGGTACAGATTCCAGAATAAAGAAAACGTGCATAGCATACATGTCTCCCTATAGCACGTCACACACAATTTTTAACTGTTTTTTATATTAAATAAATAAAATAAAGCTGAAGAATGCAATCGTCCGGCCAACTGGCAGACGGGTAGAGGGGAATCTTCCTCTGTACAAACCTGTGCTCAGTCCATCATTGCGCATTTCGCCGTGAGGAATGTCGCAGCATGACGGTCAAAACGGCATTTGTGCCGAAGACGCAACGTCTCCTAGACAGCGAAATAGATACTGACTGTGGCAGCGGAAGCCTACGATTTCGTGACCGTAGTTTGTTGTTATGTAATTGTATAACATGAAAACATCTAATTTACTAACACATCAGGTATAACTTGATAATCTAATCAAACAGTGCCTCAGAGATTCAGCAAACATATGTATCTTCAGGTTTTTGAAATTTCAGAATTCTCTTGGCTCGAGGGGAAAAATGACCATCTGTCCTTGAACTGAGTGTGATGTACTCTGTTTACCCTTTGAACGAACAGAGTATCGAAAAAACAGTACGTTTGAAAATTCAAAAGTTTTTATGAAAGTCTCACATTTGCAATTGAATGCGGTGTATTACGCTCTGTACGTACAAAAATGTTGATTAAACAAACAATGACATCCGTCCATTACTTGAACCTGGGATATTTGCACGAAGAAGCAGCATATTTAATAAATTCTTAATTTACCGTTGTATCCTACCTCTCAAAAATATATATCCCAAATGGCCAAAACTGCGCACAGTAATGCAAATGTAGAAGAGATGATTTAAAATGTAATAGAGAAAAATAGATTGCATGAAGCAATATCTATCTTCAATTCTGTATATGTAGCACTGGTTGGAAAACCATGATTTCGTCAATTTTGCAGGTTATAAAGAAACTCGAATCAATATTATTAAGCAAACATTCCTCTACTTACGCGAATAATACATTTAATAAGTAACATTAATTATAAATTTATAGAGATACACTATTTAAAAGAAGTTATTTTGAAGAAGAAATTTCTTTAAGAAAAAGTATCTAATCATCAAAAGTAGTAGCAGAAGAGGGCCCGAAAATTTTAAACAAGTAATTTTTAATATTTTATTTTTTAAAATATTAATCAAACTTGTAGCATTTTTATAAACACACATTTCTCCACCCGAAGAAATTAAAGAATTTGGCATCATTTTTGAAAAAAATAGGAAAATATCCTGTGAGCTTCATGCATATACAACAACATTAAAATTGTTTCAAATTGAAGGAACGGCGACATCAGTTAGATCGATCGGGAAATATTAATTTTAGTGAAAATATTTCTCGCGATTTAGGCCGTAGCATTCACAGACAGACGGACAGAAAGATGTTTCAGGAAAAGCTGCATTTTCTGAATCAGAACTCACAAAACCTGTCTGTCAAAAAACCAATTTCTGTCAAAATTCTATTTCCTGCAGCATTACCTAACTCTCTGAATGTAATATACATGAAAATAAAATGGGATATTAACGAAGTGAAGGTAAGCAATTTTATTGACAATTCGAACACGTCATGTTCTGAGAAGTAAGCTGATTTTTATGCGTGTAGTGATGGTAGGGCGCAGAAACTAAAATAACGAAAATGTTACCTATCAATTAATTTCTGTCAACATGGCTAATTCTGGTGCAGTGTTAATATCTGACGGTGCGTACATTTACATTCTGCAGTGAAAACTGATGTTTGGCTCATGTTTCATACGCTCACACCTAGCTCCCTAAAAGGTAAATTAATAACGGCAACCGCAGAACGTTCGCAGAACTAGAGTACCGCACCGTTGTATTCCTTCATTCTGGGAATAGCGGCGGTGGTCTCTGAGGCAATGGCGAAGGCGGCGGCGGCGGCGGCTACAGAGGGCTCGACAGACGCAAGGCAAGTTTTCACCGCGGACGATATATTTGTGTTTACGGGTACAAGCGGGCGTCAGGAGTAAACGGACGAATAAACCAGAGCGGTCGTGTTGAGGTGGCGGCAAGTAAATCAAGATAAATGCAGAGAGGTGCGCGGCGGGTGCACGGAACGGCGCTGGAAGGGGGGCGGGGAGGTGAGAGACCGCAAAGGGAGCTCAGCCGGGAAAAGGTCAGAGACGCCCAAGAGTGAAGGCAAACAGGGGACGGTGAAAATGCGTGGAGAGTAACGGCACGGGCGGTTAACGGCGGGGACGGTTAACGGCGGGGACGGGTAACGGCGGGGACGGGTAACGGCGAGGACGGGTAACGGCGAGGACGGGTAACGGCGAGGACGGGTAACGGCGAGGACGGGTAACGGCGGAACGGGTAACGGCGGGAACGGGTAACGACGGGACGGGTAACGGCGGGGACGGGTAACGGCGGGGACGGGTAACGCGGGGACGGGTAACGGCGGGGACGGGTAACGGCGGGGACGGTAACGGCGGGGACGGGTAACGGCGGGGACGGGTAACGGCGGGGACGGGTAACGGCGAGGACGGGTAACGGCGGGAACGGGTAACGGCGGGAACGGGTAACGACGGGGACGGGTAACGGCGGGGACGGGTAACGGCGGGGACGGGTAACGGCGGGGACGGGTAACGGCGGGGACGGGTAACGGCGGGGACGGGTAACGGCGGGGACGGGTAACGGCGGGGACGGGTAACGGCGGGGACGGGTAACGGCGGGGACGGGTAACGGGAACGGGTAACGAAGACGGGTAACTGTCCGCGATGTTTCAAAATGTTGCCTCTACTGAATAAATCTTTTTTTTTATTTTTCTTATCTTTTTCCCGCTAGAATTCAGGAAGACTAGAATGAAAAGATTAATACTTGACTTATTCAATGAACTGTGCATGATGAATGATGATTTCAATTATATAATGCAAGGGATGTTTGGTCATTAGTTTGTGTCACAGAAAAAGGTGTTGTGATAGGTGTCCTTGCAATCTTGGAACTCTCAATCCGAGTTTATAGGTAGTTGTCTGCATATTCTGGGTGCTAAATAAAATAAAATAGAATCAGTTAAATAAAAGTTCATGCTTTATCTTTACGATATGATTGTTAGTCAATGCACGTACGCCTATCAATTATAAGATGAGATATATTATTTGCAAGATAAGAGGTATTGTAATGGATTGCCATTTCATCCAAATTGTCAGGACAAACATTTTCACTATCTATGCCACAAACTCAGCAGTGTGCACTCCTCGTGAAATTTTAAAGGTGAACCCTGCTGTTTTCGAAAATGTATATATTACGCTTTCAAATCTCTAGTTCGTTTACCAAAGATATACATGTTCAATTACTCTAGAACGAGAATTTCCCGTTTTGAAGTGTTGCTAACCACGGCTTTTGTACCTTCATTCTTAATTCAAGTATACGTAAAGTAAAACGTATGGGGTAGGAATTATGGAGCTCCATGAGCAAAATATATTTTTTCCTCATATGTCATAGAGTCTTTATTGTTTTTTGTCAACACATGAATAAATGAAATAATAATTAATGAATAAATAAATAAACTGAAATATTAATAATTAATAACACACAAGTATATAGGAAAAATGTGCACAGTTTGGAAGCGACAGAAGCAACATTGGTCGTCCAGAAAAAGAAAGGAATCATCTCAAAATTTCCTCAGTTTATCCCGGAATACCGAGCGATAAACTCGATCGAGGTGGTATAATAGAATAAGAAAATCTCTAGAATATTGTTATTTTGTAACAGTATACATTAAAAAACGTCATTACCAGGGATTTTTAACTGCTATACAAAAGCCATAATAAAAATGTAGTTAAAACTTAAATGAATGATACATCATTGATTGTTGGACTTAGATTTATGCATTTATCTTAATTATTTAAATTAATGTGCCCTTCAACTAGTGTGGTAATTGAGGTCTTGGTTTAAACGAACTTGAAATAATTGAAGTTAAAAGATATTGGATAATAATAAAGAAAGACCTTTTGAGGGCGGAGCGAGTTCAAGGATACCTTCTCTCTAGGAGAGATTATTTATTTGCAACTTTTCGTCAATTAAAAGACATTTCTCAGCCGAATGACAAGGGACCTGTCCACCACGACGCTCCCTTCAAGCGCAGGAAGTTGGAGTTGACAACGTGGCACAGACCGGGCGGCTCCGCAAGGCATTGCCGGTGGCGTTCGAGAGAGTTCCCACGCTCGTGGAGGCAAGCAGTCGCTCGACAGTTGGGCTCAAGCGCTGGCATACGCGTTGATGCAACATTAGTCTTGTTTTTCTCGTGCACGCTCGTAATTAGCGACGCCACGTCACACTATTCAAAGCTAACAAGACTCAGTGCGATTCACTTTGCGTAGTCAAACATCCCTTCACGTGGAAGGCGCATTCAACCCAAAACAATGTGTGGTTTCTTTTCGTCGTGCAAGATCATGATACCGAGCGAACATCAGTTTTTCACACCTCTTCATTTGGTGCAGTTTTGCAAAGTTATACACCACAAAACAGGTGGTATATACAAAGTCTAATAGTGCACCTTTAGAATCTGTAAGGTACTATACAACATTTCAACTAAACTTTCAACACTCCTAGCATCAGCAGGACACGTGGTTAACAGAGAGAATGGAAAATGCATTTTACTTTATTGTATTTTAAATTTAAGCTTTTTTCTGTTAGCAATTCATAATTTCAAATCCTAGCATGTGTCAATGAGTCAAGTAGTTATTAGTAAAAACAAATTATGCATATCGCATCATTGTATGTAACAACGATGTGTTCATTGTATGTTCAACGATACCAGTAGTTCAATTTTGTTCATTAAACATCTTAAAGTGCATAGCTTGCTCTTGTTTACAACCTTCCCGCGTGTTAATTACATTCGAATTAGTTGGTCTGAATTTTTATACATCTATTTGGGTGAGCTGCCAGAGAACCAAAAAAGTAATCAGCAATACAGACACAACAATGCCTTTCTCAATTCCGCTGACCATGTGATCTGTGATGCCAGGTACTGCGGTTTCTCATGCTACTCTGTTTCGTACACTGTAGTTGATAAATTAAAAGTTTGGTGTTCGTTCGGGCAGCTGGCAAGATGTTGCCGAGGGTGACCTCTTTTTAAATTAAAAAGAATTCTATATTCATCGAATATCGTGATTGCGACGTGCAAGATAAGTATTCTCCTCTGCATTGCGTGGCAGGATGTCGGTAAAGATGAATTTTTCCACATGGTATCGTTGAATTTGCCCCCAAACCCTTGTCTCTTCCTAAAATGTTTATTGGCAAAAATTCTATGTTTGATTTCATTGTTTTGATATGCTCTAATTCCGGCCTCGAATTGAGATTATTTCACTAAATTATCTCATACGTAACTGTCGCTTCCAAATTCGACGTGCTTGGGTAAATTCCTTATAAGGGTAAATTGGGTTTGTTTCTTTTCATAAATGTCTTCCAATAAGCTAATGTATTATGCAATTTTGTATTCAGATTCAGAGATCGATCTTCAAACAGTTCTAGACATCAAACCTTCAAATAGTTGTGAACATCTCCCCTGCGAACAATTTTCGACAAGGAAAGGCGATAATGGTAACGTCAACGATTCTGTAGATATGGCCTGCTTCATTTGTTAGGGCTCTTCTCCAAAAAAGAGAAAAGAAGGGATCAAATAGTTCCACGAAATGGGTACCTTTACCCCACTCTTAAACGAATACTTGGTTTAATATAAACTAGTTTTTTTTTAAAAAACCCTTTTTTGCAAAATAAAATTGTATTTTGTTAATAATATATTACCTGGTAGTTAACGATTTCTTTTTATACAAATATTGAAATTCCTATCTGCTAAAATTTTGAGAGCTAAAATAAAAACCCTACCTCTTATAGAAATAAAATATACTTCTCCTTTAAATTGTTTCTACATTTTAGTGAAAGATTCTGGTGAAGAGTTGAACAGACTTCAGTTCAATGTTCTAGACTACTAATAATTTTTTTTTAGATTTTTACGCGTTTCTTCGTTTTTGCGTAAGAAAAGAAATACCTTAAGAAAGCCGTACACGCTGTAAAACATTCTGATTGAACGCACTGACGGTAAACCTTCATAGATTGTGCTTTACTCCCATTCACACAGATTTTAACTGTTTATGTTAAATAAAATTATAAATGGGTACTTTATTATGTCTCAATAAATGGCAGAGCGGACGACGTTGTCAGAGCATCGTTTAGTTCCAAAATGCTCATTACTTCCTTCAATTTAAACTAAACACATTTTCAAGTAGTAAGGCTTCAGACCACAACGAACATATTACAATCGGCATAAATAGTGAATAGAATGTAGTTATTGAATTTTAGTCAGGTAATATTATACATCACCGTAAAGTTTTGAAAATAGACCGCTGTTTTTCTTCCACGCTGATGCAAGCTGGCGAGGTTTTCCTGTAGTACGAAGAAATTCATTACTTTTCTTGTGGATAAAAGCTCTCGATCTCCTAGGAAGTCATGTGGAAATGCAATATCATCCGCAAAACCACAGCATTGACGGCGTTTAGACGGAGACGGTCTTAGGAATTGAGGGAAGAGAAATAGAGGAAGTCCACAGATAGGGAACGGAAAAAGAATAAGATAGAAAGAAGGTACGACTCAATGATCTAAATGCGCCAGCGTCGTTCACTTGATAGGGTGAGTGCACGTGTAACATGAAACGACGTTGCAGCAAATTTAATATTTCCTCTGTCAAGTTTATTGTTTGTTACACTAGTTTGCTACACTAGAGCTAGCTGGCTACAGCGCCAACTCGATGTTTCTAAAAATCTTGGTGTGTGTCAATGTATTTCAAAATCATTAATTTATTTATCGATATAAATTCGTTGTGTGCACGTGCAACACGAAATGACATAGGAGTCAATTTAATATTGCTCCTGTCAAGTTTATTGTCGCTTTTACGAAACGGAGTACAGTCTCCTTCATTACAGCTAGCTGGTTAGAACCAGCTGGATATTTTTAAAAATTGTGGTATATGTGTGAATGTATTTCACATTCATCAATTTATTTAGTAACGTAGTGTACAGTATTTCCAGATGCGTGACAAATGCATTGGTCATTGGTTCAGAAAATCGGGTGCACTACTTCAATGGGAACCAGTTCTCAGCTCACAAATGGTCGTCCGACATACATAGTTGTTTGTTTGATGTACGTGTTATGCGTGTGGAACGAGAGGAGTGGGCAAGGATCAGGAAGGAAAGTTTGCATGCATTCCGTGACCTATAGTTAGGGTAACACACTGATATTCGCCTCGCATAGATCATAGAAGTCTACAAAAGCAGCTGGTCGCTAGGATTCTCTCCGTCAGATACAAATCTAGCCATGTAGATATTATCTAAAATTTGCCACCGACGGAACTCAATCTCCGGTTCTCCCAGTCAACAATTTTGAGGAGACAACGTTGTTGCCAATAAGCAGTATTAGCCGGTCTTCGTAATTCGAGATCGGAAAAAATGAAGGATAGGAAAGTAACGTAAAATCAACGACACGCTTTCAAGAGGTTAGTACAATCATTTAAACTTTATCAACAACTGAGATGAAAATAATAATCAAAAAAGAATGTAGAACAATTGAAAATCGTTATATTTGCGAGACAGTGAAAAATTGTGAATTTGAAAACTTAAAAATTTAAAAATACATTCTTCCATTTAGCTATGATACAATCATGACATCATGTTGCAAAGAAAACTAAAATACCACTAATTTACGTATTTTAATAATCTATAATAATTTCCTTCATCCCAGAGATTGCATCATTACATTTGAAGAAAAATAAGCAACCTGCTTATTACTTATGGTTTAAGGGTATGCTGCCAAAAAAATTCTGTTACGACATTTCCATACACAATAAAAATTTAAAATCTGACCGGGACGATAAGAAGAGGTGCTATTAGAACAACAATTCACGGAATAATTCTATAGTATTCATGGCGCGCAATTCATTTTCGCTTTTTGAGAGAGTTTCGGGTTAGATAGTCATAGAAAATGAATATACAAAATACAGCGACAGATAGTAAGCTTTCCTAATTGATTTCGCGCGACGGCTCCAAACAAAATATTGAAATATTATTACAATAATCTTTCATGGCTATCGATTACATTTTGTCAGATTGCTTTTAAATAAACTACACTTGGTTGATTGGTTGTTTGGTTAGTGCTTCCGGGCGCGTCAACAGCTTAAATCATGAGTCCCTTAAGTGTCGTGCATGTTTTTTCCTCGGGGGATTGCAGTGATATTCTCCCGCTGGATAGCGAGATCCGGTGCCGACCTACCGTCGCCTAGCGGAGGGGTTCCTCTAACCAGAACTCCCCCACCAGCGGGCACCACTCCAGCCGGGACAAGCTCTAAGCTCCCGACCGGTCGCCCAGAATATTTGGTACTGAAGTGCATGTTAGTGTGTGTGTGTAAAGGGAGAGGATAGGATAGGGTACTGCTCCGGCAGTCACCTGGCGTTGATTGGAGAAACCACGGAAACCTACCGATCAGAGCAGCCAGCCGCTAGAATTTTCCTCCAGACAGCGAATGAAATCGACCTAGCTGAAAAGCTTAAGTCGAAAATCCTGCCGCCATCAGAACCCGAACCTAGGACCTCCCTGTTAGAGGCGCTGCAGTGACATTAGTTGATGAACTGAACTACCGCCCTTGGTACTACACTTAGCATAACGTTACATTTAATATATAATTTTTGGCGAATAAACTGTACGAGATCTGAGTTATGGATATAACAGATATTATGTAACGATAAACCGGCTGAATTCAGCTCAAGTGTCAGCATTCCCGTACCTATGACCAGGAGATTCTAGGGTTCGTGTCTCGGCTGTGGCGGATTTTCAACTCGCGCTATAGCTCGATCGAGTACAACTAGTTTCATTATACTTTAGGAATAGGCGTCGATACACATTTAAAAATCAACGATAAGAGGAGCATGTTTTCTCTTTTTACCAAAATTAATGTGATAACGCAGATATCACCAAGAGACGGTGAGAAACATGTCGTGAAGCTTTGAAAGAGCACAGATGATGTGAGAGCAACAGATATGCGTGTTAAGATAAAACAGTTTCCAGAAGATATAAAAAAAATCTTAAGTCTTATCAGAATGTAGAACTCTGACAGCATGAATAGATAGAAGTCATGAAATGAAGGATATACAAAGAAGTAAAGAAATGGACTAGACTCGAGTTGAGAGGAGTCGCCGTGGACCATCGTCGAGCGTCAATGGTCAAACGACAGCGTAAGGAGAAAGACGTTGCGTGTGACGAGGGAGGTCGGCGACAGACATCGAATCTTCAGACGGCTCCTCCCCGACGTGACGGCACGCTTCATGACCGGGAGCGGTGGTTCAGCGCATCAACTGATGTCACAGCAGCGCCTCTGACCGGAAGGTCCTAGGTTCGAGTCCCGGCGGCAGGATTTTCGACACTAGCTTTTCTGCTAGGTCGAATTCCGTTGCTGTCTGGAGGAGAATTCTAGCGGCCGGCTGCTCTGACACTGATCGGTAGTTTCCGTGGTATCTCCGATCAACTGCAGGCGAATGCCGGAGCAGCAACCTAACAAACGGGCCACGGACCGCGCGCGACCTTTCCTTCCTCTTACTTGTCCTTTCTTCACCCCTTATACACACTTACACTATCATGCGCTACATTACCAGAAATGCCGGGAGACCGGTCGGGAGCTTAGAGCTTGTCCCGGCTGGGGCGGTGCCTCGCTGGTGGGAGATACATGTTCGGGGAAAGCCCAGTTAGCCCCCGGTAGGTCGGCGCCGCATCAGGCCATCCAGCGGGGGATGACTACCGCCACCTCCCGAGCAACAATACGCACTACACTTACGGAACTAATGACCACAGTAGTTGACGCGCCCAGAATCACTAACAATCAGTCAATCAATCAATCGGAACGCTTCGCTACGCGCGGTACCAGGGCGAATAATCGTGAGCAGAAGTCAGCAAATGAATAAATAATTAATACGTAATTAATTAGAACATGAATACATTATTAAGAATTATAAATTTATGACAAAAATTAAATGTGCAGATCTGACTAAAAATACGACGAAACTAAAAAAAGAAAAGTATGTGCATTACCATGCACAGTAAAATTTCCAAAAAAGTGGTACGCGCGAAAACGGAAACGAGAAAAAAAATTTAGTGCGACGGAATCAGCACCTACACACTGTTGAAAACAGGAGCCAGGCTGAAACTGCATGAAGCACACGTACTTTTAAGAGCGCGAAGGAGCGTTTCAGAAGCCGGGGAAAGACGAAATGCCTCCCGGAGCGGGAACGTCAGCGTCGACACAGACATGGTCGAACGCTCTTCCCCTGCCCCCCGCCGGCCCCCCCCCCGGCCGCCTACGCCTACGTCGCCGCCTACGCCTACGTCGCCGCCTACGCCTACGTCGCCGCCTACGCCTACGTCGCCACCTACGCCTACATCGCCGCCTACGCCTAAGTCTCCAAATACGCCTACGCCACCGCCTACGCCTTCGTCGCCGCCTACGCCTACGTCGCCGCCTACGCCTACGTCGCCGCCTACGCCTACGTCGCCGCCTATGCCGCCGCCTACGCCTACGTCGCCGCCTACGCCTACGTCACCGCCTACGCCTACGTCGCCGCCTACGCCTACGTCGCCGCCTCCACGTATGTCGCTAACTGCCCTAAGTCACTGCCTTCGCCACCACCACCGCCTTGGCTGCCTCCGACGCCTCAGCAGCCGTGAGAAGGCTTCGCTTCGCACGGCGCAGCGTCGCAGATGACGGCGCGTGCTCGGGAGACGGCGGCGCGTTGGCAAAGGGCGAGAGGTGGGAGGGCGTGGAGAGGCAGGGCGCCGAGACGAGGGTGAGGCCGTAGCAGCAAGACGGATGAGCGCTCGGCAACCCGCGACAACGGGAAATTAACTGACAGCCCCCGGCGCCGCAGAACCAAGGAATAGATGATTTTTTCTTGTTTGGCGTGGCGGAGGCGGCGAAGAGGGCTGAAGATGAGGGCTGGCGACGTGGGTGTCCCGGGTCGCGGGAGCGGAACAAGGAGACGCGTCGGCTGTGAGGGGGGCTGAGGTGGGACAGAGACGGAGCAAGGCGGGGCGAGATCAAAGAAAGCAATGGCAAGGACGCGGAGGTGCGATTGTGGAGAGGATACAGGTTGAGGTAAGACACAAAACGGCGTGGACTTTTGAGTGGCGGAGAAAAAGAGAAAGGAAGACCGTTTCTGATACTGGAAACTATGGAAATAATGTTGAATGATTGGGCGAATGCATACTTGCAGGAAGAAAAATATCAGGCCGTATTTTTAAAAAGGGTGATAGTGAAGGAAACGCGTGATTTAATTTACTTCAACTACTAATATCAATAAGCTGAGTATATGCAATTTGAAGATATAAATAAAACTTGCCCATGCCTAAGATTTTACGTGTTCAAAAAGGATAGGAACTCCTATTATTCCAAGAGTCTACCTATTATTCTGCTGCAGTTGGAGTTATTCGGAAAATGTAAACGGGGTTTGAACGAGTTGAAAATGTCTGTGTGAAAGGACGTCAGAGGCGGAATAAAGATGAGGAGCAAACGGCATGGGCTTCCACCCAAGAGGTGTTAAATGCTTTGCCAATACATCACTAAATATGGTACAACAAAGCTGGTAAATATGATACAGAGAGTTGTGCGTACGTCATGCTTGTAATTTCAGTTTTATGGTCGCAATTATTTGTCGAATGTGAAGAGATCGAAAAATTGATCTGCTGGTACGTGAAGAAATACCTGCAAGACAATTAAATTCAATTGAATATGTGACACTTTATTTTACGTGTCGAAGCTGAGGCCATCAATTAGTTCTTCCGTTTGACCACGCAAATTTTAGAATTTAGCTCCGAGGCTTCGTTTATGTTTCAGCACCTTTTACAATCTAGAACATGGGACTGCCGCCAATACTTCCCCTCTTAATGACGTACGTACCCATTTAAAGGGAACAAAAATAACTATAGGGCAAAACTCAAATACTGAATAAAATGTTACAACGACTCCTGACTCCAACACTTATCGTTGGCGTCGTACCCTGACTTCGTGGAAATGACTTGCTTCGCGACGCTATGCATGAGATGCAGGCGTCAGACACTGAAATTATCACACGCACCAGGAGAAAATTGGCATTATTCTCCAAGAGAGAATCGTTAAACTTCTCAACAATATATTGCTTGTAAACACGAAAAGCAGATACTTCACTTTTAATTTTTCTGTTCGTACATGCATATATACACGTAAAAGTTAAGAAAATAATTAACTTTCCATTTAGCTCATACCATCAAAAATATTTACTTTTATATAATGTAGCGGTATTCTAAAACTGAATTTAAGAAAACTGGAGTTTTGATAGAGCGAGAGCAGATGTACTTGCAGAAACGAGTCGGCAAAGAGGGAAAAAATTAAAGTAAGGAAATGCTATGAAACCGGAAATCAAGAAAAACGACAAATTCTGGTTTCTTGCAGTAAAAATGATCAAAGAAAGGTTTGCGGATGACAGTTGGGAAAATATGTTATCTTGGCCAATCTAGCCATTTCCGTTGAAGTTGATACTAACGGAAGATCACACAGGCACACAAAAAGAAGCTGTTAGACCCGAAGACCTCACACATGTTTCTCTACGTATTTCGACGCGCTGAATCCGAAACTGAAACCAGAATGGCGTCACTATTCTCCAATTCTTTTAAAAGCGCAATAAAAGATCATATCATTGCATTTTTGTTTCCGGAGGTTGATGTCAGATCCAAATGCTTGCCTCATGTTCCTCTACGTATAGCGATGCCCTGAATCTGAAACTAAAGCCAGAATTGCCACCATCCTCCAGTTTTTTTAAATCGAAAAAAGCCAGGGAAATTTAAAATATACAATTTAAAAAGATTAATTTAAAAAATGGAGGGTGATTGCAGCAATTCTGGCTTCAGATTCAGATTCATATCCAGATCCAGCGCGTCCGCATACATAGAGAAACGTGTCAAGTCTTTGGGTCTGACAACTTTCTTTGTCTGGCCGTATTATTGAACCTTGCGAAACCACGGCATCGTACCCATTTCGACGATGTGATACTACCACGAACTGATTTCGAAAAATTAAAAAAATTCTCTTAACATCATTATGAAAAATCAACTTAATCTTGAATTTATTCTTTTTCTTATTTTTCTTTCATTCTCAAATATTGCTCATCTCCAATTAAATCAAGATCAGAAACTACTAACTTTCTGACACAGAAACGAGGCATTCCTCAATTGCATATTTACGGAGTTTTGAGTCGAAGACACTGTTTTCAATTGTAGAAAAACGAACTTTCCTTAGTGTATTTCATGAAAGGGGTTTAATATATGGTAAGAAAATACAAATTGTTGTACAATAATCAAATAGCTGGCGAACACTGCCAATTGTGGCATGTAGTACATACCGAGACATTTACAACTCTTTCTTTGTAGAAACAAGGACAATCCTCTTTATTCAAGTGAACTCTCTTTTTTAAATATCTTATTACAACATGCATATATCACTATTTCTTGTGTTGAACATTATTTCCAATGATTTTTAGCTTCGTGAATAGGGTTAATGTATGTTGAACTGTTGTGTTCATAGTATAATCCATTTTTCGTGTACCTTTCATAACTAAATCAGTGAAATATATAGATAATTGTTTACTTATGTTATCGATTACAGTACACAATTAAAATGTTTCATTCAACCACTACAATAAGTATTTCATTTGTGAAGGGAACTGACTCGTGCGTATTTACTTCTAGATATCTGACTCTGAGGATGTAGCAATAGAGTTCTGACATCGCACTCTTTCTTCCACCCATATTCAAAGAGCAGCCTCTCATGAAAAGAGGGTTATACAAAACAACAGTAGAGACAACAGTTCATTTCCACTTTTTTGTCTCCACCCCTCAGCATTGTAAAAATATTAATAATTAGATAAATATGACTATGTCAACATTGTAATTTTCCCGATGAAAGTTCCTCGAAAATAACTGTTGGGCCCGCAAAGGCGTTTTTGCTCGAAAAGCAACTGGTATTTCAAGTGTGATACGATAATAGCTGTTAAAAGCGCATTATACCTGGTACAATTAGTATCAACGGAACGAAGCCCGTGTAGGCGCAACGTGGAAAGCAGGTAATTGGAATTCCAAAAGGCACAATTGGTATCACTGGAATGAAAGGGCAGGTGAATTCCCAGTAGATAATTCGTAAGCGACCACGAGAAGGTGAAAGGCCGATAAATGACAGTTATTATCTTGAGTAAGCCAGGAGATGAAATGCACTTGGCTGCATGATATTGGTCATAAATAATACAGATTTTTCGATTTGTTAATTCTAGTTTTTAAAACAATGTCATGAATATGAATATAATAGTTTTATACGTCAACATATAATATTCCATTGTTTTTTAAATATAACTTCATACAAGGCAGTTTCTTCTATTTCAATTGTTTCTTTTAAAATTCTCGTTGGATAGTATATGACTTTTTTCTCTAAATAATAACAAAGCAGCATAACAATCAATCATAAAAAAATTATTTTGTATTATGGTATAATTAGAATTTCTGATTTAAAAAGGGAATTTTAATTTTTTGTGTATCTGGAAAACTACTTGATTATTTCTAAAATAGCCAGAATTAAGGCATCGTATTAAAAATATTATTTATGTACTACAAAGATAAATAACGAGGAAATACACACGCACGTAAAATAGCGATATTTGCTATCTGCCCATGACTTACAACGAAACGGTACATGTATCACAACGTCCAAAATATCAAGCTACAGGAAATGAATAGGAAGATGTGGCAGCTACCAGATTACATCATGAGCAAAATGCTACTTTTTTTTGAGAACAGATCGATCGATATTCTAAAAGGTCGTAATCTACTGGTTTTGGACACTAAATGGTGATATTATTAAACTCGATAACGAGAGTTTCAATATTTGCACTATGTATAAATTGCATTAAGGTTATTTTTAGAACTCCACTATGAAGGATAATACTGATCACGAGTATAATTCTGTGGAGTGAAGAGTGTTCATAAATCTATCAAAAACTATTTTGAAGGTTGTGTTGTTGCAGAATGGAGACATATTTCCTTCTTTTATTTAGCTTATGCAACAAACTAGATGGCACTAAATGGCTATATTAAATTTGTGAATTTGGCAGAAAAAAGTTGGTGTGACAGGGTCTTCATGTTGCATCTTAAAAGTCATTGCGCTGATGCGTTATGATCAATTATGATATTGTTATGACCAATATCATGCAGTCATTGCGTCAATGAAGTCGTAGGCTTCCGCGGCCAGAGTCATGTAGATGATCTTGGCTGTCCAGGTGACGCCGCGTCGAAGGCTGTGTTGCCGACGTTTCGACCATCTTATCGTGGTCTTCCTCAGGGCTATAGGCACAACAGCGCAGGCTGTGTTGCCGACGTTTCGACCATCTTATCGTGGTCTTCCTCAGGGCTGTAGGCACAACAGCCCTGAGGAAGACCACGACAAGATGGTCGAAACGTTGGCAACACAGCCTTCGACGCGGCGTCACCTGGACAGCCAAGATCATCTCCATTGCGTCAATGAGTTTACTGCCAACATATTCCAAATGTAACCGTGAATGGAGTAATACGACACAAAAATATATTCGAAAGGCAAAGCGTGAACTCCTGAAAAGAAAAACGATCTTGTTGCACCATTTAACTCTAAAGATTTTTTGGCCTACCTTAAAATTAGTCCTTTCGATACAAATTCTTAAGGTGCCGGACAAAAAAATTGTTCTCGATTTCAGTATATTAACAAAATCGTTCTCGTAAACGATGCTAAAATTAAGAAACGAATTGCTATGAACCACCAAATAAGATCTAAAATGATATATAGAACGATTTAGGGCCCTTAGGTTGATGTCGTTGAAGTGTTTACTAAAGTTTTAATGTAACATAATGCCTCAAATAACAGTAAAATTTGGATGAATTGTTGAGTCTTACGTAGATATGGTGTATAAAAATTTAATTGCTGACAATACCACCTACATTTCTTACTGGAGAATCTCCGAACAGTCAGTGTAAACATGGAAAAATTTTTACCAGCCGAAGTGTTATGGAGAATGCGGATAATGGAGTGCGAGTAAGCTTGCAGATTATTTCTAGATCCTGAAAATTGATGTTCTACAACAGTGAGTGTTGGAGAATAACTAACATTGTATTTGAATTCAATGTAAAAACTTCTATCATAATCATTTTTTCTCTGAACTAGCAAATGTTTATTTTACCTTTCCTAAAGCTTCAAACCAGAAATAGGCATCAGGAAATTTACATCCATTATTTTATAAGAACATTGTAATTTGTTTTTATTTATTATTTTATTTAATTGATGATCTCGTTTTGGTACATTACAATATATTAATAAATTGAAATGAAAAATTATATTCGTGGCAAGAATAGAGTTACATTATTACATGATCCTGAAAAACAACCAAATAAAGTATCACCGTTATTATTAACTGGAACATTTGAAAAAGTATAAGAAACAACAGGGAAAACACAACTCCGGAGGTTTGACAATGTAGGAGGTTTGACCCAACGGTCCTAAAACTACTTCTGTTCACTACGCAGTGCTGCCACATTCTATTACATTATGAAACTACACTAGACCCAAAATTAGTAATTTTATACTCATGCTAATGTAAATTACCCTTGCTATTGTAAAAGAAGTTAAAATTATGTCAGTACTTTGCGTAAAAAATGTGTTTACTTGGTTTTATCTGGAAGGTTGAAGGTAACATAATTGTGTATGAAATGAATTATTAGAATAAAATACAATTAAAAAAAGGATGCTGCAAAATTTCGTAGTGCGAACAAAAAGTAAAGTAATAAAATATGTTAGAGAGGTTTGACCCATTGAGTTGGAGTAGTTTGGATATCTACGTTTAGCAACACAATTAAGATGAAATTGCATATATTTAATTTATTTTACGTCAAAAACAAATAAAGTGACCTGCTACAGGGAGAGGTGTATTCTGAGCACGCTTTCTTAATTCTCCCTTAGCACTGATTTATGTAAAAAAATGTTTTTAACATAAGCCAGTTTTCTAAAACAAACAATAAGGCAATGAATGATTTAAAAAACTACCATACCCGTCGAGTACATGGAACCGAAGGATTAATATCGTAGTAAAATTTGGTTTCTATCTTTCTTAGACTTCAGTCTTATATGATAAATAGTTTTATAGCCAATGTTAATACGTTTAGTTATCTTTAATGAACAGACTTTACCAGTGGTCTTTTACTAATTATCTATTTAATTAAATCACTTTTTCCTGCATTTATTACACGGTGAGTCAAACCTCCTGCACGTATGCTAAAGGTACAAATACACATCAGGATCTTTGACCCATATATACATGTTTTATGAACTACAATTCATGACAGATTATACTAACTGGAAAGGGTAAATATATTTTATAATATATATTATTATATGACCTTTATTTAACATGCCAAAAATGTTTATGATCGAAAGGAATGAAGGAAAAAAATGTTTAACTGGAAATCGAGTCAAACTTCACGAGTTTCTCGTACTGAAATAAACGAAAAGCAATACCCGCAGCATGTTTACTTCGTAAATCCAAGAAGTGAAGAGAAACACGAATCGCACGTCATGCCAGCACTCGGTGCGTAGTTGCTGGCAATCCGAATATATTCAGCGCGGCACAAAACCGATAAACCCAAACTGTCTATAACGCAATCCATCCACCTACAACTAGTGTCATACACACACCGAGCCAGCAGCGGTCGCGGCGGGCTTTTGACTCGTCACCCGGACGCTGGGAGTATGTTGGCTAGCGGGCGGGGGCTGTTGGCCTGTTGTACGCCACCGCTGCGCTCCGCCAAAGCCACGCAACACGGGCTGTGTCGCCCTTCGCAAAATGCAGTCGCGTACCACGACAGCGCCGACATCATTTGCGTTTTATGTAAAAATAATTGCAACAAAAATACGCCTATAATTAATCACGATGCGATTACCGACGGGCGCGGCGTGGGCGGGGGAAGAGAGGAAAACGGAGGGAGGGGGACAAAAACACGGGTTCCCTTGATAGCGAGTAAAACGAAACATGGCCATTTCATTATCCGCCCGTTCTGATTCGCCGAGCGAGTGCCGTTGACGCCGCCGCCTGAGTTGCGGGAAGAGGCAGAGAGCTGAGAAGGAAAGGGTACCGGACGAAGGTGGAGAAGGTACGGCGAAGGAAGCAAGCTTAGCCTGCTGGCAGAGGCGGTAGACTTCAGTACAAAGAGCCGTTGTTACTCTAGGGAGGGGACAGGTAGAACGAAAAGGATTATGAACACGGGAAAACTAGAGCCTGTGGGTCTGATGGAGGGACAAAGGACGCTCAAGCAATCATCAGGAAAGGGTGGGTACCAAAAGCAGTGACATGTGATGGTCAATAAATAAAAGAAAGTTGAAGAGGGTAAGAGCAGAAGGCGGGATCACCAGATGTTGGCAAGCTCTGAAGACCGGTAGATGAAAAGAGACGAATATGGCGAAAAATAGATAATAGAAAATAAGAACTCGAAAGGAGCGAACAATGTTTTATGAATCTACATAAAAGAATATGATGAAACAATTTTACTGGGGACTCGATTGCAATATAATGAAAATAAATTGATATTATATCAAGATATCAGTATGGTTTAAAAGGCATCAAACATTTATTACGTTTACCTCGTAATAAATTTCCACACACTTAAATGACTGCTCAACGTTGGCATAAATCAACACTAACTTATATAATTACGATAGAAGTGTTAAACTTGCTGCGCTGTCTTGTCTCAACAAGAGTAAAAATTCTTATTAATCCGGAGAACTTTTACCAAATTGGCACCCCACAATTGCGATTAGCACCCCTGCATCTAGGTAGATACTCATTAACATCGAGGATCCGAAATTGATAAACGTCAAAAGGTTTCTGAGGTTCAATAGAAACAAAACTTTTCAAGCTCAAAAAAATCCAGAAAACTACGAATAAAAATCGATGACGACGACCGTCATGTTGATGCACATCCACCACACCATCGACTACGACCAACATCAACACAGAGTTTTGAAAATACAAAAAAAAATATCTCAAAAAGGAGAACGACAACACGCGGAGGATCGCAGCAAAAAGGAAAGTGCGAGAAAAGCATCACTAACGGCGTCGCCCTTGCGAGAGGCGCCTCGACAACGTTGCCCGCGTCGTGGCATGATCGCAAAGCGGAGAGGAACAGTGAGGCGGAACCGGGAAGCGGGAGCTGGAGCGGAGCTGGAGCGGGAACGCAGCGACGGAGAACCAGGGACACCGCAGACGCCACAATAGCGAGAAGACGACCCCGGGTCCCGGATATTGTAAACAGCGCGTCACGGAAGAGCATTTATCATTTAGGCCCGTCAAAGCTAATCCGCGCCCTTCGACAAGTGTTATTCTGTCGCCGACCGGCGCCCTTAAGCAGAATTTATTGACAGAGACGGCGCACCGCCGCCGCCGCCCCCGCCCCCGCCCGGAGGCGTCGTAGGGCCGGAGGCGGACGGCCGGTCGATAGCGACAGGTAGGGCGCAGGGCGAGTCCCGGAGTGAGGGGAGTAGGGCACTGGCCGGTTCGGAAGCGCTCCCTAATGAAAGTGACGCCCTCTCGTCCGAACATGCCAGCGAAAGGCTCCGGGCACCGGACGTCGGCTTTTCTCCGAAAAGGTTCAGCAAGAACCGGCTCTGGAAGGGAAGGGAGGATAATCCAGTGATCGAATGCTCAAACCGTCATCCAATTAGTATCCAATATATTGGTCATTCCAAATATTCGATGTGGGTCAATGTTGCTTGCATTCAGATGACGTAAATATGATTTCATCTTCAATCTCCTCGTCACAGTTAAATATGTGCGAAATGTCAATACGTGAGGGGTAAGCGCATATTGTCTCAACACTCCCAAATAATTTAAAATCCAAATAGAATAACGTGTGTCAATGTAACGGCGAGTACCTCATCACCAGTTTATGTCGTCACCTTAGAACAAGTCTGCTAGTAAAGTTTCTATACATTCGAGACAAGTTTCTTTTTTTATTTTTACTTTTAAAAGCTTTTTTAAGTTTCACGCTGAAGGCGAGCTACTGATTCAGCATCCATTCTGAGCAGAATCTGAAATATTTATGTATCCGCCCTGGACAAAAATATACGTGAAGTCGAAGGCTTCCGCGGCCGGAGTCATGTGAATGATCTTGACTGTCCGGGTGACGCCTTCGACGCGGCGTCACCCGGACAGCCAAGATCATTCATACGTGAAGTAAAATTTGTTTATGTACGCGACGAAGGGCCCATACACTTGGCACCCCGTTACCACCCACTATTGTGGGTATTCTGGGTTTGATTTACATAAAATCATCATTGAAAATGTAAAGAACTTGGGAGGATTGATATCGATCATCCCACATCGAAGATATTTGGATGGTGAAAGAACGAACATTAATGGAATAATTTCCATCCATAAGATAATTATCTGTTTATTTCGCATTGGAAAGACAATCTGATGAGCTGGTATAGTGGGTTAAATATCATCAGCTAAGGCAAAATCATTTTCGGGATCGTCAACTACAACGGTCATGAGTATTAGAAGTGCAGTGCATGAAATATCTCGGGAAGTTGTGATGTTCACCCCCTGTTGCGTGCGTTCCGGCGCCGACCTACATGGAAGCTTGCGGAGTTTGCCCCTTCCAGGTCCCCACAGGATCAACGTGCTTGCTTTTCAAGATGCGATCGCGTGTTCGATTCCCGGTCGGGGCAGACGATAGTGAACGCTTTCCTCGCAATGTCGCAGTACCTGTTACTACATGACGATGACAAAGCTCACTTCACAGGTTGAGAAGACCAGAATACGGCGTAAGTATGTCTATGTGTTAACCACACGTACTCCTTAAATCATGGTTGCAAGGCTAGGATGCAGTTTGTAGGCATGACCCTATCATTGGCTGTTGTGCCCGTATAGACAGGCAGATGTGTCTCGCTAGCGGCGCACCGCCCAGGCAGACAAAATCCAACACCCCGCTGGACTTCCAACACGTGTGGTAATGCGGTGCATGTAAGTTATTGTGTACAGAGATTGGAGATAGGAGGGAACAAAGATGAGGAAGGAAAAATTGCGAGCGATCCGTGCTGGTACTGATAGGAGAAGCCGTGGATTACTGTCGATCTGAGAAGCCGGCCGCTAGAATTCCTCTCCACAGTGTTTGAATACAATCCATTCATCTAGCTAGAGTCGAAAATCAACCATCGTGATAAGTTGTGGATCAAGCTGGTCCACGCAGATCTGACGTCGAAAAACCGTGCACCGTCAGGACTCAGCTTAACATACATCACGTGCATTACGGGTTGCATTACTACTTCGTTTCTAATGTCTCCTCCTACCCATTCCACTTCCCGGGCAACTGAAGTTGTCTTGCCCCGACAATATTAGTTTCCTCATTATAAGTTATATGTGTATTTAGTCTAGTTGATATTGCGCCAGGCGTTGCAGAGAAATGCTGGAAAATACACATGTGAACCGACTTTATACATATTTAGTTAGTGCTGTGACGGAACCTCAACAACTTCAATAATCACTATGACAGTGATTAAAGTCTTAATTAACTCATTCGTTGATTTTAAATGAAAGAATGAATGTGAACAAATGCTTGAGCAAAATCGCAAAAGAGTTTACTAAATACGAATAAGTGTATCGTTAAATGTAATGAATTAAATTAAATGATAAAATTAATATTTACGGTATTTATTATGTGTCATATTTTAAAATTAAAATATTTTGTCTCCTTATATCTTTCGAAGAACAATTATCTATTTGTAATATACATAGGTTAAGTATTAGTGAATGTGTTCCCAGCATTTAAACATTTTATTCATCAAAGAAGAATGGGGAACAATCGTTCACGTGACAATACCCACACCACTATTCACCACTGTAAGTACGGTCAGAACGCAATTAAATCACATTACCAGAAAACTGCGTACATTCAGAGACGGCCGCAGCATAATTTCATTCTGAATTAGAAAGGGGGCGTAAACATCATTTTCATAGCATTCATCAACTTTCAATAGATCCGAATCACTCTAAGTCTTATAAATCGAATTTCCACATTTCAATACAATTTATACCAAACGCCATTCTCACGACTGTTCTGACATTTCAGAACGACACACATGCGCGCACACACACACACACACACACACCACAAAAGTGGGGTTGACGCCCCACGTCAACGAGCAGGTGTGCATAAATTAGGTTCGACAAACCCGTCATGAAAAAATACAACAGTCGTCGCAGCAACAGCGTCATGGGCGCGCGGAGATAATTTGAAGTCCTTTCTTGTTGACAAACGTGATTATCGGTGCGCCGAGCACGCGTTCGCGCACTATACGGGATGCGTTCGCTCAAAACAATAATGACCGGGAGCTTTCATGCGCGCCGTCCCTGTTTGCTGCGCATTCACAGTCGATCCAATCAAGCCGCCCAAAGAAGGCCGCGCGCCGCGCTGGGGACGGCGTTGGGGTTGGGGTTGGGGCAGAAGGGGAGCGGAGTGGAGTGGTGTGGAGCGCAGCGCATTCGCTTCCTAGCAAAGTGGACGCGCACGCGATGCCACAGCTGCGGATCGCACTGAACAGGCTTGAACAAGGCCACGCATAGACCACGTACGGTGGTATTGCAGAGTTAGCTGCCGATGCAGTAATTAAAACTATACAATGGTGTGCACCGACTAATCCAAGTACAGAATTACATATCAAGAAATCACGCAAGTAATATCCATTTAGTAGATACTTAAATAAATAGTCGTTTGTTTAACGTTAAGAGTTGATTTTTATTGAATGTATTCAGAAATGAAGTTATCGAGAATAAAAGAAAACAATTCTGTGTGCATTTTACGAGACTGTATTGCGTAGGACCATAGAGCACATGCACTTAGGCAAACTTCCCGGGTCCATGCATCCTAGTGCTAAAGAAGTAGTTAGAAAGTATTACATCTGGGTAAAGCTGTGAGTTACCATTTCCATTTTACCAATGAATGTACTGTCGTCACTTGCGATTCCTGTTCAATATCATTTGAGTTTGGCCAATCACATCAAAGACATCCCCGCTTGTTCCTAAGCGAAAGTAAGGGAACACTGTAGAGGTGAGTGCAGCGTAAGTGAGTGGGGTGGAAATGAGCGCAGTGCCAGTGAGCAAGGGGATGGGGATGCGCAGGGGATGAAGTGAGCATCGTTTACAGACCTGTATTCAGCCAGGCTCAATACGGATATTATGCAATAGGTAATGTAAATGAAAACAGTATCTATTGGTTTTGGAGGCCATCAAAGAGCAGCGATATCAAGTATTTGCATTAGTATTTATTGAAGTTTCAAAACGAAAACCAATCCCAGGTCATTTCGTGAGATGGTGGCTCATCATTATCAGATAAAATGTAGTAAAATCTAATAAGGACTCACCGAGAATACATATAAAATTGTCACTGAGAACAAAGATAAATTTAAAAGCGAATAATTTAGTAATATTTTGAAAAAAGGAAAAAGAGGAGAAGGAACTTACAGATATCTTAAAATAAAATACAAATAATAAATTAGATCCGATAACGTAAAATAACTTAAATAGGTACTGTACTTACAGAAGTTTCTAATAAATAGTGATTACCACTACAATGGTACTGATAACTAATTAGTTTTGTAGGTATGTTTTACTTTTCGCCAAAAATTGAAATAAAGAAAAAGTTCCAGGTTCTGGGAGATGAACTTACGATCTCTCTGGAATTGAAGAGGTATCTGACCTTATTTCAATTGATTGGCTGATTAGTGATTCCAGGCTTGCCAACTGCTAAGATCATTGTCTCGTACGTGCAGTGATTTTGTATCGTGGGAGGTGACTGTGATCATCCCCCGCTGAATGGTGAAATCCAGCGTCGACCTACACGTTGGCTTGCGGGTTTTCTTCAACCAGCTTGGCGTCTAGAATTCTCCTCCAGACAGGGGATGAACTCCTGACCTAACTATCTAGCTAGTGTCAAAAATCATGCCTCCATTGGAACTGGAAACCTAGTATCTCCCGATCAGAGACCCTGCAGTGATAACAATCGGTGCCCTCGGCCATCTAACCCGGCGATCTCACTCGATCAACAATGCTCATACGAACAAAAGGCCTGAATTATATTATACTTTTATTATCATATTGATGACTATCGAACTAAATTATCAACTGAATTATTGCCCGAAATTTCATTAGTCGTGTAACAAATCTCTTGCGAAATAAATATGTGTATATTGATTGTGAAATAAACATGAATTTATAGGTGGTTAGAGTTTAGTCAACTCACAAATTTACTCTCAGGACATGTATAGCAATTTCCCAGCACCCTGACTAATTAGAAATGTCGAAATGTGACGGACAGAAATCACGTTACACAGAGGAACATATTCGGAAAATGTAGAAAATTTTGTTCGGCGTAACCAAAGACTTTTAATTAAATTAACGAACCACTCTCATTTTGCAATAACCTACTGCCACGTTTTCTTTCAGTGTTTGTGATGCCAGAACAAGGGAGACAGAATGTAGTCAATATCTACACCACCAGATTATGTACTAGATTAATGGTACTCCACCCTCATATTATCAATTATCGTAGTCAACTGCATGCTCGTACATTTCATCACATGCACACTACTCTCTCATCAGAGCTAAGAAACGAGTAGGCTGTAGCAGCAAAAGGTGCTCAAGTACTGAACAGCATTCAAAACATTTTAATGAAAGAATTCCGTTGAAGAAATGTAGTGAGCAACATGAAAAGACACATTGATGTAGACGTCACAGAAATCATAAAAAGATAAACGCTTTGCACATTTGGTGGGAATGTAAATTATTTTGACTCTATTATTATATTAAATTTCATTCAAAAATTTTTTTAATCTCATAGAAAATACTAGTTCATCGAAATTAGCACAGTATTCTGGGATATAGACTTAGATTGTCAATGTAACACCTGCTTTAAATATTCACCAAAAATTACTTTTTCACTCACTGGAAACTTTGAATCCTTACTTTTTTCAATGTCTCAGAAAATAGTTTATATAGTCATCTGTGAAGGCTGCAAACATTTAAATTTAATTATGGACAATATAGGGGTGACATAAATACATAGTTTTTTCGTATTAAGAGTTCAGAGAAATTTTTTTGGCAAATCAATCGCAATATAAATTCTGAGATAACTGTGTTTCAATCACTAAATTACACTCATTGATTAAAGAGCATTTGTACAGTACAAAGAAATCAAAAGCGAATAAAGCAAAGAATGTTCTGGAGAGCTTGATAAGTATATTGCTCTCAAGTTTATGTTAGGTGTTTTCGTCAACAAAATTAAAACTTCTATTGAATTAATAAAATTAAAAATTCAAGAATCTTGACTCCTCATAAGAACTAATCGAATGAGACATTTCATAGAGTTATATGAACTATGGAATTCTCAGAACAAGACGTACCCGAAAACGTTTGTTTTTGAAAGTCTGCAAGACAGGGGCACTGGAAACGTACGTGTAATTAATGGCATCGGAGAAGTGGAGAGAAGTCCTGAAGATCATCACCATCTGAGTGTGGTTTATTAGGCAAAATTTTATCAACTTTCAGTTGGGTAATTTTTAATGCATTTCTTAATAGAGGCAACTGTAATTTATGAATCTTATATGACACTTTTTTAAATATAATGTACTTTGAGTTCCTGAACACGTTAAAAGCAAATGGCGAAAGCTTGTGAAATAACACAGAAAATGTAACAGTGAAATAATTGTGAAATGTATGATTTGTGTATACATAATTGCTGTCTTAACATCAATTTGGAATTTAAGTTAGTAGTGAAGACCTAATCGTCGGTAAAAGAATTTGAGAGAGGATGGAGTTTTGTTAAAGTTGGTAGAATATGGGTTGGCGATGGAACTGGCGTTGTCGCGGGCTGGGAGAGGGTGGTGAATATACGACGACCTCGATAGGAGCCATACCATTGAAACTAGTAAAATGGAGTTTTTTTGTTTCTCCCTTTCAAAAATTCAAAATTTAAATAGTATTAGACTTAGTGTAGGGATCACAGAATTTTGAAAATGTGCACACAATTCACTTTTCCCCATAGCACGTCATACGCAGTTTTTAACTGTTTTTTGACGTAAAATAAATAAATAAATAAAATAGTATTTGAATGGGTGTCTGCCTTGAGAGGTGGTGTAGGTGTCAATGATGGGGTATGGGTTGGGAGGTTACGTCGGTGATGGAGAAGGTGCTGACATTTCTGATGGAGGTATTTATGGTGGTGTTGGTAACGTAATTCGTGGAGTGCACTTCTGGGCGTGGGTGGCGTTGGCGATAGCGTTGGCGCCGTACATCACTGTTTTCGCGTAAGCGTTGGTGTAAGTGATGTTGTTGATGGAAAAGGTGTTGATGTTACTGATGAAGGTATTCAAGTTAGCGATGGCCCTGAAATCCGCGGTATGCTGATGTGGTCGTGGGTAGCGCTGGCGATAGTGTTGGTGCCGGTGTTAATCATTGCGTTGGGGTTAGCGATAGTACTGAATGCAGTGGCGATGTCGAGAGCTTCATCTTTCACTGCCAAAGTGGCTAGCGAACGATGTATGAGCAGGTGGTGCGAAGAAGGGATGGAGAGAGTAGTGGGTGGGAGATGATTGGGGAGTGTGTTGCGGCAGCAATTGCGCAGTTTCCACGCCGAAGTAGGCGCGCGTGCCGGTCTTGCGGCTTCCCTGCTAATAAAGTGCGCGGTACGACTTGCATCGATAATGGGGACCGCATCGACGCAGGCAGCCAAGGGCGCTCGCAAAGCCCCACAGAGCTCATAGCTCGACAGGTACGGGAGCAAAGTGTTACGTACCGTACAACATGCTCACTTTCTATTATTATAATTATTACACTTAGGAACAAATCTTCTAATTAAGAAAATTTGTGTGTGGCTCTGAATGAGAAGATGAGAGTAAAGCCTGTTTTACACACAAAGTAAAACAGTTTTCTGAGAGTATTTCAGCAACGGCGTGCAATGGCCGGTCATTTTCGATTATTTTAGGCATGATTTGGTAGTTGTGGTCACGTTTATCTTTCGTAGAGAAACAGTCAATACAAAACACACTTAAAGACAATTTGAAAATATTTGTAAATGTAACTAAAAATATATTTACAACAAGAGTATTTTATTTGTCGTTCTTGACCAGTGTTCGTGCTTCTATTATTAAAACATTTTGTATGGGATTTTCGTAGTAATTTTGCTGCTGCAGGCAACAACTGGTTAGAGATTATGTTTTGAAAATAATTTGTTGTACGAAAAATTGTACATGACCTTATCTTAAAATCTATTTTTGAAAAACATTACGGAAAAAATCTCTATCTTTAATATTTTAATTGTAGAAAGACCACGAAGAAATGTTTAACTTTTGCCATTATTGAAAAATCAGCGAGCATAAAAACCTGCACCATTGTGTTAAATGCAATTCACACTACGCAAAAACAAAATTTAATCAAACTAGATGGAGTCGCTGTTTTTGAAAATTTGGAAAATATCCCAGGAGCTTCATTTAAGTGCCCGAAAAATTAAAATATCGATTTCAAATTGAAGGGGTTGCGACATCAGTCAGATCAATTGCGGAATATGAATTTTGGAGAAAGTCGCCTGAACGGTTTGCCTGCTAGCGTATTTCACACACGGACGGACAGACGGGCGGGCGGGCGGGCGGACAGACGGACGGACGGGCAGGCGGACAGTCGGTCGGGTGGGCGGGTGGGAGGGTGGGCGGGCGGTGGGTGGGGGTGTAAATATCCAACCTTTTTGAGCGTCAAGGGAAATAGAAATACATGAAATAAAGAAGTAGTCTGAGAAACCAAGAAAAATGTACAGAAACTCCCTTTACACTTCTTTAAGTAATAATGCTCAAAAGGGTTAAATTTTGCGTGTATGATCTAATGAATAAGTAATTATAAACAATGCAAAGGAAGGTTGATGATATAAGTATTTCATAATACATACTTATTCTTTTTGTAAAGAATGTGTGCCAAAAATTCAAAAAGACTTAGGAAAGTTTAGAGATAAATATATTGTACAAATGAACTCAAAGTACATCTTTTCAGTATATCTGTGTTTCACTGGCTTATTTTCCGATGTCTACAAAAACTGCTGTACTTAACGGAGTTTCCTCGAAACTCGAGTTTGAACTCCCCGCGGCCCAGGCGGTCGCTAGCCGGCGTTCCCACAGCTCCACTCCGGTAACTAACCCCGACGGGCGGGTGCTGCGCGCTGCCCGGCCAGGCGCTGGAGGCTTCCTCCGTTAATAAAGTCGCTCCAATCGGTGCAGCGTCAATAACCACCGCTAATAGATTATTGACTGATTACTGATTCCTGGCGCGTCAACTACCGAGGTGTAATACCGAGTGTTAATACCGTTAGTGTACTACAGGTTTTTCATCGAGGGGTGGCGGTGACCCTCTCCCGCTAGATGGTGAGATCCAGCGCCGACCTACCGTCGACTAGCGGGCTTTTCCACAACCCCAACCGTCCCAGCCGGGACAAGTTCTAATTCCCCGACCGGTCTCACGGCATGTGTGGTAGTGTAGTGTAAGTTAGTTTAAGTGTGTAGGGGCGAAGATAGGACAAGGAAGAGGAAGGAAAGATCGCACGCAGACCGTGGCCCGTTTGTTAGGGCACTGCTCCGGCATTCGCGTGGTGTTTATCGCAGAAACCACGGAAAAATACCGATCAGAGAAGCCGACCGCTAGAATTCTCCTCCAGACAGCGGCGGAATTCGACCTAGCTGAAAAGTTAGTTTCTAAGAGCTTGCCTCCGTCGGAACTCGAACCTAGCAGAGAGCCTTTTTCCAGTCAGAGACGCTGCAGTGACATCAGTTGATGCCCTGAGCCACTAATAGGAGCACCCCCGGTCGGTGCCGCTAATAGGAAGCTCCACACGTGCAGAGGGGAGTTCTGGCCGCCGCGCTGTGGGCTCCAGACCTCAGGGCCCAGCAGCGGAGGATGTGTAGTGGATGCAATGGAAGTGATTAGAGGTGATTCGTTGACTGAATATTTCTTCTTTCAGGGAGCGTCAACTGCTACGGTCGTAATTCCTGTAAGTGTAGTGGATGTTTTTGGAAGGGAAGAGGCAGTGATCTCTCTCAGCTGGATGTGCAAGTCTGGCGTTGATCCACAGGTCAACTTGCGGGGTTATACTGACAAGGTATTTCCCACTCGTGAGGCATCACCTGCCGGGACCCGTGAGGCACCGTCGCCTGCCGGGACAAACTGCAACTTGCCGGCTGGTCTCCCGACAATTCTGGTATTGTTCAGTATTTAAGTGTATGGCCATGCAAGAAATGAATGAGAATAATACAAAAGGAAGGAAACATCGCGCGCGGTCCGTGACCCGTTTGTTACTGTACGACTTCGGCATTCGCCTAGTAGTTATAAGAAAAACTACGGAAAACTACCTATCAGAGATGCCGGCTGCTGGAAGTCTCCACCAGATAGCGCACATTTGGGTAATCTAGGTGGAAAAAATTCATATCTTCGAAACCATACGTTTGGTGAAATTTGGTACACACATACATTTAAAGTTTCTTCTTAGGTTCGTAGATTTTGAAGGTGTGTGAATGTTTAACACTCTAGTACACGCGCCCTGGTCTATAGCCCAAAGTGTCAAAAATCCTGCCGCAATCGAGAATCGAATCCCAGAACCTCCCTGTCAGAAGCACCCCAGAGACATCAGTTGATGCCGTGAGCTACCTATACCGCCCGGAGGCGATGGAGGAGGTGTCAATTATGGAGGAAAAGCAGGAAGCGGCTATGGGAGTGAAGATAGTAAAGGCCGCGAAAGAAACACAGGAGGAGCCATAAATGTAGCAACACAATGCGTAGGCTTGTTTGAGCTCTCTTTTAGCTAGTTGTAGAGGTAGGGCCAGGGAATAGGTGGTTATTTTGTTAACAATACTAATAAAAATCAAATTTACAGTTCGTTTGCCGTTGAAAATGAAACTGTGATTTTGAAACCCCTTGGGACACGAAATGTAAACTTTTGGAACAAGAGAAAATTGATTGCTGATTAAACCAGAAACTATTTGTAAATTTTTTGCCTCTGATGATTACTACTCATGGAGAGACATTTTGGAAAGGGGGTGTGGTTTTTTATATCTGATTAATTTAACTATGGATAAGTTTAAATCTCTGCGACTTACAGGATTTTAAACAAGGATACAGACATTTTAATAGTCTTATAAAAACATTTCATACTCATATGATTTAATGATATATGTATCTACTTTACTACCATTATTCATTTATTGTCCAAAGTAATTGGAAACCTTTCAGAATCTAAAACAAACACCATATTGTTGAGATATTGACTGGCCCAACTCTCTGAAGTTTTCACTGCCATTTTGAACTTTTACGGTGTAACATCTTTAACAAATCATCTTTGCTAGGATGTCCACTGATTTGATAATGATTTGTTGTTGGCGCTGTCAAAATTGTAACACAATTACCATTGACTCCACAGCAACTTTTATAAACGCAGTCACCGCTACAGACACATCATGCTACAAACAAACAATTTCTCTACATCTTTAACGTCACGTCACTAGCTATAAATAAATGACAAAATAAGTAACTGTTTCTCCCTTCTCAATTGTCCGCCCTCTCGATGTTTTTGCAAGACTTTTTCATATATTCTCATTCAACAAAATGAGTGAACGGTTGTAACTGATCCTATCTATCATTTCATTATCAGTTGTCTCTAGCAATTTCTTCTGCATCACTGACACACACACACCGCAGACCAGACTAGCCCATATCCCCTGCTTTTACTTGAGGCTCGAGCCGTCTTTCCACAATCAGCACTAAAAGCAACTAACTTTCAACTACCAACTTAGAGTATATTGCATTAACTAGTAGCATCTCAATCGATGACACTTCCGCCTTCGCAAAGGGCCCAGCGAGCACCCCTCGCGCGTGCTGCACCTTCACCGCGGCCACGCCCCCTGTTCCCGCCCACCCCGAGGCTCCTAACCTGCCTGCTTCGAGACGGGTCTCCTTCGCCCAGCGCAAGCCGATCGCAATTAGGCTTCGCCGCGGAGTTGGCTGCAGCAGCTACGACCCAACTCTCCTCTTCCGCCTACCCCTTCCTCGACGTCCTCGCCTTCGCCCAGCCGCGCTTGCCTGTTGGCGCACTCCCGTCGCGCGTCTCCTGAACTCGGCTCCTGACTTAAAGAAGATATTTTATACGCTATCAAGCGTCTCCTGTCCTGGAGAAAAATCTATATTCCTGATTATCAAAGCGCGCACGAATTTAAAGGAAAGTACGCACCCTTCAGCTATTTGAGATATGTTTATGGTTTCGTCTGATTCCGAGGAACTCGGGAAAATATCCATTATACTAATTTCCACTTCGTACAGAAACCGAAAGACAACTATGCAAGCTCTGGCTTTGTGAGTTGTGTAAATGGTTATGTTTAATGTCCGGGAACTCGGGGTAACCCAAAAAATAAATAAATCGTTTTGATATTCATTGAAAATGCAAATATTTGATTGTCATTCCATCTATTCTCACACTTCGCGTATCGACTGAATTCTCAGGCTCAGTGCCTTACTGTTTACAACACAGCTGACGTCACACAATTGCAAGGTTCCTAGGAATAGGCCGCTGGCAATTAAATATTTGTTGTTTACTTGTTGCGTTATGAAACGGCACCTTTCATAATGTTTGATGTGTAAATAACTGTAGTTTTGTATGTACACGATAATATGTTATTGACGAATTCTCAAAAAATGTATTTGTTCAAATATTTATCATATTGCTGTGTTATACGAGAGTATTATATTTGTTGTTCTTGATCAGTACACGTGAAACGTTTTAGAAAGCCATTTTGTGTGGATTTCTTCAGCATTATTATTCCTACTGTAGGCCAATAATACAAAGTTAAACGCATAATAAAAAATTGATGTGTGAATGTATTGCCAAGTTGACCGACGTAGAAATTTGAAATCCCCACTCATCAAGATTATTTTTCGACACATGCCTGCTTTATCTTCAAATCTCTTCGTAATTTATATCGCCACTTGTATAAGTATACGGTGAATCCTTGAAAGTAGACCAGTAAAATTACAATCTACGAATACGTACTCAACGACATTCTTATCTGAATCTTTAAAATTCGTTTATTTATGAAGTTAGGGTAAATAGAGTTAGGTATTTCGACAAGGTAATAGTTATATACCTACATACTTGTTATTCTTACTGCTTTAAGGACACAACTCGACAACACCCGCGTTATGACCGTATATATAATTACAAAAGAAAGCTTTTTTTTTACATTTGTTGCGTCAACACACGACACAACGCGTCTCCTAACCCCTTCTAGGGTGTTGAGCACTATTGGAGTAATCCTCCGTTACTTTCTACGTATAATTTGGAGTAATCCTCCGTTACTGTAGATATTTACTATTGATGTTTCTGTCCGTCACGTCTCGTCGTAGTCTGTCGTCAAGAGGACCACCAGGTAGCATCTCCGCGTACGCGCCTCCTGCTACGCGCTCCTGCGTCACAGTTTAAATTTCAGACGACAGTAGGTATAATAGAACAATGTCTTCACCTATTGTTACGATCTCGATTGTCACTTCAAGGGTTGATATCTTATCACTTCTGTCATATCTAGGATTGTGATATCTTATCACTTCTGTCACTTCTACGATTGTGATATCTTATCACTCCTGGAGTTTAAAGACTCTTTTCTCTAGCATTGTTTCTGTTTCGCTCGACGTTACAGAGCAAATAATGAGATACAAAGGCTGAGATTATGGCGTGACTAACAAGAAATACATATTTTGACAGCAACTAAACAAATTATTTGTCTTTAACAACAACAACAATAATAATAATAATAATAATAATAATAATAATAATAATAATAACAACAACAATAACCTATGTACAGCGTTGCTCAACGACGAAAGCTTACAGCATCTAAAATCATGTGGTAGATAATTACAACACGAAAAACAGGAGGATTCAAAATTAAATTACAAGGATAGAATTCCATTCCACATCTGGGTATAATCACGAAACAGTTGTAAAAGCACATTAAGGAAGTTTGTTAGCTCTAGGAGAAAAATGCTTAGAACGAAAAGCACCACATTATGAAAATAATAAAAAATATAACTGGAATTATCACGTATTTTTTACGAGCCGCGAAGGGAATAAAACCAACAAAACTCTTCGTGAACTGTTATTCTATAATGGAAATATAGCGACTTTTCACCCTCTCCGCTTGGTAAATGTCGGAAGTGGTGACTAAAATTACATGTAATGCGTCAGAAATTCAAAACGGGATCTCTCAGAATTATATTTTCTTAGAAATAGCCATAAATAAGCAGAACTCCTCACCAACGGCCTTTGAAAAACACGTCGCAGTGTGTCAGTGGGGAACGGAAAAGGGTAAATATATGACAAGTTTTGTTATCCAGATGGTTTATATATTACTCTTGTCTGAACTGCAATTTTTTAAAAATAATAATGTCATTACAATTTTAAAGGAATTCGTGTTATAAGAGGTAATATTATGAATTAATGATTATTTTTGAGATAATGATATAAAATGTTTCTATTCACTGTTTTCCATTTCTATTGTATCTATAATAACCTTTATTCTGTGATACGTTCCTTTTTTTCTAACGCTTTAAGAATTCCAGAGGAGAAATAATGATGTCATTTAGAGGGAAATCCCTTGACTAATCATACAGAAGAGAGAGCGGAGAATATAATGTCATGACGGCAGCGATAAGATACTACTTACCTTTAGGCCAATGGTAATGTTAGGAAATTAAAAGTTCTTAATTTACATTATATGACTGCTTTCACAGAGCAAAATTACATTATCTTATCTAAAAAAACAGAGAAATGTTAATGTTTTTGTTCCCTAACCAATTTCTATTACCAAGACATCGTCATTCTCATATTGCTCCCAAAATAAATGTTTTTGTCTCGGTTAACTTTAAGACATCATTTGAAAATGTTGGTTTTGTTTATAGTAGCCCTTTAGTAGAAACTGATATATTTTCCTATGTACTACATTTTTTCAAAGCCCATATCATTAAACTCCTGATTCTATTGAAACATCACATACTACATTTCTGCTACTCAAAGGAGAAATTAACTATTCCAAGCAGGTGCAGAAAGTAATTCATTTCAAAATAGTATAATCACCTATAGAGCGACATCTTGTGTAATAGACGACAGGTAAATTTATTTAAAAAATATACCAAATATTTAATTTCTTTGGAGCCCTGATTTGAAACTTTACTCCAAGATGTTGCACTATATCATGTCGACCTTTGATGTAATTTCAGGTCACTTTAAATCAGTCTGATCGTCACTTCCTTCATTATTCAATTTTTTAATGTTTACTTTCATTTCTTCACACGTTAAGTTACGATCCACTTGCATTTTATTGACTTATTTACAACCGATTTTCAACTACTAATGTTATACATCAACCACTGAAAGTAACATTGGGGGTAACGATAACAGTACACAGATACACTAACGTCTCGTACCTCGGGTGGGACTTGAACCCCTGACCCTTGGGACACGAGGCAGCCACGGCTCTTCAGCCTTAGCGAACTCAGCTACTCAGGCAGGCGATCCACTTTCATTATTTAAAATTGATGAACTACATACAGAATTTTCCTATGGGTATAATAGGGCAGAAATGTAAATAAAATAAAAATTTCGGCATGCTGAAATACAATTCAGCGGGTTTTTGTCATCTTCTAAAGAATTCACAATTTTGTACACGACTAAAAAATCCAGTTTGCAAATTAATGATGAACTGTGTAGGACAATACACAAAATCACCTTTATTGTTTTGACACCAATCCACAGTGACGGGGCTCATCACAATCAGAACTATATTTCTTGTGTCTAGAAGTGACCGCACTTGGAAAGTATCTTACGTACTTTTTATTATATTTAATTGACAAAATAAGTCCCGAAATACAGACGTAAATAATGTACACGCACATGCACACATACAACTGTTTAGGATTAACTTATCTTTTTTTCTTTTTGTGGCGTAAGCAAAAACGGAACATTCTGTTGAAAACAAACCGACGAGATGGATAGATTTAAACACAAACGGCGCAGTTTTGAACGACGATTTGCCATCAACTTCCCCTGACGAAATGTCGATTTCATCGCTGTGACATGTTATCCTTTTGAATGGACCCACTGTAGTCGATAGAATGGATGACTGCCAACAGGACATTTACTCTCATGCCACCATCTGATATAAGGGATACTTCATCTCAGTGAGAGTATAATCGTCAATGTTTGAATGTGCCCGAAAAAAATAAAATTATCCTGATTTGTGTTTCGCTTTAGAAAATCTCAATGCAAAATATCTACTTTTTATTCCGAGGAAAAGATTATAGTTATAAATACACCAATTTTAAAGAAATAATAGGTGGAACAAAAATGATCACACGTAATATACGAACATCATAAAGCAAAGTTTACAAAATGTTCCGTGTAACACGCTCGATAATTGTATCAGAGATGAAATGTGTTTCGCTCACCTTGCATCCTGGTTGGATTGTAAACTTTAATAACATTCATCAAAGCAAAAGGTAAATACCCGGCAATTTCTTAGATGGAATATGAGAAATATTGACTATCAAAGAGTTCTTTCTGAGAAATTGCAATCAACTTGAATAAGTTGTTAATAACCTTGATGAAAAGTCGTTTCAGAGTCCAGCTTCTCTCGAATGGAAGTTCGATAGAATTTTATCGAAATTATAAAAGGTGGCAAAGTCGACAATTTCTCGGAAATTGAGATAAAACTGAGTTTTACGTTTGCAATTTTGTAATGAGAAATATTTTATGTTTCTATCCTTTGGAAGATACCTCTCAGTTCTTAAACTAACGGGAAACGTACTGAGCTTCATTTTTGAAGGTATGATAAGTTTAATTACACTCGTCAGCAAGCAAGCAACTCAGAACTATGTTACGCATTAAACAGCTCTGTCTTGGGTTTACTTATACAAGCATTTTGGCAGTACATGAACACGTCAACCTTTTCCGCATTCTTTTCAGAGCAATCAGCTGCCACATACGCGCAACAGCAGCCTAGCTGAGCTCTGGCTCACCAAGAAAATTTGCGCCAAATCCATATCTAAATACCAGAAACGCGTTGGCAAATAATACATAAGGGATGCCATCCGTCTTCTCTGAAGCCGGGATAAAACGAGCGTTAGTTCTCCATCATTTCCTAAGAAACCCCCACAAAAGCACTTTCGGGGAAATTCTCTCCCCTCTACTTTCGGGAAGGAGTGACCGGGAGCGAATACGATTATTTCCCCGAAATAATAAAGGCGACAAGAATTGCCACGCGTTTTTTACGAGCGTTGCAAAACGAGAGAGAGAGAGAGAGAGAGAGAGAGAGAGAGAGAGAGAGAGAGAGAGAGAGAGAAGGGGGCGTCTCAAGGCGGCAGGCCCTAATGGGGAATATTTTTATTTTATTGAATTCGCCCGAGCGGCAGGGACGCGTTGCTAAGCATAGGAAAGAGGAACGGATTGTGGGAGTGCAAAGCCCCATGATGAAAGGTGAATAAACGTGGAACGAACTTGGAGGGTTGCGACTGAAAGGGTTTAGGATGGAAGCGATAGCGAAAGCCGGGGTGGACTGAACTGAGAGGGTTGAGGGAACATGAAGATGTCTAGGATGAGGAAGATGAAGGCAGGGTGGAAAGAAAGGTTGCACAGTCTTGGGGGTTGAACGGAGGACAAACTAGGCAAAGGGGCTAAATAGAACGAAAGGAATGGAGAGTGTGACGGTAAAAAGTAAATAATATGGAGGAGTCGCAGGGTGATAATAAAGTGGAGACGAGATGGATAACAAGGTTTAGGCTAAATGGCGGGGGGTAAAGAAAGTAGAGAAAGATGGTGGAGAGGGAGGGGTGCGCCAGTAACGGATTTAAAAATAACTGGGAGAGAAGGAAGTGAATGCACACAGGGTTGAAAAGCGACAACGGCGGAGAAGTGTCAGTGTGGAGGATGGTGATAAGCGAAGGGGTGAAGGGGTTGGAGAGAGCGATTCGAGGTGCAAGAAAAAGATGAAAACGTGTTGATTAAAAAAAAAGAGGATAATGAAAGAAGGAGAGGCGGCAGGAGAAGAACGGAAAATCGAGGTGTGTGGGTATGGAGTAGGTAAAAAAGGGACGAGGGTGACACGGAAGGATTTGAAAGTAATTGGTGGTTGGGATGGAAGGGAAAGGGAGAGAAGCAAGACGAGGAGGACGTCGAAGGAGAATGAAGTGGAAGTGGAAGCTGGAAGTGATGGAGATGTGTGGGATGAAGGCGTCCGGGATGTAGTTAAAACGCATTAGCCAAGGAAGAGGAGGAAGGGAGCTTCGGCAGGGGGCGATCGTGCAGGGGTGGGAGGTGATGAATGGAGCGGAGGGGCAGATAGCGTGCGGGGGCCCTGGCGGTCTGGAGCAGGTAGTGAAACAAGACGAAGAGAACGACGGAGGAAAATGAAAGGGAAAAGGAGGATGAAGGAAGAAGAAAAAAGAGATGAATCAATATGCTGAAAGGGGAAGATAGGGAGGAATGACGACAGAGAGGTATTTCAAAGGAATTGGAAAATACCGAGAAGGGAGACAGCAGTGATCGGGAGCGATCGCGGTGGAGGCGGGCCGCGGAGGAGGAGGAGGGGATGAGGGGAGTGAAAGGAGAGGGGTGAGAAAAGGAAGTTAGAAGAGGAAAACTTTAAAGTGTGGTCCAGGTGGAGAAAGAAGAAGAGAAGAAGGCAGAAAGAGGAATTGGAAGGGGTGGATGGAGGAGATGAAAATAAAAGTGTATGATTACGATGGAGGCAGTGAGGGACGAGAGGCCACAGGGATGTATTTCAAAGGAACTGGAGGTGAAGCAGAAGGGAGACTGCGTTGACAGGGAGCGATCGCGGTAGAGGCGGGCCGAGGAGAAAGAGGGAGAGGAGGAGAGGGTGTGAAGCGAGAGGGGCGAGCTTGAGGAGTTGGTAAAAGAAAAGGGTGAAGTCTGGACCAGACCGTGAAAGAAGACGAGAACGTGGGAGAGAAGTAAAGGAGGAGAGGATGGAGGAGAGATAAAAACAGAAGTGTACGAATACGCTGGAGAAGACTGACTGAGGACTGAGGGGCATCAGGGATGTATTTCAAAGGAATTGGGAGACGAGGGAGAAGGGAGACCGCGTTGGCAAGGAGCGATCGCGGTGGGACAGAGTCGTGGAGGAAGAGGAGAAGAGCGACGAGTGTTGCAAAGAGAGAAGATGAGTGTGAGGAGTTACAGGAAAAAGCTGAAGTCTAGATTAGGAGAATAAAGAAAACGAGAACGTCAGAGAATGAAGTGGGAGAGGAGAATAGAAGAGAACAAAATGGCGTAGTAGGAAGAGTGGCAAGGATGTATTTCAAAGGAATTGAAGGCAAAGGAGGCGGGAGGCAGCGTTGGCAGGGAGCGATCGTGGTGGGAAAGGGTGGGGGATGTCGAGGAGGAGGAGGAGGGTGATGAGTGGAGCAAAGAGGAGGGGGGGTGAGCGCAAGCGCGTCACGCCGGCTGTTCCGCGCTTCGCCGAAGAGGCCGAAGCTGGGCGCGGATTTAATCCTTCCTTTTGTGGCTGGGCGCCTCGTGAAAGGGAGCTAATGAATAAAATATACAAGCCCGCCGGAGAGATTCGGAGACGCTTCCAATTACAGTTGATATGGGGCACATTTATTTCACGCCCGGGCTTTGTCTACGCGCCGGAGCCGCCCGCCTCCTCGCTCGTCGACTCATCCGCTCCCCACCCACTCGCTCCGTGCCTCCTCCGCCTCCTCCCCTGCTCCCCTCCTCCAATGTCAAACCCATTGTCATTTTATTGAAATTTGTCGGTCTGCTTTCTTATCTGCCCTATTTCTCTTTCTGTTTCTGAAAAACTTTCGTATTTTTTTTACGTTTTGTTCTGTATGTCGATACCACGTCACCAAGATTTGTTTATTTCATGATTTCTTTTTCTATTTTAGCTTAAAGTTCTTTCTTTGTTTTTGATCTTCTCCTTTTACTTCCTTTTATTTTTTACTTTCTATTGACTTCTGTTTTGACGCTCCTTTAATTTTTTGTTCATCCATCCTCATTCGCTTATTTCCCCACGTGTTCTTTCTTTCCTACACAAGCGCGAGTACGTCACACACAATTTAAGGTCTTTCAATTTCCTATTGTATTCTTGCATTCAATCCAACACTTTCACTTTTTTAGTTGTGAGAATATCCATCGTCATATTTCTTCCTCTACTCCACTATACACCGCCAATTTCTTGTATCGGTCCTCACAGTCGTAGGTCTGCAGGAAGACTAAAAAAGGATCGGGGATGGGCAATCATCTCGCAATTTGGAAGTACGTGTGTTGGACACAATCGTTCCTCTATCTTTTCATCGCTCTCTACTCTTCTGTCTCCTCCTTCGCCTTTCTCAGCATCGAACATTGCCCAACCTCTATTGCCTCAGTCCGTTGTTGTCACCATATGTTCTCCCAGCCTCAGGAGGTTATCAGGAAGACAGCAGAAGAAGCAGGCTCTAGGCATTCGTCTACGCTTCTGCACGTTCGGGCGTTCACCGCACATCGTCGATTCCTCTACCCTTCCCTCGACCCCTTTTCTCCCTTTTTCCGTCATTCACCACTCGCCACACTCTACATCCAATCATGCCCGCCCTGCCTGCCCACCGCGATCTGTCTGCTTTGCTATTCGTCTGCGAGCTACACCACCCTCCACACCCTCCCTTCCTCCCATCCTCCCTCCCTCTCACCCTCTCTCGGGGGAAGCGGTTGGACGGAGGTGGGCATTCGTCTCGCCTTCAGCGCATGCGGGCGGGGTTTGGGGGTGAGGGGTAGTGAGACCTCTTCTTTCGTCAGCGGATAAAGGGGATTTGCAGCTCAAGTCCGCGAGCACTCGATGACACCTCTCTCCCTCCCCGGATTGCTATCCCCGCACGGCCCCAGAAGGCCGTAGTCGTGCGTAATTTGTTCGCCAAGACCGATGAGAAGATGGCGCGCTCAAATCCGTTTCATTTCACGAAGAGTTTCGCACTCGGCGGACATACGAGAGCGTAAGTAGATTGATTGATTGATTTGTTCCTGCTTCCGGGCGCGTCAACTGCTTCGATCATTAGTCCCGTTAGTGTAGTGCATGTTTTTTTCTCCGGAGATGGTGGTGATCTTTCCCCGCTGGATGGCGAGATCCGGCGCCGACCTACCGTCGGCTAGCGGGGTTTCCCCCTAACCAGGACTCTCCCACCAGCGGGGCACCGCACCAGCCGAGACAAGCTCACGACCGGTCTCCCGAAATATGGGGTGATGTAGTGCATTTTAGAGTAAGTGTGTGTGTAAAGGGAGGGGATAGGACAAGGAAGAGGAAGGAAAGATCGCGCGCGGTCCGTGGCCCGTTTGATAGGGTACTGCTCCGGCATTCGCCTGTGTTGATCGGAGAAACCAAGGAAAACTATCGATCAGAGCAGCCGGCCGCTAGAATTCTCCTCCAGACAGCGACTGAATTCGACCTGGCTGAAAAGCTAGTGTCGAAAATCCTGCAGCCGCCAGAACTCGAACCTAGGACCTCCCGGTCAGAGGCGGTGCAGTGACATCAGTTGATGCACTGAGCTACCGCTCCCGGTCGCGAGAGAGTAAGTGTACTTCCAGTTGTAAATGAGGGACTCCTTAAAATGCTCGTTGCATTTATTGAGTGCTCGTGGGATTCAATTCTAATTTTCAAAACTAAATATAGGAGCACTCAGAATAAATGCATTCCATTAGAAATTCAAAATTGCATTGAAACAGTTTTCACTTCGTTTATTATTAATTTATTACAAAATCAATCTGAAATATCTAATATGAAACTAATTTCTACCATCAGCAATATAAACTTTTTGTTTTTCGTACAAGAGTATATATTGTTTATTGAAGGAGTAGGGGTTGCTCTCAAATCGAACTGGGCGGAACCCCGTGCTCCATTGGCAAACAATCTGAAAGATATTTAAATAACGTAATTTCAATATCCCACCTTTCATCGAGCGTATTAGATAGTTCACTAACAAAACAAAACATTCAATGTCCATCGAACACTAAAAATCTCGTAAAATTGTTCTTGACAACTTAGTGCTTGTTAAATTTATTTTTCTGACACAAGCAGAAATTGATACTATAAAGAGGGAAAATGCGTGTACTATTAATTTATTTACAACATTAAAACATTCACCTGCATATGTATTGAGAATCAATTGTATAGTTAGGTTTACGATGTACATCGTAAACAATTTAAGATAGAAAATACTAGAATATATAAAATTGAAAAAAAGTAATTAATTTCTACTACTTGGCAACTTGAAAACTTGCAATGTTTGATTCTACGATTTGCTTTCATTTCCCTAAGTAAGCAAACTGTTCCTAATTTGGCGAAAAACAGCACGATAAAATACATAAGAAAGGAATAATATTCTTTCTTGTAGCCTTCTTCTTTATCCTTCATATACCTGTCATATTTTCTGTATTCTGCACTATCTTCCTTGTTCTTCTAACCATGAGTTGTTGTTTTATTTGTATTTAATTCCCTTTCTCACTACTTATATTTCTGCACATACTTCAGTTTGTGTATATATATCAACACGTATTTCTAATTAAGAAAAGCCTATTCTACGTTCAAGGATATTTGAAACTGTATAATGTATTACTGGGCACAATCATATTTCATTATTAGTAGCATTCACGCAAAATCAATACAGTGTATCAAGCTTATCACACTTGTGATGAAGCGTACATAATCCCACAAAATTAACGGATTTCAATTAATAAATTCATTTTCATTAGAGGCAATCGCGCGACGGTATTGGACGCTACGGGAGTGGCCGGCTGAACACTCACCCGTCACCTCGGGCTAAAAGATATCAAATTTCAGTGCAAATGACTACTGATACGCATCCATGAAGAATTCCAAAAGTAACTCGAAGAAAATTGTTTTCCAGATATAATGCTTCAGAAACCACTGTGTTTGCAATCTGCAACCAAGTGTTATGTTGTCAAAACTCAAATTTGTATCTGATATAACAGAGTTTCATGCACGTTCTTTTCCTAGCAGAATTAAGATCTGAGGTTGATGGTTTTGCAAAATTTACACTCACGGAATAAGCAACTTTCAGTCCCTTAGCACGTCATGATATGTATGATTAATTAAAGGGGCGCGGGGAAAGGAAAGCCTTGAGAAATCATGAGGAAATATACGTTTGAGCAAAATACACGTTTAGGAAGCCTCTGATAACCAAAGAATTCGGAAAGTGTTCTGTCTACCTGCGTGGCTAACTGCTTGCCTACCTTTGTGCTTACCAGCGCGTCTACCAGCGTCAAATACCACTCACTAGTCCGGTTAGTGCAGTGCATGTTCTTCTGACACTAGAACGTTAGCCTACACGCAGGCTTACGGGGGTCCACCTCAAACTCCACTACAAAAGCAGCGGCCGGAAAACGACGCATAACTAGAGTTAGCCGGAAGAGCAGTATGCTTCGGGAGAGACGCACGAAGACGTTACCAATATGATCGGAGCTTTATCTCCCCTCAAAGACTGAAAAAGTAAATAAAAATCCCCAAGCCAAACAAGCGATATAATAATATTATCATTTGCCATGCACATCAAGATTAACTGGACCATCCTAATTTAGAGTCAGAGGCAGATTTATTGCAATCAGTGACCGTTACGAGACAATGTTTGGTCTAATCAGCATTTCAATATTGGTAGTGGGTATAAAGTAGTAATTCAGTAATACTTATGTCAATACACGCGACTCATTATTTCTGTGATGATTGTATTTGTATGTCTCGTGTCGAAGTATATCCTTAAATTCTTGAATAACTACAACAAGACTTTACGTTTTTGTACTTTCTCGCCGTTCTACATACTTAGTAAGAAATACAGAAAATTGCGGCCAAAAATTGGCAATTCTTCCACAAAATGAACAGATCATCCTACACGTAGTAAATTACTTCCTCTGATACGTTGTGCCCGTCCGCGCGTCGGTCCGCGCGTCGGTCCGCGCGTCGGTCCGCGCGTCGGTCCGCGCGTCGGTCCGCGCGTCGGTCCGCGCGTCGGTCCGCGTCGTCGGTCGGTCGCGCTCGGTCCGCGCGTCGGTCCGCGCGTCGGTCCGCGGCGTCGGTCCGCGCGTCGGTCCGCGCGTCGGTCCGCGTGCCGTCGGTCCGCCGTCGGTCCGCGCGTCGGTCCGCGCGTCGGTCCGCGGTCGGTCCGCGCGTCGGTCGTCGGTCCGCGCGTCGGTCCGCGCGTCGGTCCGCGCGTCGGTCCGCGCGTCGGTCCGCGCGTCGGTCCGCGCGGCGCGTCGGTCCGCGCGTCGGTCCGCGCGTTCCGCGCCGGTCCGCGCGCGCGTCCGCGCTCGTCCGCGTGCGCGTCCGTCCCCGCGTCCGTCCCCGCGTCCGTCCGCGCGTCGTCCGCGTCCGTCGCGCGTCCGTCCGCGCGTCCGTCCGCGCGTCCGTCCGCCGTCGTCCGCGCGTCCGTCCGCGCGCCGTCCCGTCCGCGCGCGTCCGTCCGCGCGTCCGTCCGCGCGTCCGTCCGCGTGTCCGTCTGCTGAATGAAAATGCCCACAAGCTAACGTGCAGTTCTCCGCCAGATCTTACAATCCAGTAGGGGACCACCGCCACCTCCATGGTGAAAATGCACGAGACGAATGACCTGAGTTGTTGACGCGCCCAGAATCACTAATCAATGAAGCAATCACAAGATAATTTCAAGCAAATTCCTGTACCGTGTTCGTTTCTCCACGTGTGCTGAGGAGGCGGTGAGCGCGCCGTGGCACAGGCAGCGCCGCATCCGCGTCCTCGCGCTGCTCCCTCGCCGCCCGGGGTGGGGGAGGACACGGAGCCGTGTGGGCAAACAGCAGGGGGCTGCTGTAGGCTGGACGTCAGGGACACCGGGGAGATGGGGAGAGGGCGAGATCGAGGGCGAGGGCGAGCAAAGGTGAAGGTGAGCGCGGGGCGTGAAATAGCCGCTCCGGCTGACCAGTATCGTTTAGGAGAGACAAGGAGAGGAAATGAGAGTATGAACGGGCCTTTCCAGTTTCAAGACGCTTTCTATGAACGAAGGTAGGCTAATTCCAATGCGTGACGGAAACTATTCTGTTCTTTTTCTCTTCACTCGCTTTTTCTTTTTCGTCGTTCTCTCATTATAATCTTTTGTTTCTATACATCCTTTCCGTGTTCTTATTTATTAATCCTTCTCTTTTTCTTTGTTTTTCCTCAATTTTCGCCTTTTTTTATTTCTGCTTACCCTCATTTGCTTTCCTATTTTTGTCTTTTCTTTTCTTCGTTTTTATCTACCACACGTTGTTTCATATCTAAATATTATGTGCAGAGATTTGGCTTTAGCCATCCATAGCAATTGATGATGATGATGATGATGATGATGACAATAATAATAATAATATTAATAATAATAATGCCATAAGTAGATCTATGCTTTGGGTTCCTACATCTGCAGAAAATACCCAATATTTGCATGCACAGTGTTGCTTTGTTTAGGTACAAAGGGCCACGGCAATTGCTGCTAATAATCCTGATTTTCGCAATATTTCAACGCACGATTGAAAGTAACACATCAGCATCCGAATACGATAGACTATCGAACAATAATCGTGCATGTCTTTCTATCTATTTGGTACGTTATCTTGGTAAACGCGTGTTCTTATTTTCAATCGTTAAGCGTTAATGGTTCATTTTGAAATGTCTTCCACAGAATGCCTCTTTCTATGCAAAGCTTCGCTGACTCATTGATAGCATCTCCCTTTTCATCAACAATCTATTGAGTACCAGTACGATGGACGTATTTCTAGCATTTTAGGTTATATGCGCATTTGTCGTATTGCAGCCCTACTAAAGTAAAGAGCTTGTTCTATTTACCCGTATTTTTCATGGGTTGAGAATTTTCCCACCATTTTAAAAATGTTTGAAAGCCCTTTTGCAATATTCCCTATTTGTGTAGAGTATTTTTATCATTTTCTAATTTGGTTATATTATCGCTTGTTTATAGCTATACCTATCATTGTCGTTTCTCCTCCCAAGCACAAGACTGTTTTTTTTCGAAACCGACCTACTGCAATTACGTGTACAATTTAAGGTAAAAAATAGTTCGAAAATATTATTACTATTATTGTTATTATTATTACTTTTATTATTTATTTTGTCTATTTATTTATTTCATTTAACATAAAAAACGCAACATTATATGTGACATTTACAAAGGGGAAAAGTTGTATTTCATAAATATATCAATGGAGACTGAACGAAATATCTATTGAGATGGAATGTGTAATAGGATTGGTAAAAATTCATCTAAACAGCGCTTCATTTGGTAGTATTATTTCAATATCGGTAGAAGGACAGCACAAATTGGTCCAATCAGAAAGATAAGCCTTCACAATTTGCTTCCTGAGATGTTTAACCTCTCCCATCGGGCAGTTGTGGGAAAATTCTAAATTATAGATCGCGGAAATTTCGAAAATATCCTACTAGCTTAATATAAAATATCCCTAAAATTAAAAGACGCGTTTCAAATTTGCAAGTCGTAGATTTCGGCTCAACTGAACGATGAATGTACATATTTGGGGAAATTCTGTGCAAGGTTCAAATTTATACTATTGTTCAGACAGGCAGGCCCACGGACAGACAGGCCCACAGACAGACAGGCCCAAAGACAGACAGGCCCACAGACAGACAGGCCCACAGACAGACAGGCCCACAGACAGACAGGCCCACAGACAGACAGGCCCACAGACAGGCAGACCCACAGACAGGCAGGCCCACAGACAGACAGGCCCACAGACAGACAGGCCCACAGACAGACAGGCCCACAGACAGACAGGCCCACAGACAGACAGACCCACAGACAGGCAGACCCACAGACAGGCAGACCCACAGACAGGCAGACCCACAGACAGGCAGACCCACAGACAGGCAGACCCACAGACAGGCAGACCCACAGACAGGCAGACCCACAGACAGGCAGACCCACAGACAGGCAGGCCCACAGACAGGCAGACCCACAGACAGGCAGACCCACAGACAGGCAGACCCACAGACAGGCAGACCCACAGACAGGCAGACCCACAGACAGGCAGGCTCACGACAGGCAGGCCCACAGACAGGCAGGCCCACAGACAGGCAGGCCCACAGACAGGCAGGCCCACAGACAGGCAGGCCCACAGACAGGCAGGCCCACAGACAGGCAGGCCTCACCCCACGCACCGACAGGCCCACGCGACGATAGGCCCACGCAACGATAGGCCCATGCAACGATAGGCCCACGCAACGATAGGCCCACGCAACGATAGGCTTACAGACGGCCAGGCCCATGAGTACAGTGCATGTCGTATCGTAGGAAGTGGCTGTGTTTCTTCCCGCTAGAACGTGAAATTCGTCGCTGACGTCTTCGTTCGCCAACGCTCCAACCGGACCAATTTCTGGGATTCGGATATGTGCGGCAGTTTAGTGAACATAAGTGTGTGAACATGTGTACGTGGAAGGGGAGAGGACAAGAGAACCGGGAAGGAAAGAACAAGCGCAACCCGTATGCTGGGCATTCAGTCATTAGCATATCGTTCATGTTCAATGGAGTATACAATTGTTTATTTTAAATAGAACGCTGCACTGAAACCGTAATCCCTTCGTTTACTATTAATTTGATATTACAGAAACAATTTCAAACACCTGTCATTGTACTTGATACTATTTACTGTTTTTCCTGGAAAAAGGATTTTTATCTTCACGAAGTGTAAGGATTTTTGGAGAAAACCACATTCGAGCCTTTCCTGTCATAGCGTCAGCTTCGTTTATCCGCCGTGAGGTGCCAAAAGAAACGTTTGGATGAAAGGTGGCGGCGGTCCATCGGTCAACACGGTGTTGAAAGGTCTCTGATGACGCTGCTTGGTTTGCGAGCATTCGATTCACTCTATCATGTATGCTGCCGCTCCAGCTAACTACACGCACGTTTTCCCCTAAAGGAGGTCATAAGTGTTGTACATCAAAATCTTGGGATACTTGTAAGGGAACATGTTCTACGGGACTTAAGCTCACAACTCTCATGCACGTATTTGGCATTTTAGGTTGTTTTTTGTAAGCTAGCGGTGTTCCCAGAACTGGACCTGTTTTTATTATTATCTACGCATGGGGTAAGGGAGCCGTGGCGAGCATCACGTATTTCCAGTCAGTTTAATCAGCCGACCTGCCCTTTGTTTCCTCACGCAGCTATAGAACTTAAGACGATTTGTATTACAAAACTACAGCTTCATTTTTACCTTAGTCGGGATTCCAACTCAGGAGCGCCTCACAACTTACATATGAACTTCAATTCAGGCACGGCGAGTAGTAAATACAAGAAATAAAATGCCCAGTACGAATTGAAGTAGTGGAATTATTCACTTCGTAGCATAACCGATGTATTGTAATTACATTACACGTGTCTTTAATCTGACCTGTTATTAGTAATTTCATTCATTGTAATAAAAATAACAATTGCTAATAGCGGTCCCAATACGCTCTTCATTGGTTTGGTGGCCAAGGCAGGAAGTGGGTGTTATCACTGTAATTCTCTAATGTAATTATGTAGATCTATAATTGTTAGAAGAGTAAAGTTCTGAAGTTATATTAAACGGATTTCTCTTATCTGTTTATTTTTAATTTGGCATAATTTTTATCTTTCACTCAATTATTCATTTTATTGAATATTCATGGTATTAATCAATGTCATTGCTTCCGATTCAAACACAATGTTTCGTTAATCAGGAATAAATCATTTATTGTTCAGTATTTATTTTGCGATTTAAAATTGTGACAATGACTTTTACCACAAGTATATACGTAATATCCCATAATATTTATGAATACATTTAAAAATGTGAAATTTGTAACTTAACAGAAATATTTCATCAAACACACTGAAAAAGTCAGTTTACGAAGTGTAATTTCTTTATGAGAAAACATAAGCCAGGTAAAAGAAGAGTTTGCAAACAGAAAAAGTCGTCATTTCTGGCCGCCTTTACAATCACCGTTATTCCAAGAAGATCCGGAGATCCGTGATTTTACGACAGTTGGAGGGATAACGCTCACATAGAAAGCAGTAACCCAGCAAACCTGACATGTAGCTGGTGACTTTACTGTCAATAAATTACCTTCAATGCACATACATGTCACGAATACTTGGCGGCAGAGTGCATCATAAACCGAGTATAAAAGACAGTAAATAATATCAACTATAATAACAGCGGCAGATGGTCCCCCTACCTGAAACTCGGGCGTCGGACCGTGTCTAATCGGCGCGCGAAAAGGAGTTTCTCACTTCGACCCTGCTCCAGCCCCGCCCCCGCCCTCGCTCCACCCCTCCGCGGCCCCGCCTACTTCTCGCGGCCTCGGGCACAAAGCATTTTACGACGCGAGATGAAAGTTTACAAGTTTACTGCACGCCCCAAAACTACGGCCAGCCATTGCCTTTGCGGTGGCGAGGGAGAGCAGAAGGTAGAAAAGGGGAGGTGAAATGAGAGGGCAGGGAGGAAGGAGGAGGAAAAATTGCGAAGAAAAGAAAATGGTCGAGGAAGTCAGAAGGAAAGTACCATAGAAGAGAAATACATCTTGAAGAATCAGGAACATAAACGGAGGAAATTAGTTGGGAGAAAGGGTACAAAAATGACAAGGTTGGGCGAGTATAGTCTGGAGGATGAGGAAAAGAATGAGGAACAGGAAATCACAATGGGATAACAATTAAAATGAATAAATTACAAAGCAAGATGCTTAAAGGAAAGACGATTGAAATCGAGAGTGATTAGGAGAGAATGCGGTAAGACATATTAATAGAAACTGTTTAAAGATAAGGAGAAGCTTGAATGCAAAGCAATGAACAATGCAGGGGAAAGCAAAGAGGACGGAGTAGGTAGGTGGAGAGAATTGCAGAAAACACAAAGAGGTAAATTAAGGAACGTGAGCGGAAAAATAATCGAAACAATGCGAAAACCACAACCTCCAAAGGAAGAGAATAAGCATGACGAACATGGAGAGCTGCGAGAGTGCAATATGAGAATGGTATGGGTAGTGAAGCGGGGCAGGAATGTTCCGAAGCCAAAGAAGAGGTACCTTGACTCCCAGCTCTTCTGGCGGGGGAGCGGCGGGAAGGTCGGGGAGGTGGATATTCGCTAGCGTTTTACATCCGGGAATAAAACTCGCCGCGCCGGCTCTGGCGGACTTAGATTTGGCAAGATCGATCGCTCCAGCGATGCCATCGCTGCGGCTCCGACAGAGCGGCATCATAACCGTATACAGTTCTACGAGAGAGCTCTCGCTCGTGAGACGCAGTCGACGAAGTGGGCGAGTCGCGAGCGGCCGACGAGGAAGAGTGGCGAGCGTGAGGGCGAGCGCGGGGGCGAGCGCGGGGGCGAGCGCGGGGCGAGCGCGGGGGCGAGCGCGGGGGCGAGCGCGGGGGCGAGCGCGGGGCGAGCGCGGGGCGAGCGCGGGCGAGGCGGGCGGCGGGGGCGAGCGCGGGGCGAGCGCGGGGCGAGCGCGGGGCGAGCGCGGGGCGAGCGCGGGGCGAGCGCGGGGGCGAGCGCGGGGGCGAGCGCGGGGGCGAGCGCGGGGCGAGCGCGGGGGCGAACGCGGGGCGAGCGCGGGGCGAGCGCGGGGCGAGCGCGGGGCGAGCGCGGGGCGAGCGGGGCGAGCGCGGGGCGAGAGCGGGGCGAGCGGGGCGGGGGCGAGCGCGGGGCGAGCGCGGGGGCGAGCGCGGGCGAGCGGGGGCGAGCGCGGGGCGAGCGCGGGGCGAGCGCGGGGCGAGCGCGGGGGCGAGCGCGGGGCGAGCGCGGGCGAGCGCGGGGCGAGCGCGGGGCGAGCGCGGGCGAGCGCGGGGGCGAGCGCGGGGGAGCGGGTGGGAGCGCAAGGCGAGCGGGGCGAGCCGGGGGGGGGGGGGGAAAAGCGCCAGGGTGTTTAGCGACGTCGTTCTCCAACGAAGGCTAGACGACGGCAGGGCATGCAAGGGTAGAGTGTCTGGGGCGGGGCGGACCCCTTAAGGAGAACGGCCCGCGCGCTGCCTGGATAAAAGGAGAAAGCGGCATTTGCACAAACAGCATAATGCCCGGCCGGCTGGAACATCGTCAACAACGCCATTTGCACGGCGGCGTAAAATAACGTCTCGTGCGCTCGCCCGGAACGAGAGGGAAAAAAACGGGCAGAGATGAGGTCGGCAGGAATGTCCCGCTCCCGTGCCTAGGCTACCAAATCGTCCTCCTCCTCCACCACCCACTCTGTTTCTTCGGGGAGGTTAGGAAGGCGAGAGTGAGCCAGTCTGCATTTCTCCGCCCGCCCGCTCCCCGTGTTGAATGAATTAATGAACATCAAACCACTTTCCCATTTCTTCTGCCCTTGCCTTTATCAAGGTAAGGAGTAGTGGTGATAAATAACGAGACAACAACAGTAACAACAACAACAACAATAATAATAATAATAATAATAATAGTAATAATAATAATAATAATAATAATAATAATAATAATAATAATAATAATAATTGTACTAAAATATAAATTTCTGAAATCCCCATACATATTGAATAATTGGAAGCGCTGTAAAGGAAATTAAAATTCAAGTGAAACCAAGATTGAACAATGTTTCGCAAAACTTGGAGTTTTGCCTCTTCATGTTCAGTACAGATTGGTTACAAGGATATTTTTTCCTAAATTTCCATTAATGCTGTAAATGCAAGAACAATCAAAATTAGTCTACATTCAACTCATTGTGATGATTTATCAACACAATTAGATTAGAAACTGTAGAAGGACTTGAGTGCACTCTTCACCTGACGACAAGTTTTTCGCACTTCAGTGCTTTTTTACTCTCATACAATGAGGTCTCTGTCAGACGTTTTGATCCAATGAGAAGATCCTCTATAATAACACCAGGGATGGATAGGTTTTACATATTTAATGCTGAAAATGTAAAGAAAACACTACATACGTAGTGTAGAGCAGAAGAAGAATAGGCGCAAGTTTTCTTGAGCTCCATGATCTATCCCACTTTATTTCCCTATATTTAGATGATTTAGGAATAAATATAGCAACGAGCACTGTTGGGAATATCTGAGAACAATAAATACTTGTTCTTGAGTAATAAAAATAATCTGCATCTGTAAATGTGTCACTTATTTCATTTCATTGTACTTACCTACAAAATAACTAAAACCCAACTCCTCCCCCTATATAGCTGTTACTATGTTAAAGAAAATATGCGGAGATAGTGAGGTGACATGTCTTGTCGAAAAACAAAGATGAGAACCACCTCAGTAATTCCTTAAGGGATCCAGAAAAACGTGACTGACTAGAGGTTAGGCTTAGACACACAGATTTAGGCGATGTATTTAAAATTCGTATTAAAGTATGTATTTAACATACCAAATTAAATAAAATCAGAAAATAGGTTTAGTTGCCATTTCTTTTATCTATTATTTGAAAAAAATAATTGAAAATAAGTTCTATAGCTACGTATCTCATAAAATTTCCCAAATAATTTATCTTTTAATAACTGACTCGGTTATCACATTGTCAATTACATGTAATTCATCAACATCGTGTTATGAATACGGACCAAGAGGAAGAGGACCAAAAAGAAGACAAATCATGGAAATATGAAGGAAAAGGAGAAGGCTGAAGAAGACAAAAGGAGAAGAAAAGAAAATATAACCAAAAGAGTATAAGAATATGAAACATGACTGAAGAATGAGACGAAAAGAAAATATTAAAAAAAAAGGGGAGAAAAAAAAAAGAGAAAAAACAAAAGAGAAGACGAAGATGCCGAAAAAAAATAATAATAAGAGAATGCCTAAATATGTGGAGTAAGATCAAAGAGAAGAACTAGAACGGTAAGGAAACTCGGAAGTAGAAGGAAGCAGAATGTGACAGCGTTCTTTGACGGGGTGACGCGTGCGCGCGCGTACTATGTGTACCTATGTGCCCACTTCAGTCTAAACGGGCAGCACCTCGCGCGGCAGAACACAACACGTGCTGAACACGTGCGTAAAAGCGCTGGCAAGCTCACCTTGCACTGGAGGTGCGTCTGCACTTCAACGTGGCAGAGGCGGATGATGCGTTTAAAATTGTTGGGAAGGCCCAGACAAATTTAGGTACGGAATCCTATTGTGAAGTTGAAAGCCAATGACATTTGATTAACCGGTAAACTGTTATTGGCGACAATCCAAATAAGAGAATTAGATTAAATATTTTTCTTTTAGGATTACTTCTCCGCGAAAATGGCCCTTCCAATAAAGATTTTGTGTCCACTGAAATACTGGGCCTGCCACACAACCACCATCGCAACCACGGTGTACCCTCTCACTATGACCGCAACACGCCTTCACAGGAGGAGGCCAGACGCGCGAGAGCCTCCGTACGAAATGAACTCTAAAGCGGACGAAACGAAACTACTCTTTTCTCATTGGTTGAGGGACGTTGTCATGAGAACAGGAGAGGCGCGCGTCAGCTTGGGCCGCCGGGACCCTGCAGGCACAAGCAATGCTAGTACTTGGTGGTGCTGCATATGTGTAACGAATAGAACTGATGGCTCCATCTCGAATAGTAGCACTATGTTTGCTTCAAGAGAAAGGAATTCTGTTGAATGTTTAGTCACTAGTTGTAAACATTTATGTCCATTTTACACAAAGATAATTCTAACAATTTTTAAGTTAAAAAATATTCTTTTGGTGTTTTTAATCTCAAGAAAGCGTGCGCAGATGATTTTCTCCCTGAGCACACTCCATTGAGCAAATGCTGAGATGGCCCCTTGTTTTACTTCTGGACATAAATGTAACTTCATTTTCTGTGCACGTCTTCTAGAATTCAGTGGGAAATACAATTATTCAAATTATCGTTTCCATGTTGTCGCGGCAGGAAGTATTATTCCGAAGGACAACATGGATAAGAGCCCAAAATTTATTGCCTTTTTATCCTTGGAAAATAGATTTTATTACATGGGAGCTTTTTTTCTTCAAAATTTAAGTAGTATATGACAGTGTAGGGATCACAGAATTTCGAAAATGTGCTCACAATTCAACTTTCCCCATAGCACGTCATACGCAGTTTTAACTGTTTCTTTGACGTAAAATAAATAAGTAAATAAATAAATAAATAAATAAATAAATAAATAAATAAATAAATAAATAAATAAATAAATAAATAAATAAATAAATAAATAAATAAATAAATAAATAAATAAACAAATAAATAAACAAATAAATAAATAAATAAATAAATAAATAAATCAAGTTTGCAAGGAGCCCTGGCCTCCCTTGACTCCTCTCAAAATTAGCCACTGCAGCGTGAAGATAGTTCCAACGACCGGTGCGTTTCGCGGAGACGCGGTGCAAAACCCACGTCGTCAAAGCACCGTCCCTCGGTTCTGTCCTCGCTCCTCGTCTCTCACGTTCGCCTCCCTTCGTTCATCCATTTTTTACTCCGGAAGTTTCAGCATCCTGTTTCGGTCATGCCTGTCGAGTCGTCTCCACCGTTCTTTATCACTTCAAGACGCTCGGCAAACCTCTCCGGAGTGCCGAAAAGCGAAATGTTCTCGATTTGCAACATCGAGGTTGGGGAATTTCGATACAGTCAGATCGAAGAAACCCATTACCAGGAAAGGAAATTATTTCTGAAATATTCGGCCGACGAATTGTGATTGAAAAGAATTATCACTAATGCTGACTTCCTGCGCGAGTTCTTTGTAATTTCGTTGACAACAGGAAACGAATCGTAAGTAAAAAGACAAGTAACAAAAAGACTTATTACAACCAGAAAAGTATATATTTCGCAAACCTTTTTCTGTTTTGAATGCTTTGCTGCTTTTTGTGAGAATCCTAGGAAGTAAGGCATGAAAGGTATAAAACCAAACTTATTTTTACATTTTATATGCTTTTACAAAAACGAGAACAGAACTAATGCGGTTTTCTTTCCTTTTCCTTCAGAAAAACTTCTCAATTCGTTGTTTTATTATTACCTTTGTGAAATATTTTCTTTTCGCTTTTCTATACTATAATAACATTAAAATTAGTGAGAAAACGTTATTGAAGAAATTCTGCACAGAACTCTTCTTTATTATGTTTTATTTAGAAAAAACTACGTTCACGAAGACATTTTATGTCTTTTCCTAGAAATTATAAAACGCAAATCATGGTTAACAATATCCACCTTTCAGTTTTACCAACAGAATAATCCAAAGCTTTTAAACAGTATTACATTTAATCCAGAGAATAGGCGATCATATATTCTTTCTGAAGGTATCCGTCGAAGGACTTTCAATGCAAAATCCATCCTTCTTTCTGAGGATCAACAGTATTCCTAGGTCAGCGGAGCACGCGCTGTAACCCCATGGCAGAAGTATCGGTCACGTATTCCATGAAGTTGAGAGATTTAGCCTGCATCTGCACTATCCTGTGCTTATTCAGTGGTCTCGTGCACAAAAACATCAGTCTACCAATACTCATTCTCAGCTGTTGACACATCCTTGCCACACCTCCATCCCCGTTCTAGTCTGACCTTGCAATTCCAGTGCAAACTCAAGGATTTGTTTTCACAAACATCGTGACACTGGTTTACCAGGACGCTAAAACAATCACCGCAATTGCCTTCACTGCCAAAATACAAATACAAATACATCCACAATTACCACTAGCTTCGCAACCTACTCCTCAACCACTACCACAATCGATGTCACCACATCCTCCACGGCAACATCCATCACGTCTACGAAGGGCATCCAATATCACATCCACAATTAACACTACCACTGCCATATCCGTTGTACGACCGCACTGAGAATGTCTCCTAGTCCAGTGCCCGAAAGCCGCCATAATCAGTGTGTGCCTGCCGCCGGGTCCGCGGCTGCTCTTTCGGCAGGGGAGGCCTGCGCGCGCCTGGCTCGCACCGGGCGTGAAAGCCTCCGGGCGATATTGATCAAACGGAAAGGGTTCCAATCGGACTTATCCTAACATCAATTACAGGATATAATAGTAGTTTAATGGGTCAAAATCGAACCGGGAGAGAGCGCGCTTAAGCCACGCACACACCTCTAACGCTTGGGACGGCAGAAGCGAGGTGGGTGACAAGGCGACGAAGGCAGTAGGAGCAAGTGGGGCAGAGGGAGGATAGAGTGAGGGGAAGGGGAGGAGAGGATTCAGAGGAATGATGGAGGAGACGGAAGTGGAGGAGGTGGCAGAGAGGTATGGGAAGCTGGGCACAGGTTAAACTAGTGTGGGCGGGTAGGGAAGGTTTGGTGCTACGGTGGAAGTGGCAGCGGGAGTGATGACACATGTGATGGTGGTGATAATGCTAGTGATGGCCGGGCCGTGGGGTCGGGGCGGTAAGAGCGAGACACTGGGTGCGGGGCAGTGAGGGGGGGGGGCGAGGCAGTGGGGGCAGGAGAGTTGATGTGAAGCAGTGTGGGCGGGGCAGTGGGATGGTGCAATGGAAGCGTGGCAGTAGAGGCGAGGCAGTTGGTGTGAGGCAGTGGGGGTGGTGGGCGGGGAAGTGGTGGGCAGGACAGCGGCGGGGACAGTTTGGGGACGGGACACTGGGTGCGAGGAAGCGGGGCGGAGCAGTGGAAGCGGCACCCTGAAACTGGGAGGAAGAGGAAGGGCAGCGAATTGGTGAGCTTGACTGCGGGAACAGGTGGTACACGGAGGCAGATAGGGCTGCGCGACCAGCGGTTGCGCGGGAGGGGGAAGAGGAGAGGGGGAGGGGGAAGAGGAGAGGGGGAGGGGGAGTGTGCGCGTGCGGGCGCACGCCGGGGGCGGTTGGGCGGAATGCGGCGCCGCCACCGCAGGTACGCAGCGTTTGCCCAAGCAGCGATCAGCGCAGCGCGTGGCGGAGTGGGCTCTCTCGCTCTGCGGCGGCCAATGAGTTCGTCGCAGTGCGAGGTGCGGCGCGATGGATGGGGCCGCTTCGATTGATTGATTGATTTTTTCGTGTCTCCGGTCACGTCAACTGCTTTGGTCATTAGTCCCGTTAGTGTAGTGCATGTTTATCTCAGGATATGGCGGTGATCTTCCCCCGCTGGATGGCGAGATCCAGCGCCGACCTACCGTCGGCTAGCGGGGTTCCCCCAAACCAGGATTCTCCCAACAGCAGGGCACCCCCCCAGCCGGAACAAGCTCTACACTCCCGACCCGTCCCCGGGAATATGTGGTAGTGTAGTGCATGTTAGTGTAAGTGAGTGTGTAAAGGGAGAGGATAGGACAAGGAAGAGGAAGGACAGATCGCGCGCATTCCGTGGCCCGTTTGGTAGCTCCTGCATTCGGCATTCGCCTGGGGTTGATCGGAGAAACCACGGAAAACTACCGATCAGAGCAGCCGGCCGCTAGAATTCTCCTCCAGACAGCGATTGAATTCAACCTAGCCACAACAACTCAATATTCATAATTCACTGATTTGTAATTTTATTTACAAAAAGACGACAACACAAATATAATTCAATATACTTCAATGTTTCAATTGAAACAATAAATGAAGAGTTTCGTCAAACTTGCATTGTCAATGTAGAATTATTTAAAAACGACATAAAAATTACTTTTATGTGTAGCACATTTTTTCGTCTTAAGAACACTCATCAAATAACATTTTTTCACGAGTTTTTAACTCGTTTTTGTGTCATAGTTTATTTATTACAAACCACTAAAATGAATAGTTTTTATATTATATTATTTTCTTAGTTTGCATTATTTTCACTTCCTTAAAATAATGAATAATGTTTACAATATGTATACAAAAATATTAGTATACGCCAAATAAAACTAACATTGAGAATTAATATTCCTGTAATCCAAATTTTAACTATTACATTTAGTTAATATTGGGATTAAAAGGTAACAAGACAGGATGCATCCACATACATTTAGCGGTAGAGTACTGACAAAGTGAAAAGTGATGTTATTTCTAGGCGGGGATCAGCTAATTTCTTTGTACAAGTTTGTCTTTGTCATATGCAAATTACACAAAAAGTATACACATTAACTACCATACTGCCAAAACCTATCCAATAAAATATCATTATTTCATCTGTATATGTGAACTGATAGATCTTCTTGTATTACGCATGATGTCAAATGTTTTATCGGGCACGAACACAATACAACAATAGATAAAAAACAAATATTTTACGTAATATTCATAGTTGAAACTAATGAAAAAAGTATAGAATTAAAAATGTAAATGTACTATACGGCGAATTCTGAAACCAATTAGTAGCTCCTTCCTGGAACGGAGTGCAGGCCATTCTCCCCGGTGTTTCGCAAACTCCAAGAGTGGGGCCGTAAATTCGGAGAGAAATTCAAGCGCTGGCATCCAGTACCGCACCTGCCCGGGGAACATCAGCCGCATTAAATCGGCGACTGGAAACGGTTTCTAATAGTTCCCACGTGTATACGAATGCGGCGCGCGCGTCATCATATCGCAGTTAAGTAAGCCCGCGGCTAATTTTCCCCCGGCCTGTATCGACCACGTTGCTCCGCCCCTCCTGCCAGCTCTTTCTCTTCACTCCCCACATCTCTACAATCCAGCCCAACCCCCCCTTTACACTCTCCCGTGCCAACACTGTTCTCGGCGCCTTCCTCGTAGCGCCTTCCCTCTCCGGCCCTTCCCCCCCCCTTCCCCTTCCACTCCTCCAGCCCTCCACTCTCCGGGCCCGTCCACTCTCCGGGCCCGTCCACTCTCCGGGCCCGTCCACTCTCCGGGCCCGTCCACTCTCCGGGCCCGTCCACTCTCCGGGCCCGTCCACTCTCCGGGCCCGTCCACTCTCCGGGCCCGTCCACTCTCCGGGCCCGTCCACTCTCCGGGCCCGTCCACTCTCCGGGCCCTCCACTCTCCGGGCCCGTCCACTCTCCGGCCCGTCCACTCTCCGGGCCCGTCCACTCTCCGGGCCCGTCCACTCTCCGGGCCGTCCACCTCCGGGCCCGTCCACTCTCCGGGCCCGTCCACTCTCCGGGCCGTCCCTCAGGGCCGTCCACCTCAGGGCCTGTCCACTCAGGGCCCGTCCACCTCAGGGCCCTTCCACTCTCCGGGCCCTTCCACTCTCCGGCCCTTCCACTCTCGGGCCCTTCCACCTCCGGGCCCTTCCACCTCCGGGCCCTTCCACTCTCCGGGCCCTTCCACTCTCCGGGCCCTTCCACTCCGGGTCTTTCCACTCTCCGGGTCCTTCCACTCTCCGGGTCTTTCCACTCTCCGGGCCCTTCCACTCTCCGGCCCTTCCACTCTCCGGCCCTTCCACTCTCCGGGCCCTTCCACTCTCCGGGCCCTTCCACTCTCCGGGCCCTTCCACTCTCCGGGCCCTTCCACTCTCCGGGCCCTTCCACTCTCCGGGCCCTTCCACTCTCCGGGCCCTTCCACTCTCCGGGCCCTTCCACTCTCCGGGCCCTTCCACTCTCCGGGCCCTTCCACTCTCCGGGCCCTTCCACTCTCCCGGGCCCTTCCACCTCCGGGCCCTTCCACTCTCCGGGCCCTTCCACTCTCCGGCCCTTCCACTCCGGGCCCTTCCACTCCGGGCCCTTCCACTCTCGGGTCCTTCCACTCTCCGGGCCCTTCCACTCTGCCGCCCTTCCACTCTCCGCGCCCTTCCACTCTCCGCGTCCTTCCACTCTCCGCGCGCTTCCACTTTCCGCGCGCTTCCACTCCAACCATGATCATTGCAGCAAAGACCTCCATCCCACAGACTTCGTTTTCACCCCAAAATTCCCACCCCCACCATCCGCCTCGGCAGTTCTGGGTGGCCGAGTCGGGCGGGGCGCAGCCGCCGCGGCCGGCACCCACGCCGACTGGCGATAAGCGTGATGTGGAAGTTGGGCGCGGCAAAAAACAATTATACAGTTCTGCAGAGGCCGCAGGTGTGCTGCGAACCGCCGCCCCTTCCTCGTCGCCGCAGTCGCAGCTCCCACCACGCCCTCGCCGTCATAACCTCCGCCAACACACCCGAATATTATCTGTTCCCGTTTCACCCTCAAAACGAAAGTCTTTTGAAGGCAATTGCGGCGTCCATGTCTTAATACACCCGTGTGCGAAGAATGAGCACTTATTTTTCCAGGAGACTGAAAATGAATTGCCATGCAGTGAAATTCAAAAACGGCATTAATGTCTTAATACTCTCAGCTTTGAACGCTGATTACGTACTTTCCTGAAAGCTTTAGAAATTGAAAGCATGTAATAAAATTTGAAAACAGTCTTTAAAGCAGAACGCATTAATTCAAATCCCTTCAGACAATAATATATTAGAATTTGTCGGCAAGGGATGAAGGGGCATTGGTGATTCCTAGTAACTTACTTTACACACAAGGAATGCATAAACATCTTAAAAGTTAGGGTCTACCTTGACCATTGGGAGATTATTAGCAGATATCTTGTAAAGCTTTGTGTCTTTCCGCAGTGACATTCTGTGTTCAAGTTTTAAGAACATTATTCTGGCATAAGAAACCGGTAACAAACACCTGATTTTGTTTGTAGTATGCGGTGCACAGCAAGAAATTGTTCCTTTATCATCTGTCAACTGAAATGTAAAATCTGTCTCCCAATATAACGCGTATATAGTAAAATATTCTCAGTTGCCTCTAAATTTTGCCGAATATTTTGGAAGATTTTTAATGTTTTAAGTGGCCAGATATTTCAATTCGGCTTGATATTTCTCCTCCATTAGAGAATAGTCAATTTAGTGATGTATGGGAAACTTCAATAAATACATTTATTACGTTTCCTAAACGTGAAAAAAAATCTGACCAATCAAAACACATTTTGAACATGTTTTATTTTCTTATTTTTGGAAAATGAGATTTGTGCTCTTTTCCCCAAAAATAACGCAGAGAACGGGATATTCGAGAACTTTTAGTTTGTTACATAGGAGAATGAACAGATTACTCACTACATTTTCAAAAACACAAATTTTTGGACAAATGAAATATGCATATTTCAGAATTTAGGAACGGTGTGCAAAAGCAAATATTTGGACGTTTTTGTAGTCATTCTGGCGCATATTACCAAACACATTCCCGTTTAAACCTACTTCCAAACATTTGGTTGAGTCTTCTGTCCAATGTTGGCGTAAATTCCCTGCACTATGCCGCCGTCGCACTGATCTCCACTCTTGCAGAAACGTTCCTGTCGTGTCCTGCCCTTCGCCCACTTGCGCAGGCCGCCACCGCCTGCGCGTACTCACAGACGCCGCCGCAGGCAAAAGTCTCTTTGTTAAAAAGCAGCGCGCGGCTGTGGCCGAGAGCGTTCACTTGCGTAACCGCTGCCCAACCCCTCTGGAATAATCTGTGCGATCCCGCGCCTGCAAACGCGTATGGAACTTTGGACCTTGCTCGTTGCCCGTTCTTCGAGAAACGTTTTAGTCGTTTCAGCTTTGTTTGTCCTCGTCATCGTTTTTAACCAACGAGGATGGCAAGGTGAAGTTTCCGAAGTCATAATATGAGAATATTAATAATATTTGTACAGTCTAGTTTTTAAGTTCTCGCTTGTCCTTAAATGTGTGCTTCCACTTTTTTCGGGACACGTCTTCCGATGTGTTTGGTTACCTATTATTATATAAATGCGAGACCTGGACAATACTGAAAAAGAAGAGGAAAGCACTTGATATGTTAGTATCGAGGAGGATGGGATAAGTGACAAATGGATGGAGTGTAAGAAACGAAGACATTAAGAAGAATAGAATGGAATGAAAGTGTAATTGTTGCGGTTACTATGGTTAAGATGAGTTTACGATATACCTCGCCACGTTGAAAGAAATAGAAATGTCTAAGATATGCCTAACCGTTCAAACAAGACGAAATGGGAAGGGGTTCTATCAGTAGCAGGCCTGAGAGTGTGGAAAATGCGATGCTAGAGAGTATGAAAAGGTGGTCTGCGAAAGATACTACTTGACAGACATCCGGCACCTGCAAGTCGAGGTTGAGTAAGGGTGATATCGGAAACGTTGACTAGATAGGGTCGAATCGTTTGTGGAATAGCAAGCTCAAACAATTTAAAGAAACCATGATAACAGTGGAAAGATGTAAGATGATGAAATCTTATAATAAAGTAAAGTGAAGATCAAAGTAGATAGATGAGTTGAATGAGATAGTAGATGTTTGAGTGAAACAACGAGTCTAAAAAAGGGAAAGGCGGAGAAGAGAAGAGTGGGAGTGACCAGCTCAAAGGTCCGCCAGCCTGAAGAAGAGAACTTTAGGGCACCGTTCATTATCAAGCAAGACTTTCAAGTCTAGATTAAGCCGATTATACATGTTTCATCACCGCATTCTCCCCTCAGTGAAACAGGAAATATTCACTACAGGCACAAGCCTCGCCCGAGGATGCAAGATGCCGTTCAAGCAGGTAAATGAAACATTCTAATATTCCTTGCGAAGGGAGTTACGTGGGCACACACCTTTGTATGTGTGTGTGTGCGCGCGCGTGTGAGTGTGTGTGTGCGCACGCGCCTGTGCGTGTGTGTGCGTGTGTGTGTGCGTATGCGTGTGTGAGTGCGTTTCTGTGTGCGTACGCGCAAGCATCGTGCCATAACCACTTTGCTACTGCGGCTATTACTTTGTCAATGGACGATACTCGGTCCCGTACGCGTCGGACAACTAGCTTTTTTACACCAGGAATAATCAGCTCACTAGAATTGTGTTCCCCATCCATCCAAATACCAAGATTTCGTATCTCAAGACTTTACCAACTGTATCCACGTGAAGAAAAATGAACGGAACGGAAGATTTTTCAAAGAAGAAGAAAAGGGGAAAAAAGAAGAAGAAAAGGGAAAAAGAAGTAAAGAAGAAGAAAATATGAATAAAAGAAGAAAAGAAAAGCAGAGGAAAGAAATTCTCCAATAAAATGATTTAATGACCGAGACATTACAGACTTCGAACAAACATTTTACACTTCGTCAAATGGTAAAATAAATATAGCGATTATGTCGAATCTTCAACGGATGTAGAATAGATAATAGAAGGCTGATATTTATTTTGGCCTGTTCTTAACCAATCACAACAACAAATAGAAAATTTTATTTCCATTTTTATCTCGCATGTGACCCTTTTCAACATTAAATACATTACTTTTTGAAAAAACATTTATTACGTCTGTGATGATAATAAACCGGCAAAAGAGCAGAAAAATGACTCGTCGGTTGTTTCCAAGTATCTCACTGCTGAGTGAAAGTACGTATTAATTTTTGCAAAGCGCATGAACTACTGAGGTCATTATTCCCGTAAAAATAATGCATTTTATATCCCGAGAGGTGACGGTGTTTCCCCACCGCTGCATCGAGAGATCTGGCGCTGACATATACGACGGATAACGAGATTTCCCCTCCAGTATCTCCCTAGCGGGGCACCATTGGATTCTGTAGTCAATGGCTTTCCATCAGACATATTAGCGAGTATATGACAGTGGGAAAGAGAAGATTATATGTAAAGCGAGAACCACCAATACACCGTACTCAACCACTAGCTGCAGCAGCTATGCTTTGCAATGAAACGGCGCTGACAGACGTTGTACGCGATAGGTTGTGAAGGAGTCAGGAGTAACTTCGGTGGTAACTTAACCAAGACTGTGTTTACTAATGATGGCAGCTAAACAACCGAAGACAAGGATCGCCGTCGGGCAGCGGGGAACTTGAGCCATTCGGTATACCAGTGTTTCAACCTTCCTAAACATCGCCTATTCACGTTCCCCCTCCCTTAACTCTCACCTCTTCTCACTGTTCCCTCACAACACTTCCTTGCCCCCTACGGATTCTCACCCACTGAGCGTCAGTCTGTAAAATCTGATTCCTTTCACCCGCATAAACTCCGCCCTCGGGATAGCACCTGGGTGGCAAACAAAAAACCCCGCTACCGTTTTGCTTTCAGGTTTTAAAAACATGTTTTTGCTCATTTTCAATAGTGGAACATGCACATAGTTTACGTGGGCTTCTCGCTGAGCATCGACATAGCTTGCCCCTCTAAAAGGTTCAGGTACGTCGCTAAATATCTACTCTGCAGTCAGAGACGACGTTTCTCCTACACTAATTTACAAATTCATTGATGAGTTATTTCATGATTTTGAACGCGTTACCTGATGTGGTCATTATTCCAGTAAGAGTCGTTCATGCTTTATCTAGGGAAGTGGCGGTGTTTTTCTCCCGCTGGATGGAGATATACCGTGCCCACGTAAACGTCGACTTGCTGGGTATTCCCTATCCAGGTATATATCCCAGCGGGACACCGCCCCAGTCCGAACAAGCTCGAAGTTGCCATAAGATCACCCGACATGTGAAAAATTGTAGTGCAGGAAGTGTGCATGTGTAAGGGGTGAGAATTAGACAATGAAGAGAAGGGAAAGATCGCACACGGTCCGTGGCCAATTTGTTATGGTACCAGTGTCGAAAATTCTGCCCCCGTCACATACACGAACCCAAAGATCTCCTGGTCAGAGGCACTGCAGTAACTTCCGTTTATGTCCTGAGTCACATCATCTGACATTATAGAATTTAATTACGAATTAAGCCACATCATAGAATTTAAGTATTGTTGTTTTGCCCGTTAATACAATTAATATTTTTTATGGAAGAATTAAACATCATGAATCTTATCACTATAAGGCGCACAGTATTTTAAATCTTTTCTAAATTAATACGTATATCTAAAAACGTGTTTCTCATTACTGATGAGTTTGTCAGTAAAATTCATAAGAACGTTTTTTCTCATTAATACAATATCCAGAAGTCATTGGTAAAGAGATAATTCGAATAAAATAATAATTGTGTAGAGTGAGTCACGTACGTTTAGCACCTCCTGCAGTTTTTGAACGGTTGAAATTATTTCAATGCAATTTTACCATATTTGCAATAGGGAAACGGGCTAATTTACATGTGTATTAATTTCTATTTTATCACTTGTATTTTACGAGATCCTGATGTAATATTCTTTTTTTCAAATGGAACTATACATATTTTAATCTATCATGACGAGCGTAAAAAGACAAATCCAATGATATACGTATTATTATATGTAAGATAAGAATGTTTTGAGTAATTTTGACTTTTCTGTGCTCAGCTTTCCTTGCCCGAGCGTGCGTTAGCAGGGGGAGCGCTGTGTGACCTTATGTGGCAGACTGTTATCCGTTCAAAATATCCGTTAAACACGAGTGGCAAAAAAATTAAAATTAATATGTACAGTAAAAAATATATATGTATAGTAATATATATATATATATATATATATATATATATATATATATAGTAAAATATGTATAGTTTCATTAAAAAGAAAAACAAAGTTACCTCAATTTGTTGTTAAATACAAGTGATAAAATTGGAATGAATATCTCATGTACTTCCGTGAAAACTGCATTGCAATCACTTCAACCGTTCAAAAACTGCAGGAGACGTTAAAGTTACGTGACTCACTCCTATATAGTCAAATCCACCTATTCAGGAACGTCTTGCTCAGTCACGACGGGCCATCGCCAACTCACCACATCCGTCCCTTCAACTTCCACATACAATCTCTCACCTCTTACGTGAAATTATTCTTACACCACTGGCCCACACAAAACATTCATCCTCCACAAGTGCGTCTTATACGAGGCACGTCATAAAGTAAGTTCCGTTTGGTAATAAAATTAAACTGTGTACAGATACAGAAAAAGTTATATATTGCCCAACATTCTACAACTCTTTAACTACTTTTCCACATAACTGCCGAAATTTTTCAGGCATTTGTCATAGCGTGGCACAAGTTTTTGTATACCTTCTTCATAGAAATTTGCCGCCCGTGTCTTCAACCAGTTGGAAACAGTTTCTTTCAGCTCGTTGTCATTGTTGAAGTGTTGACCGCCAAGGAAAGATTTGAGAGGTAAGCACAGATGAAAGTCGCTAGGAGCGAGGTCAGGGCTGTACGGTGGATGGTCAAACACGTCCCAGTCAAATCCCAGGAAGTTTTTCGTCACATTTACAGTGTGTGGTCGTGCGTTGTGAAGAAAAACACCTTTTGACAGCAATCCTCGGCGCTTATTCTGTATTGCGCGGCGTAATTTCCGAAGTGTCTGGCAATAAACATCTACTGTGATTGTTTGACCACGGTAAGAAATCAATGAGTAAGATGCTTTCCCAGTCCCAAAACACTGTGCACATCATTTTTCGAGGTGTCAAGATTTGCTTCGGCTTAACCTTTGCTGGGGATGAAGTATGTATTCTGGACGTACTTCGTATAATAAGGTAGAACGTGCTAGCAACTGGATTATTCATGGGGTAATTTCATAAGTGGGGCGAAATTTAAACAAGAAAGAAAAAATATTTATTTATTTAACGTTAAAAACAATTAAGAACTATGTGATGCGGCTATGAGAAGAAGTGTAATCTGCTCACGTTTTCTGGGTTCGCTACTCTAACTCACATGCATATTAAGTGTAATTACGGTACAGGTACAGGTGGCAGGTACAGGTACAGTACAGGTGGCAACGAAAGTTTTTGTTACGAATTAAGAAGGCAATATTCGCTACCCTTTAATAAAAGCTTTTGGAAAATCTCTTATACGCATGCTAATATGTGAAGGTAGAGATCTACTGCCACAAGAACGTGGACAACAATTATTTGAATAACTATATTCAAATCGAGGTTAAGAAAACGTGCTTAGATTGTGAAGCTACATTTATGTTCAGAAATAAGGTTCATTAATTTAGCAGGTTATGGATTACTTAACAACATAAGACAGTTGCTACCAATATAAAGGATGGTTAAGCATTGCGCTTTGAAAAACATGTGATCTGATTCACTCTGCATGAAAAGAAATTCGGTAGCATTCTTAAACCAACATGCACTAACTGTAGTGTAACCGTCTTGTCTCTACCTAACTATTTCGTAGTACGCCGAATTACAGAAGTAAATCTGTTATTTACTTGTTTTGTGACGTGTGATTACACCGTCACACAAACCTGGGAAGATTTCAAATTATGGATAATTCCCTATCGGTGGTGGGTTCGTCTTTGCTAACTAATATTCATTTAACAAACAAACACAATTTCATAGTTTTAAAGAACAAGTAACATATATTCTTTCCAATATGATCCTTCGTACACTCACGTTCACATATTCTCCTACGTGATTACTTTTCCTTTTGATTACACAATGGTAGCTAACTCCCTACCTAAACTGCAGTTTTCTGTAGAATAATAGTGACTCTGATCTACATTTACACGAAACAAACAGTAAATACATATGTACACTTCTCAAAACAAATTTTAAATAAAAAATACCAAAATTCACTAATACCTTTTCAATCTTAAATAATACTACACTCAATATTTACACTTAATATTCAGCTTCTGCGTGACCTCGCAGTGCAAAATTCTGTTTTACAAAGTCTCTTGACTGTTCATGAAATAACGTTTTACCAGAAACAATTTAACAGCTTTCATTCATGTTCAAAACCTTTTTTTTTTTACATAGACAATTCCTCTTAAATGATTTCAAATAACACCAAGTCAATTATGTATGAATTTAGATAAAGAATTATACACAAGGACGACTTTTATCAATAAACATAAAAATTATTTAGATCTGATTTCTCTTACGACTGCAAAAATAAATTTACTGGTTATCAAGACCAGTTTTATTCAAGACCAGTTTAGTAAAACTTGTCCGATCAATGTCTGTTACTGAGGGAAGCTCATATTACAACGTTTTAATTTGTGCAATCATAATTCTATCTTGAAAGTTTTCCAAGCTGCAATTTAGTAAATATTCTTTCTGCTTTTCTGTGACTCACGACCGGCGAGTTCTCCAAGCTGATCCCGCGCAGCGTAGACGGCTGTCGAGCGACGTTCACGCCCCAAGGTCGTCGTTGTCCTGCGACGTTTGTGCGCTGCCTACCGCGATGGAATCGGAGTATTTCCGTACGCCTTCTCCTCGTTGTACAGCCCAGTTAAATCACAGCATACACGAAGGTGATGGTCGCGTTAGAATGCGAGTCCAAAAACTCCAAATTATAACTTAGTTTTAGTGAAAGTTGAGCCAGTTGTTGAATAAACTATGCTTTTCGGAATTATCAAAATTCTCCAATAGAATTTTCGAAATGAAATCCCATAAATAAAAATGAAATAAAATAAAAGTAGAATAAGTAACTGCTCAAAACTAAAACTAAAAAAAAAAAAAAGCTGTAACAAAGAAACAGAAACACGTCCTATGTTACAAAAACTCTCTTCTATATTCCAGCAACGAGAATGTAGCAACGTGGTTTTATAAATTCATTTTAGTCCACTACCACCGTTATTCTTACATTCGTTGCATTACTTGTTTAATATTCCTATCAAATTTTACGTAATCTTGACATATCACAGTGATTAATCCCATGAAAAATACTTAGATAATTACCTTTTAATAAAGCTTCATTTCTGGTATTTTCCACGTGTCCCTCGTCGGTTGTGTGGTGGAATAGTACCCATCTACTCACTTCAGCGTCTCGATCCGGAAAGAAAGACAATCTCGTCCGAGTCAAGCCTCATGCCATATTCGCATTTCTACAAAAGTTCTGATTGGCTAGGGCGAAAGTACGTTCAGAAATTTGTTTCTAGGTAACGCCATCTCTTCGCTACTCTAGGAACTATTTGTAGGGCAAGATGTCGGGTATTGTCACTTCAATATTTCTTTTGTCACGAGTGTAACCGATGACAAGCGGTTACAGTAGAGATAGTTTCAAAATTCGCAAAATAGAACAACGATTTTGCGCATGAAATGATTATTTCTGGCCGTCCTACTATAAACGACTGGAACAATGTACCCACAGAAGTGTTTCAGATTGGCCAGTATAAATAGAATGTTATTGAATTTCCGAAGCAGAATAATTAAAAAAAAAAGTATGAGTATTGCAAACAACTAAATTTGGGGCAGTTAATGCAAAGATGTTTGGTCTTTCTGTCAATCCTCGCGGAAAACCTTCAGTGTATTTTCTTGTTTTATCTAGAAATGCTGATTGTACATTTATACATTGCATTAAATGCTGATTGTACATTTAAAATAAAATATTATAATGATTTATAACATTTCATTTTGATTACAGTTATCGTTTTTATGTGCTCCGTCCAATTGCAAGCACTTTGCTGACGCGCAAACGTGGCTAGTACGTGTGTTTGAGAGAGAGCGTGTGTTCTTGAACTGTTTGTGGTTGTAATGGTGCTGTGCAATGTATGATGGGTTATGTAACAAGTATGCAGTGTGTGCGAATGAATGTGTGCGCATGTATCTAAGTACTCATACCTATGAGTTTAGCCTGGTTGTGTGATGTTGAACGGTTCAGTATTATTCCTCTGAAAGTTACACGATTAGTGTGCGCTCGTAAATGGAAATGCGATTGATCGAATAGCATTTATAGGTCAATAAGTAAATAAATAGTTGAATTCATCTTCCATGGAGTGCTTCATCTTCCGTAGGCCAAACAATTATTAGTCTCTCCGTTCACAAACGCACATTCCATTTCACCATCCGCCTAAAAATGTGGTCCTTCAACCTCCACACCCACACCTCCTCACCGCTCATCCACAAACCCACAACTTCTTCCTTCCTGTCACGCCCTCCCCATCCACTAACTTAGAGCACCGCTCCTCATCCTACGTACACTCGCTCTTCCCAACTGCCCACCCACAACTTCTCGACCCTAACTATCCACGCACGAGCTCTCCGCCCCAACGACCCCCCCCCCTTTTGCCCCACGATTCCTGGCATTGCCCCGTCCCCTTCCGCTTTTGGCACACGGCCAGGGGCTGCACGGCAGCGGTGAAAACGCTCATAGTTTTTTCCGTCGGCAAATTTCCATCGGAAAGTTTTGCCGTTAACCTCTATGCGAACACCAAAATATAACACAATAATTCAACGTGATGCGGTAGCGACATTATTTCTCGTAGTCAAATGAAGATTAGAACGCATGTCTCCACACAATTGATGTGATAATCTCCTCTAGTGCAAAGATAATGTGATAAAAATAAAAAGAAGTGGTTTTAGAAGCGACTCTATAGAGAAGACAAAGAGAGAATTAAGCTAGATGTTTTAGGGGCAGACAAACAGTGCCTTTTTCCCAAATGAAATATCAATGCATTCTACGAGCGGAGAAAATGTGTATCTACGTTATATATCTAAAGTCACTAAATGATTATCCTTAAAAAGATAATGTGTTGCCAACACAGCACCGTCCAATAATATAAATTATAGAATTCAATTGGTGCGCAAACAATAGATACAATAGATTCTGTTTTTGCTGTAACAATAAATACAACTACATTATACTTCACGTTTCTTCAACAACATCAGAGGAGCGTGAACGAACAACATGGTATTTGTCGCGACAATTAGTGGCAATTAGTCCCAACTATTCACAATTAACCGCCTCCAACAAATATTATCATTTGATTTCCACAAAGTGAATATTTGGTCCCAATAAACGCCATTCCTGTTGTGAAAATTCGTTCAGATGGTTAAAAGGTAATTCACTTCAGTGATCAATCTGATGGTAATGAATTCCTAACATGAGGGAGAATGAGAAACAAATCAACGAGTATAACGAAAGTTTCGAAAATTTCACGGAATTTAATTGATTCATGACTCCGGGCACGTCAACTATTACGGCCATTAGTCCTATTAGTGTTGTGAAAGTTTATTCCGGGTGGGGTGATTTCTCCACCACTGGATGGCATATATATATATATATATATATATATATATATATATATATATATATATATATACATACACACACACACCTGGAAGGGGTGGATTTACCCCTTCCAGGTATCCCTAGCGTGGCACCACCTTAGTCGGGATAAGCTCTAAGCTCGTTACTGGCCTAGTAAGTATAGTAAGTATAGTACATGTAAGCGTGCGTGCGTGCGTGCGCGTGTGTGTGTGTGTTTGTGAGGAGAAAGGATAGACCATGGAAGAAGAAGGAAAGATCGCGCATCGGCCGTAGTTCTTTTGTTAGGGTTCTAATCCGGCATTCGCCTGGCACTAATCACAGAAACTGCGGGAAACTACCGATCTCTAGTAACCGGCCGCCAGAATTCTCCTCTTTCCATATAATAATTCTAGCGGCCGGTTGCTTAAACGTACCTATGCGGCTGAATTAGACACCTATGTAGCTAGTATAGAAAATCCGCCAGCGTACAGACTCGAACCCTAGAACCTCTCCTTCGGAGTCGCTGCAGATTTCGCGTCAATTCTGGCTCTGAGCTAAACTGGCGGATCGGAATCTACTCGTAAATGCACATACAGGCCAAATGTCACGCGGTACAATGAGTAGCGAAATGGCTCAAGATCATGAGGAAGCGGCAGAGAACTCACAAGACGAGTCGGGTCACCAAACCAAACTGCCCGACCAGTAGAAAAGAGGCGTTGTCGAAAACACGTTCTTGATTCTTCGTGAGAATCCTATTTGAAATGTTTAAGGAGTAGGTGGGATGAATAGACGAAAATAAGTTACCAAGGCTATTAGAATTTGGGATATCAAATTGTGTGATTTTTATTGTGAAATGGACAAAACGTCAATCCGTTTCAAATAGTCCAATAGTTTTAATTAATCAATTATTCAGGGTTCGGTTTTAGATAACAAAGCTTTTGAGTCAGAATTAAAAATATATATGTATACAATGTATTTATACAAAACGTTTGAGTCTCTCCACAAGGTTTTCCATTAATTTATTTAATAATTTTGAAATTATGATAATTGTACAGAGCTATGTTTATGGAAGGTATTGATGATTTATTTTCCGTTCGGAAAAAAATCTTTCATAGATCAAAAGAAAAAAGGATAAAAGAAAAAAATCGAACAAGGAAACTTCTGCTTTCTGGAATACCCAGCCATCCGTTGTGTTCTCAAGAGCTGATCACAGTGGTACATGTTTAACGAAATTATTAAGAGGTTTATAACTAAAACCAGAACCTAAATAGTTCTATTAGGTTCCGGTTAAAGGAAAACCGTTAATGAAAGACGAAATTTGCGCGCGCTATTCAGACGGTTTTCAACGGATTTGGTTTGCTGACTTGTTAATTGGTTGGCTGTTAATTGATTCCGAGAGCGTCAACAGCGTAAGTCATTGTTCCCGTAAGTGTAGCGCATGTTTTCTCTCGGGGATATGTCGGTGAACTTCCCCCGCTGAATGGCGAGATCCGGCGGCGAGCTACCGTCGGCTAGTGGGGTTTTCCCCTAACCACGACTCTCCCAGAGACGGGACAAGCTCTAAGATGCCGACCGCTCTCCCGGTTTTGACTGAGTGATTGATTTTTTCGTGTTTCCGGGCATGTCAACTGCTTAGGTCATTAGTCCGTTAGTGTAGTGCATGTTTTTCTCGGGAGATGGCGGTGATCTCCTGCTGGATTGCGAGATCTGGTGCCGACCTACCGTCGGCTAGTGGGGTTCCCCCTAACCAGGACTCTCCCACCAAAGGGATACCGCCCCAGCCGAGACAACCTCTAAGCTCCCGACCGGTCTCCCGAAATATGTGGTAGTGTAGTGCATGTTAGTGTGCGTAAGGGGAGAGGATAGGACAAGGAAGAAGAAGGAAAGATCGCGCGCGGTTCGTGGGCCGTTAGGGTACTGCTTCGGCATTCGCCTGGTGTTGATAGGAGAAACCACGGAAAACAACCGATCAGAGCAGCCGGCCACTAGAATTCTCCTCCACACAGCGACTGGATCGACCTAGCTGAAAAGCTAGGGTCGAAAATCCTGCCACCGTCAGGAAGCTCGAACCCACGACCTGCCGGTCAGAGGCGCTGCAGTGACATCAGTTGATGCACTAAGCTACCGCACCCGGTCTGCTTTGTTAATAATAATAATAATAATAATAATAATAATAATAATAATAATAATTAACACTTGTTAACATATCTGTTAAGGTACTGTTGATTTTTAGGGGGCTTAATCGGGTATCTCGGAAACACTTCGTGAGAAGCAGTTGATTATTCATCGTGCTAGTCTAATGCATTAGCGAGGAATGTATCTGACAGTTCCACGTCTTGCCGCATCGCACTGCTTGCAGTGCGTATATAATCAATGCTATACTTGCTTTATATTTTTCCATACCGCGCGTCGCCTCCTGTCTGTGCCTTACGTTTAATATCAATTAACAGTCACTTGTGTCAAAGGACTACCCTAGTGTGGACTTTACGTGGACATGTTAAAGTTTTAAAAATATTGTTCCCTTGAACTTTGTACACCAGCCCCGTAGGCAATATATTTCAGCAGAAATTTGAACTCCACAGCATGCGATGCATATGCCTGCGACTCCTATTCCACAAGCTGGAGGCGCGCATTTCTTTTGAAGACTGGCAAAACGGGAGCCATTTTCGACTCGCATTGAATATTTTATTTTTCACACGCCCATGCCCCCAACCTCGTCCCTCCTCATTCCTTCAGACTCTCCGTTTCCTTTGGAGCAGCAACCTCGAAACACCAGACTTGCACGAACACAGCTGTTCGATTATACCCCTTCTCTGAAACTTCGATTCGTTTTCCCTTTCCACAGTCGATTTCGCTGTCACCCTCGGCGTCACGCACACCGTCTTGCTCACTATCACCGGCGCCGTCAACCCAGCCGTCAACCCCGCCGTCAACCCCGCCGTCAACCCCGCCGTCAACCCCGCCGTCAACCCCGCCGTCAACCCCGCCGTCAACCCCGCCGTCAGCCCCGCCGTCGCCCACGCTGTCAGCCCCGCCGTCAGCCCCGCCGTCAGCCCCGCCGTCAGCCCCGCCGTCAGCCCCGCCGTCGCCCACGCTGTCAAAGATGTTACACCATAACTTGTCGTCTTATGTCTTGACTGTTCCCTATTCAAATGTCACCATTCCACAAAAACACATACAACATCCTATTCCCCCATAATCGATTCTTAACGCTAACCCCTCACTGATCTTATTTAGACGTAGTCCTGCGCCGACAGTCATCTTCCCACTATTCCTCTGCCCCGCATCATCACTCCCCCCTCCAACTGCAGCCCCGCCGTCATCTATACCACCACCCTTCCCCTTGCCATACCGTCACCTCGTCGCCGCATCCTCCTACGCCCATCCCCCTCCTCTTCCACCCGCTCGGCTGCCTTGGCCATAAATCCGCCGGAGGTTAGCCAAGACGTGGCGGCTGCGGCTGCGGCTGCGGCGCCGGCGGTGGGGGCGGGCCGCAGAGACGGCAAAGCCGAGGCCCAAGAATGGCGCTGCCGGCCGCTCGGCTGGAGAACCAGAGAGGGTGGGCGAGGCCCCAGCAAGCGGGCCGACTTCGCGGGCAGACGTAAATAATTCGGATTTAATTGTCGCTCCTTTCATTTGAGGCCCCGTCCCCATTTAGGGCCGCGAGATTTTCATTCTGGGCCACAAAAAGCGCGACGGCAGACGCCGGGTCGAAGGGGAAGACGAGGGAGCGGCCGGGAGGCGGTGGCTGCAACGCGGGTGGGGGCGGTCGCGGGCCGCGGCAAAAGTGAGGCTGGCGGCCGCTTGATTTCCGCGGGGACCCACGGCGCTCACACAAGAGCGCGGCGGCCCCCGCTTCGCCCCACGTCCTCCGCCCCGCACCCCCCCCGTCTGCCCTCTCCCCCGCTGACGCGAGACGCCCCCGCGCCCGCCGCTAGGCCGGGCCCCGGCCGCCTCCTGAGCGCTCACCGCCGCCGCACTTCTAATCTTCCGCGCGACCGGCTAAACGGTAATGAAGTTGCCGGGTGCGTCTGCGCGCCCGCTACTCCAAGTTGTAATGAGTCTTTAAACTAACACAGTGATGTCCTGCCGCTCCCGCGGCGGCGGAGGCAGCGGCAGCGGTTCCCCGCCTCAAACGCTGCCGGGCCAGGCCGGGCCAGGCCGCGCCGCGCCGCGCCCCGCCGCTCAAATTTAAATCCTGCTGAGAGGCACGAACGCGGCGATGGCGTCGGCGGCGACGGGGAAGGTTACGGAGGTAATTGCAATGACGTTGGCAGTGGCAGTGACGTTGATAAGAGGCAACAGCTGTGGCGGTGGTGGTGCCAGTGGCGTTCGCAGTGATGAGAGTGAGAGTGAGAGTGAGGAGAGTGAGAGTGAGAGAGGCAGAGGCAGTGGCATTGGTAGTGGAAGGGGGCAATGTCCATGATGAAACATGTCGGAATAAATTTGTCCCGTTGAAATTCTTATGTGTTAAGAATGAAGTTAATTTCGAAGAGTGAAATTTTGCGGAAGTTAGCTAACATGGCTGCAAATCAGGACTGCAACATCTATTCTATATTTTAAAGTCCTGAGAATATGATACGAACCATTGTACCAATCTAAAACGTCCACACTGGTTCATAGTATTATAGGATGTATCGAAAATACTATAATTACATATATTATCTTCATAAATAAATTTGGAATGTGTCTGAATTTCAAAACGTCTGCCTTTTTATTTACCTTGTATGCTTATTTAAATGGTACAAAAACAATTCAATTGTTTTTACGATTTTTGTAAGTCTGCTTGCTCCGGTTCCTCAGAAACGGCTTAAATGGTTTTGATGCAGTTTCACAGAAAGATTGTGCGATATCGGGCATAACTATAGTTGTATTGTTTCTTATTATTATTTTCTTGTAGAAATATGCAGTTTTATTCTGATATTAATGACATTTTGTACTCGTGGTCTCTTTTCGGTCGTTTTTAGCAAATAGGTAATATAGCGACCACTGTGATCGTTTTAACTGCGGGGAAAACTGTATGAAGAACACATATGGACAACACGAAAACACACAATTATACTCGAGGCGGGATTCGAACCTGCGACCCTTCGAGCCAAGGCAACTACAGTCCTTCCGCCTTAGTAATCTCGGCTATCCAGGTCGGCAACTCGTGACTTTAAAACTTGGTAGAGTTAGAATAGTATATATCAAGTGCTCGGTCTTGGAAATATTATAATGTCCTACTAAAAAGTCTACGGAATTCTTTCGATTGGTTTTCTTGCAAAAAACTTTTCATGCCTCCTGATTCTCTATTATTCCCTATCCAGCTGGTATATCTATGAGACCAATCGTCAGTGTTCCCAGGCATGTTACCCTACATAATCTACGAGTGTTAACTAAATACCATGCCAGCTGACAAAATGAACTGTAGGGGTAAAAGGGTTTGCCAATTTCCTTTTACACTACAAACACTACCCGGATAAGATGGTAAAAATTTCCCTAAAACCAAATGATATTTGATAATGAAACTATGACTCCAAAATAAAAATAAGATTTTTGAAAGACTTCTTTGCTCCCCACTACCTCTCTACAACCAAAAACTTTTTACATTTATTTTTTCGTCAATTTAACAATAACATTTCTAATTGTACAATAGATGGAATATAAGGAAATAATGTATACTATCAAAAATATTTTTGATATTTTATCAGCACCAATTTCCAACAAAAATATATTTCTGAAAAGTTAACAAAAATGAATTATAACGGGAACAGACACGAAATATCTCGAAACTTCCTCTCAAAATACCAGTTGTTGTGAATTAAGATTTTTTCGATTACTGGGCAAGAGTTTGAAAATATAAAAACTATTTATCACCTTTAAAACCACTTATGAATGTGAACCACTTACAATATGAAAGTAACTTCAACTGTTCTGTTAATTTATTTTAATATTTATTATACACATGTATACATTTTCGTAGCACTCAGTATTTTTCGACCATTGAATTTTGTTACATATGGTCATATTTTAATGTTTTATAAACTTTTGTGTAGTTCACAATACGCTACGGTAATATGATTATTTTTTTGAAGTTTATATGAAACCATCAACACGATATTCTGTAGGTGTGCTGCTGGTGGAAAGGGAATTACACCCCAGTACTACTTCCAATTAATTTCAGATGAAGAAAAACAAGTTTGCAGATTATGACACACAAAACACAAAATTTCAACCCTCATTTTAAACATGAATAATTCGGAAAGGATGCGTCCTTGAGAAAACGTTTTTGGGGTAAGTTAAGATCAGGCAGCTCAAGATTAGGATGGGGGTAGGTGGGGGACATCTTGGACTCCAATTACATTCTTACGCACTATTCAACAAAATAAGAACTTTTTGAATTTTTCTTTTCCAATTTTGCATATTTAGTTCTTTTAGGTGCTCTCACTTCATAAATGGAGAAAAGTGCAGAATTTGAAACATATGTAAAATTAAATAGAAGGAAAAATACCGAAATGATTTTTCACGATCAAATTAAAGGGGCAGTTTATTTTCACTGTATTTAAATATCAGAAATATTGTGTGGCACAATTGATGAGCAGTTTCAGATGATACAAGCCAATAATAATAATAATAATAATAATAATAATAATAATAATAATAATAATAATAATAATAACAATATAATTAAATAAACTTTTCCGTATCCAGCCACTTCTATTTCAATTTTTATGACCCGGTGATATGAGTGCACCGACCTGGGTGGCCGAGATCGCTGTAGTGCTAGCCAGGTAGAAAGACCAACTAACGGAACAACTTTTGAAAATTATCACTATCGGATGAGAACATGTATTCATACTCGATTTAGGGTGGTTTTGTTTCGATTTGTGTAGGTAAAAGTCGCTGCCAACCTTCACGCAATAACTCTCTATATGTTACGTAGTTGTGAATTTTTTTTCAATTTAAGTTTGCAACAAAAAATGACTAACTCCGTAGATTCCGCCAACATTAAAGCCATTCATATGAAGAGTGGTGCGCCAATTTGTCATTTTTGCTAGCGATTTGCCTTTAGCGGTTTGTCGTTTTTGGTAAATCTACATTTAAAAGTGTCGTGCTAGGCGTTTATTATTTTCCAGTTCTTTTCATCGGTAATTATAGTAAAGTTAGTTGTTATAGTTATAATAGTTTTAGTAGTAAAAGTAACCAAGTTCCCATTTACCAATTTTATTATATTCTTTCTTAATTTTCCGGAATACTATTTATTAATCATTAGAAAATAATGGATAGCCCAACTAGAACTGCGCCTGTTCTTAGTATTTCACCGTTAAGGATAATGCGCTTTAAGCTTTCTTCAAAATTTGATTGTGAATTGTTTTTGTGGATTGTGGAAGGAGTCAATGTAACGCACACTTGTTTAATAATAGGAGTGGCAAAAGTATTACAGGTAAGATTAATATGTTTTTTCTAAATTTTATCTTTTTAAAACTGACAAGTGTAATTTTTTTCTTAATTAGTTTGAGTAATTTTAATAGTAATGAGTTTAGTTGTTGATTCTCTTTAACTGTTAATTATCATTCGTCGTGTATTGATACTAATGAATCTAATTTTCTTTTTTCAAGTTATTGGGTGTAATGTTTATGGAAACAATTATCAACAGAGACAAAATACAAGAACCCAAACAGAACTGCAAACTGCAAGAGATCGTGAAATGGAGATGATAGTGAAATAACTTTTGTTCATTAGGGGCAAGTTTCATTTTTGCACAGATTTGATGAAGGGGTCACGATTCACTTGGTGCTATGAACAGTGAGAATAGTGAAAAGCAAGTGCATTATTAATTTTCATTATGGTGAAAGTAATGCACTCATTCTTAAATCAATATAATCTGAAAATAACCTTTGTCTTACCTTGATTTTTTTCAAAATTCCTATAAGCACAACAAGAGTGTGTGCTGATATAATGATCTTGTACTGCTGCACTGCCTATTGGGAATTATTGGCATGCATTTGTTATGAAAACCGGTGTATGAAATAATTTTTATTTGAATTATTTAGCAAGTGAATGAAAGTGTTATCTGTTGTAATTATTGCATGTTTAGGTAGTAGTTTATTGTAATGTAGTTAAATAACATAGTAAAATTCAATATTATTTGCAACTATATATTTACTGTGGCATTTAATAAATTTGAAATAACTTAGAAAATCAAAGAATTCTACTTATTACCATAAATATCCCAATCTTATGTATCACACTCCATTGAAATAGAAAAGAAATATGTATAAAGAGAAAAACTGTCTCTGGTAACAACACACAAGTTACTGAAGACTTGGTTACATTAATGATGATTTTCTAATTTTTTAAATAATATTTTCTTTTCAAAGGTAATAAATAATTAAACAGTTAAATAAAATGGTTGCATTTGCATCGATTTTGACATCACTGAACTGTTGGAAACAATTCATTAGGTCACTTAAAAGTTACCACGTATATAAATTTAATTAAGTGAAATAATTGTGGAATTTATTTATGATCAATATAAGTCATTAAGAGTTCAAACCATTAAGAAATGGATAATTATTAAAGAAGAAAGGTTCACTCGAGAGGGTATTTATCGTTAAAATGTTTATTTAATAATGTATTTATTTACCATTAAAAATTACTATCATCTCAAAAGCATTATAACACAGAAATTTGACCACATAACCTTTAAGGTTATATTTTTCATTTTCACTTGACACTTTTTAATGTCTCTTTTGATCGCACTTATTGATAATGGTAACTCTTAATTAACTTGGTCACAGAGTTAATATTCGTTTATAGATGAACATCTTTTTAATTCTAATAAAAAACGATATATTCATTATTGTACAGTTAACAGTCTCTCAACCGCGCGAGGAGTGTGGATGATCACAAACAAAACAAAAGCGAGAGAATTGATCAGAGTAATAGTTTCATAAGTTGGCTATTTCGATAGTAAATTGTTTATGCTGCCGTATTGCGAATCTAGTGCGGCTTAATAAGCGGCCTGAACTTGCAAGGGAGAGGTGCTGTGGCGATCTCCGGCCGAAGGATCGAGGGTACGATCCCCGCCTCCTGCGTGGTTCGTTTGTGTTCGTCCTTTCACTCTCATCATCACCCTATGACATCATTCAATATTCCCTGGATCAAGGCAGGAGATCTTTGCCCTTAATATGATCTTGGGGTGGCTTATTAAAAAAATACATGTGCATTATAGTTTCGTAACGGCTGCTGGCCATTTTCTGTGCTGTGCAGAAAGTCCTGCTTGGGTGAGCAATGGAAGCAATGGCTGTAGTACCTGCGCAGCACCTTCAGCAGAAGAAGCACCAAATGTAGTTTCCCCCCTTCCAGGCAGTAGCTCTCCGGGTAGCCCGCCTAGGGCCCCGCCTGTTCAGCACCTGATCACTACGGGCTTGCACACTGTTACCCCCCAGCGGTGGCTCCAGGGGCACCCCGACGCTCCTTGGGCAACGGCATGTTTTCCGAAGCTTTTCTTCTAGCACGAGTCTCCATCTTCAGATTTCCAATGGGTGCATTTGATTCCTTCTGCCAGGAAGCGGCAGCAACATAAGAGTAATGACTAGACATTTCTGGGAAATTATGAAAATTAAGTTTCATGTTATATTTATACTTTATTTTTATTGTGCTTCGATTTTATTAATCTGTACAATTAATAATAGGAATGTACCAAAACGTTAGAAAAAACTATATAATTAAATAATAATATAATAAATAATATAATTAAATAAAATATAATATAATTATATATATATAATATATTATATAATTAAATATAATAATTAAATAATTTAAAAAAAGAAAAATAATAGTAATAAAAGTGTAACAATTCATTTGGGTAGATAAAAGGAGTGACAATTTTTTTCATTGTACCTCTTGGGCTGTGAAAAGGCCCTAATCGCGTCAACTGCATGGAACGCCGTACGCACCGAGGCAGAGGAACCGAAGAACCGAGTGCGAGTCGCGTGTCTCGTGAACGCAGCGCAAGGTACGGGTGGGGGATGGGGAGACGATATTCCAATACCAACGGGCCAGGGGCGAGATGGATTTCAGAGCTCGTTCGCCTCTTCCATCGAAAGGCTCGGGACCCCGGCCTATTTTCGGAATTTTATGGAAGCAGAGCACCGTGCGGTAATCGAATGTGTTTGGGGAGACACGTCGGCAATCCCGCCAGCCCATGCCGCCAGAAGGGCGGTCACTCACCAATGGTGTTCTCGCTGACATGGAAGGTATTTTTTATTAAGCGCACGGTCGCGTTCGTTTTATCTCCGGTAGAAACTTTACCACTTTTCACAAGCAGTTGTATACGGATCGTCTGGTATATGGGTGAGCAAATAACTTGCCCGATTTCCATGGCATTTTTTTAAATGTTATAAATATGTAAATAAGACATCAGTGAATTATCACATTCTGAGTTTTCACTAGAGGTTTCATTTTTGACTATAGAATTATTAAAAGAGATAAGAGGAGAAACCGTGATATTGTTGTCTATTAAATAGAGAATAATACGCTAATATATAATAACACTAATACGTTCAAATATTTCTCGAGGAAAGTGATTTTGAGAGCAATATGTGAGCTTGTTCATCTTCTCGATTATTTCATTTGTTTGGGTCTTGGTGACAATTCACATCATAATTAACAGAATAGTTTACATATTCACCTATTGGGGGAAATATTCATATTAGATGTCTGTTACCATCCAAAATAGTAGATGTAGATAACTCTCGGATGTTTACAACTGCATAACAAATATGGCATCAACGTACCACTTTTATAAAAAAAAACAATAGTTATTTATGCACCAAGAGCGTTATAAGAGTTTTAATGATCGAGCGGCTAGAAAAAGCCTTTAGCTTTGAAGTTCTTGTCGCCGCTTGATCATTGGAACAAGTTAACGCCCGTGGTACTACATACATGACTTTGTTTATTACCTAATTTTAATGTTTCTGATTACTAATTACTAATGTTACTTATTACTAATTATCTACATGTTAACTTGACTCGGTTTGTCATATCAGTCTTTTCATATTTCTGTACTATAATGACCATTTATTATTCACCCTCATGATTTCCTGTGTGAGAGAACAAGAATCTTCAGTGAACAGTTTCCATTTTTCTCCTAAAACTACGATACCGCAAATCCAGGTAAGTTATTCAGCGTAAATCGAGATCCACATCGAAATAAATAACAAGCCTTAACTCATCAATACAAAATAAAATAGTTATCAGTGTTACAATAAACGATATGCAAGTAAAATCCGCAATAACAATATTAAGTGGTCTCCAAATTCACAACGAAAAGAAATGAGGATATTCAAACTTTAAAAACCTCTGACTTCAATACTTTTCATCCAACACAAGCTTGTGTGCCAAAGAGGCTCAATTTGACTGAGATTGTTTTTTTAAAAAAAAGAGTTAAAAACTGTTTTGAGGGACTGATGCTATTACTAGTGCATCAACGAACAGGAATTAAACAGTCCGCTTGCAGCGAGACTCTTCAAGAAAGTGATCATATGCTCATCACCAAAATATAAGAAATCGTTTCCCACTTCAGCCATATCCGATAATTTTTAATTCTCACATCGGAAATTAGAACTTGACCTTCTCCCTTGATTCAAGGTATAAAAATCAATCATTATTCATCTTCTTCGGAAATTGAAACGAGATGGCAGGCAACATTTGTAAAGCAAAAAAAGATTCATTGAGTTCTTAATGACTCAAAAAGACGAGATTGGTATAGAATGATACAGCACATTCACGAGGTTTATGTGAATTGAATTTAATACAACTTTAGTCATTCTGCTATTATTAATGCAGAGGTGAGTTTAAGTAAGAATGAATTCATCTCTGCCAGCTGGACTTCCCTGGACGATCAATATGGTCTCTTTTCCACTCCTTTAATCCAATTGTTGCCGGATCTCTTTCAACCTTTAAACGACAAAGCTGTGTCATATATGACACCTACGGCAGTTCTTTGCACTCATGCGCGTCATTTCTCGTCGGTTGTGGCTCTACCCCTTAATTACCCTCGTATTCAACTACATTCTGTAGATGTGTCGCTCTTCGTTCTTTCAACAAACAGTAGTGTTAAGACTACATAAGTGTGTCATATGTGACATAGCCTTGTTGTTTGTTACAAATTTTGCACTTCTAAAAATAAATTCGCGTTTTTTACGGGAGAAGAAATTCGAATTGAACTTCTGATTAATTGAACTAATTCTTGGAACCAATGGAAACGTGACGCCAGATAATTGGTACAGATCTCGCAAATTACACGAAGAACTGACCAAAAAGTAAACTGACCCTCGTGGAGACAATGAGAAAGAATAAAACTGAAATCCCTCAACATCTTTTGAATGCAAAGCGTCCTGTTGGATCGTCATTTGCATATGAACCTGACAGAATGTGGGTTTTAGACACTCCAAATCGCATGAAGAATCGCTTAACGCCCCCACCACTTCAGATACTGGAGTGAATATCACACCAACAGATCCAATATTGCATTATAAACCCTTAGATAGAACAACGTAAAAATATCAATATATACCTCAATAACAATATACAATCAAATATAAAAACACGTGTTAAAATATGACATACGATTGCCAATACATCTGTTCTTAGATGGCAAAATGATATTAGTCACATTGTCATGAGATGCGACAAAAAATGACATACGTCACGCTTGTTTGTTTCTGTTTAGAAGGAGGCGAAAGGAGTATTTCTCTTGTAGTTTATAAAAAACGTGTCAAATTGCAATAAGACAAGCCACAGAGTAATTTTTCATGACATCTTGATACTTAAAATTGCTGTCATAGACAATTTTTAAAAAGTGACTTATAACATTATTAAACGTGCCGTGGACCGCGCGAAATACGAGCCAAAAAATGAGCAAAAAAAGCAGACGGCGGCAAGAAGACCACGACCGCTAAGAATACTCCGGTGCGAGACATCCTAGGGGAGTCGAGACCGGGATGGCGCCTTCCGAAGGTGGAGGACGAGCGAAGGCGGGCGAAGAGACGGTGTTAATGCCGGCAAAGACTCGCTCGCCATTAACGAGGATAGAGTGTATACTGAACTGGGTGCAGCGTCTAATGGGTCTCTTCTCTTGGAAAGTAAACACACTAGACGCCTGCTTTGCCCTCGGAGAGGTTCAACCTCCGTACGCACGCGATCCTTTCAACAGCAAATGCTTATTTTTCTTTTCACTCAGCACAAGGTGCGTCTCGTCGCTTTGAGAGCTTTCGTTTCGTTGTGAGTTTTGCATCAATTGATTTGTTGTTGTCAAAGCGGTTTTCGCGAACCAGGTAGCGAAGGGAACGGAGACAGTTTACTTTCTCGTTAAAGTATGAGCAATTTTGGATGGAATCCCCTGTACATTTTTGGGGTGTTCCTCATAGTATAAGACTATTTTATAAAGAAATTTCTTTATTTTATCAATTAAACAAATTTTGTATTTGAATAAATTTATGAAATAAAGGACATATCGGAACTTTAATAATATTTAATTAGGATTGACCAAAAATTGAAAAATGGGACAAAACAATATAGATTACAATATTCAAATGTTATATATTTAGACTTAAAATTCCGTAAGTCACAGAGTTTTAAACGTATTCGTAGCCAAATTTAATCAGTAAAAATGTGCGTATTCTACTATCAAAGTGTTTTCCTTATACAATAATATTCAGATGCAAAACATATAAAATATTGTATTGCTCATTCAGCAAACTGTTTTTTTTTATTTCCACAAAAGTTTACATTTCGTGATTTACAGGGTTTCAAAAATAACCATTCGATTAGCATATGGGCCGCAATATTACAAGCTGATTGGTTGCCACTAAACACCTATTCGTAATGGTTTAAAGCGCTCCCATCCGTTTACGAGCACCTAGCGGCAGAAGAAACTTCTCGGCCGAATGGGGCTTACGATCCGGTGCGGTGTGTAGGTTAAGGAAATGGTAGCCCAGGGTGTAAAAGGTAATGGAATTAACTGAAGGAAAGGAGTAAGAACTGATAATCGTGAAGTGAAGACGTTATATTCCCAATGATGCTGATATTTTTGTGGCATTTTACGAGGGTCACTCCAAAAGAAATGCACACTATTTTTTTTAAATACAGTTTTCATTCTACATGTTTGAAAGTTTTACAGTATGTAGATACATCCTTTCCACTTGTTATCAAATTTAGTTCAACCTGTTCCCCTGCGTGGCGCCGTCACAGCATGTCTTCAAGATGGCTGCTACACTTGACGTTCGTCAGAAGCAACGTGCTGTCATAGAATTCCTGTGCTGTGAAAACAAGACAGTGGGAAATATCCACAAGAGGTTGAAAAAGGTGTATGGAAATGATGCTGTCGATCGCAGTACAGTTAGTCGATGGGCAAGCAGGTTACGTGATGAAAGCGGGCACTGCAATATTGAGGATTGTCCTCGCAGTTGCAGGCCTCGTACTGCACACACTCCAGACAATGTGCAGAGAGTTAATGAATTGGTGACTGATGACAGACGCATCACAGTGAACGAATTGTCACGCTACGTTGGGATAGGGGAAGGAAGTGTTTGCAGAATACTGAAAGTGTTGGCGTTAAAAAAGGTTTGTGCCAGGTGGGTTCCCAGGATGTTGACAGGGGCTCACAAAGAAACACGAAAAACGGTATGCAGCGAACTTTTGGAAAAGTACGGGAATGGTGGAGATGAAGTTCTTGGAAGAATTGTGACAGGAGATGAAGCATGGCTCCATCATTTTTCACCAGAGGCGAAGAGGCAATCAATGGAGTGGCATCATGCAAATTCACCCAGGAAAAAAATTCAAAACCACACCTTGTGCTGGAAAAGTTCTGGTTACGGTGTTTTTCGATTCCGAAGGACTCTTGCTTGTGGACATCATGCCATGTGAAACCACCATACATTCTGATGCATATGTGACGACACTGAAGAAACTTCAAGCTCGACTGGGTCGTGTTTGACCGCATCGGCAAAAGCAGGATGTTTTACTGTTGCACGACAATGCACGGCCACATGTCAGTCAAAAATCACGGAAGCGATCACAAAACTCGTGATGGACATCACTGAAACACCCGCCTGGAACCCGCCGTCACAGTCCTGACCTGGCTCCATGTGACTATCATCTCTTTGGGAAACTGAAAGACTCTCTTCGTGGAACAAGGTTTGAAGATCATGACTCCCTTGTGCACGCTGCCAAACAGTGGCTCCAACACGTTGGTCCAGAATTTTACCGTGCGGGTATACAGGCGCTGGTTCCAAGATGGCGTAAGGCAGTTGAGAGGGATGGGAATTATGTGGAAAAATGGAAATATTGATCCTAAAGGATGTATCTACATACTGTAAAACTTTCAAATATGTAGAATGAAAACTGTATTTTTAAAAAAATAGTGTGCATTTCTTTTGGAGTGACCTTCGTATACTAGGCTGTGCAAGGAAAGGTTGGTGACTCAACAGCCGCAACCCTTGCAAGGTCACGGCTGGACGGAGTCGTCGTCGTCGTCGCCGTCGCCGTTCTCGAGGTCGTCATCGTCGTCGTCGTACGTCGTCGTCGTCATCGTCGTCGTCATCCTCGCATCTCGCCTCGTCATCGTCGGGGCATCGTCTCGTCGTCGCCATCGTCTCATCATCGCCATCGTCGTCATCTCGCCATCGTCGTCATCTCGCCATCGTCGCCTCGTCTCCATCGTCGCCATCGTCGTCTCGCGTCGCCTCGTCTCCATCGTCGCCATCGCCGTCGTCGTCGTCAGCGTCCGCGTCGGTGCTGAGAAGCCCGCGGCCGCTTGAAGTGCGTGAGCGATATTGACTTTTCACTTGCGGCTGGCGACCCCCGTGCCCCGCCGGACCGGGCCTTCCCTAGCCATCGAGGCGCAGGCACTCTGCCGTGATGGTGGCGCAGGGGCTCAAGCAATTGAGGACAGGTGGCAAAATAGGAAAGATTAGTTCACCACACGCAATGGAATGGGTTGGCGTGTGACGAGTGGCAATGGAGGAGTGGCGTATGGGGAGACGACAATTTTACGGGGCAAACAGCTCAAGCACCATTCTCAATTTAGGCCATCAGAAGACATTGCTCCAGACTTCCATAACTGCAATTGATATGCATTGTAAAGAAAAGCTAGTGATGCAACAACAGCACATACTTCCTTGCTTTTATAAAGATTGCGTAATGTTATAATACTACTCGGATCCGTGCAAACATTCCGCACTTTAAAACAACTGGATTAAAAGTGATGAAAGCTCTATACTGGAACTTAACGTCGATCGTTTCTGACAACACGAGTAGAGGTACAATTCAAAACTTTGGTAAAACTTCCAAACATTACTTACTTTACTAGATTATTTCATTGAACGCGTATTTGTGTCCCACTTCGGGCACGAGACCTGTGTTAATGTATATAATAAGATGTGCCTGTTAGATGTGTATAATACATCTAACAGGCACAAATTTAATATCTTTTTTTGTTTTTAAGGTTGCATCAACATCTAGGTCATTAGCGACCACTATTGGAGTTAACGTTGTGGTAACTATGTAGATGAAGCCAAAATGGGGGTGGTAAAGGGTGAAAGGACGAACACAAATACAGCCATGCCCGAGGCGGGACTCGAACCCGCGACCCTTCGGTCCGAGATCATTACGACACTACTGCCTTAGCGATAGTGCTAAAGTCCACTCTGCTTATTAACAATCAACAAAGATATAGCGAGCATATTCACCACTTTCCCGACCAAACTAATGTAAGGGCCTTTCAGGACCATGTGATGCTAACGCTTGTAGTGGCGTGGTCTACCCTTGCACCTCCTTCTACGAACTAAAAGACAGCTGCTAACGATACTGTGATGGCACCTTGCACAAGTGCGGGCTGGTGAGACAAAGTGGAAAAGATAGCCTCGATGTGCGCAGTATTTAGTCACGGGTTTTTGACTTATGTATAATCATTATCAACGTTTAATTCCAGCGTCATTCATATTTTCCACAAGTTAGCACATGTTACGCAAATCCGCACCGGACGACACAACCGCTGCTATTGTTGCCCTTTGTAGTTCCGACCACAATTCCAATAGAGGTTGATAGAGCCTGGCCAACGTTACCACCGGGAGCGGTAGCTCAGTGCATCAACTGATGTCACTGCAGCGCCTCTGACCGGGAGGTCCTGATGGTGGCAGGATTTTCGACACTAGCTTTTCAGCTAGGTCGAATTCAGTCGCTGTCTGGAGGAGACTTCTAGCGGCCGGTTGCTCTGATCGGTAGTTTTCCGTGTTTTTTCCGATCAACACCAGGCGAATGCCGGAGCAGTACCCTAACAAACGGGCCACGGACCGCGCGCGATCTGGCCTTCCCCTTCCTTGTCCTATCCTCTCCCCTTACAAACTCACTTACACTAACATGCACTACACTTCCACATATTCCGGTAGACAGGTCGGGAGTTTAGAGCTTGTCCCGGCTGGGACGGTGCCCCGCTGGTGGGAGAGTCTTGGTTAGGAGGTAACCGACGACAGGTCGGTGCCGGATCTCGCCATCCAGCGAGGGGAAAATCACCGTCATCTCCCGAAAAAACATGCACTACACTAACGGGACAAATGACCGAAGCAGTTGACGCGCCCGGAAACAAGAATGAAAATTAATCAATCAATCAACCAACGTTACCCTTCACCGCGCCCGCCGAAGCATATACAAATCAACCCAACACTATTCAACTTCAGTCCTCCAACCTTCGCGCCTCCGTCCTCAGCGGCCCGGCTGGCACAGCCACCGTCGCCGCGAGCGACGGCGGACGCCGCCTCTGCAAACAGTCAGATCTGCATACACACATTCATGCATTTTTAAACTTTTATCCCGGACCATTTCACGGAGCGCTTGGGTCTCTCGCACAAAGCGCGTTCTTTCAAGTCCGCCACGCGCCCCCACCACCACGACCTCCGCGCGGGAGGGGCGCCGCTAAATTTGCCTGCAGCGTTATGGCATTAGAGTGAATAAGCGCGGCTCAAAACTAAAGAAAATAAATACCCCGCGCTTTTTACGCTCGCGCGCGTGGCCTCGGCAAATAGGACGAGTTTTTTGGCAGCGTTCGGCCCAAGTGAACTGCGACGAGTGTTTCTAATAGGCAATTTCGACGAGTCCAAGTCCGGCGCTTTGGACGGGGTGGGTGAGTGGCGGGTCGCGGTCCGCGACGGGCACCGGCAAAGGCATAGAGAGGGGCGGAGGAGGGGTAAGGGAACAGTGGGAGAAGTGTCGCTGAGGTCGCCGGCGGGATGTAGCTTGTCGGATAGCGCTTGTAGTCGATGTCCTTGTCGTTTGTAGATTAACGCATGCCGGAGAGCGAGACAACGCGTGGAGAGAAATGCCGTCTTTGGGCCACTGAGATTTAAAGAGTGGTCAACACACGTGCTCTCTGTAGGGGGACAAACGGACCTGTGCAAGATGGTTAAGTATTCAAAAACGATCCATACAGTAACATGTCCCTTATCTGTTCACTAATGTTCATTACGTTCAGAGATAAGTGAAGGTAATATTTGATTCAATTATTAATGTATTTCCTTAACTTCAAATATAGTTAAAAACTATGAATGACGTATTGTGGGGAGAAGTGCAATCGGTGAACGACTTAATCGCTTTTATAATCACAACTCGTACCATATAGCACAGGAAAGTATAAAGTGTACGAAAAAGTTATGACCGACAATTAATTTAGAACTGTTGTTGAATTAAGTAATATAATACTTAATCATGTGTTAGTATAAACGGAGTAAATACAAAGTATAGAGAAAGTTATGTAATGATGCAAAATTTCCATATCGAGATTTCGAAGGAAATACAAGTTTTGATGTTTCCTGGTCCAAAAATGTGTTTTTCTTACAAAACATCCGTTTGTGAAAGTCAGGACAATGCGGATATTCCAGTGCCGAAATGACGCGACACGAGGCCCTTACATTAGTCTTAATTTACAATCGATTGAATGATAGTTATTGCGGGCCAGTCACCTGCTAAGGTACCGAAAATATAGTGCACGTTTTTCCTCTGGAGATATCGGAGATCAAATCTCGCTGGATGGCGAGATTCAGGTCAGTCATACTGTCGGCTAGCGAGGTTTTCCCTAACCAAGTATCTCCCACCAGCGCAACACCACCCCAGGCGGGACAAGCTCTAAACTCCCAACAGATCTCCCGACGTGTGTGGATGTATAATGATATGTAAGTGAGTAAGGGGTGTGGATAGAACAAGGAAGAGGAAGGAAAATCGCGCGCGCTCCGTGGCTCATTTGTTAGGGTAGTGTTCCGGCATTCGCCTGGTGTTGTTCGGAGAAAACACGGAAACCCATCGATCAGGGCAACAGGCAGGTCCCTAGGATTATCCTCCAGGCAGTGACTGAATTCGACCTACCTGACAAGCTAGAGTCGAAAATCTTGCCATCGTCGGGACTCGAACCTAGGACCTCCTTGTCAAGGGCACTGCAGTGACATCAGTTGATGCCCTGAGCCACCTCTCGTGTTTTTAATTTTCGAAGGTACTTTCTAGAACATTATTTTTTAAGTTACAAATTTATTCTTTGAATTTTCTGAAATAGAACAAATACAGAGGTCTGATTTCTATTAAAGCAATTGAAATTCCAAAAATCGTAAAAGTTCAGATTACAATATAATCATATTATAGGATTATTATTATTATTATTATTATTATTATTATTATTATTATTATTATATTAATAATAATTATAATTGTTCATCTTTGATTTATATATTAATGTCTTCGAAATCCCCTGAACCGTCAAGACATAATGACATGCAGAGTATACGTATATTTGTTTTTGCCCCCCTCCATTATATGAATGTGTGAAAGAAAACAGATTAAAATCATATAATTATTCCTACTATATATTGTGCTGCATTGTCTTCGCAGAAAGTAATAACGTTATCATACCAAGTTTTATAATATACAATTAAATGCTTTGAAATAATTAATTTTTTAAAATGAAATTTAGTTTTGTGTATCAGTGTGTATCAGTGTAGCGTATCAGAATTTCTTATCAAAAATGCATGATGTTTAGAACTTGGATTTTACTTGTATTTTCTGAATTTCCTTATAATCTCATTAACAAAAAGTATTTTTTATTTCATATCGGAGTAAAGTACAAAGTTGTCTGCAACTTTCTCTCCGAACTGAAATCAAGTTGTCATTGAGTTTTAAAATTCGTTTGTTTCTAAATAAAAACATGTAAACAATTGTGGGTTTCAAAACTCATCACTCCTTATTCATCCGCCAGCTTTGAATGCCTTCCCGCAAGTTGCCACTTCCATAATGGACACTCAATTTCCCCAAGAAGGATCGAATATGCAGCCTTTAGCAAGTAATGCAAACTAACGCAAGAGCCGCATAACGATCACTATTAAAGCCGTAATGGATCTCTAAATGCGATCAGCTACCGCTGCCGTCGATGTCGGAGTCACCACCAATGCAACATCCATTCCCTGCACAGTCCCCCACCGATCCCTTCAGTAGAGAAACTGCTGCCGCCGGCGACACTGCCTCTTTCTCATTTCAGAACCCACCGCCTAGCCGTCTCTTCCACCACACCTGTAACCACTGCTGCCATCATCAGCAGCGACGTTGCCGCCCGGGATCGCTCCCATGGTCACTATAGCCACTTCCACTGCATCGCAACCGACACTATCAACATTACTTCACTGCCTCCGCTTCCACTTCCGACATCGCCTCCACCGTCTCCGCGCTGCTCCATTTTCACCCTGCCATTTATAGTTTTACAGTCACCGTCCCCACAGCGCGCCACCGAGCCTCCCTGTCACCGCCGCGCCCCCATCAGTTCCGTAAAGATAATGCATGTCATATATTGAGTGGTGACGATATTCATACAATTCTGGAAATGAAAAATATGTACATGTATGTACATATTTTTTCCAAAACATGTAACAAAAAGTGGAATTTATGTAAAATAAAAATTCATATTATGTTTAAAATTGTTCTCTACAAGCATTTTCAATGCAATTGCAATGTTTACGTGGAGCCGCTGTTTAAGTGAGTAGTAGTACCGCGTAGTCAGCCCGGGGTAGGGATCAAAGGGAATACAACCTCCCCCCCCACACACACACACATACACAAAAGAACAAGACAGTAAGACAATTTTCTGTAAAATATATTTGTTCTTTTCGATCGATTAACGAATGTGCTACTTGAAACATGAGCACGCACGTGGTTGAAATTATTTTGTTCACAAAAATCCGCCCATCTTTGACTCCGAGTACGTAGTGAGCGGGGGTGAGGGGTGTTTGACAATTCATGGCGAAGATATGGCGGTCATAGAAGCGCAGTGGCATTTGATTTGATTTGTAAGAAAGATGATTCCGAAACCTATATTGCAAACGCGCATCTGAAATGTTGCGTTTCCACGTATAAGTGCGTGAAAATGTAATGAAACATACAATAATAGCTAAAATGTGTAAAAACATGTAATTGTACCAAAATATGTAAAAATATGCAAAATAAAAATAGTTCTAATTCATTCAGAATGTCTTGCAAACTCTAAAAAATATGATTGAATGCTGGAATCTAGTTCCTGGAAAAACATGTAATTACGTGGAAATCCATTCCCTAATAATTAGTAATTATTAATTGCGGTATCTTTCGACGCATCTCACTCACCGTTATGCGATAACGGAAGGCTCTATACTCGTTACCGTCCTTCCGGGCTGGGCGAAGGCATTGCATGGAGAGAGGAAAGGTCAGGACTACTACGGAAATCTCGGAGAGCGAGAGAGAGAGAGAGAGAGAGAGAGAGAGAGAGAGAGAGAGAGAGAGAGGAGAGAGAGCGAGAGCGAGAGCGAGGGAGGAGAGCGAGAGAGAGAGAGAGAGAGAGAGAGAGAGAGACAAGGGTAGGAGAGAGAAAGAGGATACTACATTGTACTTCAGAGTATTCATTTTTTTACCGTAATGAAAAATTTAAAGACTTGCACATGTTCATTTGAATGGGTGAATTACAACAGAAAATATGAAGCGAATAATGTCGCCATTTCTAGGGAAATGAAATAGACTGAAATAATCCTTAAAATCCTTCGACAATCATATATTCCGAAAATTTAGATCGTTTGTGATTTAACCTCACTCACTAGAAATGAACTAGTCTAATGACCCCAAGCTACCCAAACAAAACCTCTATCTTTAATCATTTACACCTGTGACGTTTTTCACCAGCAGATCAGTCATCTCGTTATTTTAATTGGACCTGACTACCCTCACCTATATCTAATGACTCCTCAAATCTGGATCGTATTTCAATCATCAAAATGTCTCTTTGTACAGAGACTTACACCGGTGGTGATTGTCAATAAATGTGTTTACTATGTCTACGATGCCGGCACCAAAGATGTCCAGGAACCACAAGCAATAAGCGACAAAGGAGAGCGCTATAACACAGTGAAAACATGCCGAGAACTCATTTTGTTCACCACAAATTCCGCATCAATTACCCGAGATTCGAGACGTGATCCCAGAAAGGGACGACGAGCAGTCTAACCAAGTCTGCCGCAGGTTTAACCCAGCCACCTCAGCCTCCGCTGTCACACCCGCCTCATCAGCTTACTCCCACCCACTGGATGTCGTCGACACCACAGTCGTCGGCGACGTCTCTCCCACTCCCGTTCGTTCCCCACCAGCCCCGTCGTCTCCTCCTCTACCCCCACCACCGCCCCCTCCCCCGCCGACGTCTTCCCCGACGCCTCCTTCCCCCCGTCACCGTCTCTCCTGGGGCCACCGCCTCCACCACTCGCTCTGTCTGTTCCCCTCATCGCCCCGTCGACGCCGCCGCAAGTTTTCGCGTTAGCGTCGTCGTGATGAGGGCGCGAGTCTGCCGGCACACCGGCGGCGGCGTGGCGGGGGCGAGGGCGGGGGAGGGGGGGCGCGCGACGCCAGTGACGTACCGGATGAAAAGCGCGCGAGACAAAGGAGAAGGCCCCACTTCGTGGCGCGGGGGCGGCGGGAGCCGGGATGCGGGTGTGAGAAGGGAAGAGGGAGGGGTGGAGAGTCTCCGCGCCTGAGCAAGAGGGGGTTGGGAGGGCGGAGGGGGATGAATGGGAGGGAGGGGTGGGTGGGTGGGTGGGCGCCCATCTGCGCGCTGCATTATTCAGATCCTCCGCCGCGCCCGCCGCTGGGAGATGAACAGCTTAGGATTACCAGCCCGCGTGTGCACCGCAACGCCGCTCAATGAAAAAGAAGAAGCAATGGGGAGGAGGAGAAGAAGAAAGGGACCAGCAGGAGGAAGAGAAGAACAATGGGCGAAAGCGTGCCAGACAAACGCATGTAGTCCTCATTCGTTCTTATTGTTCTCTCGTAGGTCATGCGACTCATGGACAAGAAGGTGTCACACACATAACGTATTCTAATCGCTCTTCTGTATGATGAAGTTTGAATGCCTGTCACTGCATATCGAATTTGTGGTTTGTGAAACAAGTTTGTGACAGGTACCAGTGATAACTTTGGTTCCAACATCAGCTCCTCGCTATAGTCTCCGTAGTCCACGTTTTCTCTAAACTAATATAAATACATAAATCAGAGATAAAATTATGGCTATCGCAACTGCAAGGCAATATATCACATTATATCCTTACTCATTGATGATCATAAAAAAAGTATAAAATTTTATGTTGTGTCTCAGTCTAATGTAACATTTTTATATCATTTACCAAAAAAAATTATCAAGGTAGCACACTCTTTAATAGTTATTCCACTTTATGATAATGGAATAATACAGTACCTATGTGTAATGCCAATTCTAGGGCCATGCAGATGCAGACCACGGGTTGCTGACCGCACACGAACCTATTTTACCAAATATACTCGCAATCCCATCCCTACCGTCTGTCGTTGAGCTTGTTGTCCGTACACATATGGGCCATACACCATGAACTAGAAGAGTTCCGGCATATTGTGAGTTCAGGAGTGACCAAGGCAAAAAATGGGTAGTAGCGTATTCGGAGACAATTTATAGCATTGTTTTACATATGAATTCATTTTGTCGCCCAGTTGATGAGCAGCCTTTGCTACTAGAGGTCGCTGTTTCAATTGCTGTCCATTGGTTTTCTATTCACGGATCTCCACGTGCAATTGGTATCCGTTCTTCAACCTAGCCCAGATTAATTATTTCTTCTAATTTTTACTGTTCGTTCTTCGTGTCTTCTTTCCTCTGAACTCTCACCAACCATTTATCTGATGTCTTTTTCTTTAGACATGTTCTTACTTGGACATTCATTGTCGAAATTGCCTGTGTAAACTTTATACCTGTTTTCCATTACCTTATCTAGGCGTCATTCTCTTCGCCTTCTTCAATGTCACATTTATGTCTTTGTTTTTCGTTATATCTTTCTCCCTACAACCAGACTATTATTTTTTGCGGTTATTGCCTGCCTGAGCACATGACACGTAACCTTTGAATATTTTGTACAAAGTCTGTGATTTTATCACCTTTAATGATTTCAATTTCAATTTTATGTATCCAAACTCATTTATTTTTCGTAACGGTATCCGCTTTTCACATATCGCGTATTTTATTTGTATTACCAAATCAATCCTTCGAATAATTTTCGTAAAATGCGCTTGACATCTTTGATTTCTTCAGCTACCTATTTGTTATTTGTCACTACATGAATCAATCATTACAGACTTCGCTCATTTCCATCTAAATTCAGAACACTACTCGTATATTGGTTAGGGAAGTGATCACAGAATTTCAGATAACATACAAATAAATAAATTGTCAAACTCTGAACTCCCGTCCTTCATTTCTCATCCAGTATACGAAAAGGAGTTCCTGACGTAATGACAACTGCATAAATATAAATAAATAATGCAAATACATAAAAATAACTATATACACATATAAATACTGCAACGGACGTTAGCCTCACGTCTTGGGGAACCGTCCGTGATTACGTGAAAATTACCAGGTATCAGGTGTCGGCTGGCTCAGGAAGCAGTGACAGCATGAAATAGGGGGCCTTGGATGGACGTTGCTACTTTACCAAAAACAAAAAAAAAAAGTAGAAAGAATGTAAAATTTAATCAAAAAATGAAAGAAAAAAGAAATTATAAAAAAAATCACAAACCCTACGCGTGAGCTCAGCGATATTAGTTCCCTTTCCCTAATTCTTAATTATAATTCAATATTAAAAAAATAAAATCATAAAAATTAAATTTATAGAAAAATTGAGGTTAAATGTTAATTTGAAAGAGCCAGTTTGCGGCCAACACTTTCTATGTTATAATTTTCTTTTTTTATCGAGCAACAGTTTTTTTTATTAACAATGCCTGAAGGGCGCAATGGAAGCCATTGCCTGGCACTCAACTGACATCACCATTTTGTCGAGGGTGACCACGCCTCACAGCTGTAGAGAATCCACTTTCCCTGGTCAACGCCTTTTCTTGTCTCGAAGGGAGCGAGTCAGGCGTCCGTCGGTCGAGCGCAGGGCCAGATCCTTTTGTGAGTGGTAGCTCAGTGCATCAACTCAGCTAGGTCGAATTCAGTCGCTGTCTGGAGGAGAATTCTAGCGGCCGGCTGCTCTCATCGGTAGTTTTCCGTGGTTCCTTCGATCAACACTAGGCGAATGCCGGAGCAGTACCCCAAACGGGCCACAGACCGCGCGCTATGTTTGCTTCCTCTTCCTTGCCCTATCCTCTCCCCTTGCACACACACTTATACTAATATGCACTACACTACCACATATTCCGGGAGACCGGTCGGGAGCTTAGAGCTTGTCCCGGCTGAGGCGGTGGCCTCACTGGTGGGAGAGTCCTGGTTAGGGGGAAACCCCACTAGCCGACGGTAGGTCGGTGCCGGATCTCGCCATCCGGCGGGGGAAAATCACCGCCATCTCCCGAGAAAAAACATGCATTACACTAACGGGACTAATGACCAAAGCAGTTGACGCGCCCGGAAACACGAAAAAAGCAATCAATCAAAAAACCGGATCCTTTTGCAGTAGAGGTACTCCGGGCGTCTTCTTCCACTCCCGCAAGGCGTGGCGGAACAAGATCACGACAGCTCAACTCCAGTTGGCAGGTGCTTGGATCGCGCGATACTAATCGGATTTTAGTCTTTTCGATTAAATTAGAATCGCGTCGTGTAATTAAAAACTGCGCGCAATACTGCCAAACAACTAGTGTGGGTGTATTTGCCACACGTTGTACTTATTGCGATCAAGTAGAGAGAATTTCCATAAAAACAAATCGCATCGGAATGCAGCAGAGTATTCGAGGTCTTACAACTCTACTGAGATTAAATTATTAAGTAAATTTTTGCGGGCACTCGCCTGAAGCAAGATTTCCTCTCCGATTTCTGAACTCTTTCTGCTATTATCTCATGATTCTATCTGCCCTTTTTGGCGTGCACACGCGAGCTTGCACCAGACCTCCGTCATCCTCTCCTGTCATTCAGAAGTTCTAGAACGTTCCCTAGATTTTCGTAAAAGGTTATGCGATTGGCCGAAGGTCCCTGCGTCGCACGAAATTCCCCTCCAATCTCGAAGAGCGTTTTACAATAGCTTTTAGTGGAAATTTCCGTAATCGGCACACTCGCTCGCACTAGATGTAAATAAAACGCATGGGTAGGCTGTGGCGCCGCTGTCGATCGCCGCGTTCCTCGTAATTCCCTGGTGTGTGAGTGTGTGAATGTGTGTATGGGGGGGTGTTGACTCGAAAGGATGCGTTCGCTTAACTGGGCCTCCCCCTTTGGCAGCAGCCGTGCCGCGGGCACACGGAAATCGCAGGTGCGCATGACGAATTTACCCTCCGCTCAGGACTAGCATGGTCTCGCACGAACTTGGATTCGACGTAGGTTTTTGAAATAAATTCATTTCTTAACTGATTAAATATTCGTTATTGTCATTATAATTAAATAATCTACAATATCCCCATTTACCATCTTCCCCAATCAGCTTCGCCCGCCTGATGCCAGCCTTCCTCGCGCTGACCACCCCTTCCACCCCGCTGCCGCCCCCATCCACATGGACTCGTCTGGTCGCAGAAGAGCATCGACCCCTCCTTCCTCGTGTCCCCGCCCCTCCCGCCCTCCTCCCACGGCGCCGGCCTGACGGGGGCCTGAGGGGGCCTGGCGGGGCCTGGCGGGGCCTGGCGGGGCCTGGCGGGGCCTGGCGGGGCCTGGCGGGGCCTGGCGGGGCCTGGCGGGGGCCTGGCGGGGCCTGGCGGGGCCTGGCGGGGCCTGGCGGGGCCTGGCGGGGGCCTGGCGGGGGCCTGGCGGGGGCCTGGCGGGGCCACGGAGGTGGGCGCCGGCCTCCTCCCTGCGCTCAGCGGCTGCTAAATTAATAGTGACGCCCGTACATACAACTGGCGAATTGCGGAACGTCGCTGGAAAGAGGTTTCCAGTTTGTTGTTATTCGTACATGCTGAAGAGCCTCAAAAATGAATTCGCTTTTAGGAGAAAAAACTTCATTGCGATCTGCTTCCCGAAAAAAATCTTTCCTTGACGAACCACATGTTATTCAAGAGATAATATTCGCTTATACAGCGATAGACGAATTACGATATTCCCAAAAGTCGTTGTTTATAATAAAATTTAAACTACAAAAATTCTACAAATAATAGCAATAATAATAATAATAATAATAATAATAATAATACAACAACAATTTTTCCACCATAACTACGTGTGTTGTCAACAACTTTTGTTAACATATTATTGTACAATATTCTATAAAATCTTTATAATTCTTAAATTCATCCTTCAGGTATAAAAATAGTCAGTCTTCTACAAAATTTCATTTTTACAAACACAAAGAAACGACAGAGAAACTAAGAATGTGTTGTCAGCTAAGTGATCGAGAGGAGAGAGGCAAACTACAATACTAACATTCAAACATAGGGCAAACTTTTGGCCGACCAACCGGCACACGGCTATCCAATCAAAAAATGTGTTACTCCACAATTTTGAAAAGGAAGTTCTTAATCGGGCAGCCACGCCACAAGCGATCAAACGCCAATTCTCTACACATTTATATCAAACGTTTCTCACTAATTTCTTAATTTTTTAACTTAAAACCTTATCGTAGGGCAGAAGTAAATAAATTAAGTTCTGATTTAGTGTCGAGTGTGTGATGAGTTTATATAAATAATATTTCTGAGATTAAATTGGGAAGTATTTACATTCCTTATCTTCGATTAAGGGGTTTTAAAACTCAAAATAGTGTTAAAAATGTAATAATGCTTGGAGATTGAATTACGTTTATCTCTAGGTTTCTTAAAGTTGTTCTCATATACTTCCATTCGTTTTTTCAATATGGGTATAGTTTGACCTATGTAAGTTTCGGAACATTCAAGACCGAACACATTTCCGGATGGGGTTTTTGAAACCTGATACATGAGACAGAGACCGTAAATAAAGTACTGCAATTTCATGCTAATTATCTGTAGGTTGACAGAACAGTTTCGAATACTTGGCTTATGGTATGTTGCAGCATTGCAGCAACGTTTGCTGGGGTTGTTGCGATGGAAACGCGGTTGCAGCACTCTCCGTTTGCACCAAAAAAGAACATGTTTTTGTTTCATTTTTTGTGATCTGAATGCGTACCAAAAACTGAAAGCATCAGAAGACTTCCAACATAATGTAAATACAATGTTTTTCCTTGGCGAAGAGTTTTCCAGTAAACTGAACATTCAAAAGCAGACAAACAAGTATTCAGGATGAGAAAAAAACAAGATGTCCAGCATTATCCTCCCCTGATCGCAATATTGAGTACGACCGTGCCCTGATTCTGAATAACAGACGAGTGTGACTATTGATGAAGTGGCAAACCATATGCACGTAATTCAAGTTCTAAATATAAAAACACCAAGACCGACGTTTGAAATACATTATTTTGTTACAACATAACGCGCAATCACATATCACAGCCCAAGCTCAGAATCTGTATCTATACCGACGCCTTTAAAATCTGTATTTCGAGGTGTAGGAGCATTCCGGATACAGTATATATCATGTCACAACAACTTACTGTTTGGTAAATTTAAAGATCCTTTAAGAGGCCTAAGATCAGCCTTCGATTTATAAGAAAAGAAGCAGTGCGTAAATGCCTTGCTGTTCAATCGAAAAATACTTTCTTCTTAGAGTAACGGAAAGCTTTTGCTAAGATCTACCCAATACATAAAAACATGATATCTATGTTGAAAATGGTCTTATTGAAGAATTGTTCTTTTGATAATCATGTTTGTAACATAATCAATGTTCATAACATTGAGTGAAGATACTCACTGATTTACTCTCCTAGATCCCTCGTAATTTTGAACAGATGCAAATTGTGAATAATTACATATAAAGTCATTTTGATGAGGAGAAATTAAAAACTATCCAGGTTACTGTGCACATAAATAAGAGTATATTTCTATTATCAATGCTTTTTAAAACGAATTTTCCATTTGCAACATTACCAGTAATGGTATAGAACAATTATTTTCGAAGTTCGCGGCGGCTAGCGATTCAGTCTTGGGCTCGGATACTTTTGTGAATTTGGTCTGTACGGACATTTCATTCTAAAGTGATCATTGCCTTGTAGACAGTGAGTAATTTGTTGGAGGGTAAATCAAATGGCATAGAATGGAAGTATCACAATTCAATATGTTACAAAATATTGAAATAATTTCATCCACATTTTTTGAAACAGCTCGCACATATAATATTATGAAGCATCGACGTACGTGGGGATTTCTTTCAGTCTCAGATTCCCGATTTGAAGTGAAACGTTTGATTTAGGAATTCTGCTAAATTCTTCAGCATTTGAGATGAGTCAGGCACGTGGTCAAGCCACATGCGTCAGTCCTATTCCTAGAAAATTAATAATTTCCCTACGACCTTCATTCATTCGTTCGTTCATTCTTGGATATAATAACGGGAATCGAAGGATGTCGGCGGAACCCATTTCCTCAATCTACCCCCTCGCGCTAATTGAAGCGCAAGACCCCCACTAGGAGAGAAGACGTTGAGCAATTCGCCGCAATCAAGCGAAAACTACGAATCCAGTTGCCAGCACACGCGGCGCTACGGGGGCGGCGCTAGCGGCGGCGGCGGCGGGGGCGGCGGGGGCGGCGGGGGCGGCGGGGGCGGCGGGGGCGGCGGGGCGGCGGGGCGGCGGGGCGGCGGGGCGGCGGGGCGGCGGGGCGGCGGCGGCAGAGATGCGGCCGTCCGACCCCCCGGGGACGCCCGCCTGCTGCTCCCAGTGCACAACAAGCGCAATCTGCGGAGTGCGTTCGGCACGCCCCCCGCCGCGTCCCGCTTTCCTCCACCGCCCGCCCCTACCACCGCCGGCCCCGGTTCGACCCCGACCTGCTTTCCTGGCCACACGTGATCCTGTCACCCACCCTCTTCCGTTCTCCTTTTTTCGTTATCTTCCCGCCCTCTTCTGCCCTTACGTTCCTTTCCACAACATCCTGTATCCATATTGCTTTTCTCCATTTCTCCTGTCTTTCACCGCATTCCCCAGGCTTGTAACATATATCCCTATTCACGATGTGACCTCCGCTCCCCGCAGTCACTCCCCGCCGCCGCTCCCTCCCCGCCGCCACTCCTAGCTGCCATCACCCGCCGCCGCCACCCGCCGCCGCTCCCCACGGCACAATTCCGCAATTATAGCTCTTCTGCTCCGTAGACGCCATAGAATAAATACTTGCTCCTTGGTACACTGATTGCGAAATGATTGACGCCACTCGCGTTCTCCTCAGCTGCACTTGTTTATAGGTCGAGGATGATTACCGTGAAAACCATCTTAAAGACCTCGATTCAGCATTTAAGATTACTCTCAATCGTTTGCACTGAATAACCGAGGACATCGTTGTAATGAGTAGCTAGAAAAGGGGAAGTAAACAGCCTCCCAGAAGGTGGTTGTGATTCTGGAGAATTTCATAGCTGAAGTCATTTGTATCTTGCAAAGCTAGCATACAAATGAAACAAGAACTTTAATTGCAAATGAGTTAATCAGACATCTGCTCTTCGTTAGTCATGCCGATTGTTCGTTCTACGTCTAATGGAAGAGCAGCATTAAGATCTTCTAATCCAACTTCTGTCTTCTAATACAAAACTCAGAACTCTCGCTGTACACCAATAATCTCACGTTCATTATGTAATTCAAATAATATTTGGGGAGCAAATGATTAAATAAAGCACATAATAAATGCAAAAAACGTATGCAGATGCCGAGATCAAACTAACAGAGTATTTTGTGATTTGTATACCTTGAAATACACATGATTTTCCGAAGTACTTGAAAAATCACCACTAGTGTCAATAATTTTAAAAAAATACGCAAAGAAAGTGATTGCATGACATGTTCTTGCAGAAACTAAATTCACTATGCAATTTGAAATAAATGTACAATTATGTTTACGATACTATAATTTGAATCAATAACATCTCAAGTCCTTTCGTATCAGAAACCATGGTTTCTCCAATCATATTTTTTCGGATATGCTGAATGAAATGACTAAAACTTTGACATTTTGAATATGGAATGGGGATTAATTAACGTACGTACGCTGAATGTAGCATTTACCCCCAAAGATAACATAGAGTTTTAACTGTTTATCGATTTAAAGTAAATTTTAAATCTATTTTGAGTTTCAAATCGTGTCACACTATCTACAACTTCCTCAGACACAAGCTGACAAATTTCTGGACGCAAAATATTAAGAAATATCTTTAGGTGACATACATCTCCAATGCGTTGAGATTTAATTTTCATGAATTTGTTTTTCTTTCTAGAAAATATTTTCTAATAACACCACATTCATGTAAAATGTTACATTTTTATGGATTTAAATTATCTCGTGGGTTTATGTTTCTTTCCAAAAATAGTCAAATTTATAGTATGTAAATCTACTTGTTGATTTCTTTAAAAATAATATACTGTACAAAATTTCAAATAATATATGCAACAAACTTTGTAGACCCAGTTTGGTGTATGCATATTAGATGCAGTGCATGAAGACTAGATGAACTTTTGATAAGTATTAATTATTGTCACATATTAATCATTTCATATATGCAACAAACTTTGTAGACCCATTTTGGTGCATGCATATTAGATACAGTGCATGAAGACTAGATGCACTTTTGATATGTATTAATTATTGTTAATGTCTGTTATACTCACAACACAGGCACGTTCGCTTAGCTCCTATCACAGCATGGTGCTCATTCTTACCTGAAACGAAACAATAGTCACGTAATAAAAAATGTAGTTGTTCATTAAAACATAATTGATATATTTTCGTGGTATTGCAATTGTGAAAAATTGTATGAGACCGTCGCAAACATTCGAAAATATCAGTGATATTTCACACAGAACTATTTTGTACGTCTACTTTGGCCAGATATTATAACTAGTGGTTCTACAGAATGACACAGACTTTCTCGTACTAGTTCGTTTACTAATTTATTTGGGCTAGCTTTTTGTTTTTGCCCCACTCTCTTCCCAGCTGCCATCTAACACCGCCTAAACTATATTTTTTTCACATTTTCTCATTTTTTTTGTCCGCTAATGGTAAACCTTAAATGTGTCTTTAACAATAATTAGAGCAGTAAAATATCGTCCAATATGTAAATTTTCGTGAAAAATTTTGGAAACTTTTTGAGAAATATCGTTTAAGCGTTTCTGTAAACGCGAAATTTGAAGCTCATTTTCACCCCAAACTTTTGATTTTCGAAAAATTCACAAGAAATTATTTGTAGCTGAGAATTGTAATAATTTATACAAATCGCTGGTAATGTAAATATTAACAAAGTGAAAAATATTTCAAATAATTAGATTTCTGTATTTTTTGAAAATACAAAAGAGTAGCATTTAGGTCATGTACTTCAGTAAATCTAGCCCAATCCGTTCAAAAAAATTAAAGAAATAATGTGGAGCCGGTCCCATTGATTGATTGAAATTCCGGGCCCGTCAACTACTGAGGCCATTAGTCCCGCAAGTGTAGTGCATGATTTTCATCGGGAGGTGGCGGTGATCCTCCATCACTTGATGGCGAGATACGGTGCCGACCTACCGTCGACTAGCGGGATTTTCCCCAACCAGATAGATCCCACCAGCAGGGCATCGCCCCAGCCAGGACAAGTTCTAAGTCCCCGACCGGTCTCCCGGCATATGTGATTGTGTAGTGCATATTAGCGTAATTGTGTGTAATGGTGAGGATAGGATTAGGAATAGAAGATCGCGGGCGGTTCGTGACCTGATGTTGATCGGAGAAATCACAGGAAACTACCGATTACAGCAGCCGGCCGCTAGAATTCTCCTCCAGACAGCGACTGAATTCGACCTAGCTGAAAAGCTAGAGTCGAAAATCCTGGCACCGTCGGGACTCGAACCTACGACCTCCCGGTCAGAGGCACTGCATCAGTTGCACTGAGCCACCGCTACCGGTGGTGCAAGTTCGAGAAAAAAACGTTTGAACGTTTCTGAAAATGCGAAATTTCCAGTTCTTTTCACAGAAAATATTTGACTTTTCGAGAAACGTTATAACACTAAAGCCTTGTAAAAAAATAATATCAATTTTAAGTACTGAGCCATGTCAAAATATTACAATTCTGTGATGTTTTAAAACAAAAAAGTACAGCAATATGGCGTTTATGTCATATTACATACACATTTAGCACTATTTCTAGGAAACGTTTAAAGAAAAATTGAAGCCGTTTAGGGAAATTTTTATTTATAATATTTTATATTGTGTATATTTCACGCAGTATTGCACAAAGACAAGTAAAGACTTTTCAAAAAATGTACACGCAGATAATAGAAGAATTAATTACGGAGAACAAATTTGATTTGAACAAAAAGCTCTCTCTTCAAATTTGTAGTTGTAAAGAGACGCCAGAAGAATTCGAACGTTTATAAATTTCAGAAATTCAGTGTTAAGAGTGAAAATTGGACCTATGCTATCTCTACAAGTATGTTTCTCTCTATTCTGACAAAGAATGTGAAGAAAAAATTCCGAGCCATTTTTGTGAAAATTTTGAAAATGTTCCAGGGGCTCTATGTACAATACTCCCAATTTTTCAAGAATGATTTGCAACCTCGCAGAGCTTTGAGTCGGACCAGATCGACACATGTACTTTCATTTTCAATTCATTTTCGAAAAACTCCTACGAATAGTTTAGGCGTTAGTGTTGTTCACAGACGGACAGACATTACATACATTTTTCTATACTACGTATCTATACGTGTACATATACGATGAAATTAAAAGGGAGTTACGATTCAATCAAAATGTTTATACATAACACACACAAACAAGCAAGATTCAAGGAATTCTTATGCTTAAATTAGTATTACCTGAAGTGAAATGAAGAAATTCAGTTGTGTCGACACGATTTTTAGTTGTGAACATTCACAAACAAAACTGTGTAACAAACGACAATGTAACTTCATTATCTGCGCAAGTCTTTTAGAATTCAGTGGGAACTATAGTTATTCAAATAATCGTTCTCCATGTTGTCGCGTCAGGAAGTATTATTTCTTACGGAAGGACAAGATGAGGGATAAGAGCACACACGTTTTGCAGATTTACGCTTGGATTTTATTTCATGGGAGCAAATATTTGTTAACAATCCTTGCAAAAAAACCTCATTTTCTTTCTGTATTCAAAATCAAAGTACTATATGGCTTAGGGTAGGGATCACAGAATTTTGAAAACATGCACAGAATTCACTTCTCCCCATTACATGCCACACAGTTTTTAACAGTTTTGCCGTAAAATAAAAAAACAAAAACTTCCAATTATTTTACGAATTGAGAACAAGGTAGACAAATCTTCCAAATCTTTTGTTATGCCATTCCAAAGACTCGGAAAAAATCTCTCGACACTAATTACTTCAATACATCTAGAATTTGCAGCCGAATTAAGAGATACTTGAATGTGGGCTTGGTCATGTTAGTTGACAATGGTCGGCAGAATTACGGCGAACTACGTCTCCTAATTTAGCAATGGCAGTGAGAGAAATGAGGAAAACCTTTGCCGAGAGGGTCAATGTGTAGATTAAATTCCGCAGTTTCCCAGAATAGCGAGATTCAGACCACCACACACCAACATTAAGGAAAAATTAAACTCGATCTGAAACTCATTACACGCACAAGTGCACCTCTGAACGAGGCGACTGCCACCAGCTCGTTTGGTCGACTTTATTCGGCCGATTTTCCTGGAATTGCTTAGTGCTTTTGCGGAGATTTCGAATGAGCAGCTGCCTGGATTTGAAAGTTAGAACTCTCTCGACGTTTCTTGCCCATGCAAGAATGAGTATTTTACGGGTTATATGTTTGATTTCTGGCAGACAACGACGACAATTGTTTGTATTAGCAATTTGAAATAACGTAATGTTGCTCTTGAGATAAGTCACAACGACAAAATATTTTGAAAGTGAGCGACTAAATAATATCTCTTAAATACATGGCTACCACAGAATGATGAAGTGGGGTAATATCAGTTCGCTTGTGTCTTTTTAGCGTTCCGTTGCAATCCATTTCCTTGAGCGAGTCCAGTATATAGATGAAAGAAGTATATTAGTAAATACTTTAAAAATTTCCGACGTGTTTGCATTAAAACATCACCATAATCATCAATTCTCTAAAAACCAAAAAGCCAACAGTTAATTGTAATTACAAACAATTCAGTAGCAAATGTCAAAATTATCGGTAAGTCGGCATGCATAGATTATTTTGATTTCTGGTGAAAGTGTTCTGTATCTCACAGAAAACGAAGAAAGATCGAAATTCGAAAGATTACCCGAAATTCCTCTTGTAATCTTTTCTCACACATCTCACAACAAGGAATTATCTTAATTACCTTACCTTTAATGTGAAATGGAGGACGTTTTGTTATCAAATCCCCAACGTTCTCCACTCCATCCCGTTCCGTCCTACTTCGCTCTGCCCTGAACCGCAAACACCGCCAAAACCCATTGCCCCCCGCCCTGTCACCATCCCTCAATTGCCACCACGCCTTCTCTTGCTCTACTTTGTCAGGCTCTGCCGCGACTAACACTTGCCCGAATCGCTGATTCGCAATCCTTAAATGAATTACCAGCTTCATTAAAGCAAATTTTGCAAAAAAATCAAATTATAGGATAAAAGTTTGAATCACGAAATTTTTTTATCAGCTGCCTAGAAGTTGGCTTGTACAATTCAGTTGAAATTGCTCCACGCGTACTAGAGTAAAGCTGAAACAAACAGCTACTCACACTTACCCATTTGTTAACACTATATGTATCAGTGTGTAATGATAAGTATACGTAGAATTTGAAACGTTTTTTGCAAGCCATTTTAAAAGAAAAAGGTAATAATGACCAAAGTTCCCATTTTAAAGCTAAACCCATTTAATTTTATGCTATTTACGAAGTAAAAATGTACCAAAGAAATAACCTCATTATATTCAGAACAAATAATGGAAGTTAATTTCAGAAGAAATAGTAGAAAATTACAATACCACAAGTAAGGTTCCAATTTCCTATCCTCAGACTGAGATTTCAACTACAGTTTTTAGTTTTGCTGACACGACAAAAACGCGTTCATAATAAAATCTTTGAGGTTTACCAGCAACATGCCACGCCTGTGGACGCGATTTTTCATAACTCTCTTACCCTTTCCTTCCCTCGTCGATTCCCCCACGTCACACCGGAAGTCGCCGCGAACGGGTGAGACACCGGCTGCCAAGTCGGTTTCTGCGGAAGCGGCGAAGACCTCAAATGGAAGGGGAGGGGGCAGGACCGCGACCGAGAGCGAAAGCGCCACCGAGGTGAGGCGAGGGACGCAAGAGGACGCGGCACCGGAGACGACGAAGGCGGTCCGCCCCTCGTGCCCTCCCCCGCCCCCGCCGCTGGGGAAATGAGTGCAATGCCGGCTGGGAAATGAGGAAATGACGGTGATCGCGCCGTTATTTGAACGGCGGCTCCCGGACGTACGGTTCGATTTGCAGAGGGGTCGCTCCTCAGGCGCGCTCCGCCGCCAGGCCGGGACTCCGTCGACCGCGCCGCCCCCGCCGCCTGCCCGCTCCCCTCGCGGCAACGCTGAAAAACGGCTCTCACGCAGCTCCCGATTTTTCTTTACTTTAGCCTTTACCCGCGCACCCAGTCAAATTCCAAACTCCTGTTAACGATATTCATTCATTGATCCATAAGTTCCACAATAGCCCGGTGAGTGCTCTTTAGGTTTATTAACAGTTAAAAACTGAGTAATATGTGCACTGCAATCAGTGCACGTTTCCTCAAGCGATGGTATTACTACCTTAACCCATAAACAAATTAAGTTGAATTATGAATACAGGTAGCTGTGTGCGTTTCTGGCAAGAATTGATAAGAAATATAAGTTATATATGTACACTACTTATGAATAAGGAAGAAAAAATTATAATTTCATCTCGAGTTGTATGTATATTACTTTCTCGCCACAGAGTAGACAGAAAGTGATGTAATGCTGCGCGAATAAAACACGCGAATTATCAGCAGAAAACTCTTATTACAGGGCCTGGAAACCAATAATGGATAAAACCAGTTGCTAAATTGAGAAACAAATCTACTAACACGTGGTGTTGTCAGAATCTGTTTTGTGGGTCCTTGATACCGAAATATCGAATGAAGGTGAAACGTTCCTCTGTCGATCTGTGAACAAAGCTAGCGGCTAAACCGTTCAGCCGACTTTCTCTTTAATTGATATTGCCCAATATATCTGGCTGATCTCGCGTCCCCTCGAACTTGAAACCCATATTTTAATTTGTGGGGGTGGTTTACATAAAGCTCCTGGGACATTTTCCAAATAAAAAATAGCTTCAACGTTTTTGATTAAATTTTGTTGTTGAATAGCGTGAAGAACCTTGAAGAAAATGGTGTAGGTCTCATGTTCGGTAAAAACCCTGATTTTTCGAAAATTGCAAAAGATCGAAATTTTTTTCGGAGTCTTCCTACAAGTAAAATATTAGAAATAGAGATTTTTTCCCTTAATGAAATCTGTTTTTGAAGATCTATTTTGAAATAAGGGCATGTACAATGTTTCAAAATTTGAGTTCTTTGCGCTTAATTTGACGTGAAAACACGGGCGAGAAAGCACGGGATGTTTTAGCACCACTAGTTTTTCCTTCGGCTTCTGCTAGCGAACACACCGTGCGCCTGTATCATGTACGACGCAACCCGGAGAAATAAATCGGTGCTGCGGGTTGCCTAACTAAACCCGTTTAAGCATACAAGGGAGACGGGAACCAAGTTTTTGCACAGCAGGAAAAGTTCAATAAAAATTGTCTCCAGAAATAGATTGACGATTGCAAATATTTTATATGAAAAACTATTAGTAAGATGATACAAATTACAATAGTTAGTGGTGTTAAACGAAAATAATTAATTCCATGTGTGAACTACAATCCAAACTAACACCATTTACACAACTTAGTTTTTGTTTTGTTATACAAAAAAATGCGATAATATGGAAAAAATATTCATAATTGTAGATTTCAAGAGTCACAAACAAATTCAGACCACATTTTAAATTTAATGCAGATACTAACGAGGTATACTTTATATCCAGAAATATTTCACATAGGAAATGTGATATTGTAAAAAACAGCTATCTTGGTATATCAGAAATCCTTTAAATACCATAACTTTACTAGAGCATAATTATTCTGCATTTATTCACACAAGTTAACTAGAAATTATGGTTAAAAAGATTTGTCGGTGTGAATTAAAAACTAAAAACACTAGAAAATGGAGCGAATTAATATATTAAACAATGAAATTATATATACCAAAATACACCGAGGGGATCTTTAACTGAGAGAGATATCCAAAATACATATACGAAATGACTGCAACAGAACTAACACATTTATTTTTTCCTGCATGTCTTCCAAAATTACAAACAGTACAAATCGCTTTCAGGAACGTGTAAGATGATTACAGTGAACGAAAAAGGTTTCTTTTCATAAAGAAGTAAAAGTAACGGCAATAAATTCTCATTAACGTGAGTGAAGAGAAAAGAAGAAATAAACCTTCAAATTACGATATTCGAAGATCCAAACAAACAGGTTTCGCGGTTCTCACGCCCAACCAATGTTAACAAATGACGCGCCAAAAGTAAAATTTCACCGAAAGACGCAGTACTGCCAGAAAATTAATATTTCTCGAAAAAGTGTCTAAATTCGTGAGTCAGCAACGCATTGCCTCAACATATTACCCGCTTAACTGGAACTTATATCATACATAAATAAATATCGGTTCGTCCAAGAGCCTTAGAACTTAGGTTTCTAGACCCACGGCTTCGAGTCACGTTCCTCACAGCGTTATATACCAAATACGAAATTTTGTGACGTATATTATATATTTCACTAACATATTCTGCATTCATACGGCTGTTAATAATAGCATAGAAAGTCTTAAATAAAAGTTTGTAAATCGAAATCAAGCGGATGTGGGGCGAAACCGCACAGGTTTTGCCGATAAGTATCGCAGATCTGGGATTTGTTCCTCTAAAATATATTCAAAAACTCGTCCAAACTCCCAGGTTATTGAAGAGACTGGGATGTGCAAGACACAGCGGTACTGGGAACAGCCCATACTCGTATTTGGGGCAAATTAATATAGTCATTCATTAAATCTGTTCTTTAGGATGCTGTTGCAACCTGGGGAGAATTTAATATTTAACTTACTCCCAACATATTTAGTCATGAATTACCGAATAACTTCAATGATAAAATAATAATAATAATAATAATAATAATAATAATAATAATAATAATAATAATAATAATAATTCATTAACAATAATATTATTGCTATAAAGTGTGTTTAAAGAATTCAAACAGTTCAAAGACTTTAAAAAATTCCAACAGCCAGTTGAAAGAACCGAGTGTCGCAGGCGGGAAACAAACCCAGATCTCCTGGTAAACGTCCAGTTGCTCTAACAACTTCAGCTACCGAGCCTGAGGGAGCCTTAGGGAGATAAAGAGTCCCGACGGATATTCTAAACATTTCCCCACCCGGTCACAGTTAAAGATTCAACAATTTCGTGGGATGACGTTTCCCGCTTTGAAAATGACAATTGCCAAACCGAAAATAGTCCCACGTGATTGTTCAACTTCCAGTTGTGAACATAATTTGAAATGTATAATAATATGAACAAAATAATAATAATAATAATAATAACAACAACAACAACAACAATAAATATCTTTATTAATGGTGAGGCAATGGATATGTTGGATAAAAGGGGACCTCGGATTTCCATATTCGAGAGTTCGCGCAAGAGAACGCCAGCGAGAGATACTGCCGACAACGCAGCAACATTCTCCAAGATGGCAAGCTGAGCTCCGCGCGGCCGCCAGGGAAGGCGCGGCAGCGCACAGCGCCAAATTGAGGATATAACTGCATCGCTGTCGCAGCACAGGAGGGTGAGGATGCTTCCGCGAGCGCGGCGAGGATATCGCTGTCGGCACTATCGAGCAGCGACGGCGGGGGAGGACGGGAGAAGCCTCGCAAAGAGAAGGGAATGTTCGAGAATGCAATCCGAACGCTGGGCGCTGCTGCCGCTTCTAATGAGTCGACAAATTGACGCATTGCTCAAATATCCATACGCGAAAAGGGAAAGAAGATACAAATGGCGATGAATAGTAGTATGTCGCAATGAGAGTATCTGGAAGGGATGTAGAGAATGTTCTCATAGTGCATACTGTAGATTCTTGTTGAAAGGATTTATTCGAGAGTACTTAAACTCGCGTGGCCGTTACGTGAACTAACATCAATAGTGAAAGGGACAATATACAGAGCTATGAATGGCCAGATATCAATACAACTGCCAACTGAAGAATAAACCACGAGGAAGACATCTCTGACATATTCCAAACACCATGAAGTAAATTAAAACTTTACATAGTTGCAATTAGTAAAATAACTCGTAATTTTAAAAAATTCTATGTTTGCATATAATACACTATATATTTTCTGGAAATTGTAACAATTTGTTTTATAAACTGGTTTCCAGTAAGATCATCAATCGGCACTTAATTCTGGAAACCATTTTTCCCCTGGCGTTATACTTCAATATCAAGAAATACATATACATATGTAGCTACTAATGGAGACAAATTAAAGAAAATAACATAAATTGATACACAAGCAAACCTCGGATGAAGGTTGTTTTATGAATATCACAGAGATGTCCATTGTTTGAGGTATAATTAATTTTCAAAACAATATAGTTCCATTAACTCATTAGCTAAATTACATCAGTTCTACTGAATTTTCTACTGAATTTAAAGAAATATTAAAAATACAGTAAAAGCTAATTCGAGAAAAGAGGACGAAATTAAAGCTAAAAAGTAGACAAAATGAATGCTATGGAGAAAACCAATGGTAGTGTGGAAGTGAATAAACACATTCAAATAAGATGTGAACTGTAGAAACAGTAAACATAGAATGCAAACAAAAAATTAAATAAAAATAGCAACACACGAATAAACGTAATCAAAGGCACCGAAATGAAAAAATATTCACGTACAACAAAACAGAGGTCCAAAATCCTTTGAACAATCGAAGTCACAAATCAACAGCAGCAAGACCAAGAGATCTCCAAAGTCACCTCCGTGTCGATGGACGACTCCCTAGGCGGGCGACTCACCTAGCGCGCACCTCGTCCCGCTGCGATGAGGCCTTCTCCGTCGCCCCGCCTCCGCCCCGGGCGGCGGGCGGCGGGACGTCGGCTGTTGGACGGCGCGACGCCGCCGGGCGATCGCACGCGAGTGGCGGCTGCGGCGGCGGTTTGGCGGAGACGTCGCAAGGCGGCGGGGGGGGCGGGGCGAGACGAGGCGGCACAAGCGTGGGCGGAGGCGGAGAAGACGAGAGAGGCGGCGATGGAGATGAGGTGGGGTGGGGTGGGGTGGGGGCAGTCCCTACCCGTCCGAAGAGTGGGTGAGAACCGGTTCAAAAAGGGGGAAGAAGTCTAGGTTGAGGCTAGTCGTGGTCGAAGCAACAAACGGATCTAGCTAGGGAAGGGGTGATGCGGGGGGGGTAAGAGAGAAGGAGTCGGCGGGGCGCGAGAGGGGCGCGGTGATAGTGGCGAGGTGTAGATAGCGGCCGAGGGGTGGGAGAAAATGTGCCACTTTGCGCGGAGGCTGGAGGGGAGGCAAGGAAGGAGGCTGCGAGAGCGAGGTGGGTATGGTCTGCGAGGAGCGAAACGCGGGTGGGAAAGATTCCTCCAGTGGCGAGCGGCGTCTTGTCTCGGGCCCAGGTGCCCTCGGCCCCGGGTGTGTCGCGTCCGGCGCTTTGCGTCATGCCGCTCCCCTGCGAGCCCCAGCCCCCCCCCCCGTCCGCCCCCCCTCCTCCCGGACGCATGCTGCATCCCCTCCCCTCTCGCAGCGCCGCCACCCACTGCTCACGTTGCGAAATCCAAACTCGCTGTTTGCCAATCGGCTCACACTTCTAAATTGCGCCACCCGTGCTCTCGCCATATTGGCAAGACGTGAAGATGTTTTACAATTTGACTGATTTCAGTAATATCATTCCTTTCCAATTTCATGTTAATTATAACCATATTCATATATACGTAGATTGCAAATCGCAGATATTTTTTATTTACACCAGAATGGAAATAATTATGTAATCATCGATAGAACGTTACACAAACATTTCAATGATGATCTTTGAATACATTAAGAAATTTTCAGATGACTGAAAATCTTTTATTTTCTTTCAAATTTATGATGTGAAATACGGAGTACAAAGAAAATATAATTATAAGAAAGAAACCATTATCATTTCATTGTTAAACTGATTTTTTGTTTATCTGCACGACACGTATGTAAAAAACTCATTAATTATTATTATTATTATTATTATTATTATTATTATTATTATTATTATTGTTGTTGTTGTTGTTGTTGTTGTCATTAAACGCCATTATGCTTTCACTTGCAGTGTCAGCTGAGACTTTCGTATTCCCACAGCTGACATGAATATTTTCCAACACCTTTTAAGCAAGCCATGTAGTGGTGCATTCTGAACTACTGAAATTGCTTATTTTATTATTTTTACATACAAATGGCTTGCATGATATAGTTATTCTTCGTTTATGAACTCCTATTGACAATCCTTGCTTAAATTCCACGAAGGTGGAGGAGAACCTATGATAAGGAAATGTACTCTTTCTTTTCTTTTCCTACTTTGTTGATTGTTTATATTTATATTTTTTATGATGTCTGTTGCCATTTTTATCAACATGGTGACTGGTACATAACGTATTGTCATATTCTGATTTATCATACCACCTCGATTCCTATAATGTGAATAGACTTTCTTTATGCCTCGCTTCGCGTTGCACTCTTATTCGTGCTCCGCCTTGTCATCGTCATTATTTCCTATTTTCTATGTTCGGCACCAGAACTTATTCATATTCTGACTCAATCACTTCAAATTCTTTTGATTTCAATACCGACGTCATTATCGGCTTCTCCAGAAATCCCAAATTCTGAATATTAAAGGGCATGAATCAAGATGTATTGAAGGTATTATAATTCTGAATAAGTAAAATTTGGAATGTATTATATTTATTATATACGCATATTCTTATACTTTTTCGAATTTCTATGTATCAAGAATATTCATTAACAAATATCGCGCTAACATACCGAATACATTGTTTCGTAGTACGAATACTATCATGAGCAATATGTAATTAAAAATCTTTTTTGGCAGGTAAAACTAAAAATGTCGTGTATTCAAATACGCAACGGTTTCAATCATCGTATCATGTACAAATTTGTTTCCCACACTCAATTAGAGATGCACTGTCTGCGATTCTATCATCAATGTACATTTTCTTCAGGTGAATCTCGACGAAACATGTATATTTCGAAACGAATTTTAAACCCTAAATCTCACACAACTTTCCAACGTTCTCCTCCCCGCGTTTGCGCATCGCACCCCCTCCCCCCTCCCGCGATAGAGAATGGGGGCGCTGTGCATCCCTCTCCTGTCGGGCTGGGCCCAACGCTCGCATTTATACCGATACACACGAATGCAACTGTCGATAGCGCGGAGAAATCCGGCGGAAAACACACACACACACACACACACACACACACACACACACACATGCACACTCCCAGAGTCTGACTCCCTGCCGAGCCCCTGGCGGCGCGAACCTCGACCCGGCCGCCGCCCCCGCGCCCAACGTTCGCTCCCCGGCCCCCCTAGGTGACCCGGTCTTGGCGCGGCGCCGCCCACCAGGGTCCCTCCAAACGGCCGTAATTTAATTTAGACGCGCCGCGCCGCGCCGCGCCGCCCCGCGCTGCACTGCACCACGCCGCGCGGTTGAGGGCGGCCCGGCGCCGCCCCGCTCACAGTTTTCCCCGGGCCAACCCCCCGAGGGGGGGGGAAGGGGGGGGGTCCGCCGGTGCCGGGGCCCCGGAAGCCCCCGCGCCCACGCCCGCCCTGCGGCGCGTTGCCCGCGGCGAAGCGCCCGGCGGCGGCGGGGACAGCGCCAGGAGCAGCGGAAGAGGAGAGCGGGGCCGGTAAAGCGGCAGCGGAGGCGGTGAAGGGAGAATTGGAGCGACGGGGGACCGAGGAGCGTGGAGGGGACGACCGCACCACTGCAGACGGAATAGCGGCGGGGGTATACGGAAGCAGAGGACGCGAAGAGAGGGAGGGGCGACGAGGTCAACGGGGAGGTGGAACGATGAGAGCTTTGGAGGTCAAGTACAGTCGGGCGATAGAAGGGCAATAGCAAAGGCGCTGGGGGCGGAAGCGAGGAAAACGGTGTGGATTGGAGAGAATGTGTCGAAGCATAAAGAGGAACGGCAAGTAACGACGATGGGGATAGAAGCGACAGGTGAGCTTGAGACGGTGAAACGAAGAGGAGGCCGACGTAGAGAATGAGGAGATGGGCGATGTGTATTTGTCTGGGGTAGATGGAAACAGCTAGAGGCGGTAGCGGCTGCAGAATAATCTAAAAGGACAGGAAGTGGAGGCGACACGTGCAGAAGAAGGCGTAAGGATGGGGAGAGCTGTTGAGAGTTGCGGGGCTATTGATAGGCGGGGCGGCAGGGTGGAAAGATGGATGGGAGATGGGGTGGAAGTGTGACGGTGTGACGAGCTGGGAAGCAGTGTTGCTGAGAGGTGCGAGGAGGAATGCGGATTGGCTGAGAGGCACGGTGACTGAAAAGTGGGAGTGTTGCGAGCGGGCGAGCGGGCGAGCGGGCGAGCGGGCGAGCGGGCGAGCGGGCGAGCGGGCGAGCGGGCGAGCGGGCGAGCGGGCGAGCGGGCGAGCGGGGCGAGCGGGCGCGAGCGGGCGAGCGGGCGAGCGGGCGAGCGGGCGAGCGGGCGAGCGGGCGCGAGCGGGCAGGCGGGGCGAGCGGGCGAGCGGGCGAGGCGGGCGAGCGGGCGAGCGGGCGAGCGGGCGAGCGGGCGAGCGGGCGAGCGGGCGAGCGGGGCGAGCGGGCGAGCGGCGGGCGAGCGGGCGAGCGGGCGAGCGGGCGAGCGGGCGAGCGGGCGAGCGGGCGAGCGGGCGAGCGGGCGAGCGGGCGAGCGGGCGAGCGCGAGCGGGCGAGCGGGCGAGCGGGCGAGCGGGCGAGCGGGCGAGCGGGCGGGCGAGCGGGCGAGCGCGAGCGGGCGAGCGGGCGAGCGGGCGAGCGGGCGAGCGGGCGAGCGAGCGGGCGAGCGGGCGAGCGGGCGAGCGGGCGAGCGGGCGAGCGGGCGAGCGGGAGCGAGCGGGCGAGCGGGCGAGCGGGCGAGCGGGCGAGCGGGCGAGCGGGCGAGCGGGCGAGCGGGCGAGCGGGCGAGCGGGCGAGCGGCGAGCGGGCGGAGCGGGCGAGCGGGCGAGCGGGCGAGCGGGCGAGCGGGCGAGCGGGCGAGCGGGCGAGCGGGCGAGCGGGCGAGCGGGCGAGCGGGCGAGCGGGCGAGCGGGCGAGCGGGCGAGCGGGCGAGCGGGCGAGCGGGCGAGCGGGCGAGCGGGCGACGGGCGAGCGGGCGAGGCAGCGGGCGAGCGGGCGAGCGGGCGAGCGGGCGAGCGGGCGAGCGGGCGAGCGGGACGGCGGCGCCGGAGGCAGTGCTGGGGCAGCGGGTCGGCAGGGTGACGGCGCGGACGGCGCCGGGGCGGGCGGCTGTGGCGAGCGCTGATGCGTAGCGGATGGGAGCAAAACGCTGCGGTCGGAGCGAGTGGCGACGTGGGACTCGGCACAGGCAAACGCGTGCAGCCACATGGAGACGTCGTCGTGGTAGACACGTACGCACGCGTAGCAAGCCCGTTGCGGTGGGCACGTCATGCATCCGTACAGTGCAAAACGGAACATATTGTTTCTCTTCTGCCTCTCCGTTAATAGATTAGGTGTTGTGAGAGGACTCCGGGAACCCAATTCCTTCTACAAGTGCCCACTTATATTGTCTTTCAGTAGATCGGTTTTCAGCCAAAGCAATCTTTTAACCTATTATTTTGTTCCTTACCGACACTATAATATATCATTTTGGCAAATCGTAGAAATTGTGCCCTGAAAGGTAAATTGAACCCCAAATTACAATGACAACTCTTAGAATTTAGTACGAAATAGGTTATAGATTAACATTAATATAGTTGATTTAAACTAATTTTCATTTTGGTTTCAAGTTACCTCTCAATAGTTTGTATTCAGTTTATTTTTACATTGTTTCTTATAATTTATTTTTTTCTTATTTGGTGAAACATTACGGCAACTGAATCCCCTTTAGGTAAAAGTTGTATTACTCAGTATTCACGTAATTTTACTTATATATTAGGAAACTAATCTCAGCAGAGATCTCGTGCTTGAAAAAGAGTATTATTCGACTCTGGCAAACATGAACCTTTCTTTCTTGAAACACACTGAGGATTGTTTCAAGAAAGGAAAATGAAATGTGTGAGTAAAGACAATATGGAGACAATCATCCTTCGATAGCACACGTAGAATATTAGTCTTCAGACTATAAATAAGAATGGATAAGAATGAATACCACAATAATTCAGTTTTAATGTCTATTAAAACATTAAACACACAAAACTAACTTCCTGGAACAATTGTACCGTCATCAGTAGCATTAATCACAATACACACGGAAAATATAAACACATTAAAGAATGAAAGTAAACTAACAAAATAAAACTAAATATATCGGTTTGATAAAACAATGAGAGAAATTAATTTAAGAAAATACTTTCTACCAAGCAACCTGGATCACAATAAGAAAACATTGTAGCGTAGTAAGAGTGACTTCGGGCCAGTTCCCAGAATGGCATGTAAATACGAATGAAGCAAAAAAATGGCAAAGGAAATCAGACAACATTGTGTGCTTCGTGTTTGTTAATTCGTGTTTAGGATAGTCTGAAAGTATAGGATAGAAAAATGCATTTCGCAACGTAGTATATCCAAGGACATGTCTGATATCTCTTTAATATGCTTTTCACCAGTTCGTCATCCGTGCAACGTTCTCCTCACAAGTAAATTCTGTATTTCACGTAATTTTGGGGATTTCGATTTAATAAATGAGTTTGGTATTGCATTCATGCTTAGCTTAAACATATTAGAAGAGAGTTATTTATGTAAATTATTTAGAAAATCTATTGAGTATTTGGCTTCAAGTTGGGAATGAGTAAAATTTGTTCTCTGAGAATTTTGATTTTTTCTCAGGGAACTTCTGACTCACGTTTTGAACTGTTCGCAGTTTGTTTCAGGTTTTAAAAGCTCCTCTCAAATTCGGTTAGAATATTTTCGGCCAGATAATATATATATATATATATATATATATATATATATATATATATATATATATATATATATATATAATATTCTATTTCGAAATGGATCTCTATAGAAGAGGGTGCATAACTTACTACTTTTCGGTTTTGTTTCTTTTTTCCTATAAGAAATTGATATTGAGCTTGTGTCGAAGTAAATTTAAATGTAGTTTATTTGCTTATGGCTTGAGATTGTTCATTTTACTGGAGACAATGCATCATTTTCTTAAGAAACAGTATATCTATTATATTAATAATTGTCATCTTTTGCGCCCAGTTTACACAGCCTTTAACATCTTGTAAATTCTTCTGCCCGTCTTTGACGTTGCAGTCAGAAATAAAAAGGCGCCATAGAAAAATGTAACAATTTCGGACTTAAATGTATCAGAAACAAATACCTGCATAAATATTATATTAAGTGGGCATATGTTGAATTAGAGAGTTAAATGTGGATGGAATAAGCAAATGCAAATGTGGAGAATAATCAAATATGTGATATTGTCTTGTCCAAAATATTTGATCTTGACCTCATTTTCCGTGTTACATCAACCGTTTTTCTACAAGATACTGATTGAAGTTCCACGTTTTTTCACATTTTTACATTATTCTGATTTGTTACCTTTTCTACGAGATGTTTCCTTTTTACATTACGTTCAGATCCTCGCAAAGACTTCTTAACAGTTTCTTTACTTAATGCACCAAGTCACGGGCTGTAGAGGATTCGCAGCTCCTTTCAGACCACAATGCAGGTTATCGCCACCTTAATTAAGGTATCGATCAAACAGTAGCCCACAAGGGACCCACGCTGTGAAAGTCTCTTTGATGTCGGTCAGTCCCTATCAGTGCATCACCCCTATTCATCATTAAGCCTAGGTAGCAAATACGGGGTGGCAGCAACACGGTCGTGGCTGCATCGCTCTATTCACCGCGGACATTCGAGCACTTGCGGTGGCTATCCGGCTCGGCGCCCGCCCTGACCGCACAGCTTTATCCAGCGGTCTCTGCGACCGCATCCCTGCCGTGACGCCCGCGTCTAGCATCACCCGATGATCGCGTTGGCGCTCTCCCATACGCGCAATTAATCGTCCTTCGACTGAAATACTCGGAAGTCGTTTAAATATTTGTTTAAATGGGAAGAAATATAAAAGAATCGAAGGGAACAAATATTGGTTCTGAATCGAACATTTAAAGTATATTAACAATCATAACAATATTTTACTTTATGATTATTTGCATCAACTAATATAGTTATTTACGTAACTAGCACAGAAAGTGAGTCTTTGGAGTTGCAAATGCTTTGATATTGAAAATGCATTTTAAAATGAGTAGATCAAAGACACTGTCGGGCAAGTTGCGTGCATTATTTTTCGAACAAATTCATATATTATACTCGTGGAATCATTTGCAATATTCGAGGCGTCAGCCATGTTGATTCGTGTTGCCTAAATGTTTTGTTTACTATGCAATTCTCATTCTTTATATTGCCATGACTCCTGTGCGACACGTATGCGGCAAAGTCTATTTTGCTGAAAAGTAACATTCCAATCAATAAACAGTGAAGGTAAGTATTAGTTTCCATGCATGAGTGCTGACAAATATTTATATTTTCACACTGCATCCTAACGTTTCGTCTCTCACACGCTGACCTCTTCACTGCATTACTAGTATGTCATGCTCTGAGAAGACGAACGACGTTTGACGAAACGTTAGCAAGCAATATGAAAACATTAATTTACATCATAAGATAAGAAAGCGGATGTTTCCATGATGTCACGAAAAGTCAATTTTGCCTTATGATGTACAATTTTCCGAGACTTCAATTTTATGAAAATTTTCTCGTGTGATATACAAATTAATATGACGATCACAAAAGATCGTATATAGTATGATACTATGTAGTTTTCCATTCGGGGGGTGGAACGTATTTTGTTCTGTCGTATTTCGAGAACTAGTGCGGAAAGTTCCTTTTGGTACGTGTGGATAGTGTTGAAAGAAATTGAAATTTCATGTCTGAATACTGTGTAAATAAGTATGCGTTACTTTCTAGACGGCCGCGAATAAAAATAATAGCAATGGAGGTTGTTTTTAGGGATCGCTAAATGTCAATTCATGAGTCAATTAAAAGGGCTCACTCATTCCATTTAAACTACGAGCAAAATCCAATCAATATTGTCAATAGATCTTTGAATAATCGTCCGAACATTCAAGAATTAATTCTTTGATCCACCCATTATTGAGCCGCAGCCAAGTATACCTGCCAAACACATTTTAACTGTTCAAAAATATGAATTCATAGGTAAAAAAATAATTAAAAAAGTAAGGAAAAAAAAAAGGAAAAAAAAAAAAAAAGAAAAAATGACAGAAAAATGAAAATGAGAGTGAAATGAACAGCAGTAAAGCACACAAAAACAAAAAATGTGGACAAATCACAATCAAATGCTGGTGAAAAATGTGGGAAAGAAAATTACAAAAATAAATATAAAGGAAATAGAATTGAAATTACAACGAAAGTGTAGAATAGAAGATATTGATGTTAAAGAAGGAACCGAGGACGAGTGAATCGCACAGGGAGAGAAACATCCGCCGTCTTCAAAGGGTCACGTGACAGAAAGAGGCGCCCGCACACCTTGCCGCGCCAGAGCCAGGGATCCATCGATTGCCAGAGCTGGGAATGGAGGGATCAGCGGCGTAGGCGGGGCATGGCGCGGCACGGCACAACGGGACTGAAGCCTGAGCCTGCATCGATGGCGAGGCGGAGGACGGCCGGCGACGAAGAGGGAGACGCGTTGTGGGCTGCGTTGTGGCGGCAAGGTGGCGGATCATCACCGGCCCGAAAGGCGAAGGGACGCGGGACGACACGCCCCTCCACGCCGAGACGAGGGGCGGGACGGAGCGGGACGGACGGAGCGAGACGGACGGAGCGGGACGGACGGAGCGGGACGGACGGAGCGGGACGGACGGAGCGGGACGGACGGAGCGGGACGGACGTGAGCGGGACGCAGGAGCGGGAGGCGCAGCGGGACGGACGGAGCGGGACGGAGCGTGACGAGCTCAGTAGCGAGGCGCAGGCGAGCACGAACGACGTTCGAGATAGCGGGGAGCAGGACACACAGAGGTGGTGGCAGCGGCCGACGAACAACGGCTGGGGCTCAGGAACGAGGCTAGGAGATAGCGGTAGGATCGAAGTTTCCCACTGCGAGAGTATGTAGCGTGTGTGGTGGAAGGAAACGGTGGCTAGGAGAAGATCCAGCAATGGAACGAACGAAGGTGGCAGCAAGGGAGAGAGGAAGACTGGGCTACAATCAATGGGGGCGTGGCAGTGAGAAGGATTAGGACGGAAGAATGGCAAAGGGGGCGACGGGGGGGAAGAGCGGTGCAGGAGGATCATGAGCACATTGGACCGTAATTAGTGGGTTGGTCATAGTACGGTGAGGCGGGAGAAAGGGGGGGTTGGCTATGATTAGTGGATGGGTAATTGAGATAGAACAACGAGATGGGAGAAGTGGAGGATGGTGGAAAACGATTATAATTTTCATAGACCCGCAGGACCACGATCGGTGGACGGGTGTTGCAGATTGTACGACACATGGCAAATACGGGGCGATGGGATACCTGGAATGCTGCGTAGTTACACAGCAAGACGATCAGAAACATACTGGGTCGACAGCACGGCTAGTTGTGCAAATGGAGATTCGTCTCGGAGAATGGCATTCGTGTGGTAATACTGCCTGGGGGCGACACACTGCCAGGGATCGGGGGGCCGGGGAGGAGGGGTCGGGAGAGGTGGGAGTGGCGGCGAGAATGGAGGTGCCGGCGGGGAATGTAGGGTGCGGAAGGTGGGAGCGGCGGCGGGAATGGAGGCACCGACGAGGGATGTGGGGTTAGGGAGGTGGGAGCGGCGGCGAGAATGGTGGTGCCGGCGGGGGACGTAGGGTGCGGGAGGTGGGAGCTGCGGCGCCCGCGAGGCGTCCCGGCGCCGCCGGACGCTCCCGACTTAATCCGAGGAAAGATTGAAACAATTCCGGCGCCAGACGCGCGACCGGGGTTGAATTTTTCAGGCGCGAGGCGGGGCCGCGCGAGGGTGTCGACGGTGGCGCTGCGCGGAGCGGCGTTGCGTGGCGCGACGCGGCATGGTGGTGAGGGGAGGGAAAGGCTGGGGGAGGGGCGCGAGTGGGGGAGGGAAAGGGGCGGCACGATGGGACCCGAGCGCCGAGTGCGATCCCGGGAACTTGTCACCCTGAGCGACGTCTGCACTCCCTACGGAGGTTCCTCGTTCTTTTCACGTTTTCACTTACCGGGCTGGTGCAGACCCACTGGTGTACTTTTGCACACCGATGTAAGCGACATATCTAACATAAATTTGTAATGCGTAATGCGAAAAGGGAATTTTTATACGATGAGTAGTTAAGAACAATCTGATTGAAGTGGAGAGGAGACGCGTTCACTTCCTTGCTTGGGAACCACAAATAATATCATTTGCCAATTTGATAAGCATCCGATTCACAAGTGCGTCAGACACAAGATACCTCGCACTGAGATACATTATCTAAGGTGTTTTAGATTGTAGTGATTTTATAAATAAATTCAAATTATTTTATTTATTGGATTTCAATCATATTTGCCGTAAACATCAATTAGTGTTAAATTAGCAAGTTGGCTAAAAAAGGATGTCATTCGCCAAGCCCAGTTGCCCTTAATAAACCTCTTATGAATCGGTTTCCTCTTACATTCCGAAAAATCTGTCAACGCCTGTAATATAAAACTTTACCACATTGTAAAGGGAAAATAAAATACCATACATAGTTTGCACACATATTTGGGCGCCACACATGTGAAAATGAAAATGAAAAATAATATTCTACACAAGATTGTGTTGTGCGTTCAGTTGATAAGCGGTCTACTACTTATCGCATATTCACCACTTCCACTTCAATATGCATTTCAGTTAGAAAAGGAGCGGTCACTTCTGTGTGTAGGCAGTATTCGAGATATGCATAGGAGGTTATTGGTACGATATGGTAAGTAAAGTACTTCGCAAATGTTTGACGAATGTGCCCGAAACAGTTTGTTTTTGTATTGGTATATGCTTGGGTTTAGGTGAATCAGATATTGACTTCCATAATCGATGTCCAAATAGAAACCATTCATTTAATTCTATGAAACGAAAGTTTGCTGGGAGAACAGAAAAAAATCACAAATATTTGATTTGGTTCAACGAAAATTCTATACCTTAATAACGCAGCCAAGGAAAAAATTTAGCAATTGTTTATTCACAAAACAATATAAATCCGGTTAGTACACAATGACTCTAGGAAAGCAGAATTCTGAATTTAAAACTAATCCAAATAACAGACGAATGTTCAACATTGGTACTGGAGAAAAACACCAATGTAAACAGGCGGAAAGTTCACAGCGAAAAAGAGCCCATTTTCTAAGTTACAACAGACCCCGAATGTATCTGCGCTTATATCCTCTCTGTAGAAGCAAATCTGTGTAGATCTGTGATCCCGACAGATTTCCCTCTTTTTCTCCCTCCCTGCATTTAGAGGCAGGAATCTGTCCCTCCCTTGAGCAGCGTGATATCCGTCATAATAATACCTATTTATCGGCATCGTCACCACATTTTCAAGTGATACCATGCGATCTCTCCAAGGAATCACATTCTAAAACCCCACTCTGTACTTTAGATATTCGTAAGGCAACGTGAACGTTAATGTCCGAATAGAAGATTGCAGAATTTATTGTTTTTTCGTTAGTTTTGGTGAGTGTTCAGATTTCACAATGCATTGGTAATTTTGTCCACATCGGCCCATGGTCTATTTTTTCAAAATAAGGAAACATCGTCGTCTGTTTTAGAACAATCAATATTCTAAAATCGGAACATCACCATGCAGGATGTATTGACATACTCGGAAGGGTTCGTTTTCATGACAATCACGCAGTTTATAGATATGTTTGATTCAATTTAACAAAAGCTACCGTGTTTAATAAGTTCTATTTAAAAAAAATCCGGCAGACTTTCAGTAAAGAACTTATAGATTTGACCCCCTATGTGGAATAATTCACAGTACATGAAAATTGCCATTGCTACAGTGAGTGTTCGAACGATAAATTACGAAAAAAATCTTACACAAACCAATCACCATGCTACTGAATTGTGAGGTTCGAGAATATCGTTGAATCTGATGACCAATGTACCGTCGACAGACATTCATTTCTACTACGCTACGGTGTTTCTTCCGTTCTATTTAACAACAGCCCATTGTCCTTCCCTTCCCCTCGTTCCCTCCCCCTTCCCCTATCAGCGCTCGTCGGGCCCTTGTGACGCGGGATCGCGGGGCGTCGCCTCTGTCTGCACGCGCGATCGAAGTTTCTACCCTGAGTTTACACTGACAAGAAATAACGCCGGTTATCTTTCACCAGCGGCGGGCAGTTCGCGCTGGGAATAGGATGCGCTAAGCGGCCGAGAGGGTGAACGAAAGGCGGGAAACGTGGAGGGGGAGAGAGGATGAAGAGAAGCAAGAGGAGTACGAAGATACAACCTACGGTGGCGCCATTGGCTCCGAAAGTAGTGGAAGCTGTCGTGATGACGAGGAAAATGATGATGGCAGAGACCGTGTGTAATGTGACTAAAAGGGAGCTAGCGGGGAGAAGAAGTTATAGGTCGTGACGAGAGGCAAAAGAGTAAAAGAGAGAGAGGAGACTCTCGTAGAGAGTTGCTGCGGTTCTGCACTGTAGGAGGTTAAATGAGGTGAAGAAAATTCAGACGATGAGGAAGAGCAATTTACAATTGTGGTTTGGTTTGCGTTTTGCAGCTGAGGTTTGGCAGAAAACGGTTATAATATCAGACACGACATAAACGCGTAAAGTGTGTGATTGGCTTATGTAGGTGTGAGAAAGAAATCGGATATAAAAGAAGGGGCTATGCCGCCTCATAGAGAGTGCTAAGGTACTAAAAGAGGAGCAATTAAGTTAATGTGTAAATTAAAGTGTACAAATAATTTTTGTTCACGAATAATTCAACAGAAACAAGGAAAAAATAGAAAAACAAAAAAAGCATGAAAGTATAACAAAAGGAAGAGGGAATTTAAACGGAAAGTCATGAACATGATGAAAGCATAACCAATGAAAAAATATGTATTAATTAAGGAAGTCAATTCCCTAGTTCTATGGCGAAGGAGAGATAACGGACTGGCAAAATAAGTAAAGTCGTGAGTGAAAGTAATGCTCATGACAAAATTAAGGTGAGATGGAGAAAAGATGATATAAGGGTGAGAAGTAGTTCAGGTAGAGAAAGGAGGAAGACGATGAGAAGTAGGGAGAGAGGAGCAAAATGAGGGAGAGAAGGACCAAAACGAAGAAGAGACCGAGGAAGGAGATGGACCAAGAAGAAAACGAGGAGAAAGTAGTACAAGTTGACAAAGAGAAGAGAAGGAAATAAAAATGAGGTCAAGGAAATAGATGAGAAGAAAGAAGTAGAAGATGAGATGAAGGAAGTAGAAGATGATAAGTAATAATGGAGAATATATAATGGAGTATGAGACGAGAAAAAGGAAAGGGAAACAAGTAAGGACAAGATAGGAAGGAAAGGAGAAGAAAAAAGAAAAAAGTAAAGGAGTCATGAAGGAGAGGAGGAATCGTAAAAGGAGGAAAGAGAAAGTAGAGGAGAAAGAGGTGAGAATGGAAGAGGAGAAAGAGATAGATAAAAGAGGATGAAAGAGAAGGAAAAGTAACCGCTACAAGATTCAGATAACGAGATCAGAGAAACTCCTGGCGAGTGAATAGTCAAGCAATCGAGGCGGCGGCGGTGGCAGCCATCACCAGTGTAGCGAGAGAAAGGGGGACTTCAGGGGCGGGTGAGTGACACAAAGCTCGCTGCGACAGGGCACGCATCAAGAGCATGACCGAGCGACAGGGCCATATCGCCGTTACCCGCCGGGCCACCAAGCATCCGCATTCTGCTCCGAACAACCGAACCGACTGCATTGTTCCGACTCTCCCGCAATCTCCGCCTTCCCCTGCTGCTCCCATCTCCGTCTACAACACTCATCCCTCTATCGGCGCTCCTCTTCCTCCCCTCTAACTTTCCTCCCACCTCCCTCTTCCTCCCGGGCCCTCGATGGTCCCCCGGCGGGCCGCTCTCCCACGCGCCACCGCACCGGCCGCCCGAATTAAAAAACTTCCGCAAAGCGGTCGAGCGCTGTTACCTGGCCCAGTTACTCAATAGCCGGAGCTGCCTGGCGGCGGCAAAATTCATTTCGCAGATGCGTCGAAATGCGTTAACCCTCTCTTCCGTCTTGCTCGCCGGTAGCCTTCTCTCTCCGTCGCTCTTTCTGCCTCTCTCTGTCCCTCAGCCTCATCGCACAAGTGCTACTGCTGCTGTTGCGCCGTTGGGCAAAAACTCCGTTCTCCGCAGATGAGCAGAGTGCCGGAAAGAAGCTTATCCCGCAAAATGCCTCGACGACACAAAGCGGCGCAAATGTTGATTACACGAGTGTGTTATCGGATTTATTGAGTCCGAAAGGGATCATTGTTATTACCCTAATCCGCACACTGCCAGTCCGGAAGCTCAATACAATCAACTCCAAGTGCTGAAAGAAGCTATATGATTGCGAAGGAACTGGGCGTTATTTCACGTAATATCCCTTGTTTAATGTTAATTTCAGAAGTGAATATACTGAAGAAAATTGTACACGCTCTATATTTACATGGAAATATCTCGAATATGAATAAAGTACGACAACGTTTTCAACATGTGTTGAATTGATTCTTTGCATATGTAGCCTACACAAATTGGCATGGAAATTTTGACAGTAAATTTTAACCTTGATTTTGAGAGATGATGCTCTCTAATTCCTCCAATTATAGATACACTCTAATTTTAATAAGAGAACATTTTACTGTCTTTAACGGGATACATATCAGAAATTAAATAGTTGTAGTAGTATAATTTATAAAGGTAAGGGGAATGATAGGAAAAAGAACTATTGCCTATTTTGTCACTGGGTTTATGGTTTAATGTTACTTCTTTGACAAAAACATAAAATTCTGAAACAGAAACGAGTGAAAAGCAAATATATATCGCGCGGTGCGCTTGCGTCCAACTTGTTACGAACAATGTTATAGCCGGAAATGAGTTCGGCGCGCCTAACTACGCGAGCGGAACCGTCTGAAGCGGACTGGAAGGGACTGACGAGGAAGCAAGCAAAATGTGCCCCCGGGGCGGGGGTACGGAGAGTGCGGTTGCGGCCCAACGCGGGGCCAGGGAGCCCGCGGAGGACTGGGAGGGTGGGAGACAATAGTGCAAGAAGGAGAGGAAGATGAAGAGGGAGGGAGGGAGATGAGGAGGGAGGGAAGGAAGAGGGGGAGGAATAAAGGAAAAATAGGGACGGAAAGAGTAGAGAGGAGAGGAGGAAATATCAAGACTGAGGGAGGGAGTGACGTAGGGTGTGATAGAGAAGGAAGGTGGGGTGAAGGGAGGAGCGGGACGAGCTTCGGCGGGGCGCCGCTGGCTCGCCGCGGGGCTCAGTGAATCCGAAGGAAATGCGATGTCTGGCGCCGGTGGCGGCGGCGGCGGCGAAGCGGCATGAGGGCGCCTCTGTGCACAGCGGTGCGCTCGAGCCTTCGCTGGCAGCGCGGCGGTGCGCTGCTACCAGGACATGAATGCAGTGGCGGTGGCGAAAATCTGAAGTTTCCTCCACGGAACAGCTCTCTTTACGACTAGGATTGGAAAGATTATGCGTGGCAAATAGTTCAGACACCAACAAAAGATTCAATCATTGATAATTAATTCATTCGAAATTCATTGAAACGATATATACAGGTTTTCTTCGAATAAATGTTACGAAATTTTCCGGGAGAGAGTGTTTTTATTGTTTCAGTGCATATCATTAGTCCCGTATGTGCAATGCATATTATATCTCCGCACGTAACGTAATTTTTCTTCCGCTGGAAAAGTGAGATACAGCACTAATCTACATGTCTGTTTTGGTGTTTCCTCCTCCAGATATCTCCTCCAGTGGGCACCATCTCAGTCAAGTTTAGTTCTAAACTCCCGCCTAGTCTCTCGTCATGAATGGCAGTATAGTAAATATAGATGTGTGTGCGTCAAGGAGCCTCTTCACGGGCAATTATTCTTGCCAGTTATCAGACGACAGTATTGACAGTGATGTGTAAACATTTGCTAGATAACGCTGAAAGTGTGAATTGGTATGAGTTTACACATTACTAACAACTGACAATGTGTGTAAAGACGACTTAAGAAGAGAGGAGAAGGATGAGTAAGGAAAGATCACCCGCGGTCCGTGACCCGTTTGTTAGGGTACTTCTCAGGCATTCCACTGGTTCGCCCCATATATGCTGTGTGTGTTGGAAATCTATCACCGTTGGAACTAATGCTCCAGGACCTCCCGCTAAGATGAAGCAGAGACATCAGTGTTGTCCCTGAGCAATCACATCTCAATTTTCCAAGACACGAAGAGCTGCTGATACATCTTGCAAAGTCATTAGCGTACCGGAAAGTCCGGAATCTGTTCCTGAACTTAAGTCGCAAGAAACAGTGACAGAACAGCGTCGAGCTAAAATGCAAAAGAGAGCTATCGGTTTTCGCTCACTAAATTTGTTCAATTATCTCATTTTCGTTCTCTCACAATTTTATCAGTAAAACGAGATTTTCACAGTGGCCATACTCACTAATATGCTTACAAATCCTAATTTATATATTCACACAGTTCTCAATCTTCTGTAACACTAGAATTACTCCCAGCTATCATAACCCGTTTCCGCAATCATATTGTGAAGCATAAACTGAGGTTAATATTTTCCCCTCCAAAATGTATACATAAAATAATGCTTATAAAAGAAAAAAATACTTCTAAACCTTATCCTATATTTCTATTTTATCATAAATAATGTTTTTTACTTTGATGTAGTAAATATCATGAAGATTTGTGCCTGCGGTTTCAGACGAGAATGATATAGAAAACACCAAATTGTTTAAACAGGTCACTGAAATGCATTGTAACGGTCATCGAATTCATAAAACATCTCTAACAATGGTTTTCACCTATTTCGTTCTGAAATGCAAATATGTAAATATAGTGATGAATTTCGCATTGATAAGTTTTAGAAATTCTTATTTTCCAAGTATCAATACAAGTTTATTGACTGGAAACTATCGCTATCAATGTCTTTCTCGTCCGTCACTGCTACGTACACAATTCACAACGCTAGCGTCCGGGCAAAGTGCAGAACACTGCGAATTCTGCCCAATTTAAACAGAGTAATGACACAACGGACACAGAGACGCGGGCGTAGTCGCCAAAACAATGTCACACTCACAATAGACGTAATTCGTTCACTGCATGACCAACGATATGAAGGATATCCAGAGGAGGTGGTTAAAATATTGTTTTCCAAAATACATGGACATCCTTAAGAAAAGGGGAAAAATTTAATTGCGAACTCTAAGGATTCAATAATAGAATTTTAAAAAAAGGTGCTTATTTAATTTGTAATGATTATGTGTTATGGGGTGACACCTTAATCTATAAAGTTATGGAATTGGGCATTAGCTGCTTACATCCCTGCCAAACAAATTCGATACAGCTTAATGTCTGCTGCACACGATGGATTTTTCATTTATCTTTTTATTTTACCGCTGTCTCTGACTCTGACCGGGGAGTCGTAGGGTTTCTGTCTCAATGGAGGCGGGTCAACGACAGAAGCTACATTTGTAGGTCGAATTCAGCCGCTGCCTGGCCTGGAGAACTCTAGCCGCCGACTGCTCTGAGCGGTAGTTTTGCGTGGTTTCTGGAATCAATACCAGGTGACTGCTGAAGTACCCTAACGACAGGGCCAAGAACCACGCGCGATCTTTCTTCCTTGTTCCCGTATATACACTCACACTTGCACTTACATGCACTACACGACCACACTGCGTGGGACCAAGCGAGAGATTAGAGCTTTTCCCGACAGGTGCAATGCCTTGTTGAGGGAGACACGTTGAGGGGAAAATCCCCCGCAAGCTGACTTGTAGGTTGACACTGGATATCAACATCCACAGTTAGATAAGATCACCGCCACCTCCCGGAGTAAAATATTCACTAACACCAGCGGAACTAATAAACTTAGCAATTAACGTGCCCGGAAACATCAATTATTAAGTATCTGCCTCCCAGAAATTAATAATTTCTTTTGAGATCTCTCGTGTGTGCACCGCGTGCGGGCGTGGGAGACCGAGGACGACAGAAGACTGTGCAGGCGACGGGCGCGTGGACGGGCGGGGGGCGGTCGGGCACATACGCGAAGCGGAAGGGGGGAACCCGCAACGGGTGCACAGCCGCAGGCGACGTCGCTTGCGTCGCCGCACGGTCCCCTGCGTCGGCCGCCCCCGCCTTCCTTTTCCACGCCCCCGCCCCCACCCACCCCCCCCCCCAAACCCATCCCCGCATAACTACCCTCCCACGCCACCGCGAATGCCACCATCCCCGCGTCCTCGCCAACCCCTGCGTCTCCGATTCCACCCTATCGCCTGTGCAGCCGCTGCCACCCACGCTGCAGCTCCATCTCACGCGCAGACCCTCATGCCCGCTCCCGTCTCCCCCTCCCCGCCCGTATTCGTTTCCGTCTGCACTACCACGCGCGACCAGCCTACGTTGCGCTTCCACGGCACGGAACACGCCCACCCTCGCTACCCGCGTCGGGTCGCAGTCGCTGCGTTTCTGTTCGGGACGCCGAAGCGTTCTCGCGCATCATCTCGCATTCCGGTGTGGTTTTGACGTGCGCGCTACTTCTCCTTTTCCACTCCTATTCTTTGTATTTTATTTCGTCTTACCGATAGTTTCATCCTTCCATTACTATTGGCTTGACTGACATCGGTAAACGTTTCATCAAGATTTGCATGCAAAATTAATTTACTTTCGGTTTATTGATGTTTTATTTTGTTTACTATGTTTTTGTTCCGTATGAATATATTGACATTTTGGTGCAATTGCTCCATTACATTTGCCTTTCTCCTATAATTTTCAACATATTATATATTATCGGTCTCGCGGTTTAGCTCATTGGTCAGCGTGCTCGCTTTCCATGAAGCGACTATGGGTTCGATTCCCAGTGGAGGCAAGATTATAACGTGCGTTTTCCTTGCACTGTCCCAGTATGTGTTGCTGTGTGACGATAAGAAAATTCTCATCTCATATTGAGAAGACAGCGTGGGTAAGTTTTCGTGCTAACCTCGTGTACCCCCTTAACCCCTGGCCGCAAGACCGGGACGCTGCTGCTACGCCATGGCCCGTACGCCGGCAGTCGCGCCAAGTATAGACAGATTAGACATTCCCATAGTTCGTAATAGTACAACTAGAAATGCATACGCCTTTCTTCATTCTTAATTTCTTTCACCGTCTCGTCCATCAAATGTCATTGCGTTCGAGTAAAGTATGTCCTCACGTATTCCGAATATTTCGTCTCTTTGGTCAACTATTTCACCTCCCTTAAATTGCACTCGACGTTCAACAGTTTTGTGGTTTATCTTCGCCTCAAACGCCTGCTACAGAGCTCATTTTAACATCCCTTTCCTAATTTTAACCCCATTTTCCTCATTTTCCTCATTTTCCTCATTTTACCTCATTTTCACCTATTTTCCCTCATTTTCACCTCATTTTCACCTCATTTTCACCTCATTTTCACCTCATTTTCCCTCATTTTCACCTTCTTTTCCTCATTTTAACCTCCTTTTACCTCCCTTTCCTCATTTTAACCTCCCTTTCCTCATTTTAACCTCCCTTTCCTCATTTTAACCTCCCTTTCCTCATTTTAACCTCCCTTTCCTCATTTTAACCTCCCTTTCCTCATTTTAACCTCCCTTTCCTCATTTTAGCCTCCTAACCACACTAAATATCTATCATGAGGAATAAGGGCGTTTCTAATTCTCACCTCCAAATGGAATCACTCTAAACGCGTTTACTCGCGAGAGGGTACTTGTTTAACTCAGCTCTAGATCTAAATACAGGGAAATGAGAGACAATAGAAACAATTCTTTCTGTACAATACATTTGTTCACATTATATTATTATCAATAATATAATCTGAAGTGTGCCAAATTATGATGTAAAAGAAGCAATAAAATTAAAAGGCAAATTTTAGTAATAAAATTAAATAAGTATTTTGTACATATTGAAAAAATCTTCTCTTTTCTCTCTATTCCGTCTCATTTTATTTATCTAAGATTGGGGTATAAAGTAGCTTGCGCGAATAAACGATATTCTACTGTTTCCACGGGTAACAGTGTGGTAATCACTCAAATAATTCATTCCTCATAGTTAGGGAACGGAATTTATTGTAATAAAAAATGCAAAATAGGTACATATATATGTACCTATTTTTTCCAAAACATGTAAGAAAAAGTAGAATATATTGAAAATAAAAATTCATATTGTTCTCTACACGCAGTTTCAATGCAATTGCAATGTTTACGTGGAGCCGCTGTTTATTGTGTGATGGATCCCGTTACGTGGAGCCGCTGTAGTCAGTGACGGATCCCGGGGTAGGGGATCAAAGGGAATTCACCCTCTCCCCCCACACACACACACAAACGAACAAGACAGTCAGACAATTTTCTGTAAGTATATTTGTTACTTTGCGATCGATTAACGAATGTGCTGCATCAGCACGCACGTGTTTCAAATTATTTTCTTCACAAATATCATCTATTGACTCTTTTACTCCGAGTACGTAGTGAGAGGGAGGGGAGTTTGACAATTCATGGCGAAGATATGGTGGTCATAGAAGCGCACTGATTTTATTTGATTTGTAAGAAAGAGATTCCGTAACCTATATTGCAAACCGCATTTAAATTTAAAAAAAATAACTAGTACCTGTAAAAACATGTAGTTACATGGAAAAGGAAATTCGTTCCCGACTCATACTTTCCGAGCAGTATGTACTGACATAAAAACACAGCATCAAGATAACAGCGCGGGAGAGGGCTTTTCATCCGAGTCGGCCAGATTGCCAAAAAGGCACCTTTCTCAGCGCGCTCTAGCGCCTAAAACAACAGTCAAAATGTTAACATTAAAATATGCCTTTTGTAACAAATTGGTTCTACTTCAATTTTCTATATGAAAGTAATTTTAATACAGGGCAATGTTGGCGAGATATAAGCAAACAAAATTAAAAAAACGAACTTTTTAATTATTTTACAAATTTCTTTGTGAGTCCACATTTTTCGACTTGGCAAACATCGTTTTCGAGTTCAGTATCCCAAAAAAACCGAACTGTTGAGAAAATCTTCCGGATTGTTTTTCAGGACCGGATACCTAGCGACGACTCTTAAGTTGTACAGCACATCGCACATTATATAGGCCAGCCACGCCTCTGCCGGCGTTTCCCCTGCCAGAAGCACGTTTCTAGCATGCAAAAAGATTCTTTAATCAGGCTGTTCGTGTTCTGCCGGCCTCCCAGTATCACCGAACTGTCCACATTTAATCCTGAAGTTGCACCGCCTTCCTGTGCACTTTCCTCACTGCGGGCAACATCGATATTTATCAGGTCATAAGATCAGAAGCAGCGCCGTAAATTTTCTCACAAGATATATTTGTGGCGATTATTTCAACTTTTATATGATGATATGACAATGTTTGTGTGTATGTAATGGATATAACCATGTGTGTATGTTTACGCTCAAACTTCTCTAATATAATATATTTCCTCCTTTACCAACTGACCTTCGACTCTTCCCTCTTCTGTATATCTGTATATTCTCATCGACTTCGTACCCACAAAACCCTTGAGAAATGATCGGCTCTACTCGTCCCGAACCAACTCACTCATCCACACAACGCCCTTTCCTTCCCGCGTCACATCTCGCTATCCCCCCGTTCTCCCCGCCATCCCCAGCACGTCCCGGCGCCTTTTCCTTCCCCGCTCCGCGTGCTTATCTAAGCGCTCCCCCGCGCCGCCCTTTCGCGACCGCGCCGGGTGCAGGCGCGCTCCCACCCCCGCCGCCCTCGTACCTCCGAGCCCGCTTCTCCCCCGCCCGTCCTCGCCATCTGCGCCACCCGCGTCGCCCCCTTCCCTTAAGTCTAACTCCTCCTCCCCCCCGCCTCGGCCTTTATCACGCGCTGTTTATGTTAGCGCTTGTCTGTGAGCTGGTGGCGGTGGAGAGGTGTGGCGTGGAAATGGCGTAGGCGCGCGGGCGAAACGCGCTCGTGGAAATGGAGGGGATGGAGGGGAGGAGGGGGAGGCGAAGGTGAAGATGGAAGGGCGGTGGGTAGCGCAGCTGGGTTGCGGTGGCAGCGTGACGGGATGCGGGCAGAAACTCGGCAGGGGAGCGAACGACACGTGGCGGGGGTGGCCTGCGAGGGTGGCGGCGGCGGGGGTGGCGGCGGGGTGGCGGCGGGGTGGCGGCGGGGGTGGCGGCGGGGTGGCGGCGGGGGGGCGGCGGGGTGGCGGCGGGGGGGCGGCGGGGTGGCGGCGGGGTGGCGGCGGGGTGGCGGCGGGGTGGCGGCGGGGTGGCGGCGGGGTGGCGGCGGGGTGGCGGCGGGGGTGGCAGCGGGGGTGGCGGCGGGGATGTCGGCGGGGGTTTCGGCGGGGGTGTCGGCGGGGGTGTCGGCGGGGGTGTCGGCGGGGGGCGGCGGGGGCGGCGGGGTGGCGGCGGGGGGCGGCGGGGGGCCGGGGGTGGCGGCAGTGACGTGTGGTGTCGAGCAAGGTGCGTTGCATGGCCTGTCGGCCTGCAGCGCCCTGCCGGACACCTGGTCCCCGTGCCTGTAGCGGCCCCGCCCCGTCGACTGCTGACCCGTGCGGCAGGAGCCGTGCGCGCCAACAGCCAGTCTTAGTGCAACGTCACCCGATCGTGTTTTGGAGCTAGTAGCCATGCTGCGGTAACTGCAGTCACTGATGCTTAGCAGTCAATCGGCTTAGTAGTCTGATGCTTGGCTGCGAACTGAAACTAAAGTGTGTGAAATGCTTATTTTATTTTACCTCACGTCATCAATTCGGCCCAACATTAGCGACTATTTATAGGCATTTGCAGATATGTAGGCTCATGCGTAAATTGCAGTTGGCGTCAGGTTTCTGTTGCATTATGTCATTTTGTTTGCATTATAATGTCATAAATGTAGAGAAGAGTATGTTCAAGTGTTCGCATATGAAACAATCCTATGTCCTCGCCTACTAATGTTCAACCTTTTATACTTTTTTTCAACATGTGAATGTTTGACACGTGTCTACTTTTAAAAATCTAAAAGAGTTATATGCAGTCAAAGAATCATCATAGGACGTGTGTCACGGCAAAAAATGGCTTACTGAACTTCGTGAAGATACGCTTTGTTTAGTACATGTACATTCCTACACCTAAGAGAGACCTATTGAACGAAAACAATGGCCTCATAAATAATTTTTTTAGAATTGGTTCAAAATTTGTTTTTTCAGTTTTGCCCTAATTTAAACCACTTGATAGCAGTGGAATATAATTTTGTGAGTCCGAAATAGGGTAATTCCGTAACAATTGTATTTCTATGAATATGTTTGTTCATATTTCATAGGAATGTCACTGGAATTATTGAACTAATTATTTTGTTACAGGGAAAAACCTTTGAATTCCATTACATTTCTTACTGATATTTCAATAAAATACAATGAAACTTCATCCCAGCGATACATTAATCCACAAACTAATTTGCGTGATTATGACTGGAATATTACTGAAAATTGCTCGGTAAATGTGTAATGACACATATACGTATTATGTCGCGCGAATCTCTATTATTAAATAGTATATTAATTCCTTCTTTATTAGGAATGCAGATTATAATTCAGCGTCATATTGAAAGTTATATACACATTGAGGAGGAGGTGTCGGTATCTATATTCGAGATGATCTTGCTTACAAATATATCGTATCTTCAGTAGACGAAGTCAATCAATTTAATGAATACCTCTTCATTGAAGTCTCGATTTTTGGCAAAAAATGTGCCTTAGCGGTAGTGTACTGCCCACCTAAAACTGGAAATATTGAGGTCATGGGCAATGTAATGGCATCTTGCGCAAGCAAATATGAAAACATAATATTGATGGGCGACTTTAATTGCAATCTCCTGACACCATTACAATCTGCCGAGAATTTTAAGCGTTTCTTTTCGGAAATGAACCTTACGATTCTGCCGCTAAATCCAACTCATCACACTGCCGGCACAGACACATGGATTGACCATATGATCGTATCAAATCGCGAGAAAGTAAATCAACATGGACAGATGTCAGTTCCGGGATATCTAAACACGACCTTGTATACCTATCATATCAAATGAAATGCCCGAAATATACGCCCAAAATTTTTAAGTACCGTGACTATAAGAGCTTCAATTCGGAAGCATTTACCTCCGACGGTTTATGTGTTCCTTGGCACCTTATCAACCAAGAAAATTGTATAGACAGAAAAGTAAACACCTTCACGTGCTTACTGACAGAACTTCTGATAGGCACATACCAATTAGAAAAGCTCGCGCGACACGACCTCCCGCTCCCTGGTTAACGGATGAAATACGTGCGTTAATGAAACAAAGAGATGCCGCCTTTAATGTATTTCGTAACACAAAGTGCGAACATGACAGAGACGCATACAAGAAACTGAGAAATATTGTAACGCAAAAATCTAGGAACGGCAAAATTAAATATCATAGTATTCTTGGCACGAACAGAGATTCAAAACAAGTTTGGAAATCGCTGCGCACCTTAGGTTTAGGTAAATCACGAACCCCAACGCAAATTGATGCATCTCTTGACACTCTTAACCAGCATTTTGCTAACATGGCTCCTCACTTCGACTATTTCTCAAAAAACAAAACTCTCTCAACCTTACGAGACGTTTCGAACACACTCAGGAAGAATTCTTCTTCGCATCTACAAATCATTATGACATTTTTAAAACCATTCAGAGCCTCAAATCAAACGCCGCAGGCACAGACAACATCAATGCCAAATTACTAAAACTCAGTGCCGAAGTTATATATCCCATTGTAACCGACATAATAAACTTTTCTCTAGTAAGTGGAACGTACCCAAACCCATGGAAAACCGCACTTGTTCACCCTCTCCCTAAAACTACCACAAACCCTCCAGAATACAGGCCAATAGCATTCTACCTACAATCTCAAAAGTTCTGGAAAAGTTGCGGACGCCAAATTATAAGTTACCTCGAAAGCAAAAATCTGATATGTGATCAACAATACGGCTTCCGATCAGGTAGAAACACAGGAACTGCCCTCTTAAATATTATCGAGGAAGCTCGATCCTCCATTGACAAAAGCAAAATAACAATACTTGTTCTCCTAGATTTTAGTAAAGCATTTGATTCGGTCGACCACGAAATTTTGCTTGAAAAAATGAAAATATTGGTTTCGCTAAACCCACAATAAGATGGTTTACTCAATATCTTTCAAATCGACAACAAATTGTTGTATCTGATGAAAAGCAATCCTCTGCCGTTAAAACTTCCGTGGTATTGCGCAGGAACAGTTCTAGGACCCTTAGCATTTTTAATTTATGTAAATGACGTAGGACAATGCCTCAGTTACTGTGAGCACAAAATGTACGCTGACGACCTTCAGATCTATGTAAATGGATACCCATCGGAGTTAAACTCATTAGCCCAGAAAATAAACCATGATTTAAATTCTCTCAATAAATGGGCAGAATCCTTGGTCTCCTATTAAATCCAATGAAGTCTCAGTGCTTAGTGATAGGCTCTCGCAACGCTTTGAACAAGTTGAGAAATCTCCCTACCGGAAATTAGCATTGGTAACTCTCCTGTCCCCTGGTGTAGTGATGTAAAGAACTTAGGAATATATATAGACAACACACTTAGCTGGACCACGCAAGTAGGTAAGATTTGCCAAAAGTCTTCGCAGGCCTCCATTCCTTAAAACGTGTCAGAGAACTACTACCTATTAACACCTGCATAAGCCTAGTAAATTCACTATAATGCCTCATTTCGATTATTGCGATTTCTACTTACGGACTTAAAGGTCAAACAACAACGCAAATTACAAATAGCACAAAATGCATGCATCCGTTTCATATTCGATCTTAGGAAATACGATCATGTATCGGACTTTTACGGTCCAACAAACATTCTCTCAATCGAAAAAAGGAGAACTTTACATAGCCTCCTCCTACTCCATAAAATTTTGAATAATAGCTATCAAACGCACTTATCGCACAACTTTAAAATGCTGACGCTGGAACGATCACGTTCCTCGCGATTACTATGCATACCTCGGCACAACACGGTATCCTACAGTAAGTCATTTACTGTCACTGTAATTAGAATATGGAACTCTCTACCCACATATCTAAAACAAATTTGTGGTTTCAGAAAATTTAAAACCCAACTCAGTGACTGGATCAAAACGATTAATTAGAAATAACACAAGCCCTATTCCCATTTTCACACATTTCCCCTAATTAAACACCACGTCCGCTATCATCACTGATCAAATTCGATTACATTTAAAGACGTCAAGCTCTTCTCCTGTATTTTCCTCCTCTTTACGCTATCGCTGAAAGCCCTAACATATCATCCTGTCTAATCAAATGCCTCAAAACAAGTATATTACATACTAAATAATAAGACTTTCATGTTTTTTCACACTGTAATGTATAATATTTTCGTGCTACATTTGTGTTCATCTTGTTCACTTGCCTGCTTTCTGTTCCTGTTTTTTTTCTCTGTTACAGATTATCTTGTAGACCTCAGCCAACTGCCAATAGCCAACCTACGAAAACTACATCTATGTACATGAATAATGTTATATTTATACTATCTTTCCCCAGTTTTCCTAATTCATTCTAACTCCCTCTATTCTTCATCCTGCCTTTTCACTTTTCCTTTAGTCTTCGTATTTTCTTCTCTTGAGTTACGGCCCTAAGCCGCCATCCTGATTGAGGTTTTCCTGGGTTTACTCAATCGCTTAAGGCGTATGCCGGGATGGCCCCTAGTCTTGCATCCCAGAAATAAATGTAAAATTTTCCCTCCTTCTTTAAATTTGTTCACAGTTGAGGCATTCGGGATATAGGAGAATTTCTGGCATTTTTGGAAGGTAATATTATTGATTTACCAAAATTTAATTTTAGTTATGCGTAGCACATCACCGTTAGCTACTACGATCATTGCAATTTCGTAAGTAACGTAAAATGTCAGTTATCACTATTTCCGCCCGAATGCCTGAATTGTAATTATGTAAATGTAAATATTTAACTGGTTAGGCGGAAGAGCAGGCCTTACGGCCTGAGCCTCGCCAGAAATAAAGACATTATTATTATTATTATTATTATTATTATTATTATTATTATTATTATTATTATTATTATTACATTGCAAAAATTATGCACACTATTGCAAACGGTATTTCAAGGAATCAAGGACTTTTCATGGAATCTTGTACTTGACATTCACACTTTGACGTCTATGCTATTCATAATTCATTTTGTTGAACGTTTCTTCCGGGTGATACGTACTTATGTTAAAATTATTTTTAAAATCTTAGACATTTTAGAGCAAACACGTTGGATGATAAGAAACATCTCCAAAATCGGTGTTCCAGTGTATCCAATAGCAAATGGATAATATGACAAGCACCCTGTTGTTTGGTAGTTCAAAATCCCATACCGAAACCTGTTCGTTTTCAGCTTACTAGTAATTACATCACCAATACTCCTACCACTTCTAGCAATAACAACAACAGCAACGATGATGATGATGATGATGATGATGATGATGATAATAATAATAATAATAATAATAATAATAATAATAATAATAATAATTTCTTCGTTGAATTCAATGATAAACAATTAGTTGCTTATGTATCCATTTATGTCAGCAAGAAATTCATTGTTGAATATTTTACTTAAAGGCGTGTTTTTATTACAAAATATTCTAAATATTCTTTGACATGTGTTTTACTTTGCACAAATATTTTTTGTCTTTCATAAATGACTTTTTCTATTGATACTGACCTGAACAGACCTAGATTATACAGAAAATTAATACTGGCATACGTTCTACTAAAATACAAAGTTACAAAGAATAATGATGTCATTCGGAGATTTTGAAAATCCCTGAGAAAGAAAAAAATAATAAATATATTATATATTATACAACGTAATAATTTGGCGACATCTTTTGCACAAATTTCTTATGGAATTTGTACTATGTATAATAAATAATCATATTGATTCCTGAAATACACATTCGCTTCATACCCGTCTGAGGCCTTGGGGATCTAACGGGCTTCTGCTCGGTCTGCAAACCCGCCTCCTGGCTATCAATTTTTGACAGGAAAGTTTTAAAACTTGCCTGATGATGAAGACAATCGACTTCGAAGGCTGTGATATAGATACGTAAACTAGAAATGTAACAGACTTTTTTATGTAATCCGATCCTGATTGTCCCAAATAAATGGAGACTTACGTAATTGAAAAAATCGAATACTAAAGCGTTCGCTCACACAGGTATAAAATGTGTCACCGACATGAATATTAGTATAATATTAATATATTTTCTTTTAATATTAAATGGTCATATTAAATATTTAAATAGGGAAATTAAAATAACATATTTAAATATTAAAGTTATGTGCTTCATTACTGCATGTACTTCCCATCTCCATGCTTTTGTTTTTTCTTTGTCTTTGGTGCACCAGTGCTTGGTTAAACTATTCACACCCATCATTCATGCTTTGTATTTTTCATTTGCGCCTATAGCTTGCTTTTCAGCATTCAGACTGCACTCGTGTGTGTATGAAACGTATGTACAGTATTTGCGCACTCCATATATTGTTTGAATTGCACTTCAAGAGTTTACGTGGTGCAGTTTATGTAATACATTTAAAAACACAAACAAGATCAAAGTTGTTTTTTTCAAAAGTGAGGTCACTTGAATCGGGCAACGTAATACTTAATGAATTTTTGTGTCTACGAGAATGTTAGAAACAGAAACATTAATTTCATAAATATAAATGTTAAACATGAAAATAAACTAGACGACAATAAATTACTCCTTAATACATGTTGTGCTATTCACATTTTTATGTCGTAGTTTTAGATTTTCTAGTAATATTTTGATCATTGTATATCATAAATTAAGAAATATTGTTGATATGTATTCGAGCGCTTCTAATGAAAAATATTTGCTAGTAAGCTAATAGTTGTTAATATGCTAACGATCTGCAATTTTTCGAAAATTGCTCTACATAATTCTCTGACGGCATTATATTTCTCATTCCATACGTATCACACTTCAGATCTCTCCTTAAATTGTATGTATTCAAACACCCTGATGATTTACCGACTTGTCGAAACCAAGCTCTTAATTCGACAAAGCTTGTTTTTTCATATTTCAAGACCGACCTATCAATGGGAAGCGAAAAGTACGCCAGTGTTTATTTGCATGTCTAATTCAGCTGGTGATTCATTAACTCTAGAAGCCATGTATGCGCAGTTTAACGGATGATGGGGTGCAAATGCGCCAACAAACCGTTCGTGAAATATCGCTTCGGCGATGGAGCAGTGCTCGTCGGAGCAGTGAGGAGGGGTGGCGTTCTGCGGGGCGGAGTGAGATTGTGCCGAGGGGATAGAAACGCCTGGGAAAGTGCAGACTGCTTGCTCCATGCTGGACCGCGGGCCGACGAAATCGCGTTTCCCAAAGTGCTAGTGCATTCGCGCGATTAATGAGTTCCGCCCTCGCGTCAACCTGTCCGACGGCTAACTCTGATAGACCCGGCAGATATCTATGATGTTTGGATGACGAATGAAACGAGTGGTGGACAAAGACTAGATCATTTTTTGATGTAAAGTATCTTATAATATACATGGGTTTGAGTTTGGCTGGAATTGTGCCTAAACTCGCAATTGTTAGCGTTTATTTTTGTTACGAAAATAATGGCGTGTTAGATTTTATCAAACATTATTTTGTGTGTATTCCACAATTCTGGATACAACTCATGCATTAATGTTCCTAAAATGTATTATACCGTTCTCTCGCGTTTACAGATGTAATATTGCATAAAGATGATTTGTTTGTTCACAAGTTTTAATCCAACATTCAGATTAGAAATAAAAATTCAAATGAATAAATATCTATTAGTATATTATTCAATATATTAAACTACAATAACCTACATCAGCGTTACATTTATCCCATACAAATACAGAATTTGATTGTGCTTTTTACAGAATGGCTTCTAACTATTGTTCCAGTGTATACATTCCACAATTTCCACATTGAGAGTCAATAAGAAAACATGTATATTCATAACCATCGGCTGTGTTTCGGCAGCAAGATCTTAACCACCATCAACATTATTTTAGAACAAATTTGATACATAAAACATTCATTCCTATTTATCTCACCACATCAGAACATTCTCTTCCAGTGTATCATTTTACAAATACAGTACTTGAAGAGATAACATTCTCAAAATTTACCGCGGTGATTCCGCGGTGATTCCACTATTAAATGATTGATTGATCGATTGTTAGTACGTCCGGGCGCGTCAACTACTATGGTCATTAGTCCCGTACGTTTAGTGCGTGTTTGTGCTCAGAGGTGGCGCTGGTCATCCCCCGCAGGAAGGCATGTTAGTGTACGTGTGTATGTACAGGATGAATATGGGACAAGGAAGAGGAATGAAAGATGGAGCGCGGTCCATGGCCCGTTTGTTACGGTACTGCCCCGGCATTCGCCTGGTGTTGATGGCAGAAATCACGGAATACTACCGATAAGAGCAGCCACCCGCTAGAACGTTCCTCCAGATAGCGACTGATCTCGACCTAGCTGAAAAGCTAGTGTCGAAAATCCTGCCGCCGTCGGAACTCGAACATAATGGCCTGCCGGTCAGAGGCGCCGCAGTGACATCGGTTGATGCACTGTCCCCTATTGAAAGTATGGTAGATTTATCATGGATCTGAATGATGAAAATAGGTAAATGATTAGTGATGGAATGATGTTCACATTGTATACGTCAATCACATGAAAAGTCAATCAAGAAACAACTATATGCGTTACAGACAAAAAATCGCAATCACGGGCTGCTTCTACTTGAAAGCTCTTATTCGCTGTGAAATCTCATGCCACCAGAATTACATTAATATTTGAAAACTTGCTCTGCCTCCTATTTTTTCTCCAACCACGAGAAAACTACTCCAACACCTCTCGGAACCAGAAGTGTCCATGCGTCTCCCTATGTAACCTTTTCAGTCTTCGGCGGCTGCAGCCCTCCGGCTGCCTCGAGGACCCTACCGGATACCTTTCTCCCCTCACGCACTTCACACACGCCACACGTCCGTGGCAGACGTGCACCCACTGCCCAAACACGATACGCCGCCGCCGGCGCCTGTGGCCCCCCAGCAAACAACAGCGGCCCCTTGCGCAGCCCCGCCCCGCCCCACCCAACCCGCCTTAACACGCCCGACTCACCCAACACGCCCATCACGCTCCTACACGCCATACACGTCTCTACACGCCCAACCCACCCGACACCCCGACACCCCAACACGCCCAACCACACCAACACGCCCAACTCGCATTTACACCCCATCACGCCCAACATGCCCAGCACACCACTACACGCCCTAACACCAACACGCTTCTATGCGCTCAACACTCCATTCCCAACCGCCCAACACAATCCCACCACTCAACTCGCCACCCCACCTAATATCGATACAACTACCCGCCCAACACGGCTAATACGCCCAAGCCGTTAAATATGTCCAACCCGACGAACATGCTTCGCCCATCCAACCCCAGCCTGTCTCATATCACTCCGCCCTATGATGTTCGCTTCACATTTCCTCGCTACTCCTATCACCTGCCCCACCCCCTCTGGCTCACAACCGCCGTCATTGTTGCAGAAAAAGTCACAGCAAAGGATTTGGAAGATTTGCTAACTGAATACTACTCGTAGTTGGGACACAATAATATATTAGTGTACGTTAAAAGGCTCGAGGCGTGTTTGATGACTCATACCAACTACTTTTATCATTCTTTCTGGGCACAGATTTTGAAACTCTTGACAGTAACAAATGATTTATCGAATCAAAAGAGTTGATGGTTAATTGAGAATATTTCTACAACCGTGATTTGCACTTCAAATAACGCATATACTCTCAAATATAGTATCTCATGTCAGCCATATTGTTTGACCAAGATGAGACAATAATACCGACCGTGTGATTTATTAATGTCACCTAAATGCCCTTAAGATCTTCCTTGTTTGCTATGTTTCTTCCCTTCCACAACATTGTCTTCTTTTTCTTTTCTTTTGTTTTGCTGAATGATATAAAAGACAAGTGTACTGTCGTACGAGGAACTTGAATGAAGGAATTAATTTGATCACATTGCTATGTCCAAATCGCAATCTTTACATCTTAAATTACTGCCGATAGCCCCCTGAACGTTATGAGGTACTTTTCCTGGTTAATAGTGATCGCGTCACGACATCAAACCGCAATGTTTCACATTTCTAAAATGTTCCACATTTCTTTAAAATCAATATTTAAACTTTATATATTTTTGCAACACGGTTTGTAAGACGTTTGTACGCTAGTAGTTAAAATCTCAAATAGAATATTAGTGTTGCAGTATATGTTTTTTAAGATAAGATGCTTACATTAAGAATGCATAACATTGACTACATAATATGACCGGCTAGATCTCGGAGATTCAGGAAGTTTAGTTCTATCTAAAGCAGGCCAGCAAAAAGGCATATATTTTTACTAAAAAAAGGTGTGTACAACGACATTTGTTCTGGCAAAAATGGGGGCACAATGACACGTAAATAATAAAAAATACCATTTAATGGAAATTATTGTAAGAAACGTATTTCAATTCAATTATTCAAATTTCTATTTTAATTCTCAAATGAAGATTATTCTTAGTGGAACACTAAATTTCGGTATAATAACCATAAATTATTTTACTCCTGACACTCTCTCTTCGAAATGCTATTATGATTTCTATTTTGAATCCAGGAATGGCACAAGTGAAAACACAATTATGGTTTGCGTTCTTCGAACTTGGGTAATAGTCAGCATTTGAAACTATGCTTCATCGTATATCATGTACTGACAGCTCTGCACTCGAAAGAGATCGGAGGCCACACCCAAGAGTATGATGGGATTCCTCCTGAGCGAACAAAGCTTGTCGGCATCTACGAAAAAATACAAAAATCTTGACAGGGAACAACATGCTTTCTTGTTATATTTAAGACGTCCTAGTTCTGGAAGTCCAACACTTCATGCTTGCCATCGTAACTTTGTAGAGAAAGGCTAAACACAACAGTGCCTTCGTACTCTTCAAGTTTGCAGGTATTTTTCCAGCTTTATCGACATAGGTGACAATACAAAAGGAAAATAATTACGCAAGAGAAGGAAAAAGGTCAAAATGAGGCAAAGTACTAAAATGGGCATAAGAAGCTAGAAAAGTCGAATGATAATATTCTAAAACAAGTTACAGTTAAATGATTCCTATTGTTAAAAGCCTTCAAATTTTAACAACAACAAAAAGGCGTAATCTATTACTATTTGACACCGATGAATAAATAATCTGAAAAGTCGGCCTTTTGTCAAAAAAGTACGTTACGTACACTGAGGTGACAAGTCATGGAATAGCAATATTCGAATATAGATATGGCAATAGTATCGCGTACAAATGGCGTAAAAGTGTAGCCCATTGGTTGAGATTTTTTTGTACTCAAGTGATTCATGTAAAAAGATTTCTAGTGTGATTATGGCCTCACAACTGGAATTAACCAACTTTGAACGGGGAATGATAGTAGAAGCAAGACACATGGGACTTTCCATTTCGTAAATTGTTAGGGAATTCAATATTCAGAGATCCACAGTGTCAAGACTGTGCCGAGCAAATCTAATTTTAGGTATAACCTCTCACCATGAACCACGCAGTGGCCGACGGGCCTTCACTTAATGACCGAGAGAAGCGGCGTTTTGGTAGAGTTGTCACTGCTAGCAGGCAAGCAAGAAAACACCGCAGAAATCAGTGTGAGACGTACGACGATCGTATCCGTTGGGACGGTGCTGCGAAAGTTGACTTTAACGGACTATGACAGCAGAACACTACGAGTGCTTTTACTAACAGCACAACATCGCTTCCAGCGCCGCTCCTGGGCTCATGAACGTATCGAAAGTACACTAGACGACTCGAAAACCATTGCTTGGTCAGATTAGCCTCGATTTCATTGGGTAAGACATGACGGCAGGGTTCGAATGTAGCCCCACGAAACCCAGGTAGTCAACAAGACTCTGTACAAGCTGGCGGTGGCTCCATAATTGTGTAGGCTGTTTTCCCATGGAATGGAATGGGTTCTCAGGTTCAACTGAACCGATACTTGAAATTGACAGAAATGGTTATGTTAAGTTACTTGGAGACGATTTGCAACCATTCATGGACTTCATGTTCCCTAACAACGATGGAATTTTTATTACTGACAACGCGTTATGTCACCAGGTCACATTTGTTCGTGATTGGTTTAAAGAGCATTCTGGACAATTCAAGGGAATGATTTGCCCCCCCCCGGATCACCCAAAATGATTCCCACCCAAAATGTATGGGACAAAATGGAGAGGTTCGTTCATGCAAAACATCCAGCACCGACATTTTCACAAATATAGACGGCTATAGAGAGACGCTCAACATTTCTGCACAGAACTTCCAACGACTTGTCGAGTTGCTGCAATTCGCTGGTCAAAAGGAGGTCTGACACGATATTAGAGGGTATCCATTGACTTTCGTCACGTCGGGGTATTAATATTGTATTGTATTATCATTATTATTCTTTATATTTCTAGTATATAATTAGGTTGTTTAATTCTTTTTGTCGTACCTGAGGGATTAAACCCTACTTTGCCGTTTGTAGTTTTAGGAGTCGTAACTTAATTTTACACAAGAGTTTTGTGACAAAGAAGTGACAAGAAGAGTGGACATGAAGAAAGCAGTCATTATACCTTTAAAATTAATTACAAATATGTTAAGAAATGAATGTGCAAATGACTGACACAAAGTGCTTTTGTTCATCTGACTACAATATTCATTGAATTGCACGTAAATACATCTCAATTTCACAGCACTTCTTATACATATTACTTTCCTCAGTCTGTTGGCATCATAACTGTCGGACAGTTGGCGGATATCGAAGCGCAAAAAAAGATGAATCCCAATCCATTCAACAATTCTACTTCCAAGTAGTTTGCTTAACTTAATTGCACGAATAAGTTTTGTGCAGATTAACAGGTAATTTTGAAGGATTAAAAGCGTGGTCATCAAGAAACACTTTCGTCAGTCCATTAAAAATGTAATTAATAGATATAACATTGTTATTATTTTCACTCAAGAAACCTCGTGGAGTACAGACAGAAAGAAAGATGTGCGAGTAGCGAGAAACGAAAACTTAAAGGGGAACACAACATAATAATTTTGTTTAATGAACGTGCAGTGAGAAATCGAAGGGATCAGCATCACAGGCGGTTGCTCTGTGCAGCACGCGTGCCCGAAATTAAGTGAGATAGGTCGCTATCACACCAATTCCCCGCCCCCGATTTCCGTTTCTCAGCCTCCTGACCTACGACATACTTCTCTCAATCTCCCGGCCCCTAACATTCACTACACTACACTATTCATCACACTTCCGACATCGCGTTCACGACATCGCGTTCACGACATCGCGTTCACGACATCGCGTTCACGACATCGCGCTCACGACATCGCGCTCACGACATCGCGCTCACGACATCGCGCTCACGACATCGCGCTCACGACATCGCGCTCACGACATCGCGCTCACGACATCGCGCTCACGACATCGCGCGCTCACGACATCGCGCTACGACATCCCGCTCACGACAGCTAACTCACGTAATCACATCTCATGAGAACTCATTCACCTACACTTGGACTTGCTGCCTCAACCACTCATTCTTAGCGTGTTGTGATCGCCACCTCGAAAGTACAACTCAACATATTTGCAAGTGCAAAGACACCCAACATATTTTCCCACATCGGTAATCAATGCAGTGAGAATCATCTCCCTACTTTCCAATCTCTCAAGTCACACTTAACATTTCCCTTACATCACCTCTGATACTCGTCTTAAACGCCCTTTCCATATTGTCCCATTCTATTTAAGCCATCATCAGCCCTCCACTACCGTAATATTCTTCACTCCATCTTGGAACTGCCCAAATTCTGCTTCCAATTCTGTTTCAACGCATCCTCCTTATCCCTCCACCGCCACCCTCGAATCAGTCTCACGCGAACACAAGATCGATGCCACGGCGTCCGCCGCCCACGGAAGCTATCATTGTACCCATGCTATCCTAACGCCATGCGCATGCTAAATCACATGTTGTCCCTGTTGGGTTTTCGTGTCGTCTACGCGTTGTTTTCTTTCACAAACAACATCCCTCTCTGTATTTAATAAAAAATATGAAATATGAGAGAAAATATGTTTTGTATCATTTCAATGTGCTAATAACGTATGTTTTGTTATCATTTTTGAGAAATCATTGGCACAAAACATCGTAAGTAATACCTTCAAACCTTTCATAAAAAATATTTAAGATAAAAATTAGAATTTCGCAGATATGAGATTTAAGATAAAGGGGTAATTCAATCCAAAAAACAGGTTACGCTGCAACACCATCCTGCATAACTATGAAAATATGCCTTTAGGCCCTTACAACATGGAATTGGTTCGTTACTGTGACAAAAATATTTCTTATGCCCTTATTTGTATAATGAAATTGTCTTGGTCGTTTTATTTACGTTTATGGAGGTAACTGCAAAATCGTAGCATCGGTTGTCAGAAATGATCCAAGTTCCTTTTAATAATTTTTTTTTACTTTCCGTACGTGTGTACGGAACGTACTCCTGGTAAATGTGTAATTATGTTTTCATTTCTTGTACGAACATTAGTCCGTTGCGGTTTCTTTAGCCATTTTGTTTCGCAATCTTTACCAACATCAAATCGATTCGATAGAAGACTCACCACCCGAAATAATTTCTTCCGCTTCCTCTTCACTTTCAGATTCAAACTGAACACTCAAATGATCCGATTCATCTTCGCTGTCAGGTGAAAAAAGCTCATCCATATCGTCAACACTTTCCTCCATAAGAGCGGATGCAATTTCATTTTCACTCATCCGATAAGCCACTTTGAATCCTAAGCACCCGTTAATAAAATTACAATCAAAACAAATAAAGATTTATGAAGAAATAGGCTATTTTATAAAATAATACTACTTACGTTTTACACAACGTCCTGCACCACGTGGAGTCTGCGGGACCCTGACTCACTAACAAGCGTCTGTACTCTTCGCTGGTCAGGCGATCACTAAATCGCTATAGGTAAGGGGTTTGGCAACACCTCACCTCCAGCTACACAAAGCGTCAGTGCCGCCGCGCGAATATTCAAAGGGTTACAGCGATTTTTATTTTGCTGGGGTCTGTTAGACCCCACGTAGTGCACAGATGGTTAAGACAATTTTAGAAATATTCTGTCTAATAAACCCCTTCAATATTTCGAGTGGCTTTGCCGCAATAAGCACTCAAAAGCTAGTTCGAGAAAACACTTTCAATGCGAAAATTTGCTTTTCAGAAACATAAACATGCCAGAAACATGTAAATTGTTATTATTTACAAAATACATTAATATATTTGTTTACAAAGAAAAATCAACACAGAAATAAAAAATCATATAATTTACACGATTCAATCGCTTTTTTATGTGTGATTTTTTCTTTGTGAAGATATGCATTGTTTTCTTGTGTAAATTATAAACAATTTACATGTTTATGGAGTGTTAATATGTTTCTGAAATGCACATTTTTGCATAGAAAGAATGTTTCCAAACTAATTTTTAAGAGTTTATTACGGCTCAGCCATTCTAAATCTCGAAGGAGTTTATTAGACAAAATATGCTTAATATTGTCTCAAGAGCTTATTTTTGAAGTATTTTTGTATCCTCTTTGTACAACTTGTAAACATTCGCACAGTATTTACAGTCTTTATTGCTACACAGAAGTTACATTCTCATGATTAATTATATTCATACGCACCCATGTACGTACGTACATACATATTATATACATACACACATATTACATTCATTCACATAAGCCCATCCTTATACATGAATACCCACACCCTTATACAAATATGCACTCATCTATATTATTAATTTCCAATGCGCGCAGAAATTGAAAAGAAATATTCGGCCTCTAACCAAGTAAGAGATATCTACGCTTTCATTAGATATCCAGGAAATCGGGTAAAATCCAAAAACCATTAAACAGCTTCAATTTTTACAGCTAATTGCAAATATTCACTGTGTTCCGCCTATTTTCATACTGCTGAACCCAAAGAATTCCTACACGCAGTGCGTCACTGATTACGACACAGCTCCGTTAAGCGAAATCAAGGCTTCAAGAAAGAGGCAGGATCACAGAATTATGAAAACGTGCACAGAATTCACTTCTTCCCATAGCACGTCACATACAGTTTTTATCTGTTTTTGACGTTCAATATATATATATATATATATATATATATATATATATATATATATACACACACATATATCGCGAGGTCGTTCGCAATTCAATAGTCGCTATTCGCGTTCTGCGTTAAGGAACCGTAAATGTTTTGTCTTGGTATGTAAATAATTGTTGCACTTTATACATATTATACTATGTTCTTGCAGTGTCCATGAAGACTGTTTTATACAAAAACATTTCATTTATTTCTGTGCTTTCTTTTATTTGTGAGCCTTGAACTGTGTGCGTGTTAGTTTTTGGAAACTCATTTTGTGTGGTTTTAATCTGTAGCAATTTTGCTGCTGCAAGTCACTATTATCCGTATCTATACATTCATACATGTGCATCTGCACACATAGGTACACATATTTATGCAACTATCAGTTTGTTTATCACAGCATGCCATGGCTTGTCGCACCCGCACTGAGCGGAACAGCGCGTGCGGTCGGGATCGAGAGTAGTTCTTCGCGCCCAGGAACTTGGACAATCGATTCCCGGAACTTTCGGGGATTCCCCTCCTGGAACTTGGCGGGCTTTTCCTTCTGGGGAATGCTGCTGCCGTCGCTGCTACTGCTACTGCGGTAGGGATCTCGCTTTCATCAGCTTCCTACCAATCCAAACAATAGAGGTGGCCATTCAACAAACTGCCAGCGTCCTTTACTAATATCTTTGGTAGGAGTTGTGAGCCATTTTTTCGTAGTTCTTTCCAGGAGTTGATAAAGGAAAATATCTGGAAAGGGAAAACTAACTTTCTTTCTTTATACTCACGTTATGAGCGGCCGTTACGTCCAAGAAACGGATTCATCGATTCGCTCAGTGTAATTCGCCGTTTTGTAATAACCTAGTGAAATATAACTGAAGAGTTTATTTCCAAAGGAACGTTTATCCATTTCTGTTTGGTTTCTTTTTTCACGTATTAATATATTCTTAACACAGTTCTCCAACATGCTACCAAATATTGTGTCAAAAATAGCATTTCTCATATGCTAAACTGTATCGGTAAATTCTTGAATCCTACATTGAACTACAAAAGTACGAGTATTAGGGTGAATGTGCAATCTTCGATTTCCTGAACAAATGCATTTTAGCGTGAGATGCCACTTTGGCAATACGCTCCATCGCCTCATTAGCAATCGGCATCGTGTTCTCTGCTAGTTCACAGAATGTGATATGACAAACCCCAAAATTCCGTGGATGGCGCGTCATGTATTCATGAAGAGCTATACTATATTAATAGAATTATATCGTGCCTGCCATGAGCCAGGCACACAATTGCCCACAAAAAGTAACATATTTCCAATATTGCATTGAATTTTAAATATATGTACGTATCAGGACGTACTAAACCAGTAAGAAATTTTTTTCCAAATCCACTCTCTAAAATAGGGATAAAATAAGTTTCTTTTTCCTTTTTTATTAACTCACGCCAGTAGGCATTGCGGGTCAATTAAGCACGCAGGAAGGGCCGGGCAGTGCGGGGAGAGCAGAGTGCGACGGGAATGTTTGTGCAGATCTCTTGGGAAAAGAGCAGGAGTATTTGGATTCTGGGCTGGATCGAGCCTGTCGGGACGGAGAGGATGTGCATAAAATTATTTTCGCCACATGATGCTAAAACATGATTGTAAGTGATCAAATACTAGAGCAATGGTTTTATGATGTATGACATGTAATATAATATTAATACGCGTATATACTATTTCCAAGAATACTTTTTTCTTAAAATATTTTCTAAAATCGTTAGTACTATTTTAATAAGTGTAGTAATGATATATTTTATATTCAAACTATAGTCTTGATAAAAGAAAAACAAGCTTTAGAAGCGTAGGAGAACTCAATAATATTATTTATGAAACAACACCTCATGAAAAGTTTATAATAATCCATGGAATCCAGGCATATAAATCCATCTATCTTCGTAGTTGTAGGAAGACACCGAAAAACATTTAATTTTTGCAATTTTGGAAAAAATTGAGTTTTCAACGAACATGAGTGCTCCACCATTTTCTGAAACCTCCTTCACACTATCCAATAACAAAGATTTATTAAAAAACGACGGAGCCAATTTTTTTTTTAATTTTGAAAATGTCCCAGGGCTTATGTAAAGTACCCCAAAATTAAAATATTAGTTTCAAATTCAAAGACCATCATCATCAACCAGATCGATTGGGGCATATCAATTTTGGAGGAAATCGGCTGAACGGTTTATCCGCTAGCATTTTTCCCTGACACACAGATGGACAGACAGACAGAGGGACGGACAAAAAGACGTTTTGCCGTCATTCGAAATTTCGGTATCAAGGAACCACAAAACATGGGGTCTGGCTACACCACGTGTTAGAGGATTTATTTCTAAACTTAGCAAATGGATTTAACCACTTTTTCGTTTCTAAGGCCCTTTAATAAGAGTTTCTCTGGCAAAAATTCGCCGTTTTTTCGTGCAGCATTACATAACTTTCTCTCCACTACGTAAGCGGTAGCGAGAAAGTAACAAAATGAATAGAAAGATTCACTGCACCCTTTCAGTCACACACGGCATATAGAGGTGCGACAGAAAAGCAGTCAAATAAGGAGGAACGAGAAACCGCGATTCGCGGTAGCGAGGGTTCCTAAGCCAGTCGAGTCGAGTAGCGAGTCGAGAGTTGAAAGAGCATGCACGCATTGCCCCTCACGGAGCGCACAATTACGCAAGCTGTGTTCAGAAGGCAGCTCTGGTTTCACTTTCCAAGCGTGTGCGCTTGGAAGGGAATAAGGGAATATGCAGGAGAGAATGCGTTGTTATTATGTGCTTAAGCCGAAACGATGCCGAATATTCTGAGCATGCAGACGGAGAAAACTAAGACAGAAGATGCCATTCATATTATAATTGAGGTCGGCGCGTTCAAAGAATAAATCTAAGTCACGTTCTCAAGAGCTGAGCCACTGCTAAATGGAGTCTTCTAATATTCATGTGATAACTATAGTACTCCCCTATTAAAACTCCCCACAATCCAGAGATTTCTCTTTACAGTATTTCAAGATCTTTTTTTAAATAACAGATTTCATTAAGTAAAAAGCCTCTATCATTAATAAATGTTGCAGTTTTGCAAAGTGATTTTTTCTATGCAATTTTAGAAAATAATCAGAGCTCGTCGAAAATGGGACCCGCGCCATTTTTACGCGTTATTTGTTCTATCCGACGTATAAAATTAAAAAACAAACAAACAATTAAAGCCGTTTTGCGCTCAATCAATCGTTTGGTATTAAGAACGAATAACACGTGAACTCTGACTACACAACGTGTAGAAGATAGTGTTTATATGCTATTGCATAGAAACAATATTCATCCACTTTACGAATTCAAGTTACTATCTTGTTTATTTTCGAGAGATAACAAACGAGATGAAACGAAATCAAACTACTATATTGATAATTCATTATAAAGTATAGTAGAACATTTCTGTAATACTAAATGTAAACTTTATTTTCATTTCAAAATTTCCTTCATTATCATTTATACACTCTCAAGCTGGTATCCGAGATGAGATAAGGGTCTAAGGAACCGAGAAGCAATAGTAGGCAGATCCTGAACGGAGCACAAGGTGAAATATTGAGCTATTTTCGGTTGTTGCCACCGGAGTCCACGTCCTATGAAGACATCAAAACCAAATATAGTTCCTGTGATATTACTTACAAACGTTTACTCAGCCTGCATTCTCCGAATCCAATTGCGTGTATATCAAATATTAGACTATTGTGTTCCCAGAAATTGCACATGCATGTGCGCAGCGCGCCTATACGGGTATCTTCCAATCCGCCTCATGGGAGCAGGGAGAACGGTTTTTTCTTCAGGGTTATCCTACCCTATCGGCCGTACTTTTATTAGATTTTGTATTCTTTCCTTATTATTATTTTTCATTAAACAATTTTGTTCGTTGACATAGTATTGTCGCATTTGTTTTACTGAACGCAAGATGGGGAAAAGGGGAGGGTGCAGGTGGCATGGCCAAAAGTAATACACGCATTTGTTTGATTGGTTATTCCGGGCACGTCAACAGCTTAGCTCATTAGTCCCGTTTGTGTAGTGCGTGATTTTTTCCTCGGGAGATGGCGCTGAACTTCCCCCGCTGGATGGCAAGATCTGGCACCGACCTACCGTCGGCTTACGGGGTTTCCCCCTAATCAGGACTCCAGCGAGCACCAGCGAGGCCACCGCCCCAGCCGGGACAACCTCTAAGCTTCCGACCGGTCTCCCGGAATATGTGGTTGTGTAGTGATTGTTAGTGTAAGTATGTGTGTATAAAGGGAGAGGATAGGGCAAGGAGAAAGGAAAGATCGCGCGCGGTCTGTGGCACGTTCGTTAGGGTACTGCTCCGGCATTCATCTGGTGTTGATCAGAGAAACCACGGACAACTACCGATCAGAGCAGCCGGCCGCTAGAATTCTCTTGCAGACAGCGACTGAATTCAACCTAGCTGAAAAGCTAGGGTCGAAAATCCTGCCGCCGTCAGAACTCGAACCTAAGACCTCCCGGTCAAAGGCGCTGCAGTGACATCAGTTGATGCACTTATACCGCTAACGCTCCGAGTACGCGCATTTGGCTTAGCACACTATATTACCTGATATGACTGGCGCATGGAGAGAGCGTGGCTGCATGAGCGAGTGGAGGCAGAGAGAGGGGCAGAGCGAGGGGCTCGCGTCTCAACAGTGGCACCATATGTGGGTGGCTTGCGACCCAGAATGCAGGGGGATCTCTCTGCAGTTTTATCATCCTGACGCCTCAATGCACGAAAGTAGGTCGCAGCTGGCCCGCCCACGGTACTTTTTTCGAAATAAATTTGGAATTTTGGTTATTTTTACTTCGTGATGGTAGATGTAGTTAAATCTGACAATGCCATTACAATGCAGCTGACGTAGTTTTTCTCTAATCACCAACGTTGTAATTACATACTTAGCGCGCGTCGCGGTCAGGGATACTATAAATTTGTTTCGTCGCATGTCATGGCTACAACACAACATTTACACTGCGAACTGGTCACATTTTTTAATTTTTATTGCTTATGGAGACGTTCTGTCCGAAAAGTGTTTTTTGGCCGCACATCCTTAAATCGTACGTTAGAGTGTACAAAACATCGATCTTTTATCTTGTTCAGTTGCTCAAACTTTACGATAAAAATCTCTAGAACGCAGGAAATTATGTTATAGATTGTTCATCAATAAATTGATTTGTAATATTCCCACTACTTGAACTCTCATTGTCACTGTGTTTGATGAAGGAAGTCCACATATTCAAACCAAAAAGTTCATAGACACCATTCTGAAGATATAAAGAACTTGAATTTCGTGTTTAAAGTGTATTTTAGTATTTTTCTCAAGCTGCAATAAAAATTAAAATGATTTTTTTTCATTATAAATAGTTTTTATTTTATTTGTTTGTCTTTTTTTCTTTTAGTCACCAACTGTCTACATCAGGTACAACAGTTTTACAACACCCGTTACACAAGAACGCTAGTTGCGTTATTATTGATTCTACAATGTATGCATTAGCAATATTCAACTTGTTCGTTTGCCAGTTTTAACCTTTCACTGTCTATGGTCTACACCGTCACTGTTGGAGTCGGTTCGTTCGCTACTCTACTGCTCTGTCAAATTGGTTCCCACATTAGAAAACTAAATTTATATAAACTTACGTTATACTGACTGATACACACAAAACTGAATATCTATGTAACTTACGTTATACTGACTGATTACACAGTCGAACAAAACAAAATTATTAGCTGCTTAGCGATTCTCTAAATTATTTTGCCTTGCAGTTTGAGATCATGCATTATTTTTGACAGGTTCTCTGATGTAACTACTTAAATGTACACATCTAGAAACCTTCCACACTCTTTAATTTTCCACAGTGCTCTTAAGCATTTGTCTCGGATTGTATCCCTTAAAAGTTACACTTAATGAATGAAAGAACCCCGTTTGTAAGCTGTAAATTATGAACTTTCATTTTTGCATGAAATGTCAGATTGCATTTCCATACTAAAGAACTAGTTTTACTTTACTAAAAAGTTACATTAGTGTCTGATATGTAAATCACAATATTATATACTTTACAGTGAACATGCAATACTGTCACACCAATTACAAAATAATCAATCCGAAATAAATCCAATAATCAATTTGTAAATTATTGATCTTTGAAATCCAATAACACGGCATAACGAAAATACTCTAACAAAGACGCTAATATTATTTTCAGCAGACGAGTTTACATGAACGGGGTATTTTTATTATCGGCCACAAAGTTCGAGGTCCATAGGTATCAGCCATCCAATTTACTCGCATCGCCCAAAAAAAGACACAAAATTGTGCCTTCCAATCAGCTGAGAGTATCCGATGTCAAATTTTCAGGAATAGCCTTTGGTACACAACCTTGACACAGCCCTCTATACAAGAACACATCAGCATACCCATGTCTCTATTACAAAATAAAGAGAATGAAAAATATGAGGGAGAGAGAGAGAGAGAGAGAGAGAGAGAGAGAGAGAGAGAGAGAGAGAGAAGAAAGAAAGGAAGAAAGACAGAAATAAAGAGGGAGGATCAGTAGTAAAAATAATTATTTTAGAAAAAAATAATTTGTCTCGTGCGTGCTGACGTTGTGGCTATATGCCGACACGTTGAGACCGAATCTTAGTCCTTTTAGTTCCCTCATTTGTTGTCGCTTACATGTAAGTTTTCGCGTACCCCGTCCCGCGATCCTTTCTTCGTTAATTCTGACATTCCTGTCTCTGTTTACGACTTTTACTGAATAAAATTTATTCTTCTCTTACCTCTCACTTTCCGAACCATCGGAGACCCTACTGGGCAGTCACTGCGGGATACCAGTTGATTTTTACTAATCATTGACGACTGTTGCCCTCTAATGTCGACTGATTTAACACACTGGTCCACGTGGACTCTTTTTATCCTTGTAAGTCTAGACACTCCATACATCACTACTTACAGATGATAACAGGTGGAACGGAGAAGGGTTCCAGGATGTATCGATCGTATATGGAAGATCGTATATGGAAGGTGGGAAAATCACTTTGGCACAATACATTGCCTCGGTGGGATTCGAACCCGCAACCTGTCGAACTGAGAAGTTGCGCCACAACCAGCGAATCGCGGCTACTCACATTAGCAATGGCTCGTAATTGCTTTGCTAGAATTACTTATATGTATCGACATCCATTTGTGACATTAACAGCACATTAACACTGTCTCACCATTCTCATTCTTGTATAACTAACATTCTTACACGGTGGAATTAATACATATTGCGGAATGCTAATAAATATCTTGAAGAAATACAAAAATATATTTTACTCGTGCAAATACAATACTATAAATCTGTGCAGTGTATGAAGTAACATGAGAATGATAGCAACATATGATTATTTGAAACCCATGACCAAATAAAAAATTATCAATCTGATAAATTACTCTTCAAAACGCGAGCGATAGCAGCCTGAAAGAATAAAACAATGTTCTGTTAAAAATACAAATATTTATTTTACGTCGCGTGATGAGTGTGCGGGAATATTGAATGAACACCGCAAATCTGCGGCCCGAATTGGCCGGTACATATTAAATTAATGATAGTCGCACGTATTGGTGTATTAGGTTATGAAATTAAACTAGTAAAAATACTGAAATTATATTAACAATTACCACAAACCACAAAATCCACAGAGTGGTCAAGGTTAATATAGGTAGATGATGATATAGAAGATAGCTCTCTGGAGTTCGTATATTTCAAAAGTAAAATGTATTTTATGTCTAAACATAATTTTTGTATTGCTTAGCCGAAATTCATTCACATCACATTTAAAATTAATTTTTTCAGACTAAGATAATAAATTAAACATTTTTTCCTTAACTCTACATGAATAGCTTCATAATATTTATAATTATTTAATTTATTTGTATAACGGTAAGCGCACTGCTTAATCGTTCTCATTTTGCAAATTGCAAATTTATCGCGTTTATTTACAACGACGAGGACTCGAATTTTGCGATATTCATCCAGAATCTGGAAGCAACTATCTACCTAGAATTAGTTGCAAAATGTAATCATGAAACGAAATCAAAATAATGAGAGAAAGTTTGCAGATCACAATCACACTGAAAATTTCCACATATTACTATTCTCTTGCGACGAGCCCCATTTCTGACGCTGTAGGCGTACTGCTCGCCTTCCAATTCTGGGTAACGATATTAAAACCGGAAAACCACATAGATTTTTTGGTGGAAAAAGTCGGATTTCCCTGTTTGTAATATTTATTTATTTTACGTCAAAAAAGCAGTTAAAAACTGCGTTCTCGTGGTTCTAACGTGGCTTTTCCCTGTAATACATAATTTCTCTATTTTCATTTGACTGACTGATTGATTAGTGATTCCTGGCACGTTAACTCATTAGTTCGTTATTAGCTGCGTAAGTGTAGTGCATGTTTTTCGTAGCGGGATGTGACGTTAATCTTCCTTCGCTGGATGGCAAGATCCGCGGCCGACCTATCAGTAGGTTTGCGGGAATTTTCCCTAACCAGGTATCACTAACCAGCGTGGCACCGCTCGATCCGGAATATGCGCTAAACTCTTCACTGGTCTCCCAACAAGTGTGGTGGGGTAGTGCACGAGATTGTAAGTGTGTTCAAGTAAGAGGTGAGGATAGAACAAATAGAGTCAATATTACATTCTTGGCTGTCCGGGTGACGCCGCGTTAAGTGATCTGGTGCCGACGTTTCGATCATCATGTCGCAATTTTCATCAAGGCTCGTAATGCCTTGTTTATTTATAACAATCGACAATCGTAGCTATAGGGTTGCCTGTCAACCGCGGGATTGTCGATTGTTATAAATAAACAAGGCATTACGAGCCCTGATGAAGATCACGACATGATGATCGAAACGTCGGCACCAGATCACTTAACGCGGCGTCACCCGGACAGCCAAGAATGTAATATTGACTCTGGCCACGGAAGCCTACGACTTCATTGAACAAATAGAGGAAGAAATGAGTGCGCGCGGTCCGTGGCCCATTTGTTAGGGTACTGCTGCGGCATTCGCCTGCTGTTGGTCAGAGAAGCAACGGAAAATTACCGATCAGACCAGCCGGCCTCTAGAATTCACCTTCAGGCAGATGGTGAATTAGCCCTAGCAATCTAGCTAGTGTCAAAAATCCTGCTGCCGTCGGGAATCGAAACAAATGACCTCTCGGTCAGAGTCTATTTTCATTGATATCACTGCATCATAATAACGAATATATCAAAATTATTCGTCCACTTAAGGAATGGGAACTTCGTACAGTAACTAGCATCACAACAAACATAGGTTTCTTCAAAAAACCACAAAATATTGTCTACACTTATACCCACACACACATACACAATGCACATCCTCACCTATAAACGTGCATGTAGAGTACTTAACTACATGATTTAATTGATGTTGGAATCCCCAGGAAGTTGCATTGCCGATGACCATAGCTTGTTTGTTGACCAAAGAGAATTTTTATTACGTATGCGTTGCGAAGATATTGAATTTTTTGGTTCGTTAGAACTCATTATAAACATAATTTTTGTTAATAACTCGTAGGGAATATCTCCGCTGTACAAGGGGTCTACGCCAAAGTGTTTTTCGAAGCAAAACAAACTATTCAGCGTTTTAATTGTTATGTTAAAATTGCGGTTTTATTTTGATATACCATTTGCTGATATTGTGGTTACGGATGTAAGCAAATAACCCGTGGCATTTTGTTCGTTCAGAAGTACATGACATTTAACAAAATTGTTATTACATGCTCTTTCTTTCGTTTTAATAAAGGCGAACATGGAATTGTATTTTATTTGTATTTGATTGATGTTATTCTCACAAAATCAGTCATTACTGTCCTTATTTTCTCTGAAAAAATGATTTATATTATTTATTGATTTTTAGAACACCCTGCTTCCATAGTTTTTGTATAATTAAAAGCTATCTCTGACTTTCAATGTAAAACATTTTCACATTCTTCTATAGTTCGTAAAGAGCAGTAAAATCATGTAAAACTGCAGTAAAAAGTGACGATGTGTTGACACGACACTACCAATGAGATCACTTGATTTTTCCTCCAGTCAACGGCTGAATTCGGCCGCTGAACTAGCAATGCAGCTAGTGTCGAAAATCCTGCCACTAAAGGAGACTCGAACCCAAGGAGCTCCCGGTCAGAGGTTCTGCAGTGACGCCAGTTGATTCTAAGTCCGAGGGAGTGTGTTCGACTTCGCGAGGCAAGGTCATATTCAGTGCTCGACCATAGCAACGACTTTTATCATTACACCCGTGAAGAGTTTATGCCATATCCCGGGACTAGTGGTGTTCCTTCCCCACTAAACGAGAGATCCAGTGCGAGAGACTGGTACCTAAGCGCTTGTGGAATTTCCTCCCTTCAAGTATTTTCTCCAGCGTGGCTTCGCCCCAGTTAGTTCCAATTCTAAGTACCCAATTAGTTTCAAGGCATGCATGGTAGTGTTAAGCATGTAAGGGTCAGTGTGTTTGTGTGTGTGTGTGTGTGTGTGTGTGTAAGCGTAGGGGATAGGACAAGAATGTGGAAGCGAAGATCGCCCGCGACCCCTTTATTATACTGGCGCGGCATTTGATTGATGGATCGTCACCGAACAAACCACGGTTTAAGAAAAATCGGCCGCTAAAATTCCCAATTCGTACTAGCTATGTAGCTAGGTTCTAGAATTCGCCACCGTCGTGCCTCGAACATTAGTGTCCCCAATCATTGACGATGCAGTGGGAACGGGCGGGTTCTCTGAGACAATGCAATACGCGAAATTGATTAATTGATTCGTTCAATTGGTCTTATTGATTTTTGCAGGCGACCCCACCGCGAACCGGGAGCGGTAGCTCAGTGCATCAACTGATGTCAGTGCCTCTGACCTGGAGGTCCTAGGTTAGAGTCCTGATAGTGGCAGGATTTTCGACACTAGCTTTGCAGCTAGGTCGAATTCAGTCGCTGCCTGGAGGAGAATTCTAGCAGCCGGCTGCTCTGATCGGTAGTTTTCCGTGGTTTCTCCGATCAAACCAGGCGAATGCCGGAGCAGTACCCTACCAAACGGGCCACGGACCGCGCGTGATCTTTCCTTCCTCTTCCTTGTCCTATCCTCTTCCCCTTACACACACACTTACACTAACATACACTACACTACCACATATTCCGGGAGACCGGAGGGGAGCTTAGAGTTTGTCCCGGCTGGGGCGGTGTCCCGCTGGTGGGGGAGTCCTGGTTGGGGGAAATCCCACTAGCCGACGGTAGGTCAGCGCCGGATCTCGCCATCCAGCGAGGGAAAACCACCGCCATCTCCCGAGAAAAAAACATGCACTACACTAACGGGACTAATGACCAAAGAAGTTGACGCGCCCGGAAACATGAAAAACCAAACCAACCCACCGCGACTTGCCTTCCCCTTCCTTGTCCTATCCGCACCACTTACTTACCCACTTTTACACTACCACACACGGTGGGAGGCCACTCAGGAGCTTAGAGCATGTCCCTACTGTGGCGGTGCTGCGCTAGTCAGAGATACCTAGGTTAGGGATAAACCTTCAAGTAGGCGCATAGGTCGGCGCCGGCTCTCGCCATCTAACGGGCGAAGATCAACGCTACTCCTGCTATAAAAGCATGCGCTCTACTTACAGTACTGATGACTTTAGCAGTTGACGATCCCACAATTACTAATCAATCAGTCCATCAATCGCGTGTGACGATCTAATGGCACCGGGCGCCATGTCTAACGATAATCAGCACAGTTACAAATTATACGTTCCGAGCATTGCCACAAGTCAGTGGAAGCACATTCAACACACTAAATATTAGTGCAATCATGTGTATCTATTCATAGTGTCAATTGTGAATTCCGAAGTGCATTTGTGTAAACAAAACTGTAACGTCCGGTGCGCAACTATAAAACGAGTTTACATGTTTCATTACAATGTTCGTATTCATCATAGTCAAACAATGTAAATAACAACAGTGTTAATTCAAGTCAAAGTGTAACCCTCATTCTGTCAGCAATGTACTACTTGTTTCGGTTACACGAATGCACGTGCAATGATTGAGCGGAATTCTCCTTGCCCGTGTGATCCAAATATTTCCATTCATACATTTAAAGCTTTCTTGTGAAGTATTTCTTCCACAACAGATATAAGCGGGCAAATTGCTAATTATTTCATTTGGCGCATGGTAGACAGAAGGTGGTGCACATGGAGGTACTCTATGGGTACCACCATTCTGATAACGACGTTTTATAGGACACAACTACAAATTCAATGTTATGAAAGTCTTCGCGCAGAATTTGGTAATATCAGCCAGAGTCTTCTTTAATAGACCATTGCCAAACATTGGCCCAATGTACGCACATACTCCAATTGCTGAAGTAATTGGTTTAATGTGCATATCGTGGAGTAAGCTGTTAATTCACGAATGTGGAAAAGCCGTTGTTTTTGTTATCATTTCGCTTAAAGAATGTGTTACCATTATAGAAAGTCCCAGATCCCATATTAAACTGTATAATGTTGAAAATTTGATCTTATTGATATGTGTTGAATGAATATAATGTTGAAAATTTGATCTTATTGATATGTGTGAAACAATTAATTGTGTATCCTGAAAAGTAATGGTTTTACACTTTTAATATTTTACAGTTGACACGACGATTATCTTCAGATATCATTCATCCTATATATTTCTACATTTCCTAGCCCTCCCAAACCTGCACATATTTAACGCAGAGAATGAAATTAGTGGGCAGATTGTTAATCGGCGAGTGAGAAGGGGAAATATGTTCCTGCCTCAAGCAAAGTACACTCCCAAGATCGCCTACATTGGTTATGCCATCATGTCGGTCAGAACATTGTATATATTCTGTTCATATGTTTTTATATCTTCTATTCATATATATGCAGTCTGATATTTAGCCTAAGAGTGTATCTGTTCACATATATGTTGAGACATGCTTTTGCATACAATAGTTGTGACCGTTTTTATCTTGCTTTTCACAACGTACAGTTAAAAACACACTTTGCAGAATAAAACAAAATATCAACACTAAAATGACCCTCGCGGTAAGATTATGTTTAATAACATAGTTTAGAAAGTATACCAACATGTATTAACAAGCTTTCACAGTTTCTTAGAAACTTAACATGCCTAAAAATGTATGCAAACATTTTCTCAAAAGCAGACACTTTTACGAGAGAATCGATGATATTGAAATTAAAACGTCTTACAGTGTATCAAAGAAGTAGAATTGAAACTTGCTTCGAGTTTTTTTACATATTTTTTCCCAAGTCATTAACATACGATAAATTCAACAAAAGACCACAAGAAATTAACCTTACAAAAGTCTATTCATATTAAATATTTTTTTAACTACAACACTGATTATCTCTCACATAACGACAAATTATATGTGAAACAATTTTAGTATTTGCTTTAATTGTTTTCATCTATATGTAGAAACATCGTTTTATAGATAACAAAAAATATAATTTTTTAAGCAACCGTCGAGTGAATTCTTCTGTGTGTCCTCCCATGTGAAAGATATTTTAGTGAACCGCTGACGCTTCTGTCCCTGCCGCCTTCAGCGGCCCGCGGTGAAGGAAAGTGTCTCCCTGGGCTTACGGGAATGTCTGTTACCTGCAACTCCACGCTTCCTCTGGTAAAGCCCGCTTCCGAAAGCTGAGTCGCGGAGACGGTGGCTATGGGATGCGCAATGTTTATTTCATGCAACTCTACGTTAGTCTTGAGATCTTCATGGATTGGCAAACGCTCATGGACAAAACACTGGCATGAATATTCCAAATACATATTACGAGCCTGCAGAATAAAGGTCTCCAAGTAAGAAAATGGATTAACGTTTACGTAAGTTAAGAAACTAGTTGTTCTGGTGCGGAAATTTATTTACCTTTTTTCAATCCGTAGACAAGAATTGGTGAGAGCATTTTAAAGTCCTCTGCTGAAAACAATGTATTTTACTGCTGTGTCCCAATAGATTATGGTACTCCGAAATGGTTCTGCTGCAACATGAAATCCGGCGCCGACCTACACGTCTGTTTGCATTACATCCTCTCCGGATATCTCCCACAGCAGAGTCCCGGCCGTGCCGGGACCAGCTGTAAGATTTCGATTGGTCTCACGATATATGTGATTCGGTAGTGTGTGTAACTGTATGGGTAAAGAGAGGATGGGACATGGATGGCGAAGGAATGGCCCGCGACCTGCGGCCCGTTTTATTAGGGTGCTGCTCTGGTATTCGCGCTGTATTCATAGAAGAAACTACGGAAAAGGGCCTGTCAGGGCAGCCTTCCGCTTGAATTCTCCAGACAATGGTTGAATTACGCAGTCCTATCAAGCTAGTGTCGGAAATTCACCATCGAGACTCGAACCCTACGACTTTCCAACTTGAGTTGCTGCAGATGATCGTTTGCCTCTTTCCTCGAAAGGGAGATAAAGATCTTCCCGAAAGAGTGCCATATAAAATGTATAGACTATACTCTTTGAACTTATGGGTGTTATTAGAAACTGTGGAAGTAATTCACGCGACAAGTTAAAGGTTCATCGTAATTAAGGATTGTTCTTCCTACAGCTTGGTGACATGAATCTCCGGCTTAAAGATTTTAATTTGATTTTTGTCGCACCCCTTTGTCCTTTAGTTATCTTTTTATTTATATTTACGGTGATTTTATACTTATTTTAAATATCTTTACCTCATTTATATTCCCTTGTTCATGATCTTTCACTATATTATTCTACATACTACATGTACGATGCCTTACATGGTTGCCACCAGATTGTAAAAACCTACCTGCAGAAATAATCTCTATCTATCTACTCATTTGGAAACGCAGCTCTTTTGAGTATTCGGAATATCATGAATTAGTGCTCATATTTCTCGAACAGCCCTGATTACATTCAAGGGATAAGTTTAGCAAGACACTCCTAGCATTTATTATTCAACTTATATTGTATTTTGTCAAATTTATGATTGTATAATTATTATATATATATTCAAATGTTCCAGTCATCAGCGCTGCCTATCGTCAATTACCGAACTAATTACATTACTTGTTTACACTTGGGTTTTTCTAACCTGGCATCAGAGGGTAGTGTCTCCAAGATGGAAAATGGCACAACTTTCGCGTATTTCTCGGTCCTGCTGTAATATATATCATGACCGCAACTGTATCAAGCAATGCTGCAGATAAATTGACTCTAGCGGCACGACCACGAGACGCGAAAAGCCATGCCATATTCTATCTTTGAGATACTACCCTCAAATGCCTCGTTAGAAAAACCTAAGTATAGTGACTACTTCTTGAAATTTACTTGCGTCGCGTTCGTCGGCGCTCGGTCCGCTTGGGTACAAGTCTTTGTGGAGTGAGGATCTCCGCCATGTTAATATTATTTTCATAGTCTTGGTCGCGAATTTGGATGGAATAATCTCCACTACTCACACTCAACGCCTTTCTTTTCATTGCATCTTAAATCACGCAATTGATCTACTTTAATCTCAAATACTTGCAGCTGAAATTTATTTATGGAGATAATGGTTTTTACCTGAATATCAAACACAGCAAAGTATGTTTGCCGCCTGCATTTCAGGGGTATTCTATGTTAACACATTGATTCATATGTCGGTGTCCGGTTAGATGTTTTGTAAGCCGTAGCTTTTGTTTCGAGTTATGATTGCTCTTTGAATTTAATTTTAATTGTACACATTTTGTCTTCATTTTGATGTCTTAGTAGACTATCAGCAATGATTCTTATCAAACTACATAAAAAATTGGTCATTAAGTACATGGTGACTGATATTTTCAAGTAAAGAATTAACGTAATAAGAAACCACTTATATTTTAAAATACATTATTGAGTAATTAATTGATTGTGCCTGATCATAGTTTGTGTGTAAAACGTATTGTCTTGTATTTCTCTTGGTTGATGTAAAAACGTGTATTAAAATTTTGTTTTAAATGCCCTTTTGCTTGATGTAATTAATCCAGCTTTACTCGTAAATATGGCAACCTCCACATTTGAAACATTGTATTAACTTGATTCATTGCAGCACGTGTGTATTTATTCATCATCAACTACTCCTTATTATCATCCTTAAAGAGGCGATATTATAAACTGAGCTGTCAGTACGGAATGTGGGTCGACAGCCAGCAATGCACCGACCAAATAATATTAATGAATGACTATCTTTTTAATATGATGCTGCTTTGGCTCCGTCTCTTTAAATGCTTTTCTAACTCTCGGGAGCGAAAGAACTGATCATGCACCTAAAAGACTTTCTTTACCTTTCTCGTTGCATCTTTTTCATTTTTACTTTTTCGTAGAAGAAAAATAATAGTTTGGCGGGAACAGGAAGTTATCATTATAATTCAATATCCAAAGCGGCATAACTTCAAAATAAGGATTGAACACTAAATTCTTGACAGTCACTAAATAAAAAGAAAAGAACTCCTAAAATAATGCTGAAAATGATAACTCCCGAGACTACCAGTAAATTAAAATTTGATCAAAATCTCAAAGATAAGATAGTTAGAATCTCTTAATGACAACTACGACATAAAAACAATCTTAAAAGTTGGGATGCTGGGTTGTTCTACGCATAACCTTTACATTATATAAAGTTAGGTAGATGAGGTTAAAAAAAGTAGAGGTAAAAAAAAGGTAGATGTCGTATTTTAAATACAACACTTTTTGAGTATCACATACCCCCAAAATGTGTATTACCATTAATATTCGATAAATCAATATTCCATATACTTATGCAACATTTCTTAACCTTCTCTTCACTATGTATGCAAGAAAGTGAATAGCGGACTTCAACATTCTCAAAGTAGAAATAAAGAAAATGGAATCAAACAAATTACTGCAAATAATAAATTATTAATAATATTATTAGCGTAAATAATAGCGGAGAAATGCTAACTAATATGTCAAACATACGATCTTTAAATATTAAATGACTATTCTATTGTAAATAGAAAACACACATTTTACGTGAGCCCAACTTAACAACAAAAATGCAACCAAAAATTTACAGAACATTCCCGTAATTAATACAATGGTTGAGAAAACATGAACAATACACCAAAACATTTACATAACACATTTTACAATGAGCTACAAATTTGAAAATGTAAATGTTTACCGAACTCTACAAAACGTACATATTTAAAAAAGAATGAATCTGAGCAAAATTGAATGAAAAACACACTGTATGAATCTCTGGGAATTAGGTTTCTTAGAAAAATTCATGCATAAAGCAATAAAGACAAATTTAGGAAAAATAAAATACGAACGCATAAGCAGAAACTTAAGAAACGAAGCCATTAAAAACCTCTTCTAAAAGACGCATATTAAATAGCAACAGAAAAGTTAGAACACACGATATAAACCTATAAAATGTTATAAAACTGACGTATTTGGTTAAGAAGAAAGTGAAGAATGTTCAGTGTGGACAAATCTACAGAGGGATGGAAAATATTATGTTCTCTAAAATCTAATAACCAGAATCGGAGTTCGCAGACCTAATTAAAATTTTAAAATGTCAATAAATATTATAAAAATATTCACTATATTTTCAAACCACTTTTCTGCATTACTCATATTCATGCCATTCAGAGATTTAAAATTTGTTTCTTACCCCAAAATTTACTGAAAACTTTCCCAAAATATTCCAAAATAGAAATTCTAAATAAAATTTTGGTTCCAAATATGAAGTGATGTGATTCATCAATTGACATCATCATAAACATTATGATTTCCAATAGACTTTCATTCTGTCTACATGACCATTCTACTCTTTCCAGCACCTTGACAGTGTTTCGTTAGGCAAAATTTCGCCAATTTCCTCTCATTTACGATTACAACAAATACCAAACGTACCTTAACGAATATTCAAATGTAGTTTCTTTAACATTTTTGCCAGCATCGCGATGAGTTCCGTTAATGAAGCAACATTCCGTTTATCAGCAAATACCCGATGCGGCGCGCCTCCACATTACCGGTTGCGTTAATAGGCTCCAACATTACGACGCGAAGATCGCAGTGGTAGATACGGATCTTTATGGCTTAATGTAAACGCGCGTAGAAGGATAGATTCTCCTGCTAAACGTAGCCGTAGGGCTGTGTAAACTGGCTCCATGACTTACTCGTCCTCGGCACGCCTCCAGGCCCTTGCCTATCGATCATTCGCCTCTCTCCAGATTCGCAACGCAAACAGTTATATTAGGCCTGTTTGACCGCAAACCGGGGAGCGGCGCTCACTCGGCACGGACTAGTGGGCTCTGCGATCTAACTCAAACGCGCAGCACTGCAGCTATTTGATTTACGGACATTTTACGGCATTATTAGAATGATTTGATATTACACACATGATTGAAAAAATCAACAAGTTCTCTTATTTAACGATTGCGGCCTGCCGTGATGAATACCAGACACTTAAAATATTTACTAATAATTAGTGCCCCAGGAAGAGAACAATACGGTTTTGTAACACGTTATGCTCATGTACCTACACGGATCACACAAAATTCGATGAAGGCAATTGATCAAATTATAATTTAAAAAAACTACTACTCGATATGAAGTTGAAACAAAAGATATAGGATACAGTGACCATGATGCACAAAATTCTTACCATTATAAGAAATGCGAACACTGACACAATAATACACGTATGACTAGATAGTTTACTAAAAGTAAAATAAAATTATTCATTGATTCATACAGGAGTCTTAGGAAGCGGTTTATTATTCTGTTGATACAAACGACAAATATAATTCCTTTCTTCAACTCTTTCATTTCATTTTAACACTTGCTTTCCTCTTCAAAAAATAAAATTAAATACTTCACGGAAGAGCAATTCTTGGATACCTCAAGGGATTAGGACATCTTGTAAAAAGAAGGGAATTCATTCTTTCATTTCTTAACGTCATGACGTATCTCAGAATTTCCTCATCTACTTTAAAAAATACAAATCATTGTTAAGAAAAGTCATACGGCAGGCTAAAATGATGAAAAACGATCAGGATATTTTGAACTCAAATAACAAAACGAAAGCAATGTGGAATACAATAAAAAATACGACCAAATCAACTAGAAACCTTGTAGGGAATGTTGTTTTAAAATATAACGATATAAATGTGAACGATCCGGCAACAGTGGCTAGTCTCTTTAACCAATACTTTTCGAGAATTGCTGGCGATCTCAGTAAGGGTCTTCAGCCACAAAATTAAAAAAACAGACAGTTCACCCAAAATTTTAGACACGATGTTCGTTTCCGAAATTTCTTCCTATGAAATTCTCAAAATGATCGGTAAACTGTGCGTATGCCATTATACACCCGTGAACTCACATATTTAATGCATCCTTATGCACTGGAACGTTCCCAGATATTTTCAAAACAGCTAAAATTAAACCGCTCTTCAAAAAAAGCAACAAAAATGAAGTTCAAAATTATCGGCCATTTCCCATCTATCATTTTTTTCAAAAATATTAGAGAGACTTTTCTTACGTACGAATGGAAACCTTTCTCAGTAACCACGACACGGTTTCAGATTGCCAACATGGATTTAGAAAATCAAAATCAACGGAAACAGCTATATTTTCCTTTCTTAAAGATGTCTCATCATTGGATCAAATCGAGGCACTCATTGGATCTCTCAATAGCTTTTGACCTCATTGATCATGACATTTTACTTTCAAAATTACCTTCATATGGAATCCATGGTATTGCTCTAGATTGGTTATGGTCGTACCTTAAACAACGACCTCAGAGAGTGGAAATACCTTACTGGATTGATGGAACATTACGTACGCACCTTTCCGACACTTTGCCCATTGCACGTGGAGTTCCTCAAGGATCGATTTTAGGCATACAATGATACATAATGAATTATTTACCATTTTGACTTTAAATGTGTGTAAAAAACCTGTAACAAGTACTGTACTGCAGCCTCCAGGTCAATGACCACCATCTCGTTCAGGTTTTTCGTCCTGTTTCCCTGATCCATTGAGCAAATGCTGAGATGGCCTCTTGTTTTGCTTCTGGACATAAATGTAACTTCATTACCTGTGCACGTCTTCTAGAATTCAGTGGGAAATATAGTTATTCAAATTATCGTTTCCATGTTGCTGCGGCAGAAAGTATTATTCCTTGACGAAGGACATCATGGATAAGAGTCCAAAATTTATTTCTTATTTATCCTTGAAAATAGATTTTATTACATTTTTTTAATTTTCAAAATTTATGTAGTATATGACTCAGTGTAGGGATCACATAATTTTGAAAATGTGCACAGAATTCACTTCTCCCCATAGCACGTCATATGCAGTTTGAACTGTTTTTTTGACGTAAAATAATAAAAAATAAAAAAATACTTAGAATGGGGAATCAATGACCTGCTTTCAAATAGGAAACTGTCCAATTTACCATTGACACTCATTAGAATAATTATGTTGTATTTGCAAGACGTATTTTAAAACTAAAACAAAATTGTTTAATTGGTTCCATTGATCGCCCCGTAGTGCAAGTTTTATCCATATAATTTACAAAGCCAGTAACGTTTTTGTTCCTAAAGCAGTAATATATTCATACTTATCTAAAAAGGATGATTCAAACCTACTGGAATAATAATTTTTGCACTATTTCAATTTTTATTAATTGCAATGATTAGCATTCACGTAGACGAATCAAACGTACTTTGTTTAAACTTAATTCATAGCATTCATTCATCATGTAATGAAAATTCTTAAATCTTCAAAAATCCTTTCGATGTTAAGAATTCTAAAAGAAAATTCGCGGAATCGCAGTAAATAAATTATAATCCACAAAATCATATACAAACAAGAAAATTTCTGCCATAGCAGAAACAATCGTAGAATATTACAATTTCAGTCAACTAATAATTATTAAATTTATGGACAAAACACCTTATAAATTGTTTTTCACCATTTTCATTGCTACACCCAAGGAACTACTTTACACTGACTTTCCACCTTTGTCTCCATCCACTGACTGAAATTCCATCATTCAGAAAGCAAATCATATTCATAATATGGCCGCGCTTTTCCAAAAAACATAAATTTTCTTAAACCTTTTATGTTAATACAGAGGTACGTTTACGACTTTTTTTTAAAAAAATCACCTTGACTGCAAAGTTTTGCAAGTACCTTCAACAAAAATCTACTTTGTGTTATATCCTACACCAACTAAAGCAATCACGATTTGTTCTTATATTTGATATCCACCGAATCCTCTTCGTTTACGGAATAACTCACGAGAGAATCTAGCTTTTTTTTACCTTCCGCTCTGTTTTCAAAACGCCAAAAGCAAAGAAAAAGTTGCAGTAACGCGATCAATAACCTGGCAGAGGTGCACGCAACCCACTGTAATTTCCAATTTCCTCCCAGGTTTTATGGCTTATTTCTCTCACATCTTCCTCCCATTGGGTACGAGCAAACGGTGGTCTAGCCAACGAAACGTACGCCGTTATGCTACCCATTAAATATTTAAGTCCGAAATTACCTCATGGTCGGCATCCGCAACAATACGCTGCACAAGGGGCAGTGCGGTGGGCGCGGGAGAGGCACGTGGGAAAGGAAACCCTCTCGCAGAGCCCCACAGCATTCGGCGTGCCCGGGCGCGCGTGGAGCGTGAAAAAATGGGATGTTTCTGGCGATGAAGTTGTTCACATTAATTTTTTAACGCACGCGCCGGGAGAGAGCGAGCAAACCGCGCCGGTATTGCCGAAGGCGACCGGAAAGTGGGAGGAAGAATACGGGAGGTCACGGCAATAGCAAGTGCGCCATTTCAAGATTTCTTTCTAGTCTTTCTTTTTTTCTTTCTTTTTGTTCTTTTTAGGACCGTGTGAGTAGAAAAGGCAGAGCAACAGCTTGCTATGAAAGAGAAATACTATTACATTGATTTTTTGTTAGGTGTGTTTCGACTATCTAATTTAATTACTAGGAGTAAACTATGCTGATATCAGAGAGAGGATGGTGAACAATATTTTAGAGCATTTCCGTACACGTGCATGCTTATATGACAACATATTGGAAACAAGATAACGGTAGAAGACCTACAAATATAAAAGATGACTCCTCAAGGATACTTTCTAGTTTCCATAATTTTATGCATCTCATGTTATATCCGGCAAAATTACGAACACAAAATTATCTTGGAAATAATTGTTGGCCAAAAATTCAAACAGGGTAAGATTTACAACACACTAATTTAATGTCCCTATCTCGATATAATAAAGCCAGCAAATCTGTTCTCAATTTCAACCATATTGGAGGCAAGTGAACAAAAAAAAGCGGTGCTACAGAAGCACATACACTCTCGCTTTTTTTGCAATTTTCAAACATTCAGAGAGTTTAACGAACATGAGACCAGCGCCATTCTTTTAAGCGTCCTATGCTCTATACGTGGAACAAATTTGGAGTCACTTAAAAAAAATTTATTAATAGTTTCAACCTCAAGCAGAAATTACGTGAAAATTGAACTTTTCTCAAAAAAATTGTATATGACACTTTTTAAAGAGCTGATTTCGTAGATCAGATGTTTTTTTTCGAAAAACCCTTATCAATACTGTACTTTTCCAATTTTTTTTTGCAAATTTCGAAAATGAGGAGTGTTTGCTGAAAATGGGTCCAGCACTACTTCTTCAAAGTCCTTTGAAACATACACGGAAAAAGTTTAAAGAAAACATTTGGATTAATTTTCGAAACAACATTGTTTAAAATATTTTCAAGTTGTTTATATCTCACGCAAATTACGCAAAAATTACTCATGATCCCAAAAAATTGCATATGAACTAATTTAAAGAGGTCTTTTAACAACAAAGGGAGCGCGCTGTTTTACGTTTTTAACGCTATTCGAGGACTACGTTCAACTAAAAGATTTGGCGCTATTTTTGACAAAAGTTTGAGAATATTAAGGCAAATCAAATCCGTGTCAAATTCGCAGGGCCACGAGTTCCTGCAAATTTATCGAGGATTGTCAATTTTGAAAAAAAATCGTCTGAACGGTTTCAACGTTGACCGCAGACACGTTTTGCCGTCAATAGATTTTTCGGCATCAAGGACTCATACTGATACTCATGCTGACTACACATGTTAGAGGAGGCAATACTACACGTTGGAACAAGATTTATTCCACTTTTATCAGGGCGCGGCAACATGAGCTTTTCTTTCGAAAAATCGCGGATACCCGATTACAATGCTTTCACTTTTGACGATGTAAGGCGAGAAAGAAAAAATGATCCTTACACAACTTTCTCGATACACGAATTTTTTATAATTCTCTATTTTTACTACCTTATAAGCACTAAAATGTAGCACTTCCCGCTAAATTAATTTTCAGAATACACGAACTTCACCATAACAAATCATACTTCCAAAACTAAATCAGAGCTGTTGTTCACGCCTGGCCTCAGGTATTGTTTCCGCCACACTCACTCTCAAAACCATTGCCCTCTCTTTACTATCCATTGTTTACTGCGATTTTCTCACTACAGCTTGCGAGCTTCTCTCGGAAACATTTCACATCACCCAGCTATCTCATCGTATGTCATTCGCAGCTAACACACACGTAGGCTACTAATTACAACTACTGTTCTTGTGTCCCTGCATCACATAATGAACGTACTGTCGCGTTTGCCTGCGCTTCCCTCAGCAACTCATCCTACACTTCAAGCCCCACTGCATTGCCTTTTAAATCCGAAGCCATGAACTCGTCCGTCGAACACATATAGCCGACAAGGAATCCATCTTTGTCATTCGTGATTTAAGTTCCTCGTTTCTCATTATTTACCTTTGTCTTATGCCATCGGTTAATTTCTCTTTTTTGAAAGTCTTCCAATCTCCTCTGCTGACCGTTGTTTCTCAAACTCAGGTTCCAAACATAAACATCTTAATTTTATTCTTTCCAACACCCATAACTCTTCCTTCTATCCACCCCGCTTCTTTGTACCTAATATTTCCGACCTCACTTGTACCTATTTCTCATCTTTTCAGTCGCCTCTTTGCTTCCCACTTCCACTTGTTCCCCTTCCAACTATTTCCCTCGCTTTCCTCCTCGCCCCCTTTCTCAGAGTGCCGCGTGCGTTCCTCGGGGTCTCCGGTTTCCTTCCTACTCCATCTTGTTCCCGCCACCCGCCTACGCCCTCGGCGCCTCCCCTCGCCCTTCATGCCGCTGTTGCCGTCCAACGTGCAGAAACGCGCCCGCGAATGTTTATGGACGCAGTAAATACAACTCTTTGTAAACTGCTGGCGTGCAGACAGCAGTCGCCGCGCCGCTCCCGGCTCCACCCTGCTCCGCCCCCGCGCCACGCCCCTCCCCCGCACCCGTTCCCAGTGCCACGCCTCTGCCCTCAACAACAAGTCGACCCCGCCGCCGCCGCCGACTCCTCGGCCGCGGCCACCCGGTGTGGCAGCATCGCTCTTTCATCGCTTTTGCACTCGCCAAATAAACAAATAAAATATAGGTTGCGAGCGATCATAAGAAAAAATATATGCAATTTGTATCGATTTTGCCGAGTCGTCGGAGCGCGCCCCTTTCGAGATCGCTCCCAGAAGGACTTCCGGCGTAGCAATCAAATCTTCTTGCGCAATAAAATCAGCAAACTGAGGCGGCGGCACGCGATAGAAGTAACATTCGAGAAAAAAAAGAAAAGAAAAAAAAAGAATCGATTCCCACACCGCTCGTGATCAAATGTGATCGAGAGCGATACTATTGTATACAAATTTACTGACGGTCTGAAAGTCGCGGAGTTTTATTCGTGCTGCTTTTATGCACCTGGCACACTCCATAATCAGGAGATTCTAAACGGTTTGCAGCCCTTTTCCAAAACGCTTGCTGTCTGATCAGTAATATTAGTTGATCAATATTCTTCGATAAATTTAATATTTAATTTCGAATCATACATACGGTCTAACTACATAAACATTTTGTACACAATGTCATTAACAAAGTTTATCCACGTTATAATCATGAAATGTTTTTGTACACACCACACCTCATAACGTCTAACCTACGCGTATACAAATGGGTGGTGTTGTGAAGTAAAGAATGATTATTGGGCTTGTCTATAAATAAACGTCATCATTTTTCAACAGAGTAGTTAAATACAATAAATAGTATATACCGTTCTACAAATAAAAGTTTAACTTTATAGAAATTTATAAAAACTTCTCAGATCTTTAAGCAATTTAAACCAGCGACACGCGAACATAATTCAACGAGCAAAACATGTCAACCATACGCACATCCTATGGTGTGATCAGTACCCAGTATCTATTCCAATTTGCAGGTTCTTTGCAATAAAACGCCGAGGTAAAGCCAACGAGGATGTCAATATATTCCGGGAATTCCCGGCCTAATTAGACCGCATATTTAGTGGGTCAGATGTAATCCCAAATCAGAAGAAATATGACCGTAATTAGCGTTTCTGTAATATGGAAATATATCCAACGAAATGCCAATAAAAATTAGTGATGCTACAATAGCAGATACTTTTTCCTTATTTTAATAAATTTCAAGGAATATTACATTACATCTATCGTACTAACACTCCAGAGATCATTTAAAAACTCCGTAACAAATTAATCGTGGGAAATAAAAAAGTGTGTACCTTTTTCATTGAATATTTCAAATTTTAAATGAAATTAGTAACTGCCTCTGAATTCACTGCACTGTGTTCTATTATTAAAAATATTAAAAGAAAAAATACTTGTCCTCCCTGGTGTTTGAACTAAAGCAATCTCTTTTTTAATTTAAAGCTCAATGCCCATTCTTTTGAGCAGAGTATTAGTTGTCTAAAACGAATTTTCAATGTTAGCACCCAAGTTTAAAAAAATGTCAGGATATAATTCATTACTAAGCAAAATATGATAATATTTTGAAAAGAATAGTGGCTTCATTAAACGAATTAAATATATTCCATTAAGAAAAACTCTAGCTTCAATAATGATGAAAAAAATTTCAATGAAACTAAAAATTCGTAATTTCTAAAATTCCAGAGGTTTTAACAAAACCCGGACCCAAACAAACTGCCAATTGAAGAAAGACTTTTGGTGTGGTTTTTAAAAAAGTTTATAGCCATATAAGGTTGTGAAAACTGTCCCCAAAGCATGTCGATAACGGTTGTGCTCATATGAAAGAGTTGCATTGCTTTATTGCATGTATCAGGGTCAAAAAGGGAGAGAGAGGGAAAAATATTTGAATTGTCAGGTATTTTTGTCAAACAAACCAATTCTGACGCAAAATTAAAACAGAAAAAGAAATGAAATGGACGTTTCGACGTTATAACGTTGGAGTACTGTCTCAATTTTTCCCCCCATGAAGGTGTCTTATAACATTCCATAAAATCTATTTTTTCATATTTTTTAAACAATGTAGACGATAGTAAAAAAAATTAAAACATTTTTATCAGTTCAAAAATTTACAATTCGCTCCAAAATGTGATTGTAAAAAAACATTGTGGAAAGAGATGGATGGGACTTCAGCCAATGAGCTTCATGCCCCAGTTTGCGTCATAATATTAGCGTAAATTTTAAATACAAAATTATCACTGTAGCAAGTCATGGAAGAAAAAACAGATAAGCCCTTCTTTGTTGTTGTTGTTTTTTCAAATATTTAATCTTTTATTTCAATTACATCTACATCCTGTTATTTTTTGTCAGCCACCCCTGAAATTTGTCAGTTTATGCCACTTTTTAAAAATGTTTGTCAACATTTCTTGCTCTTCAGGTAACACAGCCAACGTTCGATCTGTATTTTCAACCGAAAGGCGTGCGTCACGCGTTTCAACCATGTGGTCACGTGGTTCGTGACGTAAACTGGCGCTGCGCAGAACGAGCAGAAATCGGTGCATCGGAGGAGCCCACCTATCTCTTTCCACGATAGGAATATCGGTGAAATGACATTATTGTGAACGTGTGAAGGGATGTCGCAGCCTGGGAACCTGGTTCTACATAGCCGCGATCATTCATTATTTGGCACACGCTCATTACTTGTCGAAAATTGTTAAACCTTCAGAATTTTTGAGGAAAATATGGAAGAAGGTAGTGACAATGATTGTAGCCTATGATTGTCTAATTGTCAATAATTAATAAACCTACAATTAAGTAATTTGATTTATATTATAAACATTAATTTTTAATATACCTAAAACCAACCAATTTTATTTATTCTAAAAACAATACATAAATCTAAAAAACAAAAGAGGTTTGATTATTTTATTTCAATAATATAAATACTTTCCACATAAAGACAAACATTTGTCAGCAAAAGTTGTAAATCAGACTTATCTGCGAGACTTTTCAATAATTTAAACATACATTTTTAAACGTTGTTGAAACAAATTTTTGAACTAAGAAATATGATTTTATTTTTTTCACTATCGTCCACATTGTTTTAAAATCTGAAAAAATAATGTTATAGAATTGTTAGGGTGTCGGGAAACAGTGGACTCTAATAGACTACCCTACACACTCCCAAGATACTCAGTTTTTTAACTTCCTAGATCTTATGACTAGGAAGGTGCATGGCATCTTGGAAACTGTTCAAACCTTTGAGTTTATGTTGTAACAAATACATAAAAAAACAATTACACAATTCACACAAAACATTTAACTGTATTAAATGAAACTTCAGTACAGAGTAAGGAAACGCAGTACAGCCGTGTGCCTGCGCACGTGGCATAGGAGAATGCATGTGTTAGAAACCGTTGATCATGGAATCCCAGCCGCGTAATACGTAACAATCAAGGGCACCACTCATACGTTAGATGTGCCACATGACAGTAAACTATGGTAGCACAAATTACCTGTAGCCGCGAAAAAAACACTGTAAAAACCAACGGCTTACATGCCTCCCCGTTAACAACTACATTGGAACTGTGTTCGGCGTACCCGATACTCTCTTGGTGGCACTGATTCAAAACAGAGCCACCAGGATCGCTGTGATTGACGTACGCGTGACTTACATATAATAAAATAATATGTACAGTCGCCACCAAGCTGCCAGGCGTATCAGACATTGAACAACATTATTAGTTGCGTGAACAATAATGTTATAAGACACATTCTAAGGGGAAAAACTGAGACAGTACTCCACCGTTATCACGTCGATATTCATTTCAAAACATTATATTTTTTCTATTTGAATTTGGGGTCAGAATTGGTTAACAAAAATACCTTACAATTCAACTATTTTCCTCCGTCTCTCCAAGGTTTTTCAGTCTGATTCATGTAGTAGAAGCTGAGAAAAAATAAAACATGAAAAACACGTTTCAACCGGCTGGTTTCTGGGATTTCAACCACGGCCCGCGCCGCATTCCAAACTCGGCATCTTTCGAGAACTCATTGCGCCATGCAATAATTTTAGTAAATTAACGAAACGAAGTGCATCATTATTTGTAGAATTCAAAACTCTGTATGACCATGTGACTTGCTTTATTAACAATTTGCAAATAACTACGTTTCAATCTTGTTACCAATATAATGCGCGCACGCTGATTGGTCACTCCAAACAGGCAGGGCAAAAACACAGGCAAGGTTCCCTAGTGGCACATAGTGCAGTTGCTGGTCTTTCATCACTGAGGTCCGGGTTCGATTCCTGTCAAATCTCATGTGAAATTTGTTCCAACAAAACGAGCTGCTTCACAAGGGCTAGTTCAATCCTTGTGAAGTGTCCTAAACTCTACCCCTATCCTTATTCCTTCCCAATTCTGGCCACTGTGTAGTGACGCAGAACCGCGTAGCAGGATGCGCGTACGCGGAGATGCTACCTGGCAGTCTTAATAACTGGCTGCGACGTGACGTGTCATGACTTAAAAGGTAATGGAGGATTACTCCCCAGCACGAAGCGCTCAACGCTTGGAGACGCGTTGTGTCAATTGGTAGCCGCAACAAATTTTAGAAAGAAGATGCAGCATGCGTCCCCTGAATTACTCCGCACACGAACGTAATGCTAGTTTTTAATAAGTCAGTGTAAAAGAAGCTCGACTCAATTTTCAAATTTCTCACATGCAAGGTTCGTCACGCGTGTGCAAATTGTCTTAATAAGTCAGTGTAATAGTTCAGTGTATTGTACCATGAATTGATTAATCTTATTTCAGTAGTCGAGGTACATCATTGTGGGATACGCATTGTCGTGGTTGCCAGCTCACAACTATTTCCTAACTCCTTCACATCGCTATGTATTCTATACACGCATGTGTAAGAGTGCTAATTTGTCATTTCAATATTTCAACGTGTTCTGCGACGAACTGATCACTATGATTAATTGTCCGGACTCTAACTACTCACATCGCATGTGAATATGTGTGTGCGCTGGAGAACTGTGAATTCACTCTCATGGCAACCATTTACCGAGCATATGCTCTTCTGATGATTGTCAATGTGACAATCATTTTCCACTGCAGCACCCCTGTTAATATGACGACAGGTCGCCCAGCCTTGTGTTTCTGCGAGTTGAGCTAGCGTTGACAAGTCAGCGCAGCCGACGCTCTGCGCCTGCGCCTCGTCATGTCAGCGGATCATGAATGAATGAATGAATGAATGAATGAACGAACGAACGAATTAATGCCATATTTTACGTGGCGAGACTCAGGCCATGAGGCTTGCTCTTCCGCCTGACCAGGCAGATTCCATTATGCTTCTTTCACCTACTAGGGGAGAAAGAAGGTATTACTTGGGCGACGAAACCGGCAATTTGAATTTAGCTCAGAGGCTTCATTTAGGCTTGAGAATCTTTTACATGCAATAAAGCTACTAACATGGGACAGCCGGTTTTACTTCCCCCCCTAAGGAAGGATTTTGTCGCCCTTAAAAATCCATGACTTGAACCGCAAAATTGGATCCCCGATACGCTAACCACCGCCGCAATTATCATCACGTCGGCACACGGCGCGTCTCTGCGCCGTCCAGTCTGCGCGTCTTCCAGTCTCCAATCGTAACAATTGCCATATCTTCTCTTACAGCATCATATGATAATGCTGCTGTGAATTCTTAACAAATGTTCAATTTCTTCAAGCCCATCATAAACAAATAATCTCAATTTTCATAATGATCAATTATGCTTACGCTGCGTTATACCTGTCATTTGTCTTTATTTCAATGATATATGTTTTCATATAGCATTATAAAATCACCAATTAGTTCTCTGTGTCATAATTTCATAGTTAAATTATATGTATCATAATTCAAATCTGTTTTCTGATTCTAAGTAATGGCAACAATCAATCCTGAAAATACACAATTTCAGGAACGGGTGGTACCTGCGCGTCGAAATCAGGTGCTGGTCCTCCATAAGGATAAGTTTAGAAGGTGAGTGACAGGGAAATGCTGGAGAAAGGTGTGAATATTAGGTCAAGCGTACACTGCAGCCCGCTGCTCATATACCGAATCCAACACAATACATAAAACGTGTGTTTGTGACAAAATATCAAGACAATTTGTTGCACCATTATATAACTTCGCGGATTATACTGAAAAGGAATATTACCAACAAAGTAGGGGTTTTGACGAAGGATGCATTTCCAAATTCGCAGGCAACGGAAAATAAAATAATCCGAGATAGAAGTGAAGTTTTCATAGAGAGTATGTACTTCATCTAGCAATTTCGAGGATTTCACTTCAAAAGTAAGTTTCCTAGTGCGCTGTATAGCTCCGACTAAAACACAAAATCGAAGATCTTGAAATCAAGTACACCTCTAGGTCACATTTTGACAATAATTGAGATAGTACCATCTATACGACTCTTAGACACACATTTTGTATCTACATGTGTTACAATTTTGCCACAAACGGCAGAGGAATGCAGTAAAGTTTGTTATAGACTGCTTATCGTTGTTACTTCAAACATGGTTTGTTCTAGACCATTATGCAGAAATGAGGGAATATTTGGCCCTGATCCCTTCCATTCTAGGAATACCTCGCAATCACCGAAACCGAAATAGCACAAACGCCGCCTATGCATCAACGGCGTGCGAGACGTGTCTCTGGCGTCACGGCCACGGCACACGGCGGCAGCGCAGCGTGCGGGGCTCCATATGGCTTCGAACGCCCCCATGCAGCCCCAGACGGCACCAGTCGGAGGACCCCGCACCGCCCACGGCCCACCCCCGGTGCCCGCCGCGACACCGCGACGCGGCGCGACGTAGACAAACTGTTATGTCAAAGCGACGGGTACCAAACGACGTGCACGTGGCCACGAGCGGCACAGCGTGGCGCCACCAGCGGCCCCGCCCCCGCCCTCGCTCCTTGCCCGCCGCCACCCGCCGGTGACGCTGCCGCGCCCCAGATCACGTAGCGGAGCATCCCGGTGACGGGTGCGAGCCCAATCCTGCGTGAACGGCCTCCTGTCTCGGAGTGGCACGTCCTGTTTGCAACGAAAACTACTTTCGAAACTGTTGGAAGTGTTTGTTTTCCGTGTCATCCAGATCTTTCTACCTTTGATACTATTATCCTATTTTTCTGATCATCAATATGTCTGGTTGGCTCTTCCACCAGAGCATCATTTCATTCATTACCTCTTTTCTCTCACCTTCCGCTATTTCTCGTTTTGTTTGGATGTCATTTTCAGACACTTTTCCATTAAAAAAGTATCTAGGGGTCGGGTTCTCAACAAAACTCCCACGAAATGACCTCATACTCCCAGCATTCAAGCTTTATCTTTGCGAGATACATACCGTTTGGAACAAATTACCACTCACTCTATTTCATATATTTGCGACTCGCATCATTTCATCTTTACATTTCCCGATTCCTTTGATATTATTATTATATTCTTCGTTCATTTCATTTGCCATTGCTTCGCGACTTATCTTTTGTTACCGGCGATGAATACGAGGATATTTAGTTAGGAGGAAGAATTAGAATGAAGGAAACCGTGACGGACGAAAAGACGGACGTGGAAAATAAGATGGAGGTAAAGGAGTGGGGGGCAGTGTGTCGTGCAGGGAGCTTGGGCAGTCGCGCGAGTAGGAGGGCGCAGCCTACGAAGGCAGCACGCGCGCCGCCGTCCGGGCGGACCAACAGCGCGGCGGCCTATTTGAACGCCACAAACGCAATTCCCAGCCATGTTCAATCCAATTTGCAGGGTGGCGGCGGCGGGACGCGGGAAGGCCTGGGCGAATATGCCGCCGAGAAAAATCAATTACCGCGCTGCAGACGGCGGGTAGTGTGAGGCGGGCGCGGGGGCGGGCACGGGGGCGCGGGCGGGAGCGGGGGCGGGAGCGGGCGCGGACCCGGGCAGCAGACCCGGCACAGCCTCCCTGTCGAGAAAGCTCTTCTCCCGGTTCGGCAGCGGGCGCAGAGTGCCCCGGACGTTTCATCTCTTGCGCTGTTTGCCTTTGGAATCATTTTTCTGGTCACCCAACAAGCGATATTCTTCCGTTTTCTCTTTCTGTTGCACTCTGCATCACGGGCTCCGCTCACGACATACTGCCTGAATAAATCTGATTCTACCATGTACTCCTCCGATGAACATGGCTGCAGTATGGGAACCGAACTGGGTGTCTCTCAAATTGCGCGACACCGAACTGGACAGTTAACTTATCATATCTTAAATCTTGAAAATAGCTGGGGAAATCAAAGGTTTTTCTTATTCTTTCTTTGAAATGTTTAGTTTCATAGCACGTTTTTTTAGCGGCATAATGCAGTTATTGGACTATAACCATTGGAGTAAGATTTCAAAGAAACTCTACTGCAAAGTAACTGCTCTACTGACTTATTTTTTCCAGACTCGTCACTTTTGTGTCAGCAGATATATTTAGTTAGTCAGATTAAAACTGAAGAGGGAAAAAATGCTTATAACGTGGACGATAGAACTAAAGCAAAAAGTCAATAATCTACGCAAGGTTAATTGTAGTACATATGAGATATGAGCATGTTTATTAATTATACTAAATAAATTGTGTAGCAAAGAACTTTTTGCCAACGACAGAAATCCAATTTTTAATTGAGAAGGTATGTAAACCAAAAGATTCACTAAAATATATTTTGAAATTGAGGGATTGAACGTCTATCCCCTCGCATTAAACTATCTGACAATATTACTCAATAAAAGGGAAGTTTTTCACCTGGTGACATCTCACTAACTGACATATTGCGCACAGCAACATGTCACAAATAGGACACCTGTGTCCTCTGCGACCTTTGATGTTGTACGATGAGCAACGATGACGTTCTCTATGTAAGATCTTCTACAAAGGTATTTGAGAAGATGTCTATTGTGTCTGTAAATTATCCTCGCAAATATATCAATAGAGAAAGATATTGTGAAGAAATTGACAAGTGATATCTATTAGTTGTCTAGTCCACCTCCAATACTAAACCTAATCATGGTTCAACTTACCAGATATTCATTCAAAGAAAATTAGTTTTTCAGTTGTCCCTCTTAAGCATATTCTCACTGGCACACACTTTGTCGTATCTGTTATTGTTGTGGCATCACATAACGAGATGAACTTTAACGAACCATGCAGTTGTTTCCAAAATATGCTTCAGAATACTGTTTAATGGTGGTGTCCAAAATTTTTTCACACTGCTCTCTAAGTTATTCTTACCGTCACGTAAATTCTGGAAATCGTAATTGGTATGAAATAACGAGGAGGAAAAGGAAATAGAGTGGGCAATAACTAGTTATTTATATTATTATTCAAAGTTCTCTGGGGATTGCAGAGGACTCCACGGACACTTCAATCAAACTGGTCTACTCCTGAAATTCGCTTACTGACCGCAGCTTCATTCGCTTCATATAATTGGCGAGCGTCGCAAATCTCCCTGCTATCAGCGTCTGAACGCGAGGCAGCAATTCGAAGTGAATGAGATTGCAAATCCATCACGATTCAAACCATATGACAGAACTGACCCACATAAACCAAAGCTCAGATTAATATACATCTTCGTTTGACATATGATACAGCATTGAAGAGTTCGTTCGCTTTGCTCAATTTTACATTCTTCCTCGTATAATTAAAACTTCAGCGAAAATTCAAATAAGGAAGGAAACTATGAAGTAAAATGAAATGATCAATTATCGTCTAAAGCGCTAGTTCATTTACTTTCAACTTTTTCAAATTTTGTTCATGTGAACATTTATACGTCAAATGTTTCGGAAACTTATCAAGAAAAACTGAATCAGACGTTGTTAACTCTACACAGCAAATTTGCATGTGCAATAATTTCGCAACTGCTGGGATAAAATTCAATACGGCGTTTGAGTGGACTTGACATGGCCTACCCTATACATAATATTCTTAAATTTTTAACTTAAATTAGCCATAGTCATTAGAAAACAGATTACGACATACATTTCAGATACCATAAACTGTAATTGCGAAAGGAATTTGAATTTTGTCATAAATTAATTTGAGAGGAGAAATCAAGATTCAACATTATTGCACTATTAGAAGTCAAGAAATAATCTGAGAATTGTTGTAACGTTTGTGAAGTTTATTTTCTTCAGTGAAATTCATCTAATAATTCATTCGAGTCCAATATTGCAATGAAAAGTGATATTTAAGTGTAGGGTGTAAAAAATAAATTAAATGTTTTCCTAAAAAAAAAAAAAATTATTATAGTATAAATATATAAATAATTTTTAGTAATAACAACTAAATAAGAACTATGACTTTACTATGATAGTTAATTGACAAAACTGATTTGTAACAATGTAAAACGTATTTACGTTCGAACTGTAAAATACAAATGTGAGTGTGATTTCATATCATGAAAACTTCTTTTGCTTAGTAGTAATTGTCTCTGGGTTTGGTTTACTTTTCTGACACTCAACAAAATTTTAGATAAAGATTTCACAACAAATCCCTTCCAAGAATCCTATAATAAGTAAAATAGAATTTCCTGAAGAAGACAGAAAAAAATTGCGAATCGTAAAACTCTTCCAATTTGATTACAGAAATAATATTAAAATATGTTTCGAAGAACAATGCCATCCACGAAGGAATGGCAAGAGAAGCCTTAAGTCAACTCCTGGAACTATATGCAATAAGATAAAGGAACAACCCCACGGGAAAAGACCCGATTCGACCTTAAAGAGGACATACCAAAATACTTCTAGGAACCCAGCAGCAAGAAAATAAGCGACAAAGTGATATTTCGTCCTCTGCTATTTTTCCGGCCGCGAGTTGCGGCCCGCAGCAGGCCCGGCTGCCGATGCAAATGGCCCAGGATGTTTGACCTGGCGGTCCCGCTGCGGGCGGGGAGGAGCGGCAGTCTTCATTTTAAAAACCACCCAATTCCGCGCACCGTGCGGAGAGAATCGAGCGGTGCAGGGGTGCGGGGGCCGGTATGGGGCGGGGCGGGGAGGACAGTATGGGGCGGGCGCTTGCTAACAAATGCTCGGTCACAGGAAAATTGCGAAGCGCGCTCGGGAAGGGCAAAGGGACGCGGAGGGAGCAGGGCGGGAGACGTGGGACGGAGCAACCGGACCGAAGGCGGACCCCGGTCCACGCGGATGGGTAGGGGGTGACAATAAAGGAAGGTTAGAAATGGAAGAGAGGAGGCAGAGGAGTGATTGTTTATGAAGCACAATGATAGTAGATACACGTGGGGACGGAGAGACGAGGTGAGAGCGGACGAAGAAGAGAAGGAGAACGAAGCTTTAAAAAAAACGTGATTGAGGAGATGGAGAGAAAGCAGGGACCATGAAAGGGAAGAGATAGAAAATTAAGGCAAGTTGCGAAACACACAGACGAGAAGACGAGAACGGAAGACAGGAGGTGGATTAGTGATGATTTACAAAGCAAAATAACAGCGGATATACGTGCGGGAGGAGAATACGAAGTAAGCATAGAAGAAGGAGATACAGGTAGAGGGTGAGAGTGGACGAAGAAGAAAAGGAGAACGATGCTTTCGGAAAAAATCATGAGGAGAGATGTGAAGAGGAAACTTGGTGTCGGACCATTAGAAGGAAATTGTAAAAAATTAAGGCAAGATGCGAAACACCCGGATGAGAAAACGATAATGAAGAAGACCGGGAAAGGAATATAAATAAAAAGACAGAAAAAAGACTCATTCCAAAACCGTTGGTGGAAGCGAATAGTAGTAAAAGGTAGACGCAAGAGAAGTTAGTGAAGACAAGACTAGTTTTAGCATGAGAATGATGTATAAAAGATGGAAAGGAATGAAGAGGACTAGGAAATAACAAGGGGAAAAGACAAAAGGGGGGAATGAGCGATGAAAGGCGGAGCATGCGCGGAAGGGAAGTCCGAAAAGGACGAGGAAGTAGCCGAGCAGAAAGGAGTACGAGCGCGAGCGAGCGCACGCGTGCGTGCCCCGTGCGTCCGTGCGTACTTGCGGGCACGTGCGTGTGCGTGAGTGCGGTCGGCGAGCACGTACGCGACGGCGTTGGCTCGGGACTGTGCGCGGGACTCCGGTGTGCGGTTCTACGCAGACGGTCCGTGCCAGGGCTATTGGAGTGGAGGTACGTGCACGCAAAACAATCACCAGCTGCGATTAGGGATAGCAAAAATCCATCGACAATATCGGGCAGACTCATCGATATTATAAAATCGATGTTTTGCTTTCGATATTTTGTTCCGATCGATATATTTGTCCAGAAACGTCGATGTTTTAAAAACATTCTCATGTTGTAAATGCAATTTCCGGTATCTACTTTATTTGTGGATTTCTCGCAATTAACATCCATTGACAACTATCACAGTCGTCAATCTCCAGGCGGCACAAAACTGTGTGCTTGTCGCAACCTTTCTCCAGTGATGTCACCTTTTCTATTATTTAGTACGTGGTAATATCGTTAAACTGAAATTTGAAACTTAACTACATTGAACATTTATTAGAAAATGAAGATGACTGTTAAATTTAAGGCAGAATATATTTTGAACTATATTGACGTGTAATGAATCATATTAGAACCAGGAAACTTTACTTCGAAACGTTTTATCATATTTAAAATATCGATGTTTTTTGTTGATGTTTTCATCGACATCGAAAAAGTTTTGTGATTATCGAAGTATCGATGTTTTGCTACAATTTGCCATCACTAACTGCAATAGTTCACAGAAAACACCATTACATCTGCAGCATCGTTCACCATAAAACCTAGGATTCTAGTCAGGATGGTTGCGGATTTTCGACACGAGCTTCATTGTTGATCGAATTCCACTACTATCCAAAGGAAAATTCTAGCGACCGGCTGCTCTGATCGGGATATTTCCGTCGTTCATCCGTTCCAGACGTATCCCGGAGGTGTGCTCTTACGAACGTGCCATGGACCGCGCGCGATCTTCCTTTTCTCATCCCTTGACCCGCCGCACCCCTTCTACACAACTTCCACTAACAAGCACTATCACATATCGGCAGAACGTCGGGAGCTGAGAACATATAACGCTTGGGGTTGGGAAGATGTACCGCTGGAAAGACATCGTAATGGGAAAAACGTGACCTCAAGCTGAGTACCGAATCTCATGACTCTGCAGAGATGATTACGACTATCTCCCGGGGTAATACAGGCGTACATTTTTAGAACTAATAAGTAGGCGTCCTCAACTAATGAGTAGTTAACGCTCCAGATATCAAACCTCACTCGCGTAAAAACCTCTTTTATTTATTAAGTCAAAGAACAGTAAACACTGTATGTGACGTACGGGAGAGAAAATTATCTGCCCAAGTTCTCTATAGCTCCAGTATCCCTTTCCAAAATTTTAACTATCAATAATAGAAAGAGTATTAAAAGCTTTAAAAACGAAACAAGCGAAATAAATGATCATAAAATTTAAAAAGCGCGAGATCAGAAAATTAAAAAAAAGACTTATCGGAAAGACGCCGCAATAATACTGTAGCTATAATCTGAGGTGGAATGTTTTTTGAGAAAACACGCGTTCAAAAAATAATTGTTTTTCTATAAAACTATTAGAATTTTATTCACTGCCCTCATACACTCTTTGATAATATAACTCGGTGAATACACTACACTCTATTAAGAACACACAACTTTTGAGAGCGTAAACACCTTTTCAGAGAAATTAATAGCATTTGAAATACATTCATTTTTTCACAATTACTTGAAAATATATTATGAGTAGTGTCCATTAGTATAAAACATTTTCTAGCGATGACATACGGCACCTAGATTTTAACATATGACTGAAGTCGTGTGTTTGATAATTACACACTCCATTGACTTGTGTGAACTTATTGACCATGTCTATCAACGTACCCAAAACGCTTTGAAATATTTGATCAGTACGAAATTATGTATGTTTGAACACCTCATGTGTATCATTCAATAACGCTATAACAAGGGAACTTGTTCATGTCTTAAACCGAATCCACTACCTTTGTTCTTTGTTTTCTTGGAAGAAATGAACAATTTCCCCGAGGCACAAGATATTTTTAATTATAGTGGTGTATACGTAACGCTGCGATGAATTACGAAACAAATTTACTAATATTGATCGTGTTATAAGTTTATGAAAATGATAAATATAGTTTCAAGTTATTGAAAGTTATGTTAACAATTAGTACCCACAAAAAATTTAAATGTAAAACAAGATTAAAAAACATGATATTAAGTATTTTTAGTTTTATTTGAACCCTTTTATAATGTCAAAATACATCTTACGCTGCCACTTATAATTTTCGTTATACCTTCTCTGTATGTTGTTCACTAATTCAAACATGTAATGTGTGATTTTAAGTCACGAGAAGAGCACGTTCGGTAGCTGCAAACGTACTTTCTCTGTAATTGGAGCACATTTATCCGAAAGCTGGTGTCGTCCACTCGGAGGCGATCTGGGGCTAGTCGGGTCATCCCATTGTGTCGCTTCCCAGAAACGAGGCCGTCCCGCGTCGTGCACCAGACACGCCAGACCGCCGTGCCGAGATGCTAAGCGTGGCAGTGTGTGCTCTGACGGGAGCTCATCCATTTCTCTCCTGTTATTTGAAGGCTGACGCGGTAAAACGTTGACGCGACTTTTTTTTCTACAAGAGAGGAAAAGCTTGTTCGGCGTTCAATTTGTTTCCGTGCATATCCTATGTTCCGACGCGGTGGACACTGACGCTGAGTTTTAGGAACTCGCGGAAGCAACCCTTCGCGGAATTTAGCACTCTTGGAACAGCCAGCGAGTTCGTTACTTTCACTTTTAGTGTCGTTGCGTTATTGACTGCTGAAATTGATCGTAATAAATAAATCGTCCACACTGACAGTGATATAAAACAACACAAGTTACTTACACGAATTAAGACTAAGATATCGAATAAATGTTACGTGATAATAGGGTCATAATCGTTAAGAAGGTACCAACGTTCTTGAATGCGTAACGAATGCGTAACGATAACTTAACGGTGTCATTTGCTGAACGATGCTGAGCGGCTTGCTGAACGGTGTCATTTTTATCGTTAGTTATCATGTGACGTGAATAAAATGTAACATATCAATAATCAATGTAATATATTTTCATGAGAAAGGATTACATATGTATTATTTAATAATTATAAAAATTGTTAAATATTATTCATAAAGTAGTCAATTGTGATGTACCTGGTAAGAATAAAATTAATGAAGGTGTTAGACGTTCCCTAACTTCATTTAAACCAGGAACATAAAAAAATTGGCATATTTCTTTAATAATATCTTTTATTAGCGTAAAGAAACAATTTCAACTAAGGGGTGGCTCAGGGCATCAACTGATATCACTCACGCCCCTTTGACTGGGAGGTCCTGGGGTTCGTGTCCCGACGGTGACTGGATTTTCGGCACTATCTACGTAGCTAGGTCAAGTTCTGCCACTGTCTGGAGGAGAATTCTAGCGGCCGGTTGCTCTGATCGGTACTTTTCCGTGGTTTCTCTGATCAATACCTGACGAATGCTAGAACAGTACCCTATCAAATGAGACACGGAACGCGCGCGATGTTTCCCTCCCATTCCTTGTCCCATCCTACCCCTCACACGCACTTACACTTATATGTACTAACACACACACAAATAGTACTACACTACCACACATGCCGTGAGAGTGGTTGGGAACTCTGGAACGCTGATCCGCTGGTGTGTGATAACTGGTTGGGGGAAAACCCCGGATGGCGCCATACAGCGGGGCAAGTTCACCGCCACCTTCCGAGCAAAACACATGAACTACACTTACGGGACAAATGTCGTTGGACCGTTAACGCGCCCCGAATCACTAATACCCAATCATTAACACTTACAATATTAATAGCGTTTTTCTAAATAATGTTCAATTAAAACATTTTTTCACAGAAAATCTATTCTATATAAATACACTAAGAAAAGATGGTGGTTTTAGTACTATTTATTTACACATTAAACAAAACGTGTGTATTACTGTTGAAGAGAGATGACCAAGTAGTTCCGTCAAAGCTTAACCTTCCGCGGCCCGAGTCAGCATCTACTTGTGTTTCCAGTAGAAACTGCGTGCTAGGTACAGATGTCAAAATTTCGGCCGTCGTGCTGCGACCTTTCTCAGTGCTACATGGATCAATTTCGATTGCATTTCGCCCTGAGGATTGTCGGAGTATGACGGCCGAAACATTAGCATTTGTGTCAAGGACGTGGCGTCTCAACGACAGCCAAGTACATACTCCCAGCCCTGCATCAAACAGATTTAAGATAAATACTTCAGCAGAGTATGGAATATGGGAACAGCTGGGGTATATGTTACGGTGCAACACAGATTACTATCGTGCATAACTTGATACCTTTAAAATCAGGTTTGCGTGTCTCTATCGGGACACGAGAAATGTTTTTTACACCGTAATGTACACAGTGAGATCCGTTTAGTCGTTCTTTTACACTTTTGGAGGGTATCACCACTTCGTGGCACTGATTCACAAACATTCAAAGTTGGATACTAGCATGTCCAGCATGAAACTATTTTTCCTTTTAAAACAATGATGATATCGAAAACGCGGAATGCTCGTATGGGTCCACCCAGTATTGACCTCATCCTCCATTTCACCTCATCCTCCACTAAACCCTTCCTCTCCTCAATTTCAATTCCCATCCGTCTTCTAAAAATCACGGCTCCACCACAAGCTCTAGAATAGGTTTGACATTCAGGTCATCGCGATACCCAAATCGCAAAGCCACAATTGCCTTCTACCTTGGCCACATACGAAATAATCTCGGTCGCCGCCACCGCATCCACCAAAAGTGCTTCCAGGCCTGAACAGGCCGTCTGCGACTCCAATCAATGCACTACCTTTTCCCGGCAGCGGCGCCCACTCACCTGTCACCACCACCACCACCATCTCCCTTCCCCTCCGCTCCCTTCCCTCACCCCCTCTCTCAGCCGTCCTCTTTCTCCTCCCTACACAAATGTTCCCTTTCATCCTTCGTCCTTTCAAAGTAGTGAAATCGCATTGTTCATTCAGGGAACGTTGATGGTTATGACATTACGCAGCGAAAAGGGCCGAGAGCTCTTCAGACGATTCAAAATCGCTGGAGCTAGAATGCTACCAAACATGAACGACTTCGATCTGGAGGACTTCGCTGGAGATGGAGTAGTTAACGAACGCTTATTCCTAAAGGTCGTTCTTAAATAAACCCGTCGTTTGAATTGTAAGAAGTTCCACTTCGAGACTTACGAAGATTCGAGGAAAAGATAAATTCACCGGCCCGTGTATCCCTTGATTTTTGGATCTCCCGTTTTAGCTACCATACTTCAAAGAAGAAAAAATAACGACGGAACACAATCAGTGTACAATAATAGCAGAGATTCTATAGCATCAACGCAAAAAAGGATGACACTGGTATTTCTCGTTTTACAAAACTGATAGCATACATTTAAAAAACATATTACGCTTATGAACTTGCTGTTTCCATCGCTATATTTGAACGTTGTAGCATAAAACAAAATAATAACACAGTATAAGTTTATAAGTTCCGTCCTTGGAAGCAAATACTATTTTATTCTGTGACTGTTCCGTGTATTTCACACATTTCAACAAAGAAGGAGAGAGAGAACATCAGATTCAAACGCGACACAAACACGCGGTCGAAAATTCGGTTTCAGAGCAGTGCAAGGCATAAAACAGCTTGTATTTGTCGCCGTAGTAACTGCCAAGCCGCTGTGACAATAGTGACGACTGCAAGGGTTTTGCCACAGCAGAAATGGTGGTAGTGACAACTGTTACCAAGATGATTGTAAAGGAGATAAATAATACGAAAAAAACTCTAATGCAGCATTGTAAGTGAGTGAATAAAGTGAAGCGGATAATGTCAATAGCAACAAGAAGAAGCGGGCGCGAGACAGAAAAATAAGAATAAGAACAATCTCTACTACAGTCTTCATTGGACCTCAGATGTATAATCAATTACCGATTACATTGAAAAATATTAAATTTTCCAATATTTTAAACACAATGTGAAGATTTTTATTTTAGAACGTGATAAAAATGATATAACTATGATAACTGAAATATTGCATTAAAACTGTTCTCTGTAAAACTTTTGCCCGCCATTTGCAGCCGGAGACATCGCCCCGGAGCAGTCCTGGGTCCCACCGAGCACATCACCCGACACTAGGGATGCCCCCCTTGCCAGCTGCGTGTATGCAGCACGAGGCGCGGGTAGCGGCAACCGGCTGCCACTCACTCTCCCCCAGAGCGTCACAACAGGTACTCGCAGCCGAGCACGTGACTACCTGCAACCGCCAGCCTCACTGCCACCGCCAGTGAGCAGGATCCCCAAGGTCTTCCTAGTAGTGCTACATGGGAAGGTGGCGGGGGCGTTAAGGCGCTCGCCACGTTCCTCGGCGCGACCACCTTGCCCCTCCCCTCCCCACGCGCCGAGCAAGCTTAACTCGTGGAGGAACAAGACGTCGTGGAAGCCTTATTGGAGTGAAGCCACGTGCACGCAAAATAATCACCAGCTGCGATTAGGGATAGCAAAAAACCATCGACAATATCGGGCAGAAACATCGATATTATAAAATCGATGTTTTGCTTTCGATATTTTGTTCCGAACGATACATTTGTCCAGAAACGTCGATGTTTTAAAAACATTCTCATGTTGTAAATGCAATTTCCGGTATCTACTTTATTTGTGGATTTCTCGCAATTAACAGCCATTGACAACTATCACAGTCGTCAATCCCCAGGCGGCACAAAACAGTTTGCTTGTCGCAACCTTTCTCCAGTGTTGTCACCTTTTCTATTATTTAGTACGTGGTAATATCGTTAAACTCAAATTTGAAACTTGACTACCTTGAACATTTATTAGAAAATGAAGATGACAGTTACATTTAAGGTAAACGTAAAGAATCAACATTCTTCTTGCGGTCGGGAGTGAATATGATGCCGTCAATTTACAAATTCATCCATTCGGCACGCCTCAATTCTTCCCGGCTGCTTAATCACCAACCCCAGCGGCCCAGGGATCGGCACTCCTGCCGCCGCGGCTGCAAGCATGCTGATAACATGAACTCCCCCGCCTCCGAAACGATACCCCACGTCATCTCGAGTGCCGCTCCCACTCCGCGATCTGACGGCTGCGCCACATTAGAATACTGGAACACGTTAAAGCAGCCGCAGTCGCGGGTGGGTGAACGGTGCTCCTCGAAGACCAGGCCATCGGAGGGCGGAACCGTCCGGACCTGGTGCTGGTCAAAGACCATCAAGCGATTGTCGTTGACGCCTCGGTCTGCGTAGCTTACCCGGGGCGACTCGGTGAACGCTATGATGAGAAGGCGGCGAAATACGAACATATTCCCCCCTTCTTAGCAGCCAGGAACTTCCGGGACGTCACCTTCCTTCCCATCGTGGCAGGAGCTCTAGGCGAATGGTGCGAGTCAAGTGCGGCGCTGCTCCGTAAATTTACCACCGGCGAAAAGAGCGGTACTACGTAGCGCATTTTTTTTTAAATTTGTCCCTAAAAAAAATAGTGCACGGTGTTAAAGTTTAACCGGTAAAGGAAAAATTTTTGTATGAGTTCATGTGTAATGTTTATGAGTGTATGTTTTTGTATGTGTATGCATTGCTTACTGTAAATAATGTTCGGTGTTAGATTAAGTCCGGATGTAAGTCAAAGTAGATTTATATTAGTTTGTAAGTATCTAGTTTGTAAGCTAGGCCACAAATTAGCTATGTAAGTAGAATTTAAGAATAAATATTATATTACATTTGTACGGAGACGGCTCTAGAAGAGTAGAGATGTAGACGAAAGGACACGCGATGCACGGAAGAAGAGAGAAACGGAGCAGCATAATGAGAGCAGTAACATGGACGGCAGTAAACACGATGAGGTAAGGGTGACATCATCGTCCTCCACGCCGATCTCTACCTTCTTTCTGGATGGAGGGTAGAAGTGAAGAAGTTCCTCCACGGATAGAAAAAAATAACTGAACGGCGGAGGGCCCTGAGCAAGACTAATGACAGAGGAGTGAATGGCAGATGGAGAATGTAGAGGACAGAGAACACAGGAGTAAGGAGTATAATGACGGAATATGCGTTTGACGAGAACAATGGATGGACAGTCAAAAAACACGTTCGTGTGACGACGATGGATGAGATGGAACGATACGAGATGACGTGACACGGCGTGAGATGGCAGGAAACGAAAGTGGTACAACGGGGGTTGACGGGGATATTCGGGAAATGATGAGAGACAGGAAAATATGAAATACGAAGGGTCAAAGGACAGGCAACTACAGAGAAAACAAAACGGGGAACATCTGGAGACGACAAGAAGCGACAGAAGAAGGCGGAATTGTCGAGTGTCTATTGAAACATGCACGGGGCGACGTTGGACGGAAGGATGGCAGGCTAGACAGCGGCGAGACGGTTAGGGGATGGAGTCAGACTGTTAAATGGGAGGCGCACAGGCGGGGAGAGCATCAGAGACAGCGGTAGCGGCAGAGGCGGGGGCGGGGGCGGGGCGACATGCTGGCAGCGACAAGACGCACTACAAGCGCGCGGCAAAAAGTGGGAGCTCAGCTGAGCGGTGCTCCGTAATAGAGCAATAAAGAGATTTCGAGCGGCGCGACGCGCGCCTCCCCCTCCCCCTCGCCCCCCTCCCTCCACCCCCTCATGCCGCCGGCGCCGCCGCCCACGACGCCGTCACTGGCTCATTCGTCTACTATCTTCTGCCAAGAGTCTGTGACTTCAAAGGCCGCACACCAAAGGATGTTGAAATCGCGAAAAGGCAACTGTGCGAGAATACGTTTACGAGTAGAGATCAGGTCTTCATTGTTTATATTACTATTAATTTTAGTAGAAGTTAATAAAAGTATTTCGTAATGTACACCTACATTCCTGAAAATATATTAAAAAGAATCGACTGCGTATATCCAGACCTGGAAGCTCAGTTATTAAAGTGCTGTTGTTGAAATAATTTACCAAAAAGTATGTTTTTACGATTAAAATCGCATTTTCTTTTAAGAACAACAATAAAATAAATTATTCCTTGTTGCAACTCGGAAGAAGATAAAAGAGATATTAAATTCGTCATGACACCCACAATTTTACATTTCCGGCTAGTTCATCTAGAAAACAGAATGAAATATATGCAAAGTCTTTGTAGAGAGATGGATTAATTTTTATTCCTTAAAATGAGCACAAGTTATTTTGATAAAAATTGTATTATTATAATCCTTTTGTGGAAGGAAAGAATATGATATTTGTACTCCAGATGTGGTTGATGTGTTCAAAAGACTTAAAATAGAATTTAAAAAGGACTGCTTGAAACAAAACAATAAGGAAATTTCAGGACATCATTTAATCCTGTGACATACGCGCTAATAAAAGTTATTTGAATACACGTGATTTTACAAATGCATCAATTAAATTTTATTTCATCTTCGTCCACAATGTTACTGACTATTTTTGACAAACGCACATTAAACATGTTTAAGTTTTAAACATTTTGAGGCCAGTAAACTACAATGTTTAACAATAATAAGAACTAGACATGACATGACTCTGCGAACAATTGTTCTCATCTGAGTACAATTCAGAAGAGATTTTGAGAACGACGGTGTTTTGAAAAATATCTATGACGCTGTATCAACGGTAGAATGACTCAGACGTTTCAGAGATCGACGGCATGTGCTGCACAGTTAAATAATGGGTAAATAAAAATCGGATTTATTAATCCTCAAGTCATGTCTAAAAGTCAATTTCAAAACGATAGCGCTAACTAAAAACTCAATAAATGCCGAATTCCTCATACAGCTACTAATAATTCTGCGTTACACCCTGTTCTAATGAACAAGGTCTGATGTACAGCAATGAAGAAATGATTGTAGTTCTTGTCTTTGTGTTAATTGCTGGTCCCCAGCAAACGAGCACAGAGTAATATATTATCCACATCCATCATACAATAAAATAATTAGAAGAGCTAAAAGATGAAGATGAGAAATTACATCGCTCTTTCGGGGTACAATGGGATACCACGCTATGGAAAAGAAAATCTCTAAAAGGAAAAACGCTTTCTCGAGGCACAATCTGAACACAGCTTTTGGATCCAGAAAGTTTAAAAACTTCAGTAATATCTTTGTGAAATCAATCTAAAGATTACAAGCAAAAGTTTTCAGTTCTGGTTGGCGTTGAGAAAGGATTTCATTTACTAGTTCCTAAACAAATTAATAGAGAAAGCGATTTCTTTTTACTTGCTTGCTTTCTTTTTACATTGTACGTTTCTCAATACATTGCACGAAGTACAACATTGTAATGAGTTTGCTGTAGACGTAATCGATCTTTCTATATTTATTAAAAATATTTCCATCGCTATAAAAAATATATTAGTCAGGAACGCTTAAGTGTCTTACGTCCACTGCATATTTGCATGTTTGCCGCCTTTTTCAACGTTTACTGCCGCCTCATTATTCCAGGGCGGCCGGGTAGACCCAAAGGCTGCAGACTTCCACAATATTTATTTTCTAATTAAATCTTGGGTGTCGAAAAATTAGTTCTATTTCATCAATAATTTCTTAATTCATCATCCTGTGATACTTATCTAAAAGAGTCTTTTGGTCACCTGAACCCGATGGCAAGAAGACCACAGGGTTTGGCGGGCAAAAGAGCTGTCAGGAGATGAATATATTGTAATCTAAACCCCCACTATAAATAATTAAAACTATAAACGCTTGGCTTTGCTCACTCGTGGCACATAGTAAAGTCGCTTGCCTTTCACCACTGAGGTCCGGGTTCGATTCCCGATATAATGTGAAATTTGTTCCAACAAAGCGATTTTGGCTGCTTCACCAGGGCTAGTCCAACCCCTGTGAAGTGTCCTAAACCCTAACCCTATCCTTATTCCTTCCGAATTCTGGCCGCTGGGTAGTGACGCAGGAGCGCGTAGCAGGAGGCTCGTTCGCGGAGATGCTACCTGACGGTCCTCTTGACAACTGACTGCGACGTGACGTGACATGCCGTGACATGACTTAAAAATGGTATGCAGAAATACTCCCGCTCAAATTAATGAAGGATTACTCCACAGCGCAAAGCTCTCAACGCCCTTAAGGGGCATGGAGACGCGTTGCGTCAATTTGTAGACGCAACAAATTAAAAACAAAGTGCCACCATTAATGTCTTAAAACTCAACCCATCTAAAATAAAACTATGCAGCTCGTCCCCCAATCCGGCATCTACAACACACACACGAAACGTAGGATAAATGCATTTACAACTAAAACATGAGGTAAGTGTGAAAACAGCCGCAGACAAATTGTTGGCACATTGGCGGCCAAATTATTTCAAATTTGTCGCCGTCCTTCGAATAAATCTATTATAAACATTCATTGGGGCGAGTTAACAACAAAAGGAGGTCACGCGTTCGAGATTGCCTTAACTTTCCCTAAAACACCACCAACTACCTTACAGAGAGAAAGGAATACATTTCTCGTATGAAATTCTTTCAAACGACTTTGAACAGCTTTCGCAAATGGCCGTGAGAAGAAGCCACATCTCACGCGTCGTAGGCCAACGGGCGTAGACAACGCTGCATATTATCACAATTCGGAGAATCCAACTCTTTTCCATATAAGACGCACCGGAATCACACTGTTTGAAAATCACAGAAGCCGAGCAGTCTCGTGGCAACTCGCCTTACTTGTGTAAACAGCTGGTAATGCGCGCGGTTCGACTGCACTGAAAGTCAAATTACTGGCGTGAGGTTGTTGCTGCGATTCTGGATAGCTGTATAATCCGTGAACCAACATGTTTGGCGCGTGAACTTCATTCACACGTACGAATTCCGAGATAAACCAGAGGGAAAATGATTTCCTTTCGCCCAGACACAGGTAACACCTTATTTTCTTCAATATTTAATTATCCTCCCGAGGTAATATAACATTTAATACTTGCGTTTGAGCGCAGAAAGATGAATAACAATTTCCTTAGCCTAATTTCTTCAAAAGTTCTCCCAATATTTTGAAGCCTCAACACTAGTGTTGAGTGGAATATATTGGAAATAATTATATTTACTTTTTGTATGATTTCGATACGCAGATTTAATCTTATGAAATTCTCAAAAACTACTTACGTCTCGATAGTTCTCTAGTATAATCTTTATCACGACAGCAGTTCCTGACCGTATTCGAGCCATTCCACGTCAAATCACAAAACTTGACACTTTTTTAAATGTTTATATATTTTTATAACATCTGGACATTAAGAAAAGAAACATGTTTTTTTATTTACCTGAAAATTGATTATTTGTGTAGTTATGCCTATATAAAATTTTGGAATTTACATGTACTTCGCAAAATATGATTTATTGATGCTTCGAATGTACTTGATATAAATTTTCCTGATTTGTTTAATGTAATATTTTGAAATGTGTATTTTATTCCCATGAAAACTACTTTCTCAAAAAATAAATAATTCTTTTAAAAAATTTCATTATTTACAGAAAAAAAATATCTAAGCGGTACGTAAGTGAGTAGTAACCGGAGAAAGCTAAATGGAAAGAATTCCTAACATCCTCTTAACCCTAAGCAGGTTATACCTGCAGTACTCCTGGTACAAGGGTTAAAAGAGAAAAGAAATCTATATGAATTCGATTAGATAAAAATTTGTATATAAATATAGGTATATTTCTTGTTCAATTTAAAAAACAACAACAAAAGTTGGGCACAGTACACGTACTGTTCTTAACAAATCCATGCGGGTAAGCGCTTCTTGCCCCTGCTCTAACGAATTGTGTTCGGTCAGTGTTTGATTCAAGAGCTGAAGAAAAATAAAAAGAATGACCGTCTACCCGATTAAAATGTCAAGAAATATTAGTATATCATATGTTCACTCTGATCATCCCCATAAGGGATGGGTGATAGAGACACGAATTCTACTTATGCTTCCCCTCCTGACAGCGAAACGAATTTTGCTGCTGAGTCCCTTTGCGTCCTAGGGGTGGGGCGCCCTCCTGACCTTGCTTGTAAAATACAACACACCACTTGTCAAGGGACATGAATAAAATTTTCTGAACATCCGTCGGAAAACTCATCTTATAAAAGGAAGAGTGTTCTGTGAATAGATGTACACTGTGCAACATGAGAGGCGATCACCGTATATTAATTACATATATTGTAATTAAAGGCGATCATAAGACATTGAAAATTCAAATTTTGACAATTTTTGAAAGTTGGACATACAATAAAATTAAACAACACTTCGCAGTAACCGACCACATGATAAGAATGCTTAAGAACTTGGGTGAATAAAATTGAATTTTGTCCAGAACTGAAAGTGAACTCGGTAACGCATTCGAACTGTGCATTGTGATAAAATTCAGGAATTCTAAGGTAAGCGAGTATATTTGAAGTGAGTTGCGAAGAATCACAAAATTTCAAAACATTAGTGAAAATGTGAGTCAAGAATCTGCTAATGAATAAACAAATAAAATCCTGAAGTTGTACCACCTCAATAGATTCTTAAATTACTGCTTTATTGAAAGGAAATGTGGATCAGTAACGTAATAAACGCGCCTGTTGAAGCAATCAACTAAACATTGGTTCGTAAAAAAAATCATACTCTTTAAAGTTACTAAGATCCACTTTAAATTTTCTGGAGTTGTCAACCATCGTTAAATGGGTTTATAATTTTTTTCTATTTTTTTCTCAGCAAGTTTACAAAAATAGTCAAGTTTCAAAATTTTAAAAAAATTAAAAATTTGAAAATTCAGGAAAAGTAATATTTTGCAAAATCTAAAAAATTAAACGTTTTTACTTTTCGAATGGAGTATGTACAGAGTTTCTATAATTACTGTCTTCAAGTATGTGATATTTTTAAGTTAGTGATGCGGGTCATTGTCAGCAGATTTCATCATGCAATATTTACGAAAATAATAAAGTTAGAAAAAAATAAAATACACAGGTACACATAATAAACAGAAAAAATAGAAAATAATTGAAAACATGAAAGTCAAATTTCGGTCTTTTTTGTGCGATTTGACGTGGAATAGCTCACACCGGTACCCGTGGTGGACGAAAGATCTTGATGATTGGTCATGACGAAAAATTATTGCTTTCAATTGTACGGTATAGCAGAAAAACTCGATTGAAAATTGTAAACTTTTTTGTATTTGAACATTCTAGAAGCTGAAGAGTTTCCTATAGATTTAGTTGCTACTTTTGCTGTGTCCTTTTGAAATGAGACATATGTTTGCATTCTAATGTAATATAAGTTATCTAATAACTGGTCAACAATAACGAAAGTGTGTAGTACATTCCATAACCTCTATTAAACCTGCTTCCCACCTAACCGAAACTAATGAGTGTTCTCACTACAGAGGGGAAAAAACAGAACCGCCGTTTTGTGAAAGTTTTTCCCTTTCCTTGCTGTCACAAACTCCATTAAATGTACAAAAAGTACAAACCACGACTTGTTACTAAATTAAAGTCTGCAAATTACAATATGAAAAACAAAGCTAACAATTAAAGTGGTAGCACAAAACAGCAATATTATTCATCAAAGTTCGCCCGAACAGCGGCGTTCCACACCGCGTGTGAATTTGACACGCTCGTCTCTTTTCACTGCTGTGGTGACAAAACACTTCACAAGGATAGCGTGCGCACAGTGCAGAATCGGGATTAACCCGCAGGGACTTCCCGCCACCACAAAGGTGGCCTCGCATCAGAGAGTATAGAAGGCCCCCCCGCGTCGCGGGTGCCGCTGGCGAGCAAGGCTGACCCCGGGAAGCTTTAGAAAATCGCTGAAAGAGCCGGCTAATCGCCTCACGGGCCGGCAGCACCCCGCGCGCGCGCCTCTCGCTTACGGAGCAACTCGTTCGCTGAAGCCCCGCGGGTCGATGCCACGAGGCGCCGCCAACCAAGGCGCCCTCCGGCACACGCTCGTTAGAGAGGGAGAGTGATTTAGGGTCGGGCCAGGCCGGCCCGTGTGTGCACCACCTTCGGCGGTGGTCACCGTCACTTCGAAACTCGCCGACGTAAACGCGACACAACACGAGCCCCCAGGCCGCCGAGATCGTACAAAGTCACTACCGTTATCGCCGACACAATCGTCATGTCAATAGCACTATGATAATCGTTCCCAATTTCACCATTGTCAGCGCCAGTACAGAACCGTCAGAGCCAATCACTTCCGTAATACTCTCAGAGAAAACTTTATGCCGCCACAACAGCCCACAATTTATCAATCGCATATCGCATCACGGTCCCTTTTTTCCATCGTCATCGGCTACCCTGTAAGGAGAAATAAAAGAGGTCATCTTCGTCAACATATTAGCTTTATTAAGATAGCCGGCTTTCGACGGCTTTGCCGTCATCGTCGGTCTAGTTCTGTATCTTGTAGACTGACGATGACGGCAAAGCCGTCGAAAGCCGACTATCTTAATAAAGCTAATACGAGTATGTTGACGAAGATGACCTCCTTTATTTCTTCTTATAAGAACGTCAACACCAAATCAGAATTCCCACTACCCTGTAAGGTATTGCTGCTATCGTCCACGCCAGTCTCGTTGTCTTTATCGACACTAACCTTGATTTCACGTAATCTTAACCCCTCCCCCATCATCGAGTGCATGTCAAGGACGGCACATCCACAGAGCATTCAAACAAATCGTTCGCAGAAGTACGCGGGTCGATGAGACGAGGTGACGCGACGCCTCCTGAACAGGAACCAAGGTTCTCGCGGGCCAGGGCGTTCAAGAAAGGTCTATGCAACCGACGCCATGTTGCGGATATGGTCATACATTCCCACCGTCCCGAGAATCATCATCTTCACAGTCACTGCCATCGTCAACGCCTGCCGTCACTACTTCCTTCATATCTATAATGCAGTCACTTCCGCCGTCACCACCACCACAACCGACACATTTGACACTCAACTCACTACCAACTGATCGGAACAATGAAATTTCTTTCTGTATTGTCATCGTCATCGTCGTTCACATCTTCACACAGATGAGAGCATAAAGTAGTATTATTACCTTTAAATTTAATAATAAGAAAAATATGTTTATCTTCCAAACAGTCCAAACGACATTAGAAACACATTAGGAACGCTTTCCAATTTGTCTCTTTTCTTTCAAATTGACAAAAAATGGGTGGGTTCCAGCAGCCACTTTGCAAATCGATGTACACAGAAGGGTACATTCATTTCGGCAACATGAATGTTTAAACGAGAACCGTCGGTATATTCAAGAATAGTACTGCTTGCTTTGAATCAATTCTTCGAAAGGAAACCCTCTATCCATATGGAAGATAGTTAGAACAGTCTAAACTTCGAGAAAATATTAATATGTTCGTTTAAATTAAATCTGAGCTGAACAACATCATTTCATAGTTCATTTCATTAATTTCAAACAATAAAGAGCCTTCTAGCTTAATGTTTCGTTACAAATGAAGAGAGTACTAACTTTGAGAAATGATCTATCTCTATAATTGCTTCAATGTTTCTCTCTACATACGCATTTTGCCCGAAATACAATATAAATCCAGCAATAAATATTGATATACTATTTTATCGTCGTGCAAACCCATAACATTAACTTCAAATGCATCTCCGTAATAGATATTAACGTCCTTATGTCGCTATAGAGCAAATAATTGACGCAATTGAAGTTTGCAATCCGAGGTCTTAACCAAGGTTTAAAACCAAGTAAATGCGTTATTTCTAATATCGGCCCTGTGTCCTTCCATACTTTTCGTAACACCACTTTCTTATAAGAATAATAAACATAAATAAGAAATACCTTTTCTAGTAGAGGGAATACTCATCCGTCAGACACAACAGATTTTTTTTAAAAATAGATTTTGCCTTATACTTTATCTTCATTTACAGTATTAATGAGGAAGCTATTGAACTTATAAACTTATAAAAATAAAACAAAATTGTTTCAACTATTCTCAACGAACGGGGTGACTATAAAATCCTGAACGAACATCGGCAGTAAAAAGTTTCTTTCGTTTCTCTGTTTGATTACATTAACTCGATATTACAGCAGAACAGTGTCACGAAAACTGTTTCCGTACGCGAACACAGGCAAAGATTTTTTCAACGACCGATTTCGCGTAATGTTTACGTCCTGGGTCAATGTCGCGAGACCTTCACAACATTTTACGCATTCAAAATCATCTCGTTCATCTGAGAATGCCTTATACCATAGGTGAACTTCAGGAAAGAATCCAGCTGCTTTAGGTAGACATATCTTAGCATTAGGAACGTCTTGGTGTCAGTTTTTTCAGGTAACACAAAATTCGCGTATCTATAGAGCATTTCTATCGCGACTGAAAAAGTATCTTATCTTCACTCTGCGGAAACTCAGCTCAGTAGCGACCGTCTCGGGTCTATCTGCATATTGGACATCACCACATCGCGCAAAAGTGAAAACGTTTCTCCGCAACTCTCCTTGAGGCTCTCCCTGACAAAAAATTGTTATTACTTTCGGTACAGACGCCGTATGACCAAGTAACGTCATACAGAGGGATTCGCTACTTAAATACGGTATACATTGTAATACCAATTATTTCGAATCAATAGTCCAAAAATAAAAATACATCAATGAAAAGTAATCTATTTGTTGCTATTACATTAAATGTAATTCAAGTACGATGTGTACGACATGCTTGTGTTATCTGATGAAGACTCGTAACGGTAAGGCCTGTCGCATACATGTTGAAAACAATTCCATCGTAAAGTAAAATTAAGACATTTCACTCATTGAAAGACTACTCACAGTTTATTGTTCCGTTGCTTAATGGTCCAAAGTCCTTGAATACTATTCAACGCAGCAGGATGTGTTCCATTGTGTGGCAACTCTCGTGCAGAGGAAGCAATGAGATGCGTGGGCAACAGACTTAATTTTATAGCACACTCGGTTCGTTCCCTTTTTTACATTTCAAGGTTTACAAGTATTCCGAGTCCCAGCTGCGGAAGCAATATCCAATTTTAGTCCGACAAGCGGCTGGAACAGGAAGACGAACACGCCTAGAACGGCGGAGACACGAAGGGCGGAGAGGGGTGGGGTGGAGTTGTGTAGGGTGAGGAGAGGAGAGGGAAGGAGGGAAGTTGGCAGGATGTGTCAGCAGAGGAATCGACCCCGGGTCTCCGGGCATACGGTGAAAGAGCGGCCGCCGTTCACCTGCCACTTTCCATTTCCAGCGGATATTGAGGTTTCGGGCGGAACACGGTCGCTGGGGCCGCGCGTTTCCTGGGGCACCGCAGCGGGGCACAGTGTGCGCACTCCGCAATCTCAGGGAACAAAATTTCGCCTACATTGTTTTTTAGTAAAACTGACTCTCTCTCTCTCTCAAAACTGCATGTTTTTGTAAAACAAAGCACCATCAATTGAAATATATAAATATGAGTACATGAAAACTTAATACTGCACTGTTCAGTATATTGAAATCCCTGTGGTTGCCGCTCTGTCTAAATCAATACCGACCCTTGGAAATTGGAAAATTTGTAACATTTTAAACTAGTGGTGCTACAGAATGGCACAGACATTCTCGAAGTAAAGTTTTCTAATTTCCTTGGTGTGGACTGGCTTTACGGTCATGCCCCATCCTCTTGCGATCTATCGTCGCCCAAAGTTCATTTTTTACATTTTGACACTTTCTCAGTATTACTTTGAGAATATTAAAGAATAGTAAAACCTCGACCTAAAAGGCAATGCACATTGAAAAATTTTTGGAAAGTACTCCCAAATGTTGAAGAAAGTTTTTCAAAATCGCAGCGCTTTGAGTCGAGCCAGATCGACTGGGATATATTCATTTTGGAAAAAATCCTACATATTGTTTAGGCGCTAGTGGTGTTCACAGACGGACGGGCAGACAGATAGACGTATACTCTGTATATACATACGTATACGAGAAAGTAAAAAATCGATTAACATTTACAATTACATATTTCATTGGGATGAACTAATAATTGAATAACTTGAGGTTTAAGTACTGTTGAGGAATATAAACACATGTTGGTACGTGATGTGAACATGCGGCTATACGGTAATTGTCTTGTATTTTCTATTAAAAATTACTAGTTCGCGTCTTTTTGAAAGGAAAATCGTTGAACATAATTCATTTGCTGATAAATATAGCTAACATTTCCTCTAAATCCTGCCTAATTAATCAAGGTAGATTTGAACACGGAACACTACAAAATCCAAGCTCTTGATCTACACACATAGATTCCAACACACATGCGAGACTCAGGCAATACATTCATATAAAGCCCTTTGCATCACACATTAACTAAAACCAAGTGAATTCCTGCCCACGGCGGGAATGGACCTGGGGAGAACTGAGATAGCAATTCTACTGACATACGACATAGATTAATGTATACATTTCCTAAAATTGAGATAGATATGAACACGAACAAACCAAATAATGACACGCTAAAGATGACCTTTAAGGAGAGATGTATTTCTGATTATTGCCCAGTAGTAAAAAGGAACCATTCTCAATATTTTTTGGTATATAAAACTAGGCAAATGTTGGATAGACCAGAATGTAATGAAAATCAACATGAAGCTAACACAATCAAGCACGATGGGAGACGATAATACAATTATTCTCCTTAAAACATTCTACTCGAGCGTCAATAAAGTTTTAGAAAAGCATGACGAATGAAAAAAGACCCAGAATTTCATCAACTTAATTTAACAAATCGATATTCATCCTCCAAGAGCGGTAGACCGTGGCACTGTGCTACAGAACGAGGCACGAAGCGGCCACACCAGCCCGCGGAGCAGCGGGGAAGGGATGAAGGGGCGAGAGGGTGACTCCCGCCAATGCGAGTGCCGCCCGGGCCAGCCCGACGCTCCCTTCGCCCCGTGCTTCACCCCGCTCCAGCCGCTCGCCATGCAGCCTCCACCCCACTCACCGCTCACCTTTATCCCGCCGCAATTTCGGCCCCAGGAAACTAGGCAATTAGTCGTTGACCGACGCACTTGTTTCATGCGCGGGACGTGTTTACACGCTGCGGCAGCGGCCGGCGCATTTCGGACGAGCGTAGGCGGGCGAGCGGGCTGACGAGCGAGGGCGGGGAGCGACAAGCAACCGAGCGACGGGAAAACAGAGCAACCGGACAACGGGAGACAGAGCATACCGGATGATCGAGCACAGATGAAGCGGACACACCAGTTAAACCGGACAAATTGAGCAATCCAGGCAGACCGGGAAAACACAGCATACCGGACACATTGGGCAGCCCCGGGAAGGCCTTAAAGGGCAGACATGGTGGAAGGGCCGGACAGACAGGTGGCTGAGCAGATCTAGCCCAGTGGGCAGACCGGGAAGCAAAGCTCATCGGGCAGACGTGACAGGCGGGAGAGACCGTTACATGGAAGAGAAACGACCTCAATTTGCGAGGAGCGCATTACACAGGAAGCCTAGCACAGTGAGCAGCTTCGCGTGACACACAAGCTTACCGGGCGTGGAAATAAGGGACGAATTACACACTTAAAACGGTGACACTTCAAAGATCGATTCGTATTCACAAACAGTCGTTATTCTCAAATGAGTAGACCAAGTGGTTATCAGTAATCTTATAGGTTTTGTTTTGTGTTTTCGGGCGCGTCAACTGCTTTGGTCATTAGCCCTGTTAGTGAAGTGCATATTTGTTTCTCGGGAGATGTCGGTGTTCTTTCCCAACTGGATGGCGAGATCCGGCGCCGACCTACCGGCGGCTAGTGGGGTTTCCCCCTAACCAGGACTCTCCCACCAACGGGGCACCGCCCCAGCCGAGACAAGCTAAGTTCCCGACCGGTCTCCCGGAATATGTGGTAGTGTAGTGCATGTTAGTGTAGGTGTGTGTGTAAGGGGAGAGGATAGAACAGGGAAGAGGAAGGACAGATCGCGCGCGTACGCGGAAGTACAGACCGTGGCCCGTTTCGTAGGGTACTGCTCCGGCATTCGCCTGGTGTTGTTTGGAGAAAACGCGGAAAACTACCGATGAGAGCATACGGCCGCTTGAATTCTCCTCCAGGAAGCGACTGAATTCGACCTAACTGAAAAGCTAGTGTCGAAAATTCTGCCGCCGTCAGGACTCGAACCTAGGACCTCCCGGTCAGAGGCGCTGCAGTGACATCAGTTAATGTCCTGAGCCACCATCGAGCCGTTCGTATTACGAAAAGGTAGATGATGGATGAAATAATGATGGATATTTAATTGAAAGTGCATAATTACAAAGAAATTCGAAAGCATGCAAGAGAAATTGACCGCGCTTTGTTTGATAAATATTAAAAGTACACATTCCGTGCTCTAACAGTTGGGAAACCGCCAAGAGCACGTTGCCAGAATTCCCATCACTTTCAGAAGTACTCATTATCTGTTGAGAAGCGTCTTCCAAAAACGGAAATTCCTGCTTTTTACTCACGGGACATATCTATATTCCTTAAATGTCGACTAAGGATTCATCTCAAATAACTTTGAATAATAGTTGAAGTCAAAATGCGTTATCCAAGCCTTAATTAATGTAATAAAAGAGTATTAATTTATTTAATTTCAAAATCAGTTAACACCTGTCACACGCGGTGGAACGGGCAATCTGGAAATTTACTACACTCTTATACTATTCAGCTGAATTACAAATTGAGGTAGCAATGATATTTTTTGCAAAATATTATCACAAGAAATATGCGCTCTCGTTTAATGAAATACTATTTGCAAGCACAAATCTGCAAGCAATTTTAGCTCTTGTCACTTATCGCGCCCTACACAACAATATCGACTTACTACGGCCATAATATGAAGAATGATTTTCATGTTACTCTTGAATATATAACTTAATTCCCCACAAACACCTCACATATTCGAGAAAGCATACACAGATACTTTCAGAAAAGTTACTTCTTGTGACTAGTGATTTTTTTTAATTCAGTGTTTTTTCACACTATTAGAAATGTTCTGCAGCATTAGTGCAATGAAGAAATGCTATGGGGTGAAACGGATGAGTCTAATAAACACTCCTGTAAACAAATTAGTAACCGTCATGGGCAAAAAAGCAGTTGAACAAAACACACAGAAAACGATTTCACCATCAAACAGCAAAGAAAATGCTTTCGTATAACACTCTTATTAATTAAATATTTTAACAAAAATACTCTTCACAAATATCGCAATAACAATATATGATACAATGTATGTTCTTTACACACCAAGACTGTAAAAAAATGTTGCAGTTCCATAACCCAACATGTAAATAAATGATGGGTGTTTTTTTTCCTTTGAGCCTTTTTCTCGCATGATGTCAGTTTGTCAAAAGCAGTGACGCACTGGGTATGAGAATTCAGTCAGTACGAGCAATATGATAATAGACGGAAATATAATCAAAATTTGCCTTTTAGTCCAAATTGAAACTGTTTTATTGTTTCTGGATTTTTCAGAGTCTCTTTATTTCAAACGATACCATACCCCCTTCCAATTTGTTGGGGGGCAGCATCGTTTTTTTTTTCAATTTCTGCGCGCACTGGAAGTAATTGATATAGTTGTTATTCTATTTTTTCCAAGTTCCTTTGTACAAAAGAAATCATAGAAACTTCCTAAGCGTCCCGGAGTTAAATAGTTTTCTTCTAGTTTCTATGCGCATTGGAAATTAGAAATGTTTGTATTTCTTTCATGTTTTTTTTTTATTTTCCGGAGTTCCTGGTTATTTAACGAATCCAGAGTCACATCTCACGCAGCCGGAGCCTGCCTTCTTTCAATAATTTTTTAGTTTTTTGGATGTAACTGATTTTTCCCCTTTTTAGAAATTAATATTTAAAAAATAATAGTAAATTAATTCGCGGACATCCCTGTTATTCACCGAGACGGTACTTTTTATTCAATAATCCTTTCAGTGTAACAATTTAACGTTTATAGTGCAAATAAATATTTCTGAAAAATAAATAAATGATTTACATTTTCTGGGGAGTTTTGACATACGTGATAATTGTATTGATGGTGAAAAAAATTAATTAAATGGAATAAATAGAAACGTAAATGTGTCATTTTCAATTCCTATTTTAAAACATTATTAGCAAAATATCACTTTCGGTTTAGGTTTTAGTTGTAATCCGATTAAGGGCTTTTAGTTACGCCCGAGGTGAGGAAACGGAAAGAGAGTGGCTAGAGGACAGAGAGAGAAGAGTGGAAAGAGAAAATAGGAGAGAGAAAAAGAGACAGAGAAATGATGGATGATCTACGTCTTATTTCATTATCGATCCATTGATATTATTTATTCATTAGATGTCGTGAAATCATGACAAATGGACAAAACAGAGAAATGTTTTGTTCATTTGTCACGATGAAACCATACCATGTTTACAACTTGCGAAGTTCATTTCATAAACTTATGTTACAATTCCCTTCATATCAGTTTTTTCTACGACTTTCTCATATAGAACTTTTTATTTGATTTAGTTTAGTTTCGAAAACGTATCTACTTCTTTTTAACGCATGCAATAAGACGCATTAAAATTCTGTTGAGCTGAAGAGAACTACCGCACAATTTGTAATTCACAAATGAATTCAATCCACTTGCAAAATATGATGTGCACCATTCCGAAGACAAAATAAATTTTATAAAAAAGGACATAACAGAAATTAATTTTCATATCATGCTATAGAATAAAATCAACGTAATATTCACTACCTTCGATGTTGTTAAAATTGGTACTATAAGAATATTTTTGTACTTAAAAATACTATATATATATATATATATATATATATATATATATATATATATATTATTCACAGCTGTAGATACATATGCAAAAGACATAACAAAGAACATCCGCAACTGCTCGTTGTAAATGAAAATTCTGCTTTTTTCGCGTGAAATAATCTGATTGGATAGTAACAGGGCATACTCGTACAATGATTACTGCAATTCAACGGAATATGCAAAGGAGGATAGTGAGAGATAAGAAATATAATTGTTACTGTTCTTATTAAAATAGAATAGTACCAGAGTTTATAAGAAATGTTTAATAGAGAGTTCAAAGGAGAAGGATGAGGAGAAGAGACGATACGTGTGGAATGATTGACATTCCTCTTCAAATAATCTGAAAAATAACAGATTCGTAATATCTACACTCCACTCTCATCAACAGAAGGCAGCCATTTTATGCTCAAATTTTAAAGGTGTGTTCTACTTCACTTCAAATATGAAGGTAGGAAACTCATAACTTAATAAGAATGATGATAAGAATAAACTATTATTATTATTATTATTATTATTATTATTATTATTATTATTATTAATATTATTATTGAACAGTGCGTTTAAATGTAAAGAGTATTATCATTAGAACAATTTTTGTAGGTTTTACCGTTTGCTTTCCAACATGAGGTGTGAGTAATTGAAGTAGTTAAATCCTGAATAATACCATAACTTTACACGATATAGCAACAATAATTTTCGAGCTGGCCACGAAACGAAATATTAAATTCATGATAAATTTCATTTATTATTATAAATATTACGTTCAATTAAGGCGTGCAAGCCTATTTCATTTCAGCAAAATTTCAGTATATTTGGATAGCTTCTTGTCCTGGATTAATTTTGATTTGGCTGGATTAACAATTTAGAATTATTAACGTGCTAGAGTGTGCACTAACATGTTTCTCCTTCAGCATTGGTGTACCAGACTGCGGTGTTTCCCCAGAATATTATGCAATGCCTCGGGCTAGAACGAGCGTTAGCTAAATATACACAACGGGTTGTATGCAGACTAACTGAATTGGCGAGAATTCTGAATGCATAACAAGACGTAATTAATTTTACATACTGTTGTATCACTTGCATGTTGCGTTTCAGATTCAATTGATTCAAAACTTCATTGACTTAAATCTCAGGCAATTGTTTATGGTTCATTATCCGGAATACCTAAAAATCGACATGTGTTATATTGTCACAAACCAATTTTAAAATATAGAAGATAACAATAAAATTATCTATTCCCTTCACGTTACATCAGGCAGACAACAGAGAAGTACTTTATACTTCCTGAAAAAAAAATCACGATGTAAATGAGGAAAAGGTTGAACTTAATAATGTAATTTCGAGAAGTACAGTAAACCCTCATTAACACGGATTCCATGGCACCCAAATAATCTGAGTTATCCAAGTATTATAAATATCCGTATTACTGTAATCTAGGCGAGACCGAAGTTTTGTCCGTGTTACGGGGAAATTCGTGTTAAGTAAGTTCGTGCTAACGAGGTTTACTGTAATTTGAAATCTGAATAATAGTACTGCGTAATATTTGTTAATAGCTTAAGAAATCTTCAGAAGTATAACAATCAGCTTCATAAGAAACCTTCACTTTTTGTGATTAATTGTTAGGATATGAAGGGATACGAATGCACTGATATCGCGAATTGCATCTGTAATTGTATTTAAATGCAGAAACACATCGCATTAAAACAAAACATTCCAAGCAACATTCAATAAACTACTCCCTAAGTTAGTTACAATGAGAAAACAAAAACGGAATAAAACCGTAAAATTATAAAACTTTTGACAAAAAACTGCATTTTATTTTATTTTTATTTATTTATTTTATGTCAAAAACGTTAAACTGTGTGTGACGTGCTACGGGGAGAAGTGAATTCTGTGCACGTTTTCATAATTCTGTGATCCCTACCCTAATCCATACACTACCTGAAATTTGAATACAGAAAGAAAATAAGAGTTTTTTGCTCGTTACGGATTGTTCACAAAACATTCGCTCCGACGTAATAAATTCTATTTTCAAGGGTAAATCAGCTATGAATTTGGGCTCTTAACCTTCATATCCTTCGTGAAGGAATAATACTTCCTGCCGCGACAACATGCAGAACGATAATTTGAATAACTATATTTCCCACTGAATTCTAGATGACGTGAACAGAAAATGAAGTAACATTTATGTCCAGAAGCAAAACAAGGGCCCATCTCAGCATTTGCTGAAAGAAGCAGGGGAAACTGGACGAAAAACCTGATCGAGATGGGGATCATTGATCCAAAAGCTGCGGTACAATACTTGTTACAGGTGGTTTAGAAATATACAGTCCAAATGGTAAATAATACATTAAATATCACTGTTCAAATTAATTAATATAATAATTAATTAATAAACTAACTAATAGCATCACGCAAAATAGAAATATAAAAACATCAGTTTTTTTCTGCGCGGATTAACGCTGATTTCAACAAATCTTCGCTTTTGATTTCTAACGTATTCTGTGTATCCGAGCTCTTCTGTATTCTCTGCTAAATTCATTGGGCGGCATCCGATTGTTCTTCAATATACACTTTTTGTTCACCAGTTGTTATCTCATAGCATGCTCATTCGCAAAAATAATTCATCCAACCTCACCCTTTCCACCATGTATTCCCTATCGAGTGAAGACAATTCCAACCTAGATTGCCAGCAAGGGAATGTGGTGTTCCCCACTCACTCCACAGCATCAACAGCAGTGGCGTCAAGAACGACGTACGCGAGATCAGCACCGCGATGAGCGGGACGCAGAAAGGCAAAGAGAGAAGGTGGGAGAAAGAGGAGAAGTGGTGAGCGTAGACGAGTCGAGACGCGGCGTGGAAGGCGAAGCGGAGATGGGAAGGGCGATGCACAGGGAAATAGGGACGGTCACCGCACACATCGATTCGCCTGTTCATGAGAATAAAACTAATGAACCGGACGTTGATTTCGTTATACAAATTGCACGCTTATTGCGCGGGAGCTCGGCTCGCAGCGGAGCCGAGCGCAGGCGGGAGCGGGGCGCGAGTGAGGAGGAGCAGGAAGAAGAGGAGTGGGAGACGCGTCAGCACGTACCTTTCACGAGCGGCCCCCACCCCACGCCCAAGCCCACCCCCGCAATTCAGCGCGGTGGTAGTGCTAGTCCGACTCCCTCCGTAGACCCAATACTCGCCCGTGCCTCACGCACAAAGCGCTTCCTTATTCGCCATACGTTTTTGAGTGACCTGTTTGATATTCGTTGCATTTGGTTTTTGTATTCTTCCTCCAGCTTCCTCCGACACCTGTCGGCTGCTGCTCTGTTCGGTAGTTTTCCGTGGTTTCTCCGATCAACACCAGGATAATGCCGGAGCAGTACCCTACCAAACGGGCCACGGACCGCGCGCGATTTTTTCTTACTCCTTGTCCTATTCTCTCCCCTCACACACACAGACCACACACACACACACACACTAACATGCACTACACTACCACATATTCCGGGAGACCGGCGGGAGCTTAGAGCTTGTCCTGGCTGGGGCGGTGCCCTGCTGGTGGGAGAGTCCTGGTTAGGGGGAAACCCCACTAGCCGACGGTAGGTCGGCGCCGGATCTCCCCATCCAGTGAGTGATGATCACCGCCCCGACCACATCTCCCGAGAAAAACATGCACTTCACTAACGGGACTAATAACCAAAGCAGTTGACGTGCCCGCAAACACGAAAAAATCAATCAATCCGACACCTGTCCGTCCAACGTTCTTGTCGTGACGTGCTGCGCCAGTCCTTTCATCACTACCTTCACTCTCCATCGACACTTCATTTATACACCGTGACTTTGTTCCAGTGTCCCGTTTCTAACGGAATCATTTCAATCAGCCTAATCACAGTTGGACTTGGTGTCATCCAAACCTCCGACTGCAATATGTGTCTGGCCATGTTGTCCTTGATTCACCATCTCGCATCTTGTCCGTCACATACACCGCTCTGCTTCCTGGTCTTGGTGTTCACATTTTTTCTCCACCCTCTCCGTCCAGTGTTCGAGCTCTCACGGCGCTCTCCTCATTTCACATCCTCGCATCACAACAGTCACCTCGCTGATACACAGCTCTACGTTTCCGTTGGTTTATTCCAAACAGAAAATTTCCAACCGGTCTGTTCTCACCTGTACTTTGTGTCACCATCATTATAACCTCGTTCATATGCCAATTCATCCTCTGTTAATTCCTCTTCGCCACAGGGCAGCTTCGACTTCTAGAACATTTTCAAATTAGAATGAGTTAAGAATGACTCACTGTGATATGAACTGCCATAAGATTTTCGCTCCCATCAATGAATGGATTTTCATGCTGTGTCACCTCGCCCCCTCTCGTCTTCATTCTTTCTGTCTTACCACTTTTCTCTTTCGGCATTCACCCTCAAATTCTGAGATGCTTCGAGCGTTTCTTGTCTTCCAAATCAATCCCATGATCTGATATGCATCTCCTACCCATACCGTCTCGTACAGAGTCAGTGTGATTTCTTTCTTTCATTTTCTTTCGTTCCCTTTCTCCATCAACAATTATTCCCTATAACCCATCTTCTCACCTTGTCCATTCTGAGTCAATTCTATAACGGAGGTCGGCGAAGGAATTTCCATTGGTTCACGAAAGGAAAATAACGATGCAAAAATCTTCTGATTTCTCGTGAGGTTAAATATGATGAACAATATTTCATTAGGCATTCGTTATTTAACAACTTTTTTTTAATCTAAACGGTTAAATAGTTGTAAATGATGTCATTATGAAGTATTAAAAGTTCTATTCTGCAATAATATACGTTTGAACTGTACTTTTCATTTTGTAAATATCTATGAATTTTGTCATTGAAAACATCCGTTTACGCACTTCACATCCATTTAAATAATAATATTTTCATGAATACTAATGCTCAGCTGTGTTTTTGTATGAACTTAACGTAAAAAAGTATTAATTAGACATTGAAGCACAGAAAGAGATTCATTTGAATTTTTGCGTATACATGATATATGATTATATACATGTCATTTTCCGATGCATCATTGATCTCTCTACACAAATTCCTTACTAATCAATGAATATGTATATTAATGTATCTCGTTACAAATGTGTTTCATTGCAGCATTTCTTGTTATAAGAAATCTATGAAATTAATTTGCTGGGAAAATAATAATAATAATAATAATAATAATAATAATAATAATAATAATAATAAAATTTATATTTCTGACCAGGCTCAGGCAATAAGGCTGACTTAAATATGACTTAGAAGCCAGAGAACCGGTCAGTACTCATCTTCAGTTATATTTGCTGTAGCAACAGCTGGCCCATCAGGCTATCAGCTGGTTGCAATATTGTTTCTGAATATTTAATTGACCCAAGAGAATACGCGTTGTTTGAGACTCTTTCGAAGTTCACCATTGGATAAATTTAGAGGGTAATCAGAGATTTTATTCTCAAATTTATTAGTGCGAAGCTAGTGAAATGTGAAGATCTAATTTACAACAATAATCATCATGAATCTTTGAAAATTTAGCAAGGTGATGTCCCCTGCCCGCGTTGCAAGCGCTGCGCAGAGTAAGGATAGCAATGGGGCTGCCATCTTAAAGCATCTATCCCAGCTTCTCTGCGTATAAGCCCCTACAGAGAGAGCTGCTACTACCGCTCCTCGAGCCACTGTGATATTCGATTTTACAGCAATTTTACGTGTAAAAAAATTGCCACCAAATTGTAAAAATTACTATTTGAATAGTGTTAGCTCTTAGTTTTATACAATAATTGTTTTGCTCAGAAAAGATACTTTGTATTCCAATTGCCTAAATTGGCTTGCACACAAAATAATTTATATAGCTAATTAATGTCGGGGTAAAGGTGAATGACTTTTGAGGCATTTTTTATAAATGTTATCATATAACATAATACATTGCATTGCCTTAGTGTGATGCATATTCAGTTTACCGGTCAATGATCACTTTTAATGTGCACCGCGGTAAGTCTACGATATAAAGGATAGCTCAAAAAGATATGATACATATATTTCAATAGGAAATACAAGAAAGAGAGTGTAAGTAAAACTATTATCGAAAACAATAACACAAGTTTCGATATTCAACAGTGATTGAGAAACACAATCAGGACTTACATTGGTGAAACTTACATTCGCACCTCACGAATTTTTTTAATTTAATAAACGTAACGGTGAAAAGCTACACAGGATAATAAAAAGTGGGTTTAAAAAGCAATATAAGTGTCGACATTCTAAATGGCATATCGATGAAAATATTGCCCAAGCTCATCCCAGAGCACCAAGATCGCTGAGCCGCACCTACGATCCGTAACTGCGTACTCTCGATTGGTTTTGGCTTGGAATTTGGAACTTTGAAAAAACTAAATCACGACTGTTTAAAACACAATTAAACACACTCAATACAAAAATTATTTCATATCGTTAATTCAGAAACACGTGTGGATGAACATGAATATATTATTATTATTATTATTATTATTATTATTATTATTATTATTATTATTATTATTATTATTATTATTATTATTATTGTTGTTGTTGTTATGGTTTTGATAATTTAACATTTCTAGTACTACGTGTCGGATTAATGAAGAAGACAACACGAAAGTAACTTTACGAAGAAACAAGGAAACAAACAATACATTATCTTTCCATTAAAGACAACGACGGGTCATAGGATTAAAATTCTATATACGGAAAATGAAGATGTTGTCTCGTTATGAATGGTTCAGAATGTAGGAGGTTCAGAATGTAGTCAGAGTCGAATGTAGGCTCTACTGTACTAACATTTATATCAATTAATTAAACGTATATTTGCCTAAAATTCGGGTAGTGAGCATCTGAACATGTTCAACAAAAAAAGAAGATTCATCCAGCATTATTTTTCACTACTAAAAAGTAATAAGAGGAAATGCACGTCTCTTATTTGCAAAGGACTTAGTGGTTAAGGATTCGTTTCTCCGTTATTTCAAATCCAGATGTAATTTTTGGAACGAAAATCTTTAGATAATTCATTGAGCTCACATTCGCAAACATTTGCATATTTACTTATAGTATGACAGCAGTTTTCCGAGTCGCAAGGCGAAGGGTAAAGGGCGAAGGGCGAAGGTCGGAAGCCAGTGGGGCGCCCTGGCCGAGACGAGGCGAGGCGAGGCGAGGCGAGGCGAGGCGAGGCGAGGCGAGGCGCACGTGCTGCCCTGCGACGCCCTTCGCGTCGGAGCCGGAGCCTCAGCCTTGCGCCCTCCGACGCGTCACGGACCTATTTATTCGCGTAAGCTGCTTGGTAAACGCGCAGCCGCCCTCGTATCACACTCCAAGCCGCACTCCAGCCCGCGATAAACGGCCTTCGCAGCTCCCGCACGTACGCACCTACTCACCCTTCGCCCGCCCGCTCACCCGCCCGTTCACTTGCCTCGCCGGCTTGCCCGTCTGCCTGCTAGCCCGCCCGCTTCCTCGCCCCGCCTGCTCGCCCCGCCCCGCCTGTTAGCCCGCCCGCCCGCCTACTCGCCCCCTCACCGCCTACTCGCCCCCACCACCTACTCGCCTCCCACTGCCTACTCGCCCCCACCTCCTGCTCACCCCTCCCCCGTCTGCTCACCCCTCCCGCGCCTGCTGGTCCCCCCACCTGGTCGCCCCGCCCGCCCTGCTCGCCTCCCCGCCTGTTGGCCCTCCCACCCCCTCACTTGCCTCGCCCGCTTGCCCGCCCGCCCGCTCGCTCGCTCGCTCGCTCGCTCGCTCGCGTGATAATTAGTGATTACGGACACGTCAACTGCTAATGGCATTAGTCCCGTAAGAGCAGTGCATGTTCTGACGCGTTAGATAGCGTTGATGTTCCCCCGCTGGATAACGAGATCCAGCGCCGACCTAGCATTGGCTTGCGGACATATTCCCCAACCAGGTATTTTCCAACAGCGTGACACCACCTCATCCAGGACAAACACTAAGCTCCCGACTGGTCTCTCGCAAAATGTGATAGTGAAGTGCATGTGAGTGTCAGTGTGTGAAAGTAGGGGTGAGGACAGGACAAAGAAGAGGGCCTCCCGATATGTGTGGTACTGTAGTGCATATAAGCGGGTCTGCAAGCAAGTTGTGAGAACAGGACAAGGAAGAAGAACGAAAGGTGCGGTCCGTGGCCAGCTTGTTAGGGTACTGCTCCGGCATTCGCCAGGCGTTGTTCGAAGAAACCACGGAAAACTATGGACCAGAGCATCTAGCTGCTAGAATTTTCCTCCACCCAGCGACTGAATTTGACCTAGTAGCTGCTTGGCCTTCCGAGAGACGCCGCGTCCTAGGCACAGGTGCCAACATTCGGGCCGCCGTTCTGCGACCTTCCTCAGGGCGAAATGCCGGAAACGTTGGTACCTGTCCCTAAGACGCGGCGTCTCCCGGACAGCCAAATACCTACTGACTCCGGTCGCGGAAGCCTACGCACTAGAATTCGACCTAGTTGATAAATTAGTGTATAAAATTCTGGGTACCGTCGGGACTCGAACTTAGGACCTCCCAGGCAGAGGCACTGCAGTGCCTCGCTAGGTAAAACGCACACATTTACCGCCAGTTTCGTTGCAACTGACGTTAAATGACTTTAAGTGACAGTAAATGAGACGAGTGAGTGTGTTTCGGAGTTCTACTCTGAAACACTGCCAGTCGTCTGTTAGCTCGCCTCATCGCCCGCACGCCACTCGCCTTGCCTTTTCATCCGCTGTTCTCTCATTACGACCCCATCCAGCTGTTCTCCGGTCCAGTTTACTTCCACTCGCCCGCTAGCTTGCTTCGAGCTCGCCTGCTTGCACGCTTGCTCGCCCGCCCGCTCGTCCCAGTGTCTCCTCTGGTGCCACTCTCCAAACCCATTAATCCCTTCAGCACCTGTCCCATTTCCTTAAGCCGGCCCGGCGCCGGCGTAGCGAGAGAAATAACATTCTCCTGTGGCGATTCGCTCGAGGACGAGCGGCTTTGCTGCTGACGTCGGAAACGAAGGGTTGGGCAACGGGGAGGGGGGGAGGTGAACGGTTCGGTGGGCAAGCGCAAGAGTGCGGTTGATATGGCACGGTTCCATCCCATCGGCCTCCCAGCCCCGTTTGGCCCTGTTGGCCCCCCAACGGGCTCCCGTCGGGCCCTCGTGGGACTCCCATCGGGCTTCCATCGGGTTCCCGTTCGGCTCCCTCCGTTCCCTTTGCTCGTCACCCCGCCACTTACCCCCACCGCCCTCTTCTGCGGGCTCGAGGCGGCAGGGACGACCCGACCGCTTCAAATCGAACCCCATCGTCAGCGAAGAGTGAAGCCGAAATTCAATCTTTCGTCTGGGAGGGTCTGCCCGGCCGACCGGCCGCGCGGCGCACTCCGCCTCCATCCAAGCGGCCCCGCCCACCCAGCCGCGAGGCGGAGGAAGAGCGTGGGGAAGAACGGCGGGATGGGGGGTCTGCGGCGTGCCAGAGGGTTTGGGGGAAGGGGAAGTGGGGGAGGGAGTGCCGGGGGAAGGGACCGGGTGGAGGGAGGGGACGGGGCAGAAGGGCGGGAGCGGGGATGGAGGCGGGGCAGAACCGGGTTCTTTCGATTCCAGTTACCCCGGGTCGTCTCTGGGTCGATCCCCAAGCGCTGGTTCTGCCACGCGTCTCGCCCCTCCCAGAGCTCCCCGAGCCCTCGACCCGCCCCAGCCCGTGCTCGGCACCCGCTCCGCCGCCCCTCAGCTCCTTCGTGCCCCGGCCCCCGCCCATGCCGCTACCCCTCGCTTTAACTCCCTACCAAATCAAATCAAAGATCTGGACCGTGTACACACGAGGGAAGTGGTCTTCGCATTCTGTCTTTCGGAGACACAACGCTACAGCAAATTAAAAAGAAAGATCGGGTAAAGTTTCAGGTATTGCTCTGGAATGTAGGCAGAAAAATTAATCTTTTTCTCCTTCTACTCACAATATTATGTGACCTAATTTTAAAAAAATGTAATGGAATCGTCTCTTGAGGGTGTATCTCAGCTCTTTGACTTTCACCCAATTTTACTACACACCAAGTCCATTTGACAATTATCACTCTAATAATTAAAAAATGTCTATTTCTTTATTGTTTCTGTAATACACATGTGGCATTATAATGTCTAGTACATATATATATATATATATATATATATATATATATATATATAGTAAGACTCATGGAATGTTCTTCCTGGATCCCTTGATTACAGTTTTTTGAACTGCAATCCGGGAAACAATAGTTGCTCGCTGCACATTTTTAGAGTCCATAGAGAAACAAGACAAAACCGTGGTTCTGTATTCATTTCTGGCGGAACGCGCTGGAACGGCCCGATACCTCAGGAATAATTATTAAATTCTATTGTGAATAAATAACTATTTCTATTAATTTAATAATTTATTTGAGGCGCGTTCCGGGACCCACAATTTTAAAAATAAATGTACAAATATTTATGCGTTTTTTAAAGTTGATATTGCATTTTGTATTTAGAGAAAAGCGAACGAGACTTTACAGAATTGATGAAAATTGATCAAAACGAATCTTTTGTACAAAATGCATACCAAAATCTGACACTGTTTAATAACTGTTATTATGACGAGTTTCTAAGGAACCTCTTATATATTATTTTTATATCGGTAGACATGAGGGCAACAGTTTTTGATCGGCTCTCTTATGATCCATGCGATTCCTGTAGGCAACTGCCAAAATTGCTAGTAACAACAGTACTATACTGTCCCTGACATTAAATTTCTCAAGGTCCAACAGTTTTGATTATGCCAAATAGCTTCAAAAATAAACCATACAAAATAAAGTTTCTATCAGCGAAACTATTAGCATCATAATATTTCCATCTGTGGAGGAATGTCAAATAATTTACCCATTCTCCAATAATGATACACAGATAAGTTAATTTCCTTATAAATTACAGTATTTTTATCATCTGCACATTATATGCGCTGGGCATAATTGTAACTGGAAAGACGTTCCTTGGGTACAATGTTGGAACAATTATCATTATCGGGCGTTTTACGTCAACTTCACGGTTACCAGCTGACGCTCCCTGCCCTCTGTTAATACCATAGCCTGTACCAATAACGTATACTCCCTTGACTCTAGTTTATACCAGGAACTTCCTAACTCCGTAGTGACTCTTAAGTCCATTGCCGTCGAGCGCGTACTCATACCACTGTGCCTCGTAAGCCTGCTTCGACCCTTTTACGGGTAGGGACGTACGGTGGCGGCCAGGAGGCGCTCACGTTGGAGATTTTGCGCCCGTTATGGAGCTGTTCTTCTCCTGGCACTCAGGTAGTCACATTCACAACATTCAGGGAAGTAGAGGTCTGGGAAGGAATGAGGTATTGAAGGAAGTGCATAGTGGTTTGGTTCAGGCCCCACCATGTCGCATATTAAAGGAAACATCCGTACCCAGGCGGGTTTCGAACTAGCAGACCCCACTGGTCGCGACTACCGCCGTAGCCACTACGCCAGGCTTGTTGAACAAATATCGATTTCATGAAATGCCTCTCTGTTACATTAGCGCGAGTGCGAGGACGAGATATCTTAGAAGGGGGCGCCACACGTATCCAGGAGGAATAAAAACGAAATAACGCGAGGGGATGGCGCGTTGTAGATGGCACAGGGCCAAATAGCATATATAACATGGAAAACTTTCTATGTTATCAATCACCCCATGTGATTCACGAATATGGCCCTGTTCTACCGCAGAATTCTGAACTGAAAATAATTCGCAGTTCTTTGAGAACGCATAGACTATGCGAGGGCGAAAACAAGAGAAGTAATTAACAAAAGAAAAAGATAGATATTCAAACTTTTACTCCATGTAGTACAAAATACTATTTTAAAAATGCATAAATAAAACTCATGAGTACGTATTTTTCTACTTACATTTATTTCACATTAAATTTTCTTACCTAATTATTCAAACACGAATAATTTGCTTTTACGAACGCATTTATCATTTGAGTGTATATGAGACAGTCACAACGTATGTTTTAGACTTTTAATCCATTTGATTCATCAGCGTAATATACTTAACGTATGTTTAGTCAAAAAAATCAACATAATATTATGAATGGATTTCGCAGATATTAATTAATGTTAATAAAGCGGTCTACGTTTGTGCGTCCGTGCGCTTGTGTTCACGTGTGCCTGCACATCTCTGATGAAATTATCTCCACATTTTAATGGATTGATATGCATCATCTTCTTCCAAATTTTCTTCTCTCAGACAACACGTGGCATTGGAAAGTAGCCAAACGGAGTGAAAGCACGGAAATAATAAATTATACTTCATTCTCTTCCACAACATTACCTTCAAGATTTCCCTACTCGGAGACGTAATGAAATCTTAAGCAGACGTCTACACTTTCAGAGCACCGGCCAAGACAAAGCGCAAAAAAAGACCGCAAGCTGCAATGTGAAATTAGTGCATTCTTTCAACGTTATAATAGAAATTATATCATGCTCACTGTCGGTCTGGCTGAGGAGGAGAAGGCGACACGAGTCAAATCCAGTAACGCATGAATTATTACACAAGAATTATTACTTCAAAATCACAAAATAGACACAATGATTAACTTTGTAATTCGCAGATTTCTTTCACTTAAGACTGCGTGTCACGATTGGAGTTGCTGAAGAAAATCCAAATAAATTACGTGTTTTGGACTAAATTACGGTCTCAAATCTCGTCACTGGTGAGCATCTCTTTCACGCCTTTTTTTCGCCACAGAAGTCTTGTAAAATCATACACTGAGGAGAGTAACTTCTAGTAACGTATGGCTCATAGGACACTTCTGAAGCAAAGACACTATTACACATAAGAAGATAATACTAAAAATGATTGAAGCGTAAATTGATCAATAGTGTTTGTAGTAAAATATGGCTAAAATTTACCAAATTTTTGAAATATCACTATGATTTAATTTGGAAATAAGTTCAACCAAACCCGTCCCCTATTTTAGACTGAAGTCGTATAATTCGCAATTGTGTATCTGTTAAAATTTGAATATTTGAAAAAAAAGCATCAAACGTTCACAAAAGTTAACGTCGAACTATGTGACTAAGGAAGAAAGTCAAAATTGAAAAAAATATAAATTTAAATATTTATTTATTCCAAAAACAGTTAAAAACTCTATGTGACGTATGGGGGAGAAAATCATCAGTGCACGCTTTCTTGAGTATGAATAGTGTAGTGATACGGTATTCTCCAAAAATATCTTTATCATCACATCAATATAAAGAAATGAGAACTAAGTAACAACATCAATCTGAATATATTTGTATTTGGTATTTTGGGTCAATTGTCTGACTTTTCCAGCTAGCTAACGGTGATCCAGGCCTTGGACTGGTTTAATTTCCACGCTGGGGGGTAAGAGAGAGACATGGCGAACATGACGTGTTTCTCTCACCGTAACTAGGAAACTCCTCCTGCCTGAGTTTTTCTTCCTCATACAGATCCAGAAACTAAAATGATTTTCAAGGACAACTACAACTACATTTTTGCCCCGACAGGAAATTTAACATCGCATCACATCACGGGAAGCTAGTCCGCTGCCCATGAGTCATCCTGGAGGCAGAATATATTACATAATATTATAAATAATTTAATCCCGTCTGCTTCCTTACAACAAAGGAATGGTGCCAATATGAGAGTCTTTTTCAATTCCTGGAGGTGATACAAAAACTCAAGAAATTCATGTGTGATTGAAAGCAGTGAAGACATTAATTAAATAAATCCGTGTAGTATAATAAGATTAATATGTGAACATCAGCATTCAACGTACACAGAACGTAGCATGTGTCACTCAACTTCAAACACGGGCTTCGCACAAAGTGAATCACACGAAAGCAATCATCTGAAACGACCTGTTACTTCAATTACTGTCGATAGGACAATTGTGTTCCACCCACAGCACGTGACAGATCCCAGCGACAAACCGAACGCGTTCGCGAAATGCAATCGAGGTTAAATCTACGAATAATGAGTAATAGAGTCTAACTGCATCTGCATTCAACCAATGAAAGCCAGAACCCTCACTCCCTCCATTAAGTGACAACATCATTCTCAACGGCAATCTTCCATCTCCAACGGTGCATCTGAAGGACGACTTAACGCCAAAGGAATCGTGTCAAGAGGGCGGCTCGTTCAATCGAGGCCCGACTGAATAATCTCGATTGAATAATCTTGATTGAATCATCTTCACTTATTGCGGTGTGCCGTCCCGCCCATTCCCGCTTCTGGGCTCTTAAAAGGTGACCCCGTTCGGAAATGACAGTCTACGTTGCAGTTTGCACCGTTTGTTGCGCCATCCCAAGGAGCACTGGAGGCGCGTCGAAGGATATCAACACGACCCTCGTTTAAAGTGTCGTCCGTCACTCATCGACAATCAGCCTGCCCTTTCTCCCCGACAAGGTCTCCATTACGTCAATGCGTCGCGTCGCGTCATGTGATGCGACGAGCACGTGGTTTGCAAGCGCAGTGTGAAGAATCACGCTTGGGATCTTACTCGCCTGGTCATCTACGGACCATTACAATAATAATAATAAATAATAATAATAATAATAATAATAATAATAATAATAATAATAATAATGATAATAATGATAATAATGATAATAATGTCTTTATTAATGGCGAGGCTCAGGCCATAGGGCCTGCTCTTCCGCCTAAGCACTGAGTTTACATTGATACAGAGTAGTAACATATAAGAGGGGAGGGAAATCTGTACATTTACGTCTGGGAGTGCAAAACTAGGAACCATCCCGGCATACGTCTTAAGCGATTGAGTAAACCCAGAAAACCTCAATCAAATAAGTATGTGATTGACACTTGAGAAAAACAACCAATCACAGACACCAATGATAGTTTTCACTCACCTATGTTCATGACCCCCGAATCACGTCATTTAAGAGTGTCTCCCTCACAGCCAGTACTAACTAAGGTCCTTGATAAACAATGGTCAAATATCGTGGACGGATAACCAAACTATAGAAGCAATGAACAGAAATCTACTCGCTCATCATTTTGAAATGTTTACATTAAAGGATAATTAGAAAATATTAATAAATATTGCATAAATTTTTTGGTAACAATATTATTTTTACACCTTTCCGTGGTCACGAAATCTCTACGAAAGAATTTGTTGATTTTCGGGAAGAGTGAGGAGGTGGATGAAACGGATGATGCGTTTCGAGCAGATGGGAGTCTATGAAAGAAGACAGAGTTAAGATCATGGACAAATATGACTATTGTAAGGATGCCGAAGAGAATTTGTCGTCTAGTCGCCTAGAAAACAAGGTTGCATTCGTTATTTTCTTGATGGATTTATTTTGAAATATCTAAAGATGAACGTGATTGAATGAAGATGCTGTGGAAAATTGGGAAATGTTGGGTGGATGATATTGTATGGAGTTTGCTTTTTGTCGGATACCTAGGTCGCTAACTGAGTGCCCCAGTCAAACAACGACTCACCTGGAAAATCTACATCACCCATATGCGAATGTCCGAGAAAAATACTAAATATTTATCTCAGACTAACAAACAGCAATTTGATTTTTAATTTAATTATATTACTGAGGTTTGTCGTATATTAGAAGTATTCATATCAGCTATTCAGAGAAAATGTTCTACGCAGTACCAATTACCTTCTTACTTCTCATCCTCAAGACAAGATTGAGTAAGATAGCAGCATAGAGGAAAAATATATTTCCTCTATGATCGCGATTTGTTTTCGATCGTCTCTGTTATTCAACTACATAAAATACGATTAAAGAATAAATTATTAGAATGATTATAGATGAAAAAAATCATTTAGCGTACATTTAATTAGATTAATTGATTTATTAGTTGCACAAACAAAGATAACATCTTTATAAATATAAAATTATTTCCAAAACATTTGTCTTTCTACCGATGATCTTTTTTATTTCAAACGCGAAATCAGACAACACCACAATTTAATATTGTTAGAGTTTTGCATTGATTTAAAAAATATTTTTTTACATTAAATATTAATTTGCGTGACGATTTAAATTTTATCTGACACATTTTTCCTGTTTTTACTTAATTTAAATCAGGACTTATTTATTACTGAATGCTTATTTTGTGTTCCCGGGCGCGTCAACTACCATGTGTTTAAACTTGTAATTGTAGTGAACGTTTTTGTCACTGGAGGGGGCGGTGTTCTTCTCCCGTCGGATGGTGATATCCGGCGCCGATCTACGTCGTCTTGCGGGGTTTCTCCATCCAGGTATCTCCCACCAGCAAAGCACCGCCCCAGACGGTACAAGTTTTAAGCTACAGACTGGTCTCCCGATATGTGCGGTAGTGTATGTATAAAAGTGTATGTATAAAAGTGTAAGTGCGTGTAAGCAAGTTCTGAGAACAGAACAAAGAAGAGGAACAAATGATCGCGCGCGGTCCATGGTCCGTTAGTTAGGGTACAGCTGCGGTATTCGCTTGGAGTTGAAAGGAGAATCCACGGAAGACTACAGATCAGAGTACCCAGCCGCTAGATTTCTCTTCCAGGCTGCGGGTGAATTTGGCCTACCTATCTATACTTTGGTTTTTCTAACGTGGCAGCTGAGGGTAGTATCTCCAGGATGGAATTCGGTACGACTTTTTTTAGTCATTCTCAGTCCTACCGCTAGAGTCGCTTGATCTGCAGCACTGCTTGGTGCGATCGCGATCACGCGACATCTTGCGACAGGACCAAGAAAGGCCGAAAAAGTCGTGCCGAATTCCATCTTGGAGATACTATCCTCAGCCGCCACGTTAGAAAAACCCAAGTATAGCTAGTGTCAATAATCCTGTTTACGTCGTGACTTGAACCATGGGGCCTCCCGGTCAGAGGTACTGCAATGACAGCAGGCGATGCTCTGAGCCATCTCAGCCGGTGCTATTTTATTACATAACATCATTTGGTACGTTCAAGTTGTGGAGCTGTGCAACGTGCCCGCCGCGAGGACACCTCTAAAGATGTCCACGCGGTCGCCCTAGCGTCCACGGCTAACAAGCCGGTAATAGGGGCCGCGTCGTCCGACGTTTGTTGGGCGTTTCATAAAAGGGAATGCAAGTGCGGCCGCTCGCATGTTCCGGGAGTGCGGTTACGCGTGGTGGGGTCACGCGTCCGGGAGCGTCCTCACGCGTGCACCCCGACATGCACGTGCTGACACACGAAATTCGCTTTGCTCTTTTATGTTTCCGCTGTGCTAGTTTGTCGGTTTTTTACGTTTTAGAAGTAGCCAGGAAATAACGAGAAAAATGGTACTGTTGAAAAACATTGTTTTTTCGAAAAGACAGTATGTCGAATGTTCGCTAAGGAAATAAGAGAAGCATTTCCCTCCTTAAGGAGAGTTCGACTTTTTTATGGAGGGGAATTTTTTGAGTAAAGAGTTTTGGAATTTGATTTTGGAGGTAAGAAAAATGATGCTTTACATTAAGTATAAATCGAAGAAAAAGACAGAGGAGTGAAGAATGCTTGGATAAATTCAAAACAGTGACGTCAAGGGAAAAATAACATATAACTAGGGTGCGGATTTTTATGACCTAAAACATCGCCAAAAATGATCAATTAAATGCTCTTATAATCTTTTTAAAATGCCCTGAAAACCAAGAAAAAATACGTAAAAAAATAGTCCCAACCACTTCAGATGAACCACTCAAGTTGTTGGATATGTTACTAATGCAATAGAGACTTCTTCCTTTTGTTCAAGAGAACTTTGCTTGCAAACGTATGATGTGGATTGTTCTTTACAAAAAAATATCTGCCATTATTTATCATGAAAGCCGAAGTGACAACGGCGACGATCGACGTCACAGAAACCTTGCATAGTACTCACAACAGCAGACATTACGATACACTAGCGAATAAATTGAAAAGGTTACTCAGGAATTCTGTGGTGTGTATTTGTTGAATCTCGTAAATATTGTTTGAAGCAGGTCATTAAAATTATATTTAAATTATTAAACCAGCGAAAAATTCATTAAAATGACGTAAAAAGGTAAAAAATTACGTAGTCGAAATCTACGAAAAATGCAACAAAAAAATGACAAATAAATGGGTAATTTTCTTTTATCATAACATAAAATTAATTTCTATACTTAACGGAATTGTTCTAAAGTGCAAAGAAAATAATGTTATTTCATTAAAATTCTCCCCCTACTTAAAATTATGTACTAAGTTTTTTGTGTGTGTTTTGTAAATACGTGACATAGAGGGAAGAAGTATAAGGCATACAACCTCCACTTATTATATATACTCCACACAAATTACACAATTTTTTGAATAAAAATTCCTTAATGGCCTAAAAATCTTCCATTGAGGAACAGACGGTTTGTAATTTTCGAAACTTCTAATATTTCGAACCAAACGAAACAAACCAAACGAAGCAATCATGAACGGTTTGTAATTTCGAAACTTCTCTACAACCACAAACGAAGCAATAGAACAAAAAAATTGCTTGCTTGAACCAAAACTTTCTTCTACTAATTACGTAGAAGATCTAGTAAAACAGCTGGCAGCAACAACACAACGTCCAAAGCGGATTGTCACTAGTCAATGTTGAATAAGCGAACTCTTGAAATATGGCGAACAAAATGCACCAATTACGCAGGAGCAACAAATAAATGCTATTTAGCTATTTCAGTGCAAACGACGTTCACGTGGGAAGGTGAACTAGATAAGCAACCTCGTCATAATAATAGTACGTGCTAAAAATAGCACGTACATTCTCGCCCATTTTTTCAGGCAAAATTATGCGAAAAGTACTCACATTTTCGAAAAATTGTATATGATCTTATTTCAAAATCTATCTTTAAGTAACACAGTTTATTAAAGTTAAAAAAATGTATCTTCATGATTGTAGTTGTAGGTAAAAGTCGAAAAAATTTTGAACTTTTAAAATTTTCGAAAAATCAGGGTTTTCGACGAAAATTCTCTTAACCATATTTCACATTATTCACAACAAAATTTAATAAAAAACTATGGAGCAATTTTTTTGAAAATTTAGAAAATGTCTACGGGTTTCGTTAAATACCGCCTAAAATTGTAATATCAGTTCAAAATTCAAGGGGCCGCGACATATTCCAGGTCGATTGGAGAATATGAATTTTAGAGAAAATCGGCTGAACTGTTTATCAGTAATGTTGCTTACAGATGGAAGACAGAGAGAGACAGAGACAGAGAGAGACAGAGACAGAGAGAGACAGACAGAGAGACAGAGACAGAGAGAGAGAGACAGAGACAGAGAGAGACAGAGACAGAGAGACAGAGAGAGACAGAGACAGAGAGAGACAGAGAGACAGGGACAGACAGAGGCAGACAGAGAGACAGAGACAGACAGACAGACAGACAGACAGACAGACAGAGACAGACAGACAGAGACAGACAGACAGAGACAGACAGACAGACAGACAGACAGACAGACAGAGACAGACAGACAGACAGACAGACAGACAGAGACAGACAGACAGAGAGACAGAGACAGACAGGACAGAGAGACAGACAGACGACAGAGCAGACAGACAGCAGACAGACAGAGCAGAGACAGGACAGACGACAGAGACAGACAGACAGAGACAGACAGACAGAGACAGACAGACAGAGACAGACAGACAGAGACAGACGAGACAGACAGACAGACAGACAGAGACAGACAGACAGAGACAGACAGACAGAGACAGACAGACGAGAGCAGAAGCAGACAGACAGAGCAGACAGAGACAGACAGACGACGACAGACAGACAGACGACAGAGACGACGGACCAGACAGAGACAGACAGAGAGACAAGAGACAGACAGACAGGGAGACAGAGACAGACAACAGGACAGAGACAGACAGACAGAGACGCAGACAGACAAGAAGACAGAGACAGACCAGAGAACAGACAGAGCAGACAGACAGCATTTTTACCTTCATCGATTTCTCGGCATTAGGGACCCACAAAACATTCTGGTTACACCACGTGTTGGAGGATTTTTTCTAAATTTAGCAACTGGATTTATCCACTTTTTCGTTATCAGAGCGCGGTAATAAGAGTTTCTACCGAAAATTCCCATTTTTTTCGCGCAGCATTACATAACATTTTTTTCTTCTCCATAGCAAGACAGTAAAAACATTACGTCAGAGTGTTCCGAAACTCAATTTCCATCGTTTCCTTCAATATTAGTGTTCGCCGTAGTACCAATGTATATTCATGTTTGTCCACAGTGCTACATGACTGCACAATCTGTATGTTCTGTATAAACCATAATATTTCACAAAAACCTACTTACTACATTTTGGACGGAGTTTCTTTTCCGAGGTCGCCTAGCTCATCGCCGAGGTCGCTCCTGGAGTTCCACCTCTAAAGCTCCCGCCTTAAAATGCCCCCCGGCCATCGCCCCCGCCGTCATTTTCGCCGGCGCGTCATTGCCGCCTCCATAGGCCGCCGCCGCCCCTTCCCGCAGACATGCGGATGTGCGCGGTCGTCAATGGACTAAGTGCTTTAGGGCCATGAGCGCTGCAATTGGATGATTCTTTGCGACGCAGCCGGCGAGGAAGCGTGCTCTCGCCTCCCCGCTCGCCGTTCTCCACTGCTCCTCCCCCGTTCCGCCGCCCCCCGCCCCGCCCCACGTCCCCGCCCATCTCCCGCCCCCCCCCCCCCCGCCCCACGGTCAACGTCCCGCTTCACGGACCCTGTCCCTGCCCACATCCACATCACCCTGCCTTCGCCTTCCGACCGCATCACTTTGACCTTCCTGTAAATTTTGTGCTTCTGGAGGGAGGGGCGCTTCTTGTGACCCAGTGTTCTGTGAATATCTGGATTCACTGACTCCGTGGAATAATAATACATCATGTTGATGTATAAGAACTTTCCTGCATCACGGAATATGTCTTTTTAACAGCGAGGTAGCCACTCCCCTTTTTAACAGTAGTATATCAAAGGGGTGTGGTGTGAACAACACTCCGCAACACAGTTCCCCCCTGTATTTTTGTTTATGTAATGGCTCTTTACCTAAATAGTTACTATTTCGTCTTTTACGACGTTTGTCAGTAAAACCTTTCTTTGACAACGTCGCCATGTGTAATCACTGCATGGAAAATCCTGCGTTCTTTTACAGACGTGCCTGCCCATAAACACAATGTTATCTTATTTTAGAATGTGTTCATATAGATAATAACTGTGCAATCGGACCAACAATACAATTGTGGACGAAGTCTTTGAAAAAGGAACATCGTTATTGGTGTCCCTGCAAGGACAGAAAATGTTAAAATATTTATGCCCTTCCCATTGCTAAAAAATTTAAAAATAGTTTAACAAATTAAAAAATAGGAAATTGCATGATTATTAAAATGTCTAAGTAAGATACATTAAATTCATAAATTCGTACGAATTAATGTGGGTAGTTTTGTTGAGTTTACTTTATTAAATAATATTGAATGATAAGGAGAATTCAATTTTTGTTTCTCGGAAGTCAGGGAGAATTTTGAAAAAAATTACTTGGGAAAATGTTGCTTCAATCTTGTAGACAGGTTAATTTTTTTTGTTTTGTCTTTTGTTTTGATTTACATAAGTATACTTTTCCTTTCAACAACAGGTCACTCTTTAAAAGTAATTAAATAACTACAACAAACTGAATTTACCTGTTATCCTTCAATGTCCCATACATTATTCGACAACAGTAAAGGAAAAAGACTGATAGAACATGATGGTTTTGGGGCGATGTATTAACATCGTTGTTACAGTTTCGAATATCGATGTTTTGATGATGATGTCGCATCTTTAGCTGATAATACAATAATACCCACACCGCAAACAGTGACGCGACTGTAAAAACTACAAGAGGAGAGTCCTCCGTGCAGGAGAGCTGGAGGGGGGAGATGAACATGGACTCGAGGAACGGCGACGAGCAAGATGGTGCTCGACCCGCCGCGTAACGTGATCGCAGCGAAATTGAAGGCCGGTGAGAAGTCAGTGGAAAAGTCAATCAAGGGAGCGTCTTGAAGTCTGCACGCCGCCATCGTCGAAGCGAGAGATTGCACCGTCATCCGCTTACGCGGTCGCCCGAGACGAACCCGAGACTCGCGTCGAGTTGGCACGCCATCTCCCGCGGTGCGGTGTACGTGGCTGGTGATAATTGCGAAAAGAGAGCGCCTGCCTGACCTTTGGGGCACAGCTCGGAATTGCGTAGCGTGAAAGACGGGATTCGAATCTCAATGCCTTTATGGACACGACCAACGTTCATTTAGCGGATTTTCATCTTCTTGTTACTTTACGATTAATTTCTTCCTTTTTATTTTTTGAAAAATCTTCACATTTCCACCATCAACGTCATTTCGTATGCGTAGACCAAAACAAGTTTTCTGAAAATGTTCTCATTATATTCCTAATATGCAGTTACACTGTTTTTTCATTTATAAATTTATCGTCAAGAAGAGTTAAAACAAGTCTGACGTACACGGGGGAACTGTAATCTGTGCATGATTTCTTGAGCTTTGGGATCTCTTCCAACTCATATCATCAATATTTATTTACATCATTATTTTCTATATTCGTACTGGTGTATATTATCTTTCTCCTTTTTGTTGAGAAGAATCTATTATTAGTAGTAATTGAATATTTGAATTATACATTTTTCTCTTCGTGTTTAAAATTATCACCAAGTATTTACCAAGTAAGACAACAAAAGTATATTATAGTATATTATTATGTATACATTATGTACGTATTACTGTATATTATTGTTCGGAAACCTATCATTCGTTGCTAAATAAAGAATATTTATGACCTCACTAGTAGAGTCACTAGCACCTCTGTGCATACATTGTTCCATTAACACACATTACATTAATCTGACCTTCCCCAGGAGGATTTCAGCACGCTACCCCATATTTCATCATGAGACGAACCATGGAAGTTCAAGCCTGAATTCGTGTTATAGTTGGCGTTCCGTAATACGCCCATAACAAAATGAAGTGTTTTTCAAGCCTTCTGTACAGTATACGTAACATGATCAACCTAGATATGGTCACTTAAAATATTAAGCCCAGATATTTACAGCTACTTATCTCCAGATTTTTATTTCGACATTAGTATTTTTAGTGTTTTCTGAGTAGGAGCCTTCGTAAAACTATTTTTTTGCTTTTATTTATATTTAATTCAATTCCGTTTTCCTGGAGCCATTTCAACAATTTGCCCTTATCTGTGTACAAATTATCAATGGCGGATTAATCTTCAATTTTCCGATACACAATGCAGTCATCCGCGAAAAGTCTTGATTTTCGACTTTCGATTTTCGACTTTCGACTTTTGATACTCTTGCTTGAACATACACAATAAAAAAGAGAGGTCCTGTTCACACACTTCCTGAGGGATACCGGCCGTCACATTAACCTCGTCGGGTATAAAAGTCAACAAAACTTACTCTCAGTGTCCGGTCCCGGAGAAATTCCCTAATCGAGGTACTCCAGAGTCTACTTCCCAATCGATAATTTTATTACCAAATCTATCGTTACGAACTTAATGGAAAGCTTAAGAAAAGTCTATAACGATTGCATCGATTCTTTACTTTGGTCGAGTCTTGTACAATGTACAATGTCTTGACAGTAGTTAGCCGACTTTCGCAAGAATAGCCTGATCTAAAGCTGAGTTGGTTTTCAACTAAGAGGTTATTCTTGTCCCATACATGTCGCAAATAATCGGTAATTTGATACCCTAATATTTTACATACTACAGTTAATAAGGAAATCGGTTCGTTAATTGGACATTAATGAAAGATCCCTACGTTTATAAAGAGAATCAGCATAGCATTTGTTCGCTGTCATTAGGAATATTACCATTATTGATAGTAACTACGAAAATTCTCGCAAAGTACGGAAAGTGTCTTCCTTTTCCAACCGTAGAATTAGCCCAGGAATTTGGTCAAGTCCCACGGATTTCTTTGTAGGCCGAACCACTATCCGCGGTTATATTCATATTAATACTGTCATTAATTCACTGAAACGGTAACAATGTTTATCTTGCAATTAGAGCACGTCTCTTAATTCAGAAAAACCCTCAATCCCTATCTTACCTTTCTATGCTCATTAACGTAATTTGATTGGTAAGATCAACAGAAAGGTCACAAAAAATAAGCAAAACGACACAGTTTTAAAGCACTAATGAGATTTTACTTTAAAATTCAAGTTAATTGTATCCTTAAATTTTGTATGAAATTGAAAACAGGAAATGAAACAGGGAATACCAAATTAATACAGTAACATACCAAAAATGACGAAATTTTTGTTTAGGCAAATAAAGGTCAACATGTTGTAGATATTGCAAAAGACATAGGTTTCTATGGTGTAGATACACATATGACACCATTGCAACGTGAATTCGGCCTGAGACGAGGGTTTTTATGGTGCAGATACGCAAAGGGTACACCATAGCAACGCGAGAAAAACAAGAGATCAGATTGAGAATAAGGGCATTCCGACTCGTGTCGTGGTGGTGAGCGGATTGCTTGTACGTTTTTTTCCTGAGATTATCAAATCGAGACTTGTAATACTTTGTGAGAGTGAACATTTGTAATATTTTCATGAGTGAACTGGAAAGTGAACTTAGAATATTTTCGCAGTAAAGTTGCAAGACTTCACTTCAAAATTTTGTCAGTGAATTGTGAATTTCCAGGTTAGGTGATAGAAAATAATATTAGAAGGATATTATTCCAACTTCGAAAAAGTAATCAGTTTGAAATAGGTGCCCACCTGAGGCGTAAGATAAAGAGTATAGTCAATGTTTGTGAGGTGGTTGGAGGAAGTTTCGACTTGGTCGCTGATCATCGTGGATTTCAACAAGAAGGAAGATTGGTTTACACAGCGCGGCGACATCGCGGTTCCATAACGGTTCTATTACGCTGTTATTGCAATAACAAGAAAAATGGTCATGACCTAACAAGAACTTGCAATAATCAATCTGATAACTTTTGGTATTCATAATAAATTATAATTCGTAGTTTGAAAGATAGCTGGTTCTTATTTGCCATTACATGCAATCCTTGAGTAGACACTTTAAAATTATTTTTAGATTCCTCGCCAGTCCGTGTGGATAGCAGATTGAGTAATTGGTTGCAGAGTAAGTAGCAACAATTATTTCATAAGAACCCGTCGACCGAGCTAGCGGGACTTACATTTATTTGTAATATATCCGAAGACAGTAATAGACAATCAGGAATTCAAGTGTAACCTTTTCCTGGCACCCAAATTGTTTTATAAATTCACAACTTTGTTACGATTGACATTTACATTTATTAATAGTAATTAATAGAAACATTTCAATACGACTTATTTTATATATGATGTCCCAAAACCTAACATGAACATAAACAGCAAAAAGAGAAAACGTATTTAGAATTAAATGATGGTCGAGGAACTTCGTTGCTTCTAGTGCTTACTTCTTCATAATCGGTTTATTCCTCTGATTTTCGTGCCTACGTTTAAACAAAAAATTCAAATAGCGCCCATTAAGAGATTCGTATAAAGTGATTCGCCCCTTGTGTTTCCGTCACATTCGCTACAACAGACTACTGGCCATATGTTTCAGCGACCTTATTTTGTCTTCTCCATAATTCTCCCGTATTCTGATTTCTTCGTTGCGTCAGCCGCGTCTGGCAGGCGCCAGTCCGTCCACTGCCACCCCACCCCATCCTCACTCGCGCCCCGCGTCGCAGCCGTTAAGTAGCCGGCGACAGCAATCGAAGTGCTTCCGGCCGGCGACGCGTGGGAGGCGGCGCGGGTGGCGGGGTGGGCGGGGTTGGCGGCGGTGGCGGCGGCGACGCTACAAATTGAATTTCGCTCGTATGTCACCCGCCGGCGTTAATTACACGTCTCAATAAAGAGCAGGCGGCTCCTTCATTGTGCGAGCGGAGCGGAGCAGAGTTGCGCGGCGCCGTGCCCGTGCGGGGCGGGGTGGGGAGGGGGAGGAAGGGAAGGGGGGAGGCAGGGGGTGGGGGAGGAGGGAAGAAGCAGGGGAAGTGACGAGCAGAGCGTGGCGGGTGGGCGTGGTGGCTGAAGAGAGGCGAGGCGTGGCGGGGCGGGGCGGGGCACTGTACATCAGAGCAGGATGATACGCAGAGCGGACTACGGAGCACAATGAAAGACGGCGAGACGAGGAGAGCAGGGACTAATCTACAAGAAACAGAAAAGAATGGAACGTTTAGAAGCAAGTATGTCAAGGCACATAGACGGAGTAGAGCTGGAACACAAGAGGCGAGACAAATGAGCGGGAAGAATAGAACGAGGAGAGAATTGTTAGGAAATAAAAACAAGGAAAGAATATCAAGGAGCTACGATAGCGAGGAAAGGATTGTGTGTGTGTGTGTGTGTGTGTGTGTGTGTGTGTGTGTGTGTGTGTGTGTGTGGAGAGAGAGAGAGAGACCAAACGAAAAGTAGAGCCACAGGAAAATACAGAAACGAAGAATACAAACAGAACAATTTGTGAGAAGGAAAGCGGGACAAAGCGAAGTAGAGACAAGATGAAAGGGATGGGGAAACAGGGGCGGGATGGGTGGGGGCGGATCACACAAAGAAGATAAAGAGCGGGCAGTTCGGAGCGACACACCCAAGACGGGGCGGAGCGACGACGGGCAATGGCTGCGCTGGGGAGGATCACACACAAGCGCCCGGCGCGGGGCGTCGGAAAGGAGGGGCGGGGACGCCCGTTCGCTGCGTGACCTCGTCGTCCGTCGCCCGAGAGGTCCGGAGGTCGTCCTGACCTTGGCCGGACTCCTCGCCGTTTGTTGGCTCCGTCCTCACCCAAATTCGCCCTTGTGCACCGGACAACCTCACACCTGCTCTTACGCTGTTTCGCACCAAATGAAATTTGTCGGAACGTATTGTCCGATTTAAATAGTGTCTTGTGATAGATTATCCGCTTTGACAAGGTTATCCAATCGGGAGATTCGATACCTCAAATCAAAGGCGTAACGAGGCTCCCGATTGAAAAAGGGCATGCAGCTGATGATCTGTCACAAGTCATTTTTAAATCGGTAAAATTTTCGTATTTAAATCGGTGAATAGTCGCAAGCAATTCATCATCGCTGGCCATGCAATGGAAGAGAATGCCAGCACCCCCAAATTTATATGTGATGGTACTTTGAAAAGTCTCCTTTGGATTTGGAAGTCTCCTTGGGATGTAGCCCTACAACAGCACCTCCATTACAGTATTATTCGTGTGGATTACGTAATATTATAATATTAAAACTTCTATAAAACTAAAACGTCAGACGCCTCTTGAAAATGTTAAAAATTTATTTAGAATTTAAAAATACAATAAAAACGGCCTTCTAGCAATAAATTCAGTGTATTGTGCTCTGTTCTTTCAAAATCTTTAAAGAAACAAAACATTTTTCTATAGTCGGAGAGAGATTTGAACTCAGGGGCTGTGAACGACAAGTCAATACGTTTACCACGACACCGGGTAACTGAACTATTCAAATTGTTACTATAATGAATTCTTATTGTTGAGGTGACCAACATATTTTAACTCAAATTTCGCCAAAACTCCTAATATTTTTGAACTAGTGATGTAACAACAGCGTAATAATAATACGAGGGGCATTCAATAATTAAAGACACAAATTAGTCTGGAGAAATAAAGGTTTAATTTTGCAAAACAGAATTTTCCTACTTTTCAATATAATTCTCACCAACATTTATGCACATGTCCCACAGGGTTACCAGCTTTTTTATACCCGCTGCTAACAACTTTTTATCTTTGTGTCTGAACCAATTTCCCACAAAGTTTTTGACATCCACGTTGTCCTGGAACTTCTCCGCACGTAATGCTTCCTTCAGTGGACGAAATAAATGGAAATCAGATGGTGCTAAATGCGGTCTGTAGGGGGGATGGAGCTGTACCTCCATATCCTTTTTATCGATGTTTTTACCTGTTTGTTGAGCAGTATGCGGACGTGTGTTGTCTTGCTGGAGAATTACACCCCTCCTCAGAGATCCACGTCGTCTCTCTTTCTCTCTCTCTCTCTCTCATGGCTGGCATCAACTTGTTCAAAAGCAAACATGAATAGTATTGGCTATTTATTGTACGCTGTTCTTCTGTTCTTCGAGATAATCACAAAACCACATAAGCACCTACAGCGTCCTAAAATACCGTCAACAGGAGTTTTCCTGCTGATGCGGCCAGAATGATGTTCGTCAGTCACTGAGTCTCGACCACTTTTGAACTGTTGTACCCACTTGTAAAAATTCCAGTGCTTAATACAACTTTCATCATACACTTCAGCCATTTTAGAGAACATATTAGTTTGTTTCTCACCTTCAGCAAGTTAAAAAAGAATCACAGAACGTTGTTTAACCAATGTAGAATTTTGAAGTGGACTTGCCATCGTTCATCTTAAATTTGAGGTACATAACACAACAATGATGATTCTTCAGGTGATCAGGGCTTATCCCAGCGATGCCAACTTAAAGTCCTAAAATTACCAAACTTGTCCTACCAAGTGTTTTTTTTTCTAGGCCAATTTGTCTCTAATTATTGAATGACCCACGTAATTGGGAGCATAGAGAGGAGACAGATTGGGGGCCGCCAGTCGCCTGGACATCGGTGCAAGTGGAACCTCAGAGGGGCACTGGCTTCGCCGTGGCAGTGGGCGATACTCATGAGTTATTGAGTATGGATTCATCACGATGCATTGTAAGAAGCACTCTGTCCGACTCCTGTGCGAGCCCGGACAGCTAGTAGCTCTGAGCAGGCAGAATGGTCCCACGCAGTCTAAATTGTTAAGGTGCCCCAGTGGGGTGCTGCGTTTCCGAGAATCCAGATGCCAGTGCGAAGGTGTACTTGTACGCCCGAGGGGGATGCGGATAAAGGCCAAAGAACTTTGGTGCCCAATCTTGGAGAAATTCCCCTGGTACAAAGTGTTGAGTTTTAGTCCACGTTGGGAATTCACTGTCCCATTTTGTGGATCTATTGCATGTAAAAGATCCTCGAGCCTAAAAGAAGCCTATGGGCCAAAATCAGTCATACAAGGAGATATCACTCGGGCGAAGAAACGCCTATTTTTTCCGTGGTAATCAGTACTCGCTGTTCGAGACTGATTACGAGGAATTGTCGTTAAGAGTGTGTAGGTGTTGTTGGACGGGAGCAATCGAAGGGTTTTGACACTATCCCATAAACACCGTCCTTATTCTCAACTAACAGGGCAAAACCATAAAACCAGAAGAACGTTCCCATGTAATGAAAACCTGTAATCAATTTTAAGAACAATTATTTAAAATAAAAAAGTTGGAAATCCAAATTTAGGGAGATATTTTAAAATACTTCAAATGAGGGTGATCCGTGGAGAAGTCAACCTTCTATTGAAAATTTAGAAATATACTTACGAACTTTTAAGTTGTATTATTTTTTAAATAATGATGCCTGGTACGCCTAATCATCATAGTCTTGTTAGAGTAACACTGCCGATGAAAGGAATACAGACTTCTAGATTTGTTATAAATTTGGATCTGTATAAAATCAGACCATTTCGTAAAGAAGGTAAGAAGGAGTATGTAGGGAGGTAAGGAAAATATATAATGAGGCAAATTAAGAGAGAGAGAGAGAGAGAAGAGAGAGAGAGAGAGAGAGAGAGAGAGAGAGAGAGAGAGAGAGAGAAATAAGAAGAGAGCTTTTAAAGGATGATGGGAATACGTGATGAAATTCCATTGAGTGGGTGAATAAGAGTGGTTTTTGAAGCAATTCATATTCAAAGAAGCTGTGCACTTGCGGAATCCGAAGTTATTTATTAGAAGGAAGATTTGCATGTTAATGTTTTAATATATTTTCTATTAAAACGCGAAAAGCGTATTGAAATTGAAATACTAAAGTTATTTACATTTGTTTCCGTTTGAACATCACTGGAATTTTCAGTTACGTTAGTCACATTGTGTTAGTCTTCCGCTGTTTCTTTCCCATACGATTTTCGTGCAATTTAAATAACATAATCCCTCGGTGGCTCATGGTCAGCGTGCTCGCTCTCCGTGGTGCGATTTTAGGCTCGATTCCCGATCTGGACAAATATAGAGCAGTAGTTTTCTAATACAAATCTCAGTTTCTATATATCTGTGACGAAAGAGAAGGCTTAGGCAAGTGTAGTATACAAGACACGGCAATAGCAATACGTCAAGAACGCCACATGTCTCCTTTTACCCAGCGGTGGATAATAAAAACAGAGCTCAGGGCTACGAACATCGCTAGCTGGCAAAAGCCGAATTAAACCGACTCTAAAATTCCAAATAGATAAATTCATAAATAACATAATAAAGCAAAATTTTAAAAGATTCTTCTCATTTATGTACAATTGATTTCCTTTACTAAATTTTAAAAATTTAACAATAAATATTTAAAAAATAGTTTCTAGATGATTCTTTTCGGTTTTGAAGGCTACATTCGCGTTTGTTAGGCACAAAATAAAACAAACAATGATAATCATGTCAAGTTAAAATTAATTTTCTTTTCCCAGTTGATTGGTTTCATTACTTTGCATTTCAAAGCTGCAATATATTTTTCATGAGCTAAATGTTTTCGGTGCTTCTTTTTATAGAATTCAATTCTCCAACTCGTTTATAAACATTGTATTAGTCACTAAGAAATCGCCCATTGATTGAATTTACCAATAGTAGGTTTGTACTACACATATAAAACTGAAGAAGGATTCGCCTGTATATTATTTTAAGTATTTTTTAAAATTTTTCTACTTAATTTTGGGAGTTGGTTTATAATGCAAGATATATTACGTTTAGAATGTTATCTATATAATGCAGGAAAAATAGTTTATTAATGTTTTTCATTACTCCACATTGTTTTCCCAATAGTATTCTACAGTTTCAAATGCGCTAACGCAGGAGCATACAAAAATTCAACAAAGAATTAATGTAATGTGTAGAGAGCTTGGAAAACAAAGAGAATAGAAAGAAAAGGGCGATATTCACATATATTTTAATATTTATTTGATCAAAAACAGTACAAAAGAGGAAAGGGGAGAAAATTATCTGTGCATGCTTTTCTTGAATTTCTTGATAGAGAAAGAGAGAGGGAATAATAGTACAGAGCGATCCAAGGAGTTAAGGAAAAGATATAATAAGGACGCAAATGAAAACCGAGGGAGAGAAATAAGAAGAGATCTTTTGAAGGATGATGGAATACGAATAGCCAGGAGTAAAGTTAGAAAATCAGATGCAACGAAGACTGATCGCCTCAAGACGCTAAAGTGCAATTAGGGTCTGTAGAAGAGGAAAATTGAATTCAAGTTAAATTGATCTGATATAGATTTTGAATCAGCAATAAAATTAAGGAAAGTAAGAATCGGAAGAGGAAATTAAGTTCCACGCTTTCAAAGGAACCGTTTGTTTAGGAGAATCACAGGATATCGCAAATGCTGATTTAGAAACGTAAAGAAATTTGCGGAAATTTAGAGCTCTTTGACAATTTGATATGAATGCAGAAAAATTACAAAGACTGGGATTTGATGAAGGTATTAAAAGTTTTGCGTGCATATAACGGGTCAGTTACATTGGTAGGACCTGGTGAAAAATAAAGAACGAAAATGTTGGTCAATGAAAGCGAGTTCACTAGCGATTGAGTAAATGATTCAAAGCATTAGTCACTCTAGTCGGGAATCGAATCTGGATCTTCTGGTTTACGCTCATCTGCATTAACCACTATGCTAACGTGACGACCGATGCTCCGAAGATATTCATACGCCTGTGATCTCTGTAGAATACTGACGCACCAATATACCAAAAGTGGTTGTGTTCTGCAAGTCACAGTAACAACTAGATTTAGTGTATCAAAGGAAAGAAACGCATGCGAGTCTAATTCGGATCGGTCTGTGATATCTCAGTGGCAGTGTTCTCTTTGCTTCTGCAACATCGAAGATCCTGGGGTCCAGAAAGAGGCGGATTTTTGTCACTAGGCACGAATTTGGGTTGGGCACGCATGGATCGAATTTAATTACTACCTTGAGAAGAATTCTGACAGGCATCTTCGTTGATCGATAGTTGTATGTGTTTCTGACCAATTCCAGGCAAACGCCTGAACAGTAATCCAACAAACGGGTCATAGACCGCACGTGATGTTTCAATCCTCACCCTTGGCCCCCTCCTCTTTATTACCCACTCCAGAGGACATGCAATCCATTTCCACCAATGTCGGGGAGCTTGGAGGGTGGGGTGGTGCCCCTCTTGGGGAGATCCTGGACTGGGAAAACCTGCTAACCGACCTGTGAGTTGACGTCAGATCTAGCGAGTATGGACGATCACCACCTTCAGGAATATAACATGCTCCACACTACAACTAAATTGAGCATATAGAATACGATAAATACATGAATGCTGTGCCGAGTTATCAGTATCGTTCCTCTAGTCGATTATTACAGCCTGAGGATGCTGGTTTCGACTATTATGGGTGATCGGGATTACTCCATGCGTATCTATGAAAGACCTACGTTAAACCTAAACTTGTCGTCCTTTCAGATAATTTCGCCATGACATCAAGACATTTTATACTTCTCTCCCAAAGTACATAACACAGTTTTCAACTTTTTTGTCGTTCAATAAATTAATTAAAAAAAACAAAAAAAGTTCTATTAATGTTAGAGGAAAACCCATTTACAACACATCACGTACTACAAAAAACAATATCTCGAACACACGGATACCGTCAAGTATATTCCATCACCTACATCTTCTCCACGCAATCTGTATTCGAAAAATTCCAATACACGTTTGTAGAACTATTTGAGAAATTGAAGCTCCTCTTCTCCCCATTAATCGAATGCGAGTCAATATTATGTATGTTATATAGAGGACATAATATGAAGGACGGATGAAATGTTAAAAAAATATTACTGAAATATATACAATCTTTTAATAAATAAAAAAACTCTAAGACCTTTTAAGGTGTTGTCCACCGCTCGAATTGCATGTGAAACCTCGGGATTAAAACAAGCCTGATAGATTTTGAAGGCAGGCGATTAGCACACTACTGTCGCGCCAAACTCATGCGAACAAAAAGAAACAAGATTATCATAACTTTTATCAAGCAGAGATTTTCTGAAACAAAGCAAAAACTTCCGGATGTATGTCAATATATGAATGGAAATTCCGACCTTAACCAAAACAATATTTCAGCACGCGAAATGTCGACGTGCTAAAGGCGACATGTTGACAGACGTCATATTATACGGGTAAAGGTCGCCATTTTCAAATAATTGCCTAGGTTTGTAGAAGTATCGAAGGTAAGCACTTAGAGATGCGGCGACTTTCGTTCTATCTGATTGTGCTTTAAGAGCGGAAGCATTCATCGATCCACGCAACCGTTGCCACCAAATCGCGCATTTGACTGAATACATTTCCACGCGAATTCCGTTCGAGCACTTCCATTTACGGCCCGACGGGGCATGACGAGCACAGCCAAAGCATTATCTCCCCGATCAGCTCTGTACGATCGAACGTTGCTCTAGCGTCGGTGCCCGCCGGTGTTCTCCGGCCTGTAAGTAACGCATTTAGCACAGGGGATAGGTTTCGAATCCGAAACCCTCGTTCGTTAATTGATAATAACTTCTGCGGCAATATCGGCGTTCAATTTCCGCGGGGCGACCACCGCCGGTGGAAAAGGGATGGAACGAGGAAGGGAGGAGAAGGTGGGAGGGAAAGTGGTGCGAACAGGTATGAGGGAACAAGTATAGATTGATTGATTGTTTTTTTAGTGTTTCCGGGCGCGTCAACTACTTTGATCATTAGTCCCATAAGTGTAGTGGATGCTTTTTCTCGGAAGATAACAGTGATCATCCCGCTGGATGGCGAGATCCGGCGCCGACCTACCGTCGGCTAGTGGGGTTTTCCCCTAACCAGAACTCTCTCACCAGCGGGGCACGGCCCCAGCCGGGACAACCTCTAAGCTCCCGACCGGTCTCCCGGAATATGTGGTATGTTAGTGTAAGTGTGTGTGTGTGTGTGTGTTTGTGTGTGTGTGTGTGTGAGGGGAGAGGAGAGGACAAGGAAGAGGAAGAACAGATCGCGCGCGGGCCGTGGTCCTTTTGGTAGGGTACTACTCCGGCATTCGCCTGGTAATGATCGGAGAAACCAAGGAAAACTACCGATCAGAGCAGCCGGCCGCTAGAATTCTCCTCCAGACAGCGACTGAATTCGACCTAGCTGAAAAGCTAGTGTGGAAAATCCTGCCGTCGTCAGGCCTCGAACCTAGGACCTCCCGGTCAGAGGCGCTGCAGTGACATCAGCTGATGCACTGAGATACCGCTTCCGGTAACAAGTATAGAGAGGGTGTGATTGCGTGCAGTGGCTGTAATGGAACCGCGTAATCCCCTTGGAGGAACAAATAGATGAGAAAGAGGTACGGAGAAAATGCAACTATAGTGTAAAAAATGTTAGGCCGATCATACAACGGAACGCTCAGAGATGTCAGTTACGGACAGTCCTGAAATATTTTTACTGAGTATGTTTGAAGAAAAGTACGTACGAAAAAATTATAATTGTTTTAACGTCTCAAATACATTTTTCTGCCAATGTGAATAGTGTATTCTCTCATTTAGCAATAGTTCAAAATAAAGGAATAAAACAAGTTTGATATTAAAAATATTGTTATTTATTGTTGGATATTATGAAGAGCATTCATAATAAATAAAGAGATGAAAATTAGGCAGAAGTACGTAGTTCGGAAACATTCATGGTTTACGACAAAATTGGCTGGTTTATCTTAGAAAAAATACTAATATCTTTCGAAGAATGAATAGTAAAGCCACTCGTGGCTGACAGCGACGTTGCAAGCTTGTCATCAAGGAAGTCCGGGTTCTTTTCCCCGACAATGTCATGAGAAATTTGTTCCAAAAAACGAGTTTTCCTGCATCACAGGAGCTAGTCCCCTGGGAAGAGTCCTAAACCCTATCACTTTCCTAATTCCTAGCTTCCCAAGTCTGGCAGCTGGGTTGTGACGGAGGAGCGCAAATGGAAGGCCCGTTGACGGAGATGTTAGGTGGCGGTCCTTTTGACAACTGCCTACCCTTACAGTTACCCCCAATGTTACAAACCAATTATGTGGTTGCTGTGTTAATGCGAGCTTAAATAAACCAAAATAAAAAATGAATGGTAAGTTCTATAAAAATAACTACAGTTACACTAAGTAATTATAATTTTCTTTAATTCAGTTTTCCCATCGCAACGCGCACGTACTGTGTCACGAGTCTCTCAGCGTATTGCTTAATCCCGTATCGTCCACGATTGCTAGATGTTTTGTAAATCAACGTTGGATGTGTAGTGGGTGGAGTTACGTGGGTCTGGATTCAGTACATCAGAGGCTCTCAGAATGGCAGTGGGACCTCGATGTGAGGGGGGATTCGTGGCTTGTTTTAGGTGCTGCTCCCGAATACGCCTTGAATTGACCAGATAAATGCATGTAACACGCCACTCGACGTACAAGGGAACTTGCTGAAGAGGGAAGCGTTTCCATACCCATCGTGTCAGTCACGTAACTGACGTTAGTGCTGTAGCGACGCATTTTACTGGTAAGATAACGCTTTACGCTTCACTTCACTTCATAGCACAGAGCTGTCAGATTAACCTTACACCAAGCTGTGCAAAAGGGATGCTGTCGCTTACAAATCGCAGTCGGAGCACGTAAGTTTCTGTGCTAACGAAATATTGAAGAAACGGTCCAAAAAAATGAATCCAATAGTTTAGGTTAAATTGATATTTCAAGGATCCAATATCTGATTCCTTCTGAGATTTCACAATGGTATTATAAAATTCCTCTTCTAATATTACAAATTTGTCGCCACAAGCAGTGACAAATTATAAACATACATTCATTTCAGAGCAAGTTAAAATAATCTCTCTTTTGTGAATCACATGTGGACTCAACTAATACGAATTTGTGCTGATCTGTGACTTCTTTTAATCTTAAAATTTTCTAATGACATTATTTTGTTATAGCGTGTACGATAAACATATTTTTATTAAACACGTTTTTACCAATAATCGCCCCATACATTCATACGAGTTTTTTAATTAAAAACATTCGATAAGACTATCATAACACATAGTTGTTTATTCCTTTTTTCTACTTGTACCTTTGCGTTCAGTTCCAAATGCTTTCGCCGGTAAATTGTTCCAGTCTTTTATTGTTCGATTTACAAAGGGGAATTTTCCCGTATCAGATTGCTGCGTTCGTGTTCGAATTTTGAAATTATGATATTACTCATATGATACTACTCATATATAACGGTTTGAGTAGTATGCTCTGTTTTTTCTTCCATGCAAGGAAACCTACAGACACCATACGTAATGCCCTAAGCATAGACAATTTTAAGCGATTTGATTGCAGTAATAATTCGAAGTGAGCGAGTCAGTTATCAGAGAATTTAGAGATTCTTTCTGAATGCTGTCTAATTAGCGTCAATGTAGAAAAAACGGTCTTTTTTGAAAGAATACTAATCGCTAATACCAATGATAATCGCCATTCAGAAGAGAGGCTATTGTTTGGGGTGATTGAATAGGAACAAGCGAAGGTTTAGAATGCATTGGGGTGAATACCCCAACACAAACATTGAGGTTCGATTCTGACGTTAGATATATTCTTATTAGTTGAGAGAACTACAGAATAAACCAATAAGCTCGCAAATTATTTATTGGCCAAGCATAAAGAAACACAGCTACTTAGAAGCGTATCACAGTTCAGACTCCAAACAGATCTATGTTAAGGTGTATTTGAGAACCTAGTAACTACACAAGCCTTGGGAACTGTTATTACACTCCAAAGACAGACTTTCACTTCCCGAATAAAACATCCCGAGTATTAATAAATCTCACTCAATTCGTTTCTAAATGATTGAACGCATGAAACATAAACATCCATAACATTCATGATGTTCTTTTACCCAATCGCATTATTTTATGTTTTCTATATTGCTTCTAAGCCGATATAATCCAGCTATGTAATTACAATATTTGAAATATATACATGCAATTACACCGCAACAATTAATTTTATTCCTCATATTTATAGTTAAAGAAGAGTAAAAAGCACTAACAATTTGGAAACTAAAGCCACCGGCAAGCAATTCTGCCCCCGCCCACCCCCAGCCCCAAGCTCCACTCTACTGAAAGGGGTAAGTGAGAATCTGAGAACTTGAAATCCCGATAAATGTTAATGTTTCATGCGATCTTACAAAAATTAAAGAGAATCTCATAATTTGCTTCTACATATTTTCCTATGTCATGTTATCAACGATCCCTTCACATCCTCAACAATCACTTACCCTTCTTCTTCTTCTTCTTCTTCTTCTTCTTCTTCTTCCTCCTCCTCCTCCTCCTCAAATTACATCCACTACGTCACGCTAAGTCGTATTCAATTTCACCCAGCTCCGTCTCCAGTTCTGTTCCACCCAGGTCACCTCGTCCCACCCAGTCTCCGTATCCAACCTATGCTGCTCCTGCTTCTGCTCCGCCTCCGCCACCATCACCGCCACCGCCACCACCTTCTTCGCCACGCTTCCGCCTCCTCCGCCTTAATAATAATAATAATAATAATAATAATAATAATAATAATAATAATAATAATAATAATAATGCCTTTATTGATATGGCGAGGCTCGGGCCATCAGGCCCGCTCTTCCGCCTAACCACGCCTTCACCTCCTCCTCGCCTCCTCCTCCTGCTGCTTCACCTTCTCCTCCTCCTTTGCCTCCTCTTTCTCCTCCGCCTTCTCCACAGCTGCCGCCTCTTCTTCCACCGCGGCCGCCACCGCCGCCTCGTCTACCTCCACCGCCGCTTCCGCCACCGACCCCCCTGCCCCGCGCGCCTCGATCGCGTGCGCTATTAGGCAAATGGGCGTCGCTGCCTGTCGAAAAATGATGGATCCGCGGGGGGGAGGTTCGCCAAGTTTGTCGTCCGCGCCGCGCGGTGCGTCGGGGATTGGGGAAGCACCGGGCTTGTGGACCGGCGCACCCAACCCGACGCCGAGGAAGGGGCAGGCGGTTGGTTCTTTGTTATTAGCAGCGCCCTGATTTTGATCACCTAAAAATGTTTCAAAACGTGAAGTGCCAAACAAATGACGGAAATGGACTCTTTAAAATTATTTTTTTAAAAAACGGAGCTGAAAGTTCACTGGAAAGTAAATTCGTCTTGGAAGAAGTATATTTATATCTCTACGGAAATTGTGACGTGTAGTGAACAGAAAAACATTTGCTAATATCGTTATTTTATATTGAAATGAAAACCAGAAAAATAAAAAATTAAATGAACTAAAATTGGAGGATCATGTGCCAGTGAGAAATATTTAAGTAGCATCAAATTAAATATTACACTCAACGTTGGGGCAGTAGTTAAAAAAAGCACCAAAGGTTTCAAATTGTCGTTTCCATTTTCTCCAGAGTTGGTGAATATTCGTGTTGATATAGAAGCAGACTCATTAGAGTGGAACTTTGATGAGGATCATGTTCTTTTCCATATCTGAATGTAGGGGATAGAGGAGACTCACGACTGTATGGGGTCCCAGCAAGCCGACCTGTAGATCAGCGCAGGATCTCACCATCCAAGGAGAGGCTCTCAACGCCTGTCGCGATCAACACTCTCCACACTAACGGGACTAATTACCATATCAGTTGACGTGCCTGCAGACAGCAATCAATCAAGCAATCAACGGCCTTGTAGCATTATCTTTCCGAGACAGGACATCAGAGTGGCGGTTTGACTTTCCTTCAAGTGTCAGGGTGATCATGAAAACGACTGGTGTGAGATAACGACAGATGAATGATTAGCGATTGAACTTAAAGATGGGCTCCTTGATGGGATGAGAAAGCACACCACGACATAATCCCGAATAGGAACTCCCGGGACCCGAACCTGCAGCGGTCGGCTCTGCACACTTGGACGTAGATCCAAGATCCTGCGCCATCAGTCCGAGCAGTGTGAAATAAACAAGGTCATTTCGACATTCGCCTTGTAGCAAATCTTGTTCGATTTTGAATGTAAGTGCATCTCAGAGATTAATTTTATAGATAGCACACGCATGGTCGAGAAGGATTTTTAAGACTCTTTGTTTTCATTATATAGACCATACACCAACATCCACTTTTAAACCTGCAACCGTACAGTATCAATTAGTAGTTAGCAGCGTAAATCTTAGAATAATGAATCAAAGAGCGAATTTTGAAGATATGTCAGGAGTGTTGACAATAAAAGGTAGGCTCATTCGTTGTTGAGCAGTAAAGGTAGAAAACATTTATATAATAGACCACAAAAATGAGAATAAAATTATCTAGATAGTCTCAATAAAAGATTCTCATATCGCGTCAATTTCAAAGATAAAAATATGAAACTGTGCTTAAATAGAATAAATTAAAAGGGATGTGTGTGCACAACGCCTTTTTTAAATGTCAATTGATACTTTGCTTCATGCAACAGCACGGTTATTCATTCTGAATATACACACAACGAATATGATGATTGCAATCTAGTACTTGTTTCAAAGTATGGCTGTGGGAATGGAATCGTAGAAAAGCTTCACTGAAATTTGAAACTACAATACAACTTCCTGCATCCTTGTGTGGTAAATTTTAAGCAAACTCTAGCATAAGAGAAATCTGGGTTTAAACATATGCTGACAATAACGTTTTTTCGGAGAGAACGTCTCCATCAGCAATAATTAACTAAGAAACAAACGAGTCCCTATAAATTTATCTGGAATTGAAACGTCATCCAGCAGCCCCATTCCATAGTTTTCGAGGCGCGCAGGGGACCTGGCAGTTTCAGTGAGTTTATGATTAGGTAGTCATGGAAACTGAATTTGTAAAATGAAGTAACACCGAGTACGATTTCCTAAATTTGAGAACCTATTACTGATAAATAAAGTTTTGAAATGAAAGCATACATTTAATATTAAGTAAATTAGATTGTGTTCTACGTCTTTATAATGAATTATTAATATACAAGGTTAAATCGTCCGGTCATTGCCATCGGATAACTTTAAAGTATCCTATTTTTGTGAACATTAAATTGACATTAATCAGATTCCGAATCTGAACTTATATATGCTTTACGTATAAACTTTAATACATATAAGGAGAGGAAATTACATTATCAGACTCGGTCATTTTATCAGATAATGTTTATTCCAAGCGCGAATTAAATCAAATCTTGAAAAAGTTTCATTAAAGGCTGATTTTATAAGGTAACCAAATCTTTAAAAAGCAGGCAAGAAAAAGTAAGCGAGTTACAGTCTTTAAATCCAGAATAAACATAGTAAAGGAGCTCCTACCTTCTCACCATCTTCTCCCACTACATGGCCATATCGAGCGCACTGAAACCTTTTGATCGGAGCCCTGACCCGCTGAACCAGAACAGACTTGCTCACGCCCATTGCGCCAGCCGCTTGCCGAATCGCAGTCTTCTGTCTCGAACCGCCCGCGCGCAGAGCGTATCAAAGAGCAAGCAAGGGGCCGGGAACGCGTTCGAGTAGCACTTGGATGTGGCGTTGCTGCACGCTGGCCACTCGCGCCAGCGACGGCCGCCAACAAGCACCACAACGCAGTCTGACACCCGCGCCGACTCCGCGATCACTGGCTCGGCGAGGGAGGAACAGCGCGGTTATGACTGCGTCCACGAGGGGGGCAGAGCCCGGACAGAGAGGGACGGGGCGACAGAGGGGACGGGGAGGGCCGGGAGGACACGGAGAGACGGAACGGTGTTGATAATGACATCTTTGAGGGCCTCGTTCGCGCCAGATCAACCATTCTCCGGGCGCCCATTGCTCGCAATTTTCCTTTGACGTGACCGCCCCACAGCCCCCGACGTGTCGAGGAGGGGTCCATTAACTGACCCTCCCACACCTCCCTCACGTAAGTGCATCGTGACGCCAGTTCGTCTGGTTACACAATTTGAGGCGGGGTGGATCTGGCCGCTCATTTAACACGTGTGAGCAAGGTCAGGGAAGAGAAAAGCAGATACTTATGTAATAATCGGATCATTGGAACACGCGAAGATTGCGTAAAATCCCAGATTTAAGAAGGTCTTTCTTTCTCTATCACACAAGTTCTTCACATTTTCTTCACAAAAGAAACGACTCAAGCATCTGCAAATATTAAGAATTTATTTTTAAACAGTATTAATTTGAATAATTGAGAAGGTCAGGTAAAGATCCGGTAAAGTAGAAGGTCGGTGTCTTACATGATGGCGCAGAATAGAAAAACTCGACGTAATATACACAAATAGTTTTACATAGTGATGAATATTTAAGATGTTTTAAATTTATTTGTTATAGTTTGCTTTAAATGTTTCTGTTTACGAAATATCATAAGTTTCACATGTTCATTACATTTATTAGCCCCGACTTATGCAATAAAATTCTTTAAACAAGTTATGAATTGTTGAATATTTCCTTTCGAGTACATAAAACTTGTGTGCGATTAGAGGTTACAGAATTAGTTAAAATAAATGCTGTATTTTATTGTAGCGTCATGTTCGTATGGTTGTGGCATCGTCTTCGTGCTTTGTTATATTTTCATAAAAAGATATTCAAATTGAGAGTTTGGCTGTTGGTCTCGCATGACTTCAATAGGATTCATAAAACTCATTTAATTTAAAACTAATTTAAACACATTTAATCCACATCCGGGAATAGGTGGGCCAGGACATCAATTGATGCCACTGAGGTGCCTCTTATTGGGAGGTGCTAAGGTTCGTGTCCAACCGAGTGGCAGGCTCTTTTACACTAGCAAGATAGATAGGTCGAATTCACCCGCTGACTGGAGGAGAATCCTAGCGATCGGCTGCTCTGATAGGTAGGTTTCCCGTGGTTCCTCCAATCCAAACCAAGCAAATGGAGCAGTACCCTAACCAGCCAGCCACGGATCATGCGCTATCTTTCCATACTCTTTCTAGTCCTATCTTCGCCTCTTACACTCACATACATGCAGAATACTACCACACAGTTCTGGAGACCAGTTGGGACCTTAGAGATTGTTCCGGCTGAGGCAGTGCCCAGTTGGTGGGGAAAACCGTGTATCCGGAATTTAGGTCGGCGTCGGATCTTGTCATTTAGTAGGGAAAGTTCAATGACACCTCTGATGACGTTATCAGACCGTATCAATTGACGCGCCCTGAAACCTAATCAATCAATCAATCAAGTTCTACAGCCGCCCCCTTGTAATTTATGGATTTTACGACAAGTGTCGAATGGAAGGGAAAATGATCATATTTTAAATTGCATGATCGCCAGTTTATTCATCTTGAGCACCACTCTTTTTTTCGCTCTTTGAAAATTAAATTGTATTTGAACAAGGAATTATTATCGTACACACCAACTGTTTCTACTTTTCACATCAACTTTTCTATATTCAACAAATAATTTTAATCGTACTATTGCCAGGTATAACGTTCGACATAACGGGAAAATCAAGAGTTGATGTATTTGGTATTCATGTCAAATAAACGTTTCTCAAGCTACAGTACCTCTAAAATTGCTACACAAGTTTCGCAAACTTTTCATGTTCGCATCCAATACTGCATTCACTACAGCCGCCCACACATCTGCTGCTACGACCAGCTCAACTTGTATCATCTTCCTTCCCCCATCACAACAGCCGTCCTCGTGTGCTTCGTATGTCCGCCGCGAACCTCAATGCAGCTGCAGCCAGCTCCGCCACCGCCACCACTCTTGCCAACACACCAGTCCTCTCAGCAGACCTTTGCGCCAAAACAACGAATGGACTCTTCCCTCACTCATCACTATCATCACAAAACCCCTCAGTAATCAACACCACCACTACCATCCTTCCCAGCACAACAGTCGTACCCATTGACATCTCGCCACTCACCATTGCTGTTAAAGTGTCCTTAAAATTAATCATTCATTAATTTACTCATTCATTCCCGTAGATATCTATTTTGACACTGCAGCTACTACCTGCTTCACCACCACCATCACAAATTCCGTGACATTCACAACAGTCTACCCCGAACACGTCTGTGCTGAAAACGAAGGAGAGAACACCTCTTTCACATCTACTATTACAATCCCCGCATACACCATCACCTCCGCCACTACAATCCATTCTACCTCTTACATCTTTCTCAGCACATTGACACCTACGCTGCCACCACCTGATACACCACCGCAGCAACCATGCGCTCCACTCCCACCAACACCACTATCTTCCCCGGCACAATAGCCGTCGCCATGCACGTCGACTCGCCGCCGACGTAGCGAGAACGAGCAGGCTGTACGATCCGCGGGACGTGCGCGAGCAAGGGACGAGCAGGCCGTAAAACACGAACGTGCAAGCCGCCGCCGCAGCCAACGCAGCCTTCCTCGACTTGATACTCCGCGCAGTCTCCGACGCCGCGGGCGCGTCGAGAAACCTCCTGGCGACGCCCGAATGGCAGCGGCGACGGCGGCGGCGGCGGCGGCGGCGGCGGTGGCGGCGGCGGGGGGCGGTGGCGGTGGCGGTGGCGGTGGCGGTGGCGGTGGCGGTGGCGGTGGCGGTGGCGGTGGCGGTGGCGGTGGCGGTGGCGGTGGCGGTGGCGGTGGCGGTGGCGGTGGCGGTGGCGGTGGCGGTGGCGGTGGCGTGGCGGTGGCGGTCGGTGGCGGTGGCGGTGGCGGTGGCGGTGGCGGTGGCGGTGGCGGTGGCGGTGGCGGTGGCGGTGGCGGTGGCGGTGGCGGTGGCGGTGGCGGTGGCGGTGGCGGTGGCGGTGGCGGTGGCGGTGGCGGTGGCGGGGCGGTGGGGGGCGGTGGCGGCGGCGATTCGGAGGCGGGAGAGCGCAGCAGGTAGTAGATGTGTGCTCGTCGAGAGAGATGAGGGGGAAACAGTGACAACAAGCGCGGAAGCTGTTCTGAGGAAAGCAGTAACGTTCGCGAATTTTGCACAAGACGAAATAATAATTTATGCAACTAGTTTATAATGTAGAAGCTTATTGCATTAGTGCATGTTTTGAAGATGAGCGACGTTAGGAACGAGTTTTCACATTCGTACGAATGAAATAAAAGGATATAAACGAGTTACATATACTTTTTTTGATAACAGCATTACCAATTTATAAGAGAATAAATTTTAATTTTGGGAAACAACCGTATTGTGATGTCACGGGTAGTTGATATCTATGCAAAAACTGGTGGTTGTTTTTTTTGTTTTTACTGCTACCTCCCAACGATTCTCTAGCTGCAATTGCCTGCATGTGAGATTATGCACTCATTCGTGACATAATCAGGTCATCTGTATTGCTGAAATAAAAGTAAAACTAGAGGTGCTACATCACATACTTTCTCTCTTTATATTTAAATTTGCGATTTTACGAAAATTCAGAGATGAACGAAAATGAGACGTACACCATTCTTTTAAGCGTTCCTTCTTCTATCTGTGGAGAGAAAAAATTACAAAATTGAAGTGTTATTTGAGAAAATGTATTTTTAGATGTTGCGTAAATTTCAAGCACAAATCACACAAAACTACTCGTTTCTTTAAACAAAACTGTACAGGAACTTTTTTTAATGAGCTGATTTTTCACATAATTCTTTGTCTCAGGCAAAAATCTCAATTTTCAATTTGGTTGATTTGAAATGTTTACTTTTTGTAATTTTCCATAAAACGATACGATAGCCGGAAATGGGACTAGTGCAAGATTTTTATCTTCTCTTATTATGTACGCCAAGAAAATTTAAAGAAAAAAATTCGAGCTATTTTTGAGATTTTATAAATTTCCTACAATTTGGTCCAAATTACACGAAAACAGCCCAATTTTAGAAACATTGGGCCTAAACTTATTTGAAGTCCAGTCTTAAAAGAACAGATTTATTTAGGGAAAAATCTGTCTTCAATATTGTAGTTGAAGGAAAGCGCCTCAAAAAATTTAACTTTGCAATTTTCAAACTATCTGGAATTTTAACGAACGTGAGACCTGCACCACTCTCTGAAGCGTCCTTTACTCAATCCAGCGACAAAGTTTCATCAAAAAATTGGCGAAATTTGAGAAAATTGTGAAAATTTGTTTGAGAGTTCCTGTAAACTACGTTCAAAAATTAAAATATCCGTTTGAAACTCCCAAAGCATGGACTTCGTTCACATTGATCAAGAAATATCAATTTTGGAGAACGTCGGCTGATCGGTATAGACACTAGCATTGATAGACAGACGTTTTGTTGTCAATCGAATTTTCGGTAACAAGGACTCGCAAAACACGGATTCTGACTACATCACGTGTTAGTGGAAGTAATTTACTATATATTGCAACAGGATTTATCCACATTTTTGCCATCAGGAGCAGGCAACAAGAGTTTTTCTGCTGAAAATTCTCCATTTTCTGGCGCACGATTGCATAACTTTCTCTTCTTACGAACTAGCTTCGTAAGAACGAGAAAATAAAAAATAAGAATACAATTATTCTGGTCAATTTCAATACGACTAATACAATATATTTTCCATTTAAAAAATTGTTTTACATATACTTCGAAATATCACCAAACAATTACACTTACATCTCGAAGAAATTAAGAAGTAGCATTAAAATAGCACTTACATCAGGCCTGCACAGCATTTTACACTTTCACTGACCTCCGGAGCCGCGCGCGAGCAACTCGGATGCAAGAGCAAAAATCGATGAAGGGGGGATAGCACTCATTCGAGGAGTGGGACAGCACTCTTTTCAGGAGTGGGACTGCCAATTAGAATACGCAAATCGAACCATATCGCGTAAATTTAAAGCGCAATCGACGAGAACACGACGGCCACATTACAGATCAAGTAATATTACCTTTTGTATTATATTGGAAACGTTTGTTGTCGATATGTCAGTGTGAAATATGAAACTTCAACAAATTATATATATTTGATTTGGACACCTAGTATTATAATTGCTTGTAGGGATCATAATGTAAAATATATTCTTCAAAAATTCATTATTATTTTCTGCTCTAATTTCTGGCAAGAGTTTAGTATATATTTTTAATATTAAATCAACGAACAGTATTTATACATCGTTTACGACATCGTATAAGAATATTAAGTCCTCTGAATGCTATTTAACAATACCCATGACACACTCATGATTGCCCGTAATCTTTCATCAGAGAGATTTGCTCGTTGACATCTTTTATTCAGATTCATAACAGGGGAAATGGTCAGAAATGTGGTCTGCTAAACATTACCCTTCTTGCAAATGACTATATTTCATTTTTATTTCAATCTTGATGTGAGAGATTGCTCTCATAATTTCCCTTTTTTATCATTTGTATATTATAAGATTCCCGGTGAACAAACAATTATTATATTGTATTTGTTGTTAGTTAGAATTAAATAATAAAGTTTAAAAAAAGGCCACTGCTTTAAAATACTGTTCAAGAGTCACAATTACTATCAACAAACAAAATTAAAAAAGGGAAATACATACAGTGGTGGAAACAAACGTGGATACATAGCAGTGCACAGAAGAACGTGAATTATGGCCCTTGTAGCTTGAAATACGGGTCATCACCCATTTGAAAAAGTGGGAAAATGATTTCACTGTGTTGATCATTGCTTTAGACGCTCCGGTATTCAATCAATGCGCCACGTTGTGCAACGTCAGGCTTCTGCCCTCCCCGCAAAGCCTCTTACTCCCCACTACTTGCACTTTCGACGCTCTCGCGGGCAGACGGTCGGCTCATTAAGTGCAAAATGCTCGCGGGAGCAGGCGTTGTGCAGACCTCTCTTGCAGGAACACCATCATTGAAGCTACCAAGAGTTTATTTTTTTACGTAAGGTCGCTTTTCAACTGCTATGGTCATAGAGCGTCCACTGTAATTGAACATTGTTTTTTATGAATTTGGGGTAACGGTAGCAGAACACGCACACAACTATCCATGCCCATGGCGGGATACGAATCCGCAACGCTTCAAGTCAAAGCAGCCCTCCAGCCTTAGCAATCTCGACTACACAGGCCGAGCCACCAAAAGGTATGCACACAGTTTTATCAGTAATGAATCTTACACAATTTTTACTCTGCCATATTGTAAATAATCTCAATTTGTCTTCAGCTTTTGTTAATGCCTCACCCCAAGCATCATATGTTACAATAACACTAGTGTCATCCGCGAATGGCAATTTGACCTTTTGTCAAAAGATTACAAATATTATTTATAAAAAATAAGATAGGTCCGTAAATGGCCCCTCAGGGTACATCACGCCTAATCATCAATTCTGTACTATTACTATATGTGTAATCAATATTAAGTGATTGCACTGTTCCGCTAGTTAATTCAATATCAAATATTGATAATCTACAATGAAATATTAATGAATTAATTACTTAAAGGTTAATTGCTCGATAAACCTCAAGTCATTTTATAAGTTGTAAATTAATATTGTATGTTTTTATACTGAGGATAATGTACGGTATTCATAAACTTATAATTCAAAACTTTGAAAGGCTAGTATATCCAAACAAGAACTAAATATAATAATAGAATAAATATTATTTTTAAAAACGGCATCCGTCTTGATTGGTGGAAAGAAACCACGGATTCGACTGATCAAACCAGTCTGACTTCAGAACTGGGGACAACACACTGTTGGCATTCTGCGCTTCGCCGGAACTCCAAGACGAACACAGAGCTTTTCATTTATTTACTTACTTAATGCCAAAAACAGCTAAAAATTGTGGGTGGCGAATATTTTGACGTACGTTTCACACTCGCAACTAGCAGTTTTATTAATATCATATAATTGTTCACAATCTGGATATGTTGGAGAATGACAATCATTATCAATAACGCATGCGTATACAGTGTTTTGAAATTAAAGTGTGATGCGAAATGATATGAATAGTTAGCTGCAAATTAGATGCGAATAGGCAAGGAAGAACGCTTTTGGATCGTACGAAGATTGAGAAAGTGCCCGACAACACCCAATTTGAATTAATAGTAATTATAATGTACAACAGACCCAGATAAAATTCACAAACATGGAAATCACAGCGTCACACAAACTTGAAAGGAGAAAAAGCAATATTCTGGAGTGAATAGAAATAAAACTGTTGGCTCTCATATTTGCAAGAAAAGAAAAGATACGACACAATACTAGTTATTTCAAGAACACAGAAAAATTGAGCAAACCAGGTATGATTTGCTTAAAGCTACACCAAAATGATTTTATTAGAAGACACAATTAAAAAAGCACATTACTTTAAGATTTTTAAAAAATGTTGAAAACTGACGAAACACCGGTACTGTCGTAGGAGGAACACAATACAAAAATGATGTTCTTTGTATGGCGATTTTGAGGGATAATTTCAGGGCATTACATAACACCAGCGCCTGTATTTGGGCTTTGTTTGCCAGCACAGACACACACGACTCTGCAATTATTTATCGGAAACAAGGACGGTTAGCATCCCAGTTTAATTGGGAAAGTAACCTAGACCGTGCGAAACTCTTAGGATGGGTTCAAACTGCTCACCCTCCCGACTGCGTACAAAGCATACAGAGGTCAGACTCGTACAGTTGGGACAATAGTTCTACCGACTACAGCGACCGCACAACTACTTCCTTCTCCGATCAACACCAGGCGAATGCCGGAGCAATACCCTACCAAACGGCCACGGACCGCGCGCGATCTGTCCTTCCCATTCCTTGTCCTATCCTCTCCCTTTACACATACACTTACACTAACATGCACTACACTACCACATATCCCGGGAGACCGGTCGGGAGCTTAGAGCTTGTCCCGGCTGGGGCGGTGCCCCTCTGGTGGGAGAGTCCTGGTTAGGGGGAAACACCACTAGCCGACGGTAGGTCGGCGCCGGATATCGCTATCCAGCGGGGGAAGACCACCGCCATCTCCCGAGAAAAAATCTTGCACTACACTAACGGTACTGATGACCAGAGCAGTTGACGCACCCGGAAACATGAAAAAAGCAATCAATCAATCAATCTGATTGTATCCAAGTACTTCCTGCCGAAAAAAAAATTTCCGGCAATGCATCACAATTAATACATTCCGAAATGACGCCAAAGGACACTACTAGGTGTTAATTGTTCAAATTCACTTAAGGCCATGCTGAGTGAATATGATCCACGGCACATTGTGAAACGAAAATTGTGACATGAAGCTTACGGAACGCCCTAGACGTCGCACTGTTTTGCGGCCTTCAATGAAGCTCAGGTTCTGCGGAACCTCAACAGCTAATGCATATGCTCTGAATTTCAGACCGGAAGTAAGAAACAAATGTGTGTGGGCATTCACACTAGAATAAAAAATTAAGCAGGATCTTCAAAAATCTTCATTTTTCAGGCTAATTACGCCAGAAGAGTTCTTGTCCTTTTTATTTCATCCATCTGTATCGAATTGCATTGGATTTGTATTTAAAGTAAGATTACAAAAGTTCGTTACTGGTGTCAGAGGTGATAAATCATTAACTCCATGTGTCGATTTCAAGTGTCACACGGGTGTGACTATTTTTAATCATTGTGTTACGTTGTAGAAGACAACGAAAACTGCATTTTTCATTATATCTCTAATAACATGCTCTCACCAAACATCGATTCGCGTTCTCATCATACATGTATTGGAACCCAACTGTGAAACTGACAATGCGCAAATGAGACCGGAATGGAATGTGATCGCAGGTATTTACATTTGTGAAACATTTCGAGGAATTCTTAATGTTCCTTCATCGTTATGGAAATCTCGAAACAGGTACAAACTTTGTAGAAACTTTCGTAGAAAAAAGTTATTATATTGCAAATTTCCATTTAGACATTGCACAGCTGCTCATCGCCACTTACTTAAACTGTTACTAATGAAGTTTATGCAGAAAATAAATTTTCAAAAAGGGTTGTAATTAGTACATTTCGGCACTATACTACTGATATGCATACATAATACGAAAGAAATGAAACGAAAACACTTTGTTTTTGACTTCACACATACAACAGGATTGCTTAAAGAGGATGTTAAACATGCACCCTTGCCGGCCCTTGCCGGCGCCATTTTGTCATCTGGATATATGGCGGGTATGTGCTCGTAATGTATGTTTTAACGTGACATCTGACTATAATGTAAAATACATATTTTATTCTGAAGCATTATTTTTATTTCCCCATCCATGTGTCCGTATTTCCACAATGTTTGTGCGGTTTCCACCGATTTTATCGAAGATTTTTTTAATATTTTGTAGCTTTTTTTAAAAAAATAAGATAATATTCAGACATACTGTGACCTCGGAAAGTCTATTGCTGTATTATTCCAGTACTACCGTACCCATCCGAGAACTTTTACATGTTAAACTCCACCCTCTTCCATATCCTTTCATTTCCATGTAAGGGGGAGTGTTGTTAATGAAATATGTTTATTTCTTAAAAAATGTATGAAGGTAACTTCCAATGTACTTGCAAACTAAACAAATAAAAACTACAAAAGAATTACACAGGGATAAAACTAATACACACAACTCCGTAGATTTTGTTTGATCTAATTTTAAGATGAAACTTCAGATATCTTCGAATATGCTCATTACATTCTTCGCATATCAATACATCAACTGTTACATTGCTACCATGCTAAATCCGCAATTCTGTGAATTATGGGAAAACCAACGGATTTGGGATCTCACCAATCAATCCAATCTGACAAACCAATCTGAAAATTTTCACTGATATCCTGTATTCTAAGCTCCCGAACCCGGTACGCAACTAGTTCCACCCACAGATAAAAAAAGGGGGACGGAACAATGTAAGCCTACACAAATAAATGAATATTACAGTCACGTTCGGGATAAACGCGACAGAGCAACCGCGTGGAAATGACAGTGAGCAGACGCACAGGGCAGCCACCACCACATGGCACAGTGGGTAAAATGTTATCATCTGCATGTGAAAAGCACATCAATCTTCTTTGTTACTTTATTTTGTCATATTTTTGGTGTTCACCTGAGTAATACAACGATGTGGAATTCTATAAGGAAATATTTCAATAAAATAAAGCTAGTAAAAACAGAGAAAAATCACATAGGTGCTATTGTGATGAAAAGAGTAAGTTGATGATGTATTTTCAAATACTTTAAATACTATTGAATATTTGCATTGTGAAGTTAAACTCAGACTAAATATTATTTATTCGATTTACTCAGTCTAAATAATATCATTTTATCATACAATTTGCAAGTGAAATTTATATGAAAAATACAAACTTTATTTGCAACTTATAAAGACTTATTGTAAGTTAGAGAACAAAACATACATAACGATGCTGGAAAAGTTGGACAATAACACTGGCCAACGCTAATTACTCCTAACAAAGAGAAAATCCAAATCATTGTTAAGGTCAACTTGTGACACGGGTTGTCACTGGGGCATCACGCTTATTGTTACACAGACCGTGTAATTGTCATGGAATAATTCCTTCGAGAATGAAGTGTTGGGACCAGTTTAGGGATGAACTGATGTCATGTGCCTCAGACAGAGAGAAACTAGGGTTCGAATCCCAACCGTGGCAAGATTTTCGACAATAGCTACGGCGAACTCAGCCGCTGTGTGGGAGAGAATTTTAGCAGCCGGCTGTTCCTATCCGTATTTCCGTGCATTCTCCGATCAACACCAGGCGAATGCCGGAGCAGTACGCTAACAAAGGAGCCACAGACCGCGCGCGATATTTCCTTCCTCTTCCTTGTCTTATCTTCACCCCTCACTCACACGAACACACATATCCGGAGACCACTCGGGAGTTTAGAGCTTGTCATGGCTGGGACAGTGTCCCGGTGGTGGGGGATACAGAGTTGGTAAAAACCTTGCAAGTCAACGTGTAGGTCTCTCAATCCAGCGAGACATCTACTGCATCTAACACACTAATGATTATAGTAGTTGACGCACCCGGAAACACGAGATGATTTATGAAGCGTTGGGGGTGACAAAGCGTCAAATTTACTCGACTATCTAAATTATCGAGTGAGTATAATTTTGATTCCGGAATTCAATCTATGAATCGAGAAAAAATATGAAAAATTCGACGATGTGATAAAATTAACATAAAAACGTTTCCTACAACATGCATTTTTGTCCACGCAAAAGACTCACAATCTCTTTCTCAGACATAGGGCAGGATTGTTATCCCTATATCTCAATGTTACTTGATGACAGACTTCATAGAAAGATCGCCAAGTGATTAAGAAGATAGAGCGTAGAAATGTTAAGGAGCAGAGGAAATATAAGGGTCCTCTCACGTGAAGTGCTCAAGATTAGGTTGATTAAAGGATGAGTTAGTATTCTCAGGGTCGTCAAATATATTCCGGTAAGTTTAGTGCATATTTTAACTCTGGATGTCCCTAACAGTGGTGTTGTAATGTAGCGGTAATGTTTCTCTCCCGCTGGAACATCGACCTAGGAGTCCTACGTTGCCCTGCCTGTTTCCCTCGTCCAGTCATGTCTCTCAGTGGGATACCTTTTCCAGCCGGCACAACTCTAATCTCTTGACGTTTCTCTTAACATGTGTAGCAGTGCATTGGAGTGTATTTAAGTGTGTGTGTGTGTGTGTGTAAGAGAAAACGAGAGGCTACGGTTGAGGAAGGATAAACGCGCTAGAACCGCTGCCCGTTTTTAAGGTAATCCTGCGGCTTGTCCCTTATATGAATCGGAGAAACCACATAAAACTGCTGACAGGAGCTGTCTATCGTCACAGTATTCCTCCAGACAGTGTTTATGAGACGGTGACACGGGGTTCCCGTGATTCGGGTTCACATACACTGAGGCGAAAACCGAGCGCGCCAACCACTACGCCAAAAGTCTCCCCGGGCCTGTGGAAACAGTTTCAATCCACGAGCCGCAAAGCAAATATATTTCGTCCGTCTAGATCAGGGGGAGCTACGCTTTGTGGTTCCCCCCCACGAAAAAACCGCGGGCTGCGGCCACCGCACTGACTGCGGTGCCGTCTGCAAATTTCATTTTTACCGCAAACTCCTCGCCGGCACGGCACGCCGGGTGACGGGCGGCGGAAGGGGGGAGAGGGAGGACGGCGGGAAGGGAGGCAGGCGTTCGATCAACATATTTCGCGTGCGTCGCGACGCCGGGCGTCCGCCGTGGGGAAGCGTCCGCGCCAGAAAAGAGGCCACGAGAGGGGGACGAAGGGGACGAGTGGGACGAGGGGGAGCGTGAGGAAAAACGAATGGAGGTACGTGGGGGACGGGAGCGCGTTACGCGCGAATGCAAGCAAGAGGTGAAAGTGAGACGTGATAAACCCGTGGGTAAGCGGGGAACATGTGCACCCGCAGTCGAAGGAAAAAGAATAAAATGGAATAATTGGCAACGGATGTGTACTGCGGATTCGGTGGTATAACGGTGTACCAGACTGATGTTTGGGGGTTCAAACCCGATCGAAGCCGTGGATTTTTAAGGGCGAATCCTTCGTACGCCTTCCTTATTTATTTTATTTATTTTACGTCAGAAAAACAGTTAAAAACTGCGTATGACGTGCTATGGGGAAAAGTGAATTGTGTGCACATTTTCAAAATTCTGTGATCCCTACACTTACTCATAAACTACTTAAATTTTGAATTTTTGAAAGGGAGAAAAAAAAACAAAAACTCCCATGAAATAAAATCTATGTTCAAGGATAAACAAGCAATAAATTTTGAATTTTGAAATTTTGAAAGGGAGAAAAAACAAAAACTCCCATGTAATAAAATCTATTTTCAAGGATAAATAAGCAATAAATTTTGAATTTTGAAAGGGAGAAAAAAACAAAAAAACTCCCATGTAATAAAATCTATTGTCAAAGATAAATAAGCAATAAATTTTGGCTCTTATTACTTCCTGCCGCGATAACATGGAAACGATAATTTGAATAATTGTATTTCCCACTGAATTCTAGAAGACGTGCACAGGAAATGAAGTTACATTTATGTCCAGAAGCAAAACAAGGGGCCATCTCAGCATTTGCTCAATGGATCAGGGAAACTGGACGAAAAACCTGATCGAGATGGGGGTCATTGACCCGGAAGCTGTAGTACAATAGTTGTTACAGGTTGTTTATACTCATTTATACAGTCCAAATGGTAAATAATGCATTATGTATCATTGTTAAAATTAATGTTACTTTTCTTGTTATGCTCAGTATAGTCTCTAATTGTATAGAAACAGTTATGCAGCAGAAACGATTTCACTTGGGATTTAAACTTTTCTATTGAATTTAATCGTTTAATGTCATCTGGCAAAGTGTTGTAAAATAATGTACATGTATTGTATGTGAATTTTTTGTAATGAGCTGTTGATACTGCCCCTGATGAATATGATTTCTACGTCGAGTGTTATAGTAATAGACTTCTGCATTTTCTGAAAAATATTCCGCCCTTGAGCAAGTCATTTTTACAAAACCACTGATTCGTAAATAAAAGACACGGTAATGGTAGAATTCCTAGATTAATGAAGAGAGGCTTACATGAATCACGTGGGTGGGATTTGGTTATTATTCGTACAATTCGTTTTTGTAATCTAAAAGTCTGGGAGCTATAAGATGTATTTCCCCAGAATATTATGCCATATCTCAGGCGGATTTGATATTGAGATACCTAAAAATTTTGTTGCCTTAACACAACGAGCAGTATGAAGGCTGACTGAATTTGCAAGAATTCTGAACGCGTAGCATAAAGAACTTAATTGTGTGTTCAATTCATTTAAATGGACGTTCCATTTAAGGTTTGACTGAATTGAGATACCTAAAAATTTTGTTGCCTTAACATCAGTCAATGGTACACTGTTCATTTTCAATGGAGCACAGAATTGTTTATTTGAAATGGAAAACTGCATTAAAACCGTTTTCTTTTCGTTTACTATTAATTTGTTATTTCGGAACCAATTTGAAACATCTGATATTGTACTATTTACGGTTTCTTTATTGCAAAGGATGTTCGTATCATCTGCAAAGAGAACTGTTCTTCCGTTTTGAATCGTCGAGGGCATATCGTTTACGTAAAGTAGGAACAGAATAGGGCCTAAAATCGATCCTTGAGGAACTCCACATGCAACGGGCAAAGAGTCGGAAAGGTGCGTACGTAATGTTCCATCATTCCAGTAAGGTATTTCAACTCTCTGAGATCGTTGTTTAAGGTACGAACATAACCAATCTAGAGCAATACCACGAATTCCATATGAAGGTAATTTGGAAAGTAAAATGTCATGATCAATGACGTCAAAAGCTTTTGAAAGATCTAAAAATAACCCAATAGGTGCCTCGTTTTGATCCAATGATGAGGCGACATCTTTAAGAAAAGAAAATATAGCTGTTTCCGTTGATTTTGATTTTCTAAATCCATGTTGGCAATCTGAAAGTGCGTCGTGTTTAGTGAGAAAGGTTTCCATTCGTACGTAAAAAGTTTTCTAATACTTTTGAAAACTGATAGAAGAGAAATGGGCCGATAACTTTGAATTTCATTTTTGTTGCCTTTTTGAAAAGCGGCTTAATTTAGCTGTTTTGAAAATATCTGAAACGTTCCAGTGCATAAAGATGCATTAAATATGTGAGTTAACGGATGTATAATGGCATACGCACAAGTCTTTAACAAAGAATCCGGAATTCATCTAAACCGGACGAATATCTATTTTTTAGTTTACCGATTATTTTAAGAATTTCATAGGAAGAAGTTTCGGAAACGAACATTGTGTCTAAAATTTTGAGTGAACTGTCTATTTTTGAATTTTGTGCCTGAAGACCCTTAGTGAGATCGGCAGCAATTCTCGAAAAGTATTGGTTAAAGAGATTAGCCACTGTTGCCGGATCGTTCACATTTATATCCTTATATTTTAAAACAACATTCTCTACGGGTTTTCTAGTTGATTTGGTAGTATTATTTATTATATTCCACATTGCTTTAGTTTTATTACTTGAGTTCAAAATATCCTGATCGTTTTTCATGATTTTAGCCTGTCTTATGACTTTTCGTAACAATGTTTTGTATTTTTTGAAGTAGATAAGGAAATCTTGAGATACGTCATGACGTTTAGAAATAAAATAGAGAGTACGTTTATTTTTACACGATGTTCTAATTCCTTTTGTGATCCAAGTATTACTTTTTCGTGAAATGTTTAATTTTCTCTTTTTAATAGGAAAGCATGCGTTAAAGAGAAATGAAAGCTTTGAGAAAAATAAATTATATTTTTCATTCGTGTCAATAGCGTTATAAACTGCCTCCCATGATTCTTTCAGCAAGTAGTCCGTAAATAACTTTATGTTAACTGTAGTAAATGCTCTGCACATGCGTGTTTTATTTATTGTGTCAGTATTCATGTTATTATTTATTTATTTAATAGGTAATTATTACAGCCAAATTAGAAACTTGATCCAATGTGGCTAGGCCGAAGGCCTTTAAGCCATTACAATACCTACATTCTACCGCGTTCTAACCTTTCGCCTTCTGGTATTCACCCCAAATGGTCTCTCCATCGCCTCAAAGCCGCGGAAACGAGACCATAAGGTACGGCTGAGGGAAAAACCCCTGAAGGGGGAAAAACCTGCCGTCAGAAGCCGAGTACATGCTACTCTATCCGGATTTTAGACTATTTATTTATTTGGCGCGGGCGTCAGGCATTCTCCTTCCAGTGTTTGGCCTCCACCGCACCTGAAAACAAACAGCACCACAGAAAATCGTCCGCACCAACGCCTCTGCCCTAACATTTCGATTCCACTCCCTTCGCCACCTAATGTGCTTTATTTTAACCGTTTCCTCTTATTTTATTTTAATTTAATTTATTTTTAATTTATTTTCTTATTTTAATTTTAATTTATTTAACTTATTTAATTTAATTTAATTTTAATTTATTTAACTTATTTTAATTTAATTTTAATTTATTTAACTTATTTTAATTAATTTTAATTTATTTATTAATTTTTTTTTTGACTTATTTTTCTTCTTATAACTTATTTTAATTATTTTAAGTTAATATATATTTTTTATTGACTTATTTATCTACTTATACTTAACAATTGACTACAATTTATAACTTTTTTTTTTGTACTGTTTACTAACCTAACATAACTTACTAACTTAATTATTGATAGTTTATTGATTTATTACATATTTCTCTCCAGTCTAGGCTCTGCTCGTACTAACCACTGCTGTTTTCCCACTCCTTAATTTCCGTTTCTCTAGTGGTCCGAACCTTTCCGAGAAATGTTCCTAATTCTTTCATGAAGTTAGCTCTTTTATCCCCTAGAATGTTTTGGGCGAGCGTTACGTTCCTATGTTGGAAGTAGTAATTTCCCATTCCCATCCATTTTCCTCTCCAAGTTTCGGTCGCACTGCAAATTAAAAGGATATGGATCCAGTCTTCCCTATCACCGCAAAGCACACAGATGCCATTACCATTCGAGTCCTTTAATCTACGTTGCATCCACCCCCCGACCCTGAACCAAGCGTATCCCCCTCTTGCGTCCTTTTGCAGTGTGTTTACGTAACGTTCGCAACCCCATAACGGACTCGCGTGAATTTGCGCAACTAGCGAACGTTTTTCGGCCGTTGCTGCCAGGATCTCTTGCCTTTTAATATCCGCAAGTCTATCCGAAATTAACCGTTCTATGTCACGTGTTCCCCTATCTCCCACCATTTCCGGAGAAACGTTTCCCAGACCTGAACGTTCCAGTAGCAGTTTAATTTTATACGACCAGTAGCGTTGGTTGCTTCCTGTAACTGCACCGAAAACATCTATTTATAAGTGAGTCAGCCTGTTCACCTGCTAATTTAATCCAAAGTTTAATGGGTTTCATTTTAAAATCTTTCCAAATTCCTACACTACCGACCTCTCTTAGGACTCCGGCATTTGCTGCGAATCTAGAGACTCCGAGAATTAATTTGAAATAATCTGTTTCGACGCTTTCTAGTCGATCTATCCTATCCATTCCCCAAATTTCTGCCCCATAATTCATTGCTGGGAGAACTAGCGATTTAAACATCGTCTCGCACACCTTTAAAGGCAAATCCGGAACCCTGCGCACTGCGCAAACGATTTCTTTGAGCGCAATTCTTCCTTTACTGTGCGCCGCCACTATGTGCTTACTCCATCCCCCATTCATGGAAAATTTTGCCCCAAGATATGTAAATGATTCATGTTATTAGTAATTGTAAGAATTTGTGCATCATGGTCACTGTAACCTAGATTATTCGTTATTATTTCATATCTAGTTGTGGTTTTGTTAATTATAATTTGATCTATTGCTGTTTGTGATTTAAAAGTATTCCGTGTAGGTTAATATCTAAATTAAAAGAAGAAAAAAAGGATTTAAACTATTATTTTGTTCAGAGTTATCTCTAGATTTTCTACGAAATTGAAATAATCTAAAGCTTGCTTTGTTGGAGGTCTGTAGATGCAAAGTAAGATAATTTTGAGCGTAGTAAGATGTACAACTGTTATTTCAAAAACTTTTCAACTGCATATAAATTGAATTCTGACAAGAAGGTAGAATCAATATTATTTCTTACATAAATACACGAACCTCCGTAAGCAGGGCCTTTATTTGATTCCCTTGCTCTACAATATGATCCAGCAAGGTAAAAACTAGGAATTTGGAGTGTGTTTAGATCATTATGAGATAACCAATGTTCTGTAAAGCAAAGAACATCTATTTGACTGAGATCACACTCTAATGCTGCCTCGATAAATTCAATTTTATTTGAAAGAGATTGTACATTATGATGCATTATTTGAATCTTTTGGATGTACCTACACGGATGCTTTTCTGCTGCATCTGACTGTAGTTGCTATTTATTTATCTCATTGTTACCTCGAGTGCGTGGTCGAAGGAAGTATCGTGTCCCAGCAGTGTTAGGAGGTGAGGAAGGAGGGGTTACAGATGTAGGGGAATGAATAATTGGAGAGGATACTGCTGAGGTGTAAGGATGTGTTTGGCAAGTTCGCTACCGAGTGCATGTTTTCCGACAAGGTTCAAGTGAAGACCATGCCGGGTGAAGTGTTTTTCTGAGAGAAAGTTAAGCTCAAATAATTTAACATGTGTGCCTCTCAGATGCAGTTTTATTTTGTTGTTTGCATGTCTAATTTCTTTGCACAGTGTTGGTTTGTTGTACCAGAAGGGCAGAGTCGAGATTACAATGTTCGTGTTTTGGGCGGCACGTTGTAGTTTGTCAACATGTTGCTCAGGTGTAAAGTGACCACCCAAATTGATGTCATTCTGCCCTCCTATGATGATGACTGTATCCCGTTTGGTGAGAGTTTTTGTGTGGGTGTCCAATTCACTGATCACGTCGGCAAACCTTCGGAGGGGAAGTAAAGCCGGCTGTCCCATGTTAGTAGATTTACTGCATGTAAAAGATCTTCAAGCCTAAAAGAAGCCTCTGAGCAAAATTGAGATCCGCCTGTTTCGTCGCACAAGATAATACCTCCTTTCTCCAATACTTCGTTTCTCCGCTAGGTGGAGAAAGGAGCGTAGCGAAATTTGCGTGGTTAGACGGAAGATCGGGCATGATGGCCCGAGTCTCGCCACGTAAAATAAGGCATTAACTAACTAACTGTTACATGAGCCAATCAGATCAGTGAGGGAAATAGGCTTTTAGGCGATAGAAAAGGTTGGACAGAAGTAGAGAATGAGAAATAATTAAATATAATTATTAAATTAGAAGTTGTTTTTAATAATACGTTTACACATAATGGTATGAAACATAAGGTAGCCGATACGAAGAAAACCGATATGAGCTATCCCAGAAGTTAACGAAAATGAGAGAATCTCTCGCAAGGTGGTCCGTCGACACTTTCCAGATATTTTCTGTTGCTAGTGCGTCCTATCACGACACCATTCGTTCTAATACTCTTACACTGGGATCCGAATGTCCTAAGAATTGATTAATTCACCGAAATGACCAGTCCTACTTAGGGCAGACGTTGCGGCTTTTCTGAAATGTAGGCCCGCGCCTGCCCTAGTGTAAGCGGTGCCCCGCAGAAGGGCTGCATTTGTGAGAGGGCGGCAATATTTTAGACATTTATTAATATCTGCAATATTTTTACATTTTTATTTTTAACGAAAAAAATTAATGTATTATTCACACATATAAAAACTCTATTAATGTTAAATTATGGGGCAACAAAATACGAGTAAATACACTAATATCTACGTATAAGTAAAACAATTTTCGAAGATTTCATCAATTTGGTGTAATATATCTGTTATTTTATTACTCGTGCGGAAACTGTGGAGTTGCAGCTCAACTTCACAGTAAAAAGTCTGTACATGGTGAATAAAATCAGCGCAACAAAATTCAAAACATTAGAACATGGGAGCGGCAAACAAAAATGTGCACATGTACGCAAATTACCTCACGGCCCTGTTCAAACTTTACCTGTTCAAAACGATCTAGAATGTGCCCTAATGACATGCTGCATGCTAACCGTCATTCTGCACGACTGTACTGCGAGGACGTATTATCAGGTGATTTACAGCGGTTTGCGTCATTCGTTCTAGAGGCACAGAGACACCTCTGATGGCCATTGCGTTGCGTAATTATCTCAAACGTTGAATCAGTGACACAGTGACCTATTGTCCCCTCGCATTACCTCCCCAAACTATTGGTTCTAACTGGGTCATTTTTGTTTCAAACTCAGAGAATCATGAATTTGAATAAATTTCTCAAAAATATAAATAACTGATTCAACATTGCATAAATGTTTTCATAACCGGAAATTACTTACAGAAATCTGTTTCAAATAATTTGAAATACGATCAAACCAGTAATTCCAGTGCCTTCGTCTTCTTTGTTATTAAAAAAACAAAATGTACATCCTTCTTATTAATTTATTTCAACATTTACATGTCAATTTTTATATATAATAAATCTTCATTATTGCAGCTGTTTGAATTTGATCACTTCCATAATGTTAATTCTTCTTAGAAAACTTATTAAAGTGGTAAATAATCTTATATGTGTAACCCCATCTTGGTTGCCGATATCCACCAGTAATCCAATGAACATTAGTGAATGGTAAGATGGTGCGACAAGTTGCCCACTGTAAGCAGAACAACATGCGAAAAGCCACGTATCAAAATTTGCACATACGAGAATACTAACGATACAAAAAATTAATCTTGAAAAAATTAACTTACAGAAAAAAAGTAATTGCGGTATTTCATTGAATACCATTTTTTGGTTGTGAAGTAATAATACTATAATCATGATGAAATCGTAATAATAAAAAACAATTTTTAACGATTGGGAAGTAATTGCCTGTAACTAATTAAAATCCATGTGAATGAAACACGTCAGACAAACGCAGATAAAATTAATATTACTAAAGCATTCAAACGAAATGTCTCGGACAGTGCGAAGTATAGTTTTGCATCTTGAAAACTGCTCACCTCCAGAAGGCAAAGGTTGAACCAGAAGGTCACAGGGCACAAGAAAGAAGAAACATGAGGCCCCATCCTCTATAGCGCGCGAGCACAGGGTGTTCAATCGCGCAAGGCAGCTGGCACACAAAGCAGCGCCGCCCTCGGCCAGGGGGAGGGCGGGGTGGTGGCACGAGCGGGGGAGGGGAAGGGGCGAGGGGCGGGAGCGGCGCGCGTTTATTTCCGCCGCCTGACAGGCGGACAGCGGGCTGATAAACGCGGCGGAAACGCGGCCGGCGGCAGCGGCGCGCGAGGGCTGACGTCGATCGCCCACCCGGCCAGGCGACCGCGCGGCCCCGCCACGCCCACACGCGCCGCCACGCCCCGGCCGCTCTTCTGGAGGCGCCCCCCGTCCACTCCACTCCACTCCCGCGGTTCCAAGCACTCACCTCACCCAAACCCGACCTCCTCGACCGAGAGAGGTGGCTCGGTGCATCAACCGATGTGACTGCAGTGCATCTGAGCTGGAGGTCCTAGGTTCGAGTCCCGACAGCCGCAGGATTTTAGACACTAACTTTTCAGCAAGGTCGAACTCGCAGTCTGGAGAAGAATTCGAGAGGCCGGCTGCTCTGATCGGTAGTTTTCCGCGGTTACTTCTTTTAACACCAGATGAATGCCGGAGCAGTACTCTAACAAACCTCGGACCGCGCGCGATTTTTTCTTCCACTTCCTTGTCCTATCCTCATCTCTTACACACACACACACACACACACACACACACACACGCTCTATACTACCACACATGCCACGACACCGGTCGGGGGCTTAGAGCTGGTCCCGACTGGGGCGAGATACTTGGTTCGGAAACCTTGCTTCTACACGGTAGGTCAATACCCGATCTTGCCATCCAGAGGAGGATCTTCGCCACCTCCCGATGAAAAAACCTGCACTACACACGGGACTAATAACGTCTGTAGTTGTTGCACCCTGAATCACTAACAATCAATCATCCCCATCCCCCCGCTCGCCTGCCTCCCCCCACTCCCCATCTCGTCCAGCACTTTCCTGCCCTGTCAGTCCTTCCCGCCTCGTTCTCTTCCCGTTTCCTTCACTCTCCGCGAAACTTTCCCATCATCATTGTAACGACCCGTCCTCATACTTCACTTTCCGGACTGTGTCCTACTTTTCTACCTTGATTGATTGATTGATTGATTTTTCGTGTTTCCGGGCGCGTCAACTGCTCTGGTCATTAGTCCCGTTAGTGTAGTGCCTGTTTTTTTCTCGGGAGATGGCGGTGATCTTCCCCCGCATGATGGTGAAATCCTGCGCCGACCTACCGTCGGCTAGTGGGGTTTCCCCCTAACCAGGACTCTCCCACCAGCGGAGCACCGCCCCAGCCGGGGCAAGCTCTAAGCTCCCGACCGGTCTCCTGGAATATGTGGTAGTGTAGTGCATGTTAGTGTAAGTGTGTGTGTGTAAGGGGAGAGGATAGGACGTGGAGGAGGGACAGATCGCACGCGGTCCGTGGCCCGTTTGTTAGGGTACTGCTTCGGCATTAGCCTGTGGGTGATCGGAGAAACCACGGAAAACTACCCAACAGAGCAGCCGGCCGCTAGAATTCTCCTCCAGACAGCGACTGAATTCGATCTATCTGAAAAGCTAGTGTCGAAAATCCTGCCGCCGTGAGGACTCGAACCTAGGACCTCCCGGTCAGAGGCGCTGCAGTGACATCAGTTCTACCTTGCCTTCTCGTGATTTGACCCATAGTGATTGGCCCTCCCAAGTCCCTTATGGCATTTACCTAAACTAAATGCTTCCCGATCCTTCCTCCCTACGTTATTTCCCCCTCCTGCGTACTTCATTCCAACCCTTCTTACTCTTCCAGAGGTTCGGACGTCTATTCCCCCCCCCGTCACCCTATTCCCCCCCCCTATTCACTCCCATTCAATTCCTTTGTCGCGTCAATTTTCACTTTTTTTCTGCATTGCTGTTTCGCTTCTTTTCTGTTCCCTATTGTGTCATCATTGCTTGCTCACCTCACCCTTCTCCTCTCATCGTGTTTTGTCATCCTTATGTTCTTACGTCACTTTACTACCTGCCATGGTGGAGTCCTGTTGTGCGCCACTGTCCTCTTAAGCAAGGATGTTCCAAATCAGTATGGCCGGCGGATAGAGCACTCCACACTCGAGAAATGTTTGGGTTTGGACATCCAGAGCTAATTGTTTAAATTGCAATGTTATTTTTTATCCACTTACGTATGTGATAAAATCTTCTCACATCGCACTTGCTTAAGTCAACGAACAGACGTACATAACAGAAGCGCCAGACATATAAATATGTAACTAAGTAAAAGTTAACATTATTACAATACGTTTAACAATTATATTTATTTAAAAGAAATTCACAGTAGAAGAGATTTTTATCAGTTAGGGGAGTTAACCGCCAAAGATTTTTTTTTCCTTTTTGTTTTGCTTTTTTGGAATTAATAACCGCAAGAACATGTATGCGATATTTTCGCGAATACCATCTATTTCTGCCTGTATATGATTTTTATATTTTAAGCGCCTTTCGAACTGAGAAAAAGACTCATGGTGGCCTGCCGAGACATTACTTCCTACGAAATTTCTGGCTTGCATTCATTTTTTTCGGACACAACAGATAGGCATAGTCTTCTGAAGTGTTCTAAGCTTGGGTTTACTGTCTACTATCTGTGGACAATTTTGTCTACTGTCAGATGCAGAGTTACATATTTTCGGCATTTACAGAATACTTTATTTTTCACCTCGCAATAAAACTTTTCTCAGAGACTACTCTAGTGATTAGTAAGGTTGCCAACCATCTTCCATTTGGGAGGACAGTCCTTCATTGACATCAATTGTCCTCTCGTCCTCCTTTGTATTTTAAATGGCCTCCTTTAGTAAATGTCTAATATTTGTTGTCATTTATTTTATCACATGACTAACATCTACTACGTTGTATCATTTATTGTTTAATTTAGAATAGAATATATACTTTTTCTGAACGTTGGACGCTGGTATATGCACAAATGATAGTGTCTCCCTCTAGCAACTACAGGAAAAGGGACGTAATGTTCACCTGCATTTTGCGAACGAATTTTTCAGTTGAATCGCAAATGGAGAGAAGATGGAAAGAGAGCTGATGTTAGTCTAAATTAAATATTTGTGAAAATAAATGTGCTGATGCCTTGATTTTTGGGGGTAGGCTTGTCGAGTGTCCTCCCTTTTACATGAACATTGTTGACAACCCTAGTGATTGTGTATTTTTCTGCACTTCTTTCAAAACACCTACATTAAAATAATGAACTTAATTTTGCCATTGTTTGCTTATGCTACTAACAATGTAATGATTTTGGCGGAATAAGTTTGACATTTAAAAACTACTTGTTTCCTAATGTTTAACAAAACACATAATTGATTCAGGTTAGTAGTACATATTGTGACAACCTTCTCGGAAATGCCTGTACGTTGAATATCAGGTGAAAATTGTTGCATTAATTTTTTTTATTAATAAGACATGCATTTTTTAAATCTAAAAATTGCATTTTAGTGATTTTCTTTTAACTTGTAATGGTGGAAGTTTCGTATACATAAATATAATGATTTTTGTGTTACACATCTTGTAGCATAATTCTGGATTTCTGTGTAGCCCCCCCCAAAAAAAACGCGTTTACGTTTTTTGGTGTTCCGTCAGAAAAACATTAATTTAGAGAAAGAAATACATTTTTTTCATTTATCTCATCTGCTTTCCTTCTCTTCTCTTCTTTGCCGTTTATAACGAAGCGCACTCTACACTTCAAAAATCACATTCCAGCGGCGCTGCAAGTCGACCTTCCGAAACCATCTGCTCGTTCCCCGACCCCCACCCACTTCACCAACGTGCTCCCTCCCCCTCCCCCTTCCCACTCACCCCTCCACCCCCGCCTCTGCGCCATATGTGTGAGCGAAGGCCCGGTCTTTCGGAGGAGTTGCGGCTGCGGGTGCCATCGACGTGATTTATATTTATTTATCGCCCGAACTCGATATGGTCCACATCGACGCAGCCTGAACGCAAAGGATTGCGGGTTGCGGTCGGCAAACGCATTTCGGGCCACGGTTGGGCGGATTTAGTCTGCCATTCATTACGATGTATCGGCTGGTGGAATTATTTTGAATACAAAGGAAGTTTAATACATGCGCAAAGACGTGCGCGAAAGTTGTCGAGCGAAATCACGAAGAAATGAAGTAAACGTCTCATGTCTTTCAAAGGTTTTTACTTTAATAAATAAACAGTTGAAAAATTTATTAAGATTTTTCCCATAAACTTAGTATTAAACATTTTCAGACTTACGTCACATTTGACAGCATTCAAAAACATCCATAAGCAGATAACACCTAAAGAATTTTGATACATTATTTACTACTTGGCAACAAAATCAGATAGAACTTTTGAAACAATGTAATAGTTTGTAGATTCCAAACATTGTATAATTACTCAACTCAATATTACTTCATTGTTGATTTTTAACGTTCCATTTCCTTACGTTATATTCAAATTGCTCATTATTTGCCTAATATGGAAAAGAAGATTAAGTTATCCATCAGTTACAACGAAGTATATTGATTCATAGTTGATAAGGATAGAAAGAGAGAAAAATCAAGTAGAAATAATCTTCTAAAAGAATATAGATAACTGAACGAAGAGCAATACACGTATATAAACTCATGACATATATTTAGCTACTTGGAACAATAATCGCTTGAGGAGCTCTATCAGTTAATACACAGCCTCGCCCCAAACACAGTTATATTACTTAATAATAGTTTAGAATTTTAACTAAAAATTAAGACAAAAATGTGAATTGAAAAAACTTATCTATGCTGATTTCATCAAAATATAAAGAGGAAAAAAGGTTAACAAACAAAATCTCCAATTGCATAATATACTTTAAGAAACGGATAATATGTCAGAAAAAATTAGTTACCATTAAAACCATTTACTGGCGACATCATGCCTTCAAACTTCTGTTACTAGTGACATGCGGTCTGCGAGACCGCGAAGTTTCAGACAGATTATTTTCGGTGTTTCATTTAATGTTGATGTTTTTCACATGACAATTTTTCCACGTTAGCTGGGGCATAATAAACAAAAATAAAAAGGCTTTTTAATTACAAAATGAAAATAATATAATTATTTATTACTCGCCGAATAAATTTCTTGTTACTATTTGTTCCATTCTTTTTATTAACGATTAATTATCTAAGAACGCGTAAAATGGATTTGAAATATTATCCACTACATTAAAAGGCCTTCAGAATAATAATAAAACATGTTTCTACAAGAAAATTATCCATTAATGAAAAAAGTGTAATGCATCTATCATTCAACTGGATTCTTAAAGACACTGGTACAACAATTTTTGTCTGTTTTTCCCTAGAAGTGCCCACATTTTGTCGAAACTGTTGTGACATCTTTTGTTGAAACTGAGAGGGAGAATGTGGGCAGTGTGTTGAAGAGCTACTGCCCTGTAATACTGAAGTTGAGGTTGCTGCCCCCTTATTTGTGATAAATTGCATACCATAAGGTTGAACAGACTGACCTTGCTGTAGCTGGTGCTGTTGTTGGCAATTTTCTTGGTTACCTTGGGCGTGCTGAAATTGTTGTTATTGTTGACGTAGATGATTAATCTGTAGTTCCTGCTGTTGAAAAATAGATTGTAGTTGATATTCAACAGCTTTAGGTACATATTCTTCTTCGTTAGATTCCGCCATGTCTGGCGTATATCACTATATCCGAGGCTAGAGTCCAGAGGTTTGGGCTCACCTCTTGCTCGCCAAATTATATTTACCTTTTCACTTATTAATAACAGAGGATACAGTATTCTGACTCGTCACTATCACAGTTTCAAACTACCAAAATGCTGGTTTCACTAACACCAACGCCTTATTTTTACGAGAAATTCATTAATAAAATCTTGGGTTGATTACACTATTCACTTCGGAATGAAATCAGACATTTGTCTTTAAATAAGTATATTACTGTCGTAATCGAAGATAGATTAAATTAGTTTCAAATATAAAATATATAACTATTTTCCACGAACAACGAATGCGAAATGTTCTACAATTATTTTTGATACACTGCGCGCAATATCAGCAAACGGAAATCCTGGAAAAATGTATCCAACATTTCAGCATAAATTTGAGGAAATTCGATGTTAATTTAGTCGTCTAACAGTTGACCGAAAGCTAAATTTCTATGAAGGTTGTTTTCGTCTACATCAAATGCCGTATATTGAAGGATTTCTTAGTAGATCGCGCAAGTCCTTGATTAAATTTTAATGACACGTTGCTTTGCCCCGTTTTACAGGTAACAAATATCTTCTAGGAATAAAAAAATGACTGAGAAGGTCTATTTCTATTGTCCTTCTTATTCCTTCTACTGTCCTATGTTGGTCCTACAGACTTTCACTTACATATAATCCCACCCACTTTAATTACATTATTTAATGATGCTCAGTACATTCTGCGAACAATTTGTAAGAGGTTTTCCAAGAAATTGATATCATTATATAATATGGCCATCTAAAGACAACATTTTCTGCTGAATGGGAATAAGTTCGCCAGGAATCTGGGTTAAGTTATAAGACCTAGGAAGAAATAGAATATCGTTCATAGAAGGATTCTAAATTTCCAAATAATTCCAGAGAGTTCCTCTTTATTCGTGCATAACTAATACTGACAGCATTTTGACTTTCAATACGTGCGTTACGGGCATGTGAAGAAATCTACAACCTTCATTGACGAGGTATACAGATATAAATAGCAGGCTTTCTATTGTTCACCTAATGGAATAATGTTTCATTCAATTTTATCTTATAAAAATCTAAATCCAAAAGTGTTTTTGATAATATATGAAAACATTTGCTAACTTATCGGTTTCAAAATTACACATTATTACAATATTACAATAATTATAAATTTATAATTATTTAAAAATAAGTAAAACAAGAAATAGGCACACATGAATTTTATATACTACTTCTAAATATATATTATAATGGCCAAAAGAAGTCCTACAGACTTTCACTTACATATAATCCCACCCACTTTAATTACATTATTTAATCATGCTCAGTACATTCTGCGAACAATTTGTAAGAGGTTTTCCAAGAAATTGATATCATTATATAATGGCCAAAGACAACATTTTCTGCTGAATGGGAATAAGTTCGCCAGGAATCTGGGTTAAGTTATAAGACCTAGAATACTAAAGCCTTCCCGGAATTCAACCCCTGAAAGAGGAGAAGCTTAGAAAAATCAATTAATCCCCCAAGTACGGGGGACCGGGACATGCGACCCTCGGTTCTCACACAAGAGATTTATTCTTTGTCGCCTCCATCCCTCGCTCCCCCTTCCTTCGTCCCGATTCTTGGAACTTCCCAACACCCACGCCTCGCACCGACATCATCTTCCCCCAACGACCTCGCCTCACCCCGATCTCCTCCCACGTACCTCCGCTCCCATAACACCGCCGCATATTCCTTCCCCGCCCAAATGTACCCATCCTTCCGGACCCCTGTCCCTTCCCTAACCTGTCTTCCCGACACGTCCAGATCTCCCTATCTCGCTCCGATTCACTTCCCCACCTCGCTCTGATCTCTCCAACGCACCCTGGTCTCATCAATTCACCTCAATAAATCTCTCCACTTTCACCCTATCTTCTGTCTTCGTCTCGCCCCCAACTCCTGTTACGCCTCGATCTCCTCTCCTACTATTCTCAATCCCTTTGTTCCCCCCAGATAATCTCCGCCGTGCACTGATCAACGTGACCGTGCCCGTCTTTTTCCCCGTCCATTTCCCCGCCCTTTCGTTTTGATTGATTGATTTCTTCGTATTTCCGGGCGCGTCAACTGCTTCGGTCATTAGTCCCGTTAGTGTAGTGCATGTTTTTTCTCGGGAGAAGGCGGTGATCTTCCCCCGCTGGATGGCGAGATCCGGCGCCGACCTACCGTTGGCTAGCGGGGTTTCCCCCTAACCAGGATTCTCCCACCAGCGGGGCACCACCCCAGTTGGGACAAGCTCTAAGCTCCCGACTGATCGCCCGGAATATGTGATAGTGTTGTGCATGTTAGTGTAAGTGTATGTGGGGGGGAAAGGATAGGACAAGGAAGAGGAAGGACAGATCACGCGCGGTTCGTGGCCCGTTTGTTAGGTACTGCTCCGGCATTCGCCTGGTGTTGATCGGAGAAACCACGGAAAACTACCGATCAGAGCAGCCGGACGTTAGAATTCTCCTCCAGACAGCGACTGAATTCGACCTAGCTGAAAAGCCAGTGTCGAAATTCCTGCCGCCGTCAGGACTCGAACCTAGGACCTCCCGGTCAGAGGCGCTGCACTGACATCAGTTGATGCACTGAGCTACCGCTACCGGTCCGTCCTTTCGTGATATCCCCGCCAATCCCAGCTATCATTGCCCCTCCACAGAAAACTTCTTTCTTCATACATCACGCCATCCGAACCACATCTCTCTGCTCCCCCTCCCGACTCCTCCGCTTCGCCCAGCCCCTCGGCTTTGCTCACAACACTCTGCTCCACCCACATCTTACAGCTCCCTCCGGATTTCTCTGCCCCGCCTAGGTCTCTCCCAGATCTTCCGTCCAGATCTCTTTCGAATCTTCTGCCAAGATTTCTCACGGACTTCTCGCCCAGATCTTTGACGCATCTTCCGCTCTGATCTCTCACAGTGCTTCCCACCCAGATCTTCGCTCACCCGAAATCTCATCGTGCCATTCAGATCTCTCCGCCCCACCCTAACGACCCCTCTCCCGACATCCCCAACCCAACTTCCCCGCCCTAAAGCTCCATCCTCTCCGTCCGACCATCCCTCTCCTCAGCGTGCCCCGCCCCGACCCCCGCCTAGCCCGCCGAAGTTGAAAGTGCTGTTAATGATGCATGCGCCGCGGCCAGGTCTACGCGGCGCGGCGCGCGGGGGTCGAACGCCGAGCGTGGGGCGGGGCGTGGCGAGCCAAGGCGGGGGCGGTCCGGCGGGGACGCGCGCCGCCCCAGGTGGCCGGCCGGGGGCAGGGGCGGTCATTCCGTGCGCCTCGCCCTCCAATTACCTCTGGCGCCTTCATAATGCACGCCAACTTAACTCCCCAACTCGACTGAAAATAATTTAACTTGGGGTGGGGTGGAGGGGGAGGGCGAAGTTTCATCCCCAAATTGGCCTAATTAAACAAGAGTTTGATGATAATACGACCATAAGCCGGTGGACCAGCTTCGGGGACCCGAGCGCCAACTTGGACTCGTCCGCGACACTTCGAGACCGCAGCTGTGCTAGGGCTTATTATTACTATTATTGAGCGGCGAGGAGTCCTAGGCAAACTGGGAAGCACGCACCACTAGCAGCTGCAGCTCGCCGACCGCTCCACACTTATTATCTGCGAGTCGAACTTTCTATGTCACATTTAGTCTCCAAATACAAAAGAAATTACTCTGGATTGCATTTGCAGCCATGCAGAAGTAAATGGATTGCCGTTGTTTTTTATTACAATAATGAGTCTAATCGGTGGCCTCAAAATGTCAATTTCGAAATTTAAATTTGGCCTGCGTTCAGAATTATTATTGTTAGTAATTACTTTTGATTTCTAAAGAATTTTATAAAAAGCTAATGAATAAGTGACAAGAGCATGCCCTCAAAAACAAAACTCGTTATGTCCACGTCCATACCACGATGACGCCTTTGTACGGTTTATTAGAAGCTACCGGCTGAAACCCCTCTTACACTGCTGTGTAGGAAATTACTCCTTCATTGAATTCTACAGCAAAAAGATTTAAGACGAAAAGTATATTTTTTTATTATATAAATGGACTAGAAGGCGCACAATCGACTACACATATAGATCGGCAAAACTCGATGCATTCATAACTCGAAAACGAAGCATTCAATATCCTTAAGCCAAATTTTGGAGTTCCTTACGGTCCCCGATTTTTTTCATGGCTCTTATCTTCAAAATATTTTTTGGAAAATCTATTACGTTTATAGAGGTGTTGCTTTTCTCTCTACTCCACTCCTAGCACTAATACTCAAAACTATGCAAAATCACAAAAAAAATTATTATAACATTGGCTAAATGGTTATCTTTTTGGATCAGTTCTAAATCATTTTGTTAGATTAAAATGGCTAGCAATATATTCCCAAAAACAGAACCAGTCCTATACAATGTAACGCACAAGTCATTTTTTTTTAAATTAAACGTTTATTTACAATCTGTTCATACATGAGAACAATAAGTAAATTTGTTGACCGGGTAATTGGCATTGATTGAAGAATATACTCATTAGTATCTCTCCATTAATAGTTGATTACACAATAACTACACTTCAAAATCTGAGGCAAATCTAAAGACTTTAATTTTTTAAGACTAGAAATACTAGAATGGTTTGGATATTGGATTTCCTACTGGTGTCCCAGAGCTGTATCCAGGAAGTCAAAATAGGCATTACGAAAAAATTATAAATGAGTAATTTATTGTCTAAAGTTAACACTGGGTATCTACTTAACAACCAATATATTTTTTGAATTTTAACTGCAATGCTTTTCATTTACACGTAATATGTTTTTTCACATAAGTCTCGTATGAAGATAAACACCTTAATAGCTCACCGAATCTTTTGGTGGAAGGTTAGTTCTGTTCAATTGCACTGGGGGAAAATTCTTCTCTTCATGGTGAAAGTATTGTGCTTACATTTTCTCTTGTTCGCCAAGTATTTAGCCATGCTTGTAGTTTGTTAAGATGTTCCTGAAGCCATCTAGAAACCTTTACTGGATCACTGTTTGAAGCAAGAACTCCTGTATCGTCAGCAAATGTAGCTGTTACTGCTTCTTCGGTTCTAGGCAGCTCAGAAGTTTATAATACATAGAGCACTGGACTCTTGCACACGTCCTTGGGAGACGCCGTACAGGATAGGGTAAAAGGAATTATTGTGCTTAATTTAGAAGAATGTATTACTTAGGAAGGATAAGTAATCTATTAAGAATGATAAGGAAAATCATATATAATATAAAAAATAATATGATATATAATATAATAAACAATATAATATAATAAACAATATAATATATAATATAATAAATAATATAAGGTTATAAAATATTAGGTATGGTGTAAAACATCTACTACGTAGGATAAGGAATCTATTATCTAGGTAGTGTAAGTCAAATATTGCTGTTTGAAGATCGGTATCTGGTTGTAGCTTTTAAAACGATGACTAACAAAATGTGAAGTTTTGGCGTGGGTCCAACTAGTAAACAAATAATGAACATATCATTGAAAAAGTCTTATGGAAATACGTTCCAAAAGATTTCTTCCAGCATGTAAAATCTTCAGAAAATATATTTCAAGTACTCCGATCCTATATAAAAGAGATCCTCGAAAATAGAATGTAAAAATAGATAATTTATCACAAAAAAATGCAAACCAAGACTTCGAGAACATTGTGATTGTACTAGGAAATTATCTTTCTCTTACAAATTACAGGATAATCTTCTTGTGTATTATACAATATGTACCTCGTATTATTATGATATGTAGTTCATATTATTTCCAAGTTTCATACCAATCTGTCCTTATCTACATTAACATTATCATTCTATTCAATTTAATAATACATGGCACAACGATTAGCATAAGACAATGTAATTCACTCGAGTAGTCTCAAGTGTACGTCATCTAATCAGGAAAATTACAATTTTTGCAGTATTTAAAGAATTGTAAAGAGAAATATTTGCAATATCCAATAAAAATGTAGAATTTACTAAATTATATTCTCAAATAAAAACTAAAATTCATTATCAAATTTTTCTATTTCAGTAATTTACAAAAAAACATTGTTACAAATGAGGCATATTTTTAGGAGGTATATGCCATGTTTCCGGAAGTGCCATACTCATTCCGAATACATCTCGAGATTTTTTTCAAAATTCTCATTTGAAAAGCAAGAATGAGAGAATACATTACACTGATTAGCAAACAATTTTAGAATTTTATATAACATACGGATACTAAAAACAAACATTTCGTTTTAACGCAATTACATTTGCCCAAAAAGTCTAGGTCGCAGTTGTTCCTCTTTATCAGAAGTTACGGAAACGAATATAATCATTCAAGAAAGGTAAGGGAAATTCTATGAATACCTCTTACATACGTCAGCATTACAGAAATGAAAATATCAAAAATTCTGGCAAAATAAACGACGTTCAACGACTCTTCCCTGAATAACGAACAGTAACCAGCGGTATCTAAAACCTCGCCAATCGGAAAGGATAAACCACGAACTCTTCTGAAAGATAAATCCGAAGGCATTATGAAGATACCGTAAGGATTCGAAATTAGTGGAGTTCAAACGCCGATCAATACAAAAATTATAGGACATTTCCAAATCGTTGCGGTCTCGGGAACCGTACGTCAATTTTTAAGCTTTGAGCTACCTTTTCTCAGCAAACCATTCTCAGCACTTGCTCAAAGGACTTCCGCGAACTTTGAACAGAACAACGTACGAGATTAACATTCTTTTTTGGCTATTGAAAGTCAATATATTAGTAAGTTATTAATGATAATAAACGTCTTACGGTATTTTAAGAAAATGTCATGGAAATTTAAGGTTAAATAAAAATAATTGGTTGACTTGCTTCTTTTTCAAAACAGATTAAAATTATAGCCATCTGTACACCAGGACTTAATTGATTTTATGTTCGTGCATTGCCTGTATTTTTTAAATAAAAAAGTTATTTATGCAGCAAGAGCGTTACAAGGGTTCTAATGATCGAGTGGCGACAAAAGCGCGAGAGCCTTTGGCCCTAGGGCGTTTGGTAGCCAGAGATCATTAGAACCAATTAACGCCCGTAGTACATAATTTTATTTTTTACCTCATTTTAATTATTCATATTTAATAATTAACTAGTTCTTAATTTGACTCGGTTTGTTATGTCATATTTCTCCTCCATAATTCCCTTTTATAATTCCCTCTCATAATTCTCTCCGTTAGAGAACATACACCTAGCAACATTCAACTGTTTTCATATTTCTCTCGATACCACAATCCTCTCGATCCAGGAAAGTTATGCAGTGAATCTCGAGCTCCGTGTCGAAGGTAATAATAACCAATAAAGTGTCAGTGAAAAATAAATAATATTGGCACAGGCGACGACAACAGAGAGGAGGCGCATTTTGCAGCAGAAACTTTCAGGCCATATTAATGATATTGACTCAGAGTGTATTTTCTTTGTTTGTAGAAATTAGGTAATTAAACTGTAGTTGAATTATACTTCATGATTATTTACAGAACATAACACACCCCTTTCTGGATTTCGAGGGGGAAATGAGAGCGGAGTAGGGGAAGGAGCCTGTGCTCGCAGGAGCGCCGCACGTCGCAGACGGGCAAGTAGATGAAGCGGACGCGATTTGACATGCCTGACATACAGGATCAAGACACCAACAACGAAAATGGTCGAAATTCTTTGAATTTTTGCGTGTGTTTTTTTTCAGGCAGTCGTCCCGTTTATATCGCATGTTCTGAAAACCCCCTCACCCCTCAAGTAAGAATTTAAATTGAACATTTCCCATATTTCTGGAAAGTTGCAACGACAAAACTTGTTCCGATTAATTGGTACAGTTCTACTATTATTGAAGTAGCGATACTTCACGCAAACATTTACATTAATATTAAACTGATGTTTGGCCAAAACAAAAAAAATCCTATCATTGTATTAAATCATAATGTATACAATAGTAAAATAAATAAAATGGTTTGGCAGTCCATGGCAAGTGTACATGTCACGACCTGACCAAGTCTAAAACCAAAAAGACTTATAGAAGATTGTGACTAATGCTGTACAAAATATAGTGATGGTGGTAAATATACTATGACTGTACAAAATAATATTTTTTAAAGAATGTGGCGTTTTAATTCAAAATGTTATATTTTGGAGAAATTATGTTCTGACATAATACCACAGATTGACTTATACACACTAACCAGAGAGTTTGCCTGATGCTGCTTAAATATTTCATTTCGACTACTTAAATTCCCATTAATAAACCTTCGTTTCACACACCAAAGCAATTAACACTATTTAAACAAAAATATAAAATCCTACTGAATCCAAGATCTTATACACATTGTTTATATTATTTATATAAAAGTATACCCGTACGTTTACTTTGAATATAATGATTTTAAACCTTCAAAGGCATTACTTTTTAGAATACATCATTCAAATGTTGTTCTTTATCACAAACCAGAATTTTCTCCAAAGATGCACTATTAATTCTTAAACCTACAAGCGAAGCTTCTCAAATGGAACGCGTTGAGAGCTATTTACGAGATGCGTTCCGCATTATATCTTTCATTATATCTGTAATATCAAGCACTCACCAACCATTAAATCGTGAGTACGTCTATCTGCTAGTGACCAACCGCATGTCTGATTACTAAATGATGGTAATGCGAATGCAAGATTAATGGAATGACGAAAGGTGTGTTCCGAACACCACTATCCACTGCGCCGTGCTAAGCGCACACACCACCACGCCGCGCTAAGCGCACACATTTTACAGTTGCTACATATCCCATACGATTTGCAGCCACTTTGAGCAATTAGCATGTCAACACTTACTATTTGAAATTTTTGTGAACATTTGGTCAATTTCAAGTATTAAACTATAAAAACGAATAAAAGATCTTTGACAATTTTGAAGTATGAAAACGTAAAATTGCAACAAAGAATGTATAATCCTCAAGTTCAGAGTTTTGAATTTTTTATTAAAAACATTTCGCATTACACAAAAGTCTGGGGAAAAACTGTCAAATATTGTTTATTTCCAACATCACGTAAAGTTGACTTCCACAAATAGAGGAAGTAATAAAAATGAAATCTTTTTCTCCCCACAAGTCATTAGGGGAAAATATATGTGGACAATAATTAATTATTTAGCTCAAGATTCAATTCTGGTAACCTGTCCGTCCCAATCGTCCCAGTTTCTGTAGCTGTGTGACGAAGAAAAGCTGAAGCAGGTGGATCTTGCTACTTACGGAGAAGAGAATACGTCATGTTCGCCTCATGTCGCTCTTACCTCCAAGCACAAGAATTTAACTAGGTCCAGGCAAGGGGGAAACCGGTAGCTGGCCGGCGAAGTCGGACTACCGAACCAAAACGCCGAATATATATATATATATATATATATATCTTTCATACTCTGCAGCCTGTGAACGTGTGCTGAAGTGCGCGGCCGAACAGGCAATGGCGCTGAAATACGTCACAAGAATTACATTACAACGGCTGCCCAAACAATTTCTGAGCAAACAAATCGAAGAGGCTACTGAGTAATTCTGTGAAGAACTTTTGTTGCGGCTCGTAAATATTATTTGAAGTAAGTACCATTAAAAATGATGTTAAAACCGATGAAATCATCAAAAAATGAATCCAAAATGATGTAAAATGTAAAAAATTACTTATTAGTCGAAATCGACAAAAAATGCAAAATAATTACCTATAAAAATGGCTCAATTCCTTTTGTCATAACATAAAATGAATTTCTATACTAAATGGCACTGATCTAAAGCAAAAAGGGACGAAAATGACATTTTATTCAAATCCGCCCCTACTCATGATACACTTATAGCTCATGATTGGTGCCAGGAGAAGGAATAATATTTTGTAAAAGGTTGAAAAAGTCAAAAATAAATCAAAATAGCAAAAACAGGCACCAGTAGCTACAATAGACAAGAAAAGGCAAAATGAAAATCGACTAAACCAAATCCGCGTGTACAATTAAGTGTTTCCTACTGTCAAATGTCATAAAATAATAACAATAAAAAAAAGCATTTTCCCAAACTTCGGGTTCTAATAATAATAATAATAATAATAATAACAATAATAATAATAATAACAATAATAATAATAATAACAATAATAATAATAATAATAATAATAATAATAATAATAACAACAATAATCATAATAATAACAATAATCATAAACATAAACATAATCATAACAACAACAACAACAACAAGAACAACAGTTGACGCCAGCAAAACTGTTTCTGAAGAAAACCACAAAAATTATTTTCCAAAGAGTAGCTCACACTCCGCTCAAGATCAACATAAAATACTTTCGAATACTATTGTAAGAAATTAAATATTTTACTATAAAACAGTCTTCACAAACACTGCAATAACATAGGGTACTATAACTTACTCTACAACGGTTCTTTATTAGCAATATTTTACTAGCAATATGGATACTTTTTACTAGCAATGGAACATTTTATATACATTTTTATACATATTTTATACACATTTTTATACATTATTTATACATATTTAGATACATTTTACTAGCAATGGAACGTCCATTTAAATGAATTGAACACAAAATTAAGTTCATTATGCTACGCGTTCAGAATTCTTGCAAATTCAGTCAGCCTTCATACTGCTCGTTGTGTATACTTCGCGAATGTTCATTCCCGCATGAGATATGGCTTAATATTCTGGGGAAATACATCTTATAGCTCCCAGACTTTTAGATTACAAAAACGAATTGTACGAATAATAACCAAATCCCACCCACGTGATTCATGTAAGCCTCTCTTCATTAATCTAGGAATTTTACCATTACCGTGTCTTTTTATTTACGAATCAGTGGTTTTTGTAAAAAATGACTTGCTCAAGGGCAGGAATATATTTTCAGAAAATGCCGATGTCTATTACTATAACACTCGACGTAGAAATCATATTCATCAGGTGACAGTATCAACAGCTCATTACAAAAAATTCACATACAATACATGTACATTATTTTACAACACTTTGCCAGATGACATTAAACGATTAAATTCAATAGAAAAGTTTAAATCCCAAGTGAAATCGTTTCTGCTGCATAACTGTTTCTATACAATTAGAGACTATACTGAGCATCACAAGAAAAGGAACATTAATTTTAACAATGATACATAATGCATTATTTACCATTTGGATTGTATAAATGAGTATAAACAACCTGTAACAACTATTGTACTACAGCTTCCGGGTCAATGACCCCCATCTCGATCAGGTTTTTCGTCCAGTTTCCCTGATCCATTGAGCAAATGCTGAGATGGCCCCTTGTTTTGCTTCTGGACATAAATGTAACTTCATTTCTGTGCACGTCTTCTAGAATTCAGTGGGAAATACATTTATTCAAATTATCGTTTCCATGTTGTCGCGGCAGGAAGTAATAAGAGCCAAAATTTATTGCTTATTTTCTTTGAAAATAGATTTTATTACATGGGAGTTTTTTGTTTTTTTTCTCCCTTTCAAAATTAATTTTTATCCTTTTTATCCTTGAAATGGATTTTATTACATGGGAGTTTTTTGTTTTTTTTCTCCCTTTCAAAATTTATTGTTTATCCTTGAAAATAGGTTTTATTACATGGGAGTTTTTTGTTTTTTTTCTCCCTTTCAAAAATTCAAAATTTAAGTAGTATATGACTTGGTGTAGAGATCGCAGAATTTTGAAAATGTGCACACAATTCACTTTTCCCCATAGCACGTCATACGCAGTTTTTAACTGTTTTTTTTGACGCAAATAAACAAATATAAAAATATGCTATTCTATGACACAATACATAAATAGCAAATATTAAATGACAGAAAACCTCTTCATTGGAAACCTGTCTGTCGCAAGACATCAGCTTTTCCGTAAGTTCAGGTAAATTGAAAATGATAATTAGTGTGTGTGTGTGTGTGTAATATGCAGCACACACGCACACGCGTTCATTTCCTAGGTATTCGAGTGCTTCTGGGGCTCAATATTCGCTATTCCACATCCCCACACCAGCGCTATTCCCAGTTCGCGACGCCTCCCCCGGGTCGCGGAAGGGCTGAGCCGACGGAGGCTCTTCTGCCTCGCCCCGCGAGCGCGAGGGCGGGAGCGAGCGCGAAAGCGGCGCGTGGGCGGGGCCGGGTGCCACGAGCGGGGGCGAGGACGGCGCCGCCAGGGAGACCGCTCCGCTCGCATGGAGAGGTGCGCCCATTGATCACCCAGCGACGCGTACAATTTATATTGTGTAACTTTAAGATAACCGCGTCCGCACCGCGCGGCGCGCGCAGCGGCGCGGCTCGAACCCTCGCGCACAATACCGCGGCGCGCGGTAAATCAAGAGGGGGAGTGCGCGCGATCGCGCGATCCGCGCTCCCCCGCCCACGCGCTCTGCTCCGGCCTCGCACTCCTCCTCCGCCCGACCGCGCGGTCTTCGCGCGCAGCGGTTCCCGAACTCCTACGCGTTGGCGCAAGCCGCCGCGCTACTGCGTCTGCCTGGCCGGGCCCGGCTCGGCTCGGTCCCGCCCACACTGCTGCGTTTCGGCGGCTAGGTGCGAGCGCCTCCCGGATCGGGAAGGGGCGACGGGGGAGCAAAAGAGACGGAGACATGCAGGTGAAGAATTCGTAGAAGCGGGGCAAATGTGAAGCTCGTAGACGGGGCATTTGAGATATTCGTTCGGATTAATGACTTCAATATGATCGCTAGAATGTCATAGCTGTTTTTGATTATTTTTTTCTTCAGAAAACCAAGATTCCTCTGTATCAGACTGAGCTACTTTTCGGCTTCAAATTTAATGAATCATGCAAGGGAAAAATCATGGTGACTGTGGAAGAAGATCGATTGCTTTGTATTTCTCAAATCGCAGAAATCTGATATTTACGGTTTAGGAAACTTAATGAGGATGAGAAGGAGATGGAAAGTACGAGCAAGGAAGAAGCAAATATAATAATAAATAACAGCGAGGAAGACAAGAGAAATGAAAGGGGGAAAAATAAACAGAAGTAGAGAAAAGGAAAACTAGACACGAGAAATAGTAAGAAGACGCGACATCATGGACGCTTAGAACTACAAGGCTAGGGATTTTATTGACTTTTACATTTGTAATAAACTGTATTATTGTAGAGAGAAATCTTAGTGAAGATCTTATAGATACGAACTAGAAGTGACAAATTCGGAAATGTATTTTTGTTGGAAGGAACTCTTCTGTACAAAAACAAGTAAAAGCGCATATACTTCTAAAGATCGATTATTCATATAAATGATTTTTAAATATATTTTCTTTGCTTTAACATAAGAGTAATGAAATAGAAACCAGTAGTACCGTACATTGTGGAAAGCATACAGACATTTCAGAGAGTTTTAGAACAGAGTAAAGTGAATAGCGCCGACCAAATTACAAACCATCCACTCAGCAAAATTCGAACGAAGGGCAAATGCACATTTATACATTTTCCATGTTCCAATAAACATCAGGAAATTGTTTTACCAGATGATTTCGTGAATTCTTCCAATGAAATGATCGGAAATATTCTGCATTCTGTTACAATATGCGGGAATTGATGCGGAAATTGCAACAAAATAGTACCTGCACAAAAGAAATTTCTACAGACTGCAATCAAATTAGAAATATTTCCGATCCTTACCTTTGTACTTGACGCAATTATTCAAAAACTGAAGCACCAAAGAATTATTTTCTTTTAATAATTCTTAGAAACCCTGTAAATAACAGCAACAGGAATTCAAAACAAAATGTGTCCCTTTTTGAACGTTCTTTCTAAGAAACATTTTTCTCGAATATACCAAGAGTAAATATAGGGAGGAAAATATAATTCGTCGATTAATTTTATTAATTAATTAATTTAAGAACTTTTTCCTGTAAAAGCATTTTCCCCTATAACTAAGGTGCCGAAAATATCTTTGCTTCTATTGAGCCCTCTACATATTTATTAGTAACAAGTTTCATTTCTGCAAATAGTAATAAAACAACGAAAAATAAAAATAAAACTAATTTTTCGTTGGTGAATATGCAAGCAAATAAATAAAACACGTTCAGCTATAATGATGAAAGATGTGAACCAGATTTAGATATAAAAACCAGATCTAGATTATCCAAATTCTAATCCTACAAAACAAAGAATATCTTCAGTATTTTTACAATAAAAGTATGTATTGTAGGTGTCAGCACATGCTGACCGTACTAAAAATATTTGGATGTGATAAGACATGCATTTCAGAATCAATTATAAATTAGTGCATGAGTGATTAATAGATTTACGTGTGAAACTGAGTGATAGCAACCCAATACAACACATACACCCACACGCATACAAAATCAAAACAAGCAAAAAAATCACCGCTTGATTTGCGAGAAAAAAATCAACAATAGCTTTCCTCAGCCCACTCGGCCTCTTTGGCTTTCGCCCGAAGTTAATAGCTGATATTCCTCCCAATGAATCGCAATTTTCCGACCTTCCGCTGCGCTTTATTGACTTCCGTTCGCCCCCGCGCGCTCTGCCTGCGCGCGCCCGCTTCGAAGGAAATTTAATGCCGCGTCACGTTGCTCTCCCATTTGCCGTACAAGCCGCGCGGCGCCGCGCCGGGGCGGGCCGGGCCGGGCCATGCCATGCCGAGTCGCGCAACCCCTCATACACACACTTCCGCTATTAGGGAACAGCTCCCGGTCACGCACGCCGGGGCGGTGTGCGGGTGGAGGGGGCAGAGCGGCGAGCGAACGTTTATTTAAAAGTACCATTCATCATGTCGGCCGCCTCTCCGTCACCGGTGTGCTCGCCGGGGCGCCTCCAGGGAGATCCGAATGGCTGCTAGCCGGCGAGGAGCTTTAAATTGGTTTCCGGCGGGCTGGCGAATTGGAATAATCCCCGCCCATCTTACGCAGAGTTTTGGGCGTCGTAAATATAATTACTAAATAAATAAAGGGGTTGTCAATATCAAATATGCCAAACATCAACTAAGAAATTAATGCATTAAGCACAAGATTAAGTTATTCAAAGAATTTCGTCTAATTGAAATGGTTTGCACAAGAAACAGATACGAAAAAGGTTGCTACCAGTGAATGGTAAAATTGACTACGAAAAAAATAAGAATTTTAAAAACAAAGAATACAATAAAACGAGAAAAATGGAAAACAGGAGAGGACACTAACGAACAAGTAAAAGAAGCAGTACAAGAAGGCGCAACAGAAGCAGAAGACTAACTTTGAGAGGAATTAAAGTACGCTCAGTCGAATACTAGGTAGGGCTTGTAGGTAGGTTTGAGATCACTTAGGGCTTTGATAATTTGACCACGCGATTGTGACATGGATAATATCTCAAACCAACCACGTATCCCAAATGATGATCATCCCATCTATAATATTTCATGAATAACTATTTACCCCTTGTTGCCACTCCTCTCACTGTTAATGCAATGTAAGGCAAGGCAAATCATGTCTGTGATCACCTAACGCAGTAAGGCAGTATGTAAGCTACTTCTTCGTCATCTGTTTACAAAAAAGAGCACAGGTACTAACCAAAAAAAGTTAGTCAATAATTCAGACTGCAATACTAGTGATTACGGAAATTTTTCTAAACACACAGCCAGTGTTTGAACAACATCACAAATGAGAACTCGTGACCGAGGACTTGCTCTCTGAAATTTTGGCGCTCGAACGTCAACTTCAAATGACGTGCCTAACAGGAAGTTACGGCATAAAAGTCGAGTATACTGTTTTCCACTGAATGTAGTTTACATTGGCCATTGTCCCTGTTAATGTTTTTGCTGACCGGGATTTGTACGCTCGAAAATATTCTCATTAAACTTTCTACCCCACCTTTTGCCTTTGAGAGACGCGATCCACCGATTTTGCGGTAATGGGCGTTTGCTGTACGAATGCAACTTGATTGCCAGCTACCGCTGCCATTTTTTATTCCTGCACTTTCTTTATTTGCATAGTAAAATAATTGCAAATCAATGCTGTATTGCCCTCGACAGAAAGAATTATAGCACTTAAATAGGTTCTAGAAGAGAATGAATGAAGTGTATAAGCCCAAATCAACTTTCATTGTGACTAGTTATGGATGATACCAACAAATTACCCTTTAACGTGTTTTTTCAGACCCGTCATGTAATCTCTGAAAAGAAAATTTAAAAAATTTAAAAGTATAATTGTTTTTGTATTTTTCATATATTTTGATCAAAAATATGTTAAGTCAAAAAAATAAACATTTTTGGTTGTTGAGTAGGTTAGGAGTGGGAAGGTTAAGAAACTTGTCAAAAATCTTCCATTTATGTTAGTATCATAGTTTAAGTACTCATGTCGATGGCTTTGAACTAGACACATCGAAGTCCAATTTTGTAACAAAATGAGATTTTGGTTTTACTGTGTTATATCTCCCTGTCTATATGTGTACATCAAACAAAATTGTAAGTATTCCACTCTATTAGCATGCAACAAACTCATTCCATACTAGCCCTTTCCATACTTACTGTTAATGTCTCTCCTAAAAATGTAGTAATAGTAGTTTACGATATAAGTGTCGTAAAGCATCTTATTACAATACGAGATTGGAAGATTGCCAAACGAGGCCGTTAGGCCGAGTTTGGTAACCAATCGAGTATTGTAATAAGATGTTACGACACGTATATCGTACAACGTTTTATCCACTTTGTAAAAATTAGTTAGATTTAATCTAAAAGATCGTCCTACGCGTTCGTTTAGTACTAACGATTTATTTTCTAGAAGTGGCGACACTGTTTCTAACAATGATAACAATTGAAACACATTTGGTGTCAACCTCAAGCTTTGTGTATTCTTTCCACGGTGTAAGAGTATTTTTTTCCAATATGAGTGACAGCAGCTGTGATTCTGACATCGAAATAACAGCAAATGCTGCTCTAGACACGCTATTACCAGAGAAATCACGAAAAAAATATGAGCGTGAATACACTTTATTTAGAGACTGGAGTGCAACCAAACATATTAAAACCATTTCGGAAAAAGTTATGATGGCGTACTTCTCTGGTAAGTCTAAAAAAGAGAAACCCTCAAGTCTATGGTCACATTATTCCATGTTAAAGAGTACAATATTACTTAATGATAATGTGGACATAAGTAAGTTCACATAATTGATAGCTTTCTTAAAAAGAAAGAGCGAAGGATACACGAGCAAGAAATCTAAAATATTTTCGAAAGATGACATACATAAATTTTTAATAGAGGCAGATAATGAAATTTATTTAATGATGAAGGTGACATTAATAGTTGGCGTTTTTGGAGCTTGCCGTAGAGAGGAATTGAAAATTTAGAATTAAGTGATATAGAGGATAAGAATACGTATATTATAATTAATATACCAAACACCAAGACATTAATTTCAAGACAATTTGTTATTACTCAAGGAAGTGTCAAAGAATTCAACTGTTTGGAGACTTTTCGTCAATATTTTCGCCTTCGGCCGGAAAATGTCAAGCACGATCGTTTCTTTCTCTCCTACAAGAATGGAAAATGTTCTTCGCAACCAGTTGGGATAAATACTTTGGAAACATTCCAAAAAAAATAGCAATGTATCTTGGTTTGAAGAATTCTGAAACTTTTACAGGACATTGCTTTCGTCGATCATCTGCTTCTTTACTCGCCGATGCAGGTGCTGACATGAATGTGTTAAAGAGGCACGGTGGATGGAAGTCAAATTCTGTTGCTGAAGGTTATGTCGAAACATCAGTGCAAAATAAAAAAGAGATAGCTATGAAAATTATGGGGGAAAATATTTCGAATGTGGAATCTACAAATATTTCAAATGCAAATATGAATTGTACAGCTTCAACATCATCGGGAATTACGGTATCAAATTGCAGCAAATTTGTAATTAATGTTTACAACAAATAAGCATAGCTATTATTATAATTTGAACTCTTATTCTGTTAAAAAGTTATGTCAATAAAAATTCTTTGAACAATTGTTGTTATTTTTAATAGTAGGAATCAAGCTAGTCGCGGAATAACCCATTACAAAACGAGTGTCGTAATGAAGTACTTTACCGCACTGGGTGCGGTAAAGAGCTTCATTACGACACTGAACCTAATGTCGTAATGTTTGACTTTACCTAACCAAAGTGGATAAAATGTATTTAGAACAGTCACGTTCTTAATCATCGATGTCAGTTCGTTTCAGGGAACTTCTCACCCTATCATCTGAGGTATCCTTTGCGATACTACAAAGTTTAGAGTAAGAATTTGAAATGCTGAATTGTTCTCGAAAGAAAGAATTATATCTTACACCCATTGAACAAAAGAGCTTAAAATGTAAATGAAATAAATAGTTAAAATGACAGTCAGTTACAATCGGATTCAGGTTTCTTTCCAGAAAGGTGGCGGTACGTTTGAACGGGAATGCATTTGCAAGTCGTGCAACGGCGGCGACATTTCAACGCCAAAAACCCTGTTCTCTCGCAGCACAAAGCCGCTCGTCCGGCGGCAACGGAGGCGGCGGCGGCGGAACGCAGAAGCCACGCAGCAATCGAGGGGGAGGGGCAGGGAACAGGACCAGGGCGGACAACGGGCGACGAGGGGGCGTGGTGGCGCGGGGGCGGGATGCGGAACCGCACAGCTCTCTCTCTCCCTCTCTCTCTCCCCCCTCTCTCTCTCTCTCGCACGCGCGCACTCTCTCAGCCGCCACTCCGCTGCCTGCCAGCCAGCCAGGCGAACAATATAATTGTGTGGCCGAACCGCCCTTGCTGCAGACTCCGTCGCCGCCACCCCTCAAACCGCCACCGCCGCTGCCATCGTCACAATCACCACCCCATCGAAACTGCCTGCGTCGCCGTCGTCCCTACCTTCTATTCTGCGTTTCACAGTTTCGCGGCCGGCTGTCCCCCTCGTAGCTTGCCCGCTGCCTCTGTAGCCATCACCCGGCGCCCTTGAAAATATCGCCGTCGCTTGCAATTTAGGCGCAGCATTTTGATTCGCCGCTCCGCCATTACCCATAGGTTCCGCCGACGGGGAGTTCTCCACAGGAACCCGACGGCGGGCTGCTGTTCCACTTATCCATTCCCTTGACCTCACCACCGTCGCCCTTGAAATATCAAAATTGTTTACCGAGAGTGACGAACGGAGCTACCGGGAGATGTGACTCAGTGCATCAACTGATGTCACAGCAGTGCCTCTGAGCGGGAGGTCCTAGATTCGAGTCCCCACGGCGGCAGAAATTTTTGACACTAGCATTTCAGCCACGTCCAATTCAGTCACTGTCTGGAGAACTCTGGCGACCGGCTGCTCTGATCGATAGTTTTCCGTGTTTCTCCGATCAACACCAGGCGAATGCCGGAGAAGTACCGTAACTCTTCCTTTTCCTATCCTCACCCATTACACTCACACACACACACTAACATGCACCACACATGTCGGGAGACCGGTCGGAGGCTCAGAGCTCATCCCGGCTGAGGCGGTGCCTTGCTGGTGAAAGATACCTGGTTGGGAAAACTGCGCCAATGAATAGCAAGTCGGCGCCGGTTCCCGCCATCCTATAGGGGAAGATCAGCGCCACCCCACGATGAAAAACATGCACTACAATTACCGGAATAATCACCTGAGTAGTTCACGCACCCGGAATCACTAACAATCAGTCAATCAAACGAACGGAGCTTTCTGCCTTCACCATCACGTCCTCATTACCATCGTTGCTCGTCTCCACGCGGATTTACGCAGAGTAATTCAGGTGGTCGCACTCCCATCTGCCCACTCATTCATCGGGGACGCTGCAGCGCCTTTCAACCTCAACCGCTAACCCCTGCCTGGAATTCAATAGGGCTTCTAAAGCGAGTGCGTCGTCGTCTCCGTCACCCTTGCTTTCTCCTACCTGAGACCCGATAGACCATCGCCCTCTTGGGTGACGGTCACTCTAGTCTCTCTGTAGTCACCATAACTCGTGCTTTAAGGAGATAGAAGCGCACTGTGTACATATCCAATATTTTGGAGGTCGCGTCAGATCCCCCCCCCCGGACTCAGACTCACAACCACGCTTTCGTTCCCATTAGTGGTGGCGTCGCAACCACCATCTCTACTTTCGCCTAAGGACTACATATTCTCCAAATCTCGCCTGCTGCCTGCCTCAGCGACTCCGTCGCCGCTGCGTTGTCATTTCCATAGCTCAACCTCGCTGTCGTCTCCGAAATTTGCCACCGTCCTCACACATTCTCTTCGTTTCACGTTTCCACTCCCGTCCCATTTCACATCATCCTGCCATCACCCCGGTCCCACTTCCCCATTACAAACTCCCAACGTTGCATCTATGCAATGTTCATCTCAAGCGTTACTATCCTCACCACCTACTATCTCCATCGCTCTCTCCTCCACGCCATCGAGCTCTGAGACTGCTCTTGTTCCCTCTCGGCTCAGCCTCCCCTCCTCCTTCTTCTCCTCCGGCGCCGACATCGTCGTCGTCGTCGTCGTCGTCGTCGTCGTCGTCGTCGTCGTCGTCGTCGTCGTCGTCGTCGTCGTCGCCGCCGCCGCCACCGCCGCCTTGGCAACCACCACCACCACCGCCGCCGCCGCCGCCGACGTCGTTGTTGCTTCCCCGGGCGCACCACGATTAATTGGGGCAAGCCCCGCTTCAAAACAGTGCTCTTTCACCAATAATTACCTATCCGCGCCGCCTCCAGCCGCCGCGAAGATCTCGCTGTTGCTGCCATTCTCCGCCCCCTTCCCCCACTTTCTCCTCCCAGCCAGCTTGCTGTTGGCTGTTGCCTTTGGCCGCGCCGCCACCAACGCTTCGCCCCGGCCGTCTCGTCTCGCCTCGCCTTGCCCCAGGTCTCTCGTCTTTTGAGCCCCGGCGACGTCTAACTCGCTCTTAGCTGATCCCGGTTTTGCAGCGATGGCTACTGATCCAAGACATTGACAGATCAAATTATTCTTACCGCGTGAAGTGAAAATGGCTCGAATGGTAAACAATAGAATCGTAAGCGATCCACTGAGAAGACTCTATCCCTGAATATCGGTGAACACAAGATAAAACAATGTAAAACCTTAAAAGTCTTAGGCCTGATACTTGACGAAAGATTATCCTGGATACCTCATATTAAAAGCCTGAAAGTGGAATGCACGAAAAGACTAAACTTGATGAAAATCATAAGTCATTCGGCGTGGGGGGCCGATTATACAGTGCTTAGAAGAACATACCAGGCATTGATCAGGGCTAAAATGGATTATGGCAGCATATTCTACGATGCTGCAAATAAGAATATTAAAAGAATACTCGACCCTATCAATAACACTGGTGCCAGGCTTATATGTGGTGCATATAGAACAAGTCCGGTGATAAGCATGTTACAGGAAGCTAATTTACCACCCCTGGATAAAAGAAGAAGAAATCTAATTGTAGGATATATAATCAAAGTTACAGCTAACTGCAGCAACCCTGTGAACCAAATTTACCAGCTTACATACAGAAATAGGAAGCAATTATGTTTAAAAGAAACTACCAAAACCAATCAGTGTACGGGCTATACAAATACTAAGCACAATGTCAGAAAAAATTCCCCCTCTTAAACCTATTAGTATCACTGACTATGCACCATGGACCATGCAGGACATTAAAGCTGCATAAACAATCCTAAGAAGTCAAAAATTAACAACCAAGAGATAAGAGCCAGAATAGGACAAGAAATAGTCAAATATGAGAACTACAACAAAATATATACAGATGGCTCGAAAAGTAGCAACTTGGTGGGATGTGCCGCTGTAACGTCAACAAGAGTAATATCAACCAAACTGCCCGACAAGTACTCAGTCCTGTCCAGCGAATTATATGCCATCATCACAGCATTAGACTACATTCTCGAAGACAGTGAACGTAAATTTTTGATAGTAACAGACTCCAAATTGGCTCTGTCGACTATTGGAAATGTCTTTTATTCAGGAAACTCGCTAGCTTTAGACATTGTTAGTAAGATTAGAAACTTGAACTTTAAAGGTAAAGATATAGTTTTTGGATGGATCCCGGCTCATGTGGGTATCAAGGAGAATGAGCTGGCAGACAGATCGCAAAAAGGCGTCACAACTTGATGAAAGAAGTAACCTCCCCATAATACCACAGGACTATCATGCCAATATCAAGAGAAAATTACAAGAATTGGACAGACAGGAATGGAATAACAACGCCCGATGTAAATTAAGAAGTATATGTAAATACGATGATTATAATCCAGCCACATTCTTCTGCAGAGCTGACCAGGTTGTGTTAACTAGATGCAGAATAGGTCACACCAAGCTCACACATGCCCATCTGATCACAGGAAAAACAGCTGTTATGTGTAATGTGTGTAATGTTTCTATGTATGTTAATCACCTATTTATGTGCCCCAGGTTTGAGACTGACCGGACGAGACATGGTGTTGAGAACGACATGCCAAGTGTGCTGAAGGACAGAGAAAAATGTAATCGGTTTCTCAATTTTCTGAAGACCATAAAATTGTACGGGGACATATAAGACAAGTGTATAAACTTTATTAATGTGATGTGAATGTTCCCATAAATGTCATAACTCCCCATGTACACAATATTAATGTGATTGTATAGATGTCGCTAATAACCTTTGCAGTTGATGCGACATAAAATAAAATAAATTTAAAAAAATAGAATCGTGTGGTTGGGGAAGAGCAGCCCTTCTATTAATCAAAATTAATTAACACAAGTGTGAAACAAAACGTATCCGCAATTAACAGAGATTTAGAGTTCGCTACCAGCGATTTTTTAAATAATTTTGTCAAGAAAGAACAGTAATACTTATTTATAAATAATTTTGTGTTAACGAATTACTGGTGAAATCTGATGAGAGTTTCTTAAAAGCAAAGTAATATCACGTATAATATGTAAACATAAAATTAGACATTTTCCGCTTTCATTTAAATTTAAATAATTCAATTAAAGAATTAATCATGATTATTAAGTATCTTAAAGTGTAACCTAGTGGTGGATTTTTTCAGTGTTATTGTCTTTCTAAATATCTTTGTACATTTTATGTGATTTCACAATTAACCCTAAGACATAAAATTATTTTTAACAAGTGACACTTTCTATTTTCTTGCAATATTTCCAAAATTGGCTGGTCGCAACCGCTACATTTCCATGAAGATCAGATTTTGTTGTTTCACACTTATTATTAATCGATTTTAAAATGGGTGGTCTTCTAAAACTGGAAAAATTATATTTTTTGAAACACAGTATTGAAAAACTACAGACGTCTTTTTCCTTGCCGATAACACGGCACCAGGTAATCGCACAGTTAACCTTATTTTAATAATTTAACAAATTTATAAAAAAAGTAGTATCAAACAAAAATGACTCTCCCTTCATGAGTCCATATTGTAAGAAGAGTGTGGAGTACTAAATATCGTTCTAGTTTGAGAGAATATGTGTGGTCATTATTATAAGCAATACTAATAGTATATACAAAAAAAAAGGAGTTAGAATACTTGCATCGCATTCTTCCTCGTATTTGAACATCTCTTCCGTTTCAGTACAATATACGTATTACACAAAAGACAACATTAACGAAAAACAGTTCCGAGATATTTCTTTTCTAAATATCTATTTTATGGGGTAGGGAGAAACATAAAGAAGAATTGACTTAAATGCTTTGATCTAAATAACGTAAGGAAGCTTCTGAATATTGAAGGAAGCCTTTAAATCAATGTTTAGTTCCACAGACGGGGGTGCTAAAATATCAAATCTATTAGAAGTCACAAAATTGAGCAGTGATAACGATTGAATGTTGTAGTACTCAATATATAAACTACAAACTGTATAGTAGTATATAAAATATATTAAACAAACCATGTAAGTTGAGAAAGTATAAATTAATGTCATGTTTATTTTGCTAAAACTGTAATTCATATGTTTGTACTGTTGTATTGTGGTTTGTACTGTTGTACTGATGATCTAGTTGTTTTGATTGTATAAATAAATATTAAATATATAAATAAAAAATAAAATAATTAAATAAATCAAAAATTGAATTTTGATATGTATTCATTTTTAAGTTCGCGATGATAATGTTTCAGAACAACTATTTTGTACTGTATCTGTAGGATATATGCAATGTTTTTACTGAGATACAAGGCGTTTTTTCTATTGTACTCACAGATTCTAAAATTTTTAAGTAATCCAGTAATTCAATTTTTGTGAACAACAATATGTCATCGCACGTGAATTCATACGCTTATTAGGTTACTGGCAGTAATGCAGAAATAAATAAGCACGTTCCTTTCAATCCTTGGAATTCAAACAAAAGCTAGAATGAGAGCACTCATTACCCTACCACTTATAAACAGGGTTTTTTCAGCCTTACTTCACTTTTCGCGTAGTGCGTTTCGCACGTCAATCAAATAGAAATTTATTATCACCATTTTATTTTGACGCCGTTTGTGTTGGTAGATACATGTTCTATCTCCGGAGAGCAAGGCCCAAATCGTGTTAACGTCGGGTGGATATTTTAGAAGAGAAAATGCGGTCGTGGCAAATTTTCTCGAGCACTGTTCTTTTGATCTTTCACACGTCAATCAACCGCCCATTATAACAGTAACTGCTCTGACGCAAGTGATCTTCAATTTTCTCTCTCTCCTCCTTTTCTTTCTCGCTCTCCTCGTTTTTCAGAGAACAAAAAAAAGCAAACATTATTTTCTAACACTTAAAACAAAATGTTCAAATATTTTCTATTAAAACTTGTCTTTCTACAATTTTGCGTATTTGAAAGATTTTACAGCAAAACTGCAGCAAGTAGAGAGATGATTGTAAGTTTTGATAGTCGTGTTTTTTAGAGAACGTCGTATAAATTGTGATTTTTAGAAATAAATTTCTCTGGAAGCATGATTATAAAATATTCATAACGTGCTCATATTTAATGGACAAAAGAAGAAGAATATTCCAAACAACAAGTGGATTTGCAAATAGTGAGACTGCACGAATTCACATTGTTTAAATTTACTCTAACTGACCTCACGAATAAAATTGCTGTGAGAGAAAAGACTGTCGCAATTAATGTGTATTGATCAAAACTGTAAAGGTGTCGATTAGATAAATACTTTTCAATGATGGATCATCATCTCTTGAAGATATGAAGTTAAATGTGCGAAAACAAATTGATATCTTCCTCCGTTTGTTCTTTCTACCTGATAAATCTGTAGATGAAATAAAATATGTAAATCATAATATACATGCTTGAAATTAATTTAATGAATAATTAAATTATTATTAAAGCATAATACCTGATGCCCAGATCCATTTTAAAAGGTGAAACGTCATCATTAAAACACTTTCCTTTACTGAAATGCAAAAAACATGTTAAGTGAGAAATCTAAACGGATCACATTTTTTCCGTATTAGATAACATTCCGCATTATACAATGCAATACAGTAGAACTTGTTTTTGGCAGATCCATGATTCATGTTTACATTTGACAGATTTCCACATTATGCACGTTCAACATTGAGCAAGTTTCACTCTATCTGGTAAACAGGCCATTACATATTTAATAATCGTTCAGAAAAAAATGATAAATGCTTCAATGAGTTGTGTTGCAATGTATAAAAACATGATGCAGTAATTCAGTGTAATTATCAAGCTAGAAACAAACTACATACTAAAAGTAAATACCGATTATCTTAGAAATACAGCTCGCGCGCACGCTGAGCCTCTTCAGGATCACAAACAAAAAGTGAGCGAATAATTATAAAAGCATTATTTAGTGCAAATATAATAATAAAACTGATACGTACAAAAATCAATAACAAAAACGTCGATAAAAGACCGACAAAATGATAGAATTAACACTTCGACATACTGTTTTCTGTGAAGGTGGGTTAATAAACGAATGTTTTCAAGACACGAATAAAAACTACTGCAAAAATAGCAGTACTTACTTCCAGAAAATATGCACCGGTAAGTATAATACGGAACGTATACCCGTGCATACCAATTCTTGTGGAAATTATAATTATTCGCGAAGTTTGGGAGTTTCATTATTTCTATCTATCTTTATAAAACTACAAATTCAATGCACGGCTTTATCGATTTATCGTTCTCTCACCTCCAAAGTTTTAATATTCTCCCTGTGCTTGAATATTCAAAATCACGACGTCTAAACTGTCTACCCTGTTCATACACAGTCTGTATATTTTCAATATTGCAACACTAAGTAGCCACTGGTAACAGTTTAAAAAGTTCCGCACCTGCGCTTGAAATTAGGAAACAAAAATCCTTCCCTCACAATAAAACGAAAACAAAACCTTATTGCAAAACAACAGCAATAACGACGAAAATTGTCAACAAATGCGCCCAACGACTACCAAAGGCACGGCAAGTCTTGCGCATATGGTAGGACCAGCCGAGACCACGTTTCAAGGCAGCTAGCAACAGCAGTTCGTGCCGAGGCGTAGCAAAGAAGGACGAGGATACTGCTCTCCCAATGGCATTTTCACAAAAAGTTTCAAAAATAGAAAATGACTGTTCTCAATGAATTTAAAAAAAAATCTTAAACTAAAATTCGAGTATCGGGCGCGTCAGAATTTTAACCATTAAGTTTATAACTTCCTGCTTCATTGAGCAGGTGGTACTACATATTAGGTTGTAATTCTCCCCCATACTTCACACACTGCGTTGTAATGTTTATTGCGGTAAATAAAATTAATTAATTAAAATAAATGAATAGGTTCCAGTAACGGCGGTGGCGGATTTTCGCCTGTAACCAACTGGCTGGGTAATGAACAATAACCCCCTAGAAGAGAATTCCTGAAACTGACTCCTCGGATCGTTCGTTTCCGTAGATTCTCATGATTTCAAGCGAATGGCAAAGCGTGATCCTACGGATGATTAGCTTGCTTCGGCAGGCCAAAGAATATGGTAGGGGTAGGGTGGGAAAATCGGGGTCGCCCCGTGCATTCCATACCATATTAATACATGTCCAATCAGCCAGCGCTCGCTCGTCGAGAGCCGCAAATTATTTTACATCTTAAACACACCCATTTTTTTGTCCAGATTCTTTTCATATATTCCTTTAGTTTATTGAAAGATCAGAACTAGGTACAAAACTTCTTGCTGTACTATGGATTATCATTGTAGAATTCAATGATATGGACTATGGGTTATTTTATTTACAAATGTGTATGAATTCGCAGGGTGTATAAGACGTTAGGTTCTCTACCGTAATTTCATAAATAAAATTCTTCATACATTTATGTCACTCCATTTCGCGTTTATTTAATTTAGAATTTCGTGTTTTTGTTATAATTTGATCGTCGGCAGATGTTAGCTCTGATTTTCTAAATTTTATGCCACATATTTCATTATTTCCTAAACTATTGGTCAAAAATGTTTATAATATCTCCAGCGCACGAAATAATACTAATACAAATACAAATACCAATATTAACACCAATAATAAGTGGAATATTTATATTCATTAGAAACTTTATACGAATCTCATTAAAGATAAAATGTCTACAATACTGGCGTCGTTAGCCGAATTCGTTTACTATGCTCCGTGAAGTTACGGAGATTAAGCGAATTCGAGACTCGCGGGTTCCTGGTTGGGTAACCGGCTAGGAACCCCAGGATCTCGCGACGTCGAGCCCCTGGCCGAAGGGATAAAAGGCACTGACTGACTGGGACGTGACAAATCTTGATTAAGATATAGTAATTACTTCCCAAAGGAGAAAGGGAAATGGCTCAACGCCCAACAAGGGTTAAAGAAACGCGATTACCGAACAGAGTAGCCTGCCCCTAGAATTCATCTATAGATACGACGTCCTGGCAGTGACTAAATTCAACTTAGTTACGTATATAGTAGCTTCAGAGGACTCTTATACCATTCCGGTCATAGAGTTTTGATTGGCAACATCTGTTGCCTTGAACCAATTCAGCCGGTATAGGACAGACTATATAGGCGCCGAGAAAACCGCAGCAGTGCTGGACGCGAAAGGAGATGTCGCGGTTCTCTTAAAAGAGCCTTGCTACCGATATCATACAACATGCCATACATGTTGCACGACACCACACAACATGCACAGAAAACAATACATATTGTTAAAGAAGTCTTGGAAGGAAAATTAATAAAGAGCGATAACTTTGCTTAATGATATTTTTTAAAAGTTGGATAGTTTGCAATTATTTTTATTTGAGTGCATTAATTGTTTTCTTTATCTATACAATATTGGGACCGGTAACTGAGCTAGTTTCATGTTCCATAAATAATAGTCTAAATACACTGGATAACTTTTTTGTGAGAATTGAGCAGACGACCATACCCATCATGTCCTTTTCTACTATACCTTTGAAAAATGTCTCTTACATCCCGCCCCGTTTCTTCATTCCATCTCCCCACCCCCTCCTCCTCTCACTCCCATTCCACTTACCTTCCCCCCTTCCCTCGTACCTTCACCGCTTCTTGAGCTGCCGCCACCGCGGTCGCCCCCCAGCCGTCCCCGCAGCACGCGCCTCGGCCTCACGCGCGGCACGTGGTGCTCACAAATTAAGACGGGCGCCGGCGGGGCGGAAGGGGCGGGGCGGAAGGGGGCGGGGCGGAAGGGGGCGGAGTGGGTGGGGTAGGGTGAGGTGGCTCGGGAAGCGGCAGAGGAAGGCGGGGACGCGTGGCACGGCGAGAACCCGACACGGCGGTCTCCCATCAGGCCGGCGGAACGTGGAATTTGGGATTGGGAGTCCGGCACTTCGCGTTCGCCCAACCACGCATTCGGCCGGCACTCGCTCGTCGTCATGCCTCCGCAGCCCCCTCGCACCCACCCCGACTCACCCGGACTCACCCCGACCCATCCACGCCCACCGAATCTCCTGCCGTCCCCGCATCAAACACTGCTTCTATCTTCCCGACCCTCAAAAGAACGTTGAACAGTTGCCTTTTTCATGTTTCAAGAATTCAGACATTTTCATTTACGTTATTTCAATATCTAGTTCAAAAGAAGAGATTTCATTATTGAAAACGTCTCTTATCATCAATATTTTAATTATTGAGTGATAATTTTTGTTTGCAACATTTCATCATACAGACAGTTCGCCGAAAATGGGACCTGCACCATTTTTTAAGCGATTAAAAAATTTTTTTTTTGCAGCTAGTTTTGAGAAAATTGATTAAAAATTGCCTATATTTCACGCAATATTACGTGGAAACTATGCATGGTTTAAAAAATAATCTTATTTATTTATTTATTTATTTAGTCAAAAACTGTATGTGACGTATGGCGGAAAAATCATCTGCGAACGCTTTCTTGAGTTTCAGAATCTCTTCCCAACAATTTAATTATTAATAGTTGAAAGATGAAAAATAATAAACTAGATAACGTTCAAAAACTAGATATTTTCGTTGCCAAATTATAGAAAACTTATTTTTAACCGTAAAGGAACAAACATTTGATTTTTCTGTATTGTTTACAAAATAGAAAACTCACCCTAATATCTTCTACCACTACAACCAAACGGAAAGTTCAACAAAACGTGCGCATAATGAAGCTACATTTACGACCAGAAGCAAATCAAGGGGGCCTTCTCAGCATTTTCTCAATGAATCAGGGAAACTGGATAAAAACGCGATTGAGATGGGGGTCATTGACACGAAAGTACATTATTTGTTAATTTTGAGTTTTTTTAATTATAAATTGCAAATGTTAAAGAAACATTATTTTTCTTTTTGACGATCAGTATAGTCTCTAATTGTATAGAAACAGTTTTGCAGCAGAAAAGATTTTACTTTTAACTTAAATTTGTGTACATGTATTGTATGTGGATTTCTTGTAGTGAGCTGTTGATACTGACACTTGATGAACATGATTTCTACGTGGAGTGTTGTAACTATAAATCTCAGTATTACATGAAAATAAGTTTCCATTAAGTATGTTCCACCGTTAAGTAAGTTAGTTTTGAAAAATACTACAGACTCATAAATAAATAGGCAAGGTAATGGTAAGATTCCCAGCTCAATGAAAAGAGGCTTGCACGGAACCCGTGGATGGGATTTTTTCATTATTCGGATAATTTTCTTTTGCAATCTAAATGTCTGGGAACTAAAGGATGAGCTTCCCCAGAATATTATGCCATATCTCAGGCCAGAATGTACATTTGCAAAATACACGCAACGAGCTGCATGAAGGCTGACAGAATTAGAAAGAATTCTGAATGCATAACATAATGAGCTTAATTTAGTGTTTAATTCTGTTATATGTACATTCCATTTGAGGTTTGATTGAATTGAGAGACCTAAAAATTTTGTTACCTTAACATCAGCTAATTGCATATTGTTAATTTTCAATGCAGTATACAATTGCCGATTTGAAACGCAAAATTGCAACGAGACAGTTTTTCCTTCGTTAACTATTAATTTGTTATTTAAAAACCAATTTAAAACTTCTGAAATTGTACTATTTATTGTTTCTTTTTTGCAAAGAACATTCGTGTCATCGGCAAACAGAACTGTTCTTCCAGTTTTAACTGATGAGGGCATATCGTTTACGTACAACAGAAAGAGGATAGGACCTAAGATCGAACCTTGTGGGACCCCATGTTCTATTGGCAAAGAATTGGAGAGATATGTAAATAATGTCCTTTCGTGCCAGTACGGTATTTCTACTCTTTGAGATCGATGTTTAAGGTACTTGGTTATCCCATCTAGGGCAATACCACGAATTCCATAAGAAGGTAATTTTGAAAGCAAGATGTTATGGTTAATAACGTCAAAAGCTTTCGAAATATATAAAAATATCCCAATGGGTTCTTCATTTTTGTCCATTGATGAAGCAACACCTTTAAGGAAAGAAAAAATGGCAGTTTCCGTAGATTTTGATTTCCTGAAACCGTGTTGTGAGTCTTATTTTAAGATATTTTGAAGAACAGATTTAGGATAAAACCTCTCTTGAATTAATGATGTGAATAAATAGTAAGCAAAAGCTTATATCATTTAGTTAGCGTTAGCATTTTATAAACAGTTTCAGCTCCTAGCACTAGCATTTACTAGCTAAGGAGTGAATAAATGTTTGCTAATACTTAGGAGCTAAATCTGGAGAATTGTAGTATTTACTAGGTAAACACAGGAGGCAATGTTCATTGTTTTTATATTCATTCACTTACGTTCAGGTTTTGAAGGTATGATATTTTTCACTATCATGTTTTAACTACAAGTTTTAAAGTTGTTCAGGTATTAAGTATGCAAAATTGAGCGATTTCAATACGTATTTCGATGAAGTTATACAAAATAATAAGAGCCGCTTTTAAAACAATCAGTGCCGTTTTTTTAATTCTAAATGTAACAGTACGGGAAGGCAATAACAGAAAAACAATTAAGAAAAAATTCAGAATTTGAAGAAACATCGTTCTAGTATTATAACGAGCTCCGTTGCGAAGAGGTTATGTACTACGCCATTTCCTCAAGTGTTGAAGGATTTCTGCACGTGTTAGCAACCAACTATAGGATTATTCCATATACGATGTCTCCAAGTGAAACAACGTCACTTTTCTGTGTGTTCATAAATTCATATAGGTCAGATCGTTTGAGTATTCGACTATCATGTGCAGATCCGGTCCACTGAACATCTCAGTGAACTCCTCATTTGCATTGCATGTAGCTTGAACGTTTATGCTAATAAAATGCTTGAGATTTATGTATTCATCGCAATGACAGGTTTCTTTATTGGGAGGCGAATGCAATCTACAACGCTAATTGCACGGGAAGCGATATCTATCTTTCCCGAACATAGTTCATGTGCGTTGGAAACTTAATCCATTCATAAGCTTTCTCTAGAATTTTATTCATTACAAATGTTACAGTTTTGAAAACAGTTGTTCGGTGAACGTTTTCTCTTGCTACACCTGTTTTGAAGTCAGAATTGCTAACAAAGCGAAGAAATATCTGTATCTTCTGAATGGGAGATAACGATTCACCTCTCGTTTTATGCGACCCACCCAGGAATTAAGTAGCTACCCAATGCACATTTTCTCCATTAAACCGATATAAGGAAAAATAATCACTTTCGGCACAACCCATTCGCTTGAAGAAACCGTTTGCCAGATCGATTATGCACAAAGGCAGCAATTTAGAAAAAATAAATAAAAACACACTTCAAGAATATTAAAACACTTGACTGGGGCACTAGAAAAATGATCAGCTTTTGCTTCAAAAATTAAGCTTTAGCTGATATTTATTCACACTTTTTCAAGCAATAGCTGAAAAATTTAGCTTTAGTTAGTGGAAAATTCTTTAGCTAAAATAGTATTAGCTTTTGCTTATATTTTTATTCAGTTGAAACAAAGTTTGCTTATAATTACCAGTCAAAGGTTTCGCTTAATTTTTATTCACACCACCCAATGTTCTATCTGTATGAAAAAACTGAACTTGAACTTTTGCAATTTTCAAAAATTTAGGGATTTTAACTAAAATGTACTATATTTCAATTAGTACATTGAACTAAATTTAGTATATTGGTCGTTCTGATGGGAACCACAAAAAGGTCTTAAGAGACATCTTGCGTCAGGAATTGTAATTGTCAGCATAGCGCAGTGGATTATACTGGAGTCTGTACTGCAGTGTATATAACTCTGAGACTATACATTCTAGCCTCTAGCGAGAGTAAATAAATGTACTACTTGTCTGCACTTCACGTCAAAATGAATAATGGCTGCCACAGCACATGTCACGTAATCCGCCTTTCAAATTTCAGGCTTTCACATAAGCAACTGAAGATATTTAGAAATGACCCTGAAACACTGCCCTTCTTGCAGAGGAAATACACAAAGATATGCACGCAGGATGCTCGTTGCAGTGCTGCCTCGACGCGAGCTTGAAGAGAATTATTGAAATAAAAAGGAATGATGAACCCAAGAGTTTTAATAGCAGTAGTTATTCCTAAGCTTCTTGATTATAATTGGCTACATGGTAATTTGTACGTGAAGTGGCATTTCACTCCACTGACTTGACGAACCGCCTCTTACATACTGCTAATAAAAACTAATATATACTACTTAATATACAACTAATAAAAACAAACGCTTTCGCTACTGTTCGCTCTTACTTGGCAGCGCCCACACAGGAGGTGCTTCAGCAGCTTTCGTTTTGGCAGCTTAGAAAATTCCAAGTGAATGAACACGTCATTGAGGAGAGTTATAAATTCACGCACTTGAGTAAGTTTCAGGAAATGGCGGAGTAGAAGGTGGAGTTAAAAGAAAGAATAAATCCTAAAAATTGGTTTCTTTACTCGCTTTCTGATGGTTCGTTTAAGAGAAATCGTCGAAGTCGAGATGTACCAAAGGCATTTATTTATCGGAACGTTTCGGTTTTTCATTTTGATCATTTTGACATTTGAAGAATTTTTTCCATGTGCCTCCATGCGAACTTCTTTTGAACTGAATTAATATTCATAATCTTTATTCCATTATTCGGAGAAATCGATTTTAGCATATTGAGAAAAAAAACTATTGAAAGAAAGTATTGGGAATAATTTTAGTCATCCAACAGGACCATGGCTCCTGTTCATTATTGGCAACCAAGAACACACTCAAATTGAGCGATACATCAGCAAAAACGAAGATAAAAGAAAAAACTTTGAAGAGAGCCATCCTTCTGCACTATATGTATCTATTTTTCAGGATGAGCTGTGAGGTCAGATAAAACAATTAAATTTTCCGGTGCCTATTATCTTTATGTATGTGAGGATAAGCGAGTTTTTGTTTAATTAGATATTGTTCGTCACCACTTCTGCCCACAAGATGTAGCGTCTAGAGCATATTATTTACACAGGTTTCACTATTCTAACGTCATTGAAGCTGGTTATTTGGCATCCAACCAGCCGAGAATGATAATTGATTCAGTGGTGAGTTGTAGTTGACATTTACATAATTGAAATGATTGAAGGCGTTGTCATTGTACTATTGTTGACAATAACAACGCCTTCAAACATTTCGAGAATGATAAGCCTAATTTTCATTAAAATGAGAGGGTTCTTCATTTTAAGACATAGTCGCCCATGCAAGGAGAGTGGTGAGAGTCATATTGACACTGTATTTTGATTCATTATAATACTTTTCTTAGAGAAAAACAGAAATAAAAAGAACAAATAAAGAAGCTATTTGCACGAAGAGGGTGGAGGCTGTGGGGTGGCTCGGACAGCCTTAGATCCCCGGGAACGGCAAGTCCCGTGGCATTATCTAACGATCATGCCCCTGAAAACGTTAAGAATACCGAGGATTGTGGATAGACGGCTAAATAAAAATTATCTCAGTTCGAGCGCAGCTCTCGTAGAGGCAACACCTCTCCGAGCGCTCCGCACCTCTGAAATTTTTCGCAGTCTTATCAGCAAAGGTTTCGTTTATCTGTGCCAATAGTATAGACTAACTACGTTCTATTCTCTTTGTGCCTCACGACCAGTGTTTTCAATTAGTGTAAAAGTGCTGTGATTTAATCCAGTGTTTCGCAAAGTGACTAGTGAAACCAGAATAATCAGTTTAACCGTTTTCGTAGTTCGCCTTGGCCTCGGCCATCGCAACTACGTAACATGCCCACTGAAACCATCCCAGACGCTACTGACGAGCAAATAGCTCGTAAGATGCAAATAGAGCAGCTAATTCAACAACATCACTACATCCAGCAACAATTAGCCGAGCTCCAACATCAGCAATGGCAACACGGTCATCCGAGTCAAAGTATGCTACTAGCTATGTCACCCGGTCTCCCCAACCCTCAACAAAGCGGCGAGGCCGCCCCTGACGTCATGAACACCAACACCGAGGGTCAAGGTAGCTTCACTGATAACGAACATATTCAACGACTAAATCAAGTAAGTAATGTGCATTCAAATGTCGGAGTAGACAGCAAAAAACGCAAAACATTCCATCCAGATGAAGGAGCTGTCCAGTATAACGTGCCTGTGTCTTCCCGGTATAAAGCCCTAGAAAACTTAGCGCACGATCCCCCTGTGCGCGAAACAGTCGCATTTAGCGAACCAGAACCAAATATAATTAAAATTCCCCCAATTTTTGTGCACGAAGTAGACGAATATGAAAAAATTATTCAAGACATTAAAAACATCGCCCAAAAAGAGTTCTTTACCAAAAATATTAAAGACTCGGTGAAAGTGATGTTTAGTGACATTGAGAACTTTAGAAATTATAGAAATTTTTGTGACGAAGAAAACATCGCGTATTACTCGTTCAGAGATCCTACGGCCAAACCTTTATCAGTTGTTATGAAAGATATCCCCACATGCTACTCAGTGGAAGTCATTGAGACCGAACTCTTACGTCTTAAATATCCAGTAACTAAAGTCAGCCGATTATATAACAAAGACAGAAAGCCCATTCACATCTGTGCGATAGAACTAACCAACAATAGTGAAGCCAGGAAAATTTTTTCTCTAAACAAATTTATGTACAGTGTAATAAGAATTCAGCAAAGAGTTAATGCTAGAGTTATCATGTGCAAAAAATGTCAAAGGTATGGCCATTCTCAAGCCAACTGCGGTTTCCCGGCGAGATGCGTGAAATGCGTAGGTAATCACCACTACAAAGAATGTGGTAAAACCATAAATTCCCTCCCTCAATGTGTTAACTGTCATGAACACCACGCCGCTAATTACCGCGGTTGTAAATATTATAAAACTTACATTAAAGAGAAGACTATGCTCCCCCAAAAATCAAGAGACAACATTACAAATAATTTTGCCACCCCAAAAGCTACTCCCATCAGAAATGATCCTGAAACTTATAAACAAAATTTCCCATCATTCCCACGTCTCTCCTATCGCGAAGCAACCCTTCCTCCAAGTACGGCGCCACCATTAGACTGGACAAATGTCATTTCAAACATTGTTTCTCAAGTTGTAACAGCTATTGTTCCCCAAATACAAAAAATGGTGGAGAATATGGTTAGAACTATGACATACAATGGATAAAAATCTCGAAAAAGGAAATATCCTCAACTGGAATGCAAACGGCGTCAAACGACAAGAAAACACATTAAAAATTTTCTTACGTCATCACAATATCAAGATTGCGTGCATTACAGAAACGCATTTAATCCCAGGCGAAAGATTTAACATTCCTGGATTCCAGTGTTATCGCTATGATAGATTATCATCACATGCTGCTTCAGGTGGGGTAGCAATATTATTGAACAAGCAAGTAAAACAGGAACAAATCTCCACTCCCTTCTCAGCCAACTTAGAATCTGTCGGAGTAAAAATTAAATTAAATAATCATCCAGTTAAAATAATTTGTGCCTATAAACCTCCGAACAAGGCATTTCCCCAAAACGCTCTTCACGAAATCTTCAAAAGTAACTGTCCCACCATCCTAACTGGTGACTTAAACTGTAAAAACAGCATATGGGGTTGTAACGTTACGACTTATCAGGGCAAAAAACTGCAGGATTTTGCAGTTTCCAATAACGTGGCAATAATGGGTCCTAACGAACCAACAAGATTCCCCTCAAACCCAAATATCATCCCAGATATTCTTGATATCACTTTAACAAAGGACATTAACTTCCCGCTTCATCACAGTGTTTTACCAGACCAGACTCCGACCACAATCCAGTGATCATATCACTCTCATCACAGATGTCCAAAGAGTCAGGCTCAACTCAAAGAGGTATTACCAACTGGAATAAATTCTCCAACTTGATGAACATCAACTACAAATTCCCTCAAAAACTCACCACCATCCAAGAAATCGACTCGGAGATAGATAATCTAACAAAATCCATAACTTCTGCGGTAAAACAATCTACGATAATGCTGCCTAATTCTAAACCTAAACCAATCCCGTTCAAAATCTTGAACTTAATTAAATCCAAAAATAACTTGAGAAGATACTGGCAAATTACAAGAAGAAGGGACGTTAAACAGAAACTAAATAAATTTACAAGGATAATAAAGCAACGATTTGACCAATTTCGATATGACAATTACAAAACGTACTTATCAGAAATTCACCCAAACTCGAGACATCTGTGGTCAACAGTAAAACGGTTATCTCGAACCAAATCCATAATTCCGCCATTAAAATTAGGAACATCAACGGCATTCTCAGACGAAGAAAAGTCGAACGCTATCGCCCAACTTCTGGAAAACACTTTCAAACCTCACCCAATTATAAACTCTGCCTTCAACAACCAAATAGAGGATTTCTTTAAACAAGAGAGAACCACTGTTGCCGCTGCAACTAAGTACATATCACCTTCAGAGACCATGAATATAAACACATGAAAGTCAGAAAATCTCCAGGAATAGATGGAATTAGCAACCTTAACATTAAAATGCTAAACAAAAAAGTAATTGCGGCTATAACAGCGATCTACAACGCTGCATTACGGCTCAGTTACTTCCCCACAAAGTGGAAGAAGGCTGTAGTCCTACCAGTACTTAAACCAAAGAAAGATCCCAAAATTCCTGAAAATTACAGACCCATAAGCCTCCTTCCCACTCTATCTAAGATATTTGAGAAGCTGATTCTGGAGAGGCTCAATAATTTCCTAACAGTCTCAAATGCAATTCCGCCTTCCCAATTCGGTTTTAAACAAAATCATTCAACCTCGCACCAATTATTAAGATTAACGGAAGACATAGCTCACGGTTTCCACCGAAAAGAGCACACAACATCAGCTTTCTTAGACATGAGTCATGCCTACGACAAAGTTTGGCATAGAGGTCTCGAGTATAAATTGCACGACCTGGGTATTCCTGATTACTAATAAAAATTTTAACAAGTTTCATCTCCAACAGAGGACTTATAGAACGAATAAACAATGTAACTTCAAGAACATTCCAAATCAACGCAGGCGTTCCTCAAGGATCAGCTCTCTCTCCCACGTTATTTAATATTTTCTGCCACGACATTCCATCTGAAGGTGACGCCAATTTAGCATTATACGCAGATGATGTAGCAATTTACGCTACAAACCCCGATATTCTAGTAGCAAAGGATCACCTACAAGAGAGCGTGAATAACTATGTAGAATGGACTCAGAATTGGAGAGTTAGAATTAATTCACATAAGAGTCTCTGCAAAATCTTTACTCTCCGCCACCCCAAAAATCCTCCAGAAATTATAATCCAAGGAACAAAAATCCCATGGTCAACCTCCCCCATAAAATACCTCGGGGTACTCTTCGATAAAAGACTCACTTGGAAACCCCATGTCAATGCAGTCATTGACAAAACAAAAATTAAAATTTCCAATTTATCACATATTATAAATCGCCGTTCACCCCTGAGGTTAGAATGCAGACTTTTAATCTTTAAGTCAGTTATTTTACCAACCATGGCATACGCATGCCCAGTATGGGGTGGTGCTGCACCAAGCACCATCAAAAACTTAAAATACTTCAAAATAAATACTTGAGAATAACTCTCAATGCGCCATGGTTCATCCCCAACCGACAAATCCGACGGGAACTAAACATACCAGAATTTGAGGAGACAATAAAAAATCTTGCCAGCAATTTCTTCAACCACCTACCAAATGCTCCCTGCACTGCAAGCTTCAACCTAGGAAGAAACTATAGCAGTCCGCGAATCATATCAAGATTCCCGAAAGATAAACTTAGACCTCCTTAATTTGGCTTTCCCCTCGTACCTTTCCACCAGCATACCATCTTTTATAACAGAACAAAAATCTAAAAATTAAATCTTCAATAAAGTTCAGAAACCAACCGCGACTTAAGGATGGTCATATCCTAAGAAGCCATGTAATATTTTGTATTCTCAAAATCCTCGAAAGACGAACGAGAAGTAATAAATCAAAAAAAAAAAAATTATCTCGTATAGTAATAAAATGCCTTATAATGATAATGATATCCAGTATATTATCACTTCATTCTATCTTTCAACTTCTATTCCCAAGAACATTATCTAATTATCGTAAAATTATTTTTTATTATTTAAAATTGATGGTAATTTGATACTGAAAATATTATATGACGTTAACAAAGTATTTGCATGAGAACGATAGCGTGCTTGAAGGTAGAGTATCAGTTATCAAAAATAGCGAAATTAGAAAGTTATCTGAAGTATAAAACATAAGACTTTTTAATACTTACATCTAAAATGACAACCACCTTTGTTATGTGAATCAACTTCTGCAGCAAGTCCGTTTGCGACTCACTTACCTGAAAACAAAAACACGGACATAAGTGACAGCGAATATAAACATCAGCAAGTATAAAATTATTTACAATATCTCCATTGGTAACTAAAATTTGTACATATTGAATATATATTCGCTGTACTAAGATTCGAAAGACATATAATATTCACATTGTCATTAATACATCATGGCATAATATTTACAAAGTACTATATTGTTTATTAATAATAGTTTTTTTTTAGTTTCATTAAGTGCTTCTACATTTGCTCTTGGCTAGTGCCTCTTTGTATCAAGCATATGCATGCCTGATAACTTCATTACCTGTCGACGTCTTCTAGAATTTAGTGGAAATATAGTTATTCATATTATCGTTCTCCATGACGCGGCAGGAAGTATTAATCCTTCACAAAGGACATAAAGAGGGATAAGAGCCCAAATTTATAGCTTATTTACTCTTGAAAATATATTTTATTACATCGGAGTGAATATTTTGTTAACAATCCTCGCAAAAAACGCTCATTGATTTCTGTATTCAAAATTCAAGTAGTATATATCCTAGGGCAGGGATCACAGAATTATGAAATCGTGCACAGAATTCACTTCTCCACGTAGCACGTTACACACAGTTTATAACTGTTTTTGACGTTGAATAAATATATAAATACATAAATAAATAAGTGCATAAATAAATAGGTACACAAATAAGTAGTTACAAAAAGACATAACAATGTGTTTTATCTTTACATACACCATTTTAATAATATTTAATTAAGTGATAGTCAAGCACGTTCAATCGAAACTTTTGTTTAATAATTAAAATTAAAAACGTAGACGTAGTACATTTTTTGTTTCATGGAAACCGCGTAGCCAACGCCGGACAGCAAGGGTTTGCATTTCCAGTTGCTATGTCGATATTTGCATAGCATGTGCCTGATGAGGACGTTAATGATAGTACACAACATATACAATCATGTTATTGGTATCATCACATCATCAACACGCAATTGACTAAGAGCGCTGAGCTTAAGGGGGCACAGAGAAGCTGCATGCTACGTAACGCAATTGGTAATTCATTAACATTGTCTTTCAATCGTGATCCTCAGTTCTGAAATGCTGTAATGTTTCGTAATTGGGAAAATAGGGAGCAAAGTCAATTATTTGCACGAGATCACAATCAAGTGCACGGAGTATGATTGTATCATTGGAATATGCCCATCACATTATTCCAATTTACAAACGTGCTCGATAAAGTACGAAACTGAAAAAAAATATAAGCTGAACTGTAGTAGAAAGGAAAATATATTCTCCTTAATTCCTATTGAAAATAAAACTAAAAATCAAGAGACATACAACTTCCGCAATCATTAAAATTGGATAGTTACTGATATGAAAAAAAATAGAATTGCCATGTACGCGTCATCCACAAACAATTCATCGAACGTAGGAGTAATTAGTGGTACGGACAGATCTATTGGCATTTGCACTGAACCAAATTACTAGAAGTATCTGGTTCAAGGCAAATGCAAACCACTCCAAATATTACTCAATAACTCAAAAACCATGAAATTCAAACTTTTTTGTCGGAAATTCAATGTCCATTCACATTCACAAAAAAAAACATAAAATAAAACTAACTGTAGTTTGTTTCGTGCAAATCCAGAGGATAAGCGCACAGAAAACAAATGAACTTATCTAAAATTTGTCAAACCTTGCTCCTACGCATGATCAAGCCAAGGAACATCCAGCTTCATCTATTGATAGCAATCTCATCATATCGTTACATTCATGAAAATGCGTCGCAAAGTGAAAAATACTTCTAAATTAATTAAAATATAAATTTCAACACACAATTCAAACAGTAATTTCAACGAAATTTGCATTTAAATTCACACTTATTTTGAAAAGCCGTAAATAACCATGAAAACTCTACTCTAAGAAAAAAATTGATTAATTATTTCACTAATCTGTAGATAAATAGATACCTAATTTGTTCCCTGATCAATCTTTAGGTTGTAATACTTATGATGACGTCCCTATTCCATTCTGTTCAATCGTAACCTAATTAATTCACAAGTGATTCAATGAATCCACTGTTCTGTCGTTTTGACTCGTCGACATACTGACACATTCCTTCACCGCGCGATGTGGACTCCATCAGACTAGTCAGCAGCCCAATCGGATAATGATTTGAGATGCGAACACATTCAAGTTTGGTTACTCTAGCCTCGTGACAGCCACTATCTAATGAGCGTCACCTATATACCCCATACCATTTGTCCAGACCCCATGCCGACCACATTCACCTTGCTCACGCACTTTGTACACACTATTGAGCAAAATGTTCCATTCAACTGTTCATCAACGCTGAGCACATATCCTGCCAACTTTGAAAAACCTCGAATTCCTCACTTCTGCTTCAACCAGTCCAAACCAATCCCACATATGCCTCACCTTGATATCCTACCACAACCACCACCCACTGTGTCACTCACCACAGGTCCACCCTCCCTTAAACTCTCTCCCTGCCCTCCCGCATCGTCCCTCGCCTTCCCCAACCGGAAGCAGTGGCTCAGAGTATCAACTGATGTCACTGCAGCGCCTCCGACCTGGAGGTCCTAGGTTCGAGTCCAGACGGCGGCAGGATTTCGACACTGGCTTTTCAGCTAGGCCGAATTCAGTCGCTGTCCGGAGGAGAATTCTAGCGGCTGGTTGCTCTGATCGGTAGTTTTCCGTGGTTTCTGCGATCAACAACTGGCGAATGCCGAAGCAGTACCCTAACCAACGGGCCACGGATCGCGCGCGATCTTTCCTTCCTCTTCCTCGTCTTGTCCTCCTCTTACACAACACTTACACTAACATGCACTACACTACCACGCATGCCGGGAGACCGCTTGGAGACTTAGAACTTGTCCCGGCTGGGGCAGTGCCGCCCGCTGGTGGGAGATACCTGGTTGAGTAAAACCCCACTAGTCGACGGTAGATCGACGCCGGAACTCGCTATCCAGTGGGGAAAGATCACCGCCACCTCCCGATGAAAAAAATGCACTACACTTACAGTACTAATGACCACAGCAGTTGACGCGCCCTGAATCACTATCAATCAATCCATCCCCAACATCCACCCCCTATCCTCCCTCTACACAACCCCTCATTGCCTCACAGGGAGGCCGGCCCTCCCCCAGCCACCCGCGTTGTCACCCGCGCGCCTTGCCACCCTCGCACCGCACCTCCAGACAAACCCAGTGCGTGTTATCGGGCCCGCGCCCGCCCGAGGGGTACTGTAGCCCTAATCCTAACACAATAGCGCTCGCGCTGCTGGCGATAAGGAGGGCGGTTGAGATGGAGGCGGTGGAAGGGGGAGGGGTAGTGAGAAGAGGACGTTGCGCGCACCTGAGCGGGGAGGCCTACCTCTCAGCTGAAACGGAGGGTGGCACGTCCTCCACTTAGCAGCACGCGTTAAACAAAATACGCTAACGTTATCGGAAATTAAACAGTCGCACAGATTGGTCCGCCAATTATCATGATAAGGACACGGCACATTTGAATTAATCAGTCATTTTTTATTCAAGATCCATTAGGAATATTTCATTCCTACGCATAATATTTGTTTCACTCTTAAATAGTTGTGCCTTCGTTCGTGACAGAAAAGTTCGTGTGTTGTAGTGTATTCAACATGTTTGAAATTAATTTAATAAAACATTCTAAACAAAAACATTCGTATCATTTATTTGAACTTAGCACTATACCTGAATACTAAAGGATTTGAATGTTTTGTAATATCTAGCCATTATGAACGTCTTGTAAAACACGCAGAAGGCGTATATGCAAGCATCATGTAGGAGTAAATATGTTGCGCTGAATTCTTTACCCGTGAAGCCGGGCTTATGATTACCAATATAGGTTCTAACCGGTTAAGGGGGGTTTCCTGCCATAGTTTCCAATTCGACTCAGATTTATCCCACACGTTTGGATGTAGAAAATATTATTTTCAAAATAAGAGGCTAAAATATCCACATGGTAGGTATTTACAGCGGAAAACCTTTTTTTTTGTTCAAATTTAAAAAATAATCATTTTATGGCATATATTTTATTCCTTTGCTTCTGATATGAACATTGCCGTAATACATGGTCAAAAAATTGATTAAAATCATATTTTTCTATAAAAATGTTAGCAATTATTTTTATTCTTTTAATAAAAATTCTCCTGTTCATAAATTTCCAGAAGGAATTTCAGGGTGTTATTTATGAATTTGAGACAATTTCGTATGATTTTGGGTGCTCAAATCGACAAATGTCGAGAATTTGATTTACGACCTCGAGGGCCGATTTTGTAACCATACTTTTAATAAGATTTTGATGTCTTAAATAATATAAAATGTTTTAATATGTTTATAAAATGTGTAACATTGTCAAAATTGATACAAAAATAATAGAAAATGCCTTAGTATTGTTGGAAATCTCTACTATAGATTGAAAAATATTTTTTATTCTTGATATGTCTGATGTGATACTGTTGTGATACTGTAGTGATTGTATGTGTGTGTGTGTGTGTGTGTGTTTTAGAAGAGAGGAGGGGCGAGATCTCCCGCGGTTCGAGGCTCTTGAACTGTTCCGGCATTCGTCTGGTACTGACCGGAGAAATGGCAAAAATCGAACAAAGAAGACGACCACTAGAATTCTCGCCTACGCAATAGTTGAATTCGAACCAAAAAGTCGAAAATTCGCCACCGTGGAGTCTCGAAACCTATGACTTTCCGGTCAACAATTCTGCAATAGCAACGTTTTACCACCGAGCTGCCCGATCCCTCCGAAAACCATTGCTGCCTGAGCAAACGCTTAGCATGAACAGCAGGGCATTATCGTTAAATCAACGATACGATTTCCACAGATTTGTATAATCGTTTGAAACAACCGAGACAAACAACGCTGCTTTCGGCTGCGGGGCAGTATACATCTCGTAACACCACCCACCTCCGTTGCTTTCGGATTGCCAGCTACCGCAAGTCAATATAATGCGTGCAATTCAATTTATTAGGCAATCTTCAGTATGCGGCGTGAAGGGGCGAAAACTGGGGTAGCGGGACATCAGGCATCGTGGGATTAAGAGCGGGATGCGTCGGGGAGCGTCGGGGAGCGTCGGGGAGCGTCGGGGAGCGTCGGGGAGCGTCGGGGAGCGTCGGGGAGCGTCGGGGAGCGTCGGGGAGCGTCGGGGAGCGTCGGGGAGCGTCGGGGAGCGTCGGGGAGCGTCGGGGAGCGTCGGGGAGCGTCGGGGAGCGTCGGGGAGCGTCGGGGAGCGTCGGGGAGTCGGTACAACTTCACGGTAGGTTCTAGGAAGGGAGACTGACACAGTGAGGGCAAGAGGGGTTGAGCGATAAATGGCATCAATGAACGAGGGACGCCCGGCGCAGAGACTACACAGGGTGATTCAATCAGCGAAGGCAAGTGACCAGCAGCCTTCCAGGTAGTGCTTCCAGAGAGATCTAGCAAATGGTATGAATTCTTTCGGATAAAGTGAATTTAAAGGAATGACTAAGGGACGACTTCAGCGTTTAAGGGGCTTGGAAAAGTGTCTAAGGTCGCGGAGCCGAAGGCTGCTGGTTTGAGTCCCGTACCAGCTGAAGTGACTCAGTGTATTTGCTGATGTGACTGCAGTGCCTAGCGGGTACCGAGAGGTACCAGGGGTTTGATTCCCGACGGTGGCAGGATTTTGGACACTAGCTAGATAGCTAGGTCGAGTTCAGTCTCTGTGTTGAGGAGAATTGTAGCGGCCGGCTGCTCTGATCGGATGTTTTGCATGGTTTCTCCTATTCACACCAGGCTATTGCCGCAGACATACCGTAACAAATGGGCCATGGAATCTACGCGATCTTTCTTTTCTCTTCCTCGTCCCATCTTTACCTCTTACTAACTCACACTTCCACATACATGCACTACACCACCAGACATGTCGGGAGACCAGTCGGGAGCTTAGAGATTGTCTAGGCTGGGGCGGTGCCTCGCTGAAGGGAGATACCTTAATAGGGAAAACTTAAGTTGATGTATAGGTCGCCACCGGATATCGCCATTCAGCTAGAAAAGAAGACCACTAATTTCCGTGATAAAACTTGCACTACTCTTACGGAACTAATGACCATAGCAGTTGACGGCTCCTGGAAACACTACATAATCAATCAATCGAGTCTCGTGTAAGGCATTCCTTTTTCCACCACGAGAATTTGATGCATTTCCTTTCTCGTATCACCACCTATTACATCTGTATAACTCCCCATCCAGAGATTTTATTAGTACAACCTATAGAGTCTATTAAGCTCACGGAATCGTATGTTTCATTTTCTTCTATTATTCACAAATCACTAAATCCGAGTTTATCTCTAGAGACATGGCTAAAAATACTTGGTATACAAAATCTACGCATTTTGAAGTATCAAGCACAAATTTTTTAATGCCACACACATCGCGAAAAACTTCAGATAATAAATAGTAAGTAACTTTCCAAAAGTACTCCTTAGAAAAGCTTACTAACTCGCTTTCATCTCTGAGTTCTGCGGCAACTCATAAGGTTCAGGCACGCCGTACGTTGACATAGCGTGTGGATGAGTCACTGCACGGTTATTCCAGATTCGCTAAGTTTGAAGTTAGATTCGTGCAAATTTGTTTGCCTAGTGCGAGAGACGAGTTTTCAACTGAACCACTGGACAGAAGTAATGCTAATAAGAGAACCTAGTTCTGTAAAAATGAGAGCGCAATATAATATACGAAATAATGTACGCTAATTGTGTTACATTAAGTGAACATTTTGCATTCGAAGTTGTAGATTAATTTAATCTGAATTTTGACAAACGAGTGAAACGTTTTTCGTCTGTTGCAAGAGGTACACTCCCTTGACTTGTGCATCACTACGGCGAGTTAAATTATTGGTATCTTATTCTTCTTCTGAATTTCTCAGGAACAAATCACTTCTAAAAAAATCTTATTGCATAATATATAATAAGACTTTTTATAAAACTTTTTATTGTTTCCTAGGGCCGAAATGACAGAATTAATAATTGATTTAAGTCTAACACATCTTTATTATGGGAATCAAAAACCAATTGTGTATTTTTGGGGAAAGTAAAATAGGAGCGAGAGCTACAATATTTTTCAAAACTATTAGGGCGCCAGGGAATCAAAAACCAATTGTGTATTTTTGGGGAAAGTAAAATAGGAGCGAGAGCTACAATATTTTTCAAAACTATTAGGGCGCCTTTTATTTACGGGCTTATGGAAGGTGCTTTATGTGTATTTCCATTATAAATAGAAATTATTGATCACTTCGTCCCGAAAATGATAAAACCAACTTTACAATTATTTTTTTAAAGAAATCTGCATATCGTTCAAACCAAGCTATTAAGATAACATCCTTTACCTCAAAACACTCCTTCCAAACTTCCTTGCCTTTCCAAATTTTTCCAAACCCCATCCAACCTTCCAAAACTTTCCTTCCAACCTTCCTTCCAATGCCCATCTCCCACTAAACCTCAAGAAAAATGTTTCGGTCATAATTGGAAATTTCGGTCGCTACCGAAACCTTGTAGACTTAAAAAGGATAGCACATTTAGCAAACTTTCCACAATACCGTGCGTCAAACTATGCACACCGATAAAACATGCTACCCTCCTCCTCTACAAAACCAGTAAAACTATCATAAATTAGCGTTCATCAAGCCGCAGACTGCAGATAATTCATGTGTATATCACCGCAGAGGGTTGGAGGTTCATGTAATGTACCACCAAAAATTTAAAATTTCCGTATTAAATTCGCCGAGTTTCGAGTTTGGTCACATCAATCGGTGAATATCAGTTTTGGGAAGTATTGTATGAACTTTCAAGGCGCTTGTGTTCAATCACAGATAGGCGGTCGTTTTGCATTTAAATCTAGCTCCCAAATTCAAGATGTATAGAAGAAAAATGTAATAAAACCACAGAAATTAAAAACAATTTATTGTGGAAAGTAAATGCCAATACTATTATTATTTGCTTCCGTGACTTACCAAGTATAACTTATTAATCATCATCGAAAAGCAATGTGTAATGAAGTGATGTTTCTGCTTCGATAGCTTTTACATTCAACAAACCACTAAAGTACAGGCGTTTTCTAAGCGCATTATTCATACATTGTGTTGATTAATATACTAGCAAATCAATTTAGATTGCATCCTAATTACTTGAAGCTTTCAATTATTTTGTACAGTTTATTTGCAATTAATGAGCATCATTAACATAATTTAATATTAATAAGATTTTAATTGTGATAACATATTATGTTCCCGTTTGTCAGGTACACTCAGCAAAAATAAGGTCTATTAGCAGACTATGAACTCAAACATTTATTTTATAGAAGAAAATTCCACTATGCAAAATCACTATATTCACCATATTTATGTTATATTGGCATATTACTTTGAAACGCCGCAAGGAGTTCAAACTCAAAAACAATTACCTAAATTATTGCGATTTTTAATATTTATCTTAAAGTATATATGATCAAACAGTAGGTCTACGTGGATATTTTAGAGAATATTTTAGACCTGTAATCCAATGCAACTATTTAACACCAGGTAAGCAGATTCTCGTATTGAGAAAATAACAACATTGGGGATAATAATGAACTTATACAAGTCTCAAATAAAAGTAGTTTCATATTGTGAAACGAACTCTCTAGCTATCTACAGTTGTAGAATTTACAAGTACTGATACTTTTTAAAAAACGTACGACTCATCACATGTGAAATCATGGACACGCATAAATTACTACATTCTAACGTGATAACAATAGACAACTCATGGAAATCGGTACTGCTTTCACATTTTTGCATACTAATTTGAAATATGAACTATGAAACCTCCCTCGGCATTACGAGTTGATTTTTCATTCTTGTTTTTTCATTTATTGGAATAAAAGTATTCTAAAGAAAAAACATCATACTTAGTTCTTTGTTACTTTATATAAAAATAAAGAAAAAATGGGGAAACGAAACAGTTCTATAACTGCCCACTAATTATCATAATTGGCGTTTACGGTTCTTTGAATTCTTTCATACTCGAAATTTCCAAACAAATGCCTGCCATCAAATAATATTGCACTCTGACAATTAACTGTCTTTAAAATAAAAAAAATGACATAAGACAAAATGACATAATGACAAAACATTTGACAAATGGTGATAAAATATTACACATTTTTACGGTGTGTAAAGTAATTTCACAGCATTACATTACACAAGAGTACAAAAAAATATACAAATAAGGAGATCTTTTATAATAAATACGTTACTTGGAAATCCTGAATTATCAAATTAACAATCATTATGCAGTAAGAAAGCACCAAAACACAGAAATCGCATATTGTTTACAAATTTCCTTCGACGTTTTCTTAATTCTTAAAATTAAGGCTCGTTTAAGCACAGAATTGTATCATCCCCCCCCCCCGTTCTAAAATGTATTTTAATCTTCATACCGCAATGATTATATGGACTTATATATTATAGGGTTTGAAAATAAAAACAAAAGTATTTTCCCATGTATTTCTAAACGGTATTGTAAAACTGACAAGAAAATGTACAAAGATATTACCATTTTTCTATGAACAAGTTTTCTCCCAATACATTGCAAAATAGGTTGGTGGCCTATGGTTGAATCAAACAGCCCCAAGTTAAATATAATTGTCAAGAATACATGCATATGGTACAGAGATAAACGGGACAAAATTCATTCCAAAAATACCTCTTTTTATTGTAAGTTTATTTATTTATTTATCCACCTACTAATACCTGAAATACAAATAAAAATAATACATTTTTGTTGAGCGGTGAGTAGTTGCAGCAAAACCACTCGCAGTTAGCTCTCAGACGAGACATGCTCTTACGAGTTCTACATTCATAAATACGGCTCTGATTCACTTTCAACTTCCAGTTTTAGCAGAGTTTGTACGGAGGGCGGAGAGCAAAACGGAAAATAAAACATAACTTCATCAACGTTTAAGTTCAGACCTCGGTGGAGATGCGAAAGCGTAGAACGGAGCTTTGCAACCCGATGGTTTCTCCAGAAGCGAGCAACGACTACTTACGAGTAGTCTGGGAGGAACGTGCACTTCGAGAAAATTTGACTTCTCCGACATCACCGAACGTTGAAGTCGAAGCTGGTAAGATATTTGACGAATCTTGTTGCTGGCGGGCCTGATGACAGAGTTGAAAATAATGTTGACGCAAAAGACAAGGATGCGTGATACTGAAATGATTTGTATTCGTTTCGAAATATTGTTAGCAGTGCGCTTACGAAATAATTGTCCATGGCTCTCCTTACAACAGATTAAAACGTGAAAAAAAACTGTCTCATTTTACTTAACGCCGTCTTTCGTTGTCAAGAAAGTCACATTTCTACTTAGCTCAATTATTTAAGATATTTCTGCAATTAATGATTTATTTAATTTTTCATATTTTAATTTCTGAATTAAATTACTAACGAAGAATTATATAAACACAAACAATGTAAAATGGGTCTTCCTCCCATTTCCAGCCTGTTTTACGGTATGCCCTGAGTGTAAGAGCCAGGGTAACGCCTTTACGGTAGCAACCTCCTGGAGCCCCAGCGACTCGATCCGTGGGTAGTAATAGTTCGGTTTTAAGTTACTGGGTTTTGCGCAAGAGAAACAGCACTCGCCACGTTCTAAAAAAATAACTTTAGTTCGACATGTCATGAGCAGAAATGCCAGCGAATAATAAAAATTCAGTCGGCCCTTTTGAATTTCCTTTTATTTATTTATTTATTTATTTATTTATTTTACGTCAAAGAAACAGTTAAAAACTGCGTATGACGTGCTATGGGGAAAAGTGAATTGTGTGCACATTTTCAAAATTCTGTGATCCCTACACTAAGTCATATACTACTTAAATTTTGAATTTTTGAAAGGGAGAAAAAAAACTCCCATGTAAAATCTATTTTCAAAAATAAATAAGCAAAATAAATTTTGGCTCTTATTACTTCCTGCCGCGACAACATGGAAACGATAATTTGAATAATTGTATTTCCCACTGAATTCTAGAAGACGTGCACAGAAAATGAAGTTACATTTATGTCCAGAAGCAAAACAAGGGGCCATCTCAGCATTTGCTCAATGGATCAGGGAAACTGGACGAAAAACCTGATCGAGATGGGTGAGTTCCTCCTTGAGAAGTGTGTGCGTCATGGTACAACATGCAGTAATAATACTAGTACTAATAATAATATCATCAATGATATCAAAGATGATACCAACAGTGATAGCGATAATAATATCAATAATAATAATAATAATAATAATAATAATAATAATAATAATAATAATAATAATAATAATAAAATAATTCATTTAAAGGTAGCTAATTTCCTATTTATTGAATAGATTTAAGTTGCCTCCGCTTTATCAAACGAAATCTTCCAACATACGTCAATTACTCTCACTATGAGAAGTCTGAACTGTTTAGCGTTGAGTTTTGATACACCCCATATAAATTCTGGCATGTATGACATCTCCCTTGGTGGCTTTTTAACGTCTGCCCGAGGCGCAGAGGTCGGATGTGTATTTGATCCCGCTTCGTGTCGTGTCGGGTCGCGTGGCGTGGCGCTACCTGCTGCGCCACGTCCGCGCTGGCTGGCCGCCGCCGCCGCCGTCGCGACGCAGCGTCCGGGCGGCGGGCGTGGGCGCGGTGAGCCGCAATAAACGTCGCAGCACGTTACACACACGCCCACACTCGCTAGAGTCGGAAAGAGTCCACGGGGGACACGGAGCAGTGTTCGGGGAAGAGGCAGAGGCGGTCAACAAGCCAGTTGGACGGACTGAAGTGTCGGTGTTAAAATGCATTTGCTTTTGTTTTAATTGATTTATTCATTTCATATATTTTTAAATGTTTTATTTAATTAATTTATTTTTTAAATTATTTTATTTGCTTTATTTATTATTATTTAATTCTTTTGTTTTATTCAATTGTTTTATTTTTTAATTCTTTTATTTTTGTCATTATTTTAGTTTTTAATTTTTTATTAATTTACTTATTGACAAAATTGAATAAGGGAGAGACGAGATGACACATTGTGTGCGTCGATCTGCAGCCAAAATTCTCAGTAGTCAGCCGTCAAGACACGCGGTTCTGCTCAGTATAAGCTTTGTTGATCTACGTATGTCACATGACGAGGCTTCCCGCTGCCCAGAGAGAAAGGTCGGCGAGCTTGCTACCACACTGCGGGAATCCAAGTCTTTCGAGATGCTGTTCTTGCTGTTAATATTAATATTGCATTATTACTTCTGGGTCAGTGACCTCTGCTTAGGATACAGTGAAGATTCCGACTAGTTTTCTGTAAACCAATAAACAGATACCGAGATGGAATTTTCTCTCCCTCCTGAAACGTTATTAAATTGTTCTAGGAATAAAAAAACCAAGAAAGAAATATGACACGCACCACTGCCCTGATGTGGGGGACGGTCAGGTTATTTTGGGCCTACCCGAAAGCTTCAGCCAAAATTCCTGCCTAGCTGTAAGGAACGCAAAAGGCAGCTATTTCTCCGGTGAGGTATTTAGTCACAAGAGATTTTCTCACGCGGTAAGTTAAGGATGAAGGAGGTAGTCATAGCAGCATGCGAAACAAGAGAAATATCTGTATTACCCAAGATTTTCCCTGCTACAAATGTAGATGGTTAAATTTATCAATCTCGATAAGATCAGACCAGAAGTTTCATATTTTTGAACCCACGAAGGTTTCTTAGAAAAATATCTCCATGGACTTTAATCTTTTCCACGGTCAGGCACCGCTTGCTGCGCATGGTGTGGACATAAAACTATTGGGGGCTACAACACCACATATTTTTCTCACATTATTTATAACTTTTGCTATTTTCGAAAATTCAGAATTCAACGAAAATGGACGCAAGCAAAAATCAAGCGAAAACCTTTTCTATGAAAAAAAAGTGCAAGTGCAAAATTTTATTGCAAGTTCATTTTTTAGAACCGCTGGTAAGAGATACCTTCATGGGAAAAACCACAAGTAGTCGAGTACGTCAGCGCCAGATCTTATCAACCAGCGAAGGAAGAATACCTCCTCTTCCCGTAATAATATATACTATTAATTTACGGGACTAAAGGCCACAGCAATTGATACGCCTGTAAACACGAAATAATAAATAAATCCGATCAACACCACGCGAATTCCGGAACAGTATCTTAGCAAACCCTAAGCGTGCGATCTTTCCTTCCTCTCCCCTTATACACACTTTTTCACTTGCACGCCTGGCCCGTTTGTTACGATACTGCTCCGACATTCGCCTGGTGTTGATAGACAATCAACGGAAAACAAACGATCAGAGCAGCCGGTCACCGAAATTCTCCTCCAGACATCGGCTGAATTTGAGCTAGTGTCGAAAATCTTGCCACCTTCAGTTCTGAAACACTAGGACCTCCCGATCAGAAGCACTGAAGTGACATCATTTGATACCCTGAGACACATTTGCTGGTTAAACCCTCCTGATTTTCAGCGCCTTTTCACTAATATTGTATATGCATTTGTCCCATGATTCCGGGCTCTGTCAATTCACAGAAATGTATTTTAATCTTGTGATGTCTCTGGGGTCACCTGCAATATAAACGACAAAGCTCCCGTGCGCCCTCATACAAGTACGTTAGACCTGCATTGATAAGCGGAGCCGAACGGCGTATCGCCCACGGAGTCCCTGCAATAACCTCGATTTCCTTTGATTCAATCCAAATACTAGATGAACTTTCAAGAGGATAAACCATTACTGATAGTTCCAGGAATAGCTAGAAACAAACATTGCAGACGAAGTTTGCATCGTATTCGTCCTTAGCCTATTTTGAGATCAATACTAACAGGATTGCCTCGAGGGTTGATTCCTAAAATAGCAAAACATTTGCATTCGGAATAAAAACAAGAAGCAAAAGGTAAAAGAAAAAAACTAACAAGACAAGATATGGAATTCAACCAACAAATTTGGGTCGAAATGCATCCTGATAATGTGAAAAGTTCAAGAAAACAGCAATAAGCAAATCATATTCATTGTTTGTAAAGATTTTGTGTAAAAAAATGTATTAACACCTACGCCCTCAAATACACATTTGCATTTTTTTCTCTCGCATAAGACAGAAGAAATTAATACATATTAATTTCTTCTGCCTTATGTGAAAGAAAAAATATGAATCAGCAGGTATTTCGTGAATTTTATACATTTATATTAATAATTTTAAATAAAAAGTACTTAAATTAAGTTAATATAATTTGTTGCTTATGAGATATATTATTTCATCATATTAGAAGACATTTGTATAACGAAACTTTCTTTGGAGTCAGTTTTCTTCCAGGACCAGTTACGTTCGTATTATACGCGCAGGGTTTCTTGAGCCCCAGCATACCTACCCCACTTCTTTACTAACAGTTTAATTCTGAAAAAAAAAAAAAAATAGCAAAACGCTTTGCTGACAAATTATGATAACCAGAAAAGTTTGCTTCCGGGTAATAGAAAATATTTTGCATTAAGAAACGAGCTACAATTTCATATAATAGTCTTGTCAACAAAATAATCACCCCCCCACTCCCCTCGCATTTAGCGAAATAAGAGCTCAAGAAAACTTGTGGGAATAATAGACAAGACACGAACTCAGGTCTCCGACGTTAAGTTTTGTTTTTCGGAGCATGTGCATGTTGTACGGGCATTCGAAATGCCCCTATATTAAAGAAAGTGTTGTCGGTAAGAGAGTCAAACATGTGTACTGTTCAGTAGCCAACAAATTTAGTTAAATTTTCTTTAAAAAGTATTACGTAACGCGACAGGGCTTTCTTTACTCCTACTCCAGCCACATATCTGAGAGCGAATCACTACATGAAGAGAGGTCGTTTCCCCAATTCTTCCTTTTATAAGAAGCTGTAGAATGCACTTGTACACAAAGATCCCCAGATGACCATTGTCCCATTGTGCGTTGCCACTTGGTTAAAGCCACCTCCCAACTAAGTGGCTACTCCGGTGCAGTATCGGGGCAGTAACGTCCGTCAACAACCCGCCGTAAATTCGCTATTAACTTGTCCTTGAGTGAGGACTGCAGCCGCATGTGCCTCAAGAGGTACCTCGGATGCTGGACGGGGAGGAGGCGTACACCTAGGGATGGCAAAAAACATTGATATTTTTAAAACATCGATATTTTGAAGCAGAAATATCAATATTATAACATCGATATTTTCCTTTCGATGTTTTCTTCAGATCAATATATTTGTGCACAAACATTGATGTTTTCAACAACAACAACAAAAAAAACCTCTCAGGATATAAATACCCCCCCCAAAAAAAATATTTTTTTAATTTTTGGATTGCTCGCAATAACTGACATTAACAAATGTCAGTGTTGTCGATCTCCAGGCGTCAAGAAACCAAGATATGGGAGTGATTATCCTCATGTCTATAATAGATGTTTTTGTCAGTTATCATAGACATCGAAAACGTTTTGGTGATGTATAGAAGTATCGATGTTTTGCTAAACTTTGCCGTCATTACGTACACCCCACCACATCAGAACGACATCCGGAGGACGTTACCGACCAGTTGAAAACGCTTAGAGTAGCTTAGAAATAATGAGAAACACAGTTCATAACAGAGCAAAACTTGCAGGTATGCACGTTGCAGGTAACGACTCTACTGTAATTACCACGGTACCTACCATAATGCATAAGAATCAGAAGATATTCTTTCTCCAGTACAAGACAAAGCCGACGACTCAGACGGTAAAAATACTGTTTCGACATCAGCACGTAATTTTACATATTATTTGTATCTGTCACATAATATAATACTTGTTGAATCCGGGCGAAACTTTCGCATGTTTGAACTCGATTGCAGACATTATTACCAGCGAAGGCATACTTCGTACGGGCCCAATACATGCCTTTGCAGAATTTTAAACCGGCAAAATATTGTCCCGGGCTGGGATTTGACATGCACGCAGAGGTTACGCGATGAACGCTCTTATCCATTATACTTCCGGGCTGTTTAGGTATACTATCAACAGTTCCATGTACCAATAAAAAAGATGATTTTCTTCAATTTTCGAAACACCATAGATTTTAATGAAACTAGGCCATATTACTAAGTAAACATTGCTCTATTCAAGATAAAAGTGTAAAGAAAAAAGTTGCAGACATTATTGAGAAAGGCTTGTTTCCGATTTCTTTAATTTCAAGATTTTACCCAAAAGTACACTTAAAGTATTCTCATTTTTCAAAATTGTAAATGAAATTTTTCTAGATTAATAAGATTTATTTTTAAAGAAAGATTTTTATTATCTATATATTTGTTGGAAATCGAACCTCTATCATTTTTTACGCAATTCATTCGAGAAAATTTTAAAATTGTCTTAGGGAATTTGAATAAAATACCCTCAAAAAACTAAAATATCCGTTTCATATTCTAGGAGAGGCTATATCGCCCACATCGATCAGCAAATATAGATTTTAGTGAAAATCCGGTCGTTGGCTTAGGCGCCAGTGCTGTAAAGGGACAGGCAGACGGACGGACAAGTTTTTGAAAAACCTTTCCTGGGGTCAAGAGCCTGTAAAATATATTTCCGTCAAAATATCCAGATCGATTGTCTGTATCATCACATAGTGCGTATAAGTAAAAGTAAAACTTAATGAATTTAGTTGGAATAACTCAAGGTATTTTCAGTGCAACTGAGTCAACATGAGCCGAAATAAAAATGTTCTAAGAAATCAATTCAACTGCGACATCCGGTAGCAAAACAATGAAGCTTAATAATTAAGACTATTAAGAAACGAGGACAAATGACACACGACGTAAGACAACTTCCTTATCTCAAAGAACGCGGTTATTTAGTCGTGCAATGCAAAGCTAACAGCAAACTTGGTTGAACAATAACAGATATCCAGTAAAATTATTACGAAATTCTGTCCAAGTAAAGAGACAAACGCTAATATTACAGAGCTGAAACTGAATAAGTTTAACAGAAATGAATACACTGAGAAACTAGTAAGTAAATGGAAAGATTGGAGAGAAGTTTCTACAAACGAATGGGAAATTTTACTCACAAAAATCGTAAAATAAATTTTTATTTAAAACGTGGATATTTTATAATAATAAGCAATACAAATTTTGCGATAATACTATACTGTTGAATAAGGAGTTAGCGGATTAATAATTATTAAAATTAACAGAAATCCAATTGCACGAAAAATTATCAAAATTAACAAATCCTACAGAATAATAAAGCAACGGGAGGCACGCGAGCCTTCACTTTTCACTCAGTGCACGAAAGGGGAAGTTAAGTTGATTCAATATAGTTACATAGACGTGCCGTAGGATGATGCACTGGAACAAAAATTCATCTAAGAAGCCAGCGCAACAACAAGAGATTACTCTAACAACGCTACCGGCTCATTAAGAAGATTAACTAAACAAAACTATGACCACGAGGAGCCCTTGGGACGGAAGAACTTCTGAGCCGAACGCGCAGTAGGGCAGGTAGACGCGGGCGGGCGGACAGGCGGGCGGGCGGGCAGGCGGAAACTAATGGGCGCCGGAAGAAGCTAGTCGGCGTGAGGGGGAGGAGGGGGACGAGGGGGAGGGGTAGCAGCGCCACGGGGCCCTCGCGAACAGGAGATTGATGGAGCGCTTATGAAGGCGCGGGTGCGGCGCGGCGCGGCGCGGCGCGCTGGCCCTCACGAGTGCTAGGTTAAATGCGAGGGCCGGCCGGCGGCGCGTGAAGGATGAGCCCTCTGTAGGGCCGCGGGGCGTCGGGAGGGCGGACGGAGCGTGCGAAAGGGCGGTGCTGGGGGAGGCCCTGGGGTAAGGGGGAAAACGAAGGAGTCGCAGGGGTGGGGAGAGATGAGGAGAGAAGAAAGAAGAGACCGATCAGGAGAAGAGGAGACGGAGGGGTAGAGGTAAGTTCACGGACGACGGGAGCGATCAGCTAGTGAAGGACAAAAATTCAGAATGGTGAAGAGGATGTAGAGAGAGCGAGAGAGGAAGGTGGGTGTATAAAACGTAAATGAACAATTATTATTATTATTATTATTATTATTATTATTATTATTACGATTATTTTTGTTGTTCTTAGCCATTAACATGTCATGTGGGCAATGGTCTCCAGCTAGGAGGGTAGCTACACTTGAAGTATCTCGAGTGGCCACTTGAAAAACTGTGTTTCTTAATTACCAATTTAGTCACTTAGTCTTAAAATAATTAGTTGTTTAAAATCGTTAACCAGGACTTGAGATTGTACTTTCATCACTTGTGCATTTAACACCCTGACTGTTTATTGGTTTGTGAATAATGCACATCAAGCTTTCGCACTATGGAATAGAGAACCCTGAAAGAGAAACAATTATAATGAGGAAGAGATGTAAAGCGGCAAAGAAGTGTGAAGAGAGGCTGATTGACGGGAAAGAGCTTATTAAGAAACGGGAATAAAGAAGGAAGAGGTAGTGCGTCAACATGGTAGAGAGTACAAAGGAGCAGAGGATGGGGGTAATTTGGGATTTTGTTTAGTACCTTAAACGGCGATGGAAGATGTGAATTCAGGGAGAGGAGATGGAGGTAGGTTCGCAGGGGAGGAATGACAGGTAAAGAGAATGTGTCGTGTGCAGTGTTAGGACAGAGCGTGGGTGCGATATGGCAGCTGCGAGTGACAATGACGTGCGGCGCAGGAAAGGCGGAGGAGGGTAACAAGAGGGGTCGCCACGCATCGCAGACAGAACGACAAAAGGCGGCGGCGGCGGAGGAGGAGGAGGAAGGGGCCTGGCGAGGATGGGTGACCCGTCCTTATTGCGCCGTGTCGCAGTGCGTCGCCACCTGCCACCGCTTGAACCGTGGGCGGGGAGCGGCGCGGAGGCCGGGAGGTGAATGGCGAGGTGACGGAGGGCGCCGCCTACTGCGCAGTGTCGCTTAATTAAAGTGACGGGCTGACTTCGCGTGGCGCACTCGACGCCCTGCGTCCGGCCAACCGGCCTCCCCTCCCCCCGGCCCCCTTCCGCCCTCGCGCCCCGGTCGCGGGGCCCGTCCGTCTTCCGTGTGGGGCCCGCGGTCCTGTTAAGCACGTGGCATCTTCAAGCACCTACGCCTATTGGTCCTAGGGTGACTCTTCAAGATCGAGAGATCGAAGGTGAGTAGGGCACTGACATCCAATCGGAAGCTACAATACCAAAAATTTAAGACATAACGAAACTTCCGATTGGATGACACTGTTCCCGTCTTCTTCCAGCTCTCGTCTTTCAGGAGTTACTGTATTTAAATCGGACGATACCGAGTTGAGTATCGCTACACTACGAGCTTTAGCTCGCCGAAACACAACCTTAAAAGCTACAAGCAGAGATTTTAATAATAATAATAATAATAATAATAATAATAATAATAATAATAATAATAAACCGAAGTGGCTCAGTGCGTAGCGCACTGACTTTGCAATCGAGAGGCTCCGATTTCAATCCCCGAGCCGGGCATCCTGACCGGGATTTTCGCAGTTTCCCTCAGTCACACACGCGAAAACGAGGTTCAAAAAGGTCACGATCACTTCTAACCGTCTGCCCATCACTTCGTATTTCAAGGTTTAACAACCTTGTCTTCCCAAGAGATGCAGTCGAAAGCTGACCCACATAATGACACGTTTATCTCGTTATACACGTTAGAAAATTTTAATATTGCACCTGGAAGATGTAGGTATCGTGGACAATAATATCCCATAGTATTTTCCTGTTTGAAGGAGACCTGTGAAAGAATATATAATGAGTTGAAAATTACTAGTTTCTGTCGATTTGATCGGGAGCGGTGGCTCAGTGCATCAACTGATGTCACTGCGTCGCCTCTGACCGGTAGGTCCTAGGTTCGAGTCCAGACAGCGGCAGAAATTGGACACAACCTTTTCAGTTAGGTGTCTGGAGGAGAATTCTAGCGGCCGGCTGCTCTAATCGGTAGTTTTCCGTAGTTTCTCCGATGAACCCCAGGCGAATGCCGGAGCAGGGGAGATACCTGGTTTGGAAAGCACCATTATCCGACGGTAGGTCGGCGCCGAACTGGCCATCCAGCGGGGGAAGACCACCGCCACTTCCTGAGAAAAAACCCGCATTACACTTCCAGGACTAATGACCATAGTAGTTGACGCGTACCGAATCACTAAAAATCAATCAATCTCTCGATTTAAGAAAAGTGAAACTTTGACCGTTCTCTTCAAAACGGTATGGAATAACGTCTGTCCCTATTGTGGTGGATTTGTGCTGTTTTTATTTATACTGCTTTGACTAACTCAATCGCACTGTATCATGGATTTATTCAATTCTTTCCTCCAAGTGACCCTTCCATCTTGCCCGATGGCATTTCTGTGGTTTCTCTGAAAACCAGGTAGTGTTGGCAATTTCCCTCAAGCTTGAACAGTTGCCAACTCCACGCCAGGTATTTTTCATCTACGAACATATCTTTTGACTATCTGCAATCTCCGTTTACTCGAGACTACCTATAAATTGTGAGCCATTATTTTTATATCACAAAAGCTCCAACAAGGACAGACGGTAATAAATATCCTCCAGCGAAATGAAGTTAAAAACTTTTCAAACAGTGATTCTAACTCGAAATAAAATTATATCCCTAACCCCGCCTACCTCTCTTTCACAACAAAAATACTTTCTGCGATTTACTTTTTACGATAATTTTTATCTTTTAAATAATATAATTTTAAATATCGTCACTTTGAACACTGAAGTATTATTTTTGTTCACACATATCAACACATATTTAAAGAAAATTACACGGTAATTAGATCTGAGAGAAAAGGCTGGGACGCTGCTATACGTACTACACTTTCCGAGTAATGTACCCAGTTCATGGTACATGTTCAGAACAAATGAAATTTACTAATTTCATAGATAAAAATTAAATATTATTAATAATAGTTTTTAAAACCGTAGGATTATTAATAAAAGTTTTTAACACGAACGCTTCATTTTTTACCTCAAAAAATTCTCCACCCCTATTATATAATATTTCTATAAGTGTTCCAAATGACATTCTGCTGCCTGATAATTCATCTCATATCGCATCAACATGCAGGCTCTCTAATGTCTGGCACTGTATTCACCGGACCTTGGCCCAGTTGGACACATCTGAGTCGTCGTCTCCTCCCACATGGCTGACCTGCACAACTAGAATTTCTTGAGCTGTTGAACCACAAATATTGGAATATTCCAGATGAGATCATTTGTATTGACTCCATCCCCGGAAGAGCGGCCGCCTCCATAGCAGATGTGCGAGAGCTTTAAGCCACAGTCTTTCTATTTGCAACCATGTGCACGTCTAGAACACGTCAACAGACATATTACACTGAGAGCATCCTTTAGTACTACTAAAAGTTTACATCTTTTGAGGACTGTTCACTGGGTATTGTCCGAACAAAATCCAGAAGAGAAACGTACAAAAATGTCTTTCATAATTAGTTGATCTCTGAGGCGATGTTATAGTAATGTATGCAATACGGGCGCGAATGTGGTATCATACCAATGGAAATCGATTTTATCATCCACTTTAGAGATAACGGAGCTATGCAAAAGTCTAAGGGATACATTACATTTAAATTATGTGACGGTATAACTGAAAAAATTATAATCTGAACAGTGGGAGTAAATATGTTAAATGCTAAAATATCACCCACTAAGGATGATATTCGGCAAGCTCCGCAAAATGATCCCCATCGATTTCATTTCATCCTTTTATTCCAGATAATTCCGTAATAGTACAATACAGTGGTTTTCGCGATTCCTTAATTATTTGATCGTACTGACACAAAATCGTAATGAAATCAATTAATGCAATCGTGTATCCTTCAAATATTTACAAGAATGAAGTGAATTGGAAGTGAATTACAGTGAATTTGAAGAAGTGTTAGTATTTAGTATTTATTTAGTCAAAAACAATAAAAACTGTGTTTACCTATGGGGGAGAAGATCAGCTGCGCACGCTTTCTTGAGTTCCAGAATTCCTTCCAAACATTTTAACTGTAAATAGTTGAGAGATGAAAAAAATTTTAAAAATAATAATAATAATAATAATAATAATAATAATAATAATAATATAATAAAATTATGCAATGTGGAAATAATGTGGAATGCAATGTGTATATAGCAATGTGGAATATGGTAAAAAATGCGACCAAATCAACTAGAAGCCTTATAGAAAATGTCGTTTTAAAATATAAGGATATAAATGTGAACGATCCGGTAACAGTGGCTAGTCTCTTTAACCAATACTTTTCGAGAATTGCTGCCAATGTCACGAAGAGTCTTCAGCCACAAAAATCAATAACAAATATTTCACCCAAAATTTTAGACACAATGTTCGTTTCCGAAACTTATTCCTATGAAATTCTCAAAATGATCGGTAAACTAAAAAATAAATATTCGTCCGGTTTACATGAATTCCCGGATTCTTTGTTAAAAACCTGTGCGTATGCCATTATACATCCGTTAACTCACATATTTAATGCATTCTTACTCTCTGGAACGTTTCCAGATATTTTCAAAACGGCTAAAATTAAGCCGCTCTCCAAAAAAGGCAAAAAGTGAAATTCAAAATTATCGGCCCATTTCTCTTCTATTAGTTTTTTTCAAAAATATTAGAGACACATTTTTACGTACGAATGGAAACCTTTCTCAGTGAGCACGACGCGCTTTCAGATTGCCAACATGGATTTAGAAAATCAAAATCAACGTAAACAGCTATACATTTTCTTAAAGATGTCGCCACATCGATGGATCAAAACGAGGCACCTATTGGATTATTTTTAGATCTCTCAAAAGCTTTTGACGTCATTGATCATGGCATTTACTTTCAAAATTACCTTCATATGGAATCCGTGGTATTGCTCTAGATTGGTTATGTTCGTACCTTAAACAACGATCTCAGAGAGTGGAAATATCTTACTAGAGTGATGGAACACATTACGTACGCACCATCGCGACTCTTTGCCCATTGCTCGTGGAGTTCCTCAAGTATCGATTTTAGGCCCTATTCTGTTCCTACTTTACGTAAACGATATGTCCTCGACGATTCCGAACAAAAGAACGGTTCTCTTTGCAGATGATACGAATATCCTTTGCAATAAAGAAACCGTAAATAGTACAATATCAGATTTTCAAATTGGTTCCTAAATAACAAATTAATAGTAAACAAAAAGAAAACGGTTTTAATGCAGTTTTCCATTTCAAATAAACAATTCTGTTCTCCATTGAAAATGACCGGTGTACCATTGACTGATGTTACGGCAACAAAATGTTTAGGTCTCTCAATTCAGTCAAACTTTAAATTGAACGTCGATTTCAATGAATTGAACACAAAATTAAGTTCATTATGCTACGCGTTCAGAATTCTTGCAAATTCAGTCAGCCTTCATACTGCTCGTTGTGTATATTTCGCGAATGTCTATTCCCGCCTGAAATATGGCATAATATTCTGGGGAAATACATCTTGTAGCTCCCATACTTTTAGATTACAAAAACGAATTGTACGAATAATAACCAAATCCCACCCACGTGATTCATGTAAGCCTCTCTTCGTTAATCTAGGAATTTTACCATGACCTTGTCTGTTGATTTATGAATAAGTGGTTTTTGTCAAAATAGACTTGCTTAAGGGCGGGAATATATTTTTATAAAATGCAGAAGTCTATTACTATAACACTCGACGTAGAAATCATATTCATCAGGTGACAGTATCAACAGCTCATTACAAAAAATTCACATACAATACATGTACATTATTTTACAACACTTTGTCAGATGACATTAAACGATTAAATGCAATAGAAAAGTTTAAATCCAAAGTGAAATCGTTTCTGTTGCATAACTGTATCTATACAATTAGAAACTATACTGAGCATCACAAGGAAATTAACATTAATTTTAACAGTGATACTTAATGCATTATTCACCATTTGGACTGTATGAATGTGTATAAACAACCTGTAACAAGTCGAGGTGAGAAGTACTGCAGCCTCCGGGTCAATAACCCCATCTCGATCAGGTTTTTCGTCCAGTTTCCCTGATCTATTGAGCAAATGCTGAGATGGCCCCTTGTTTTGCTTCTGGACATAAATGTAACTTCAGTATATGTGCACATCTTCTAGAATTCAGTGGGAAATATAGTTATTCAAATTATCACTTCCATGTGGTTGCGGCAGGAAGTATTATTCCTTACCAAGGACATCATGGATAAGAGCCCAAAATTTATTGCTTATTTATCCTTGAAAATATATTTTATTACATGAGAGCTGTTTTTAAATTTAAAATTCATATAGTATATGTCTTAGTGTAGGGAGCACAGAATTTTGAAAATGTGCACAGAATTCACTTTTCCCCATAGCAAGTCCTATGCAGTTTAAACAGTTTTTGAGGTAAAAATAAATAAAAAATAAATTTATGAAAAGTGGCGCGAGATTAGCACAATTTAAAAAGCTAAACATTTTCATTCCCGAGTTATAGAAAAATTGCGACGGTAAACGAACTGCAGATTTATTTTTTCTGCATTGCAAACAAAATATAACTCATCCTCAGATCTTCTACCACATCAAGCAAAAGGAGAGCTCAACAAAACGTACGTATTGTGAAGGTACATCATTGATTTATTGTTGCATTGATTCATATATTTAGTGAGTCAGTCAGTCACTCACCCACTCACCTCTTATTTGCGCGCTTATTTAATGATTTTGTTATCCGAACGCTTCCATATTCGAACACAAACTTTCTACATAATAGTTTTTATAGTTATTTTATGATTTTAAAGTTAGGAACGCGTACGTGTCTAAATTACAGGGCGCGGCCAATTCACCAAGTTTCCTTGTAACCAACATCACTTTGGATTAAAATAAGAAGAGAATTCGTAACTCACTTTAGCATTTGTTAAAGTGAAATTTTCTCAATAAGGTTTTTCTACATTTGAATCTTTACTATCAGATCTAAGATTTCTTTTCTTTTTAGGAAGAGATGTAACCATCACGAATTTCATGAACATTTCTCTACCCGAAACTCTTCAATTACCTTTCGATTTCTCACTTTAAAGTGAGTCTGCTAATATTGTTATTTAATAATGACACACTTTGCTACTCTTAGTGTTCTTTATTTGATTTAATTCTTTTAATAAAAATCTTCTAAAAATATGAAACATTAAAAAAATGACAGTTTGTGGGAAATGCCTATCGGTTCAGTAAATCATTGGTTATCAAAATGTGAAATACAAACATTTCAGGTACAAACAAGGTAGTTTGATCATTTTTTCATCACCATTTTTGGACGAAGATATCATGACATGACCACTCCATATACGACAATCGAAACGAGATGATGCTATCTAATATGCATCTGAATCTGGCATCAGCCAAATGCAAACGTGATTTGTGACCTTACCACCCGTTCTCGCAGCTTGCCGCGGGATGCACAGACCGTTGTGTTCACCCAATGTTTTCAAATACTCGGGCAGATTCCTCCACAACCGGTTCGCGTAAATCAAACGTCGCTAAAACGGACGCCAGCACGCCAGCAAGAGGGAACGGAAGGAAACGCGTTTCTCCCTCACCAACTTGCTCCCTCCCACACACATAAGCACTCAACTATACAAGCGGTGTATGTTCGAGGGTTCGATAAAAAGTAATGAAATGTTTTTTCTTTCAAATGACTTTATTGGCAGGGGTATTTACACTTTCACACCTTCCATATAATCGCCTCCGTTATTAATGACCTTTTGCCAAATGTTTGGAAGCCCTCGTACACAATCTGCGCGCTTATTTTTGTTGATGTTCATTATTGACCGTCCAATTGCATAATAATTTCTTCTCTGGTATTGTACCGGGTTCTTCGGAGCGGTTCATTCATTTTGTTTAAAAGATCATAATCACAGGGACTCATATCGGGTGAGTAAGGTGGATGTTCCAGAATCTCCCATTGCCAGTGGGGCAGGAGTTCTCAACGTGAGGTCGTCCTGGACGGGAGTTATCTTTGACATCGTCTCTGCCCAATCTGAACGTTTGATAGTGAGTACGGCTACTCTGTGATAGGAGTACGGCTACTCTGCAATGTCACATGCTTTGCGCGGTTCCTGAACATATTCTTGCTTACTCGGAACTCGTGTCATTTCAATTTTAAGCCACGAAAGTTTGTGAACATGACTTCAGTGCTTGCACTATCGCTATGAAGTTCAACGATTTACACACTACAATAGAATGACACACACAATAGAATGACACACAGCAAGCGTTCCCGCTTGCTGCGCATACTCGTCTAATAGACCTTCCTTTTGTAACGACAGATGGCAGCACTCCGAGTCACCGGCTCTAAGTTACAGCAATATTCTCATTACGAACGCAAAGAAATAACGGAAACGACGAATCATACTAGTACTCCTATTAGTACTTCATGCCAGTACTAATCATATGGGTACCAATCTTACTACGTTTTATCCAACCTATGTATACTGACCCCGAAAGTCGGCTCACGGCCAAATAAGTGCCCTGGACATTTTATTTATTCATGAATATCAATATTTACTGTCTTCACGTTTCTTTATGTCGATTATCCTTATGTTAGAGATCTCCGCGTGCACGCAGCTTAGCCAAGGAAAACTTCCTTATTAAGGGCAGTGAGGATTTGGGGGATAGTTCAATTGTTGAAGCCCTAATTTTCATCGGTGCGGAATTTACTGGTTGATGATCTCGAATTGATGACGTACGGAACCGCAAGTTATGATTAAAGTAAAGATAAGGTAAATCACCTTGTGAATACAAGTTCGTGACATGATTTCTTATGACGTTTCTTGACATTTTGAAAGTATTGGGTGAAAATGAGCTTCAAACTGCGCATTTCAGAAACGCTTAAAGGACATTTTGTTCAAAACTGCTTCAAATGTTTCAATGAAAATATGCATTAAGTATCCGATTTTACGCTTCTGTGTTATTGGTCAGATTTCAATTCTACTATTAGGTACACGAAGTAGTGGAGAAACTTGAAAAAAATGTGTTTTCGGCAGCTGAAGAGGGGGTGAGGCACAACTCGAAATGCCCAGACGGAAGAAATAAGGAAACTAACTAGTACGAGACAGTCTGTGCCTTTCTGTAGCCACGCTAGTTTTATTTGTATAGGGAATTAATTACTACATACTACGAGTTATTAATTGCTATTTGGAAATACAGTACAAGTCAAATGAATTCACACTTATTATCTTTTATAACTTACAAAAATATTAAGAGGCTTATTTCCATTCGGAAAATTACCCATGAATCCCAATTTTACGGACAGGCTGATTTATCAATTCGTGCATTTCAGTGTGGTAATGCTCTCAAACAAACTAATTGCAATTCTTTCCTGAAACAGCTACGGAACATAAGCGTCATAAGCCGGCGAAGCTTTAAAGACGCATTTGTTCTCAATTTGAGCCGATTTCCTTGTCTCGTGAAAGCGCCCCCTGCATCGACCATTTCGCGCACTGCGGAGCGCAGAGCGAGCGCGCATTTCCGCTTATAATTACACGCCACGGGCAGACAGATAATGAGATTTATGACGCTCTCCCCTCGCGAATCGGGTGGTGGGAGGAGGGGGTGGAGGCACAACCGGGCGCCCCGTCATTGCCCCTTCCCCCTCGTATTGCAGCCAAAGACCCATGGTTTCTCAGGAACGCAATCCTTCACTCTGATGTCAGTATGAAACCAATAGAAAAACGAAGTATTCACACCTCCCGCAATTTCTTTTTTCGTCTAGCAAACTTAACTGAATTATTTTTCTACAAACGCGGAATAGACAACCTTCATTTTCTGAGAAATAAACAGATCCTCTCTACATTCCTAAATTGCTTTTCTACCTTCCATTTATAAGGCGTAACTAGTAATTCATATCATTTCCCAGTGATCCTCTGGCGGTGAGTTTTCCCACTCTTCCTTTTAAGCTTAGAATAAGCCATCATCTATACTTATGCAACGGATATTTCGCTTTGACGATAATATTGTTTTATTAAAATAGAACATATTTTATTAATATTACGAAAGTTATATGCACGACAAATCCCTGAATCAGTAAAGAACCTTACACTGGTAATCAAAGTAGAATGTTATGTTATTAATATTTATGGTTTAGTAAAGGGTTAAGGTTATATATGTATGGTTAGGTTCCTCTTGTTATTTATAATCTAATTATAATACTTTTTCTATCAATTTCTTTATTTCATCTCTTAATAAGAATCCAGATTAGCACTATCAGACACGTTACCAAAATAATGTTTCATATATTAGCATAAATATTGGATTTTCACCATGGAATATGATGATTTAATAAACTATACGTGTTTTTTTTTAATGTGGCAGCAGGGAGTAGTATCTCCAAGATGGAACTCGGCACGACTCTTTGCATCTTCTTGGTGTTGCCGCAAGATGACGCATGATCGCGATCGAAGTGCTGCAGATCAAGCGACTCTAGCGGCAGGACTGATAATGATGCAAAAAGTCGTGCCGAATTCCATCTTGCAGATACTACCCACAGATGCCACGTTAGAAAAACCCAAGTATATTAATAATTTTACCAAACCACACCTAGACAATAATTTCTTTCAATTAATATTTATACCACGATGTTAACTGATATCTGTCAGCTGAACAGTATTTTATTTCAATAACGACTTTCAAGCACATTTATGTTTGCTTGAAACAATAGTAAAATTATTATTTTAAGACTATTTTTCTAAAATGTATGAACAATAATCGTATTTAAGGCCTTATCTCTTATCCTTTACTGTAAATCCTTGCAGGAATGGACTTCTCGTGCCGAGAGACGAGAACAAGTCGGAGAACGACCGATGAGACGCTCCAAAGAAGAGATTCCGTAGTTTGAATAAACCGTGGTTAAATTCTGTGCGGCCACACTGAATATTCCAAGAATATGTAATATATAATAATTCACTTACACCGCGGTGTGTCTGATATGAGGTGATAAGAACACACAAAGAAATATCAAAAACAATCCAGCTTTTACAGAAGTAATTGTGCAACATGTACCACCTCGATAACTTACTTTGTAAATGTTTCTTTATTAAATCATGTGTTTCTTTCTTTACGGCTCTTCTCGCTTTTCGTAACCGACGTGACGAAATTCTGAAAACCCGTTCATAAGAACCAGTAGTGAACAACAATGATGAGATCGCCATTCCGCTAGCGGTTCCGTATTGTCGTTCGCCATGTTCTCACAGAAGTGAGCCGACTCCTTCACGTTCCTTACAAGGGAGAAGAGCCGAATATACATGTGTAACAACATGAACGGGATACGGGATAGCACAGCATACTGCAGGGTGTTGAAGGGAGGCTCGAAACACTTCATTCTCACAATCACTAACCACAAAACTACAAACATTCACATTTAATCAACATAACAAGCATCAACGCAAACTATAACAACAGTTTTATGATGGCAGACCAAGCAAATCACAACCAACTCCATAATGGAGAAAATGAGAATGACGGGCCGGTCGTCGATTTCGACTTCGCTGGTGAGGCAGATGCCGGTGGCGATATGCCAATTGTAAATGGCCCAGATATGGAAACGAATCACAGTCCAGGCCCTTCTGGTGATAATGGCGACTTAGAAGATGTGGACGATGAAGACGATGAAGATGACGAATAAGAGGTAGGCCGATGTGTCTTAAATAATCTCATGCTTTGACAACTGTTAGCTGCAATTACTAGTTTCACAAATTTACAAATCGTGGGGCTATATACAGTCAGAGGCTCATTAGTCACAATCACCTGTTTTTGCTTGATGTTGTGTAAATAATACTGATACTCTTTAATGATACTTAGTCGCTTACAAAATCCCATATGCTACTATTCACTAGACATTTTCATCTTATGTTATGAACAGTGTAGTATCTAACTATGAATAAATCTCATAAACTCTAAGAAATGCCTTGATAGGAAGTAGTATTCTGTATACAGTGAATGTGAAGCAAATTTTACAAAGCTGTTACTAGCTTATAATATTTTCAATCTCAAAGTAATTCTTCACAATTGTGTTACAGTTATTATTTCATGTCCAAGATATTTAATTTCTTTACTGCACTTGCTATTTCCATATGTTTATATCATATCCCTGTAGTTTCTAGTGAAATTAAAATTTATGAATGATGAACTACTGACATGTTAATAATTATTAATAATGTTATTTAAGTTATCTACTAAAACGCAATACAATGGTATTATTTTCTATTTTTGTTGTCAACCTTATTTTATGACTGAAGTGTTAATAATTTAATATTAGTTAATACAAGTGAATAATAACATTTAACTTACATGCCAATATTTCAGTTCCTTTTTAACCTTCCTTAGAGCTTTGAGAAAGGTCAAATAGGTAACTGAAAATTACTAACAAAATTATTACAGTAATACCCTATGATGCATCTTCTTAAGACTTGAATATTTGAACTACATACAATTTCACAAAAACTATATCCAATATAATCTTCATGCTCTCCATGTGTGACATGATGCTTAAATTACATTGACATATTCAAGAACAACACAAGGTCAAGAAATATCCCCATTAAATCTTACTTCAGTTTCAGCTATTTAATGTCCACAATAAAGGAAAGTATCAATCAATTGAAAATTATTGTTGCATAGTATACCTAATACCACTTGACACTAAAACATTTAACATTTAGTATCATCTAACACAATTTCTAATCTGTTCTAAAGACAGAATCCCATTAATTATCTTCTACAAAATTTTATTTTGTAATATGTTAAATGTAAACTTACATAAAACAACCTGAATACTTTTTACAGTAAAATTTTACATTTCATAAAGAAGTTTCTGTTCTATTGTGTAAGAGAAAGATGTGGTAATAGTATAAATTTAATTAGCTGCATTAAACAATATTTCTGATTATTATTTTCAATACATATTTCCAGTTTTAAATTATTAGTCCTATATTTTTCTTTAGTTGCCATTTTATTAACCAATATATTACATTGTGATAAACTCTACCGCACACTATTTTTAGTGTAGTCTTTGATAATAAGTCCTTTTCCCATAATTAACAAAATCTATATTTCAAAATAGACAGTAACATTTTTATTACCAAAATTAATGTCCTTAATAAGATTACATAAGTATTACATATTAATATATAAAATATTGTTAGGAGTATGTAAAACATTATAGCTTTAAATATGTGTGAATAGTGGAACAATTGCAATATTTAATCTTCTATAAGAAGTGAAAAAATTTAGGTTTCATAAAACAAACTTTCCTTTAGCAGAGGAATATTACCTGAGAAACTGATAAAAAAACACTGCTTGTATACGATATTTTTCCATTTCGGTTTTAATTAACCATGAAAATAAATAATGCTGTGAATCAATAAAATAATTTGAATTTTCTACTTATTTGTAATTTGGGTTTAAAAACAATAACTTTTAATTTTAAGAATTTTGAAATTTTGTTATAGTTGCAAATAATTAGTCGGAAAAGATATGTTCCCACATTGCACATCTGTTTGATTACTGTTCACTTCTTTTGGAATTTTTTTTTTGTAATATTCACTATAAAATTGTTTCCTATTGTCTGAAAATATCAAAATATTGGAAATGCAAGGATTTGCAAAAGTGCCCATCAATAACAAACAGACTTCGATCACAGAAAAGTATTGCTTTTTAATAACTAACTTTCTAGTTTTATCGAAGCACACTCCAATATGCATCAACGTTATCAACTTTATTACTCATCGTTCTTTTAAGGATATTGTAAGACTAGGATATTATAACGATATACGTATAATTTGTGACAAGTGGTAAAAGAGTAACGAATTTTCTTAATTCGCTGCACACGGAAATTAGTGGTATTAGTGGTAAAAGCACATACTTTCTCGCATTGTGAGTGCTCCGCAATATTATACTACTACATGAACCTGAAAAAGTGTTTTCAACCAGCAAAATATTTTTCCCCACTGAGTCACGAACAGAGGTACTCTGAGTTAACTCGCCGTGCACCTTACATCTACTCCTTGCAATCGCTTTGACGATCCGATTCGGGCCGACACTTAAAAATCTAATTCTCTTAACCCAATCAAAACAATTTTCCAAAACTCAGAGATATAAACTAAAATGAGACATCCACCATTCTTTTCAGCGTCCGTTATTTGAAAAAATTAAAGAAAAATAACTTGGACCAGTTTTTGGGAAAATGTTCTTTTTAAAATTTGCATTAATTTCATCCAGAAATTACGCAAAAACGTCGCGTTTTTAAAACATTTTAAATGACCTTTTTTAAAGAGTTGTTCTTTTAGAACAGATTTTGTTTCAGGCAAAAATCTCGATCTTCAATTTTGTAGTTTTAAAATTTTAACTTTCTGGAATTTTCGAAAATAGAGAAACTTTGCCGAAAATGAGACTAGAACCATATTTTTCACCGTTCAATAATACATATGCGGAGAAAATTCAATGAATTTTTTTTTTTTTTTGAGAAAATGTTTTATTTACAAATTGCATTTGCCATCCAAGCACAAATGACTCAAAAACTGCACGTTTTTTTTTTAATTGTACACGACTTTTAAAAAGCTGTTTTTTGACGCATTTTCAGTTTTCAAATATTAAATTTTTCAATTTTTGAAAGTTCACGGCAAATGAGACTAGCATCACTTTATTTTATTGCTCTTTGATATAAAGAGAAAAATTACGGAAACAAATTGGACCCGTTTTTAAGAAAAAAATGTTTTAAAAGTTCAAAAATCGCCAACATTTTACGCAAAATTACGCAAAAACGTCTCAGTTTTCGAAAAATTGTACCTGATCTTACTTCACAACCTATCTTTAGAGAACATTAAGGCAAAAATCTATCATCAATACTTTTTTGTTTATTGTAGTCGCATCAACCCAAGATTCTTGGGGACTTTTCAGTATTTTACATATTCATATTTGATTTAATATTATATATATATATATATATATATATATATATATATATATATATATATACAATGAAAAGACTTTAATAGTTCAAAATCTTGACATCAAATCATGGCTGGTATGATAATATGCACAGGAAGTCACTTAAATTTTATTAAATATACTAATGTTCTGGCAAAATCTTATGTTTGCCTGTTGATAGGACTTGGAATATACGACTACTTCGAATTGTTGCTCCGGTGATAGGCCAAGGCAAACGTTCAAAATATGAGATACCGTTAGTTCAACCTCACATAAGTCACAGAGGGGCACGGGAAGTTGGTGGAACAGGTGTGCATGTGTTATATTAGTATGTGCGGAGCGAAGTTTGGATAGCACTACTTTTTCTCGCCTAATAATTTGTTTATCTAGATGCATTCAAAAGAAATCTGATTGCGTTTTATGGAGGTGGTTGGCTTTGTATTTGGTCCATTCTTGATTCCAGATAGTCAACATTCTTTTGTTCATAAATTTTAGGATGTCAGTTGTGGTGTTAATTAGGTTGTGAATTGTATTGTTTTCTTTGAGGTTTACCAAGAAAGAAGCCGCAGTGCTAAACTCTTGAGTAACGCTGTTTTCCAAGAATGTGGGGATCCAGGCAAATGAGATATCTTTTCCCTTTAATGATATCTGATGGTAGAGTTCAGCGATTGTTTGTAAGATTTCGCATTTGCGTTTACTATGGTTTAACTGGCGAAGAGTGCTTGATGAGTTAGTTACAATTAAGAAAGAGGGGTGCGTAAGTTCTTTGACCAGTTTTAAAGCCTGCATGATTCCATATAAACCCGTAGTTGTTAAGCTTACGTGGGGTTTGAATGTATACAATGTACTGCGGCCAGCGGTATACACTTAGACTTCCGGGTCGTCAGTCTTGAAAATTGGCTTGATACCGATAACAGTGTGTGACTTGTATTTCTCAGCAAAATAATTGAGAACATATGTCCTATATTCTTCTGAGCATGAACTTTTCTCAAGTTTCATTAAAGACAGGTCAAGTTTGAATTCGTGTGACAGCCAAGGTTGAATTTTGCATGGGCGGTGTTTTTCAATCTGAGAAAGTTGAATATTAAGTATTTCGAGAGGTTTCTTGATTTTTAGATGAAAGAGAATGATTGATTTATTCTCTTGAAGAGATCCCGAAGGTGTAGTGATACATTGCTGGTTATAATTGGATCGATAGACGAGTCAGCTTTAATCTCATACTTCGTGCCGAGCAATTGACGTCGGAATTGTAGAGATGGCTCTTTGGTTTCAGTAAGTAAGTTACCAATAGGCATAGTACGGATGCATCCCGTACATAAGCGGAGCTTGATTGTGTAGTGTTTAACCTGCTAAGAACACTTAGGCTAGCTGAGTTGTAAATGACTGATCCATAGTCAATCTTACTTCTGATAATTGCTTTATAAGTAAAATGCAAGATGTCTATATTTGCTCCCCAGTTGTTGTGGTTAAGATATTTGAGGATGTTAAGCAGTTGTCAATCAGCTTCTGAATATGTTGTTTCCAGCTCAATTTGTTATCAAAGTATAGACCTAGTATTTCAGTACAGCGGACCGCAGGTAGGACGTGAGAAACCAATGAAAGATGCGGCGAAGTATGGTGCCTATTCCTTGAAAATAGGATACATTCTGATTTTTTGCCGGAGAATTTAAATCCTGACTTCAGGGAAAATTAGGAGAGTTTGTCAAGAGGGTCTTGCGTGTACTTTCGGGTGTTCAGCAGATTATTGCCTTTACATAGAACAATTATGTCATCCGCGTATTTCCTTTTTGTAACTGGTAAGGCAATATCCTTTTCCACGTCATTGATTGCGATAAGGAAAAGTGTTACACTCAAAACGGATCCTTGTTGAAGACCATTTTCGAGCATCCTTGGTTGAGATATATGGTTATTAATTCTTACTTGAAGCTGTCTATTGAGTGTAACATTGCGGATGAACTCAAATATATTTCATGGACACCGATGTTGTGAAGAATTGTAAATACTCTATAAGTCTAGACCATATAATAAGCCTTTTCTATCTCTAAGCAAATACGTGTTGCTGATTGATGAATGCTTTGGATGAATGTGGCAGTATTGGCATGAATGAACGACTTGGATGAATGTGGCAGTATTCAGTAAGTTACATTGGGCGGAATGCCGTTGACGGAAACCAAACAGGTTGTTAGTTAAACTTTGTTGGAGGTCCAGAAACCAACGTAGTCTATTGTTAATAATCCGTTCAAGAATTTTACACATGTTTGATGTTAGAGATATTGGAAATGATCGCTAACATATGCGTAGTCTTAAGCGTTCCAAGAGCATTTGTGTGCAAGGGATGCTGATGAAATAGATAAATCTATGGCACTAAAATTATTGTTGTTGATATTGACATGTGTGGATTCTCCAGTGTTTAATACAATGCAATCGTGGTTTTCAAAGATGTCTTCAAGCACGATGCCTCTGTTATGATAGTTTTATGAGACCCCCATACAATGTTTTGACTGTTGAAATTCCCTAGAATGAGGAAAGGTTTTTCCAGTTTATTAATTATGTCGATTAATTTTTGTGCGTTAAAATTGTAGCTGTTTGGTAAGTATAAATTACATATTTAGTTTTTTTACGTCAAAAAACAGTTAAAACTGAGTATGACATGCTATGCGGAGAAGTTGGTGAGTATTATTGAATATAATTATTGCAGTTGGTGAGAGATTTTGATAGCATTTGTTTCAATATTAGATTGTTCAATTCTTCATGTGGGATGTGGTCTTTAATATATATTGCAACTCCTCCACTGGCACGATCAGTAGTAGTTCTGTTTCTGAAGGAGATTTATAACCTTTGAAATTGCCATGTTCAGAATCTTTAAAATTATTTTCTTGAATGCAGATGACTTCTGACTGGGTAAGGTCGCACAAATGCTGTAAACTTTCTAGTCTAGGATAAAAACCGTTGCCATTCCATTGGAGAATGTTCATTAGTTGGAGCTTATGTCTGCACTGGAGTCTGATTCAGTACATGATTCTTCAGGTGGTAGAACAGACTTTCATTTTTTACAAAGTCTGGTAAATCTGCTTTTTATTGTTGCATTTGGAAGATGTTGGTACAGGTTAGACATCATTTGAATGATAGCTGATATATCAGGTGAGTAATCTTTGGCTATGAGGATGGGGTCAGCAGCAGCAAGGAATTTTCCATGAAGGATTTAAATTGATGGTAGGTAAGAGAATATTTACTCTGATTGTCTTCATTAATTGATTTTATAGGAGATATTAGTTCCTCTAGAGTTCTACTTTTAGTTATTTCAGATTTTTCTGGCTCATTTAGTTGTTCTTTTTTTCTTTTTCCTTTTCGTTTTTCAAAGATTCATCTGTATTTGCTTTTCTTGTGATACTTTCTTGCGGGCCTTTTTTGTTTAGTTTATATACACTATTACTGTCATTATCAGATTCCTGTTAATTAATAGAATGTTCAGATTGATTGTCAGCTGTAGGTGGTTTTGCTTAGGGATTTCTTCATGGAGATTATGGGACGTTATGTCATTAATTGGGTGGACAGGAGTGGAAGAATTCTGTTGATTGGTAGTGGAAACAGGATTGGAGGGTTTTTTGGTGGATGTTAGGAAAATTCTCAATGTCATTAATAGGGGGCACAGTGATCAAATACTTCTGTGCATTACTAGTAGGTACAGATTGATTTCCATTTGCTGAGAAGTCACTCCTATTATTTTGATTTTGGTTAGAGGGACAATGGTTAGCAATGTGGCCTTCCTCCTTGCATAGAAAACATACCACCTTGTCAGTGGAAAAGTAAATACGGCATGTTGTGTCTTGATGGCATACCAGTGCAGAAGCTTGTAACTTGTGAATATCATGCGGATCGATATAAATCTGCCTCCTAAAGCTCATAATATGAGAGAAGCCAGGTTCCGGGATCCCGGCTCTGATTGATGACATCTTAGTGGAGGGTTTGATGTTTTTACCTCGTGAGGTATAACAGGAGACTCATTAGAGATAATAACCCGTACTTGTTTATTGATGAGTGGTCGTATATTCAGTTTTTGATTATTAATATTGATAAATCGGAGTGTATTCACAATATGTTCAACAATATTTTGAGTTGAGAAGAAGAAAGATTCTATTACTAGAAATTCGTGAAACAAAACGGATATCTAAGGGGTTAACGATTGAGGCAATTTTAGATACATAATCCTTGATGCTAATACCTTATTGGGCTTCAATCACAATCGCTTGACTTTTGTTATTGTAAATTTCCGATTGCATCGTAAGAGAAATGGTTTTGCTTACTTATTTATCTGTCGGTTCTGAGGTTATGTTGCCGTTGGTGGAAGTTTCCATTGTTGTAGGATGCGAGCCGCTGGGGCAACTGACTTGAGTAGAAGTTGACTCTTCTTGTTGAGTGGATCGAGAATAAAGCACTTAGAAATACAGACACTTACTCGTATAACAATTTCTCACAACCTCGCAGAGTGCACCACAAACACGTCTACCGTTCACAGACGCACCATAGTGCGTCGTCCAAATTGTAGTTGATGAAAGACACCGAAAGAAATTGAACGTTTACAATTTTCGAAAAATCTGGGATTTCAGAGAAAATTAGACCTGCATCATTGAACAAGAGAGAAATAAAGAACAAAAATAAATAAAGAGTAAAATAAAGAGAGAAAAAAGAGGCAACGAAAGAAAGCGACAACGAAAGAAAGAGAGAAAGAGAGGTGGTTCCATGACACAAGTTGTTTTCCAGTACCAGCCTTCAGGCAAAGGCAACCAAATTACCGTTATACTTCTTACATCATGGAGGTCAGAAATGGACAACGTGAAGGTTGACATCTTCGCACGCCTTTAAGCGAACGCCAGCCTATGAGCGTCTGTCTACCAACGCTCCTTCTACTAGATCGAATGGACGCAAATTTTCCGATCGATTGTTTTTTTTTCGTGTTTCCGGGCGGGTCAACTGCTTTGGTGATTAGTCCCGTTAGTGTAGTGCATGTTTTTCTCGGGAGATGGCGGTGATCTTCACTCGCTGGATGGCGAGATCCGGCGACGACCTACCGTCGGCTAGTAGGGGTTTCCCCCTAACCAGGACTCTCCCACCAGTGGAGCACCGCCGCAGCCGGGACAAGCTCTAAGCTCCCGACCGGTCTCCCGGAATATATGGTAGTGTAGTGCATGTTAGTGTAAGTGTGTGTGCGTAAGGGGGAGAGGAAAGGACAAGGAAGAGGAAGGATAGATCGCGCACGGTCCGTGGCCCGTTTGGTAGAGTACTGCTCCGGCATTCGCCTGGTGTTGATCGAAGAAACCACGGAAAACTACCGATGAGAGCAGCCGGCCACTAGAATTCTCCTCCAGACAGCGACTGAATTCGACCTAGCTGAAAAGCTAGTGTCGAAAATCCTGCCGCCGTCAGGACTCGGACCTAGGACCTCCCGGTCAGAGGCGCGGCAGTGACATCAGTTGATGCACTGAGCTACTGCTGCCGGTTTTTCCGATTGAGAAGTGATGTTTCTCGCCATTGTAGGCAGTTTGTTGTTGCTATTACCACGATGACAATCGGACCCTGGCGGGAGGAACAACTGATTCCGGAAGCCGGGGGGGGAGGACCGAACAGGACACTGGGCATTGGCGAGAGCAGGGTTGGGTGAAGGCGGCATCGGGAGCGGGGCCGCGGGCGCCGCCTGATAGCGATGTTGTATTGACCAATTTGCGCGTTGCATATCCGACAGAGAGGGGTGAGGCGCGGCGGATGGTGAGTGGGCGGGGCGCCGCGGTCGGTCTCCTCACCCCTTACGCTCCTTCCCCTCCCCCCCATCGTCGCGTGTGACAAAGTAAGCGTCCAGCCGGGCTGGCTGCTGGATTACACGATAGCAGTAGCGGGGGCGTGTCCGCCAGCGACATGCCGGGCCGCGAGGCGCGTGGCGCGGCCAGCGGGGCAGGGGCCGGTGGCGGGGGGTGGAGGTTGGAGTGAGTGCGGGGGCGGAGGCGGGGGCGGGAACGGAGGCGAGGGTGTCGAGTTGAAAAGAAGAGAGGCCGTGTCGGATCCGCGGCGCTGCGGTCGCGGTCACGGTTCCAGCGTGGGGCCAACGCTTGCGCGGCCCTGATTCACGCCACACGCACACTTCCACTTCCACTTTACTCGCTATTTCTCTGTGGCGTGCCACTCCACTTCTACCAGCTGCAATGGCTCAGTGGTAGTATTGCCCAAGCCATTATAGTCAGTGACAGGGAGGTCCTAGAATTTGGGTCCCTATGAGGGCACATTTTCCGCACACTCAATGGAGCTGGGTCGAATTCAATCCTTGACTGGAGGAGAATTCAAACGGTCAACAGCACTGACCGATATTTTCCGTGGTTTCTAGGAACAATACAAGGCCAATTCCGGAGCAGTACGTAACAAACGGGCGACAGGCGGCGCGTGATCTTTGCATCCTCATCCTTGTTATCTCTTATATCCCATTCGCTCACGCACGCACGCGCACGCACGCACGCGCGCGCGCACACACACACACACACACTTCCATGCATTATACTACCACACATATCGAGCGACCATTTGGGAGCTTAGTTCTTGCGCCGCCTGTGGCCGCGCTCCACTAGGGGAGATACTTGGAACGAGAAACTCTGCAAGCCAACATGTAGGTCGGCACCGGATATAAGGAAGGAGAAGGAACAATTCCATCTCCCTGGATAAAAACTACACTACACCTACGGGTCTAATTATCATTGTGGTTGATGCATTCGGACACAGTAAATAATCAATCAATCCACTTCTACGTATTTGACGCTTACTATTGTACAATAGTCATTTACTGTTAATATATAATTACTATCCTTTTGGTTTCCTAGCATCTTTTCCCGCGTCACTTTCCTGTCTCCTTCAGCGTCAAAGTCAGGTTTTTAGATGTAGCAACTGAGCGTCCTACACACAAGTACCAAAATGTCATTTCATCAAGAACGCAAATAGGATATTCTATTTATATCAACAAATCAACAAAAACATATCTATGTACATCATTGGAGGTCTAGTTCAATGAAAAGTTACGTAATTAACTAAATGTGCAACAACAGTACATGCTTTCTCTTGTATTTGTAAATATTCAATTTTCAAAATTCAGGTAGTTCAAGTAATAAGGCCTGCGACATTTTTAAGCGTTTTTGTTCCATCCGAGGCAAAAAATAAAAAATTGTGCATGTGCTTGTTCAAAGATGTGTATTTGAATAAGATTGCATTCCAAAAAATTTCCTAAATTTAATGTTGTAAGAAGACGCTGAATAAATTTTGAACTCTTGCAGTTTTCGAAATTTTAGGAAACAACGATAATGAGACACGCGCAATTTTTTAGTGTCATTTAGTCAATCTTTAAGAAAATTTAATCTAAAAACTTGATCTACTTTTGAACAAATTTTGAAAATGTTAAGTCTTTATATAAAGTAGTTCCGTTTCAAATTTGCAGTGCCTTGAGGTCGGCCAGATCCATCGGGGAACATCAGCTTTGAACAAAATCGTCCGAGCTTTTTAGGCGGACGTCAGGTGTTTTGCCGTCAAACAATTGTTCAGTATCGAGGACCGACCAAACTTGGATTCTGTTTACACAACGTATTAGTTTTATTACATATAGGAACAGGATTTATCCAATTTTTTGATATCAGGGTCCCAAAACACGAATGCTTTTGACGAAATATCGCCCCTTTTTACTGTCGCATTACAGCATTTCCTCTTTTCTATGTACGTAGTGTGACGCGAAAGTAAAAATATATCTAATGCCAGAAGATTTGTGATTTCCCTAGAGATGAACATTTAAGTCATTTTCTTCTCGTTTGTCGCAAGTCTGTGTATGACTTTTTGCAACGAGGAAGGGCATCTGCCTCGGTGTGCCATGTATTTAACGCATACCGGGATTCAAACGGTTATGCACGCGCAGAGACAAAAATGAGGGTTATATTTTTATGTAGACTAGCGGTGGGCGATATGAACAAAGTATATACGTATTTTTCCTAATATCTTCCACTGCTTTGCTAATTTTTCACCAGTTCCCTTACCTCTCGCACTTGTGTCTTTACGTGCCATCAGTTCTACCTTTCTCCCTCCTTTCGTGTACGTCATCACCGCTCCTCGACGCATTCTCTCCTTCATTATATCCCAGTACAATTTTGGTTTCCGAAAATTTCTATCTTATTACGCACCGTCTCATCTTCTTCATATCTCCATGCTGTTTTTTAATTTTTTTTCTGCCCTCGCATACATCATTATTCGTAGTAGAAAAATCGTGGATAAACCGAATGGGTAATAACATCTCCCAAAGTGGTAGTTGAACATGAATGTACGTTACAATGCATTTTACGAATTCTGCTCATATTATCTTAATTACCTCGTTCTTCTCAGATTTTGCATCACCTCACATCGTGCCTACTACATCGTATTGCTCTTAAATGCCCTATTGAACACTCTAGCCAGATGAAAGCCGATTTCAATAGCCTTTCACCCTCTGATGTGTGCTGAAACCGCTTTGACGTCTGTATCGTACCTCCCACTTCGTAACCCAGCAATTTTTATACTTGCCCCTCCACCTACCAGATAGACCTTCATTTGTCACGTAGGTTTTTGCTGTTTCGCCCGAACTATCTGATTCGTAAGGCGAGAGCGAGTGAGCGAGCGGCAAAGCGTGAGAAAGAGAACAAAGAGAGAGAGAGAGAGAGAGCGTGAGAAAGAGAACAAGAGAGAGAGCGTGAGAAAGAGAACAAGAGAGAGAGCGTGAGAAAGAACGAGAGAGAGAACATAAAGAGAACAAGAGAGAGTGTGAGAAAGAGAACAAGGGAAAGCGTGAGAGAAAGAGAGCGAGAGAAAGAGAGCGAGAGAAAGAGAGCGAGAGAAAGAGAGCGAGAGAAAGAGAGCGAGAGAAAGAGAGCGAGAGAAAGAGAGCGAGAGAAAGAGAGCGAGAGAAAGAGAGCGAGAGAAAGAGAGCGAGAGAAAGAGAGCGAGAGAAAGAGAGCGAGAGAAAGAGAGCAGAGAGAAAGAGAGAGAGAGAAAGAGAGCGAGAGAAGAGAGCAGAGAAGAGGCGAGAGAGGCGAGAAGAGCGAAGACGAAGAGAAGAGGAAAGAGAGGAGAGAAGAGAGAGAGACGGACAAGGAGAGAAGGAGTGAGGAAAAGAGAGCGAGAGAGAAAGAGAGCGAGACAAAGAGAGCGAGAGAAAGAGAGTGAGAGAAAGAGCGAGAGAAAGAGAGACATCGAAGAGTTTTCCGTGTTTATTCCGATCAATATCAAGTGAATGCGGGACCAGTACCCTCACAAACGAGCCACGGCCCGCACGCTATATTTCCTTCCCTTCCTTTGTTGCATTACCGCCCGTTGCTTATATACACATTCACGCACATGCACTACACTACCACAAATGTCAGGAGACCAGTCGGGAGTTAAGAAGTGTCCCAGCTAGGGCGGTGACAGGCTGGTGGGGAACACCTATGTTGGGAAAATCCCGCCAGTCGACGTAGGTCGGTGCGGGATCTCGCCAACCATCGGGAGAAGATCGCCACCTCTCGCGATAAAACAGGCACTACACATATGGGACTAATGTCTCGGTACATGGTTGTCGTGCCCAGAATCACTAATCAATTAATAGCATCATGGATCTATCAACCGTTGTTGCTGAACTGCTCTATTATCTATTTATAAATCTCAATTTAAAGGCAAGAAATCATGAAATTGTGCGATCGAACACGGGAAATCCTCTGAAATTTTCATCTTCAACTGACGTGGGTGCCGTGACTTCACTTTAAAAACTGTAAAACTCGCATTTTCTTCCGAGAAAGTGGCAGTAGAAATGTACATGGCACTAAAAATATCTATTTAGGGGTATTATACACCCAACGCTATTTTAAACTATTTTGTATATATTAATATTAGGTTGATTTCAATATTAGTAAAATTTTTGATATTTAATTCAGTCTACTAATGTTAAAAAAGCGTAGAAAGCAGTAGAAATCGTTTCGTTTTATCTGGACAGTTGGAAAGACTTCAAGTATACATTATTGTTAAAGAGGCACCGCAAAATAACTACATGAGCTGCATGTGCAATTTTTGTGAGGTTGATTGTGAGGCTGGTCGATCTGATAATCACGCCTCGTTTTATTAGTTCATAGGTTGCGCACTCAGGAATATAACCTCCTTGAAAATTTTCCGCCGAGACGAACTTCTGCCCTTCGGAACTTCAGTGCTGCAGTCGCCGTCGATGCAAACTCCTGTGCAACCGGTTGTAGCAAGTAGATCTGCCTTAAAATTCGTTTATTGGGAAATACGTTATCTTTTGTTCTGTGTTTTGGCCACAAAGAAGCGAAACTCCTGTCCACCGCCCACACACCTTTCTTTGTCTTTTTTTTCCAAAGAAGCACATAACTTCTCTCGACCATCGTCCGCTCATTAGCAACCCCCCTCGCTTCTCCGCCACTCCACCTCGCTTCCTCCGCCCCGCCCCTTTCCCCCTCTCCATCACCCGTCCCTTTCACTGCACGTTCACACTCCAAACTCCCTTTAACTGCCCCAGCCCCTCTCACCGCTCCTGGCCTAACCTCCCAACCGCCCGCGCCCACGCCCAACCGCTGCCCCCGCCCCCCGCCCCCAAGTGACGTCCGCTCCCCTTTCGTCGTCGCTGCCGCGCCCCGATTTCCACCACCCTCATGGAGGCTGCTGAAGAGCAAAGCTAATGAATTGAATTGCGCATGTTTTGCGGACTTAGCGGTCGCTGCCAATCTGTGACGCGTCGGCGGGAAATGGGTGGGCGCGCGCGCGCGTGTGTGTGTGTGTGTGTGCTGTGGGAGTGTGTGTATGTGTGTGTATGAGGGATGGGAGAAGGGCGCGGAGCAGGACGCCCCGACGCTCTATGCCGAGTGCAGGCGCGTGTTTGGCCGGCCGCAGCCACAGGGCGGCCCCGGACGCGCTTCCGCCTCCGCCTCCTCCGACTGCCCGCCACGTGTCCTCACGTCGTCGGTTCGGGTGTAGCATGTACCATATTGAGAGACTTCCCAAGACACAAAAGTGTCAGAATTTTTTATAGTGAATCCAGTCATGTAAGTTCGTAAATCTCAGAAGAAAAAAATACATGTTACTCTGAAAAGGACGCCATTGATTGGTGTTTCTTGGGCACGTCACTGCTAATTTCATTAGTCCCGAGAGTGCAGTCCATGTTTTATCACGGGAGACGACGATCATCTTCCCCCACTGGAAGGTGAGATTCGGAGACGACCTACACGTTTGCTGGCGTGGTTTTCCCCAACAAGCTATTTCCCACCAGCGAAGCACCGCCCCAGCCGCGTCAAGCTCGAAGCTTCTGACTGATCTCCCGATATGTGTTGTAGTTTAGTGCATGTAAGTAAATATGGAGCGAGGATGGGACAAGGAACAAGAAGGAAAGGTCGCGCGTGGTCCATGGTCCGTTTGTTAGGGTACTGGTGCTGCACTTGCCTGGTACTGATCGGAGAAACCATCGAAAACTACCGGTCGGGGCAGCTGGACGCTAGAATTCTCCACCAGACAGCGACTGAACTCTACCTAACTATAACTGTAGGGTCGAAAATCTTGTCATCGTCTGGACTGAGATCGATTGATGTCCTGCGCCACCTAGGCTGGTAAAAACGACGCGAAATGTAAAAGAGATCATTGAAATAAATGGAAACAATAAACCAAAATTTATTTTCGGACTTAAATTGCCGACAAAAGTGATAAACGTGTTTCGTGGTCACAAATGATCTCGAATATATTCAAAAAGTGTTCGACTGTATCATGTTAAAAATATTCTTTAATAATTTCATTTAAAAAAACATTTGTTTTTACTTCACTAAATCAAGAATTATATGTTTTTGCTGCATTGTTAAAATTTGTTGTTTAGTTAAAATTCAATGGGAATTCGACAGGGAATGGTCGCTTATAGTATTTTTAAACCGCTAGAAAAATCGATGTGAGTTAGGCGGACTCAAAAGAAGCTTCCGCGTTGCATTAAAATCCCAAATTACAATTTTTGACAAATTAAACTGTATACGCCTCCGAAATGAAGTCCGTGCTTGAATCATCAAAAGGGCAAAGAGTAGCATCTTCTCTTCTGCTTCGGCGCGAATAACTTCAGTGCTTTCTCAAGCAGAAAATCTGCATAATTCTCAAATACCTAAGATTACCTGCCTCCAAAAACTTCAGAAGTTCGTCTTAGGAGACAGTTACCCAATTGTAAAAGAGATTGGACTTCAAAGGGCCAAGTAGTAATAAAATTCGTGCCGCGAAGAACTTTGTGATCCAATAACGTCGTTTACGAAGTTGCGGCATCCTGACATTTCTCGGAATATTATCGGATGTCACTATGCGGTCATTCACTTGGGAAAAATAAAGATTTTATCAATTATAAAAGAAAAACGAGAAATATTCTTACTTTCCTATCATTTGAGTACATATTTGATATCGGAATTAGTTTCAATTTATTATTTTTACAGGAATTTTTCCAACGTTTCTCTCATTATAAATTTCATCAATTCAAAAATAATAATTACAGTTTTCTTCTAGTTTTTTTCCCTCAACCGTCACAGAAAATGGACAGTAAGTATGTAGCAACTACTGTACTCCTAATAAATTACGGTACAGGCTTAAATGATCGGCTTTACAGCTTCCTGTCTTTAATGATTAATATTCAACCTTCCCCTTCGCGCTCTTCAAATATCACTACACGTTAGATTCAATCAGGCAGATGTAAAATCTCTATAATTTCCGATTAACAGAAACATTTTTTCCATGAATTGTTTTCAGTTCACAGCTGCCAGGGGGACGGTGTGCCCGTGCGTGACTGTGTGACCTGTGAGTCTATGGGCAGAGGCGAACGTGAGAACACCAGTACAAAGACGTGAGTACATCACTTCACCGATTCCTCCTAGCGATATTAAATACGAACAAAACCAACTGCCAAAGATGGTAGCCATCTACTTTCTTAGATAATTAATGTGGAAGTAATTGCGGTGATCCACATTAGCCATGTTTACACATGAAAGCCACATCTGTATGCTAATTGCATTAAAAAAAGACTGCCATTAACTGATTTTCCAAAATTTGAATAAAAATATGGACAAATTATTCGCAATTCTTTCGTTTGTTTCAATGTGAAATGAGATGCAAATACACTGAACGTCGAATTTTCTTGTACTCCTCTGCAATACAAAATCTTTAATTATTATTAATTTACTAAGTCATGGATACTATTAACTTCGGAGCATTATTTTCATATTTTTTTCAAACAACTAATTGTTAATATTTTGGTTTTGCAAATGTATATGTCGAGATATATATTATTTCACTAAAATAGAAAATTTGTTTACGCTCAAAAATTCTTCTTGCCATTATAACTTGACAGAATCAATTAATTTTATCAAGAGGAAAGTTCCGGGCCTTTCTTCCTGTAAGAGAGTTCTAAAGAGAGAGAAAATCAACAAATTTTCTATTTTCGTGAAATTCAAATATGGTATTTAATCTTTTCGGATTGTTTAATAGCTTATTTATTGTTATTCTAAAAAAAATTCTTCAGTACGATTAGTAGAGAATACATTGATTTCAAGAATTTTTTTTTGTTAAATTGGCAATCAGTTCTTCGAATCAACAGTTGCCTCTCCATACTGTTTTACGTGCGTGATCGGGGAAGCCCAACCGATTCACTACGAAAAACTCTTCTACCCTGCGTATTCGCTCAGGTGCAGGAAATGAAGGGCCTGTTTCTCCTTTTCCGGAATTCCACAATGGCCTGAGGAAAGCCTTCAAGTTGAAAGAACAATAGGGGCAGCAGAAAACCCGTTTAGCTATATTTCGCGCTCTGCCGGGCCGGGAAATAAAAGAACAACTTTTGATCTCGCTCTCGTGATTCACAGGAAAGCAGCTTCAAGGCAAAAACTCAGAAATAGACATGTCTGCAATAACACGTGCTTTGAGATGAACCGAAATGTACCGATCCCAAAAATTTGGGTATGGGGCTCATCATACATAGACTCTGAACGGGTTTGGGAGTATTATGCGCCTTGAAAGAATATCCACTATTGTAAGGATGTGAGCTGCCGTGCTAAGAGGTAGAAGAGGATTGTAACCCTTTTACCGCTTTTTAACAAGTTGGTCAAATAGCGACCACTATGATTGTTTTAACTGTAGTAACAACACGTTGGACAACACGAACACACACAAATCTATGCTCGAGGCGGGATTCTAACCCGCGACCCTTAAAGTTAGTTAAAATTGAATTTCATCTAATTTCCCCGTCATCCAAAGAAATATTTTTAGAAAATTCAAGTCTTCGACATTATTTCACATGGAATTATTAATCTTGATATGAAAGTTTCTAGCATGAATATCGCGTAGCAGGACTTTTTATGCACTTTTTTGCAATTCATTGACTCTGCTCATTTCATTCGTCAGAAGGGTAAATTACATCGAACAATGCAACGGAAATTAAATCCAGATATTTCATAATATTTACGAGGGAGAAGCAAATGAAAATCTTAAAAATGCCATAGAATTTGTAAAAATTATACGATTGTTCAGTAGTCGGTAGTAGTGGCCCTTGAGGCTCACATATGACCTGCTCCTGACAGAGTAATGTTACAACGCAGGAGAAGGCAGCAGTATTCGCAACAAGATGGCGGCTCCTCTCTCTACCTACACTGCGATAGAGGAGCGAACTATGATGGCTTTTTGGGGGGTAGTGAAGGTGTGAAACCAATGGAAATTAATCGCAGAATGAGAGCGGAGTACTGTGAGTCGTGTGTATTGCTGCAGCAAGTGTACGAGCGGTGTAGAGAGTTTAAAAGCGGCGTAACCTCTGTGGAGAATCTCCACGACCGGGTTAGGCTCACCGCCTAATGACGGACAAGAACATTGCGATTTTGGAAGAGCTTGCAACGGACCACAGGCAACTAAACGAAATACCCGCAATGTTGGAGATTAGTGTTGGTTCAGCACACAATATGCCCACAATGAGCTGCAATTCATTAACAATTCAATAAACTGTCTCTAAGATGGGTACCACGTCAATTGACTGCCGAACTGAAAGATCGTTGCGTTGATGCCTGTGAAGATTTTTTGTGTCGTTTCCACGACAAAAGGGATGTATTTCGGATAAAAAAAAGTGTTACTCGAGATGAAATATGGGTGCACTATGACCTACCAGAAACGAAAAAATCAAGTATGGAATGACGCCACAGCTCATCGTCATAACCAAAAGAAACTCCGCACTTAACAGTCTGCTGAGAAAGTTACGCTCGTTCTTTTCTGGAATGCTAAAGGAGTAATTTTGGAATATTACATGGAAAAGGGAGTAACAGTGACAGGAGTCGTTTATATTTAGATTGGGCTGACAAATCACTTTCGACCTGCAATCAGGAATAAACGACGAGGACTTCTGACTTTCGGAGTATTGTTACAGCATGACAACGCCCGACCACTGACTATCCAGAATATCAAACACGAATTTATCCACCTTATTCACCAGAGTTCGCTCCTAAGTATTTTCATGCGTTCAGTGTACTCACAGAAGCAATGGGAGGTAAGCATTGCACAAGCGGCGAAGAGCGAAAACCGCAGTGCACGACTACCTACATACGTGATCAAAATATTTCCTTCCACGTGGTGCAATGCACTTCCTAAGCGTTGAAAAACTTGTATTCAATGCCTAGGGGACTATGGCGAAAAATTATGTGCATAAGTTGTTCTTCATTGTTGCAATACAAAACTTATTGCACGTTTAAAGTTTTCATTTGATGTTTGAAGGTCTTCAAATGACCAATAAATTTTGCAGTATTATTTTGTAGTTTGTATTACAAACGAATGTGCATTACTCACATTTTTATCTGTTTATTTATATAATCCAGTTAACCCCGGTTATCGAATCCCTTTACCCGTAAGGTTTGTTAATGTCACCTCATGAACATCGACATCTCCTGCCATTCTCTGGGAAAAGTAAGAAATACTACCAATGGTATTATGTCTAATAATTACATAAAATTTGTTTTGCGTGTCTGTCACTCTGGTTTAGTAATGCATGCGGTTAAATATTAATAGCTCTGAAAAAGAAAAATATGTTTGCCAGACGTATAGAAGACTGAAAATAATTTCCGGAAGGCAGATTAACGAACAATTTTGAATATCTGTAAAATTTGGGAAAAATAATTTTTCTCAAAATAATTTTTATTTAAATTATTTTTACTTTCTAATTTCTCGCATCTACTTCGAAAAAAGTACTGTATTATTTATTTGTAAACGTATTTATATGCTTATTTAATGTCAAAAACGAAAAAGTGTAATGTTACAGGAAAAAGTGGCGATTTCTTACAGAAACACTTTTGTAAGTCCTTGATATCGAAAAAGTATTTTTTCGTTCACCTATATGTAAATTTGGTAGTGACTTTCTAGATTCTTGATAACGAAACTGTTGTTTTCCTCCAAATGCCCCGAACACTTCTAGCGCCTCAACCGTTAGGGAAATTTCACCAAAAACGATATTCCTCGATTGATCTGACTTAGTGGACCTTCAGATTTTAAACGGATAGGTTAACTTCGGGGGTATTTTACATGAAGATCTTACATTTTGGAATTATTTTATATGAATAATTTTTTTCTCGAATACAGAAAAATTCGCTTATAACTTAATTTCGCTTATAACTCGGCGCAGGTCCGATTTTAATCAAAACCTCTGAATATTAAAACATTGCAAATGTGTAAAATATTTTGGACTTCAACTACATTAATGAATATAGATATTTTTAATAGAATCAGTTCAATCATATTCATTTTCAATCAAGGATCAGTTCGATCGTATTTATTTCCTGATACCTACACCTGATGAATTACATCACAATCTTTTACTACAAAAACTCCAACGGTTCCGTATGTTGAAAAGGGTTTCTATCCAAGAACGCTTTGTGGTAGAAAGTAAACTTGAATTATTTCAGGTATATGAGAAACTGTTCTAACAAGGAAGTGCATTCAGGAAAAAACTTTTCTAATCACTATAACAAAAAATTATTCGTCAATAATTAAATTGTGTACCACAGATGACGTTGCCACAGGGTTATTTTCTATTATTCTGCGAGCAATGTGCCTCTTGGGCTTGATTGATTTCCAGCGCGTTATTGATTGCGTTCCATGGTTTCCTTTTACCATATAATCAATTATTTTACTAATTTTAATTATTTATATACACATGGAAAAATATTTCAAAACCTTTTACAGCTTTTAAAACCATAACTAAATTATTTCTTTCTATCTTATGCCATATATTTCGTGCAGTCTTTGTTAACAGTCATGGAGGAAGCGGTTTATCCTACAAAATCTACAGGACTTCAGGATTCCGGAATGAGAATTCGTTGATATATCCACGATCTGCATCACACCCTGTTGGACAACACCCTGCAGTAAATGAAAAATTTTAAATAAAGTAATGTCAAAGTAAAATGCATAAAAAAATAGGTAAGCGAAATTTTCATTATATCATTCTCATTTTTTGTCAATTATGGGATTTAACATGATGTATGTTTACAGGGTAAATCATAATCAAGGACGATGGATCGAAAAAAAATACCTGCGTCAAAATATTAAAGTAACATTTGTGGACTGGAATAGTTTCGTTTCCTAGGAATTTTAACACATACATTATATCCTGTGTAGTAATTTACAATAACACCTCGTTGTATTACCCGCTCTTATAATTTTCGAAACTTTTACAAGTGTTCATAAATCTTTACTTTTTATTTTTGTGTTTCGAATTATTTCATTCGGGTACATAATTCTTTTGGGAATTTATTTATTATTATCAAGTTAGAATAAGGAATAATTCCATTAGGTTAATAACAAAGAACTATTTCAACTGAAAGGAACGTACAACTATATTTTCAGCTTAACGATAAATCTGCTTTTTGAATAATCTTTAGAAAAGCATACTACACTTACCCAACACACTCCTCATGCAACTACTTTTTCTCATTTAAAAGCTGAAAGTGCCTGATCCCGATAACTTCGAGTTCGTAATCGCGGCACACGAACCAAATCAATTCTAGGATATCACGAATTAACAAAAGATCCATCGCTGTTGGATAGCATCTGTTTATTGCGACGCGAAGCATTATTACATATTCAAGGATGAGTACGCGCTAGTCTTCTAGGCGTGGGTGGGAAGGGAGAAGATATGGTAGAAACGATTGGTTATGGGACGAAATCGCGCGAAGCAGGGTTGCGGGGAAATCGGGAGATTGGAGATGTTGCAGCTATCCCAGACGATCGGCCCTCAGGAAGAAGCGGAAAGAGATCTTTCAGAAGCATGCATTACCTGTTGCGTCTAAGGTGATAGATCTCGTATGTGAAATATGAATGTCAAGCATTGTACACACTTTTCCGAATGATACACAGTAATTCCCGAAATGGGAAAAACCTGGAGTAAGATAGGAGATCTAGTATTCCAGGTCTAAGGCCAAGGCCGACCATTAACCCTCTAATTATTCTATTCTAAGAAAGTAATAATTTTGTATTCTAGCTTTTCAATAAGAGTTACTGCTAAAAATCATATTTATAAAAATAAATTTCTTAACAATAACAAAATAATAATAATAATAAATAACAAAATAATAAAATAATAACTTCCCCATTAACCCTTTTCGGTCGCATTTTGGCCGTCTTTAGAAATACTTCGTATTATTTATGTCAAATTTATCGATTTTATTCTCACTTTCCATCATTTACTCTTCATGATTCAAAACAAGTTCTTATATTTGTATTTGTTTTTTGTTTTTTTTTTTTCATTGTACAATAGGGAATATAAAAATTTCTTATTCGATAGTAGCAATGAAGATAGTAGCTGGTTTATATAAAGATACAAAATTTTCTACTTCCGATAACAAGAATATTAATATCACACTACTCCCTACTTTTTATGCGTTGATTGTATTTGGAAAGACCGTTGGGGTGTTGAATCAAAAGATTTCAAGGAAGTAAATGTTGAAATTCCGAAGACAAACACTATGTCGAAAAGGGTTTTAAGGGACTTATTTAATTAGTATATGTTTTATAATAAAATAATAATAATAAAATAATAAAATAATAAAATAATAAAATAATAAAATAATAAAATAATAAAATAATAAAATAATAAAATAATAAAATAATAAAATAATAAAATAATAAAATAATAAAATAATAAAATAATAAAATAATAAAATAATAAAATAATAAAATAATAAAATAATAAAATAATAAAATAATAAAATAATAAAATAATAAAATAATAAAATAATATAATAAAATAATAAAATAATAAAATAATATAATAAAATAATAATAATAATAATAATAATAATAATAATAATAATAATAATAATAATAATAATAAAACAACCCCTTTTTAGATGTGCACGTTTTTTGCACTTTCAACAAGTTGAATTGGACCAAAAAAATTAGTGAGAAATTACAGTGATATTGTGGAAATAGGCCTTCAGGGGAACTCGCCACATTAAAAAAAGGAGTTAACGCGCCACTGGGACTACAGCACGTACGAGAGAGTACTACTGTGGTGAGGAAATGTCCCAATCAAATCGCTTCCAAAAAAGCATGAAAGAAACGCATGAGTTAGCAGCCACCTTAATAGATCTGCTACTTCCGCTTATGTATTTTAAAACACATTCTGAATTTGAAGCACATTCATTTAAAGACAAAGTGGATAATATTTTTAAAAATAATTACTGGAAAGTTAAAAATAATTCAAAGGAAATATAGTTATTTCTGGAGACCGAGATTGAGTTCGTTATTTACTTATAGCTGCGATTCATACCCCAAAATGGAAAGATTTCTGGACCCTAAATTCCTTTGATTGAAAAGGTAATCGGCTGTTTATTGGCACGGTGATTGGGACGTGGATAGGATGGGTGGTCTGGGACGACTGCTACTGCGAGACTGTCAACGTCCAGGCGTTCGGCAAAGGGCGGGGTTGGGGGCGATGTCAAGCGTGCGGAACGATAAAACGTCCGACTGGGCCTTCGCCACCATACCAGTGCCTTCGCTCTCCGCTAGCCTCTCCGCTAGCTTCTCCCGCGCCGCCCCGCGCCGCCCCGCGCCGCCCCGCGCCGCCCGCCGCCCGCCGCCCCGCGCCGCCCGCGCCGCCCGCGCCGCCCGCGCCGCCCGCGCCGCCCGCGCCGCCCCGCGCCGCCCCGCGCCGCCCCGCGCCGCCCCGCGCCGCCCCGCGCGCTCCCCTCCATCTAATCTAATTCGAAACTAATCTTCATTCTGTCCACACCCGTTTCCTCTTCCGTGTTTTCGCGTCCCCACTACACCTAAGTATTTTCTCTCTTTCCTCCGCTCTTGAGCCCTTCCTCTGCTGTCGCTCCCCTCCATCTTCGTGTCGAACACCGCTTCCGTCTTCTCTCGTGGCGCTCCGTCTAGCCATCCGCATATGCCTTGGCTCCCTCTTCGCATCTGTGCTCCCAGCTGCAATAACTGCTTGCAATCGCCGTTGGTCAGTTGGTCGGCAGAGGACGAAATGGGAGAAAGTGTAAAATCAGGAGACAAGCGTGCGTTGGCACAAAAACTATTTTGTGACTTAAGCATTTAAGAAAATTTACAATAAAACAATTTTTACCATATTCATGCTCGATGAAAAAAATAAATAAAATCATTTTGTGCAAACAAATAGGCACATAAATAAACAAGATGGACGAAATGGCTGTTCCGGACTCGGTGCTTAGGATCGGGAGTTCGAGTTCCGCCTTGGACATGTTTTTTTGTCTCTTGTCCCTCATGTGTTTGTCGCGGAAGACCTCGCGATCTAATGACCCCAGATCAGAGGATTCCGCAAGTGTATTAGTGTCAAGTGTATGGTCGAATATCCATCGAGACGTAAAGGGTAACCGGCTGCTGGCTGGATAAAAGCCTAAGAGAAAAAATTAAACGCGATAAATATCAACTTACAAGTTACATGTTTTCACTTCAAGAGATCACTGTAGGAAACTCTGAATGAGAAAATCCCTTCAATCTGTCTGAGTGAAGAACTCTTATTTTCTTTAAGTGTTATAGAAAATAGTTTCCACCTAATTATAACAGTAATAATAATAATAATAATAATAATAATAATAATAATAATAATAATAATAATAATAATAATAATAATAAAATAAAAATAAATAGTATAAACCATTCAATATTTCAATAATGGTTCAATCAAGATCATGTTCACCGAATAATTTATCTTAATGTATTTATCAAATTACTAAATGTACTTCTCATCACGTCCGAAATATCCCTGGTTTGAACGTCTGCTTATTTTCCCTACAACAAATCGCGCATCCTGTAAATCGTGAAACCGACTCCAACATTCTCAAGCGAGAGACGAATTGTGAAGCTAAAATGCCGGAACGCCCCGCTCTCAGCTCGCGCTTCGCCACTTAAAACTATATCAATTCCAGCGCGCTTCAATTCAATCAGCGCCGACGAGCGTCTAGTTCCCGCGCGTGTCTCGCTATCAGCGGGGCCGGAGCAGGGATTTAAACTCGCGCGGGTATTATGAAGTGGGACTCCATCGCGGTTGTGTGATCTGCACGCTCGCGCGCGCCGCCAGCCAACCAACTTCTGCAAACTCTCGCGGAGCGGCGCAACTCGTTCGTCGCGGCTGGGAGCCGCTTGCTGCCTGCCGCTCGCCCTAGAGGCGCTCGCGCTGCAGAAGGAATCCGCTAGGACGCGTTGGAAAGCGAGCGCACGCACAGCGATGGTTCGTTTGTGCAACGTGTGGCAACAGAAGCGACGACAGCCGCTCCGGGTTTTGCCTTCACAAGCGACAGTGTGAGGCTCTTCCTTTTGACCGGGAGCGGTGGCTCAGTGCATCAGCTCATGTTACTGCAGTGCCTGTGACCGGGAGGTCCTAAGTTCGAGTCACGACGGCCGCAGGATTTTCAACACTAGCTTTTCAGCTAGGTGGAATTCGCAGTCTGGAGGAGCTGTCTGGAGGAGAATTCTAACGGCCGGTTGCTCTGATTGGTAGTTGTGGTGAGTAGTATCCTAACAAACAGGCCACGGACCGCGCGCGATCTTTCCTTCCTCCTTGTCCTACCCTCACCCCTTACACACACACACACACACACACACACACACACACATTTACACGCACTACACTACCACACATGCCACGACACCGGTCGGGGGCTTAGAGCTGGTCCCGGCTGGGGCGGTGCCCCGCTTGTGCGAGATACTTGGTTCGGAAACCCCGCTAGTTCACGGTAGGTCAATACCAGATCGTGCCATCCTGAAGTGGAGAAAGATCTTCACCACTTCCTGATGAAAAACATGCACTACACACGGGACTAATAACGTCTGTAGATGTTTAGTGTTACAATTTGTACTTGTTATTGTACTTACAATTTGTCCCTACTGAGGCGGTGCCTCGTTGGTGAGAGATACCTGATTGGGAAAACCCCGTTAACCGACTGATCTGGCCATCCAGCGGGGGAACACCGCCGCCACCTCCCGAGTAAAATACACGTAATACACTTACCGAACTAATGACCATAGTAGTTGACGCACCCGGAATTACTGAATTACTAACAATCAATCAATCAATCAATCTTCCTTTTGCTGGAGAGACGTATCGTGACGCTGGAGAGGCGTGTCGTGAGCGTGAAGGAGGCAGTTTTTGGAAATAATCCAAAAATGGACATTTTTAATTGGGAATGCTGAACTGGACATTTTTCCTTAAACACTCGTAGGTTTCTGAACAGATTTATCTTAGATCATGTGAATGTCTTTTTCAACTAATCGATTCAACATAAAATATTTAACGTGATCTGATCTGCCAGCTTTGTCCACGTGCAAATGAAAGATCACATGCTGTTTGTTTCTCTTACATGTCATTTTCAATACAAAAATAGTTATCAGTTTAAATTTGTATGGGTTATAAGCTTCAAATATTCTCCCCCAAAAGTCATTCATTTCTTGAGTTGATATTTTAAATGAAACGTAATTACAAAACTTTCTTAGGCGCGGGAGCTGCAAGAAGAATTAATCTGGACGCGTTAGAAAGCGAGTGTGCGCAGAGCGATGGATTGTTTCTGCAACGTGTGACAACAGACGTGTCGACAGACGCTCCGGGTTTTGCCTTAACAGGGGACAATATGAAGCTCTTCCTTTTACTGGAGATACATCAAAAACGGTGTATTTCATGAATGGCTAAGCTGTGAGCGCGTGGAAGGAAGCTTTCGATATAATCTAAAATGGACATTATTGATTTTTGAAAATGTTAAGGTTGACGTTTCTTAGTAAACTCTAAGTACACTCGTAGGATTCTGAACAGATTTATCTTGGAACACATGTGAATGCCATTTTCAATTAATCGATTCAGCTTCGTTATAGCAGATAGATATAACATATCTGGCAATGTTTGACTTTTATTACTGCAGAGGCCAAAAGTTAAAAATCAAGGCGGAGAGTAGCGGAAACGATATTTTTAATTTGAACGAGGGAGTAATAACATTAACATTTCGTGGTATGTTCAGCATTTTATCGGTCACCATAAAATCTCACGAAATATGCGAAAATTTACGTCATTACTGCAATTGTAAACACATGATTTCTGTTGCTGCAGCACTTCATTACAATATTGTGGTGTGTTGCTTGCGATATAACTATATAAACAAGGTTGAAATACCGTGGTTCGTGAAAGATGGATGCAAATAATTCTCTTAAACCTCAAGATACTTGAAGAAACGACGTTTGGGTAGAAAATTGGTGCGTTGACTTCCAGTGGCGACACCTTCACATCGTCAGTAATTATGATTACCGGAGTAGTTTCATTTGGATGGAATGTGAGGAAATTGAGGTTAATTTACCTAATATACATTTTTCTAATTGCATTATTAATAATATTAAAATTAATAATAATTTATCAAACCAATGTGAATTACTTTTGAATTGTTTGAATCTGATTTTTTTTGTACACCACCATGTTTTTTTTAACAAACACTTGATTGGTAGGTACAAGTGCACTTAACAAACCTGCAGTGTTGCATGTTAACGGGGGTTGAAGATGCATGTGTCCGATAAAATGTTTAACCTGACCCGATTTGCCAGCTCTAAAACAGCTTTGTCCTTTACGTGAAGTGAAGCATCAAATCCTGTTAGTTTCTCGTACATGTAGGCAATTACAATGCAAAAATATTGATCAGTTTAAATATTTATTCATTATAAGCGCGTAATATTCTCCCCCTAAGGTCATTCATATCTCGGGTCAATATATCAAAGGAAACTTGATTTAAAAAAATTTCGTAGACGCTAAAGAGGCCTCCGGTTTACAGAACAGTTTTCAACTTAGAGGGAAAATTTAAGTTGAATGCTCGTCGCGTTCACAAGTTGTGTTTCGATTTTCCATCCTTTACTCCGCTAATAACGTAGTACATGTTTACGTACCAATTTGCATTAGTGTCACTCCTCAATATATGAATAACAGAAAGTATATATTTAAGCTATTTCCTTTTCGAGACGTGATGCATAAACATCATGAATAATAATTCTATCTCTTTGCTAACTCTAATGAATAATAAGCTGTTTTATTAGTTATTCACTCATTTAATAAATAATAATGTTTGATAGCAACTAAATGCATCATAGGATGGTGCAAGATAGTAGGAGTGACGAGTAAAATATCACAGATATTCACACACGACGAAGGACACCCGACAAAAAGGGTACAATCATTCCAAGGTTTCTGTTTCTTCTATTTCGCACACAAATAAGGAAGTTACCGGCATTATGGTTTCATATATTTGTGGAAAATATATTTTTATGGTAAAAGTTTTAAATAATAACGATTTGTTTAAATTATTCACGGTTTAGTGAATCAACACAAAGGAGACCCCTTTCTAAATTATCTATAGGAACATTCTATGAAGTACTGATATCAAAATTGGCTTCGAATGTACTGAACATTTCTGAAATCTATCAGAGTGGATTTGAATACGTTTCTGTGACGTAAGCATCGTAAAATACTATCGTTACGATGCACGTACGGAAAACACATTGCAAACGAGATAATACACTACAGAACATTTAAGCGCGAAAAAAGACTTAGAACTAGTCATACACAATTCTGACAGTTACACTGCTCCTATCTTCGTTAAAAATACTCTTGCGCGTTCACGAAGTCGATTACAAGGGGTCGAAAGTGGCTCATCGGAATAAGTTGGCTACGAGGAAATTCTAATTTGAAAATAAATGCCAACTATTCTTCATCAGTGACCTCCCGTCCCTCTCAGTAACCGAGGGGCACCACTGTACATTGGAGTAGAGCTTCACAAAACGCGGTCCATTCAGGAACACCAGTCGCCCGCGATAATACTTAAACTTCCAATTACCCACTCGAGCGATGAAAAATGTTCCATAAATATCAAACAACTGTCAGGCCGCGCCTAAAATTAACGGTCTATTGCTGGAATGGTCCCTTTCATTGAATGGCCCAATGGGTACTCGCGGTTCCGGGCGACAAAGAGGACGACGCAGCACGTAGGCATGTGGGGAGCAAGTGCGCAAGCCGGGCTCTCCGAACAAGAGCTACTACAGCTGCATTTCTAAGCCGCGGTCCCCTCGTCTCCTAATTCGAGAGAAAAACTTATTAATAAGTAATAAGTAAACAATATTAAAATACCCCGAAAAACTTACTGCAAGTGACGACTGAAAAAAATTACGTTTTCTGCTCAGAAGCAACGGAATAGTTTACTATTCGTTCAGAGAATTGTTACCTACGTGAACGAAAACCTCGATTGCAATACGTGTCCTTCAAGACAGTACAATTGTGAGGTGTTTTCACACACCGCTTTGGTACAAAATTTGATATTGTTAGATTTGCGTTTTTTAATATAATGTGTTACCCTCCTTGAATCTTTTAATGTATTCTAATTTAACCAAAATCTTGTTTATTTGTGAAATTGGTTTCGTGGTAAATTCAAGTAAAAATTTGGAAAAATTTGTTTAAACGCATGTTTTGAACGCTTCTCAATTATGTTTAACATTTTTTAAGAACGAATAACACCAAAAAATGTATAACAAAAAGGAAGTACAATTTTCACGATTTCAATGCCAAAAATAATAAAAAATATAACATTATTTTAAAAGCTCAAACAATGAAAGTAAGGAAAACAAGGATCAAGATATCATTAAATAAACGTCGAATCATGAGATCCATCACTATTTTTAGTTTGTGCAAGTGAAAGTAGTATCTTGATATTTGTTTTAGTTGAATAAGAAACCTTCATTGTGGTGGCAAATATTAACTACTATTTAACTACTATTTTAAATATTTACCAACCAAGAACTCCATTTCAATAGAATTGGCAGAGTCGCGGATTTTAGCTGAATCCAAACATTGCACAGGGAACTTCATTTAAGACAGATTAGAATCCGAATAATTTTTCAGAAACTGAATCAGATGGAAATCAATACGAAAATGTTATTCGCGCCCTTTTTTCAGAAAGTATTGGTTGTATTCGAAGAAAATATGTTGGTAATAAAGAAAAAACAGTTTTTATTTTATAGGGGAGTCCGGAGCTTTCGGGATTTTTCGTCAGCCTAGTGCAGTATCAAATTCATCGAAACGCTGTTCCTTCCGCAGTACAACTGTCAATAGTAATAATAATATTTCTGAAACTCGTTTCTTCTGCATCTCCGCTATTACCAGCAATAGGCAATTTTCATTAAAATATATTCGGTTTTTAAACGACTTGTAAAACGGGCGTTATGGCGCTTAATTATTTCAATCACAAAAATACTTTGAGAAAATAATAACTTGTACTGAATAAAATAGAAAATTTTCCTCAACCGTGAAAATTAGAATCATGACCAACATTTACTTTTCAATAAAATTTTGCACAGTTATTTGAGATTTTTTAATTCCTTGTCAAACATAAGTATTTACGTGGTAAAGTGAAAGTATTGTAATAAAGTAGTGAACGACAAAACACTTTCCTCTGTGGTTAACGCTAGTGCCTAAATCGTTCAGCCGATTTTCTCCAATATTGATATTTCCCGACTAATATTTCCGAACTCCAGACCCTGCGAATTTAAAATGTTAAATTTTTAATTCTTGCTACACAGGAAAGAAAAGGATTGGAATCACTTGAACAATACGACCGCAAATTTTCGGTCGTAAAATTGGTATTTAAAGTTCTTTTGAATTATATCTACGCACATACGTCAAGTCAGGAGTAACATCTAATAGAGCTGTTCCAAATACGTCATTCCACACCAAATCGCACACTCAATAAAAAACAACTATATATTAGTGACGAAACTGTTTTATGATGTCTAGGTTTAAAAATTGGTGACATTTTTTCTCTAATCCCACTCCCCTTTCAAAAATATTGGCAATTATTTTTCCCGAAGAATCATGCGCACGTTAATGTTTATTGCGCAAATACCGTCTCCTCAAAAAAATTAAACTACACTTAAAAAGATATACTTTTATATTATGAAAATACAATTTTTATATACATTTTATTTAAATATTTAAAATATATTTTAATTTTTAAAATGCGAATTTTTATATTAGATCGACATTTCAATTAATTATAAAAATACTCCTGTACTTCTATAGTAATATTTTATAGATCTGCCAAATTGCGAAGTGGGGCACAAATTATATTTTTTTTAAATAGTTTTTTCACCGGAGCATGTAGGCAGCCCGCCGTCCGCCAGACGGTTTGCTCAAATTTGCCACTGCTAGTGTGTGCCCTGCTCACACAAGAGGACAGCAGAGGGGTCTTTATTCTGAGATATACTGGGTCAATTGTGGAAACACAGCAATCCGCGAAACATGTGCATTGTTCTCTGAAGTTAGTAACCACAGATAGACTTACAATAATATCAATACCGATGCTTTTTGCATTTTATTAATATGAAAATCTTTAATTGCAGAAGTGTACGTTTAAGTTGTTACAACTAGTATTCTTGAGAAATTGAAAATTGACTGTCTGCCGTCAAAAAAAATATTGAATTGGAAAAACTAGTTCTTAAAACTCCTTCTCGGGACGAGTCAAGTGAAGTTTTTTTTTCAGGAAATGAGAATCAACCATGCTTGTTAATGCCGCAAATAAGTTGCGCAATGACAATGATGAATAAATTTGCACCCGCTGGTCCTGGTCACCCTACCGTATCACTTGATACGAGTACTAAGGAAACTGACCGAATAAATTCATTTTCGCCTATCCTTTACCGCTCTCATCACGAGACAAACATTTCACGCCAGGAGTTTTCATTGTTAGTGTAATTTTTTTTTAAATTATTCTTTCGCACTGGTAATTCAGAGACTGCTTTGAATTAATATATGAGCTACTCTGCATCCTTTTTTGCTTCAGAGAAAGCAAAGTATTTAAAAATAAAAAAAATACTGCATGCCTGAAACACTGCACAAATTCAAAATTATATTTTTCGGATGAATCAGTGCCTAGTATTACGAACCTAGAGGTGCTACAGAATGGGACAGACTTTCTCGTAGTAAAGTTTTGTAATTTCCTTGGTGTGGACTGGTACTATACAGTCTTGTCCCTCCTTCTTGCCTGCTTCCATCTATTGAATTGAATTGAAGCGATGCCTTATTTTACGTGGCAAAACTCAGGCCATGAGGCCTGCTCTTCCGTTTGACCACGCTCCTTTCACCAACCAGGGAAGAACGAAGGTATTACTTGGGCGATGAGACAGGCAATTTGAATTTAGTTCTTTTCATTTAGGCTAGAGGATCTTTTGCATGCAGTAAATCTACTACATGGGGCAGACCGCTTCACTTCCCCTCCGAAGGAAGGCGCACGAAGGATTCCTCGCCCTCAAATATCCATGTCTTCGACTGGGTTTGAACTCGCGAACTTCGGTATAACACTCCTATACGCTAACCGTTACCCCAATGCCGCCGTATATCTTTAATGTGAGTGAATAGCATTTCTTCGCTTCGCAACGTCTTTTGGAAAGGGATCATGCGAAGTAGTGAGCTGGGGAGGGGGAGCAAATATAATATTCTCAATAAAAGCTAACCTTCAATACTGACAGGAACCTATTCATTTACCCAGAAAGTTATTTAAGTGGACTGATGATACTGTAAAGAACATTACCTTTAATACTTTTAGCAACACTGAAAATACTTTGAAAGGGGACTAGTGCAACAATTGTGCAACAGAAAATGCAACAAAAACAGTACACGGCACAAAGAAAATACAGTTTCATTTCTTTACGAAAATGTCAATTAACGATATTCTCTGCAAAGTGAAGTAAAAAAAAATCAATTTAATTAACTGTATCACATACTCCTATTCCTATAAATATTCCGTCCGTTTAATACTAAATTGAATCCCTTTGACACTTTTTTAATGTGAATATAATCGGCTATGAAGGTCATATGCATACGTAGTAAGATGTTAAGAGATACTTCTATATATTTCTCTGTGAAAGGATACTGATGGTAATCATTGCATGCTGATTGGCGAGTGTTTGAGGGGTGACGCTCTAGCAGACGCTGCAGCAAAATAGAAAGTAGACATTTCTATTGAATTTAATTTCTCAGAATCATCGCGGTGTCCCACTTTGTAGCTTACCAGATTTATGTAGAACTTTTCAGAATTTACAATGGTATTTATTTCAAATTTTTAAACTGCCGATTTTTGGGAGAAATTAAATAAAAATAAAAAAGTGAAAAGATTTTTTAAAATTACTTAATTCAATACATACATCAAATAAAAGAGCATCTTTTTTTATGTCGCAAAATATTTAATTTCTGTCGCAATTAGTTAAAGATGATTAGTTTTAGTGATGCGACTATTTTTTCGAAAATTTTGAAAATTAATATAATCTCGAAAACACATGCTTCATATTTTTGCTTATACTCTTCACAGAAAAGAGTTTAAAAATCTCTGACAAAGTTCAAATTTTCCTTAGATTGTGCGGTTTTACGTGGGATGACTCAAATGTGGTTATGATTGGTGCATGTGAGGAGGCAATATTTTACCCTAATATGGGATATCTAAACAGACAGTTGGGTGGATGGGTTACGAAGAACTGTCAGGTGAGAAGCTTTTGATACGAAAGTTCGTAAATACGTCAGGAGTACTACGTGGTTGGTCCGTCCCGATAATCATTAAGGTACATAAATTTTTCAATAGAGCATTTTTGACAGGCCTTTTCGAAAGAAGAGAATAAAATTTTGTGATAGAACAAAAGACCCTCAAAATGGCGCATGGCTCGTTTTCTTGTGACTTCTAGAAAATTACAAAAAAAATATAAATAATGCGAATAAAGTATATGCTGTAGTAGTTACCATTAGTGACCAGTCACGCTCTTCTTCCGATCAAATATCTCTCCTTATATTAAATTTACATTATCCACACATTTCACTCTAACTACGTCCAGTGTAAATATTGTACATCAAATTTTCCTGTATCAAAAGCTGATAACTTTATAATATTATATAGTAAGTGTAAATATATCAAAACACAATGCTGTTTACTGGCAAAGTTATTTGGTTGTCAGATATGTTTAATTTACATATCAATTAGCGTGATTCGTACTGAATGAATAATACAATGATTAAATGTTTTATTCATAGTAATTTTCGATTATTATTACATATATTATCAACTCGTATTTATATCCCGTTCATAATACAATTGATGAAGAAATTGAACTGAATCATCGCCGTAGAAACACGTTTCAATTCTTCCACTATAAAACTTGAATGCCCGTTTAAAATAGTTCTCTCAGCACTGTATTTTCGACGTTTCCAAACTAAACTTAATAGGAATTTGTTCTACAAAACAAAACTACTAAACCGATAAAGAAGGGGGAACTCAGAAGATAATGAAGAAAATCTGAGAGATGGAAAATAAAAGAAGGAAAGACCATCCAACTGACAAAAATGTTCCCTGTTGTCTACAGGAAGTGAGATTCGAAAAGAATATGAAGATGCAAAAATATGAAGAAGATGTAGCGGAAGAAGAAGGTGTAGCGCAAGAAGAAGATGCAGAGGAAGAAGAACTCTTGTTCCTGTTCAGAAGTATCACCACGTAAGTGTATGAATTCACGTTTGTTTCTGGAGGTGCTAAAATACATCGATCGATTATATTTGGTTTAATCAAGTCCCTTCTGCATTACCGTTCGCACAGCTGCTCCCCTCCTCCGAGTGCTGCCCATCAATTGTAAAATGGGCCGAAGAATCCCGCCCCATCAAACGCTCCGCCAGCCTGCAAAGCGTCGCTCCGGAGCAAAGGGCCACCGTCGAGATTCCATTAACGTTTCGCCGCCCCTGCTTCTCCCCCTGAAAAGACTCCACCCGGCGCGCCGTGTAGGTAACCCCTAAGAAGAGCGCGCGCTCCACCTTCCATCTGAAGATGTTCCCAGCAACCCGGTCAAAGGGCTTGGGGGGTGGAGAACTGCGACAAAGAGGCGCGTCGCCTGTGCAGCTCATACCGCGCGGAGCGCCACAGGCGCTGGAGGATCGTTCGAACAACGGACAACGGGAGCGTCCGGAGGTTTGCAAACGACTAGCGTCTGCGATGGCTGATGACAATGCCCGACAATCCACCTGCCGAAGGCCGACCAGAGGCGTAAACGCGGCTGCGAAGAAGGCGCCCGCACCACGTGAGGTTGCGGGGAGTTAGCGAATGGCGCTATCGGATGTAGAGCTAATTGAACGGAACCGAATTAATTGGAATCCAATGGAACTGAATCGTTCACTATGCGAGTGAATCGTTTTGAAGCTACTCGCCCGGAAAGTACATTTATTTGGAACGATCGAATTAAATTGAGGTGAATTCATTTGATTTGGAGAGTATAGAAGTGAATGAAATTGACGAACATGCATCGACGTGAAATCACTCGAATCCAACCATCTTGATCTAAACCAATGAACGATCGAAATTAAACTATATGCCCATTCTAATCATTCTAATTAATTACATTACATTATAATTAATCTAAGAAATAAACAAAAATGAAAAATTCAACAAGTTCAAAGAAATTGAAAAAATTCTCTTCTTTTTCAATTGAAGGACTTGGCTCTAGAATATTCTATGAGAATCGAATTCATTCTGTGAGATAGTTTTCGATCCTGCAATCGTTGCCACAATGTCAAGAAGAAATGTCTCCATAGTAAAGCGTCATTCGTTACACAAGAACCATAATACTGGTCCAAAATGTAGTTATCGTTATGTTAAATATATTAAATTATTGCATACAGTGGTATCTTGCTTAAAACTATTTATGCAACATACAAATAAAACATAAGTAATTTAAAAATGAATTGTTTGATTTTCTGTAATACTTTTCTGTATTCTGTATGAAATATATTTATATCATAAGTATATCAATATATCATGCAAGAGTATTGAATGATATATCAAATATGTCATTTTTCGTCTCTCTTTTAACAAGAATATATTAGATTACTTTTGTTTTTCGAAAACATGGCATGGCCTTTCTAAATCCGAGACCTTCAATTGTAGATTAACTACTAGACGACTATTGTACTTATCTACACACTTCATCATATTCGCGTGTACACAATTATGCTTTGACTTTTTCCAAAGTATCATATTAAAATGATTAATGACTTCTTTCATTCTTTCCTATGACAGGCTCCGAAAGATTTTGATGAGAGTTACTATACGAGGTCAAAGCGTTGATGCGAAATTATGATTGCAAGGTCACAATCCACTAGTAAAATAGTGGAATTGACTAATGGAACTACTGGAGAATATTTACACAGCCATTCAGCAATATCATAAAGCGATATCACATTCGAGATATGATACACTGAAATATTATATTCAATAAAATATAATTTAACTTTTTTTTCATTTGCCCGCGACTTCAAAAATTATATCTAACATTTATAATACACTGCGAAATAAACACTCGCACGCAAAGAAAAGTTGCAGAGATATTTTATACGTGTCGCTGTGTAAAAATGCAAGTATACGATTTCGGACACAGGCAAAATGTCAATATCGAAAGGAAAGGTCACAATTCCGAGTCCGAAGCCTGGAAGTTCCAAGTTCCAAGCTGACAGAGATCGGCGCGGAACATCCGCAGCGGATACGACGCAGAAAGTTCCGCGGTAGACGCGGCGGCGGAATTCGCGGGACCTGTCACCCAGAGCGTGAATTATGAATCAGAATTTGGTGACAAATCTGATCTGATCTGGCTTTCTCATCCGGTAAAGAAGAGGTGCTCGCTTCTATTCATGCTGGGGATCGAAATGACAAGTTACTCATAGTACGTTTTCTAAGCACCGTATTGTACTTATTCTTTCTTTATTTAAGATTTTCCCCTCAAACTGTTAAATTCTTTAGAAATCGTAGAAAAGGGGTCCCTAATTTTGACCTAGAAAGCAAAAAGTATGGAGAATTTCACACCTTGATGCCACACCGAGAAACGCCTTTAATTTACTAGAATGACCAGAGAATGTTTTGATGATATTTTGAACCTGATCACAGAAGACATAAGAAAACCTGACACTTGACAATCACGAAGCTTTCTTCAAAATTGACGCTCCGTGTTGAACGGTCCCGCTAATTCCGCAGCCGGAATTTTCCGCGTGGATCTTTCCGCGCCCCACCCGCTGCGGATGTTCCGCGCCGGTCTATGGGAGCCTTTAAAATTCAAAGTGTCAAATTATGTGGAATACATAGCGCAAAGTTGCAAAATCCTATACCAAGGACGGACTGAACATGTATTTACTACAAGGAATGTGCATAAAGGCCCCTTTTGTAGCCAACAAATTTGAATTCGAAAGATCATAAAGCTATCACCTTTTGAAAAATTGCAAATCCGAAATTTTAAAGGAAAATTTACATAAGAATATATTACGTCATTTTATTCTTTTAAGTGACATTGCAAGCAAACATCACTGCAAACGAATAATAAAATTGAAGAAGTCCGTCGTTGTTTTTCATCAATTTATTATCATTAAGACTTACGAAACAGACAACTGTGCTGCAATTAAATGTTGCCGTGAGATGATCTAGCCGAGAAGAAATCCTTCTTGTTTTTTTTATTGTACATGGATTTTATTCACGTTTTCTTCTAAATCGTCAGATACGTTTTTGATACGGACAGAAACGCCGTCTTTGGATGACAAGCAGACAAAATGTCTCTTACCCCTCCTTGGGAATTGAGGGCATCCCGAGTAATTCTCCGTTAGCCTTTCTCTTTTTGTCTGGTCACGTCGCAGCCACTCAGTGCCTTTTATCCCTTCGGCCAGCGGCTCGGCGCCGTTGGTAACCGGGGTTCCCAGACGATCGCCCGTCCGGGAATTCGTAAGTGCTCGAACTGCTTAATTTCAGTCACTTCACGGAGCGTAGTTACTACTTAGTGGAGCGTAGTAGAACGACACCGAATCTGTTTTATGCAATCGAATAAACAATTTTAGCATGCGAATGACAACGTAAAAATCAAAACTATTCCTCTTCTTCAGCATTTAGATCACCGCCACCTACAAACATTGAACAGAAATCGTATACGGACTAGCGTATTGATGACAATAACATACACCCTTGTCAGTACTATTTTTATTTAACGTTATTATTGAGCAGAAATGTACACCCGTGTAATTCAATTGCATAGAATATCAAGTAAGTAGTTTCATTTCACTTACAATGGCAGGTTCTACAGGCTCTGAACAGCTGAGGTAGAACAGAGAAGTGCCGGCAACATGACAAATACTTAGATCCGTGTATAAACCAATCCTTAATAGTTTTAAAATCAAAAAGGATTTAGTCACGTATCCGTAAAATTCTATTTCTTTAGAGACCTCATTTATAGAGACCTCATTTATATCCTCCTTGTTAAAATGTTGCTACTCCCGTGAGCTTTATTCTACAGTTCAAAAGACATGGGTAGGTATGTCCGCAGTTCATCTAAAATATTTTTAACGATAATGACCAGAAAATTATTCAGTTAAAGAAACGTCATTTCTTGAGTTGGCATTCTGGATATATCATTCGTTAAAGTTGGATAAATCACTTTTTAGAGAAATATCTTCAAAGTTCAAATGGGTTTACGCCTCAATGCATAAATTCATAGCGTTTTAATTAGAAAATTACATCCAATAAAAACAAGAAAAATTTTGAATTGGTTATACATTCCGAGCAATAAAAACAACACCCGAATTAGATTGCCCTTTGCAAATGTTAATGAAATTCCCATCCCTGTTACTACAGATACTTAATTTTAATTGAGCAGTCCTGCAATTCCTCCTCATTTTCTTAACGAAAACCAAGTATGCAGATTGATTGTCGTCGCCTTATCAACCGCAATGAGATGGCAAACGCCAGAAAGAAATCACCATGGAAAAATCACGTACCCCCTTTCTTAAGTAACCCCTGACCGTGTAATTTAATTCCTGGATGACATCCTCTTTGCCGCCAGGTTCTCTTCCCCCTCTTTCTCTCATTCCCCCATCCACTTCCTCGCCCCCATCCGTTTGCACGGAGATGGCAATCTCTCTGGCCCTCTTTGCACCACCGGGCTGTGAAATGATGTGACGGGAATTTTAATATCCGACGCTTCGTTCACAAGTTATCCGTATTAATATTAATGAATCTTGCACAATCCCGACAAGCAATCGTCACTAATTCCAGGACGGAAATGGTGCTCTCGATGGAAAATCTTTGCGCGAACGATTTCTCCATCTTTTCCAGAACTATTCTTAACATTAAAGGAAAAGGGTTGCGCCACTGTTTTTGCAAAATTTCAGTCGACGGATTATTTTTATGTACAAATAAAAAGAAAGTATTTTCAATGCAAGATCGGGATCCTGAAAGGGAAGCATCTCCTTAAAGAATCTAAATTGAATTGAAATAACTCCTTTACTAAATTTAATGAATTCTACTTTCTTGGTCACACTATTAAATCTCTGTAGACATTTTACTTGCTCAACTTACTTAAAATAGCTTTCTTTCAACCTACAGACAAAAATTACCAGTATGACAAAATTTAATTTCACTGGACACGCCTTTTCTCAATAACTGGGTGGAGTTGCGGGTTTGCTGACGTACCGTTAGAGTATCGGGCTCTTATACCCAAATTTTCGGGTTCAAGCCCAACCGCAGCCGTAGATTTTAAGGACAAACAAATCCTTTGTAAGCCTTCGAAGGGAAAGTAATGCCAATGTCCCATGTTGTAGATGTACTGCATGTGAAAGATCCTTAAGCCTAAAAGAAGTCTCTGAATCAAATTTAAATCGCCTGTTTCGTCTCCCCAGTGATACCTTCTTTCTCCGCTAGATGGTGAAAGGAGCGTAGCGATATCTGCGTGGTCAGACGGCAGAGAAAGCCTGATACGCTGAATCTCATCACGTAAAATAAGGCATCCTTGAGTTCAGACAGGTGACTCCCGGGCGATTAAGACGCCAATCGCCCGGCCAACTGTCCGCGCAGCCCGTTTCCCTGAGAACATTTCATTTGCTTGCGACACAGAAAGGTCGCAGTTTGCTTTCAAAGTCGATTAGTAGTATTTGCTCTTTCCCCACAGTGGTTAATAAGGGAACGAAAAGTATATGTTCAGAATGAATGTATCACTGCAAGTGTACGAGGTTGTGCAGCTCGCATCACTTTGAAACGAAGAAATTTTTATGACTTTTGTAAACTACCAGAGATTTAAGAAAAAATAATGATTAGATCGCCCTTTCATGTTTTTGTGGGATGTGTTGAAGCACAAAGCAGACAAAAACAACGCATGTACAATAACTGCGTTTCAGAAGCATTTGTAGAAAGAAGTGTCTTCCATACTCAGCACGATACTAATAAACGAGTCTGAAAATGTTTTCTAGGAACATGAATTGTGAGCTTAGTGGAGAATTTCAACATCCCCTGCGAAAGAACTTTTGTGGAAGAGCGAAACTTGCAGGGGCCGTTCGGGGGACAGGTATCTGATATGAGAGTCCTCGCATTCATTAAATTAAATCTTATTGATTTAGACGGGTAAATTTAAAGTTTGTATTTTCCACAGAAACATAGCACCTACGAGATAGCCTTTTTTCTTACCTCTCAGACTTCTTATACTTTTTTTAAACGTGGCGTCTCAAGATCACGAGCGAAAGAGGGAGAGGGAAGGCAGACTCCAATAGCGAACCGTAAAAATCGGAGCTGTAGTGACGTTGTAGCTCCCCATTGGAGTCTGCCTTCCCTCTCCCTCTTTCGTGCGTGATCCTGAAATGCCACGTTAAAAAAGTATACATCAACAGTAGAACGAAAAGCTATTTACTTAGAGGTGGTTGAAATGATAACTTCTTTTTGAGCTCTGGTAGCGTTGCAAATAATTTACTAAATTATACTCCTGCTACACTAGTGGTCATGGGCAGGTATTGTGGAGTTCAGACGTTTTGCCTCAGGAAAAATTGCACGGAAAAATTCACCGTCTTGTTGGTTTGGCCAGCTTTAAGTTCACGCTCAAACGGGAAAGTGTTTGTGTCTGTTTTACTGTGTCTTGGAACACCGGTCCAGGCACGAAAAAAAATTCTTAAAACTTCATTTCAGAACACTTGTGAATTTTTTCACACTTTTAAATTGCTGGACATTGTTTAAAAACTAAGGCTTTTGTAGTCAAGTACTTGGCTGTCCGGTAGACGCCGCGTCCTAGACACCTGCGACCTTCCTCAGGAGGAAGGTCAGAGAATGGCATCTGAAATGTTGGTAATGGTGCCTAGGACTGGTAATGGTGCGGCATCCCTTGGACTGCTAAATAGTTACTGACTCCAGCAACGAAAGCCTATGCTCTCACATCTATAGATGTTCCAATCTTGAAAAAACGTTTTCCCTTACCTTGTGACCATTCGAATGTTCAACAAACGAATTTGGCGCCGCCGCTGCCGCTATGACGACACCAGTTTATTCCATGAAGGAGGGGTGTATCGGAGGTACGGAGGGGGGTCTCCCCAACCGTCCGTTGAGACGTCACTAGGCAGGACGGCGAGAGGGAAACGTTCTTGTTGGATTCGAGACGAGGTAGAATGAGGGTATCTTAAGAAAGAAAGGTATCAGTACTCTACATTTTGTTACTTCAATATAGATTGAGATCAGTGCTTCGGTTTATAGAATGCATTGTGTTAGAAAATACAGTTTCTGTTAAATAGTATCATAAACATTCAATAGACTCGTTTAAAAGAAGAGAGTTTGCAAGACGTTTTGTAAATAGAGGCTAACATTTACAAACTGTTTCCGCTTGTGCAATGGCACGTGGCACCTGTGGTCTGTAATAGTGTGCGTAACGAACCACAGTTCCTTCTGAAAAAAAACGAGAGTATTAAAAATGTTATTGTATTTACTATGTGACTATTAAGTATTGCAAATTAGGCATTGAGTAAAACTCAGAGTATTATGGAATAAGATATTCATATTATTCTCCAATTGTTTTTACTTGTATAATTCTCTTAAAGAGTGTAAGACTAGATTATTTATCCCATTATAGTGATTCTGTAAAGGTTTAATATGACAAAAGTGTCATAAAGAGGTTACATTTCTATATGTATTTCAATCTAACATTTAAACACTTGTAAATTTTCAAGAATGTGTTCATGTTGACCTCAAAGGGTATTACATATGTTTGTTATGTGGAATTTATTTACTGATTTAAAAGTCTTTGTGTTGTTAACATTGAAAAAGAACAGTATTCTGAAGAAGCAGTCACTTGTTCCATTTAGATCTTCAAGGTGGGATGTATTTTAAGTCATTTAAGAAAAATAACCTCCAATTAATTCAGCACCTAAAGAAAATAATAATTCAGTTACTGTTTTTATACTTATACACCAGTTTATCAGAGCAATTAGGAATGTGAGTGAATATTATTTTACTATCATATCATTCTTTATTTTCTTTTGAAATCTGATTAGTGCTAGTGTTCGGTTCTTGCTGTAGTCATAAAGAAACTAGCAAATGGACAAATGATTGTCTTCAGAATCAAACGAAGCTTTGTTTAAATTTGAGTGAAACTTGTTTGCGTTGTTTCGGGGATGTGTTTTTTTATTGTGTAATATTTGTGTGTTTTTTATCATTGATTGTGGAGTGACATTCTGTATTGTAAATGTTAAAGAAAACGTCCAAATATAAATGTTCTGTGACTATGACTTTGTGTTTATTTTTTCAAAATCTTCATTGATAAAGAGCCCTGAATCCATGAATATTTAATAGAGAACCTGAGGAGAGGTTAGAACCTAAATATTTATTCTTGTGTACGTATCAATAAGTATATACAATCCTGTCTCTGCAAAAACTGTCCCTTAAAAATAATAATTGTATGAAAACTGAAAATTTGGAAGAGTTTGGAAGAGGTCCGGAGGATGGAAGAGAAGGAAGAAGTGGAGTGGGATGGGTCTTGGGCAGGACAGTGCCGAGGATGTTTAAGAACGTGTACCGAAGCTCGCTATCCAATGCATATTTTCCGGCAAGGTTCACTTGAAAACCATGTTGGGTGAAGCGTTTTTTCGAGAGAAAGTTTATCTTCCCGTCAATTTGTCATTTTTGTCTCAGATGCAGTTTCAAATGGTTATTTACGTATTTAATTTCTTTGCACGGTGTTGATTTGTTGTACACACAAGTCAGTGTAGAAGAGACTGTTGTTCCTGTTTTGTTTGCATTGTAGCCCTTTACCTATATTAACACCATAAATTTCAACACTTCATTCACTACTTGTTTAAGGCTACGCGTCGAAATATCAAACTAAAAATATTGAAAAACAAGCGATTGCTCTAGACCTTTTTCAGTAATAGGACTCAATTACAGATTAAAATCATAGCAATTTTCTATACAAAGAACTTGGTTTACTCGAATCAAGAAAGGTGGTAAGATAACAATAATTGTGATATAAGTTTTAACAAACTTTATAATTCCTCATTTCCTTTTCTACAAGAAGTAAAAATAAACTTATTGTTACGGAAACCTTTTATGCATGAAACTAAGTGTTACGGAAATATGTACTTAAAACATTTTTTTGCTCCCAAATAATAACATTATTTGGAATTTTAGATGCCTCCATTTATTATTTTAACGTTGTGCGTAATGCATTTCTCTTTTATTTGACGGTAAAATAAATTAAATTTGGTAACCGAGAATTTTTACATTATTTCCAGATCAACACTTTCCTGTCTCATATGCAATGTTACTATTTTACGTCGTCGATTTGTTCACTAAACAATGAAATATTTATGGCGTGTTTACATATTTGACGCGCTAGAGCGTTCACACTGGTCACTACATTGGAGAAACCGTCTGAGGTCTGACAAGACACCACCTCTATTTTATCTGTTAAGCATAATGGGACCGCAACTGGTGCAATGCTTCAGTATCCTCAGTCCCAGCTGTTGATTCTGGTACCTTATCGCCACATCGCATCACACCTCACGATGTAAAGTCCTCGAGGGGAAACAGGCTAATGTGTCCCACTTGCGGATGTCTGGGACAAAGAGAGAGAGAGAGAGAGAGAGAGAGAGAGGGGGAGGGAGGAGAGGAGAGGGAGACAGCGGAAAGCGAACAATTGCACGTCTACTGTTTAGACGTCTGTTTCAATTGATCCCCTGCGCGCGACTAGTCGAAGTGCCATTCTGTCAAGGGGCTGCGGAAGGGGGGAGGATGGCTATAGAGAGATTACATCAGTATCTCCGGCCTCGGCACAATTTCTCCAACTCAATTGTAGCGACATTCATGCTGAAAGAACGACTGAACAATACAAGAGAGATTTTATTCTGAGGAGATTTGGCCAAATATTCACGTTTTACATTATTTTATAATGATTTGATTCACCTTATCTAAACCATTCAATAAATACGTTTCTGTATTGAAAATACAATGCAAGCCCGTAATATTATGTGAAAGCGCAAAGGAAATTAAAATTCCTACAACTACAATCATAAAGATAAAGCTTTTTCTTTCCATGAAATCTGTTCCTTAAAGATAGACTTGGAAATAAGGTCTTATACAATTTTTCGAAAATTTGAGTACTTTTCACGTAATTTTTTGTAAAATATATAGAATCTTGTTTAACATTTTTTTTCTCGAAGACGGCATCAACAATTTTGATTTAATTTCACCTCATATAGCATATAGGACGTTTAAAAGTGCAGGTCTCATGTTTGTTGAAAATTTTGAAAATTGCAAAAATTCAATTTTTTTGCTGCCTTCCTACAACTACAATTATGAAGATATTTTTTAGTGAAGTGTGTTAATCAAAAACATGTTGAAATAATGTCACGTTCAATTTTTCGAAAATTAGAATTTTTTGCAAAATTTTGTGTCAAACATTGACATTTTTAAACAAGTATTCTTAAAAAATGGCACAATTTGTCTTGATTAAATTTGAACCTTCTATAGCGTAAAGGATGCTTAAGAGAATGCTGCGGTTTCATGTTGTTTGATATGCCCGGTTTTTCAAAAACTGAAGAAATTTTTTTCTGGGTCATCTTACAACTGCATTTGTGAAGATAATTTTTTTATGAACTATGTTCATCAAATACAGATATTCAGGAAAGGTCATGTTGAATTTTTCGAAAATATGAGTATTTTCGAAATTTCGACATCGATGTCCCACACCTAATTGCTAGAAGAAAGAACATTTTTTCCAGAGAATGGAAAACAGTTCGACGCGTGTTGCTGTTTGTACTTGAAATCATTGATTTTTCCTAATCACAGCTGAGCAAATGGACCCAGTGGCTTTTACTAATGTAAGTAACATTATATATGCAATAAAAAAATTAATAACAATGGTAGCAATGTATGCACCTGCGTGATTGTTTAATTCGCTTAATGAGCATGCCTAACTAGAAGGATCATGGCGTATTGTGAAATATTGGACTAGTAATAGTATAAATAATGGAAGTCACCTTCGTCAACTGAAATTCTTTAAAAGAGTCGACTGCTTTGCCATCAGTATCAGTTTAAAAATATGTGCAAAAGAAATAAAAAGGTAAAAAGTATTTTTTTTAAGGATAAAACAAATAATGAAATTTAATGAAAATATATATTTTCACAATATCAAATAATGTGAAATTAAAGTTCGAAAAGTAAATCGGAATAAGTTGAGCCGATTACCTAGCAGCAGGTAAGTTAGGTCACAGATGATGGTGGCAAATATTTCGGATACTTAGGTACAGCAACTCTACATATATACTCATCAGATCCAGATAATATCTAGATCAGATGGCCACATTATAATCATCAGTAGGGAGCGAATTTCCACGATTTTGAATATTTTTGTCTGGAGCTTCAGGATACAACTAAGTAAAATTTCTTGACGTTTGGTTAAAATTCGATGTTATGTAGATTGATATGTTAGTGCATATTTGGTCTATTTATCCTGTTGGTGCATATTCGTGTAATTATAGGCGCATACTTTGCATATTTTACATATTTTGTTAAAATAGAGACTTGAATTCTTAGCCGGACAGCAAAGAATTCAATGACTCCGACCGCGGAAGCCTACGACTTTACAAAATAGAGACTTATCTCTAACGTTTCATCTCTTCATAAAATCTATTAATTGTGACCGTTAATTGAATGTCCTATCTTCATACCTGGTACAAGAAATGCAACAAAACATACAATCTACTTCACGAAGACGAATATTTACTTCAATTATTTCTCCCGCAATGTAAGGTAGCTTATATTATGTTTGTACGAAAATGTAAACAGAATGTTCGGGAGGAAATGTCGAAAATTGGAAAAATAAGCTCTTAAGACAATTTTAAGTATATTTTCTACATGGATATTTTGGAATGTTAGATCCGTAATAAAATCTCAAAAGTTGGATTGAATAATTATTTTTAGGCATCACTTTGCATTGCAGAAGCATAGAAACACTCCAGAAACATGTAAATTGTTTATTATTTACAAAAGAAATGAATTTATTTGTTCAGGAAGAAAAATTAACCGAAAAATAAAAAGACAAGTCGAATGAACAGAAGTAAATTGGGTGCTTTTTTAAATTCTGGGATAATTCTTCTGTCTTCAAAGCTTATTTTTCCAATTTTCGACGTTTCGTCCCTGAACACGTGTATTTACATTCCAAGAATGCTTCTCCCGAATTTTATCAAGAAACGTTTATACAGGAAATGAATTATTATTAATTTTAATTACATATTTGAGGGCATATTTTAAAAGATATTGCGAGGTTTTTTAAGGCATAAAAATGATATCCCCGATCATCAGTATCATTCCTAGTTATTGACTCATCACCTGCTGACCATATCACTTCTCTTGAAGCTCAAACCGTTAAGCCTACATCATCGAAACAATACAATCAGGCCCAAGAAATATCACCTCCCTTTAAATGTAGAACAGAAGGTGAAAATCAGAAAACAAATGACTAGTCTTTTGAAGTTTTCGATGTATAAAAACAGCCGGAAACGAAAATGGAGAAAGTAAAAAGTTGTTCCAGTAAAATAATATCCAAAAGTAAAAAGGATAGCTGGTTTTGCAAATTAAGTCAACAAATTGTCTTCCATAACGGTCCAAATTAATCAGGCGAAGTGTAATTTAGAGCAATCACGTCTTACATTGGAATGTTGGGAAGATTCAAAAGATATATCTTGTTTCTTTCATTAATAAATGTGAAATCTGCTCAAAGGCCATCGATTAAGAGGCCACCTCCACTAACGTTAATTTTTGGCGGGAAACGGATTAATTTTTCCATAAGACACGTGTAAATATTCCCTCTATTAAACGCCACATTTGAACTGTATTATAACAAGAAGCTAGAAAATAGAGAAGGTTATTGTTTATTTAATATCTTCCTAAGACTGGGCGCATGGTCGTATTATTTCTAATATCGATCTTATCCCGCAGGGTGGGGTTTCTGTTTCAGATAACAAAAACTTATTTAAATTATACAACTAGTTGTATTAAACCAGCACGAACTTTCTCACCTATATTTTCATGCAAAGTTATGCGAAAAGTACTCAAATGTTCAAAAAATTTTACATGACCTAATTTCAAAATCTATCTTGAAGGAACAGATTTGTTTACCGAAAAAGTCTCTATCTTTAATATGTTAGTTGTTTAGTTGGAAGTACTCGAAAAAATTTTGTACTTTTGCAATTTTCGAAAAATAAGGGTTTTCAACGAGTATGAGACCTGCACCATTCTCTTAAACGTCCTTCACACTAATAAAAAAATGTAATCAAATTCTTTGGAGCCAGTTTTTCGAAAATTTTAAAAATGTCCCAGGGGTTTCATGTAAAGTATCCCCAAAATTAAAATATTGGTTTCAAATTCAAGAGGCTACAACTTGAGCCAAATCAAGTGCGGGATATCAATTTTCAAGAACATCGGCTGGACTGCTTAGCCGCTAGCGTTGTTCACAAACCGACAGGCAGACGGACGTTTTGCCGTCGTTCGATTTTTCGGTATCAGGGACCCACAAAATATGGATTATGGCTACACTACGTGTTGGAGGATTTTTCCGAAATTTAGCAACTGGATTTATCCAGTTTTCGTTTCCAGGGCGCTGTAATAAAAGTTTTTCTGACGAAAATTCTCTACTCCGTAGCGAGAAAGTAAAAATAAATAGCTCTAAATTAAAGAACAGCGCCTTAATTCCACCCATTTTACTGCTTTTCTATTGTGTGCTAACCCACACTTTCCTTCTACGCGTATCTGTTACGGACTCGCGGAACACGCCACGTGCGCGAATTCGAACTAATCCATTCGTTAACTCTTTCTTTCGTCCTCGCGTGATGATTCTACAGAATTTGAATTGCATCTGCAGTGTTTAGTTTTCTTGATTGTTTTGGCGAGGATGGAAAACAACATTCTCGACTAAGAATAAGAGACAAGTCAAGTGGGTGATATTAGCCGAGAGAAGACAAATAATGTATACCTTATTTAATTTGTATTTTGTCATTTATGATAATTACACATGTTAAACTGCGTCATAGCAATTACCACAATCAGATTTGATTCCGCTTCCAGTTAGCCCATAACCCTGATTAAAGGAATCATCTCACCGAAACCATGGGTGATCGCTCAAGCCAGATGTCACTGAAGCAACACTGAGCTAGGTTGGTTGGTTGGTGATTCCGGACGCGTTAATAGCTTAGGTCATTAATCCCGTAAGTGTATTGCATGTTTTTCTTCTGGAGGTGGCGGTAGTCTTCCCCCGCTAGATGGCGAGACCTACCGTCGGCTAGCGGGGTTTCCACGTAACCAGGACTCTCCCACCAGCGGAGCACCGCCCCAGTCAAGACAAGCTCAAAGCTTACCGGTCTCTCGGAACATGTGGTAGTGTAGTGCATATTAGTGTAAGTGTGTGTATGTGTGTAAGGGGAGAGGATAGGACAAGTAAGAGGAAGGAAAGCTCGCGCGCAGTCCGTGACCCGTTTGTTAGGGTACTGCTCCATCATTTGCCTGGTGTTGATCGGAGAAATCACGGAAAACAGCCGGCCGTCAGAATTCTCCTCCAGACATTAACTGAAATCGACCTAGCTGAAAAGGTAGTGCCGAAAATGTCCTGCCACCGTCAGGACTCGAACCTAGGACCTTCCGATCAGAGGTGCTGCAGTGACATCGATTGATGCACTGAGCTACCGCTCCCAGTCTAGCAATTAGTGTTTTATTTGGTTCCTAAAACATTGGTTTACACAACAAAACTTTGTTCATCTCCTTCCTCCTTCTCATAACGTGTTAAGGCCCTAAAATTCTTAAGGGATCAAATACAGGCGGTTTGCGCACATATGTTAATTCACCTGAGTTAGCAATAGTAACTCGCGACTGTAATTTCCACTCGTAAATAACAGTTTTAAAAGTTCTCTAGTTACATCATCTAAGTCGTGTAATGCTTTGCTGCAATCCCTGTGGAGATGTAGTTTGCCTGGGTACTCGTACTGAACCAATCGCTCAAGATCACACTGGCTCTGACCAATGCCAGAATTTCTCCTCTATTTCGTCCCAGCACCGCACACCAGCTCAGAGATCGTACTCCTGGCAATTTTCCTTTAATGCTTATTTACGGACTCTCTATTTACTTTTAATTAAGTTATTCTTCGGAATAAATATCTTTGCCATCAGGTAATATTTAAAATGAGTGCAGTACTGTTTTAAAGTATTTATAGATATTCGCTTGTAGAAAAGGAATGAAGCTCTAAGCATGCTACGTATTCATGTTCATTACAGAAGGTAAAGCGCTTATAAATGATATAATAAAGCAAAGGATAAATTAAAATACTTGATAATTCTATTTAACAAAACAAAGAAATTTCTGCAGAACGTAACGTCAATTTGTTCATGTTGCTTGAACAAATTAAAGAGGAACTTGCAAGAAGCTAACGAGATAGAATCAGAGGAAACACGAGGACAAAAGATTAATACGGTACATTTAAAATATTTTCGAGAGTAAAATTCCAGTGTTTCACTACCAGAAGCAATAGAAGAAAAACTGTAGGAGAAATGAAAAATACAAGAATCCAATTTAATGTTTAAATAGACAAGATGACTCTGAATTAATTCTGATATTCGTCATGAAATATAGCTTATACCCATCCGTAACTGTTCTAAATCGCCCATTTTCCACCTGTTAATACTGTTATCTGTTCGGGCGACCGGAAGTGAATACAAGTAGGACAGTCACATAGCCGTTTAGAGTTTCCGAGAGGGAAAATACAATACATTAACATTTGTCGGAATGTATCTTTTACACTGCATTTTGTAAATGGAGCCGGACACAAAAGGCACTCACTTCAGTTCCGATCGTTCTCGGCAACGAGACCAGTTCCACCGGGACCGTTGTGTCCGAGAATGCAACTTCTGGTACTGTAAATATCGAGAACAAACGATACAAATAATATGCATGTTATCGAGATCGCTCTCCGCATCGGCAAATGAAAGGAAACGACAGATATCGAATGTTGGATGCGTTACCGAATGTGATGCTCAGTATAGTCTCTTATTGTATAGAAACAGTTATGCAGCAGAAACGATTTCACTTGGGATTTAAACTTTTCTATTGAAATTAATCGTTTAATGTCATCTGGAAAAGTGTTGTAAAATACGTACATGTATTGTATGTGAATTTTTTGTAATGAGCTGTTGATACTGTCACCTGATGAATATGATTTCTACGTCGAGTGTTATAGTAATAGACTTCGGCATTTTCTGAAAATATATTCGCGCCCTTGAGCAAGTATTTTTTTACAAAAACCACTGATTCGTAAATAAAAAGACACGGTAATGGTAGAATTCCTAGATTAATGAAGAGAGGCTTACATGAGTCACGTGGGTGAGATTTGGTTATTATTCGTACAATTCGTTTTTGTAATCTAAAAGTCTGGGAGCTATAAGATGTATTTCCCCAGAATATTATGCCATATTTCAGGCGGGAATGAACATTCGCGAAGTATACACAACGAGCAGTATGAAGGCTGACTGAATTTGCAAGAATTCTGAACGCGTAGCATAATGAACTTAATTTTGTGTTCAATTCATTTAAATGGACGTTCCATTTAAGGTTTGACTGAATTGAGAGACCTAAAAATTTTGTTGGCTTAATTTATTGCTCAAGATATTCTATTAAACAGGTATAACAATTAATTGTATATAATTGTCTTATGTACAATTATATACATACAAGGAGCGATAATCGTGCTCGAGAAAACTGGTCAAACGGTTGGTTGTCTCGGTAGCTTAGTGGTTAGAGCAGCTGGGCGTAAACCGGAAAGTCCGTGTTGGAATCCCGGACGGGGCGACCAATTCTTTGAACTAATTTAATAATTAATTGTATGAAAAATTATCTGTATTCTTGTTTTAAATGCATTTCCTTATCTAGAGTCGGACACAAAGACATACAGTTGCCTTTGTTCTTCGTGATGAGACCAACGCATAATTTATACCACTTTCAATTGAGGGGTAACTGAACTATGTATAAAAATAGTATGTCATGTTTTTCTACGACGGAAACTGTACGACAAAAACTGTACGATAAAAGTTTGGTTGCAAAATGCACGTTGCAATTCTACTGTATAAGTTTTCGATAGTTATTATAAACAAAATAGCCTACGAAATTTTTGAGTAATGCTAACTCCGTAACCCCTCAATTATGATTCAAGCTTTGCGCATTTCCATTGTCAACGATAATTTTAAGCACATTTTTTGCGTCACTTAATTTTTACAACTAAACCGTTCAGACGATTTTCTCCAAAACTGACATTCCTCCTATTGATCTGAACGAGCTAGAAACTCTGAAACGGATATTTTGGTTTTGAAGGATACTTCACACATAGTCTTAGCGACATGTTCAAAATGTTCTAAAAAATTATTCCAAATTTTTTCTTTACTTTTTCATAAAAACAGCTTACGATTATAAGAAAGAGAAATAAGAGCGCACTCTTTTAAAACTGGCACAGGTCTAAATTTTCAAAAATTGCAAAAGTTAATTTTTTAAATTCCTTCATACAATTTTAATATTGTAGACATTTTTTTTCCTAACGAAAGTCGGTTCTTCAAAATTATGAGTAATTTTGTGTGTAATTTTGAGTGTCCCTTGCAAGTGGTGCGATAAAGTATGTGCTGTTGTAATGTAACAAGTTTGTTATTAAAATTAATGAAAATTGTGTACTGAATTATTTACTCTTTTGTAAGAGAGCATGATGCGTATCACCAGCCAAACATACCGAAACTACCAGCAAGTTCGCACAGAGCACGCTGCGCAGATAATGCCGAAAACAGCCGAGAATGAGCGGTACCGACACATCCTATCCTTGACAGACACCTTCGTATAGATTTCACAGGCAGATAATGACGGCGCGCGCCCTCGAGTCGCGAAAGCAAGCCAGCGAGAACAATCGATAATTGAATGTGTTTTGTCCCGCTCTAAATGGAAACAAAAGAATCGAACTCGTTTATAGAAATATTTTTCTACTCAATTCATTCTGTTTCTTCGTAAAGTACTAGCATATCTTCTTGTACTATTTCGTTTAAGAGAAATTAGTTTCTCAGGTGGAAAATAATTAGTCAATATTCTATTTTCTGTTTTTAAGGCTTTTATCCATTCGGCAGCCGGTCACCCTTTATGGTCCGATGGGTCGCATATTCTATCATATTCATCCATACACTAGACAGCAACACTTGCAGGCTCCTCTGATCTGCGTTCAGCAGAACGCGAGACCCTCCACGACATACAAGAGAGACAAGCAACAAACAACCATGCCCAAGGTGGGATTCGAACCCGTGGCCCATCGAACCTAAGCGCCCAGCCGGTACATGCTCTTAGCCACCTCGACCATCCAAGTCGGCGATATTCTCTTTTTCTCTCTAATAAATTCGTTTATAATTTTGGCACCAATTTCAGGGCCTATTTTATAGCAAAATATGTCTCGTGTTTGTAATGAATTTAATAAACGGGACCCCAGATTTTAACAGCAAGTGTTGGTTGGCTTCACTGATGGAAGTACGCTACGTTATACATCAGTTAAGCGTTTTAGATGAAATGCTATTTTCGAATCTTAAAGAAATAAAAGTATTCAAGAAACTATTTCACGGATTTATTGAAACTGAAAGAATGACTAGTGATCAGGTAATTAACTGTAAGGAGTCAGGCCTTAAGTACACGATGTTATCTAGTGAGACTCTTGCAGCCAGAAGTGAAGCGGGAGACCCTAGCTACAAGCTTAGTGAGGAAAGAATTACAATGTTAGCATGCAGAACTACTTCAGGAAACCTCAAAGTGAACCTGGCAAACATCAGAAAATGCAAAAATTCTCGAGCCTTTAAAACAATCGCTCTTACTGTAAAATACTACAATCAGAAAAACGCAAAGATGAAGAATGAAATTTTCAAGGACTGGTTTTTAAAGACTTAATTCCTTCAACGCAGAAGTTTTTCCAAGAACATGATTTTCCCACAAAAGCAGTTGTGCTGCTAGATAATGCTCCATCGCACCCTGATACAAAGGAGCTTCAAGATGGTAACATTAAGGTAATGTTTCTGCCCCCAATGGAACAGCCACATGCCAACCTAGGATCAGGTCGTTTTGGAAACGGTAAAAAATGAACTATCGCAGGAAGCTTCTGTCCGGATTAATACAAAAAATTGAAGGAAGAAACCTGATTGAACAATTGAAACATATAAATGTTAAGGCTGTCGCTTTTTGCAAACACCTAGTCAGCCGTAAGGTCTAAAACGTCGCCAAATCATGGAATGATTGATTGATTTTTTCGTGTTTCCGGGTGCGTCAACTGCATTGGTCATTAGTCTCGTTAATGTAGAGCATGTTTTTTCGCGGAATCTGGCGGTGATCTCCCCCCTCTGGATGGCGAGATCCGGCGCCGACCTACCGTCGGCTAATGGGGTTTCCTCGTAACCAGGACTCTCCCACCAGCGGGGCACCGCCCCAGCCGGGACAAGCTCTAAGCTCCCGACCGGTCTCCCGGAATATGTGGTAGTGTAGTGCATGCTAGTGTAAGGTGTGTGTGTGTGTGTGTGTGTGTGTGTGTGTGTAAGGGGAGAGGATAGGACGAGGAAGAGGAAGGACAGATCGAGCGCGGTCCGTGGCCCGTTTGTTAGGGTACGGCTCCGGCATTCGCCTGGTGTTGATCCGAGAAACCACGGAAAACTACCGATCAGAGCAGCCGGCCGCTAGAATTCTCCTCCAGACAGTGACTGCATTCGACGTAGAAAAACTAGGCGAGGCTACGGCGCGGCGTGCTTCTTAACCGGCCGCGCCGGCCAGAGAGTGAGGCAGTTCTGAAGTGTGATCCGGTAGTGACTCAGTGTATGGTGTTATCCTGTGCGAACTCGGCTAAGTTATACTGTTTTCTCTCTACTGGTGATTTGGACGACCGTGCGCATATCTGTGGGACTTCTTCTGGATTTTGGACACCGTGGCTTCGTACAACTGACTACTCTTCTGGATTTTGGTAACCGGGTCACTACTGTAAAAAGATTGATCAAATAAATGTTATTGTTAACGTGTGTCATTTTGTGTACTTAACAAGTTCTTAATGAAGAAATTTTCGATGGAAATTGCGAGAACGACGAGGACGAATTGCTGAAGGTGAAGAGTAAGCACCACCTAAAGGAACAATCAGAATTTGACATAACGACGGAGTTATAAGTTTAGAGACAGCCAACGTGCGCCAGGAAGTATCTCTGCACTGCGCCAAATCAGGGCTCTTATTAAATATTGTTTTTATTGTTTTTATTTTCGTTGTAACAAGATCACTGGGAAGCAAGTGAAGGGAACAACACTTCCAACATCTGTTATGATGTGGGAACTCTGATTTGGTGTTGTTGGCGTTCTTATAAGAAGAAATAAAAGAGGTCATCTTTGTCAACATATTAGCTTTATTAAAATAGCCGGCTTTCGACGGCTTTGCCGTCGTCGTCAGTCTCGCTGCTTTCGGCAAAAGTCGGTCGACTGTAGGACTGACGATAGGCACAGTCGACCGACTTTTGCCGAAAGCAGCGAAACTGACGATGACGGCAAAGCAGTCGAAAGCCACCTATCTTAATAAAGCTAATATGTTGAAGAAGATGACCTCTTATTTCTTATCTGTTATGATCATTGCGAGTACGCAATTTACGTTTGCATTTGTTACAAGCGTCAGTTCGTGCTACCAACACGATTCTGTGGCTAGCACTCATCACTGGTGCCACTGTAGAGAGACCCTCCTGGCGCTCTGTATTAAATATGTTGAGCAACAAGAAGAAGCAGCAGGAATCGACATAATGGTGCTGCAAAGACGGTGAGATTTAGCAGCGAAGAAGCAGCTCTCGCTGCGAAAGCAGACAACGCAGAATGAACGACAATGATGAAGGCAACGAAGACATCAATGAAAACAGTATAGGTTTGTCACAGAATTAGCATATTGATGTCTTCATGCCTTGTGTTTTTGTACACCAGCTCTGATGATGGAATTAAAATATTTCGAAACTTCGGCAAACTAATTGTTTAATTGTTTTACTCCGACTAAATCCCGTGAACTACAACCCTTATTACATCAATGCCGTGAATTCTACAATGGCGAAAGAAGGCAACGTTTAAAATTTATCCAAACAATTTTTTTAAACAGATTTTTAAAAAAAGTCATGTGATCTCTTGCTTTGTTGTAAAACAGCTCTGTTTGGCTTTATTTCATCTTTTCTTAACAGCACCCAGTTATGCGACATTTTCGTTTACCCAACGTTTCGCCTGCCCACCTCTCGAATAAACGAGATTGCAGTACATACCTCACATCATACACCCTACATACACATACTACATATTATACATTAAACTATAATATTCACTACATATACTTGCACATACATGTATTTAGATATACACGTACGCATTCACTCTTGCATATACATACACAAACATAGAATTCCAATGTCTACCTTGATCTTTCCATCAGTGCCACTCCAGCTGGAAATGCGAATGTGCGAATGGATCTACGTAGAGAGGGCACCGCGTGAAAAGAATAATGCCAAAGAAATGTGGAGATCGACTCAAGTTGAGGGGAGATCGAGATACTTGAAACGGAGTACTGAAAACGAGACGGCGTTTCTCTTAGATCAACAGCATAGCGGCCCTTCATCATCCAGTGGCCCTTTCTCTTCATCTCCAATTCTTCCTCCTCCTCTGCCTCCGCCGCATTGGCTTGGTTAGGTGGACGGAGACCGAAAGAAACCGGGTAATAAACGATGGGGGTGGGGCCGTTCTGTGGTTTTCAATATATTTCTTCATTAAATCGCGTCTGTAATTTATGTATCTCTCTTCTTCAGGCCCGCGCCCCTTTTTAATGAAAATGTATTTATGATCATTCCTATGCGCAGAAAGGTATCAAAAAAATTAATTGAAATACGATGGTGAACGTTTCTTTATCGTTGTTCCTTGAAACTTTTGGCAGGACGATCGATTACAGTGAGTATTAAGTAGCCAATTTAAGGTACGAATTTCCAATATGAAAGTATATACAATGAAGAAAATAAATATTCCAATAATATTTTCTAGTTTATATTATATATATTACACAGTTGATACAGTAGGAAAAACAAGCTTCATAAAACATCGTCTTCTGTACGTCGTTTGTATTTCTTAATTTTAAGCGATATTTAAGCCAGTTAATTTACATATATGTTCTTTACTTCTTGATATCTCAGCTTGCAACATAAGAAAACTCCTCTAAATTGTAACATCGTCTCAACTGCTTGCGTGGGGCAGCTCTCATATTCGACTAGAAATACCATTACTCTCATTGCAACACCCAGAAACAGAAATTTGGGTATAGTTATGAAATATGTGATTATGTATACTGCAGAATGTAATAGATTCATATTGCTTAATAAATTAGGAGTTCATATTGCTTAATAAATTTCTCAGCAGGGTATCGTTAAAGAAAATGATTTTTTCTCCCCCTCTTGCATATGTATTTTGTTCTCCGGTATGAATTTTGTATCCATGTCGCCCGGTCTCAAATACAAATAACTGTTATTCCTCGTTTTAATTTTCATTATTTTGTGTACATTCTCGAATTTAATAATCAAGTCCCGTAGTAGGGTTTCTGCTTCAGAAAAAGTGTTGTACACTTATTTAGCCGTCGAATTCATACGGCAGGGAAGGTAGATAACATTAGATCTTCCAAAGCAATGTATTTAAAATTTCCATTTGTATGCAAGGTAACTCCTATGTATGTATTTAAAAAAAGATGAAACAGTGATTTCTATTGTTTCATTCAACACTTTATTGTCATGCCTTTGTCCAGAAACAAAGAACAACACTATATGTACGGAGGAAACGTCGAAACTTCGTAAATGAGCTCTTAATACAAATTTAGGCATATTTTGTCCAATAAAATACATGGATATATTCCGAATGGCTGAGCTGTAATAAGTACTCAAAAGTTGAGTTCACAATATGCTTTCTAGGCAAATATTTGCGTTGTAGAAGCATATAAACACTCCAGATATATATTCATTGTTTATTATATACAAAAAAACATGAATATTTCATCAGAAAGGAAAATTAACCCAGAAATAAAAAAGCACCCAATTTACACAGTTCGACTGCTTTTTTTATATCTCTTAATTTTTCTTTCTGAACTAATATATTCGTTATATTAGTTCCAACAGTAACTGATATATTAGTTACTTTTGACGGTTGAAGTTATTGCAATGCAGTTATCACGAAAGTGCATCAGGGAATGGGGCCAATTGATATGTGTATATATTTTGTATTTTATTTATATATCACCTGTATTTTACGAGATATGTGAGGGAATTTGGTTTTTGTCAAATGAATGTCATTTTTTCATATGTCAGATACGCATTTTTTCAATAATTTTGATTTTTACGACGTGTTTAAGGAATATTTTGAATGTAACAATCCGCCACACAAGGTCACGCAGCGCTCCACCAGCAAACGCGCTCTCGGGGAAGGGAAGGGATATTAGTATTTCAAGATACATATTCAAAATATTCACGAAACTGTTGCAGTTTTTTTCTGAATTCCGCTTTCCATCCTTCTATATTTTTATTGTATTACTTAAGAATTGAAAGATTGAAAATACGAATTTGTCATAAGTAGTATATATTGAAATAAAATTGTCGTAAAGGGGTGTCATACCACAGGATGTTATTGAGATCTTGGAAACACTATAAGAATAAATTATGAAGATTGCATATTTTCAGCAAATAGCTTTATTGTTAATGAGAACACGTTGTGAAAAAATGCAGAAAGATAATGACAATAACTATCGCTATGTGTCTATTCCTAAGTTATTATTATATGCTTATTAACATTAAACTTGCTTGCTCAAAATGTGCAATATTCTTTGTGCAGTCTTAATTATTTATTCGTATTATGTTTTGTTTCAAGATTCATTAATATCCTGTGTTATAAAACCCCATTAAATGAAGTTGAAGTAATAAACAATTTTATTACAATACGTACTTACGACAAATCCTTATTTTCAAACCTTCAATTCCTGCAATCCAAGAAAGAAAACAAACTGCAAATTCGGAGGGATGGAAAGTAGAGTTCTGAAAAACTGCAACAGTTCTCTGAATATTTGGAATATGTTTCGTATCATCAAATACTCAAACAAGCTTCCCTTCCCCGGAGGGCGCGATTGCTGGTGGAGCGCTGCGTGACCTTGTGTGGCGGACGGTTACATTCAAAATATTCGTTAAACACGAGTCGCTAAAAATGGAAATTATTCAAAAAAGTGCTTATCTAAGATACGACAATATTTATATCATTGAATTCGTCTTTTACGCTCGTCATGACAGACAGAAAATACGTATAATTTCATTTGAAAAAACAAAGTTGCCTCTAATATCTCGTAACATAAAAGTTATAAAATACAGATGAACACGCGCATCCATTAGCCTTATTCCTTCATGCACTTTTGTGAAAACAGCATTACAATATATTCAACCGTTCAAAGGTTACAGGAGGTGCTAAAATTACATGACTCACCTCTATATTAAATTTATATTTTAGAACAAAAATATTTAGAAAAGGATTTTTTTTACATACCACTGTTATTTAACATTAAATATTAAACACTTTAAAATTTAGTACATAGATTCCTGTCTTTTTTCAATAAAAAAGACAGATGTTTTTGGAAACTGAAACCTTTCCACCTTCAACGAATAATATCACGACATCAACTTTTGTCTGTCTCTTTTACAAATTACACATAATATTAAAAAATATAATTATTGGTACAAACAATTTTATCATCAGATACGTTAGTCATTGAAAATAAAGTAGTGTTTTGATCTTATCAAACATTTTTTTCAAAATTAAATTATCTTACGAGCTGGACGACCGTTCTCTTGTGAAAATCTTGTTTGTAGACTTTTCGTCTGCAACTGCGGCAGACATAATCAGTAGCGGAGTGGGCGCAGTCAATGTATCCTTCCATACATCTCGCAGGTGGCTGACGTAGTCAGTCACTGACGTAGTCAGTCACTAACTTGTCATTTATCTGTGAGCAGTCTAACGTCCAGCCTGGAAGATAATTCTAATGGTGAATCCGACCGTGGAAGCCTATATTAGATTTTTCATTTTAATTTTCAATTTTTAAACTTAGAGAAAATGTTGAAATCAGATTAACGTGGCTTGGTCAGTTACCCGACTTCCATACATCATTTACGGTCGTAAAGGATTCTCCATCTTAGAGAAAATGTAATTTTCTCGCACACAGACTGGATTAAATTTTGAAAATGTAATTTGGTCGAGAACATTTGCCTCCAGAGTAATTTGCTGAACATTTTCTTCCCTCACCATCGCTAATTACTAGTCATATTTCGCCACATAGTTGTACTTCGTCGTTGTTAAATCAACAGTTTAATTTCATTAGAGCCTACATTTCAACATCCGCTTTCCCATGTCGCCACTGATCCATGTATCTTACACTACATTATTCTGTCCCAAACAGGCGTACATATTTTCAAAACATCCAACGTGGTGTTTTTTGTCGACACATACTGGTAATTTTCAAAGATTGCGATGAGTCGCTGTACACTTATTTAGCGTCATTTGTAAATCGTCACCTGTTATACTAAATACACAAGCACGAGCTCAACAGCAGATATAACATTTTTTTAAAAATAGTTTAGAATGATTATGGAGACAAATTTAAAATACAATAAGATAAGCATTTTCACAACAAGGTTTTGAAATATAATTATACATTCTTATTATCTAATCAATATATGATTGATTGATTGAGTTTAAAGGCGCTTCAACGGCTAAGGTCATTTGCGCCCGTGTCAAATTATTTGAAGACCAGTGCACAATATTGCAATGCCAAGCTAACAAAAAATTGAAATCTTTTAATAGAAAGCAAAGTAAAACTGAAAAGGCACGTATCCTAATAAAAGGGGTTGGCAGAAAAATTCCAGAAAAGAGACAGGGTGGTATAGAAGAATGAGAATGTACAATGGGGGAAGAAAAATGACTTGTGAAGGAAAGGAATACTTGAGAGCCCTCTCTGTATCCCCCCGTCAGGACGTGGACCAACCCACCTCGACGGGTAATCAATATATTAGTCTTTATGATGAGTGACCTATTGGATACAAGATGAAGTTACAGTTGTGTGTATCATTTCCATTCGCGTGTACAATCAAGCTTTTTTTTTTCAAATCCATGTCCTCAGATTTCTCCTCCTTTTCAGAATTCGTCATTCAATGTACTACCACTTTCCCTACTTACCCTCCTCTTTCATCTTCATTTAAAGTTCCTACTTCCTCATTCATCTGTAGCTTCATCCCCCGTACGTTTCCTTCTTCTCCTCAATTGACACCTCCAGTCACGCCCCCAGAGGCATCACTCAACCTCATCTTTTTACGTTACTACCCCCACTTCCACTCCCCCACCCAATTTTTCCTTCTCCCGCATCACTTTTCCTTTACGCCGTTCGCGCGCTCAATTGTCTGGCCCGCGGGATGCTGGCGCGGCAAGCACCCGCCCCCGCCCTGTCCCCCGCCTGCGGACCATCCCGCCTCCGCTGCCCTCTCCCTCTCCCTCCCCCGCCCCGCGCGCGCGTGAACTTTTGACCTACGCGTGCGTCGCTAGTTGTCGATGCCGATATCGATCGCAATCTCGCGCGCGGTATAATGATAACACACGCTCGTGGGAAAGAGCACGCACGCGCGTGTTCACCCAGCGCCCCCCATCCCCACCCTCCTTTCGCACCGCACGCCCTCGCACTATCACCCGTCCCCCCTAACCTCTCCCATTCGCGGCCCGACCCAGAGACCTACGCCTGCGCCCCGACCTAGCCCCTGCCCCAGTTTGCTGACCACGGCTTCACTCTTTCGAACCGCCCTGACATGCATTTCTCCCCTGGCACAGGAAAAGGAGACTAGATATTTTGAAAATATTTAATACACAACGCCAACAACGCTAATAAGAAATGAAATATCCTGGTCACAATTATCATTACAAAATATGGAAAATGAACAAATCCATAATGGAGCTACAGATCAGGTCGCACCATCGCCAATATCCACGCACTCGCATTCATGAATTTTCGAGCAACTCAAAATTGTTTTTTTATATGAGTTTGTTTTATTTATATCAATACACTGGCCAGACCTTTCAGCTTCTGTTACATAATATGGGGAACTAACCCTCCGGAAGAATTTCACATCACTCTTTTTCGTATATACGTTTATGATGAAGTGTTATATTTACCGATAGGAACTATATTATTAACTGTCTACAATTTTTAAAACGTAATGGGAAAGGGTCATCTGATGAAGTCACCGGAGGTGCCGCGTCGCGCGGCATGCGATAACTTCAGGCACAGTGTCCCGAACACTCTGGAACTGGATGCGGTCATAGATTACTACATCTACAGGTCGAATACAAAAATCGAATACCAAAAACCTCGAATCATCACCCGCTGAAAAAAGCCCAATGAATGAAATTTTCTCAATTATCCGACGTGTACGAAACGGATGATATTGTCGATAACTCGGATGCTTCTACCGATCGTTTCATCAAAGGAATCGTGCTAGCGGCTGAAAAGAGTATATCCAGGGGACAGGTTAAGAAATACTCACCATTCTGGAGTGTAGCTCCAAATGAGGTGAAAAAGGAAAGGAACATCGCGAGTAGACGAGCGGAAAGCAGCCACAACATTGGACACTGTGTGGCCTTGAGGAGGGCCCAGGCTAAGTTGAAACGTGCAGTTATTGTTTCCATGAGACAGACTTATAGATCCTTCGTCGCAAAATTGGACTTCAGGAAAGATGGCCTAAAGGCTCATACATGTATTTGCCGTCTGAATAATGATAAATCGTCCCGTCGCTGGGAACCAATCAATGTAAATGGTAAGCTAATAACGAGTCCTGGAGATGTCGCCCAGGCACTAACTAAACATTTCGCAGCAAGCAGCAGAATATATGTCAGCGGAGAGGAACGAAAAGCGATCGCAGAGGAAATAAACCCATCGTGTCAAACCGAAGACAACTACATTTTTAATAGAGAATTTTCGGTTGAGGAGCTCTCCCTTGCGATCAGCTCAACGAAACCAGGCAGATCAGCTGGACCAGACGGAATATTTCCGGACTTCTTAAAAAACCTCGGGCAGCGAGCTCTGAAGACCATCATCAAGCTCATCAATTTAACTTGGAATAGTCGAGTGCCCCATCAGTGGAGAAAGGCCAAAATCATACCACTACTGAAAAGAGGAAAACCGACCAACAGCTTGAACAGTTATCGTCCCATCTCCCTCACCAGCATCTGCTGCAAGATTGCTGAAAAAATGGTAGAGTGCAGACTCCGTGAATACGTGGAAAGAAAGGGGGCAACGCTCGTCCAGTACTGGAATACGGCAGCGAGGTCATCCCACTTGCAAGTAAAACTAGTCTTAACAAACTAGATGTAGTGCAGAACAACGCACTCAGAGTTATCACGGGAGGTGCCAAATCTACTCCAATAGTAGCTATGCAGTTACAAACAGGCATTGAACCACTGGATAGCCGTAGAGACAAGTACACGCTAAAATTCTGAGAAAGGGTAAAGAGAATCGATAGGTGCCACTGGTCTGGACTTATGAACGCAACGCAGCGACTCAAAACACAAATGTCGCCTATCACGCACGCGGAAGCTCTAATAAATAAGTATCACATTACATTGGAAAACCTAGCACCTCTGCTCCAATACAGCAGTGATAGCAGCTTTCCCCTCCAAACGACTTGATTTCAGTTATATGAAATCAACGAAGGCGGAAGCCAGCCCACTGGAATTAAAACAATACGCCCTGGAGACCATCAACCATCGATACCCTTCAAGCGACTGGCTGCATATCCACACAGACGGGTCTTACCTCCCTGAAACCATCGGAGCCGGCGCAGGTTGGTCCTGTTCTCTCTTCGAAGATTTTGAGGCTGTAGGAAAAAATGCCACTAATTATGATGGCGAAGTAAGTGCGGTCTTAAAGGCACTGTGCCAATTGCTTATAACCATCCACGTTCCGGGAAGAGTAGTCTTTCTGATTGATTCCCAGGCTGCATTTACAGCTTGAAGCAGCAACGCCCCAACAGAATGCATGCGAACAATACAGTGCCGAATTAAAATAGCTGACGCCATTGCAGCGGGGTAGGTAATAGCGCTACAGTGGATACCTAGTCATGTGGGTATATATGGCAACGAAAGAGCAGACGCCAAAGCCAAACAGGGGGCGGAGTCCGAGCAACTAAATGTACCATTTACCCTGAATAGAGCCAAGAACCTGATGGACTCTTCCATCAACAACGCCACCCGAAGAACCCTCAAGATCATGAGCATGGGTAAGAAGTGGGAGAACCTCGCCACAAGGGGACCGATCCAGAGAGGCCTCGAAAGAGCTGAAGCCATCGCCCGCTTCAGACTGACTACTGGCCATGACTACCTACAGGTCCATCTTCACCGAATTGGCGTAACTGGACATGGCAACCTCCAGAATCTTCAATGGCGTACTGAGGTTAAGAAATGCGCACGAACTTGCAATGATATTCAAGCTGTTTCGTTCGGCAGATTCGAAGCGGTAGCTCAGTGCATGGACTGATGTCACTGCAGCGCCTCTGAGCGGGAAGTCCTAGGTTCGAGTCCTGACGGCGGCAGGATTTTCGACACTAGCTTTTCAGCTAGGTCTAATGCAGTCGCTGTCTGGAGAAGAATTCTATCGGCCGGCTGCCCTGATCTGTAGTTTTCCGTGGTTTCTCCAATCAACACCAGACGAATCCTCTCCCATTACACACACACACACACACACACACACATACACACACATACACAGACACTTCCACTAACATGCACTACACTACTACATATTCCGGGAGACCGGTCGGGAGGTTAGTGCTTGTTCCGGCAGGGGTGGTGCCCCGCTGATGAAATAGGGTGGTTAGCGGGAAAACCCGCTAGCCGATGGTTGGTCAGCGCTGGATCTCGCCAGCGGGGGAAGATCACCGCCATCTCCCGCGGAAAAATACGCGCGCTTCACTTATGGGAGTAATGACCAAAGTTGTTGACGTGCCCGGAATTACTAACCAACCAACCTCTCAATAACGTCGTTATAGTTCGTTATTCACTGCATAAATAGTTTGTATTCCAGTGGAGTATATTTGGAAGCCCCGTTGGAGGTGGAAGCCCCGTTGCCCCATTTTATAATGTGTGGTAATCGCATATTGATGTAGCAAGAACATTCTTGAATGTTTATAAAAGTTTATTAATACATTATTTGAAAGCGAAAAACCGTAGCGTTACCTGTTATACTGCACACAGTACAATGAGTACAAGAGCACAGAATACAAGAGTGTAATGTTACAAATTAATGCATCTGATTTTTTCAAAACATTATAATATACAACTGCATTTCTGTCTACCATTGTCTGCAATACTATGTCACAATTTACTTTAATGGTATGCGTGTTTGATGTAACTTGCATACATAATAATTTATATTTGTAGACCGAAAAACACCAGCTTTCTTGCGACAACACGGTAATGTAATGTTCGATATTAGCTGTAAAGCCCTCGGAGATAGAGAACAAAATATTTTTAAGCCGGCCCAGTTGCCCAGATTTTTAAGCCGACCCAGTGTAGTGATATCGGCTCGAAGGGTCGCGGGTTCGAGTCCCGCCTCGGGCATGGTTGTATTTGTGTTCATCCTTTCACCCCTTATCATTACCATTTCGTTTCATCTTCATAGTTACCATAACGTTAACTTCAATAGTGGTTGCTAATGACCTCGATGTTGTGATGCGACCAGAAATAAAAAAAAATTAAAATCTGTAATGGGAAGCCCCATAGATGAGCAGATTTTCCTACTAAAAGAATTACATTGTTTGAAAGCGCCTTGTGTGTGTGAGAACTGGAGTGGGAGTGTGTGTGTGTGGTGTGTGTGGTGTGTGTGTGTGAGTGAGAGAGAGAGAAATTGATTGGGAGTAAGAGTGTATACGTGTGCGTGAACTGGAGAGTGTGTGTGTGTGTGAATTGGAGTGTCAGTAAGTGACTGTGTGCGTTCGAGTGGGTGAATGCGCGAGAGACCGTATGTACTCTCGAATTTTCAAGTAAATTTGAACGAATAGATTTTAATGGTACAAACTATATTTTCACTCGAAAAAGGTAATAAGTAATATCACCAACGCTTTATAATAATACTAATATTATTAATAATAATAATAATAATAATAATAATAATAATAATAATAATAATAATAATAATAATAATAATAATAATAATAATAATAATAATATGAATGGCGATGATAAAGATAGAAATTATAATTACGACAATGATAAAGAACGAAGATTGGCTATCATCTGCCCTACTTCATTTCAAGCCCAATTAAAACTATCGAGATTATAACACATTAACTTATCCATTTGTAATTGCTACACACATTTTCGAAATCTTTTTGCCAACAAGCAATATGAAGTTTTAGGTAACCTCGATGACCGAGATATCTAAGGGCTTGTACCGACACAGCGCTTCGCTCCGAAGGGTCGCGGGTTTAAGTCCTGCCTTGGACATGGTTGTTCCTCCCATGTCTCTTATGCATGAGTTGTCGCTGAGGGCCTCGCATCCCAAATCTGAGGAGCCTTCAAGTGCTTTTGTGTTTAGTATATGGTCGAATATGCGTCTCATCGGCACGTAAAGGGTAACCAGCTTTTGGCTGCATAAACGCCTTAAGAAAAAAATATAAAGTTTTATTTTATTCATCGCAAAAACTTCTGTGACGTCGTGGGAACACAACAGCAATCACAGACACGGGCTTCAAATATTTACAACTTTATTAATAAGTATTTATAAATAAATAGTTTGATCCGTTATTTACAGCTCTGATAGACTATTCCCCGATCGCAGAATCCTTAAATAATGCAATATCTGCCTGACTCGTGGAGTCGCCACTCCTCGGCGAGCGTACGCACACAACACAGAACCCCGGCGACCGCAGTCACCCTGGAAAAAATGTTCCACAGCGGCGTCCCAACACATGGGTTGCCCTACGAGCATAGCTCGTCTCCGCACCACCCTGGGCACAAGTTTTGTGCTTTCGCACGAAGTTTTTACTCGGCTCAAAACCACCCCGCGCATTGCGCTCTCGCTTTAGTACCTTCTAGACCACGTGACACGCATCATCATCTTGCTTTCGCATGGCACTTCATGCCACGTGACTGTCGCACCGCCACGCATTTTGGGATCCCTTTCCATGGATTTGTGGAAGTTCCCAAAATACCTCGGGGGTGCCTCCGCCCCTGCTACCGCCTATTTGTACTTTCCTTTCTCCACCAGCATTCTCTGGCTGCCCTAATTCTGCGACGCGGCGCCTGCAAGGTGCCGGTCTTCCTGATGATAACACAATACGTTACACTTGTTTGTAAGTTCTCAGAAACACCATTAAATATCATCCAAACATTTCACGAGTTCACGCCACGGTGGGGAATATTTTATCGTTACAACATAAGAATCTCCGACAAGTGAACATATGTTTATCAGGGACGACAGACGATTAATAAAAACAATGAAAACCTAGCACAACCTGAATCTGTTGTCACAAACTTTCCCCTCATTTATTTGTATATATTATCAATGGATTTAGAAGAATCGTTTCTGTGCTGTACCTTGATCGAAAATCCGAAATTAATTGGAACGAACGGAAAGCGTAGATATAATCAATAAGTCTATCTCTAAGTGAAGGAGATAGCCTCAATGAAGAATTTCCAGATTTTGCTCCTTGGGCATTCGACCAGAAAGGTGACGTCTCCGTTTCCGCATTCACTACTCCTTCCAGGACGACCCCACCAATCACCGTCACCGTGCTATCGAGTCCAAGTGAAAGAATGGTTCAGATAATAGTATCAAATTACATAACCTTTATACGAGAAAACATGTGCCCATATAGAATTGCTAGTTAATTTCAAAAATATTGTTTACTTCCGCAACTGTATTTATAGGGAGACTGAATCCATGAGACCACAGAATTCGTTCCAGTAATATTTGAATGATAAATACTTTTCAGGTTTTCAGTCCCAAATGTCCTACATCTACTATAATAATGGTTCTCAAAATACCAGGAGCATCCTCACATTCTTCAAAATACACCCTGTTCATGCATTTCATCTTTTACATAACGCACGTGTTTCACTTGCAGAGAGACTTTCCAAACGGACAGAGTTTTTTGGTTCATTACGACAAAACAGATTACCGACACTTCGCGGCGTTTCCAATAACCTGCCAAGTACCGTAGGATGTACACCTGAAAGTATTTTTTTAACATACGCAGAACATACGTGATGAAATCACGAGTGCTATTTGAGTTGTTTTTGCATCCAGCAAACGTTATTAATCGCAACGTAATGGAAAATAGCATACAATCGCGGTGCAGCGAAGTCTGACGGACACAGACGGACGGAGTGGAGGCCGATGCATTGTGAAAAAATGTATGATTACGGCGAACTGAATCTCGTATCCGCAAAACCAGAGAGTGTGCAAAAATTATCAGAAAATTCTGATGAATCCAAATTAATATCATCGGTGTTATTTATTGGTTCGAAGCAGTGGTGCATGTCATTTTTATGGATGCACCGAAGTGTCTTTTTTTTATTATTCCAGGGAACGGAGTATGTTAATAAATCCTATTGCTGAAGATACTTCAAAAGCGTCGTGCAAGATAGGCATGTAGTTTAATTGAATTTGCCTTATTTTACGTGGCGAGACTCAGGCCATGAGGCCTGCTCTTCCGTCTGACCACGCAAATTTCGTTTCACTCCTTTCACCAATCATGGGAGAAAGAAGATATTACTCGGGCGACGAAACAGGCGATTTGAATTTAGCTCAGAGGCGTCATTTAGGCTTGAGGATCTTTTACATGCAGTAAATGTACTAACATGGGACAGCCGGCTTTACTTCCCCTCCGAAGGAAGGTGTACGAAGGATTTTTTCGCCCTTAAATATCCACGGATTCGATCGGGTTTGAACCCGCAAACTTGGGTATGGTAGTCCGATACGCTAACCGCTACACCATCGCCGCCGCGAAAAAATCAAAATTAATTTTGATTGAAATATTCTCCATAAGGCTAAAAACAAATTGACGAATCTTACATTTTCTCGAATTCGAACTTTAAATGTATAACAATATTTTGACGCTGTCTTTCTTTTTCATGTTCGGGAACTTAAATCCATTGGCCCACAATCGACACGAGGTAAAATTGCAGGGAACGTCCTGGATTTTAAATATTCTTCAATAGCAACGAGTGTAAATCCAGTAAAACCTCTATTCGCCATTCTATATTTTCTTCTGTATCAGAATTCATAGAAGTATACATTTTGAAGCAACGGAGAATGAGCTACATTTTGATTTTATAACTTAATTTTTTAATTCCAATATCTACTCATTATCTCACTAAATGTTCAAGAATTTTCAGAATTTATAACTTGTTTCTTTGAAATCAATAAAACTCCAACATCAAGCTTTGCGAATACAACCTTCAAAATAAGAAATTAAACATCAATATTATGATTAGTTTGAGTACAAAATTTGGAGGGAATAAATGTCCCCGATAAGAAAAATTAATATTACCGAAATTATAATTTACCAAAATAATTGGTTGACTGATTTGTTGCTTTTAATGCCATATTCTAAGTTATTCAAAATAACTCATCAGGATAAAAACAATGGGCAAGTTATGTTGTCATCAATTACTGAGACCATTGAGAGAAAATTACAGAATTTTAAATAACTACATCAATATTGCGAGACCAACATACTAATCGGTTTGTTTCGAACAAGGTATTATAACAGCGACCACCTCCAACCAACCGTTGTATTTTAACATTCTATCTCCTACACCCACTAATTGGGTTAGTCAGCAAGTTCCACACTACTCTTAATTGGATTCATTTATTGTTGAAATAAAAATGCCAGTATTATTGCCTACAATGTTTCAGGCAGTTTGATACTGGTGGGCTCAGATTTGTATTTTATGTAGCTATTATTTCTACAAAATTAGCACTGCCTTGCAGCAGGTTGGCAAAATCTAGTGATTAGACTGATTAGACCAAAACGAGGACACCGCTATTACAGTCGTAGGCTGGGCGCGGCGGTCGTCCGGCCAAGCACGGAGTTTTTTTCTTTTTTCCTTTTTTCCCCTTTTTTCTGGAGGGGGTTGTCTTTTGAAAAGTAACCCGGCAGGCGGTGTCGCGCACGCCGCACTGATTAAGCAATTAGACAGAAACTCGCGGACGCAGCACGTCCGCGCATTTTAATACGGCCCCCAAAATGAAGACGAGAGGAACGGGAGACCCATACCACCTGCCCCGCCCCCCCGTTCTGTCACTGTAACCCTCAGTTGCCCTTGCCCCCCGTTGTTTGTGGCCCTTGTGCATATTCCGGCCGGACACCTTTCCCCTGGACTGCGATTTTGCGTGTTCTCATACGTAACACTTGTAATATTATCTACACATATTATCATTAAAATTGCCTTCCTTATTGGTCTACGAGATTTTTTAGTTCCAACATCACTCTTACCACAATAAACATTACTTCGTGCGTAGATACACTTGTTCACTCACAAACGTCGATTTCATATTTCCATATCTCTATAGCCTTGCGCTGCCATTTTCTCCACTTCTACGCTTATCTTTTCCTCTTCGCCTATAACTAACTGTACCAAAATCTGAAACGGACATAGGTGAAATCTTCCCATTTAATTTCTGTATTGTTTGTCATAAATATTTTGCTCCAAGACATATTCCTAATTCCGAATACTCTAAAAAACATTCATTCTCAATCCTACGTGACCAGGCGCGATGGCTCAGAGCATCAACTGATGTCACTGCATCGCCTCTGACAGGAAAGTCCAGTCTGTCTGTCCTCTGACCGCAAAGGAACACTACCTTTTCAGCTAGGTCGAATGCAGTCGCTGTCAGGAGGGGAATTCTAGCGGCCGGCTGCTCTGATCGGTAGTTTACCGTAATTTCTCCGATCAACACCACGCGAATGCCGGAGCAGTACCCTAAAAAACGAGCTACGAACCGCGCGCGATCTTTCCTTCCCCTTCCTTATCCCATCCTCACTCCTTACACACACACACAAACACACAAACACACAAACACACCTAGACTAAAATGCACTACACTACCACACATGCCGGGAGATGGGTCGGCGACTTGAAACTTGTCCTGGCTGGGGCGGTGCCCCGCTGGTGGGAGATACCTGGTTGTGGAAAACCCCATTAGTCGACGGTATGTCGGCACCGAATCTGGCCATCCAGCGGGGGAAGACCATCGCCACCTCCCGCGCAAAAACACACACTACACGAACGGGATAATGACCATGGTAGTTGACGCGCACGGAATCTCTGACAATCAATCAATCAATCAACTCAATTCTACGTGACCGCGACATCCCCCATCTCACCTGAATTCATCCCACCATTCCTCACGGACACGTCATTTGGGTGCCCACATGTCCTATCTCGTTCCTGACATTGCGCCGGAGGCGCACGGGGCATGGTGAACGTTCCATCGCCCGCCCTTCCTTTTGTCCTTAATTCATCCGCCTCCCCCGGACCCTACGCAACCCATTTCCATGCCGCACACACCGAGTGCAACCCTTCACCGTCATGAACATCGATTATTATTTGCCCTCCGCCTGGTGCCGCCTCGCCCGCCCACCCGCTCGTCCACTCGCTCGTCCGCTCGCTCGTCCGCTCGCCCGCCCACTCGCCTGCCTCGCAGTGTGGCTGCTTCCGCCGCTTTATCCAGCTAAATGAAATTCTTGCGCTCGCGGGCCACCCCCCGCCCTAGCGCCGTCCGCGCCCACCGCCACCGCCGACGCCGGTTGGGTTTCCCCCTTCCCCGACCCCAGCGGCCACAGGTGCGGCTCGACGACGGCCCAGACCGCGAGCGCCGCCCCCGCCCACGCCCCCGCATCCTGCCTTTGCCCTCGTCCTCGTCCGCCAACCCCTGGGGCAAGACCTGTACTCATTAACATGAGAAGCCCCGTGCGCCGTAATGCGTTGTGCGTTGATGTAATCGAGATGCTAAGGATAGCGCACGGGGCTCGGGTTTTTCAAACTTCAACTTCTCTCGAGGAACCTCTGCAAGGAGACGTCTCGGTAACAACGCCTAGCTAAAACTACAACGATACAAGCGTGAAGATCACGTTCTGGTTGCTTATTACTTCATTCTCATCGCCTCGCATATTCTCATAGAGAGTGCTAGCGTTAAGGCTACTGATTTTTTTCCCGTGTAAACCAGATGTTCTCAGACGGAAATTCTGTATTAGAGATGACGAACTACAAAATATGTGATAACAAGCAAAATTTGTGATGGTCATATTGGGAACGGAGATTATTTTCATTATATCATGAAATGAGGCTTATGAGTACGTATAGTATTAACTGCTGATATTAAATTATTCGCACATGTAGATTGTATTATTAATATTTGTGAAGTAGGTTATGTAAATACAAAGAGTAGTTGAATGCTTCGAATAAAAAAATACATGCAAATATGACTTTTGGCAAATCATGATTCAAAATCCGTGGAAACTACTAAATATTGAATATACAGTAAGTGAATCATATCTGTTAATATTCACACACATGATGTTTTAAAACTATCAATATAGAACAAAACAATCATAATTTCATTCATTACATTACTTCTTTACCACCGTTAAATTCGAAGAACGTATCAAACGCAATTAAAATTATATAAATCAATTAGCATTTACACAAATATTTATAAGTTTTCGAAACCGTCGGCATGAGTCCGAGGCAACTATTTTTCTTCCTTCCTTCCTTCCTTCCTTTCTTTATTTATTTATTTTACGTCAAAAAACAGTTGAAACTGCGTATGGCGTGCTATGGGGAGAAGTGAATTCTGTGCCCATTTTCAAAATTCTGTGATTCCTACACTAAGTCATATACTAACTCGTGTAATAAAATCTATTTTCAAGGATAAATAAGCAATAAATGTTGGGCTCTTATCCATGATGTCCTTCATCAAGGAATAATACTTCCTGCCGCAACAACATGGAAACGATTATTTGTGAAGTCGTTTCTGCTGCATACTGTTTCTATACTATTAGAGACTATACTGAGCATCACAAGAAAAGTAACATTAATTTTAATAATGATACATAATGGATTATTTACCATTTGAACGGTATAAATGTGTATAAACAACCTGTAACAAGTATTGTACTACAGCTTCCGGGTCAATGACCAGTTTCCCTGATCCATTGAGCAAATGCTGAGATGGCCCCTTGTGTTGCTTCTGGACATAAATGTAACTTCATTTTCTGTGCACGTCTTCTAGAATTCAGTGGGAAATACAATTATTCAAATTATCGTTTCCATGTTGTCGCGGCAGGAAGTATTATTCCGAAGGACAACATGGATAAGAGCCCAAAATTTATTGCCTTTTTATCCTTGGAAAATAGATTTTATTACATGGGAGCTTTTTTTCTTCAAAATTTAAGTAGTATATGACTTAGTGAAGGGATCACAGAATTTCGAAAATGTGCTCACAATTCAACTTTCCCCATAGCACGTCATACGCAGTTTTAACTTTTTCTTTGAGGTAAAATAAATAAATAAATAAATAAATAAAAGTAGTTGCCTCGTCTCTCGTCGTTGCAGTCTAGTAGTGTCTGAGAAAATCTGGTCAAGTCTGGTTTTGTGAGACAGCTTCGTAGTATCGATAAGGTTTATAGTAACTCTGCGTCCGCGAACCATGCCCGATATATTTTTATTCTATTTGGACTCTGGGTATTTAATCTCTGGTAAATCTCCTGGCATGGACGACAGTGCTTGCTTAGTTGGACATCTTCTGGATATATGGGACTAAGCATTGTTATTTAGTATGATTAGGATCTCTCAATTGTATCAAGTGAATAATAAAAATGTGTTACTTGTTTATTTCTTGGAGTAGTTTTCTGGACATAAGTGTAATTCCATTAAAAACTTCAATTTTTTTGCATAATAAAAAATATTTTCCATACTATTTATACGAACAGTAAAAAATTATGTAATACATAACATGAATTTATTGATTGTTTTATTAATTTATGTATAAAATCTCAGTTCTAATGAGGTCAATTATACATTTACAAAAAGGTTATAAATAAAAAGAGCCCAGTGTTGTGTTTGATCAATAATTGATGAGTAAATTACAGAAATTACAATTACACTAGTGACCGTTTCATCTCATGAACAATTGTTTCGGACCTCCAAAGTCATCATTCTCCTATCTCACTGATGAGATCTGTAATCGATAGATGAAACGTTTCTAATGATTTTGATTCACTGAGTTGCTGCATCAAAAATAAATGTTTATTATACATTCTCATTCAAAATAATGTAATGATGAATTAGCAGTGGCGGAAATGGATGACAAGGGCGACTCTGATCTCGAATAATTCGTAATTATGACATGACTGAATATCAGGATTATCATTGCTTTGACAGTCACCTCGTTCACTCGTTCAGATGTTCTCTCCAGTCGGCAGAACGCACATTCAGTAATGTCATAAAAAGGCGTGATGTGTTTACCCGAAAGGAAATCTACTGCGACAAGGGAAATGGCTGTAACTACGACAACTCCCCTTCTGAGAAATCACTGGTCGAAGTTGAAGTGGTTTGCAATTCAAGCCCTTATAACTCAGAGAAAACAGATCTATCACTAAACGAACGAGAGGGGAACATGTCGTTGAGAACCAGAACTGCACTGAGTCATCGACCAAAGAGAAACCAAGAGGTATCAAGTACAACATGAAAGAAAGAAGTCCATGAAAGAATCAATATAAGAAGGAAAATAGGAATGAATGCGTGAATAACAGAGCTAGAGCTAGAGAGAGAAACAAGGCGAGAATCAAAAGAAAGAGAGAATCAAAAGAAAGAAAGAAGTATAAAGAATTCTTAACGACGAATTGATGAAATATTGAAAGGCAGGATAACGGGTCTTGGTCATAAGTAAACACGAACTATAAGTTAGTTGTTTGCCGACGATTCGGAAAATTTATTTCCATTCTCAGGGCTGAATAATATGAGGAAAGAAAACCACGCATTTACTACAATAATATCAAAAAACCACGTGTCATATAACAACAATCCTGTAATGCTGTTGTAACGTTTTTTGTACAAGATCTTGTCAATGCAGACAGGCCCAGTCAACCAAGCCCCGTTCACCTGCCTTCCAATATGAAAGTTGAGATTGAGAACGAGAACCAGGGAGCATGAGAGAATCTTAGCGAGTGATCCAGAATCTAGTCGTTTAGATATCATATAAAACTTCTTTTGTTTTTCTTCTATTAATATCCAATATTACATTTCCTTTGAAGACTTAGTTGACCTTCTGAAACACTTTCTTCAATACTCCGGGAAACATTAATTTGAGTCTTGATAAACTAATAAATAATTATACCTCAATCTCGAAAAGTAAGATAACATCTACTGTACATGCCAAACAACACACTCGTAAACAAATATTTTTAAACGCTATGCTAGAAATTAAACTTTGAAATAAAATATATCCATGACTATGTAAATTGACAAATAAAAAGCGTTATCTTACTGAAACCAGAATGGAAGTTATATGCTTTTACATATAACTTCCATTTCAACCAGGTAGGTGTTAAACCACAGACGTCATTTCATTACAAGTGGTGCTATAACAGCAAATTCTTCTTCGCATTATTTGTAACCTTTGCAATTTTCACAGTTCAACGAAAATTAGATCGCGTCGCTTTTAAGCATAATTTGTTCTATCCGAGAAAGAAATTTAATCTAAAAATGTGAGTTTATTTTTTAGAAAATATTCAAAATTTTCTCAAGTTTCGTGTAATTGTGTCTGTAAAATGACTGATTTGCATCAGTGTAAATTATCCCCAAAGTTCACAATATACGTTTGAAATTCGTAGGACCCTGAGTTCGACCTGTTCAATCAGAAAATATCAGTTTTGGAGAAAATCAAATTGGACGTTTTGCCCCAAACCAATTATTATCAAGGACCTACAAAACGTACATTTTCACTATACGACATGTCAAAGAAGTGATCTACGTCATACGGCATCAACATTAGTCAACGTTTTGTATTCCAATATGTTGATTTGTAGGTTAATAAAAATATTGGATTTTCACTGTTTGGTCAATTTGGTAATAAACATAATTTTATAAATTGTCCCAACTAACTAAATATATAACCACTTTTAGCTATAATTGAATCGATGAGTCCAAAACAGTCATATCCTTGTTTTTACCAAACGGATATTCGTTCATTTTCCAGCTCCGCAAATGTATGCACACAGTTTAGACTGAAAACAGTTAGTATATTCCTACTGGATGTATAATATTCTGAGCGGAGAAATCTCCATTGAGTTCGAGAACATGTCATATCCAGGAGATGACCTGTTCTCTAAATAATATATACAATATAATATATACAAAAATTTGCCACTTCCGTTATTCCTGAAATATGATTTCAAATGAAAAAGACGTACAGAGCAATCAAAATTTATTATTATTATTATTATTATTATTATTATTATTATTATTATTATTATTATTGTATTTACTGCTGTTATTATTATTATTGTTGTATTTATTGCTGTTGTTATTATTATTTATTATTATTATTATTATTATTATTAATTATCATCTTACATTTATAGCCGTTCATTGAAATGAAGTTGTCACATCCAATGTGCCATAATACATCTACGTCTCAAAAATGATTAAATCCCTAAAACATTGAATAGGTATTATAGATTGTGTAATTAGGCATCTTTGAAAAGTTTAACAATGCTTATATTCAGATTTAATTTTAGTCACATCCGCAGCGTCATGTAAAGGAATAAATTATAGTTGCACAATGTACGTAAATTTATTTTAGCCATGCCCCCAACAGTTTGATCCACCAGTTTGCACATACAAATAAGCTATTACGCGCTGAAAAAAGCTATTCCACAACTGGTAATCATATGGATACGTGGTTATCCTCACATCCAATCCTTTGAAATGTACTGCAGAAACGTCGATTTTCATCTGCGTTTGTTTCAAAGAGAGCGAGGCAAAATGATCTAGAGGAGAAACTACATCATTTGTGCCCGTTTTGCAGGGTCAAATACGCATCCAGAACAACCAACGATACAGATTATTGATGGGAGTTCTCTGTTCAAAGGAATGTTCGGTTTAAACTAACGGCATTGTTTCGTACAGTGTTCTCTTGGAGGGGGGAGTTTAGCTTTCCAAACTTTGAAATAACCACGAAATATATCTCCACACATGTATATTTAAACAAGTGTTACATTGTTACAAACTTCAGCATAAACATCACCAAAATCATTCCATATTTTTGTTTCCTCACATAACCCAGATATTCTTCAGCATCCGCTAACCTATACTTCTTCGAAACACCAAGTCACTAAACAAAAACTTCAGGAACTAGAAGTAGCAAATAGCAACAATGGAAAGCGATAAGAACATTCGCTGTCACTTCGTTTGGAGTGTGGCAGAATATTGCTAGAATGGCAGAGTTCTGCTAAACAACACACACGTTCCGAAAATTATTATACATCAAACCATGCGCATTATACCCACGACCCATGACCTGTTCATTAGGATATTGCTCCGGAATTCGTCTAGTTTTTATAGGAGAAACCACGGAAAACTTCCGACCTAAGCAGCAAGCTGCAATACTTCCCCTCCAGGCAGGAACTAAATTCGACAATGCTATCTAGCTAATCTCGAAAATTCTGCATCTGTCGGAACTACAACTCCAGGACCTCCCTGTCAGAGGCACTGTGTGACGTCAATTGATGCCCTAACCCACCTTAGCCGAACGATAAAGAGACCAGTTTAAGTGCTCCAAGGTCGAAACCTATTAGCATATCTTTCTGAAAATCCATGAGACACCACAAAGTTTCGCCCAGCTTTGTAATTTCTGGGCCACCTTTTCCTTATTATATCGCTGGCATTCGATACAATGTCAGCATGGGAGTGTAGCGCAGAGTGGCAATCAATGTAGCAAAACGAGAAATACTTGAGCCAATATTCACATTTTCATTAGTATATTTGTCTATGTTATTTTGGCACATATTATAGTGCAACTTACACTACATTATCTTTAATAATACATGTATTATGAATTTGAAGAGCTAAAATTAAAATCTCTAAACAATAAAATATACTGAGGAACTACAGACGAGTCTAGCATCCGTGTATGATAGGATATTTCAAGTATGTAATATATTAGGAACACATGACCGAAGATACAAATGAACTAAACACTAGTCGCTGTGAAATTAAAATTGTATTAAATTAAAGAATATTATACGATATTACTTATTCATTTCTACTTAAATTGCAATTAAACTAATAATTCTGTAAATAGGAGTGGAAAGCTGTTTAAATCAGTTAATATTTTGCAACGACGCAGGTGGTGGTGGTGGTGGTGGTGGTGGTGATGGCGATCTTCCCTCGCTGGATGGCGAGATTTGGCGGCAACCTACATGCCGGCTACCGAGGTTCGTTCTCGTCAACCAAGTATCTCCCACGAGCCGAAACCCGCCCAGCTGGGACAACTCTCGATTAGCCTCCTCATGTGTGGTAGTGTACTGCATGTAAGTGTAAGTATTGGTAAGCAAGAGGTAGAACACGGATAGGAACAAGTAAAGGGCACGGAAGAGGAAGAGGAAGAGGAAGAAAGATTGCGCGCGGTCCATGGCCCATTTGTTAGGGTACCGCTGGGGCATCCGTCTGCTAGCAATCGTAGAAACCACGGGAACCTACAGATCAGAGCAGCCGGCCGCCAGAATTCTCTTTCAGACAGCGGCTAAATTTTATCTAGGTATATAGCTAACGTTGAAAATCTTCCCACAGTCGGGACTCGAAACCCAGAACCTCCCGGTCAGAGGCCCTGCATTGACATCAGTGATCTGAACATCTCTGTACCATTTAAGTCGGTTAGACCGTCTTGTAGTACATTGCACCGTAGCCCACCAGCCAGGCGTCCGAATTGCAATGTACTTTTGTTTGCAAATACAAATGCAAATGCAAATGCAGTTGCATTACTTCTTGAAGTTCACAACAGTGCTTCGAGTCTTGGAAATGCAAGTTGCGGTGACACACAAGCTACGACGGAATTGGAAAATTACAAAAACATTTTCTAAGAGAATCTTCGCTTTTGAGCCCAAAATTATTTCTGTAGCATAGTGCAAAAAGGGTCAAAATCAATATTCAAAGTTTTACATAAGTGGTTTTCTTACTCCATCGAAATGAAAAAACAATCGTAGGCCAATATAAATCAATGTGAAGTTAGAAGATATGGTCGTCTTTCGACTTCGACAATTCTTGCACTGAAAAAAGGCACATATTGGTCATACGAACTGAAAAATTATTAAAACTGATATTACCTCTTCTTGCTTCAAACCACAGATTTATTAATATACTTATTTATGAATTATATTTTCAATGCGCGCAAACAATTGTAAGAAAACTAGGCAGTTTCTGGCAATGCTAGACGTGTCTACGATTTCGTTAGATCCCAGGAATTTTGGAAAATCGAATAACAATGAAGCTGTTGGGATTTTGACTGAAAATGCAAATATTTGAGTATGTAATTCCACCTATTCTCATTCTGCACGTACCGAGAAAATTCTAATATTCAGTGCGTCGTTACTTACGGCACTACTGATGTGATGTAATAGCAAGGCTGCAAGGCGTGTAACTGTTGAATTGTAATAATATACTGTACTATGTAATTGCAGAATTCGGGGGGGGGGTCAAAATATTTAATTTATTCCACTGTTAAGTGAGAGTATTTTATTTTTCTAGAATAGTTTGCTTGTTACTTTTTGGAATATCATTTTACTAGTGGTAGTGCTTAACAGCATTGTAGCGGTTTTATTTAGTTTATTGCAAATATTTGAAGAACATGTTGATACATTATTTCACATGAAATTACTTATTTGAATATTCAATTATACGCCGCTTCAATTTAATTTTCGTAAGTTCTTTCATTCTATATCGCCTTGCAATCTTGACATGTCATTTACCTTTTTGCTCTTCTCTTGTACAATAGGAATATTTTCAAGGCTAATAAGGAATACTCGGTAAGTAGATTTTCCTTGCGAGAGCAGCTTTGGGGCAGAAGGAGGTTTTTTCGAAGTTAATTGGCGAATTTGGAATATCTTTATTAAGGTTCGTGTTCTCGTTACATCAGGACAAAGGAAATCATTCACGGTAAATATGTTACTGAAAGGCTATATTTTCTGTAGCCACTGATTGTGTTCGTTCGTGTGATTAGTTTCTGGAATACTTTTCCAACGAATTTCAACATTCGCAATATTATCCACAGTCAATGTGCATTACAGTTAGTAAAGAATCCCTACATTTTCTTACTAGAACTTTAAGTTTACAGCTAACAATTAACTGGCATACATCATGCCAAAACCAAGTGGTTACCTGAGAAAGGCTGTTGCTTACAAATTAATAAAAACCTGGAAGGAAAGTAGGACTGCCAACGCTCACTCACCATACATTTCCTAACCTGTGAATATTGCGATACAACATTAAAAAATAAATTATTTCATATCATTTCATTCATTCAATATCAGAATTCCCACAATAAATTATTTTTATTAATGAAATCTCAGTCAGCACTTTCTCAGAAACTATGAAGGTTAAGTACATCGCCTCTAGTAACCCAGTAGCTTTAAGAACGAAAGCTGGAATTGAGATCGAAGAAATATTACATATTTGCAATTTTAATTCATTTCGAACAAATTTACTGTCATTTTAGTATTTCACTTTATTTTTTCTGTAGTAATGCATGATATAGTGGTGTGTTCGTGTTATTAATTGTTCATTTTACCAAAAGTCATTAGCTAAATATTCTTTTAGCCTAAATAGTTTAAATACCTCCTTTCGCTAATTACAATTTCAACAATATTCGATGAATCCCGTTTAAGAAATAGATGTTAAAGAATGCCTCAAGAGCATTGACCGATATTTTTTTCTACCAGAAAAAGTGAAAAATTGTTGTGGCGTGTGTGTTGTGAAAAATTATGTTGGTTTTTATTCCATAAAACAGATCAACTCGTATCGATATCCTCATACGGATTTATAGAAATGCCACTTTATTTAATAGATAATTATTACATGTATAATTGCGTAACTTTATACTAACCTTGATACTTGATAATAATGTGGTTAAGCCAAAGACCTTCAAGTCATTACAATACCTACACCCTAATGAGTTCTAACCTTTGTAAATTTGGTATTCTCCAGAAAGTTGTACGTTCTGTGCGCTTAATTAATTTGTTTTTATTATTTTGGTAATAGATAACAAAAGGAAAATAATGCACTTCACTTTGCCAAATATTGAAGAATTTGTTAATACAACACCTCTTAACGAAATATCAATATCCTTATTTATGTCAATAACGCACAAAATATTTTAAGATTATTTTCTCTTTGTGACACGAAACAAATAAATATGAATATAATTAAATTGACTGAATCACTGGATTTTCGGAAAAGACGAATTACTGGAAATGCAGAGAGGGAAAGCAGTTCCGCCAGGACGAATGTCGTAGGTGAGCCAGCTCGTGTAATGGAGTAAGTCGATTCGACATCGACATATTAAAGCCGATTTTTTTGCTCGATGTTTTGTTTCTGAATGAATAGTTCCTATAATCATCATTTTTTAAAAGTTAAATTACGAAATACCTGTCAGTTCGTGTTCGAACCGAATAAATGCTTCTACTAGCATGTACTCGTTTATACGATTCCCTTACCATTCCTCTCGCGAGATCACCCCGATGCCCAGGTATATCCTGCGTCTTTCCTTGCATTTCGTATATGGAGAGGCGGTCGCATACAAGCACTGTACGTGTATGGCCTCGCCTCTTCTTCTTATATCCTTCAGCGAACTGAGGACTGACTATTTGAGATGATCCTTGTCGCTCAGGATTCAGGTTCAAGTTTTGTACATTGTTCTTATTTTTTAACATTCTCTTCAGTTATATCTTATTTAAAAATAATAAACACGATCACTGTTAAATTAAAATTTGTTGCTCACGAATTCAATGTCATTTCGACACCAGCTTTAAAACATCGATTTTTTGTGAGAGGGGAAGGAGAGGGGTAAGTGATAGAAAGCATAGGAGAGGAAAGAGCAATTCAGAACATCAAATATCGCATTCCCTTTCTAAAGGGTCGTGTCTTCGCCTGGCTCCTTTTCGGTCCATCCCTCCTCTTTGCTCTCTATTCCCCTCTCCACTTCACTTCCCCGTCCTCTCCATCCCGCCACCCTTATTTCCCCTCCTTCTCTCACTCCACCCACCTCAAACCCTCGCGCTCTCCTATTCTCGTCTTAAGGGCAAAAGCTTCCGGTTGCTCCCGACCGATTCACTAAAATGTTCGCGAGAACGGAAACGCCGAGGCGAAGTTAGCAGCTATTAACCCGCGCAGCTTTTTGTTGCCGCCGTCCCGAGGGCGCTCCACGCGCTCGCATAGAGAATCGATGCGTGTGGGCCACCTGACTCGTATAAATCGAGCTGGCCGCCCGCCAGCAGCATCCGTCTCCGACCGGGACTATACGCGCACATAATGTAGGAGGTTTTAGTGCGAACACGATGCTCCGCTACCGCTCAAGATATACTCCACTTCGGTTTATTCTGTCGCGGCATCTAAAGCGCCACCAACTTGACAGAATCAACTAATACGTCGAAGTCATGTGGCCGTTGAGGGGATTCGGGAATAAATTTAAATATCCCTCTCTGGAAGTAATGCAAATTTCTTGCTAGTGTGCTTTCTCTCGAGTGGTAATTCCGAGTAGTTCCATGTTCAAATAATCGTGACCCTGACGTTTGAACCGTATTTGAGAGGAGTTTCAAGAGTTATATAATTACTCTTTTCCTCTACAAATTTGTGTATAAACATACAAATATTTATATGCCAACCTATTTGTATATATTATAAATAGTAACATATATTGTTTAAAATACCAAAATGCATGGAGCTTGAGTAACATTCTTTGTTATTTGTGGAGTAATATAATATTTTATAACATTAAATTGCAGAATTATGAGTGAACCTCCAAAATAAAGTCATACAACTTAACGAGAAAGGATTTAAATCCGGCTCTTAAATAAACTAGTGTTTGCGACCAATTTGCTTCGTTTCATTATGGACTCATTTTATATAAAATGTATTATCTAATGTATTTTGTTTCATTTATGATAACATTTATTGTAATATATTGAGGAATGTTCTAAAAATATTCATTAAAAAACAGTATTAAAATGTCAATTTTTACGTAAAAAATACTATTTTCATAGTGTTTCGCTTCTGAGGGAAGAGTACATCGAGTTACGTATGAACACATGAAAATAGTTCTAAATAGTTCGTGGAATACGGTGTAAAAGGAATTTTCCGTCTCGTAAAACATTGAGGGATCTTTCTATTTTTACGATTAAACGCAGCGATGATTATTACTCATTTCCCATTATAATGGAAACTAAAAGAAAACCACGCAGCCTCCGGCTGTGTGAAAGATGTCAATGGTTTTGTTAGATACCAAGGAACTCGGTAAAATTCAAGAGCAATGAAAGTGTACAAGTTGCCTAAAAACATAGATATTTGATCGTAATAATCCGCTTATTCTCAAACTGTGCGTACAGAAGGATTTCTCAGACTCATCAGTCGCTGCTTATGACACAGCAAACGTCATGCAGCACCAAAGCTCCAAGGAAGCGGCCGCCCTCCATAATGTTGCATTATGTCGCATGTTGCATTATGGAAGAGCAATTTTTTTAAATTCTTGGAATATAAAGAATTGCTGTACTATATAATATATCTTTGATTCCGGTGAATAAGCCGGTAAGTCATAAACCCTTAGTTTTACGGGGGAGCAAAAAACAACTTTCAACTGCAGTAAATCAAGGATTAATGAAATTCAAACGAAGGCGATATTAAAATGAAACTATTTGTAGTTTTTTCTGAATAGCCTTAATCCCTAATTTACATCATTAGTTTAAAGTTGTTTTTTGCTCTGCTGTAAAATTAAGTTTCTTTGACTTCTATGACTCGGCGTATTCACCGAGGTCAAAGATATAATGTTATTGCAGTTGTCGTCAGAACTGTTTTTGTTACAATATTTAAGTTATTGTAGAGTTATACGAGGGTATTTTATTTGTTGTTCTTGAGCAGTGTGCGTGCTACTTTCTAGAAAGCCACTTTGTGTGGTGTTAAGCAGCATTTTTGCAGCTACAGGCCAACAGTTCTAACAAATTCGCATGTTTCCAAGAGTGTATATTTTTTCAATTCCCTTCTAAACAAAGTTCAAAATAGGAGTCTGTCGCAAAAGGTCGGTCGGAGGCCGGAACACCGGACAGAGTTAGCTATTCACTGTAGCCGCAAACACAGAAGTAGTTCGGTTGGGGCCGTGCACTTCTAATATCTAATATTCAACACCGACGTAGTATAGTCGTGTATTGCCAGGGATACTTGGGGAATAGAAGTTTGCGAATCACAACTTTAAAATTCCCTTATCTGATGCCGCGGATAATGGCGTGGCACGGGGCAGAGCGGGGCGCTGCTAGGCCGCAAATCGAGTCCCGGGGGAAGGGGAAGCGGGCGGGCGCGGGAGGTCGCGAAACAAACGCGCATTAAGTCCGGGCTCGGTCAACCACCGAACGAGCGCGTCTCTCGGACCGCGGAGTACTTGGTTTATCCAGAGTCCTCGTTACACCGGCCGGACTGCTCGTTATCGAACTTCAAAAGCAGAGGACGCGGGGACGAGGGAAGGCGAGGACGGGAGGATGGGAAAACGCAACGACTGTAGCACGCTGGAATGGACGAAGGTATGATGGAGGAAGTAGTGGAAAGAGAGGTCGGGAGGTAGAAAGCGGGAAGCGTGGAATGAGAATAGTAGAAACGAAGTTAACAGGTGGGAGGGAAGGCAATGGTGCGAGGATTGGAGCGCGAGGATAACATCACGTGAACGGGGAAGGAAGGACGAGGTCCAGGGAGGGAGGCGCAGGGTCAGAGACGAGTGGCGGGGCTAGTAGTGGGGGGCAGGGGAAGCGACAGGGGGTGCATAGACAGAGACTAGGACAGAAACGGAGCGAGTAGTCGAGGAAGGGGACCCGGGAAAACGGGGGATGAACGGGACAGATACGTGGGCGCGGGGACGGACACGGGAGAGCGGGGAACTGCACGGTAGGCGAGGACGGATGGGTTGGGAACGGGCACGGGGTCACGGAGACGGAGGCCGGGGATGAAGCGTGGAGCTGACGCGTGAGGATGAAATGTAGGGATGAAACATGGAGTCGGCGACGTGGATGCGGGAACGAGGAGCGAGAGGTCGAAAGAGAATGGCTCTGTAATACCGTGGCAACGACACCTGGACTCCCCTACTTCTGCGCGCTTGCGTCGCGGCGGCCGTGTTTCGGGTCAACGAATAAACCCGCACGAGTGCCGGCGGACCCCACAGTTCGAAATTGTGTTCATCTACTCTACGAAAATTCAATTTTGCGTACTCTTAACTGAAAGCAGTACTCATCTCTTCAGAAAAAAAGAGTTAACGGCGATAACAATTGATGACTTACGGACATTAAATGAATGAAGGAAATCATGTGACCGTTATTGAATTCCCCCATTTCTCCACAATTCATTTATTAATGTTCATTTGAAGCACCTGGTCTAAAAATCACACAACCCTTTCCCATGAATGTCCAAAACAAAAGTGTGAAAACACGGGAATATTCAATAACATTGTATTATGGCTTGGCGAACTGCTAAAAAATCTTTGATTAATAAAAATACATTAATTATTAACAAGTAATAAGTACTAAAACGTCAAGCGTTGACTTTTCTCTTTTAAATTCAGCATTATTTAATCACGCCTTGCTAGGTTATTACAGAAACAACCCAATTCGCCAGAAATAGGTAAGACTTCTGAGTATACATGTAAATTTTATTGGGTAAACATTTAAATTTGATTAATACGAAATATGAAAAACAATTGTTACTTAACTAATCACAATCATAATCATAATACCATTCATGACTGGTTTCCCGTAAATTGCTCGCTATATCCGGGTCCAGTCCAACTACTGTCTAGAGTATAATTCTAGAATGTAATAGTAACGGAGTAGACTGCCGCCGCCCGTTGTGTGCCATGGCTTTCGTCCGCCTAGATCGAAAGATTCCACCCACTGTGCATGTGTGTGTGGCGAGCAACTGGGCGGAGAAGGGTCGCACTTCTGCTCCCGCGTCCATAAAGTAGCCTTATCTCCAAAGCCCCATGCGAAGGCCGCTCGGGAAAAAAGCGTTGCCTGTACTCCGCGCCCAAGTACCTCATACGCACTTCTCCAGCAGTACTTGGCGAGCGCCGCGCCGTCTCGCGGCTGCGAATCAAGCCATCAATACCATCGAGCCGCGAGGCACTTGCCTCAAATTCGTCATTGCCTACACTCCCTCATGCCTACACTCCCTGATGCCGATCGCTAGGGGCTGCGGCGGTAACCATTCGGTGTGAAGTTGCGTGGATTTGAATCCCGCATAAAACAAGCTGATCTCACCTACTGATGCTTTGTATTTCAATATAACGAGAAAGCTAATTGAAAATATAAACAATCAAGAATATTTTCCGAAACCCATTTACGTAAGTTTTAATTATTAAGTAAGTTTTTTTTAATTCTGCCATGTGCTTCTAAAACCACTTCAATATTACCTTTATTCAAAATTCATTTTGTAATAATTATAATCTACAATAAACCGTGACTATCACACGACCATTGCGTTGAAACTGCGCAAGGCAGACGATATATCCCGAAGACGTCGGACTCCCATTGCATTCGGCATCACTGTAATAGAACTTTACATAAATGAAAAAAATCTGAATTGTATATATCTTAAGATTACAGACAATCAGCTCAGACTCCACATCAGAACAGAATGTGTGTGTTAAAATCATTTTAAACAATGAAACAAGTTATTTCGTTTGTTGAGGCACTCGTCCGCTTGCGAGAATTTCCACTCTGGATAACTCTTCCTGGGGAGCACCGCCGCAGTCGGGCCGTACAAAATGCATTGTTGCACTTTTTAACATTTTAATACACGTATCTTGTTTTGATCTAGACTCTAAACGGATTGTCTATAATCTCCTGAAACCTACAATTCAGAAAATTTTACTACAGACAATAATTAAAATATTATTTACAGGAATGAAAAATATTTCTAGATTACCAAGCCTGCAGTCACAGATCGGTTTTTTGCTCGCAATTGAAGATTAAAAATTGAATTCTTAGATCAGAGTCAGCCGTTGCATGTACGATCTTTAGGGCAGGCCCGCTCAGCGAACTGCTCCGAGGAGAAGCTGCTGCTTGCTCCCTGCTCTTTCTAGCAGCTCCATTTGTAGACGGAGGCGATTTCTCGGACTGAAAACTTCTCACTGCTGTAGGAAAGGTTATTGGAACATTTCCGGCGCAGTTTACGAAAACGTAAAATTTAAACGTAATTTAAATCAGATTTCAAATTCCGAACACTATGTTCTGAATACATCTACAAATTCTCAAACATTCGATGCTTCGTGAATGTTTGACACTGAAGCTAATTTTGAGAAGAATGACAGATTCTTCTTTACCAAAGGGACAGTTAAAATAAATGAAATTAACCCGTTTTATATTGTGTTATTTTATTGATAATGTAAGAACAAATGTGTTTAGATCGTGTTAGAACATGTGTTGAAATCAGGTTTCAAATTCCGAACGCAATGTTCTGAATACATTTAGACTTTCTCCAAATTTTTATGTTCCGTGAATATTTGACACTGAAGGTAATTTTGAGAATAATGAGAAGTTCTTCTTTTCCAAAGGAACGGTTTTAAAATAAATAAAATTAACATATTTTATATTGTTGTATTTTACTGTTCAAAAAATATAGGAATAGGAAAATATATTCAAAATTTTCTTCTTGAGATTGTTTATCATAGCATTGCAAATTACCGTACAGTCTTCAGAGTACTTGACATATTCAGCAGCATGCTTAACCGTATAATGTTGTTCCAAATTAAACTCAGTGATTAAGCATATTTCTTTGCAAACTTAATATTTGGCATATTTATTGGAATGTGTGAAAAGATACTTTTCTTCCCAATCTGCATTGAAAATTGTCGGTGTGGTCGCTGTGGTCTGCGAAGTTCTCGCGTCGATTTCCGTGCTACCGCGACTGCAGTTATCGGGGTAGTGCCAAAGGTTATCGTAAACCGTCCAACGCTGGGGCTCCGGTGTCGGACTCCGGTGTCGCTCTCTCGGTAACCAACAAGGCTCCGCGCTCCCGATTCGCTCTGCTAGAGCAGCCCTGGTCTACGGCATGTTTGCTTCATGCAGGGTTCGCCCACGCGAAACACAGGTTGCCCTGGCTACACTGTCATAAATGTCATTAAATTTAATGTATATTAATGTATTGTACATGAAACTTAATACCACCGTGTACATTAAAATAACGTAATGTATTGTACATCAAACTTAATACCACCGTGTACATTAAAATAACGTAATGTATTTGCACATTAAATTTAAGACACATTAAAATCTGTGTAGTTTTAATGTAGAACTTCTCTCGTTTCCCCTATCACTTATTTATCTCGTGTATTTATAATCACCAGTTCATCAAGATCCCTCATTGATTCCTTCCATATATGACCACAAAGCTTTGACTCTGGCATCATAATGTAGATGTGTACAGCCAATTTAATGTACGTTCATGATAATTACTTTAATGTAATTTGCATTAAAGTAATGCGGACATTTCTGACCGTGTAGGATTTTTAGCTTACAAAAGTGTCCGACATTCTGTACGGATGAAGCCGGCGTACAGCACGTTCGAAAGCATATGGGTGCTGTTTTCTTATGCAAGGTACTTTTAGGCTACGTGCAATGTTTAATATAGACAATGCATTTGATGCGCATGCCTGTTCACATGAACATTTTACGAGTAAAAGCATGATGATTTTTCTAAATGTGCAAGTTTTGTTGAGCTCCTTTTTGTAGTTGTGGTATAACTGGAACTGAGAGAATGGGTTGGAATTATGTAAAATTTTCTATGCAATAGAATAAGTAGTCTGCCAATGATTTTTCTATTAGTCGGGAGAAAAAAATTGTAGTTTGGAAATGTTGCTAACCATGTTTTATTTGTACTATCATTTATCATTCAACTACGCGAGTAAAATGGTGGGTTTGGTTGTGAAACTCAAGAAAACTTGTCCAGATTATACTCCATTTCAAGACGTCCAATAGAAATAAATACAAATAAAATTGTTTTGACTCAAGCACTCAATAAGTTTGTTTTTCTTGTTAGTTTTGTCCAGCTACATAAGTCTCAGAATCAATGATATATTGGTCGAAAATGATGACTTTTTCCAATGAGCATGAGGTGGGAAATCTAATATCACGAATTTCCACATGACATTTATCCCTGACTGATTGGCAACTCATCGTATACAGATTTTCTGTATGGTCAGACGCAAAGCGATTTCGTCCGACTGACCATCTCCCAATAGGGGGGCACAGCCCCAGCCGAGACAAGCTCTAAGCTCCCGATTAGTCTTCAGACATGTGTGGAAGGAAGTGCATATAAGTGTGTGTATGAGAGAGAGAGAAAAAAAATTAGAGAGAGAGAGAGAGAGAGAGAAAATGAGGGAGAGAGAGAGAGAGAAAATGGGAGAGAGAGAGAGAGGGGAGAGAGAGAGAAAATGGGAGAGAGAGAGAGAGAGAGAAAATGGGAGAGAGAGAGAAGGTGAGGGAGAGAGAGAGAGAGAGAGAAAGTGAGGGAGAGAGAGAGAGAAAAGAGAGAGAGAGAGAGAAAGAGAGAAAAATGGAGAGAGAGAAAATGGAGAGAGAGAGAAAATGAAGAGAGAGAGAAAATGAAGAGAGAGAAGAGAGAGAGAGAGAGAAAATGAGAGAGAGAGAGAGAAAATGAGAGAGAGAGAGAGAAAATGAGAGAGAGAGAGAGAAAAATGAGAGAAGAGAGAGAAATGAGAGAGAGAGAGAGAAAATGAGAGAGGAGAGAGAGAAGAATGAGAGAGAGAGAGAGAGAAATGAGAGAGAGAGAGAGAAAAGAGAGAGAGAGAGAGAGAGAAAATGAGAGAGGAGAGAGAGAGAGAAAATGAGAGAGAGAGAGAGAGAGAGAAAATGAGAGAGAGAGAGAGAGAAAAATGAGAGGAAATGAGGAGAGAGAAATGAGAGAGAGAGAAATGAGAGAGGAAAATGAGAGAGAGAAAATGAGAGAGAGAGAGAAAATGAGGAGAGAGAGAGGAGAGAAATGAGAGAGAGAGAGAAGGAGAGAATGAGAGAGAGAGAGAAATGAGAGAGAGAAAATGAGAGAGAGAAAATGAGAGAGAAAATGAGAGAGAGAAAATGAGAGAGAGAGAAAATGAGAGAGAGAGAAAATGAGAGAGAGAATGGATAAGATTGGGACAAGGAAAAGGAAGAAAAATCGCGGTCCATGTTCCGTTTGATAGGGTACTGCGCAGGCATTCCCGTTACACCAACTTAGGTCCACTTTATCAATACAAACGTTTTGTGAAGAGAACGCCTTTAAAACTACTGGAGTACTGCTCCACAAGACTCTCGTACCGTATTAAACTGACGCGATCTTTAAAAATATCGCAAAACTAGGGAGGAAATAGAAACATTCACAGGTGCTTGTAACGATGGGCAGTTTGAAACCTTAACAGGACGTGCTCTCGTAGAAAGTATATTTTGACAGTACAGCAATTCGTCTGTGCAAATCGATATCGCTAGATATGTGTATCGTGTATCGTCGTGGCAACGCACTATACTTTGCTAAGAACCGTCTCTTCGGTTTTATATTACCACAGCGAGGAACGGTCTGATCTTCCATGCAATGGTTTTGAACATGGGTCATAAAATGCTTCACATTAAATGTTGATGTGCGTGCACTTAAGAAACAAGATCATAAATAAGGAATAAGAGATCCAATACACACTCCAACATAGAATATTGTTAGAAGATAGAGCTGATCAGATATAGTTTTTAAAATAATACCAGAATTTGATCGTGACACTACATTCCCAAGGATAATTAGCAAAAACTATATGGATATGGATGAATTGCTATGGAAATGTTTTAAAGTTTTTTACTTCACCGTCTTCATCTCTCTGTGACATGAATATTATACTAAGTAAGGATCAACTTCGTTATCAATACTGAAATTCGCATCAATATAATCAGTAGATATGAATAAGGAAGTCCTTCATTATAATAATTGTAGTAATTAAAAATATATTAACGTGTTATGGGAAGTAAATCGATATCTTCAGCAATAAATACATACAGCCTTGCAAACACCGCGCAATGGAACAGTTGGGAGAACGTAAGGACTTCTGGCGTTACACACTACGTTGTTCTTCCTTTGGCGCTTAGAGCCTTGGCGTGATATCCGCGCACTGTTGATACTGCCAGGGTCCTTCTGTCAAGGAGGATGGGCCATATGGAGATTAGAGACCAGCCAATCATCCGACCCTTGCTTATTTACTGTATTTATGGAACCCTTCAGATACTCAGGTTATTGGAACGCAAGGGTTATTGACCCACGAGATGGTGATAACGATGATGTGAATAATGGGAAATGGCAAATCCATGTGAAAAGCATTTTACGAAGGGCCGAACTCGCTTACGGTAAGAGGAGGAAGGTGAATACGCTACCCACTACGCCACGAGCAGCCCGTCGCCTGAGAGTAAAAGCAGGTCGGGACGGGAGATAGCGCACTTTTCAGAGACCGCTGATGGAAGTACTATTTCGTCCTCCGTCTGAAACTGCTGAAAAAAATCACGAAAACGACCCCTCAGAACAACTATCTTTTTGAATTCTCATTCGGGAAGAGGTTTCTTCCAAACGAGCTACTTATTTCTCGTCAAAAATCCTTCAGCGTTAAGGGAGTTACGACCGTATGGTCTACGAAGCTTGCCTTAAGAACCATGGATTTTGCGACGAACATACTCTGCTCACTTCTTTATTAACAACTTTAGAAATCTTTAGTTTATAACTACATATCGTGTTGAACGACAAAGAGGTGTTAGGTAATGGATTTCACAAAAGCGTAAGGGGAAGTGAATAGAAAATGAATAAATGTCTCTGAATGAAACTAAATAATTGGGTCAATATTACTGGATTTTCACCCGTTCATTTCTGCAAAATGTGACCACTTTCACATCAGCATGCGATACAATTGTCCGCTCCTGAAGTTTGTGCAACGTGATATTTATAGAATATAAGAAACTCGACCGTGAAGGATTCTCAAACCCGTCCAAACAGCTAGCCAAAACAAAGCTAGTTCGCGAAAACGCATTTTAGAAGAGACTTGAGACCCTTTAATCCGTTTCAGTTTCCTAAAAAGAATAGCCAGTCAGAAGTTGAAGCTGCGACGCAACAACAGGTCACTTATCTACCCTTATCTTAGACATTCTCAACGTCGGAAGATGAGATCATCATTTGAGTTAAGAGTTGTTTTTATTATTAACTTTATTGTACTACCATACACCATATTATCAGATGACATCGTCAGGCCTTCGTTGAAAGTTTCTTTAAAGGTCTTCTATTTGCATAGCTCTCCTTGAGCATTTTAGAAACTTGGGAAATCAAACAATCTCTGCTTCATATTACCGAATAATATTCAACGCCATTTTCACTGTGAGTCGGTGTGCGTGTATGTGTATGTAGTTGGTTTAAGTTTACGAGCTCTCTTAGAGAGTAAAAGAGGAAAATAAATCTTTTGCAGGCATTTTTAAAATTATCCAAAAAGATCAGATAATTTTCTGTACGAGACTTGATCTCCTTCACTACCTTTCAACGAATGATGCTACGAAAGAAAACACCATTCCTCACAGGAAATTACTTCTCCAATACAAGAAATTCTTAACCATTTCTTCCCCTCGTACTTTACATTTTTTTAATATATGAAATATTGAAATGACGTGTTTACAATGCGCATATTCTTTTAATTGATTTAAATCGCATTACTAACGATGAACATTTATTTATTTCAAAATATTTAATTACACTTAATATTATTCATATCTGGACCAAAAATATTGGCACATTTTCAAACCTCTAACATAGAGCCTTTTTGCCCAACATTTTCGTCACTACGTCACTTTTCAATCATTTTAATACCGATCGCTTCTTTAGATACTTCTATGTCTACAAGTCACTCCTTTGCAAATCACTTCTTTAGAATACCACTTACATTCTCCGAGTCGCTGACATTCGTTTGAATAGAGCTCTTTTCAATTCCGCACATCTCGCACTAACATTACGCTTCCAGTGCCGCTGCCGCTCGCGTGAGAAAACCTCTTCTCTTCAGACGTCGTAATACCGCCCTCGCCTCGCTTCACCCGCCAAACTTGCCGTCGCCACCCGCGCCACTCCCTTTACCAGACGCCCCTCCGCGCGTTGTGCCGCTCCCTCCACGGTTGTCCCCTGATCCCAGCTGCGCTTCCCACCACCTTCGCCGCCCCCGTCGTCCCGTCGTCCACGCCCCGCCCCAGTCGCCGACGTCCCGTCGGCCGCGACGCCTACAACCCTGCCGCCGTCGCCCTCGCCCCCGCCCCCTCCTCCAGTCACCTCCGTCGCCACGCCCACCGTCGCCCCGAGTCCCGTCGCCCCCGAGCCCCGTCGCCCCCGCCCCCCGTCTTCCCCGCCCCCGTCCCCCCCGTCGCTCCCACCCCCACCGACCCCCTACGTCCCCCTCCGACCCCCTGCGTCCCCCTCCGACCCCCTACGTCCCCTCCGACCCCTCCGTCCCCCTCCGTCGCCCCCGTCCCCCTCCGTCGCCCCCGTCCCCCCCCCCGCGCCCCCCCCCCCCCCCCGCTCCCGTCGCCACCCCGTCACCGCCGCTCCCACGGCGCCCACGACGACGTCAAAGAGGCGCGACGCCACGCCGGGCGTCATCCTGTCTGCATCCACCCGGCAGAGAAGGTGAAAGGAACCGCGACGTGCTTCTCAAAAATTCATGTGCGGAATGAATATTCGCATGGAGAGGAAAGCAAACGGAATGTTGTTTTGGATGCAATTTTCTTTCCGCAGCAGAACTGGGAACAATATTTTAAATTGGTTAAAATCCCTCTTTGCTACAAGATTAATGTGGTGTCAAGTATATCTCTGTTCTAAAACGCTTTATATCGAAATATTGATGCGATGTTTTTCAACTTGAACGGCGCAGATCTGCCGACCTTGTGAACGCTTTCATGCATTGAAATATTTCCATGATCTCAAAAAAATCAGCGCGTTCTTTCCACGAGAATGTTCCTCACCGGGGAACAGAAATAGTCCTGGCTCTTTCTTGACTATTACATGTTTCTAGGTGCATAGAGACAGAAATATCCCCTTTAGTTGAATCAATATGATTGTTCCTCAGCGAAGTACGATTATCTTTAGACTGAAGTGACTTCTATTCAATGCATAAGAATGCCAATGAAGAGATTTGGTGTCTGCAATATTTAAATGGGCATCGAATCTCTCTTCATATTTTTATTTATTTGTGCATCCTATACAATAATCCCCCTCACACACTTTAAACAATTTTACAAATGCTTAAAAATGGAATATTATTACACAATTATTAATTGTTAAAATTATTTGCTGACACGGAAAGAGTAGTGTATTTCGAACTGTAATATAAACTCTGAATAAATACTCGGTACAAAAGAAATACTCAGTACATGAAAAAGGGCATTTCGAACAATGTCTGGTCGAAAATATTTACAAATTCTTCGCCAGAGTTTATATTACAGTTTTATTTATTGATTTTAAATATTCTCCTTATTTTGGATATTCTGCTTTGAATTTGGCTTTCATATGTATCATACGGCAGATTTGGATTTCTCACATGTATCCATTTAGGGTAAAGCAGAATTTTTCGATTTAACGGTAAACGTGCAGTAATAGTACTTTCATTTCGTTTGTGTCGTTAAGCCGAAGTCTAGCTTATTTTGTCCATTTCACTAAGTATTTCAAAAAACGTACTTATCCATTATTTTTTAAAAATTATTTATTAAAGTGAATTTTCAAAACTTATGTAATGATTCCCATGTTACTCATACAAAAATGATCTATAAGATTTCTTAATAATTGTTCGTTGGTTTAGTGATCACTAAACCAGGGGCGAGCATGGTTTTCCTCCGGCCGGCAGTCTTATTCAAGCCCTTGCCCCGGCGGCACGACCTGTGAAGATCACAGCTGCGGCGGGCACGCGACGTCATTTCATAGCGGAAAAGTCGCTGGCAGCTCCCATACATAAACAGCAGGAGGCAAAGAATGGATAAATAAGATTTTTATTACAGAAAAGCATACTAACGGTTATAGATAGTGCTTCAATAGAAAAGATATTAATTCCTAATGAAGGTCATTGATAAATAAAATTTTACATATAATTTTATAGAAAATACATTTTCATTTTGAGGCCCTCTATAATTGGAACAAAGTTTGCGTATTATATGAGTCATGACGGTTAGTAATGAGTAGTTAGTTATGATTAGCTTGATTCAGAACTTAGTTTTCTGCCCAGACGTTGCAAGTAGATGTGATCACTATGCGATCGAAAATATTTTTAGGATAAAAACACTGATCCCTAAGAACATATTTTCTCAAACAATTTATTACAATACTCTTTATTTAGACCTCCTTGAAATCATCGGAGGTCATTAGCGACCGTTATTGGTTTATAAATAAGTAACACGTTTTACAAATTACTACAACAGAGTTATTAATGACAATAATTTAAATTATTGTCTCAAAATCAGCAAATCAGGGAATTTGTATTAGATTTGGGGTAAGAGGTCTCCAGATCTGGCAACCTGTAAATAGCTCAACACAAAACAATTTGAATTTATTAATAGTAATCCTTAAAGTTATAATTTAATACCCTTTGTAGTATATTTTATATATTTACTAGTAAAATTTCATGTGAAAATATAAAAAAGTTCAATGAAAAAAGGGGGGCCTACGAATGTAGTTCCTCGCACCGTGTTGTTTTGGGCTGCGGACGCCTATATTCCCAGTTCACACGCAAAAACCACTAAGCGAACGCAGGAAACGAAGTAACATCCGTATGAAAGCTGATGGGCAATGCAGTTCCCGCATTAGCACGGGGCTACATTGCATCGGAAGAAAATAATTCAATTTACCGTTAATGGAGCCTAATACGTGCGGTGGACTCGATTATTACAGAACATGCGATAATACACATTATTACACTCAGTGGTTCCTATAGTCGATTGACATGTTTTACACATACATAGAGTCAAACGTCTACACCAAAACTCTTCATTTCTCTTTATATAAAATTAGGTAGAAGAGGAAATTTCTGAGAAATACGAAACAAGAACTATAACATTTTTACGTCATCATTAAAAATTAATAGATATGTGTCATTGCGAACGTAGTCATTGGAACGATAATCAATGTCCTAGTAATAGTCACATACAATACATGTACATTCTTTCATAACACATTGCCAGAGGGCATTAAACGATTAAATTCAGCATACACGTTTATGTGTCAAGTGAACTTTTTTCTGTTGCGTAACTGTCTCTATACAATTAGAAACTACACATAACATCAAAAAGATTAATTTTAGCAATGATATTGAATGTGTGAATTACCATTTCGACTGTATAATTCTAAACAACCTGTAACAAATATTGTACCTCAGCTTTAGGGTCAATGAGCCCGTCTGTCAGGTTTTTCGTCCAGTCTCCCTCATCCTTTGAGTGAATGCTGAGAATCCCCTTGTGGATAATGGCCAACATCAACAGCTGATTTACCTTTACAAATAGATATTATAACACTGGAGCGATTTTTCTTATCAATTCTTGCCATAAATGCTCATTTATATCTGCATTCAGAATTCAACAAGTACATTGATTAGGGTAACGATCCCAGAATTTAAGAAAACTTGTCCAGAATACACTTCTCCCCCTAGAACGTCACATAGCTTTTAATTGTTTTCGACGTTAAAGAAATAAAACGAAATGCGAAATAATGTGACTTACCGATTTAAAATATTACTTTGGGTATGTGGCATTGTAAGAATGTAATTCAGGTAACTTGAAAAATTGGGGGAAAAGAACATCCAAGATCCCAATTCGCATGTGGATACTTGATTTTGTAAAAGAATCTTGCCGGGAACATTACTGATTCTAGTGCAAACTACGAATTTGGGGTATTATATCATATGCATTTGCACATAAAACGAAAAGCAGGATAACTTCACAATTACGCAAAAGATACTCAATGCATTAAACACGTCCACGTGTCTTCTCGATTCGTGTAATTTTAAAAGGAAAAAAGTGAGGTAATAAATATAATTTTTAATATATTCATACTCTTTCCGTTCTTCGAGTAAACGATACTCTTGTTCAGGATCATAATATATATTAACAAAACTAATGATCAACATATGTAATAAATATAAATATTACAATCAATATGATGATTATACAATGAATGATGATGTCCCAAAATGTGTTATCTTGATGCGGTTCCAAGTGAAAATCGTTTTGGACCGTAGGTATAATAAAATTAAACCTAACATTATACCAGAAAAATAATGTAATATTCACGCGCGGACACATACATTTCTACATTGAAATTAACTTTTTAAGTGATTACATTTTCATGAAATATGTAAGTGGGGGCCAATATCAATGTTTTAAAACATACTATGCTCTGAATTACAGTATAAAACCATATTGTAGCTTTGGCCAAAGTAAGGGTCTACTTTTCTTATATCTTATCAATTTATATTTTATCATACATAGTGTACATTATATAACTATGTATTATCAATTTCAAGTTTATATTCTCATAAATTTGTTCCTGAAGAACAACATATTTTACAGTGCAACCAGAACAAAGTATAACATTGATAAAAAAATCTTCAAATGTACAATCTTCCCCTTATTTACATACATGTGTTGATCTGTTTATTGGTATATTTGTCTTGCAATCACCGGTATACCCTATGACAATATAACTTATACAGACAAGAATTCAAAATATCATATTCATAAAGACTGAAATTACCTGTAAGTTTATTGTGAACCAATATCAGCAGGAAATGAAGTATTAGCTGTCTTTGAAGCACTTATACACGTACAAGTAAACGTGTATCACAACTTTTCTTCCCAAGGGTTCCATACACATAGAGCAAGAAATCATACGCTGCACCTACAACTACGATTTTTTCCGTTACGAACACACAAACCGAAAGAGCAAATTCAATTAATATACATGAATCCATAACCCTCACATTCCTTCCCTTCCAAGCAGTCGACCTGTCACAACCGATCAGACAGAGTCGAAAACAAACTGTTCGTGACGCATAAATCGCAGCGTGTCAACCGCGAGCAAATGGCGGCTTCCGTCTACCACGATGACAATTGCGCATCGTTGCATCATTTTTCACAGCTGTCCCTTTACATCGTTTCTTTCCTTCTTTGCAGCGACGCTTTTCCCTCGTACTTCTCCACAGTCCGCCATCCTCACCAGTTCCAGTGCGGCGAGCAAATGCAGAGCAGAAGACTGCTCCGCTCTTCGTGTCCCGCCCGATATCGGTCGCGCGCGCGTCCTTGCTCGCAGGGGCGGCTGCCTGCAGCTGACGGAGAAACGGCCTGCGGGGGGGGGGAGGCCCAGCCGACGAGGGGAAGGGGCAAGCGGAGGGTTGGAAGGGGAGGGCGCGAAGGAGATGGTGGAAGCGCTCCATGCTTCCCCCGACCTTCGACGACGCGGCGAAGATCCCGAAGGGAACGGCCCGCCGCGCCGGCGGCGGTGGCGACGACGATGTAGAGTACTTGGCGTCGAGCACGCCGTGAAATTAGGCTGAAAAACGGGAGCGTTCCGGAAGTGCCAACGGCACAGTTCAAGGTCGTCGGCGATGTGATAGATGACTGTGTAAACGTGAGGGAACGGAACACGTGTCGCGTCTTATTAACGAATTCTGCTCGCAGATAATAAATTGTGAGCCAAAAAATAATGACATAGAACCGGAGAGGAGAGCGCAGAAAGAGACTGATTTTCACTTTTACTTTGGCGCAAGTTGTACGAAAATCGCGCAATTTTTTTCGTTTATTTTTTTTTAATTTCAGAAACATCCTCTAGTGCTGTCGACTTACGAAATCGCAAGCATCGAAGAACACGGGCGACCATGTACATATCATTTACCTTACATAACATTTCATTCGCGCATGTGCCTTGGTAACATTGCCCAGCAACCCGGTGCAGTACATTCAACTATAGCAGTCGTCACTACCGGACACTTCTATTGCCTACAAAGATAACTTAGTTTTAAGTTTGCTTTCAGTAAACGTAAACCGTTCTTTTGCTTATTGGATGAAGTGGTTGTGGCGGGAGACTTAGCTTAAAAGTGCGTTTATGTTAAAAATTGTAAATGAAGGGTCTTTAAGAAACATAGCGCTAGCTAACACCGACTTAGTGAGTTTACGGGCTTACGAGATTCCGAGTGGACAGTACGTGACAGCAATCTCTGTGGGGGGTTATTACCTTCCCTTTGGCTCTATCGCCCCTTCCGGTGCTTACCGTGCTCCGATGTGTACCAAACGTCCTTTACTCTAGGTCTCGTCAAGGAGTATTAATATATAGAAAATATTCATTGTCTCAATGGTTCGAGTCGGACTGATATGAATTAGCAACATGTAGGAATATGATCAGATTATTTGGCCAGAAAACATTTCTTTCTAAACCGCTGTTAATTTAGGAATATGATACGTTAACCGTCTATAAGCCTCCAATAAATAAGTCAATACATTAAATAAGTAAAAAATTGGGACAAGAGTTTTCCTCGTTACTGCAACACGTTATTTTATTGTGAAATTCGTGACATACAACAGATGATACACGCAAGCCACTTATTGTATTTCATTATACTTCTGAAACACTGCATTATTTGCACTACTTACGTAACGTATTAATTTCATTACTTTTGATGAAGCTGCCTGCGGTGGCCCACTGCGTTGACGCGCATACCACTCACAATACACTAGACTAAATCCGATCGCGCCCGAACACCTCCCCTTCCCTTCTACTGGGCTGAGTCAACCAGCAGGGGCAACAGTGGTGTCCCGCAGATAGGGCTGCTCCAGGGCATGCCAAATAGACCGCCAACTTGAGTGGCAGTGTCCTAGTGCAGAACAGCTCAAGTGAGTGATTCATGTGGCGAGCCCTGGCCCAACGCTCATCTGCGAGCCAATGTGGCCCGCTACTAGTTGAGTCAGTATTACAGGATGGGAGAAGGGCGCTCGGACGATATCGGCTCTAGTCTAGTGAAAGGCGAGTGGCCCACAGGCAACTGCAGTGGCCTCCGCGGGACGCATGGCACAAATTCTTGAATTTTAGCAGCCTTGTCCAAGAGTAATTAGCATTAGAGCAGCAGGGTGGAAGGCTGTATACGTTTGCTGAACTCCTTTGCATGCCTGGAAATTCGATCCTTTCATGTCTGAAGGTAAGCCTATTGATGCCCGTTTAGCTGATTTATACGATCTCTTTCTCATTTCCAATGACTTACTAAACGGAAGATTACATTCGATAAGCCGAGCCTTATTCGTCGTGGATTATTAGCGAAGCATATGCTCCTTTGACCTCAGTGTATGAAAGTTAAATTATTAATCACCAGCGCATCACCGAATTGCGCTCTGAATACTGCAGTATCATAAAGCATCGAAAGCAATTAAAGCTTTGTAGGCTGGAATATGATCAATTCATGGAAAATACTTGATAATGGTTACCCTTAAACAAATTATTTCACCTTTGGAAATACGTAGAAATTTTATATGATGAAATAAGTGTATGAAGAATTCTGAAAAATTTTCGTGGCTCTGTACGCTATAAATCTTTGAACCACACTGAGTTAAAACCTGAAATGTATATCCCAATTGAAAGTAAATAGTACATACTATTACCAAGTTTTAGATGTGCAACGAATTCAGGTGATTAATTTCTGTATTATTTTTAGGACTAACAGTTAATAGTGTACCTAAACTTAAGAAAAAAACAATATTTACAGCCCAGAAGCAAAGTAAATGACAACTAATCATTCACAGCTTAAAATCCAAAAAGGCATCCACTGGTTTCTACTACGAAACTTGAGGAAAACAGAATAAGACGAAGTTTTTGATTTATGTGAAAATGAATCTTTAGCGAGAAAACGTCGAAAATATATTTTTTACTGATACGTTATTGCCTACGGTACGGATATCTATATGCTCCACTTACCTGGATGGAGAGGAACGTGGTTACTAGAGAAAAACGAAAACTTTTGAATGAAGCTACATGTTCTCTCAGAGGCAATTATGGGAAGGAAATGGCACAAGACAAAGCGAATCAAATTAACATCTAGCTAATTAGTATTAAATAGGTAAATTTGAATCATTAAAAGTAGATAAAAAATAATATATATGTGTTTGTGTGTGTGTGTTCCACAGCATTAACTGGTTCTAATGATCTCGGGCCCAAGGCCATCGGCATTTTGGCTACCGCTCCATGATTAGAACTTTCATAACAGCCTTGGTGCATACTGTTAACAAGTATTACGAGATCCAAATTTCGCAACAAGTAAGATGAATACTTTTGAATCCCATGCTTTGGTCTTGCAGGAACGGGACGTGCGCGTCGCTTGTTTTCTGAGAATGTCTCGGCTAACCAAAGCACATTTTTCAAAAGATTGTATCATAACAGGAATTCTTTCCGGTTCAAGCGGCAAGTGTAGACCTCCGTAGTGGGAAAGGAAATGGTGTTTTTAACTGTTGCAACCATGAACTTCTTATCGTACGTAAAGTTTATATTCAAGTTCGTTGTTAACTTTTCTACGTGCAATGACTTTCGAATTTGCGACGTTTCTAACGAAAAAGTCGACGTATTATGTATGAGTATTGTGAGATAAACAAAGACATTTGATTTTTGTGTGTCGATTGAAGTACAGAATTATCTTTCCTTTGCCATCAGACACTGTCGAATTGGTAATCATTCCACAGTGGCATGACTGTAACTCATCTTTAGTGCGTATCTGAAGTAATTTTTTAAACCCAGATAGATTAATTTTTAACACCTATTTGGTTTGTTGTTTTTAAAATGTTTTCTACCAACATATAATACACAATTTCCCGTCTTATTATTTCACAGATGTACTCCCCAATGTTCTCCAAATTTCTTACACTCATTCATAGCACACAAGAATTACAATTTGTATGATAAATAAAAGGCAAACTACTACCTACCTACCTACCTACCTACCTACCTACCTCCCACCTCACCACCACCTACCTACCTCACCCTACCACCACCTACCCCCCACCACCCACCCTCACCCACCACCACCCCTCCTACCCACCACCACCTACCTACCTACATACATACATACATACATACATACATACATACATACATACATACATACATACATACATACATTCATGCCCATCTATCATCCATTTAGTTATACCTTTATTCATATATCTATATCCATAAATACCGTATTTCTATTTTATTATTTTAAGAGTTTTTCGAGGGGTCACAAAATAATATATCAAAAGATACAGATATGTAGAATTCTTAGTATTATGTTCTTTAGCATGTGCTGATCTATTTATATATAAAAGATTATAAAACCTAGACCCCTGACACCTTAATGCTTAAAGCAAACTTGATAAATTGAGTTCAGTAAATTTAATGACATAAACGTTATCGGAACAGTAAGCATGATACAGAAATGTGAATGTTACGGAAAAATAAATCCACTTTTGAGAGACGAAAAAAATGAACTATCACAGTAAAAAAAGAGAAAACGTAAGGAAAAGAAAAATGTAAACTAATTATGAGAGAAAAAAAGGATCATCGATGGTAAGTACAGCATAAATAATGCATCAACCATCCAGTAATTTTGATATAGCGAAGATGATATGTGAAACACTCATGACTGACGAGATAAATGCAATAGGGCAACAGGACCTCTATTTCTGGTCAATTAACGTGCGTTAGCCGAACACAAGAAATTATGTGGACGAGTGCTGAAACAGACATTTGAAATGCTTCCTGCGCAGACTTGCTCCGCCGTCGATGGACGGACAGGGGAGTTGATTGATGATTCGAAATGCGGTCTGAAGTCGACAGAACTGAGTTGTCAACAGTTAACCAGTGGAACGCAGGCCAGTTGCAACGAACGACAAACGCTAATTTACAAACGGGTCTAACTGCCCGTGTTATTTCGCTGGACGTGACATGGGAACGTTCGAATTAAATATGCGCGTACAGTATCCGCAGAAGTTGACTGACGGATTTTGCCATGTATCACAGGGCACACGAGTAAAATGGTGCCGCAAGCCATCGAGTGGCATCGTGACATTTGTAATTACCACAATACCTTTCAAATTAGACTGCATCAGTGTGCACTTTAAAGGGTGAATAAATGTTCCTCTTAAAAACGCCTCGCTGGCCTTCCTCTCCCCGACTCCCTTTACCCTGCCTTGCAGTTTCATTCGTTCTCTCTCCCTCTATCACATTCTGTATCCCGACACTTTACCCCTTCTTGGTATTAGTAAGCGTTCCCGAGAAAATCTATTTCCAGTTCTGGAGGGAAATACAAACCCCGAACGTGGCTCTACCACTTACTGGATAATCCAATCACCAATGTTTTATGACTTCGCGCTATCCTTTGTCAGGATTTTCCTTGCATCATAGCGTTGCTCGCCTCTACGGAGGTGAAGATAAAATCCAGCATTGCGAAACAAGAGGCAGCATTTCCAGGAACGAAATGCTTTTTTCGAAGATTTGTGTACCTGGGATATTTTCAGTAGCATCAAGATACTGACGGGTGGGGTAATATTTATGTAATTAATTTTTTCACGTACGAACGAAATGTTGACGGACGAGTTGACGATAGAAGTCGAGTCCGGCATTTTGAAATAAGTACGCCAAAGACACTTCGTGCGAGTTGCGTACATTATTTTTAGCACGAATTCATAGAATCTTACAAATACGAATATTACTTACAAATATTACTTACAAATAAACTTACAAATATTCGCATATATCTAGGAATCATTCTGAAAATGCGAGGCGGCAACCATATTGACTCTTGTTCCAGGGGAGTCCAGAGAGGGGGCAGCCAGAGCAATTTCCCCAGGATCACTCTTAAGTGGGGCCCCGAAAATTTATACAAAAATTATTTGCTTCACTAATTTAAAAAAATAGAAGATATTTAATTGTAGTTTAAATATGGTTCACTTTAAAATGTATTAATAAATAATAATAATAATAATAATAATAATAATAATAATAATAATAATAATAATAAATAAGCCCTATGCAAGAGTGCTGTCGAAAACATCCCAATGAACTAGCATAGATTTAAAAGTATCTAACAGGTGGTTGACACGTGGTCAGAAACAGAAGGCATTATGATAACCATTCAAGACCAGGTCATCATAACACGAAATTTCTTACGATACATAAGTCACATAGTAAGCGGTGCACAACCTAAAAACATCCAACACATCCTTGCCGGCTGTGGTGTGTTCGGTTTCCACCGCCTGTATAATTTGGCACGATAATATGAGTAAAATAATTCATGGATGGTTAGCACGAAAATATGGACTTTGGTCCTGTAATGTCCCATACTACAAATACCATCCTTCTACTGTCTTGGAAAATGAATACTGGGAGCTATATTGGGACAGAAACTTTCTTACAGGCATCACAATTTCGAATAGTAGGCCAGATATAATATTTCTAAACAAGCTCATGAAAACAGCCTTGATTATCGATTTTGCAGTCAACGACAACATTAAGAGCCTAGATTGTGTGTATAACTTGAAAATTCATAAATATGTATGTACCGCTGTCGCCAGAGTTTCGCCATCAGTGATGACTTCAGAACATCGGTATACAACCAATAATCATATCCCCCCGGAATAATACCAAAACAGTGTATGCATTTCAAGAGTTTGAATAATAATTTTCACGCGTAGAGGAAATGCAAAAAGCAATAATAATAGACAGCTGCATAATAGTGAGGGAATTTCTGTAATGTAATGGTTTTCGGGACACGATTGACTGAAATGCCTATAGAGCAACATTCTCTCGTGAGATCGACCGAGCCTAAATTAGGAATGATCAGGTGAATGTTTCTGGAGATAATGCAGAAAGTGAAAAATTCAGATAAATAGGGGGAAATTGGTTGAAAATATGGGACTCATGGATCTACTGCCCGAGTGTCCTTGTTTTCTCTGGGCGACCCTGTATCGCCTCAATGTTTTGTTTACTTCGCAGAACTCTGTAGTTTTATGTGGCCAAGACGTCATTGCGGGTCGCGTACGGCAAAGTCGACTTAACCGCACACGTACCGCAAAGTAACACTCTTTAATCAATAAACGTCAACGGAGCTCTTGCGCATCGTACCCAACTTCAGCTAATGAATTTCGGCAGTTTGCGTCACAATAATAGCGGGAAGTTTAAATGCAGTCAGATTCGAAAATCATCATCTCGTTACAAGACATTCAAACAGATATATGAAGCCTTTCTTTTAAGTATTGCATCTTTTACACCTTTATCCTGTCATTTTTATTTGCTTATCGTTGTAAAGTGTCACTTTATGCCACTTTCAAAATGTTTCTCAACACTTCTCGCAAGGCAAACTACCTATCATCTACTCTCCATGCAACATGGCGGCCAGCGTCTGACTAGTTATTCAAACGAAGTGGCCGTGCTGAGGTCACGTGGTTCGTGACTCAATCTGATGTTGCGCAGAACGATCAAAAATCGGTGCGCCGGAGTAAATCACCCATGTCTTACCATCATGAAAACAGTAAAGGCAAATGCTAGTTTCCATGCATGAAGGCTGAAAAATATACGAGGTAGAAAACGATCAGAAATGTATAGAAAATAAAAATTCGAAGGATAGTAAATGAATAATCACGTTTCTTGCGATCTATCATTCTCACATCATTGCATTGATAATCGGATTTCTTATATTCATGGATGCAAAAATGGAAAGTGTGTAGCAGTAAAGAATGTGCGCACGAAAAGTTTAAACTAGCTGGATAAAAATAATTGATCGTCTTAGCATTCACTCATAGGATCGTCGGAATATTAGACAAAAACCTCGAGGTAAGGCTCATTAATCAACCGGTGTTTTACGATTGGTATAGGGTCACCAGGCGTTAACGAAGTTACCTTTTCTTTCTAATAGGCTTTCGCAATGTTATTGAATCCTAGGTGCATTATCTCAAATTCTTTATTAATTTTTGTCACTATTCTCTAAGACAGCGATTTTAAAGTCAACATCATATATCTAACAGAATTGCCACTGCGGTTTATCTTTCATGAGAAGCATGCAAATTGCAGGACTTCGTCGCCGCAATTCATACAGAACGTAATCTTGTTGAAACTTTCAAATGACTGTGTGACACGATAGCCTGAAGAAGGTACGGCAACCCCGCCTAACACTATCAACGGGGAAAGAACAAATGAAATCCGGGAATACGACCTACCACACTTCACGAGGGCAATTCACGCGTAGAGTCGTTAGCAGCCGTCATTGGAGGCATATTCTTACCCAAATGTCGTTCACTAAAATGTTCCAGTTTCGAGTAAAGACGTGAAACGAATTTTCAGCACCAGTTAATGAAATGGAGCGAATTCTGTACGGAAGAAATCAAAAGTTACCCCTTTCGATTGGTGGTTTAAAGGGTTTGTTGGTTTTGGTGAGAACGTGTTGTCAACCTCTAAAGATAGAGTCATCCAGATATATAGTAGAGTTTCGGTATCAGAGTAAGTGGTGTACCTAGGATGACACATGAATTGAGAGAAGGATATTTACGATTATAGGAATGAGAGATGGGGTAAAATGAAGAAATCTGAGCAAACGTACTGTGAACACGCTTTGTCAAATACATAACCCAAGAATGTAGTGGCCGGGATTTGTACCGGGATAACAAAATGTCTTACTAATTATTAGAATACATCGTAATTATATTTTGACCAGTTTTGCATAGAAAGGAAAAATCATTGCGATTTTCCGTTCTCGTTGAACTCAATACTGGTGAACTCTTATTTAAGATGCACGATTAGTTCTTTATTTTTATTTATTACTATTCTTTCATAATTGTATATCAAAAAAGAGAACATGGAGTTACGATATTTGCTACTTAGCATGACGAATAGTAATACCCTAGAGCATTGGCGAATACACTAAGCATCACACGGGAAATAATTTTTGTAACAATCTTAAACAGTGTTTATAAATGACTTAAACCAGTCTTAGGGGATTGTCTTCCTGCTTTCCCAAAACGATTGATGGTTTAATTGACCAACGCCACATTTTCCAAGGATAAAAACATTTTAACGGATAAAATCATTTGACTGTAAATGCCCTTTATGCTTTCTCAACTTGTTTCCATTTGTTTTCAAAGAAATGTCAGCCTACACTAGGGCTCTTTCTGAACACTCCTATCTATTACAATCGAATGGATTCCATTAAAAAGGCCACATTTGCATCAGCTGTTCGGTGCGTGTACGTGCCTGGAAGACCTACGTCTCCGGAGAAGAGGTCTGTGGAAAATAGACCTGAAAAGAGAACGACAGTTGCCTAGATTACATTAATAAATGGCGATTATATGTGGGGTTTTTATTTGCAACAAAGCTAAGAGCATACTCTGATTCAAATGGCGGATCTAAATTATTATCGCAAGGATTTGATGTGTAGCCTTTCAAAAAACATGATTTAAATCCTATTAAATTCCCAGAATTGAATAAAATGTTTAAGCGTCTTTTCAAATCGCTTCTGTATTCGTTTTTCAAAAGGTTGTATAGTTGTATAGTACCATCAAACGTTTACTCTTTCTTTTTTCACTCTCAAATATAGACCGTTTGTATTAAAAGTATACATAACCACGTTTTTGTTGTGTTCATTGATGAAATTGTTACGAAAAAGCCTCAGACGATCAATAAAATGATTACCTTACATGACCGCTGTGTTCTATTGAAACACGTGAATGAGCGCTAGCAATTAATAGTCTAAAGAGATTTGCACTATTCGTAACGGAAGGGGTGAGTGATGATTTGGTGTTGCGCTCGTCACAGAGAAAAAGAATCACTCTCCAATGTAGTTGTAAATGCAATTCGTCTCCCTCATCAGTTGCTCGGTATGAAAGTGTCGCCGATTTGTTGGCCACCGTAATCTAATTGTTAGGTATAATAGTTTCCCTGCTGTCTGCCTCAATGTTTATGGTCAATGATACATTTATTCATTACATAATTAGGGCTAAACATTTTCCTTTAATATCTCTCATTTCTAAGCCCGCTTTCAATTAACAAAACAATCTAATCACTTTTATAGTAAAGCATACTTAAGAGAATGGGAGATATTTCGCATGTGGTACAAATTAATCCTGGTCTGGTGTGATAATGTAAAAGGTACATGCAGACAAATGAAAGGGATCGAAGTCTTACGTGTAGTACCTTAGCTCCGAGAATGGATACAACATGGATTAAACTATTGAAATGATTCTGGTACCTAATGGATTGGTTTCAATGAAGAATAGATGAACACCCTCATGAACTGCTGTGCAGCCAAAATATGAAAAGCGAAATGGATAAGAACGAAAAAGTATTTCTGCCATCATAGAAACGTAATTTTAATTTGTTTCGTTTCTTTGTAATGCCCGGGCACTTGGAGGTTCATCCGTTGATCCTCGCTCGCCTTGGGCTGAAATTTTTGAGATTTTACTACTTGGCATTCAAGAGACTCCCAGCGTTGCCAGTAAATTTTGACTTCCATATTTAACGTAAGGAAACACCACAACAATCGTCTCAGAAATATTCACCTGATACTTGAAGTGTTTCGGGCTAAGCGAATATGGAATCTGCTTAGGACGGGAGTTTTCAGAGGATTTAATTTTTATGGGTATTTAGCCAGGGTACTTTTACATACTACAAGATGGACTTGACCACTGCACACTTTTCTCCCTTCGAGAACCCGGGCACTTGGAACGCGATCCTAGTGCATTTTGAGACCGTCCGTTAAGCTGGCAAAGCCATTTCTGAAATCCACAGTTTCTTTATACCCAGAATTTTGTGCCATTTTTATGCTTTCAGAATATTCAAAAATTACAACAGTAAACATTTTAACATTTTGACTTTAGTATAGTTATTATAGTATAAACTTTATGGGTAGTATTGAAAGTCAAAATATTAAAATGTTTACAATAGTGTTGTGTAATGTATTGTGACTTAATTTCTTTAGAGGTAATTTAATTTTTAAAGATAGTTTGCTTTCGAAGTGGGTTTTTGTTATATGGCGGGCATGCGGCTGTGGAGGTCACGTAAATGGTGTTATTGAATTAAAAAAAAAAACGGTAAGAGCAAAAAAAAAAATAGTTTATTAGAAGAATGTTAGGTTGTGATTGATGGTAAAAGGCAATCCGTTCAGTTGATTAGTTTATTTTTATGAGGAATTTTGTACCTCGATACGCGCTGTTTTTGGAGTGTGGCGTAAAGATTGATAATTGTTGGGGGGTAAAGTAAGTGTTGAAAATTGCAAACCAATATTGTTGTGTAGTGTATTGTTTTGTGGTTATGTTTGGGTCAAGTAAATATAATTCGGTTGGATATTTTTACGAGTCGTTTTCTTACACATTAATATTACGCCCGTCCGTGAATTCGAGATTTTTTTATTTTCGAAAAACGGTAAGAAAGTAATGTTTATATATTTGAAAAGTACAAAAATAACACAATATTTTGTATATAAAGAAAATGGTTTTTGGTCAATTGGCTTTGCGAGCGTGACATTAACACAGCGAAGCCACTCATTTTGAAAAAAAAATAGATTGGAGCAACAAATTAATTTTTGAATATTATGAAAGCACAAAAAAGGCACAAAATTCAGGATATTAAGATATTGTGGATTTCAAAAGTGGCTTTGCCATCTTAACGGACGACCCCATGAGACGAGTTATAAATTTTTAACGAAGTTTTATTAAATGTTTTAGTCTGTAAAAAATGCCATCATTGTCGAGCTATTTGACTTTACCCTATTCCTGCGCGTTTTCAGGATTTTGCTAGTCGAATTACTCAACACACACAGACCTTTTCCACACGAAATAATTCACGAACACAACGTGAGAGACCCAAGTATTTTTTTACAGTCACATTGAAACGAAATACTTGCTTTCAACACTGACGTGCAGCAATCCCAGGATCATAACAACGATTATTTTGGTTTATAGTACCATGTTTCCTCACAGCATTATTGTCTCCGTTTTTTAAATATTCATGTATGTTATGCATTTATATATAGAGTACCAACGTATTAACCATTCCAAGAGTAACAGTCGATTTATATTTTTCATATATTAGTTATGTTTTAATTTTTTAATCAATTACATGATTTTGATCTAGCATCGAGCGTTATGGAAATGTAACAATGGGAAAGCGCCTGGGAATGAAATGTGGCAAGTTTCAATCCCAAACAGATGCTAGAGATTTTCGTGAGATAATTATCAGAGTTTATTGGCCTTTGACAGGACGCTCTCTTAGATAATTTACCTTCGATAGCTGTTTTCCGTGATTACCCTAATCCCTTTCGAGCCAATACCGGGGCGAAACTCTATACAACGGGCCACGGGAACTCCCGCATTTCCCTTACTATCCGGTGCTCTCCATTCGGACTGGGACACCGTGGAGCATTCCGCAACTTCCCACTTCCAAGAGATATACACCGCTGGCGAAAGGAGATCCAAATGATTCAATTTCACTAATAGTTGGTTGGTTAGTGATTCCGGACGGGTAAACAGCTTATATCATTAGTCCCGTTAGTTTAGTGCATGTTTTTTCATCGGGAGATCTTCCGTCCCTGGATGGCGAGATCCGGCGCCGACCAACCGTCGGCTAGCGGTGTTTCCCCCCTAACCAATACTCTCCCACCAGCGGCGCACCGCCCTAGACGGGAGAAGCTCTAAGCTCCAGACCGGTTATTTCACTAATAACAATGATAATATTGTTATTAATTATATTATTAATAACCATAATTGAAATTACAAACCTGCAGGTTTGCAGAAAAACGAAGTGTGGCGTTATATTGCGTGGAACAATTTTAACAGACGGGAGAGTGATGCATAACAGGACAGATCTGGTTATGATTAACAAAAGTGAGATATGTTGCACCAACATATTTAAATCTCAAAATACAAGCCATCTACAAAGTAAATATTATGAAAGAAATTAAGAAGGTCATAGAACTTATTGAACGCGGCAATAAGTAAGATGAATTGAAAAGATCAACATTATTCCAATAACCGTCTCCAGCACCGGAGTCAATACTACAATGCGGAGCCTCAAGCAACTGGTTTCTAAAAGTTGACGTATACAAACTCATGCAGAAAGTAGCGTATGAGAGCATAATACTAATACATTTTTTATAACTAATAGTTTACGACCAAAACCCCGTATTATGTTTGTGCGTGTCGAAGGCAATCACAACCTCCTCTTGCATTATCCACCATATTTTCTGAAAAACTATTACAGCAAAAACGAATGATCTTTCGATTTACTGTACAATATGATTATATTGTGTGTTTGATATGTTCGAAGGATAGTCATATTTCACGATATCAGCCTCTTGAACGAAACAATTTTTTATTTTTGATGTCGCAGTTTCTTCCTTTATGTTCTTTAGAAACTTTTCTAGTAAGTTTGGTTCTTTATTATTTTGCTCTAGGCATCTTACAACCCTTTTCGTGCTTTACGGTGTAAGTAGTGACTGCCCATACTAGATCTGTATACATTTTCACATCATATTTTCCGTCCGTAACAATGCTTGGAATAATAGGAAAATCGAAAGGATTTTTTTAAGCATATAAGAACTTTTAATATTAAACAATTATTACACCGTAAAATACATTATTTCTTCGAAATTCCACAACGTAACTCAACAAAAAAGGCTCTTCAGGCCCCTGCCCACCATCCACATTCGAGGATCAATACCCCGCGTTGGACGTGTGTCGTATAGTGGTGCGGTACGACAATGTACTGTAATGCCATCAAGTACACTACCGCTGTCCGTTGTAATCGAGACAATGTAGGCTCGTTGGGTAGCCGGGTGCTGCACACGCAGCGAAATCCGGAAGCTCGTTCGGACGGGAAGGGTTGTGCGCGTGCGCTAATCCACGTTAACTCCCAATCCCGCGCCACGGGCTGGAACAAGAAATGGATGCAGCTCGCGACTAGCTTGCCAGTATGCCCTCACAAATTGTTGGTGGCTCGGGAAGGACGAGTAATAGGTTTCGAGCTGGTTTCCGTTGATCACCCTGTCGGGCAGGCTGGCCGTGATGAAGGGGTTGGACAAGATGCATGAATTGTGACTGTGAGTAACGGCCAAAACCAAGAACGTATATCAGTGGGTAACATAATGCGTGGAAAATTTCAGAGGTTAGGGAGAAATTTCAATTAAAATCTACATTTAGATGTTTAATTATGCCGAACTATTATATAATTATTTACGAGTTTGGTCTGTGAAACAATCCAAATAGTACGTTTCGTAGGTATATTTCTGCTTTATCCTATAATTAAGGATACAAAGAAATGAATGTTGTACGTTTCTCAATAATTTAGAGATTATAATTGCAAATTTAAAAGAAAATATCAAATAGTATTAGTATGATATTATTTAATACATTTCATATCTTGTGATTGTTACCAGAAATAGTTAAACAATTTATTTATATTGCAAATTGATTTAATGATATAATTGTAATAACGATATCAATGCATAAAAGTTACTTAATATTTAAAGGTATTTAACGGGCTTCATGAAAACGTATATTTAATACTTTAAACAGTAAGTTCAGTACGATAATCACATTTCCCCGCTCGATAGCAATATACCAAAGAACAAACAATATACCTTTCATTGGCGGATGGAAGTCCTACTGAAGTTGATTAATTTAACGACTTTGTAATTACGGGCAATACATGACATGTCATTCCCAACGACAAATTTCAAATATCATCTTCATTATATCGTTTGTAGCTTTTGACTATATGATTCTCAGAAGATTTTGAGATATGTAGCAGGTGATAAAGAGAGTGATAAACAGAAGGAAATCCGCACAATTTCTACCAGACCTCGACCTTCACTTTCGACTCTCCCTGAATTTCACTTCGCGTGACTAGAACTAGAACTCCGTCTCGTGAAAACAGAAGTGGACTACACTAAAACCAACTAAACCAGCGCTCTACGTCGTTATCCGATTCTGGGTATTTACTCAAACGATTGCCACCTCGGCTCAAGCCCGAAGGTGTGACCTCACCTCGTGATCCGCCGCGAAGCGTTGAGCTCAGCTATCCGACTTAACAGGGTGTTTCGAAAGCGACTGAAAGAATTTCTATCGTCGTGTAAACTGCACTCTCTTCCTTTCTCAAGCCCTTCAACTTCTTGGGTTTTGGTCGAACATCTCCAAGAACTTGCGGAGTCTTCACAACAATACAGGAAGTCAATGAAATCTATAACATATATAATATATTGAATTTATATTATATTGAATTTACTATTATGTTTCTTCTTCTCAAAACGAAATGCATGCATAAAATGCAAATTAATACATGTGACGGCAGAGAGGGGGGCGTGACGGGAGAGGGGGTGTCGGAAGAGGGTATGGCGTGCGCGGGGACGGCGTGAGCGGGGACGGCGTGAGCGGGGACGGCGTGAGCGGGGACGGCGTGAGCGGGGACGGCGTGAGCGGGGACGGCGTGAGCGGGGACGGCGTGAGCGGGGACGGCGTGAGCGGGGACGGCGTGAGCGGGGACGGCGTGAGCGGGGACGGCGTGAGCGGGGACGGCGTGAGCGGGGACGGCGTGAGCGGGGACGGCGTGAGCGGGGACGGCGTGAGCGGGGACGGCGTGAGCGGGGACGGCGTGAGCGGGGACGGCGTGAGCGGGGACGGCGTGAGCGGCGATGGCGAGAACGCGGACGGCGTGACCGGGGATGGCATGGGCCTGGATGTCCTGAGCGGGGATGTCATGGGTGGGAGTGGTTTGATTGTGGCGATTAGGGGGTTAGGGGAACGGTAAGGAATCGGGAGAGGGGAACTAATTGTGGGAGGTAAGTAGGTGTTAGCGGAGGAAAAGGGGGAAGTGCGGGATTGAGCAGCGGTGAGACAGAACTACGAACGACTGTACTAGATCAACTAAACTCTGGTAGCGGGGTTCCTTCTCTATTTCCCGATCTTTACTCCTGGGGACTTCACACTTCGGCATCTTCAGGAAGGCGAAAGCCTGCTTGCAACCCTCGACGGCGGATCCGTTCATAGCGAGGGCCTACCTGGCTCGGGGATTAAAATACCCAGCGGTGTATTTTTATATGAGGGCGATAATTAACATGTTGGGGCAGTAATTACCGAGCACAGCGGGGCCAGCAATTTGTCATCCGCGATGCCGCGGGCGTGCGCTGCTCGGTGCCGCGGCACCCCCTCCCCCTCGTTCGCAGCGGCCCCCGCGCCCCCCCCCCCCCGCCCCCGCCGCCTCCAGCCAGGGGTTTTAAGGTACTCGCAGCCGCCGCCCAATTAGCAGCGCGCGGAGGTGCGACGCCGCCCGGTCTCGGGCACCCGCGTGCCGGCGCGGCGCAGCCAACACAGCCCTCCGCGCCCTCGCCCCGCCCTCGCCTGGCCCCTAGGCGAGAGGAAGGCGGTGCGGGTAGAGCGAATCACACGCTAGTAGCGAAGGGAGCTAAAAATCGTCGAATATGATCTTCACAAATACTTTAACCCTAAGATATGTGCTTAACCACACCAACCCTTGTACACCGCAACGCACCTACCACTCCCCAACTCACCTACCCGCTTGTTGATCACAAACTCACCTACAGTCTCTCCCAAACCATCTATCTTCCCAATCAAGATGCCGTCCCAACGGATCTACCGCCTCTCAGCCCCCATCAACCCCCCTTCCGCACCAACACCTTGCTTACCGCCTTCTCTTATTCTACCTATTGTCCCTAACTCACCTCACCTCACCTACCGCCTAACAACCGCAGAATTGCCCCAACCAATCTACTATCACCAACTCTTCTAAACCCAACCACGATGGGCAGACCCATCCTGAGTTGCCCTACCGCACCTTACCTAATATCCAGCATTTCTTACCGTCAAGTTGTGAAAATCGTTTTAGTTCTGCTCTTGTTAAAGTTTAAACTATTCAACTGTATTCAAGTATCTGAACTTCAAGTCTGAACAATTTCGAATTTTGTCATAATTACAGACCAAATGCACATTTCAACTTTTGATACCGTATAGGCTTTAAATACTGTGGACAGGTAGCATTGGGTTTTAATTTTGTTCGTGGAACGCATTGACAATGGAAAGAATACAGGAGTTATGATGTGAGGTCTCGTATCACGCGGCAGCGCCAGGAGAAGTAGCAAAAGCAGCAACACCAGTGCCAGCAGAGCCAGAGCGCAGCGTGCATTCCAATTAGGCAAATATCGCACGTTAAGTCCGCCTAAAGGAGGGCTCGGCGCGGCGTACGGAGTCGTGTTATGGAATAATGCGAAGAAAACAATCTCTTAGAAACGTTATCTCTCGTGAACCGGAACCTTAACGGAATCCTGAGTTCGTGTCACGCCATAAGGTAGACTGACAGGGGAAACTAGGTTTTGTCAACTTGTTTCCTGAGAGAAGCGTTAATTTAAAAAGACAGCTTAGTAGGTGAAAATTAGGATGAAACAATATGAAACCGCTTACGTAATGCAGAATGACGATCTCTTTTTCTTTTAAGCACATTGCTAAAAATAATAACCAGATTAAGCTGAAATATATAATTTAAAACTGCATGCAATGTTTCCGGTCTTTTTATTAATTTCCAAGTAAACGACCTTATTACTTAACCATTTCCAGGTCATCCTTTACTTAGATGTTTCACCATGAGTCCAACTATTATTACTAAACAACCATGCTATATGAAAAAAATATTATTATTATTATTATTATTATTATTATTATTATTATTATTATTAATTATTAAATAAATATCGTGGTCTTCAGATAAATCTGACAACAGTGGAAACCCAGGGTCATGGCTGTCCCAGAAATAACAGGGTTCCTAGAGTGAGATGACAAGACCTTCCGATTCTTTCGGGATTGTTCGGAAGGGTCAGCAGGTCACGTTCTAACGCAGTCAAAGATTTCGTGTGAACGCTGAATACGGTGCATGAGGGGTTGCCTATCAATCAGGGGCAAATGTGATATGTCTAACTTTTCGTTACCTTGAGGGCGATGAGAGCGGAAAAAGTAAACACGAAAGGCGGGTTCATATACAAGTTTTCCGCTCATAAAAATATCGACAATAAATACATGTAAAAATATGCATGTGTATTTGTTTTACTTACCACAAATCTATTTTTATAAACCTGACCATTTGTATAGAGCGATTTTCCTAAGGTTGAGCCAAAGTGACAGCTACTGCTGGCAACGTAAATGAAGGTTCTGTAGTCGTCGTTCCCTTGAGCCCATTGCACTCCCTTCCCGCATTCGTTCGTTAGCAGTTGGCTAACTTGTAAAGGGCTTCGACTCTTCCTTTTGTGATGTCCTCGTCCGACACAAATATAGAGCGCCGCGATAAATAATTGAAATTAGAAAGTGGATTGTTATGTGCTCTCCTGTAAAAAATCTTTTTTACTTTATATATTACATTGAATTTACTTTTTGTGTGATAAATAGTGTTTATTTTAAAACCGAGACCTGGATGCAAGATGCGTACCGATGCGCGTGGTTCCGGCCTTTGTGCTGTTGTGTGGCGAGCTGTGATGTCGAGCGTTTCGTGGTTCTGTGCTTTGTGTGTTATATTATTATTTTTTAATATAATTCACGATTGTGAAGAAGGAGAAGCCCAAGGGCGCGAAGGCGTCCGCCTTGTTCACGCCAGCGACAAGAAGATATAATTTTTGTAGCTAAAAAAATTGAAGAAATGCAAAGGGAAGGAAGATTGGAATGTGAATCGGTTGTATCGATTTAACGATGGAATTGCTAAACTTGAGCAAGAATACAGTTATGAAGTAAGCTTTTATATTATTATAATTACTTAACTTCTATTATTCTAATTATTATTCTTTAATGATTGGTATTGTGTGATAAATGAATGTAACTGAAGGAATTCTGTTTATTTAGGTACTATAAGAAGAACATTAATGAATTAAGAACTCCCAACAAGAATAGAAAAAGAAAAGCACCTGTAATCAACAAAGTGGACGACTTTGACAAGGGGATAATCCGAAAAATTATTTACGGAATGTGTGAAAAAGGCACGTTTTAATGTATATTTATTTACTTGAGCAGTTTATTTCTATTGAAGTTCACATTTGAATTAATGAACATTTCTTTTCAGGTGAACATGCGACATTATATTCTTTGGTAGTGGAAATAAGAAAAAATGAGGATGTGGTAGAAAATCAAGTTTAAGAAAATTATTATTGGAGATGGGATTTTCATGGGAGAAGACCGATAATCGAAGGGCCTTGGCAGAAAGAGCAGATATCAGTGCACACAGAACTGAATATTTAAGGCAGTATAAGGAATTGAAGAATAACGGATTGAATTTTGTTTTCTTAGAGGAGACTTGTTTTTTTTCGAAAGGTAATTGCAGACATACAACGTGTGTGTACTTCATTCAACAAAGTAAGGTTATGATAAATATCTATTCAAATGTCCTTCATGTTTTTGTACAATTATTTTGTTAGGTTATGCTTCCAAAACTTGGCAAGATGCAAGTATTCTCAGCTGTGTGCGAAAGAATGTTAGTGAAGCGCAACGATATTCTACATGCGGGAGGTAAGAAGGGATTTGTGGATGGTGCCGAACTGATGTTTCCATCGCAAAATAGAACAGAATGCTACCACGGAACGATGACTGGGGAGATGTTTGAAGAACGGCTGGAGAATAATCTGTTTCAAAACTTGAAGACCCATCAGTTATTGTGCTAGATAATGCGTCTTATCACAGTGCTCATGTAAGTAACAGTTTAATATCAATTATATTATTCTGAAGAAACAATATAATAGCAATATTCTCATTTCTGTAATTTCAAGATGCAAAACAACAGATGTCTTATTTTCCATAAAGGAAATAAAAGAAATAACTTTGTCTTTTCTTTGCTTATAGGTGGAGAGATTACCTACAAGAAAGTGGAATAAAACACCGTTGAAAAGTTTCCTAGAAAATCACAATATGCAATTTAGAGCCGATGCATTTTATCGCGAATTGTTTGCGTTAGCTTCATCAAACAACCCTGAGAAACTATGTATTTTCTGTGAATCATTTTCCCACTTATAAATAACCTCCAATCACAGATATATAGTTGACAGCAAATTTAAATACTACTACGTTACTGATTTTCTTAATTTGTATTTATATACGTTCTTCAATAATATACTGACTCTTAACACGAAACTTCATAATATGTTAAAAGACCAATAATACTAAGCCTACTAATAAAAAAGAAGCATGACATTCTTGAGAATATCCAGAATATTGTGAAATAGTATATTTTCATGACAGTAAAATATTTATAGGTACCGTGTGGAGAAGATTATTAATGCTGCTGGGCATAAGGTGTTGTGACTGCCACCTTATCACTGCCACTACAATCCGATTGAAATGGTATGGAACGATTGTAAGAGGTATTATAAAACTCATGTTGGAAGCCAGTTCGATCGAGCCCAGATTGGAATCGAGAAGTGAAATGGGACAATTTGAATGTGGAACCCATGATCATCAACATAGGAGAAGACACTTCAAGTGAAGATGAGAATGAAGATGACGGTGAACCTCTGGCTATCCCATTACCAGGACAATCAGGAGAGGGGTGTTGAATATGGAAAACTGTAAGTAGAGTTGAAATTAATCTTAAATATTTGTATAGTAATTAATGTAATGTCTTTCCATATTCATATACATTTTTTCTATTTTTACAGGAAAACCAGAAGTGTACTGTATTTATGGGTAAATTAACAAAGAAGATCCTATTGTTGAATACTTTCATTATATTTTAATTACTAATATTGCATTTTCTTTCTTTATTAAATTTCACTTTATCTTCAATAGATCCAAATTTTGTTGCCTGAGGATGAAGCACTTGGCCCGGACCATCTTCAAGATTGTACCTTTGAGACAATATCAATATTGCTGATTTTCTAGGCAAGTGTTTTCTTCAACCCCAAAAGCTGTAGTGCTTTAAGAGGGGACAAAATATAATTAAATAATAGCATACGTTAACAGTTAACTATACAGAATACTAATGAAATTTTGTCTCTATTACAGACCATCTGTTTTCTTTCAGACTATACTTTCGAGACTGTATAAATATTGATGTTTAAGGGAAGTATTTTCTTGAACCCCAATAACAAGCCGTGATGCCTTAAGAGAAGAAATATTCAATTAAAAAAATAGAATACTAATTAACAGTTAACTCTAGAATACTAATTTTTTTTTTTCCGGAAACCACTGACCAAGAAAACAAATAAATTTTATATATTTACCACATTTCATTAAAATAAATGTTTCCTACCCTTGATAATTTCTTTCAATTTAAATTAAATTTTTTTGTTTTGTAATACTGTTTTGTAAAACTGTTACTGGTTTATAAATTGTTGTCTTTATACCATATCTGTTCTGTTTTCATTATAAACGTACTTGAACTGCACCCTAACAAATGCGTTTACTAATTCAGGTTCATGTGCTGAATTTGTTAACTTGAATGGAAAATAAATAAAATGTTGTTGTTATTATTATTATTATTATTATTATTATTATTATTATTATTATTATTATACATAAATACTGGGATCGTTCCCAATGTGGTGCCCGAATGTAATGGAATGAACAACTCCACACCATTGGTCAAAGTGATAAATAAATATTCTTGTGAAGTTTAATTTTTTATGTACCTTTACAGGGCAGTTTTCATACCCATAATCCCTTTAACATCATTGAGATATATTCAGTTAACAATTAAGTATTTAAAAATAGATATTCATTTGGATGGTTCTAAAGGAAACAACTCTGGAGGAAATTTAGTAGAGCCTTTAGTTGAGAATACAAGTAAAAATTGTCTTCACTGTTTATGTGTTTTAATTAGTGAGTTTCAGGAATGTGCCTATCATTCATTCAAGAAAAAAGAGATGAAAGTAGGCATACTAGACTATGGAATGCATTGCCATATAGAACATTATTGACGTAAAGCAATTATTAAGGCACATTTGAGTTATGAGAGCACAGTGTTATGTATGGATAGCCGAGGTGTTATAATTATAAATACTCGCTTCACTAACAAAATGTATTGGCCCATTGCTGTGGAACGCGCAGAATAGGTATTTGAACGTCCCATGAAAAATCATTTTTCTTTCTGTTTACATTCGTGCCAGTTTTCTTTTACTGCTTGTGAGAGCATGTTAAGAGATTTTCCCCATATGTAATAAAATTTAAATATTTCACGGACTCGCGTACGTGCATATACCACAGCGAAATTCTTAGACTCTGTGTAGGGATGTTTTCACAGAAGCCATTAGCACTTTACGAAGGGGCATGGCTGAACAGCTATCGCGGCGGAGGGATACTTCTCTGAAATACATGTGATGTTCACTTGTTTTCCCGAACTGTCACTTTTGCTCAACCTTAGGAAAATCGGTCTATAGAGAATCCTGAGATGGAGATTTATGCAAATTTCATGAAAAACATACTTTATTGTATTTCTTTATTGTCCACAAACTTACTTAGTATCACTTTTCTTTTCACGTGTAATAGAAACTACTACATTGCCTTCACAGATCATTAGATTTAAAGTATGTTGTTGTACCGTGGTATCCTCGAGACACTTTAAGACAATCAAATCACTCGTTTATTTAAAACCGAAATTTATTTATTATCAAGAAAATCCAGTAAGACCACGTCTCGCGACTCAATATGGACGCATTTTCACGCAGCCTGTCTCCCCAAAAAATATATCTATATTTATACGAAAAACACTCATAATAAATAAGAGTTTGTAACTTACTTAAAATATTTCTTACTTAAATGTGTGCTTTGATCATATTTAAATATTCTGATGATACCACTGTCCTATCACATATCATATAAACAATCACTCATTTCGTTTATTTAACAACTTCAAACAAATTTTTAAAATAAACTAATTTCTCCAAATTAATAAGTTGGTATTTAATGTCTGATTTTTCCTTAGAATCCTAGCTGAAACTTTAAGATCATTTTCAATACTAATTCTCTAGAAATGAAGAATTTTGTAGTACTTTGTGAATCCCGATCACAGATGTTCCACGATACATAACATTATGAAAAAAACTGGGATTTTGACATTTTAAATGCAACTGGGTAGCAAAATATCGTAAGTGATGGATGCTTTTGCATTAAAATCCAACTCCAGAGACCAATTTCTGGCAACATTTTTTTCGCAGCCATTCTCTTCCTCTGCATCCCATGCATTTCAACGAACTGAAGAATGCATACGCCCTGTTAAAACATTCTCATGAAAAAAACGTATCAGATAATGCACGGGCTCATGAGAACACGGTATTTGTGGGAGAGGGAGGGAGAGGGAGGGAGGGAGAGAGGGAGAGAGAGGGAGAAAGAGGGAGAGAGAGGGAGGGAGAGAGAGAGATAGAGAATCACAAATAAGGATCAAAAACCATCTGGTCTCACGTTTTGAGGCCAGGAAAATGTACCTCCTACTGATCCCATAAAGTGTTGTAACGAGCTGTGATTTAATTGACGCTCCCCTTCGGTACCCTGAAGACCCACACCTGGTGATTCAGGATGAAAATGAATTTCATGGTTGGTAGAAAATGCGCTCTTCTTACACAGTTTCTAAAGCATATCACACACACGTCTGACCTCTGTTCAAAGAAACACGATCCTTAAATATCTGCCAGGAACTAACAGCATAAAATAACACCGACAGGGAGGCCGACAGGGAGGCCGACAGGGAGGCCGACAGGGAGGCCGACAGGGAGGCCGACAGGGAGGCCGACAGGGAGGCCGACAGGGAGGCCGAAGGAGGCCGACAGGAGGCCGACAGGAGGCCGACAGGGAGGCCGACAGGGAGGCCGACAGGGAGGCCGACAGGGAGGCCGACAGGGAGACCGACAGGGAGACCGACAGGGAGACCGACAGGGAGACCGACAGGAGGCCGACAGGGAGGCCGACAGGGAGGCCGACAGGGAGGCCGACGGGGAAGAGCCGACAGGGAGGCCGACAGGGAGGCCGACAGGAGGCCGACAGGAGGCCGACAGGGAGGCCGACAGGAGGCCGACAGGGAGGCCGACAGGGAGACCGACAGGGAGACCGACAGGGAGACCGACAGGGAGACCGACAGGGAGACCGACAGGGAGACCGACAGGGAGACCGACAGGGAGACCGACAGGGAGACCGACAGGGAGACCGACAGGGAGACCGACAGGGAGACCGACAGGGAGACCGACAGGGAGACCGACAGGGAGGGAGACGTTTTGTCGTCAATCACATTTTTGGTATCAAGGATCCACAAATAATGGGTTCTGGCTACACCATGTTTTAGAGGATTGTTTCTAAATTTAGCAACAGGAAATATCAACTTTTCCGTTACAAGGGTCCAACAATAAGTTTTCTGCAGAAAGTTTGCGGTTTTCTGGCGTACGATTACATAAATTTCTCTTCTTATGAAGAACATCGTATGGTTAGAGAGTAAAGAGGAGCGCACCGGTGTACATATAGAAAAGGTATAAAAATACGAATGTTTTGGGAATGGATAACCTTTTGATATTTTTTACGAAAATATTCTTCCCTTCTGACTGTATTCATTAACTTTCAAACACTCAGTGTTAACTCTTTACGGGCAATATCCTCATATAAACCCAACTTACTTGTGTATTGAGCGAGAAACCCAAGAGAAAGCTCATCCTTGTGTAAAACCCTGCTAAAAACCGGCAATCCCCTTCCAGTTTTAACCAGGTCCAGAATCTTCTTTATCTTCTTTGGGGAGTTCGACCTTTGACTACTTTTAAGGTTGCCCTTTACTCTCCATTAAATGCACTCTGAAAGCCAAAATTGCCAGAGGATTTAGCGAGCTTGACGAATCCTGCAGGAATATGAATCTAGCGAGAGGAAATAACTTATTTCTTTGCGAATAAAGAGTTCAAGCTCTAGCTTCTGTCTACATCATGATTACGCCTCGTACATACATTACACATCTTTTGATCTTGTAACACAATTTATTTCCTACGACCGACCTTTTTTCACTTGCTGAACCCTATATCCTAAGGCAAATAACTTTCCCATACTGTCAGTAGTTGCACAGAACAGCTTTAAGAACAGTATTAAATTCTTCGATTGTTCGTACATTCGTAGAGTTCCTACATTTTCGGCACCTAAGCGAAAATCTTATGAAGCTGAGGCTAGAGTTATGTTCGATTGCAATTTATTTGCATGTACATTTTAACCACATAATTTAACACACAATTAATAAAAAATCATTTTTAACCGATCCAATTTTCATTAATTCAAATATTTCATATTTTCTGGCGTTTCAGCTTCTATACTTATTAGTCCCACAGAGTTTTGCACAGAGGATGTTAGAGAGGTAGCGGTGTTCTTTCTCCACTGGATGATCAGATTCGGCGAATATCTACTGGTCGACTTTCTGTTTCCCGAACCAGGTATCTCCCACAGGCGGCCACTGCCACTGCCGCGACTTACTCTAAGCTCCCGGTTGGTCCTCCGGCATGTGTGGTAGTGCAGTGCGTGTAAGTGTGAATTTGTGAAATATGTGAGGATACAAGGAAGAGGCAGGAAAGATCGCACACAGTTCGTGGACCGTTTGTGAGGGAACTGCTCTGGTATTCATCTGGTTTTGATCAAAAAATAAAAAAAAACGGAAAACAATTGATCAGAACAGACGCCGGCAAAAATGCTCCTCTAAAGAGCGACTGAATTCGACCTAGCTACTCATACTTATGAGAACAAATTTACCTTACAATGTACGAATTACAGACAAAATGTTCTAGAACAATATTTCGAGAAAACATGGTGGTTAATTTTACTAATATATTGATATTTTAAATTTATTTGAGCAAAAAAGTCTAATTTTTTCAAATTTTCGTAATATTTTGAACCCTTAATATTGTAATAAAATTGACTCTTCAGAAGTATCATATAAGACCAAATCCTTCCTTTATATGAGGATTCCTCCATTTCTGTGTTTTCCATTATTTTCCCCAATTTTAGGCATCTTGAATGTGGGGAGATGGAGCGGTAAGCGGCATCCTTCATCCGCATATTTGTCTAATATTTACTGTTAATCAAACCAGTAAATATTGGTACTCATTTGAAAAGGAGGTTGTGTGGACCTCGGGATAGCTTTGAATAAGACATGAACGGATTAAAATCACCAGTTATGCTGGAATTTGAACCTGGATCCCTTGGTTTGGAAAATACGTGTCGAAAAACTAAAATTAAAATTAAAATAACCGTTTCAAATTCGATGCCCATTGAGTTCGGTCAAATCGATTTGGAATATCCATCTTGGGAACAATCGGTTTGGGCGATAAAGTTGTTCACAGGTGGACGGAGAGGCATAAAGAACAGTTTTTCAGAATTGGCAACCCCTAATAAATATATTTTTGTCAAAGTTACTTCGAGAACTGTTCAGCATTACTTTCTCTTTATTGCGTTTACGAGAAAGTAAAAAGACCGTTTAGCGTTCATAGCTACTGAGCGCACAGGTATGTGTAACAATTTTAGAAAATCGCTCTCCTATGGTTTGTAAACAGTATGTACCATTTCTGCTCGTACACTTGATATCCTTTTCAATGAATACTGATTTTCGTTCTTCAGTATTGATATACTTTAAAAACAATTTTAGGTGCGCTTCTTACATGTACAAGAAAGTTCACGGTATCAGGTTTAGAAAATGTAGAAATAAAAATGTCACTGAATTAATGCACCATTTCTGTTCCTGCAATAGAGTTACGAAATACAAACCGAGTATAAATGGTGAATTTTCACGCAAACTTCAAGTTAGTAGCTGTCTGTGAAGCTCTGAGACCAAGTGACCTTGAATACATCAGGCTGGTTTCATCTCCTAGAATGTGGTAAGCAAAGAGTACAAGTTAAATGGTAAGCGGAAAGAATTCAGTACTTGTTTTAAAGTTCAATGGTGCAACGGGTTTAATCTAATGGGTCTAATCTAACACATTCAATGGTGCAACGGGTTTTTAAAAAAATTAAATATGTTTCCATAAAGAATTTGCTTCGACGAAACAAGAAGAAAAGGTTGGACGCGAGGGAAGAGCGCCTTGCTGTAAGGGAAATCAAGGCAAACCCTAAATTAAGTATACCAAAATTGTGAATTTTGGTGAAACGTGCCATAGAGAAGTGAATTTTTCCACTCTCCGCCGGATACTCCATAGCCATGGATACCATAAACAAATTCCCAGGAAGAGGCCGTTTGTTATTAAGCATAACCATGCTCGGAGACTCAAGTTTCCAAAAGAGTATGATAATTATGATAATAAAGATAAAAAATTCTGAAGTTCTGTTCTTTGGTCAGACGAAACTAAAATTAATCATTTCGGTTTTCTATAGTGTCCTTAGGGTATGGAGAAAGGCCAGTACAGATAATAAAGTGGCTAATATCCTGCCTAGAGTATAACAAGGAGGCGGATCAATCATGATTTGGAACGGTATGTCATCGAACGGTGTGGGAACATTTTATCGATGGCATAATGGAGGAAACAACTTATAATCATATTCTGGAAACAAACCGTACATAGATTTGAAATGGCATCTGTTTATATCTTTCAGAAAGATTACGACAGCAAACATAAGGCAACACTACAAAAAATGGCTAATTTGGAACGTATGCAAACAGTTGCATACTCCTCCACAATCCCCTGATTTAAATCCAATCGAGCGTATATGAATGAGCCTTATTGAAAGTCAGAACAAGAAAATACAGAATTACGTCGAAAAAAGACGTGAATATTGTTTCGGAACAGTGGCAAAAAAGTATAAAATTTTCTAGAGCTTTGTTAATTCAATGCAGCTAAATGGCAAAGGCTAAGGGACATTCAACTAAAAATTAGAATTTGTATATTAAATTTTTGAACTTTTTTCGATGTTTATTGCAACAGTTATTGTTTTTTTCATGTACGAGAAGAAATGGTTCAAATAAATGTGACGTTTTTGTTTAAAACAATTATTTTTTTCTGTTTTGTATAATTATCACGTTGTCTTTTAGTGTATATACTCTTCCTTTTCATTGCCATTGAGATCAATACTTATTTTCACTACACTAAATTTTCTGTGTCATATTTCCCAAATGTTTCTGTACGAATTAATCTGGTATATACTGTAACATATTTAACTATAGTTAAATTGAAGACCATTTCTGAAAATCAGTAAATATTCCCTAATAGAAAAAAATGCCCAAAATGTACATAGAGCGAAGAAAACAATTTAATTTTAAAATGTAAACAAATCCTTGTTTTGTATATTTTCCAGACAATGTAGTTCATTTGGCAGTATGCGGAATGTATTACTTCGAATGTATAATACACTATAATTTAGATTAATATTAGATCACTAAATGCAAATAACAAAATGCACTCACTTCCGCATGATAAAATAATTTGTCGCGGCGCTCAAATACTAGTTTCAATTTGTGAAACTCCAACGCATTAAATGAAATGTACGTAACTTTATTCATTTAAAAGGCCATCTATTCTTTTTTTGTTTAGTTCTGAGTGTGAAACTAATACTTTTATAAATAAACGTACAATAAAATAATTAGAAAAGTAATTGTTCCGTGGCAAAAATATACAGGGAAAGTACTCACAAAGTCCAACAGCACCATCAAGCAAATTCAAGGTCTAACAGTGTGGAAAAATGGCTATTCTATATATCATGTCAGTTATTTTCGAATAACACATTGACAGCGATGCCACAAAACGTTGTAATTGAATCAATATCGTACGGATATGAAAATTACGCGACACCTAAAAATTGTAGTGCATGCAAAGGCGTTCATCAGCATAGGTAAAATTAATAGTCATATTTTCTTGAATTATCTTTATCGTATTTGAGTAAGTTGAATTACAGAGAACATTCTGAATCATAATGTAGGGAAAATATGGGGAGAATGCTCTTGAATTTCATTTATTGGGAGAAATAGGGGAAAGGAAGTTATTTCATGATTAAATGTGATATGCTGCGTGCCACTACACATCACCTAACCAAAAATACATCGTTGGCTGATGGTGTGAGGAATCTCGTACAATAATATTGTTCAGTCAATAATAATGTATACGAGATTGGAAATAAAGACATTTTGAAATGTTACATTTTTTCGTTGGATAGCATCGAAAACATCTTATAATAATATCATATTTTCTTCCGGAGGAAAATGTAGTAAAATGTTGCCGCAAAACTTTGGTCCAATTATAATGGTCAGTAGTTAAAATGTGAGAATGCGGCGTGATGCGAAAAGTAAGCGAATCTCTAAACTCTGAGAAAAAGTACTTTACCGACAAAGAGGTGAAAAGTTGGAAATTACTGAAGAAAACTTTTCAACTTTCTTAATTCTAAGAATTTTATTAGATTCTAAAAAATACAGCATAGAAAAAAGTAATCCTGTTTAAGGAATAAACTAGTGATAAAAACATGTTCAAAACCGTGGATCATTCGAAGTACACATTTCAAAAGAACGTATCGGCAATCTCTTCAGAAGTTCAAGTTTTTGGTACCCATTGTTTTGGGTACAATTTTCATACATTTCGAGTGTTGCAACTTTCCGAAACATATAAGAAAGAAAATGACTTATCAAAAAAAAAAACACGTACGAATAATAAAAAAATGAGAAGCCAGAACGAGGCATTTGCTGGCCCATGGTTGGCCAGAAAAATTTCCTTTTTCAATTGTGATCACCTTACTCATTTTCATGCTTACCAGAACTAAGAAGTTTACGATGAAAGAAAAAACTCAAAATTAAAATTCGAATTTGAGATGGAGAAAGTCCAGGGAAACTTATTCTGTGATAAGGAAGTACATCATCTTCTATTCTAAAAAGAGCGCTTCAATTGCGAACGTTAGAAGAACGGCGAACCGACACGCGATTCAAAGGAAGTAGCTACGAATAGCAGACAGTTCGTGTTAATCCATTCTTCCTGAACAATGTGTTTCACGGAAGGAGAGGAACGATTCAACACCTTTCATGAAGCTTAATTTAACGTTTCTCTTTCGTCTTACTGTAAAAATCTTGGCGAAATTGTTAAGCATACGTCTCCGATAAAAATGCTTACAAATATTTATGTCTTAATTACTATCACTTCTTTCCATACCCACTTTTGTACAGATTATTACATCCTTACGTTATACACTTTTAAAAGATGTTCACTATAAAACACTAGCATCTGGTGAAATATATATACTAATTACAACTGCATTTGAATTTAATGAATTGCAAACATTGATTACATATTGAAATATCAAACATTCCAAACATGGAAACGTGACGCATTTAGTATTTGCATCGCTCAAAATACATTAGGAGAAGTATATTATATATCCACAGATAGTTGTAATTTTCTGTCAGAGAGATGTTTATATTTTTATTCTCATTTCCCTCCTAATGCATCCGAACCATTTTCTACAATAATGTTTTTGCGTTAAAAGTCGTACGATCTTTACGAGAAACCATTTCAAATTTAAGATTCTTCACATTGTGTGAACAATCAACAAAACCTCCGCTTTGTTATGCAGTGATAACACCTGTACGAATATCACATTTTCAAAACCAATACCTCTTGTAGTATGTTCCCGAGACATATCAGTGCAATATGGATTGTTTTACTGAATGTCGAAAAATAGGGAACGCCTACATAAAATTCAATCTTAAAGCATTTTCTGTTTATCATTTAATACAGGTTTGAAATGTAAAAATTCGCACACTATGTCACTTACAAGAGAATAAATCATTTCTCTGTACAACTCAATGAGGAAACTGTATCTGATTTCATAGTGGCAAAGCATGACATTAGACGCAAAACTGAAGTGGAAGTAACTCTCAAGGGGAAAACGCTAATCTTGGTCAAAAATACAAATAAAGAGTACTCGCTGCTTGGACCTAACTCGGAGCTGTTGTTTAAGCAGATTAATCTTGTCCTGCATGATGTGAACATAATGTCACGGGTCGACATTAATATATCAAGTGAAACGTCAGATTCAATATTGTGCATTTCAATTACTCACTAACTTCATTTTCTGAAGAGTCGGTCACTTTGGCATTTCTCCTTCAAAGCACACAAAGCTTCAAACACACTAAATCGTATCTTCAATGCTCTCACATGTTCCCGCGCATTCTTGAAATCAACGTTTAAGTATACTTTCGTGAAGTTTCCGTCTTGTTTAATTATAGACATAATTGATGAGTAATGAAATAAATTTTTCACCTTTTAGTTGGACACAAGGTTGCGTCTCAATGTCCATGAGATGCGCGGTAAGAAATTCTACAACAAATGGATCGATATTCTTAAAAGAGATTCTTCCTGTACAATGTATTACGCGACCTCTCTATTTCGAATACGAATACTGGATTTTTTCAGATGGAAATTTATCTACCTCTTTACAATAAACTGACATAATATTTAATCGTACAACAGATTCAGACATTAGTAAAACGTGTAGAACGACTAAGAAATCACAGGCACGTTAATAACCAATTACAACCATTGAAATTATATCAAGAAGTAATTAAATTTTATATTCGATTTTTAATCAATATTTATCACTATTTCAAATTATGTATCAAAAATCAACAGGCTGCGAAATTGTTGAGAAAACTGTACTCATTTAAGATAAACCACAGAAGGTTGCGGTGTACCTTATGGATACAAAAAAATTGCATAGATTAGAGGCCGCGAAAAGAACGCATTGTCTCACTTCTTACGAAGCATTACCAAGAAATGTAACTAACATCTCACATCATCCCCAAATAATACGATAACAACACATTTTTGTTCCTAAGCGGTCCTCATATGTCGTCTCTCTCATAGGTCGCCTCTCCTAGGCCTTTCATTCATAAGCGTGCTCCATATTGTAGGTCAAAAATAAAATTTTATCTCCTACTAGTGACAGCTGTTGCGCTCTTGAAACAAGAACGGCCGATTGTTAGATTTCCAACCTCACTGGTGACACTTCGATTTCCTCAACCTAACCCTCTCAAAATGAATGCTATGCCCATTCTACCTGCTAATCAAGTAGCGTCGGAATCGTCGCTAGGGGCTGCTTGAGCGGGTAACGAAAGTACATCAGCACATAGTTAAGTACTGTAGGAGATATTTTGCATCGTTGAAACGAGAGGGCAATTTCACCTTTAAGATTGCCTCCTCTCAGGTTTCTGACTGAGACGTTCACTATTTATGAAGATGTAATTAAACTAAAACTACGTATTTTTTATATAGTTTAAATGTATACATTTATCCTATCACATTTCGGAATGCTATCTCAAAAACAAATCAAATGAGCGTCCATGTGACCGGCATTTCTTGTGAAGTACATTCTTGCTTCGCCGAATTGCAACTACATAACACGCAGAGTTTGGCGTTTGGAAGTCGCATTAGTTAGTACATAAATCTTACTTCGCCGAGAGAATGCACATACCGGTTGACCTTGTGTTCGACAACAGGGACCGTGTAAAATTCGCAATTTCCAAAGACGAGGCATCGATGACCGGTATATCAAGCAGTAAAACTATCCACTGAGATATAACTTTTTGATTATACAATGATAAGGTGTCATAAATATACGGAAAGAGAACCAACCAAAATGGCCACTTATGTAGCAAACGAAATCAACTTATTACTTTTATAAACATCACAAACAGCATATTGTCTGTCGTTCATTTTAGTACAGTATAATTCAAAGAATTTGGCCACAAGATTTGACAGACAGCGTTACACAAAACAATCAGTTTTTAATTTATACATATACACAAACAACATAAGTTTCATACGAAATTTCAGAGAGACGTTTCGGGGAACACAGTCTAGCCTGAGGATGAGGAAATATGAGTTCCCCGAAACGTCGCCCCGAAATTTCCTAAAAAACCTCATGTTGATTGTATATATGTATATAAATTAAAAACAGGTTGTTCTTTATAAAGCTGTCTGTCAAATCTTATTGCCTAATTCATTGAATTATATTCTTATTACTTTTACAGTGTTTCCAGGAGTAATATATTTTCACGACAAGATTTAATCGCAGGTAAGCTGAGAATCTTCGTTTCAAAAATTGAAGTAAACTCAGCTCAATACATTTCAGATGCGAGACCCACGTCCTATACGAAAAGAAAGCAAGGCTGTCGCCCTCTCTGAAAAGGTGTCCCGTGCTCTAAGGGCATTTACGTGGACTGGGAAGAGAGCGCAGCCTCGCAAAAGGGTGGCACAGCGGTCTGAAAATAGAGAAAGATTTATGTGGCCTGGTGCAGGTTGTACCACCGCCTGAAGAGATGGACGTGAAAGGCACGATGATTTGTAAGCAGAGAGAGATGGTGGATGGTCGTTGAATGCAGCTATTATTCCTTGAACACGCTCTTCTTGAAAACAATGCGGTCGTTTTGCACACGTGTACAAAAACTTTGCACGAATTATGTAACTAATGTAGAGTAATTAATATATCATACAATTATTATGAAAGTTATATTCCATTATAATGCATATTTTACAAAATGCATACGAAAGTGCAAAGGAACCTTAATTGACACAGAAAACATTTAAATGATTTAGTTCTCAAACTTTTGAATATTTGTCAGAAAATGTATGTCAGTAAGGATCTATTCTTGACACACATTTTGTAACTCTGAAAGTTATTTTCAGAACAATGTCATCGATAGATTTATCAGCAATTCGCGCAGTAGACTCAAGGATTCAGGTGACAACTTCCACCGAATTGAATTTCTACCGCTTTCTAGATCTTTCAAGTGATTCAACTCAAAGATAATATAATACTTTCCCTGTGTGATCGTAATTTTTATCTTGCAGGAAAGGCTAAATTGTTTTGTCAGTCAAACTTCATCTGTAGTTTTCTCAATAGGTGCTGACAAGGAACATCAATGCCACACTAATGTCGTCGTGTCTAATGATCTAAAATAGGTGTGCTGTCAACTACTACCCGTATGTCAAATAAGATAAATCATTACTTACCAATATCAACGACACAAACATAATAATACCCATTCCAAAAATTATTACACTAAATCACACCTTTCTCATTCACAACCCTGACCTCACTCACACACACTGCAGGCTTCCGCCTACCTGATAATCCATAAAGTTCCCGTATCCCATGTGATTGCAGGTACAGGAACATTGCTGGATGTGCTGGCGAATGTCGAGTTCGATGTCGCCCCAGTCGCTGGAGCCGGGCGCGGCGTGGCCGGGCGCGTGCAGGGCGCGCGGCGCGCAGGGGGGCGGCGGCACGCCCCGAGCGGCAGGCCCGGGAGGCTGGGGGCGCTGGATGGGCCCCGGCAGCACTCCTCCATCTGCATCTCGGCGGCGGCGAAGCGGCGGCCGGCGGGTGCAGTCAGTTGGCGGCGGCGAGGCGCCGCCTCGGCCCCGCCATGCGCCCGCGCGTGTGTTGGCCCAGCAGGAGAATATCAACACATTGCGAGCGCGTTCGCGGAGCCCCGCCCCGCCCCCCTCTCCGAACGGGGGGCGCTCCCGAGGCGCGGGAGCCCACCGCCTATGCTAGCACGGCGACGGGCACTCTCTCTCTCTCACGCTCTCCGGTCCGTCCGGCGCGGCCCCCAGCCACGCACGCACACACACACACTCACGGAGACGAAGCACTTGCCGGCCCCGGGCGACCGCACCGAACTCAAGTCCTCCCTCACCCTCCGAGAAAAAAAACGCAACTGTCAGCCGAGTCTATCGGGCCATCGGGATGCTGCGCCGCTCCCGGGGAAGAGGAACGAGTCACTGACAAGGGGAAGGTTCGTTAACACGCGCGCACCGTCATCGCGTTGGAGAGCGTGTCTTTTTTCTTTTTGTTTGTTAGCGAGTGTCCGCGGAGGAGGCCGCGCGGTGGCGCGCGGGGGTGCTAGGCGGGCGGGGCGGGCGGCGCGGCGCGCGTGCGGCAGCGCGAACGGCGGCGGCGGCCGGCGCGCGGCGGGCGCCGCTGTCACACGTGCTCGCGCGGCGGCGGCGGTGCATGGCGCGCCGGTGGGAGAGCGCGCCGCGCGAGCCGAGCCGCGCGACCACCGCGGCGGGGACGGCGGCGGCGGCGGCGGCGGGCACGCCGCGCTGCTGCGGCTGCGTGGAAGGACCGGCGGCGGAAGGCGCTGGCGGCCGGGCCGAGCGCCCCGGCAGCGTCGGCGGCGACGCGGCGGCGGACAGCGCCGAGGCCGCGCGCGAGGGCAGGCGCCGGTGAGCTGCTGACGAGCTCCGGACAGCGTCTGGCGACGGCGCGGCTGCGGCGGCGGAGGCTGCGGGACGCCGCGAGGGGCCGGCGGCGGTGGAGGCGGGCGCCGCGCGCGCCGGCGGGTCTGCGCCGCCGCCGAGGCCGGCGCCGGCGCGCGCGGCCCGCCGCTCCGGAGACGCCCGAGCGCCGCCGAACGCGCTCGCACGCCGCGCCGCCGCCGCCCCCGCCGCCGCCACCCACCGCCGGGATAATGAGATGCCTTGTTTTTGGACGGGTGGCGAGGTGTGCGCGGGGGTGGCGGCGAGGGGACGCGGCGGAGCGCGCCGCGGGCTCGGTGCGATCGGCCCCCGACCCCCCTTTTCACCTCCCCGTTTACCCTCCCCGCCCGCTCTGCCCCTCGCCCTCGCCCCCGACCCGAGGGCGGAAACAGAATTGCAAGATAATTCTGTTATATTAAGGGTACAACCGGTAAAACCGTCTGTCCGGGCATAAGGGTAACGCCCCCAAGCCCAGGAAAGTTTGTCGAGCTCAAAGAGAGAGATGGAAAGATTGACGGAGAGAGAAGCTGCATGGGATGGTCGCCCTTTCATTATTAAACTATCAGCTTCGCGACGTGTGAACCTTAACCTTGTAATCGAAAATATGGAGTAACGTCTTGAGGGCCTCGCGGAAGGGCTAACTGGTGGAACGAGGACGTGGCTGGTGGAACGAAGAGGGGGGGGGCGACGGCGATGCGACGCGGGGCGGCGTGGCGCGGTCGGGGAGCGCTGGCGCCGGCGGCGGCAACGGCATCAAACGCATTGCCCGTCTAATGATCGCAATCTCTCCGTTACCGCAAAGTAGGTCCCTCGTTTCCGAAGTGCAAAGGGCGTGCGAGGTAGGGCAGGGGATGTGCTCGCTTCTAGGGTGGTGAATGCTACCTCTCTCGAAGGGAGGAGACCCCGAGAAGGAGAAGATTGAGGAAAAGGGGGAGGAGGAGGAGGAGGAGGAGGAGGAGAAGCTGTGGAGCGAATAACGAGCACCCAAGAAGATCGCGATTCATAACTTTAGTCCCTCTTTCCCGCCTTTCCGCACTCGCCTGCGTAGACGCTGCTATCCAGCGGGTGATTAAAGACGGCTTCGCCCCACAAACACGGTAGTTGCCCAAGGAAAGGGTGGTGCTTTCATATGCACGAAGGATTAGTTTCTGCGAGGAAATTATTTGACTTTTAAAGTAGTTTACTTATGGCGCGTACAGTAAATTTATATATTATTTTAAATTGGTTTACAGGGTGCAATTGACTTTTAAAATGTGTTAGGTGAAAGTATTTCCACTTTGCCTCTTTTTGTCTGGTTTGTGTTAGATTCTGTTGCTTTGTTTTGCTAGACTAAGTGAACGCAGTCTGAAACATTTATTTTCAATTTGACAATTCATTCGCAATTGTAGATATTATTACGATTCTCATAATCTAATGATTGACCATTCCGGTACAATAATTGAAATGATTGAAGGCGTGGTCATCGACTAGTCGTTTTTGTGACTTCCAGAGAGTAGAAAACTGATGATGAAGGCTAAGTCATCTAAGGCTGCTCTTATTGAAATAAATAGTATTGTTGACAATGACAACGCCTTCAATCATTTCAGTTATGTAAATGTCAACTACAACTCACCAATAAACGAATATTCCGGTACAAATCCATCACAATAGTAACGTATATTTACTTCTATAAAGTTCAGATAAGTCTTCGTAACCAAAACGTTTTTATGAAACGGAGCAGGAATAATATAAGTTTTTCAGATTTTGTAATATTTCTTACATATTCCTTATTGTAACATCATAGTCAGATATTTGTTATGAGCCGTCTCTATCCTTTCAACAAAAGCCCATTTCTTAATGTTAAAAGTAATTATTATTTAACAAGAGAATATCATAATGTAATATAATATAGTCGACTGCGGTTATAATGAAATCGGATATAGTAAACTCGGGTATAGTGAACCTAAATCATTGGTTGGTATGTTATTAGGCGAATAAAAGGGCCTTCGGGGAGTGGAACGGTGTTTTGACCGTGCAAGAGACTTTGAAGGGTGTAAAGACTTCGTTGCGATACGTAGAGAACAATGCAGAATCAAGTATGGAAAAAGCACGAACTTGAGAATGGTCTAGAGAAATTACGTACGAAAAATGTTCGAAAAGCAATTGAAAATAATTGATTTTTAAGGTCAAATCAAGATATTGAAGTTTTAAGTTTGTGCTATAAATGTATTTTGCAGTACCTCTTCAATAATAAATTAATCACTATGGAGAATTTCTATTTAATTTTGACATTATCGGATATAGGGAGCCTCTGATATAGTGAACCAAAAATATTAGTCCCCAGAAGTTCACTACAACCGGAGCCGACTGTACAGATGTACATTATAATTATATTTTACTACTCTTTCCTTTTATTATCAAATATGTTTCTTTAACACTTAAATATTTCCATGAAGTATGGCTTAAATTTATTCACGACAAACATTAGTCCGTTGTAAATATTTGCGTTGTTTACCTTAAATTTTCATAATATTTGTTTACAATCCATTGTATAAAGAGAAGTGGTATTTTTCTCAAAAAAATTATGTAATCAAAATTCGATTTACGTTTTATATTTTCACCATATTATGTACTTACGTAGCAAAGATAAAGTATTGTAACACTACGGCAAAAAATGCGATTTCGGTAGGAAAACCCATATTATGGGGCCCTGATATTTGGCACGCACAAAACCCATATTATTCCTACATGTTGTGGTGCGTTTTGTGCGTCTTGAATATTGGAAAATCTGTTAATGTCAAAACATCTGTATGTCTGTCTGTCTATGGCCAATGCTAGAACCTAAACCGATTTTCACAAACATTGATATTCCCGTGTCTATCGAAAAGAAATCGAAGCCCAGTGAATTTTACAGGTTATTCACTGGTTGCTTTAAACGGCCTTCAAAACATTTTCAAAAAATCCCAAAAACGGTTCCGAATTTTTTAATATTTTTTTTTCAAAACATCATCTTTTCAAAATCATTTAAAATGCGAACGTACAACGTTCAATTTTTTATCAAAACGGCTCAAAATTTTGTCTTATTTTTTCTCGAATACGGTAAAGTACACTTTCAAAAACCGACGCAGGTGTGATTTCGTGAAACTCTCTGAATTTTCGGAATTTCCGAAGTTTACCAATAACAAAAGAAAGTATGTGACATACTGCCAGTACGTTTTTCAATGAAATATTTTACGTTTATTTGATTTCGTTACGAATGAAACCTTAGCTAGAAAAATAGAATATTAAATTTTACAAAAATTATTGTTTGGCAAAATAAGGGGAAAATTCTCCTTAGAAGACGATTGCAATTATGATCAACATGAGACTTTAAGAGTTTAATGTGTGTATGTTATTATTGAATTTCTGTTTTTCTAAGCTCACATAACTACACAGACAATTTTTAATGTAATTTTTTCTCAGATATTTTCTTGATAGCGTGTCATTCAATAAAGTTAACTTAGAAATGCAGCGAGAGTGTAAATTAAAAATAACAGTGAAACAGGTTCCATTCTTGAAAACACAATGGTGAAACTCCATTTTAGTTGCGATGAATTATATGTCAAGTGCAGTAATGTGTAAATCAAGACGGACACAGAACTCTGCAAACACACAACAAACTGCAAACAACCTCTGCCAACTTCGAAATCCTAGTGAGCGTCTTTAGTGAACGCAATACTCTCAAAGCGGAAATCTTAAGCAGCCGCGAATACCTCTCTCGCAAGTCTATGTGCGAAATATATTTCGGTAAATGCTTTTCGCTAAATGCTGAAAGCGACTGTAAGTAAAGTAAGGCCGAATGATCCTTTGGTGTAATTGTTCATTGTTTCATTTTGCCTATATTTCACGCCAAAGTATGATAAAACGACTCATTTTTTCGAAAACTTTTACAGAGCCTTATTTGAAGATCTGTCTTTGAAGAACAGATTTCATTAAGGAATAAACTCCATCTTTAATATTATAGTTGAAGGAAGACTAAATAATGTGAACTTGTGTAGGAAGACTATAAAATGTGTAATAAAATTTTTGGTAATTCAGATATTTCAACGAAAATTAGACATGCGCCATTTAAAAAGATCTTTGCTATCTCCGCGCAAAAATTTAATCCAAAAATTTGGAGCAGTTTTTCCGAATATTTTGAAAATGGCTTCATTCATATTTTGAAAATGGCTCCATGACTCCAATGAAGAACCAATGACTCCCATCTCGAACACGTTTTTCGTCCAGTTTCCCTGACCCATTGAGCAAATGCTGAGATTGCCCCTTGTTTTGCTTCTGGACATACATGTAACTTCATTATCTGTGCACGTCTTCTAGAATTCACTGAGAAATATAGTTATTCAAATTATCGTTTCCATGTTGTTGCGGCAGGAAGTATTATTCCTTGACGAAGGACATCATGGATAAGAGCCCAAAATATATTGCTTATTTATCCTTGAAAATATATTTTATTACATGAGAGTTTTTTTAATTCAAAATTCATTTAGTATATGACTTAGTGTAGGGATCACAGAATTTTGAAAATGTGCACACAATTCACTTCTCCCCATAGCACGTCATTCGCAGTTTTAACTTTTTTTTGACGGAAAATAAATAAAATAAAAATAAATAAATGGCATGTTAGGATAAAAGCGTTTGAACGGTTTAGGTTAGGCGCTAGCGTTTACCTCAGACGGACGGAGAGACATACGGCTTGCTGTCCATCAATTTTCCGGCCTAAAGGATCCATAAAATTGGATTCTGATAACAGAATGATTTAGAGAAACCAATTTTCTATGTAAAATAATAACATTTGTTTACTTTTTTGATATCAGGACCCCACAATACGATTTTTTCTGGCAAAAAAGTTTCAATTTTTGCTGCAGCATTGCAATACCATCTCTTTACTAGTAAGTACGTTGTTGGCGGGACAGTAAAAATCTGAACGTTAAGACGATTTTTATGGTAGAATCTGATATCATCTGATCAAGGACTTTCTTTAATTTTATTAGTTGAAATAAAAAAAAATAGTTTTTAACCTACAGTATGGGCCACGAAATGTCGTCTGATTTGATGTTGTTTATTCGTTTTTTAAGGCAATGTATATGGGGCAATTTTTTTGCGCCTAAACGATTCAGTTGCACGATACCGCACATTGTTACTATGATGTCTGGTGGGTCTCATTGCTTTGAGTAACGATTTTCTTTACGATATCTGGTCTTTATTTCTTCAATACGACCACGTACAGTGAACTGTACTCACACATGTTGAAAGCATAATTTCTTCCAAAATCGATTGCAAAGGATCTGTCAATGGAAACAGTGGTTTAAGCAGGATGGAGCACTTCTATACTCCTCCAATATTCTGCTTTTACATGAAACTCTTGATGTTCCCTAATATAAACAGGTTACCTGAGTGTTATTAAGGATCGGGGAAGTGTCAGCTCCATAGCCCGTGCTTTAATTATCGAATTTGCCTTTTTCTTCGGTTTTCAAAATAAGGTATATTACAAGAATCTCGAAATGCTGAGAAAGTCAGGACTATCAGTAAAGGGTTAAGCCAAGCATTACATTAAAATCTGTGACGGTGAGTGATCTCTTGATGATGTGGTGCGTTTTGAAGTCATCATACAAAATGGTGAGCACATTGTGAAGTAGGGGCATTTCTCCACCATGTGATTCATTTCGTATTATATTCTTTAAATTATATATGTGAAGCAGGAGTCAAATTTAGTGGAATGTCGAGGGCCACCTTTGTATGATCATTGATTTTCAGAAATCACAGGCAAACGCAGAGGTTGGTCCCTTGAAAAGAGCCTGGTTTACGCAAGTAATTGCTGGAAGGATTTTACGAGGTGGATAAAGACTGCGTAACTCGTCGCTTAAAGAATAGAGCGGCATTCAGCTTTTTAACTAAAACGAACGCAAGCAGCTAGTAAAGATTGTTCGCGACACCTGCAAAATTTAACGGAAGAAGTTTGAATTATATTAAACAACTAAGCATGTTTATGTTCTTTCAAGTAAACACGCGCTCATTAAATGCAGAAGTAACGTTTTCAACAATGCAGACGTTAAAGGAGATAGATGAAGATATTTAAGTTTTGCGTGGAACCTGTTTTGGAGTATAAGAGCTTGGGTAAAATATTGAAGAGACAAAAAAACTTCATTTAATATCTAGGCAATTGTTCATAATTTACGTATGTGATGATGATTAATAAATAATGGATGACATTAACTGGCTCTCTGAGAAGAGTTAATAATTGTGAATTAATTCTATTTGTTTTAAACACAAGGCTGTATTTGAAATTTAATATTGGTATTAGATTCGAGTTCTTAGAACTAAGGGACGAGAGTACGTACTGGTAACAGCAAACTTGAGATTTATTGACAAAGAGAATGTTTATCAAAGGTATTCTTTATGTGCTCGTACCTCTTTTAACGCTAAAGAAAATCTGATGATTGTAAAACTTTAAATTAATTAAAAAAAAAAAAAAAAAGTTGAGTGACATTTGTTCCCAATTGTAGATTCAAAAGCAATGCCGTACATTACACGCTTCTTAGTTTATAGAAAAATGCAGTGGGTCACATTCCTATCTCCACTGAGATTTTCCTTCTCCTACGCTGAGGGAAGAGAGAACTCTGTTCTCCTTTCGAAAATCGAGAGTTTCTGGTTGGAAGCGAACTACCTAAAACTAAAGGGCGGGAATGCCCGCTCAGAGCTCTGCAGGCGTCTTTAGCCAACTAATGCATCCAAGGCGGAAGTCTTGAGCAGCCGCGGGTACACCCGCCCCGCCCCCTGCCCCTCCCCGCCAGCACTTCCACGAGCGCCAAGATCTATGTGGGAGTCGCAACCCGGCGCGGCGGCCTAAGAAAGCCCAGCCGCTGGCCTTGGCAGCGCCTCTCCAGCCGTTAGGGGGGTTAAACCCCGACGGAGAAGGGGAAGTTCGGCGGGTCGTGTGCCGCGGTGACCTCGGTGGGAATCGTGCGACTTCCTTGCCCCTTCTCCACAACTCCATCTCCAAGCCGCCCCCGTCCCATTCGCCATCTTCACCCCCCATGCCATTCCATGCTCTTGCTGCGACTCCACATCACCCTCGCTCGCCACCCGTATCATTTCCGCTGCCTCCCCCGTCCTTCTGTCCTTCCCTCCTCTGTCCATCCCCACCGTGCCTTCTCGCCCCCCCCCCCCCCGGTCCACCTCATCCAAACTCGCCCCTCCGACCATCTTTCTTTCACCATCCCGTCTTCCCACAGACGCAAACCCTCACCGACCAGCCCTGCCATCTTCCAGTTCCCTCACCTACCAGCCCCTCATCTACCAGCCCCTCACCTATTACCACCCTCACCTACCAGCCCCCTCACCTACCAGCCCCCTCACCTACCAGCCCCCTCACCTACCCAACCCCCCGCACAGACCAGCCCCAACTCCCAAGCACCCAATCAATTTCAGCCCCCTCTCTGGTCCGACTCTCCTGGTACCTGGCTCTCTCGCCAATCTGAACTCCCGTTTCTCTTGTGCGTCCTGCACCACTCGTCAGCATCGCCGCTTCCATTCTCTCACCGTCCTCACCCGGCCGCACCCACGCCACCAACTGCCTCGCTCTCGCCACCCGCGCCACTCGTCCCATCCCCACGGAGAGGTCTTGGACCTCACCCAAGGCGACTCAATATATCAAGAACACAATAGCACATGAATCGCGCGGAGCCAGCCGGGCGCCCGCGTGCCAAGAGGAGAGAGAGGCAGATTATTACAAGCTCGTACCGTGCGTTTTACACTGGCCAAACATTTACTACTGGCGCGTCACGCCACCATCAGCTTCGGTTGCAGGAGAATTGTGCACTTATCATTCGATGCACCCGACACCTAGAAGTTTTTGGTTCGAATATTATCAGTGAAATTTTGTAATTTGTGAAGTTGTAATGATCCGACCAAGAAATGGATGTATAACACACCAACATATCTTGATATTTTGATAAGTGAAGAGCGTTTATCCAAATTGACGTACCTCTCAAAAAATACAATTTTTCAGGAGGAGAAATTATTCACGTTTTGACTTGTAGTTGACGTCAAGATTTGTTAATGCTCGCGTTTTTGGATACTGTTGTCCCTACGAGAAATAGCTATTTATGAACACAATATTTAGTATCTTGGTGGAGAACAACTGATAAATCCTGGTTCGACATAACATGACTTTGATAGGATTTTAATTTTTGAATGAACTATTTTCTTCTTCTGCTCCTATTTTCCATCTTCTTCTCCTTCTTCTTCTCCTTCTTCTTCTCCATCTTCTTCTTTTCCTTCTTCTTCTTCTGGCGATTCTACAGCTCTTGCGACCGTCTCTCGCATGCTACTCTCCATTTCCTCTATCATTCCGGTCAATCTCTTCTAGACCTTTTCTTTACATATCTTTAAAAATCTGATTCTGTCATTCCTCTCTGGGGCTAGACGTAAATCGAGTTACATCACTTCAATTCTCTCTAATACTACCGAGCCAAAACTGACAAAATATAGTGTTAATGGTCGGATATATTATAAAACAATTCATTTTTTCTTGTTTAATTTTCGAAGTTTAATCCACATTCATTACTCTTTCTACAAATCTACATAACAATGCTGTAACAGTACACGATGATGGTACAATAATTTACAAGTTTTTAATTGTAATAATAAGTATAATTTTATTTCTTTTTATTGTTTGCAACTTTTGTAAACATGGGTAAAGACAAGACTGATTTTTTCAGTGAAACTACAGAGATTTTTTGAGCCAAAAAGTTCGACCTCTTAAAAAATATAATATACCATATTTCAGAACCCCTAAACAATACCGACTGTCTTGTGAACTAAAATTGCATCAAGATAGTTTCCTAAAGACTCCATATAACACTTTGTAAAACACTATCTTTGATTGCGAAATAAGCTCTACTCAAGATGCAAATGTGTAAAATAAATTTTATACGCGTTAGATAAATTTTAAAAGAAATATCAGAAATATCGCGGATAGAGAATGTCAAGCCGGTGTAACGGTTGGACAAAATCATTCGACCTCTTTAGCGGCGAAAATTCCGAGCATTGCAGAGACAATTAAACCGAAATACTCAGACTCGATTCAGTCAGTAAGCATTTATTTTCACACTTAATTCTGTTAAAACAAATTGTTGATCTAGATATTTAGATTTTTCTTAGTTTTGCTTCGAGAATAAATTACAAAGAAATGAAAATATATTGAAAATATTGCGTAATATTTAAAAATCGTTTTCTTGCTTTGATTTTTATGTGAAATAAAGAGCAAAAATAAATTTCCTATTTTCCGAAGTGAAGATTGTTGGGAAGTCAGGGAACCAAAAGCTTACATCCGCTTGCTGGACGGTCATCGTACATTATTAACGTAAATCAACTTGACCCAATGAGAACATCCGACGCGCAGACGAGAGCCAATTGGCTTATCTAGTGCACAGCGCTCCATAGCGACGGTAGAAAAAGAAAATAGAAGGTTCTGGGCACTGCGGTCGCGAGTTCTCGCAACCAGGTAGTGCGATTCGCCGCTCTAACGAGATCTCTGGCGACGCAGGAAGTTGGCTTCGCTAGTTGATCGCACACGACTTCGGGCAACCAGCATCTCGATAGCTTATTAACCTCACTCCCTGCTTCTAAGTTGAGTGAAGTAAAAATAAACACTGGAACAAAAATAGATTCAATGTAGCAGTGCAATTAAAATAGCAGTACAACTGGCATGTGACGAAGGGCTTTGTTTCGGTAAGCAATAAAACATATACCCACGGTAAGCCGTTCGTTAGTTTCCAAAAGTTGGCTGTTAGATTTCCTTAAAAGGTTTTCGAAGTAACAGTTATAGTCGTATCCTGCGTCGGCCTTCCTGCCTTAATAATGTTTTTCTTATCTTCAGTGTTCCGCGAAACAAAACTCTTCATCAATATATCACACATCACACATGTGAGTCCGTCTCCGCAGCTGCCTGCAGTAGGAAGATCCATGTTCGTGCTCTTCCTGCCGAAACACTTGAGGACGCAATCTTACTGATTGCGTATATTGATTCAGTGGTGAGGTGTAGTTGACATTTACATAATTGGAATGATTGAATATATTGTTGACAATGACAACGCCTTCAATCATTCCAATTACTGATTGCGTACTCCAGGGTATAACTCACGCGGTAGTTTCACTTATAAAGATAAGCTAAAATCTGCATTAGCACGTATAAGCAGAAACATGTACTACACATAGAATTACGCACTTCAGTGTACATACACCTATACGCATTTATTTTTAAAAGCCAAGATTTTCGTTTGAAACACTTTTCATTTAAGCGAGGTTCATGATTCACTCCTTCGCCTACATACTTCTTCAAGATATACTCCCAGCTTTCTTCCTCCATCTCACAATTCCACACAATCTATTCTATCAACTAATTTTATCAACTAATTAACAATTCTATCAACTAATTTTTCGGTGGAATTTAACTCATTTCCTAGTATATACCTAGCCTTAGTCTTGCTACCTGCATCACTGCTTTTCTTTCGTAAATACTTATGTAGCCGAATGTGCAGAATAATTCTATATAATCGTTATATCTATCATATCTAATGCTATCCATACGATGCAGTTCCTGGAGATTTCAAAGTAATATAAGGAGCACTCAAAAAGAAAGGAGCCGGAGGCCTAGGAACGAAAACCAGTACCTGTATGTGAGAAGTATTGGCCTTGGCTGTTGAAGCACTTGTCCCACTGCGACACAAGGCGGTGAATGGCTGTCGTAAAATTCCTGGAGCTGTGTTGTGAACCAGTTCCGCACGTACAGCTCAACATCGTCGCCCGAAGTGAATCATTCCCCTTTTAAGGGACCAAATGTGGCGTAACCACAGACAGACAGGTCTGGGTTGTATGGAGGGTAACCAAGAACCTCCCACATGAATTTCTGCAAGAATGTCATGACAGTGTTGGTGGTATGAGGCCCGTGGGGTCAATCTTCTCCACGACAATGCAAGGTCTCATATGGCCAATACATTCAAGGCACTCTTGCAGAAATACATGTGAGAAGTCCTCGATCACCCTCCATACACCCCAGATCTCACTCACGCACAGGTTCTGGTCTTTGGTTCCGAGGTCTCCGGTCTCTGTGAATGCTCCTTATAATTTCACATTCCTTCTCTCTCAAACTTCACTTTCCCACAACAAGCAACACTCGTGTATTTTTTTCCATTATCCTGTTTCCAAACTGACATGTACATTTTATTTTCTTTCTTATTCTCCCCTCTTTCACTTTGGCTAACACCGGCAAAGGTGATGTGGCTCAGGGCATCAATTGATGTCACTGCAGTGCCTCTAACCGGTGTATCCTATGTTTCGAGACCCGACGGTGGCAGGCTTCTCGACACTAGCTTGTCAGCTAGCTCGAATTCAGCCGCTGTCTGGAGGAGAATTCTAGCGACCGACTGCTGTGATTGGTAGTTTTTCGTGGTTACTCCGATCACGAATAAGTGAATGCCGAAGCAGTATCCTATGAAACGGGTGACGACAGCGCAATCTTTCCTTCCACTTCCTTGTTCTCTCTTCACTTCCTTACACACACTTACACTCACATGCACTACACTACCACACATGTCGGGAGCTTAGAGGATGTCCCGTCTTGGCCGGTGCCACGCTGGTGGGAGGTACCTGGGTAAGGAAAATCCCAGCAAGTGTGTAGGTCGGCGCCGGATCTCGCTCTCTAAAGTGGAAAGTTATATCCAGCGCAAAAAACATGCAGAATACTTACATGACCTTAGCAGTTGAAGTGCCCGGAATCACTAATGAATCAAATCAACCTCTGGCGAACACAGTCCCATCTGTTTTCTCCAATCTCTCATTGTCATTATCCAGCCTCTAACCCCGTTTTTTCTTCTTCTTCCTCCTGTTTTCTTCCCCAACAAATACCTCGACGCACGTGCATCCAACCTCAACCCCTTCTCTACTGAACCCCAAATCTCCGTTTCTCGTATCAAGATTGTACCTGCCAAGCTTACCAAAACGTACATATCATACCCACATTTCCACCTACACTTTCTTCTAATTATTGCCCCCAATATGTGTGATACTCTACACCTTTCTTATAATTTACATGAACCTGTGTACGGGCACTGCGTAGTAGCTGTGGATTATAGGTTTGACACCTCCGATTGCAGCAACCTGACATCTTTCCTTAAATAACTCACGTTCAAAGGACGCAAATGATTTAGGATATACATCCAAACCCTTTTCCTGAAATTGAATGATTACAGGAAATGTTGCCAGTAGCAGGGTAATCAGTAAGTGCATGGTAAAATTTAATACGTACAATTATTTAGAAAACAAAACTGAACATTACAAATAACAAAGAAAAGGATGAAGTACATTCTCTGACGATGAAATGTAAAAGGTTGCACTTACACTGTAGTTGTTTCATTAGAATTGGTAGAATCAAAAGATGTTTATTTAAATTGTAGTTAACAATGGCATAAACTGAATAAATATTCACGTGAACTGCTCTGAAATAAAAGTACAAGGGAATAAAAGAAATACGTTACAATATACTTGGCGTTATTTATGATAACATGCAGATGACGTCACACGACGAGACCCATGGAGATCAGCCACGAGGTAACAGTTGCAACCTCGTCACACAGATGGCACAGGAGACCACCCAGCGACGTGACCACAATCACGCAATACCTTGAGCTGAATTTCGAAAATGCGAACCACTTATGATGGTGACAGAAATGTAACTGGCATTATAATTAATGGCATTACATACGCTATCACTAGCACATACTCTAATAACTTCAGTTAGAAGATGATAGGACACACAGACTGTTCAACGGCCGATTATGCCTGAGTTTGAGAGATCATTCTTGCCGGTGGCATTGTTTGTGATTGCACACAGAATACATCAAAATAGATATACATATAGTTTATTAACTGGTTACAGTCAGTTTGAAGCATTTGGCATAAGGTGCACTAGTTTATAAGAATACCGACGCATACATGCGTAATATAGCCATTAGGAAAAAACACAATTAGGAATAAACAATGATCCATGGGAAAGACCCTACAGAACGGTAATGAGCAAAATGAGGAACTCGCATGTGCCAGACTGCGCAACCACTCTTCATAGATTAGTCACCCCGCTTTTCCCAGAATTCCAAGAGCAGCTTCTGAAGCTCGAGGCGAGACCTAGAGAAAACTACTACGAGTTACCCTCTGTTACAGAGGAAGAACTCGAACTCGCTTGTGAATGGGTGGGAAACAATAAGTCCCCATGTCCAGACGGCATCCCAAACATCGCTCTCAAAGCAGCAATTAGAACTTGTTCCAGTTCTTTTGAAGACGAATTGTGCCTATGAGAGGTCGTGTTTCCGGATAAATGGAAGATCCGCCGACTGGCTTCACTTCCAAAGGGGAAATCTCTAATAGAGCAAGCATCGTCCTACCGGCCTATATGCATGATCGACACAGCTGAGAATGTACTGGAGAGATTGATATGCAGTCGTGTGGAACAAGCGATGGAGAGCACAGGAGGGCTTGGGGAAAACGAATACGGATTTAGAAAGGCGAGATCGACAGTAGATGCCACTCAACCTGTAGATGACATAGTCCGGAAGGCAACACAATACAGAAGATCGAGAAGTAGAAATAAACACTGTTCTTTTATTAGATGTTAATAACGCCTTCAATTCGGCGAGATATAACTGCATTATAAGAGCTCTGCAGCATATGAGAGTGTCACAGTATCTGATTAAGATCATTGTCAGTTACTTCACGGGAAGAACGCTCTTGTACTGCACCGAGGATGGTCAACGAACCCACAGTTACTGGCAGCGTTCCACAGGGCTTGTTATGGGGCCCCCTCCTGTGGAATATAATGTACGACGGTATTTTCAGAGTACAAATGCCGTATAATGCAGAGATCATAGGGCTTGCGGAAGACGTAGCGCTCACTATAGAGGCCAAATATACAGATGAGGTGGTTGAAATCGCCATATCTTCAGTCCGCCAATGGTTAACATCTGTCGGCTTCCATTTAGCGGATCACAAAACTGAGAGAATTCTTGTCACAAGTAGGAATCTGAGAGAATTCATCACCATTTCAGTGGAAGACAAAAACACCCATTCGGGTTCGTATTTGAAGTACTTACGAATCATGATTCACGTGAGCATACGATTTAGTGATCACTTACAGTACTTCAACGATAAGGCAGCACAAGCGATGATGGCCTTGACGAGACTAATTACCGAATATGGTAGGACCGAGGCAGGAGGGGAGACGATTGATGTCAAATGTCTCCACTTCAATCCTGCAATATTTTGCTTCACTATTGACCGGTAGTCAGCAAGAAAATCCGCATATGATAAGCCCAAAGCTAAAAGATTTTGAGAAGTTAGCCAGTGTTATGAGGAGCACTGAAACGCAAGTATTGCGGCCTGGAGGTGTCGGCGTTGCACTGCAAGACTTTTGTCCAATTTGTCAGTAGGTCATGTATCGTAGGTAAACACCCGAGAAAAACATTTTTTATTGATTTTAATGTCTGCAAGACAAATCTGTTAGTGCCGTACCAATTGTTGGTCTCCAACGTAAGAAATTAGCCTGTAAAGTTAGCCTGAGAAATAGCTTACGTATTTTGCCTCTCTTGATTAATTTTTTCGTGTTTCCGGGCGCGTCAACTGCTTTGTCCTTTAGTCCCGTTAGTGTAGTGCATGTTTTTTCTCAGGAGATGGCGGTGATTTTCCCCCGCGGGGCACCGCCCCAGTCGGGACAAGCTCTAAGCTCCCGACCGGTCTCCCGGAATATGTGGTAGTGTAGTGTATGTTAGTGTAAGTGTGTGTGTGTGTGTGTGTAAGAGGAGAGGATAGGACAAGGAAGAGGTAGGACAGATCGCGCGCGCTCCGTGGCCCGTTTGGTGGGGTACTGCTCCGGCATTCGCCTGGTGTTGATCGTACAAACCACGGAAAACTACCGATCAGAGCAGCCGGCCGCTAGAATTCTCCTCCAGACAGCGACTGAATTCGACCTAGCTGAAAAGCTAGTGTCGTGGTTAACGTGGTTAGGCGGAAGAGCGGGCCTGATGGCCCGAGTCTCGCCACATAAATAAAGTCATTATTATTATTATTATTAGTGTCGAAAATCCTGCCGTCAGGACTCGAACCTAGGACCTCCCGGTCAGAGAAGTTGCAGTGACATCAGTTGATGCACTGAGCTACAGCTACCGGTCCTCTCACTTAAGATCCCATCTTTTCTAATTTAATACAATTGCAAATAAAAACAAATGCGCACTGAAAAAAGTGGTGGAATTTTATATAAACATAACAATATACATTAATTTATTTATCCAAACCACGTTTTATCGTATCCTACGTTCACGTTCCGGAGTCACTTTCATTACTACACTTTGCGGTGAATTGGCCAATTTCATCGTGGGAAGATTTCATTGTGTATCCTGCGCCACCGACGCTCACTGATGACAACATCCATTATGGCCGATCACTTGTACACCCGACCCGCATACAGGACGCATGCGCTATATTTTCATTGGCAGCTATGGTCCTCCAAACCATCGGCTGCCGGCGGGCAACTTCCTCTCTATCGTTCAACATAACGTCACCACGCATTCAATATCGGTGAGGGTTAATGCTTACCAAGAATAAGTGCTCCAATTGTATAACACGACAATTGTATGATATTAGCTGATCCGTGCATAGCCGTAATCGCTCTATACACCACCCACCAAGTCTTCGTTCGGTAGGCGGAGAAAAGTTGGTGAGATGAAAGGAACACTTCTGTACACCTATACTTTGAATAATTTAGAGCTTCATTTGACAGATCGTCAGCTGTTACGGTGTTCTTCAATCGGGAGTTTACACGTCACTACAGTTACGTCATTATGGTGATGTTCAACCTCCCGATGGGATGACACAATAACATCTGATTTACGTCCATTGACGTTCTGTTTAAATCTAAGTATAGTGAGAAAGCTCAGTCTACGAGAGGATTTTATTAACATTAACTGATTTATTTATTCCGGTTATCTGGCTTATCAACCACTAAGGTCATTAGTTCCGTACATGCAGGACATATTGTATCCCAGGAAATGGCGTTGTTCCTCCCCTGATGGCACGTACGATGAGGTGACGAACGATACGTTGGCATGCAGGGTTTCCCCTCCAGGTAACTCCTTCCGCGTGGCTCCACCCCATCCGGGACAAGTTTTAATGATGATAATAATGGTCCCGATGGCCTCCGGATGTGTGAGATTGTGAAGAACATGTAAATGTATGTACGTTATGAGGAGAGGAAGGAAAGATCGCGCGCGTTCCTTGGCCCACTTGTTAGGGTTGTCTGGCATTCTTCTAGTAGTGATCAGAGAAACCACGAAAAAAATACCGGTCAAAGCAGCTGGACGCTAGAATTCTCCTTCAGATAGTAGCTGGAGGTGACCTAGCTATTTAGCCGGTGCCAAAAATTCCCACTGTTGGAACTCGAACCCTTCAACATTCCGCTCAGTGTCACTGTGGTTACAACAGTTGTTTCCCTGAGATAACTCAGCCTCTATATTTTGCTACGCGGTATCTACATCTTTAGACATGTAAGGGTCGACTATTAACTATTATTACTTATGACTTATTGAACTGTCGAGGAAGGTTTTTTTTAATTTGCCGTAAAGCATAAAATTTGATTCAGGCCCCTTTTGGAAATCAGCCATTCAATTAAATTTTAAAACATTGGTATGGTAATGAGTCTATCACAAGTACTGAAACTTATCCCCTCGTAAGTGACATTCTCCATTTACGTTTTTGGGAATTCCGTAACTCAAACGGCCCGGAAGGTGTTGCATTTTTAAGCAGTAGATGGAGTCGAATAGCAGTACATTGACTTATGATACTCTGCTAGAAAAACTTTTGGTTGTGGGTATTGGAGAGGGCATGAACATGATCTGAAGTTCCCCAAATGTCTGTAGGATCAATAGGTAGTATTAGCATATTTAAAACATCTTAATCTTGTGCAGTAAAGAATCAAGTAATATTCGACGATAGGATCCCAGAGAACGAGAGTTAAGAAAGGCGTTGGTAGCATACCGAAGCCTTGTATCAAAACAAATCGTGAAATTAAAAAAAGACTCCGCAGATCATCATTCAGTTTTGTCGGAGTCGCCCATGTTTTCCGAAATGAGAAAATACATGAAGCATGTGAGGTCAGTTAAATGAAATGCATTGGAATATACACGTTTGATTAGTTCTTAGGTGCTTCTTTTGTACTTGCTTGCAATTGTTAAGTCAATAATTGTGTAATAGATCAGAGTTGTTGTGCTGTGTAATTTTCGATAGGACAAATCAAAACAGTACAATATTTATATATGAGACCGAAGAAGAAACTAAGAAAATAACAAGAAAGATGTGAAAGAATACTTGAAACGACGAAACGAAAGATACCACGAAAAAAGAAGAGATGGAACAAAATAAGGAAAAGAAAATGGTTGGTCCAAAGAGCATGAAAAATATTGTATGAAAGCTGCAAAACATGGAATTACGTGGGTAGGAAGGTACTCCATTTCCCCCTCCAGTAATAAGACAAACGTTTTCCCAATTATAGGATATTTGTATGTTAGTGAATCCGTAAAAAAACATAAAATTCTCTTTCTAAACTGCGCTAGAGATGTTTCACTATTTTCAGTGACTTGTATACAAAATGTCGGCTTCTCGTAGGAGAGTGGTCAGCCACACCATTCTAGTGAGAAGCCTCCCGACGTCCTCACTGAGGCCCGTGTGTGCGGTAGGTCGCTGCGGTCGGGGGAGCCGTTTACATGCTACGGGGGCAGGCCACCGCGCCGTCCCTTCGTTAACATTATTATCAGCGTTGGTCGGACCCCGCCACCGTGCAGTGCGACATGTTCCCGATCTATGTGAACAAAAGCGGCAGAGAAGACCAGAAAACATTTTACATTTATTTACAACTCGAATTTTTCATTTATTCCAGGTCACAAAGAATTAAAAACTGTTTGTGACGTGTAGATGTACAATCTCTGTAGGTTTTCATGAGCTCCGTAAACTCTACCGACGCTCTTATTCTATGATAAGATGTAGACTTATGAATAAAGGTAGCAAAGATTATTTTTGGCATGACAAGGCATATTTGCTCCCTATTCGCTTTGAGTAATAAAAAATATTTGCATTCGCAACTCAGCTACACAATTTGGATTTTATTCTTGATCGTGCTATACGTCTAGACGTCTAGGAATCAAACTCGATCCTGTGAAAAAATGACTTTTTGATGGTAGTGTTTACGTATCCCATTAACGTGTCCCATAGTGTCGTAACATGTTTACGTGTCCCATTAACAGCATACAAAGCTCAATGCACATTTTGTTTTTTACTTATTTTACTTCAAAAACAGTTAAAAACTGTGTGACGTGCTATGGGGAGAAATAAATTCTGTGCACGTTTTGAAAATTCTGTGATCCCTATTCTAAGCCATATACTACTTGAATTTTGAATGCAGAAAAAATGGACTTTTTCGCAAGGATTATTAACAAAAGTATTCTCTCCGGTGAAATAAAATATATTTTCAAGGGTAAAACTACATTTATACTCAGAACCAAAGCAGAGGCTCAATGAAACAAATGAACTAGAAATATTACGAAATTGTATAAAAGAATATCGGAATTAGTAGAAGAAAAAATATTCGTTAGCACTTGTCTGTTTAGAAATCAAACGGTGAATGTATATATTTGTCAATGGTACTTTATCCAATTTAATAAATAAGATTCGGTAATGATCAAGAAAATGACTTGCCTTCAGAGAATGCCTTTCACCGCAATTAGCAAACTCCTGCTTGAACGTTTTCTTCATCCCAAAGCTACAGAAACGGAGACAATTTTTAATGAAAACTACAACTCTATTTTTGCCTCGACCGGGAATCGAACGCAGGGTCACATCACGGAAAGCTAGCACGCTGCCCATGAACCATCCTACAGGCAAATAATTAATATAATTCATTAATATTTTCCCAGTAGAGGGCACCGTTACCTGTTTTCTGAAAGAGGTTTTCTACGTTGTGAAGAGAACTGTAAGACTATTTAATTATGTCCTCTAACCCTAAAGGATTTTTTCACGGTATTTATTTCCCATTAAGAAATTCTCGATTTCAAATCATGGTGGGCAGCATATTGTGTGTGTGTGTGTATATATATATATATATATATATATATATATATATATATATATATATATATATATATATATATATATATATACAGAGCCGAATATATACAAATATCCAGAACGCGCTCTGAGAGCCGATAACCGCAACACCGTAGCTGACTTGTTGGGGAAGGGATGGTTGGATGTTCCGTCCCCGAAGAGATCGTTTGGGTCGTTTGGGTCGTTTATATCGTTTGCCTTAACGAAGGAGACAGGTCTAGCGCATAAATAGAAAGCAAAACAAAACGGAACTCTCATCTCTTCCGAAACACCGACGCGAAAGCTTGTTCTTCTAGGTAGAAAACGTCGGGCTGGAGCAGCCTTCTTGTAGTTAAAATACGTTAGAGTGACTTGTGAAGAAACTCTTAGGCACAGAGTTAAGTAAAATTGTCAGACCAGAACACAATTAAAACATCACTCAAGTGAGATAGGTGTTGTAGTAGTATGAGGAAGAGGGGAAGATGGAAGAGATTAATATTAGAAAGAAAGAAGAGTGAGGGAAACTGTGGTTCATTTTGGTAGTCGCAAATCAATCGCTTTAGCGTAGCGGGTTATAGAAACAGAAACAAACTTCCATAGAATCCGAGAAGTGCGTTGACGGGACCGCAAGAGTCCAACCAAGCGATCGAGTTGGTGGTTGAACGTGACATTGAAGAAGATGGGACGTGCGCGTGCACCACGTGACTGAAGGTGCTGCGTTGGACGGCGTGGAGGCTACCGTGGGCGAACGCAACGGCTCGGGCGGTGCCAGGCGAGGTCACCGCAAGGCGGGTGCACCGACGCGGACGGCGCCGAGGCGAGGAGGGCAGCCAAGGCTAAACAGCGGTGCGTCACGGAGCGACGCGACCATCATCCGACGTAAAACAGCACCTATTTTTCGCACGGGACCTACAAGCGACGCCGTGGATATGGAGGCCGGAGACCACGGAACTCCCAGTGCTCGAGAGGGAGACGTGAATTGTTAAAATAACTGTAAGTTACAGTAAGTGTATAATTTGAAAAGAAAGAGAGAAACTTTGTGAATATATTAAGAGAAAATGGAACGAACAGTAAATACTGAAATACTAGGCAGTCCGTTTAATGCCTTATGCTTTGTAACATGTGTTTAAAATTTAGTAATTGTGTGTGTATGTGTGTGTGATAGTAACCAATCTTGCCTGTGATTTCAATAAACAGATAAATTTGAATGCAAATCAGTGTGAGGTATTAGCAAAGCAATAACCGTGCACAGGGCGTATGTAAATGAAAATTTTGTGTTTAAAGTAAACCAAATAGGAGAATAATTTTCAGAGGAAGATGTCCACTGAGGTAGACATTCTGTCAGATACGTACTTCCTTAACTTTGTTTGATTAAAACACCCTCACTGTTTATTCTGATTTTGTGTGTGATCTGGAACAACCCCTTTCTCACACCCAAAAGCTCCTACGTCCCTCAGATCAATCAAGCTCTTCCAAGAGCATCCGCTAGCGTCGTACCCATTAGTCATCTTGTTTTATTCAGGTGGGGAGGACGATAGAATATATATATATATATATATATATATATATATATATATATATATATATATATATACAGAGAGACAGAGAGTGACGGTACTTCGCCATATTAATTATAAATATTTTATTTGAACAACCTGAAAGGCGCAGGGATCTTGGTAGGGAGAAGCTTTGGATGGAGATCGCATGTGAAGTAAACGATGACACAATTCTGGTAAAATTGGGATTTATTCAATCCTCAAATTAAAAGCAAAAAATACAGAACACATTCACAATACACAGAATACATTCGTTTAATCAGCTCCGTTTCTATTACCTTCGGAAAATCATTCCGTGAAAATCTTAATCTCAATAACTTATGATATGGTGTCCTATATGCAAATGTTTACTAGTAGTGCTTTTACTCTGAATTAAATTGCGAATTTACACAATGAGCCTCATTAACTTTCTTCAATACCGTATATAAATAATCACATTCCCTTTTAATCATAAAACAGTTTATTGAATTCCCTTTCCAAAAGATCCTAATTCTACTTTACAAAACCTTTTTCATTTAAAACGCAAAATGATATATTGCTAAGAATTTGACTACCAATTTCTCTTTCACTTGGTTCGTAAATTTTATTCTGAAAGACCTGTTCAATTACGCAAACCCGACTCAAGTTTATTCCCTTTTCAGTTCTGTTTTTACGAATTTGGCAAAATAGAAATTCGTTTTACCGTTTCTCACTCGACGCCCAGAAACAAAGTATGGCTATACTTAGCGTTCTGCAGTCTTCTGAGGCCGCCCCTCGTTCGCCAGCGCAGGTTGAGTCGCGCGTGCGACTCCGCTGCCTTCCTCGAATGCCTGCTGCCGCGGGCGCAAGGTCAGCGGCTGACCCAGAACCTCCACGGATCCCCTTGCGTCGACCCTCAGCAACCTCCGTCAAGGTGGCACCCCCGCTTCATGGAAATTCAAAAACAACTAACCTATAATTTTGTACTAATTTTGTACCAAAATAAAAAATTTTGTACTTAACTATAAACCGTTAAAAAAGGTGTTCAAACGTGGGGGTGCCAGCTTGACGTCAAGCTGGCACCCCACTTTTCACAAATGAAAAATCAACTAGCCCATAATTATCTACTAATTATGTACTAATTTTGTACTACAATAAATAATTTGGTAGTCGATTATAAACAATTAAAAAACCGGTTTCAAAAACCATCTTTGCGCGTACATTCTAGATTTTTTAAAACCCATTTCAAATCAGATCTCAAAGTTGACGACGCACCGCTACCAAAATCAGAAGAGCGTCTTTTCACAATGTCCACTGGTCAGTCACTTTCTCTTCTCTTTTTCTCTTGCGTGACGTAAGGGATGCGTCCCTTAACCCTCTGGTCAGCCCACACTACCACCTCGAACGCGTCCTGATTTGCGCAGTAATTCAAATGGCTATATATATATATATATATATATATATATATATATATATAAGAGAGAGAGAGAGAGAGAGAGAGAGAGAAATATAATGATTATCTTCATAAATATAAAGAGAAAATAATAGAATTGCGCGAACGCTACAGTGAACTGGGCGAGTGGCTGGCGCGTGACTGGGTCTCTCCCGCGAGATATCGGTGAGTCGGAGTAAAACGGCGGTTGGGAAGTCATCAGAGCTCAAGTGGCGAGCGAGACAGTGGCGTTACGTTAGAGGGTACGGAATTATAAAAATTAATGTCGTTGTGGTGAATGCGATGATGGAAAAGTCATAATAACTATTATTGTTGTGATGTGAAGTGTGCAGAAACCGAAATAGACTTGATGGTGAAGTCAATAATTGATATGAACAATTGGACACGTGTAAAATTACGGGATGTAGGCAGGCGCCATGTGGTTTTAGGAGTGTGCGACTTTGGGCGTGAGAAATGACGGACATGTTATAATTAGTGACTATGAATGAACATCGATAATTATGGAGCAATATTACATAGAGCAATGAGTGTGTAGGCAACTGAATGGTATCACGAACAATTAAAGTTATATTTTATGGGACATGACATAAGTGGAGATATGGTAGAAGGAATACGAGACGCATGATAAGGAAATCCAGTAAGTGAAAGGTTGGCAGTCATGGCGGGAAGCAGCCGAGGCGGCGGCAGTGGAGCGTGGCGGAGGGGAACGAAGAGAACTTTGTTAAACGAGCTGGCGGCTACCGGACACACCCGAGTGAGATCGAGCGCTTCCGAATGATGATGCGTTGGCAAGTAACTTCTGAAATGAAAAAAGAGTATTAATGTAATTATATTATTATGATAACTAGTTAGATACGTGATAGGTTACGTAGATGCAAATCGAAAACATTACAGAAAGGGTTTTTGCATGTTTTTTGGTGTGATTAACATTAGCAGCTGATAATATTGTCTAGTATAAGCTAGTATGTAATATAAATTTTGGTTTTTGGATAATGTGGTGTTATCATTAAAAGCACAATTGTTGTCGTTATTTTAATTAGTGTTTAACGATTAAGTGATTCACACGGGTAATAATTTCAAGTGTCAAAATATCATGATCAGAAATGAGAAATTCAGAGAAAATTAAGGAGCACATAAAAATAGTCAGATTAAACGATTAACATAATTTGATTAAAATAGTAGGCTGCTTATAGTAAAATCGATGCTTCGTACAACAATATTTGATGCAAGGTATGTGTAATTATAATCATTGTGTGAAATAAATTTGCTCTGTTTCTAAAATCTTTTACGCTAATGCCACCTGCACATAACATCAACAAGGTTGTTTCCCCCATCAGTGATTTTCAACCAACAAGATTTTCAAGAGATCAGGGTAAGTTGGGTCAATACATATATATAATTTACTATGTTTACGGAATTTTCATATCGCAAAAATCTCCTTGTGTTATCAAAGTTCGACATTTTATTGATTGTTTGCAGGAACATACGTTATGTCTTACGCAAAGAAACCTTACCCAGAGCCTACCAAACCCAGCTTTCCTTTCTAAAGTGTCAAGAAGTCTGTTTCTCAAACTCACTTTTGTGAATCAAAAACCCAAGTAAGTGGCTTGAAATATATTGTACTGTTACAGAAGTTATGTTTGAAGTAAAAAATCGTATTCAACACAATTATTAATTAATATTATACATTTCAGGGCTGTGTATTATTGGACGTCTGCAAACGTACATGTCCTCAACCTGTTCAATAAGTTTAAATGGATTTTTACTTGTAAATGTGAGTGCAGAGTTATTTAGATTTTCTTTCTTAAAAAACAGCAGTGAATGCTTCTGAGGGAATTCTGCATCATGCATCACTTGCTTACTTCATGCTACATCACTTGCTTAATCTGTGCCCGTTCGAAGATAAAGCACATTGACTTCAAACAACAAAAAAGTAGAGTAACCACCGTGTTACAATCGAATTTGAACCTAAAGCACAGTTTGCGAGTTAGTTTGGAAATAACAAAATGGAGAAGCAGGACGAAAATTCCTCTAAGAAATTTGTGCTGTTTCTAAATCCTGAAATGTGTCCATTTGGTTGCTTTTATTTCATATTTCACTGTTATGGAAGCAATACAGGAATTTATGTTGATGTGATAACGCCTGCATATTTAGTTGCGGGTCAAAAGGAAACAAAAATAATAAAGAAATAACATCTTCAAATAGCGTTGAAAAGTCTGGAAGCGGAAGGTCTTCCTGAAGTAATTGGAACTCTAGAAACCGTTGTCAGAGATCATACGAAACATCTAAGCAGCCTAGTACTTGATACGAGCCAAGCAATCCAAAGAACCACATCCTGACATCCTGTAGAAGTACCTCTGGAAATGCTAGATCCTTGGGTAAGTCCAAAATCCACAGAAGCAACAATCAGCTTACGAAAAAAGGAATGTTGCAAATAAAAATAATATTAACAATGATAAAAATAAAAATAGCATGATGTCGATGAAAGGAATCACCATATAAATGGAAACCAAGTCTAGAGTATCGGAATGCCGAACTAACAAATATTGGTTATGCGTTGAGAGTTGCCCTACCCCACCGAGTCTCCTGTGTTGACATTATACCCTTGAGTATCATTTTGTATTAATTCAATTGTTTCACGTAATAGGAACATTCGAATACATTAGAATTAAATTCGTAGGAATGACCAGTGGTTTCATTTACGTAATACTATCACCGTGGTCGACCGTTCCCTGCTCTGAAGTTTCGATTCCCAAACGGGGAAAGAAATCAAATGTTATTAAGCATCTATAAATAGAAACGACGAAAAATATATTCCTGAGTAACATGATTTCACTTGTTGATATGATTACTTTTAAGTGTTTTAACTACTACATCCAATCGCTCTCCATTGATCCTACGTCATACACGCAAAACTGTGGATATTTTACTGTGTGAATTTTTTTGGATGAGGATTACGTGCAGAAAATTGTGTATGTTTTCAACTTGCCGACTGAGTAACTAACGCAATAAAAAATATTGTTTTGGAATGTAACCCGTGAAAAACTAGCGGAAGTCCATAACATTTCTACACGTACTGCATTATTAAAATCGTGAAAAAGAAATCATAGAGCAGATACTAGAAATGTTTTGTGCTGGTTTTCAAATGAGCAACTATTACTATCGATATTTTTTATTTAACGTTGAATATACGTTTGCAAAGATTATTTACACATTTTCATGGTATATAACTCTTAACATTAATTACTTTTATATTTACCCATTAGCATCCAGCGTTATTTTAAGGTATGGCACTATTTTGGTCCGCTCTAATTCGATTTTTTTGTACTAATTTGCTTATTATATTTCCTCAATATACATGTTCTCAACTGTACCTAAAACGCGGCGTTATACAGACAGCCGAGTATGTATTGACTCCGCCGGGGGAGCATACGCTTTTATTTACACGGTTTTTCGTCTGTTGTGTATCTAACAAGGTAAAGAAACATACTCTAAGGACGAAGTACATAGAAAATTGTCATTACTGATGGATATACACTCTTTATTCCAAACGTGTTTTCTTAAGAATCCGAATTAAAATGGTGATAAATTGAAAAGCGCTGGCTTGACTTTGCTATGCAATTCGGAACACATCCTTCTTGACACACTGATCGCACGTAATTCGGAAACATTGCGTCCAAATACTAACTACTGGTGCTAACAAGAGCACGATCGCCCGGACTTTCACGCAAAATTACGCGAAAAGTCCTCATATTTTCGAAAAGTACATGAACTTATTTCAAAATATATCTTTAAGAAACATATTTCATTAAAGGAAACAATCTCTATCTTCATAATTGTAGTTGTAGGAAGGAAAAACAGGGAGAGATGGCTCAAGGCATCAGCTGATGTCACTGCAGTTCCTCTGACCGGAAGGTCCTACGTTCGCGTTCCGACGGTAACAGGATTTTCGACACTGGTTTGATATCTGGGTCGAATTTAGTCGCTGTCCGGACGAGAATTCTAGCAACTGGCTGCTCTCATCGGTAGTTTTCCGTGGTTTCTCCGATCGACACCAGGCAAGTGCTGGAGAAGTACCCTAAACAACGGGCCACGGACCGCACGCGATCTTTCCTATCTCTTCCTTGTCCTATCCTCTCCCCTTACACACACGTATTAACATGCACAACACTGCCATCCATGTCGAGAGACCAGTCGGGAGCTTGTCCTGGTTGGGGCTGTGTCACGCTGGCAGGAGATACCTGATTGAGGAAACCCCATTAGCAGACGGTAGTTCGGCGCCGGACCTCTACATCCAGCGGGGGAAGAACACCGTCACCTCCCGACAAACATGGACAACACTTACGGGCCTAATGAGCATTGTAGTTGACGCGTCCGGAATCACTTATAAGCAGTCAATCAATGCCGAAAAAATACAATTTTCGAAAAATCAGTTTTCAACGAACTTGAGATCACCATCTTAAATGTCTCTTATATGTACTTCACGCTATTCAAAAACAAAATTTAATCAAAAACGTAGGAACCATTTTTGTGAAATTTTTGGAAAATATTCCTGGGGCTTCATGTAACGTATTCCCAAAATTAAAATATAGGTTTCAAATTCAAGGCGCCGCGACATCAGCTAGATCGATTGGGGAATACCAATTTTGGAGAAAATCGGTTGAACGGTTTAGCCCCATTGTTGATAGACAGACGGAAGGACAGACCGACAGGCGGACGGGCAGACGTTTATCCGTCATTCGATTTTTTTGGTATCAAGGACCCACAAAACATGGGGTCTGGCTACACTACGTGTTAGATGATTTTTTACTATCTCGCTACGGAGAAAAGATAAAGTTTTGTAATGCTGCGCGAAAGAACTGAATTTTCGACAGAAAAGCTATTATTACAGGGCCCTGGAAACGAAAAAGTGGAGAAACGCAGTTGCTAAATTTAGAAAAAAATCCATAATATGCCATAAATATGCACAATCTTGAATTTTATATGCATGATAAATTAATTCAAGTGTACAAATACACACCACCGTCTCCTAGTCAAGAACATGAACAAATAAATCTTACTTTTTTTCGAGAAATGCTTCGTTACTGCACGGAGGTTTCTCGACGATTTCTTCTCTTGTATAACGTCCAGAAGCGTGTTCGGTTGGGAAGTCGATGTGCTGAACGTACTTAGTATCAACGAAGAGAAAAAACACATTTTCGGATACCAATGACGTAAAAGGCAAATTTATGAAGTCGAGGAAATGGGTTACGAATCTAGACAGTCATGGACCGTGCGCGGCGCTGGCACTGTTCACAATCACTACCACGACACCGGCCGAAATTCAATGATGCCCTTGCTTTGCGATCCCACGTCACCACTAAATGGTGTGAGTTGGGTATTCTCGGCGCCATCGGAAGCCAACGCAGACGGACAAGAGTTTTGAATTGATTGATTGATTGATTGATTGGTGATTTCGGGCGCGTCAACGGCTAAAATCATTATGCTCGTAAGTGTAGTGCACGTTTTTCTTCCGGAGGTGGCGGCGGTGATCTTCCCCCGCTGGATGGTGTGATCCGGCGCCGACCTTCCTGTCAGCCAGTGGGGTTTGCTCCAACCAGATATATCCCACAATTGGAAGGGTGCTGTATCACATTAAATGTAGAACATCAGCGGTTAGCGTATCTCTGACGTATTATTAGCTAGAAGAAAAGAGATGGCCCAATCGGGTTTAATTCTGTATACAATATTATCATTAACGTGCCCCTTCATAGTCTAAAACGTTGTGCAGTGTGGAGTGCGAAAAACGAAATTCACAAATTCATGTATAGTGAAATTCGAATGAAAATAAGCCACTGAAATACGCCACTTCTGGTGGCATCTGAAGTTCAGAATCTGTAACGGGACCTCCCTAGTTTACAGCAAAAAATTAAAGAAAACATGCGATTACGAAACGCGCAATGCGTTTGTTACACCTGAAAGTACTCACATTATATATTTAAATTGACTCTTTGATTTTCTGAGCGATTCAATCTCATTCAAGTTTCTGTTTGTAAATAAACGTTTTGCAAAATTTGAATCATTATTTACGCCCGGAACCGAGCCTACCTGATCTAACGCACAACGAAGAGCCTGGCAATGATGATGACTTGCGGAGTTGAAATGTTTCAACGGGTCCAGTAAATAATTATTTACTATTATTTATATATTAATTATAATTAGTATTGCAAAGCAACTAAGTAATTCGTTTCAAAACCTTTAGTTTTTCATGTATATCTGTGGATTTTATCCCTCAGTGGAAGTCCAGTTGGTACAACGGAAATGTTTATGTCCGTAAATGTCAGTTTGCTCGTTCATGCCATACACAAATTAACATCTTATATATATACGTTCTTTTTTATGAAAATTAAAGGAAAATAATTTGTTACCGTTTTACGTTATTCGGTAATTTTCTATATTACTTATTAAATAGAAAAAAAAATTAAAACTTTCATGAACTTCGCAGAATTTATTTCTAAACACGAAGCAGTAAATTAAATGTATGTTGCTCATGTCGAAATATTCTGAATGCTTCTTGATGAAATTTCTTAATTTTAGAATTTATGGTATCTAACTTCTAAATGATCACAATACAATACGAAGACCAGAGGGAAAAAAAATGATAAGTGATATTTTCATTACTTCTCAGGAGAGACATGGATAAATGGTTGATACTCCTAGTTTTGTAGTAAGCAACGTAGACTTATCACGTGGACGTATCCTCTTTTGATAAAATCCATTTATTTTGTTTTGCTTCATTTTTGCCATCGTTTGAAACTTTTTGCAGAGATATATTATTTATTTAGAAATTTGAGAGGAAATTGTTAAGTAAATATCAACTATATGCCATATGATCAAAACCACTGTTATTAACACAAGCGCGAATAGAACCAACGACAGAGAGACAATAAACGAGACATGTTAATTCTTGTGTGAAATTTGGTCAAAAAATAGTTTTGCCTCCAAGCTTCAAAACAGTTTAAGGTGTTGCAAACCCATGAAATTTTCTTTGATGTACTTCCTGTTTTCTTCAATTATTTGTTCAAAACATTTCTCTTTACAGCCACACGGATCACCAGTTTCGTGGAAATAAAGTTTCATTTTCTTTAAAGGCATCCTCTCAAAAGTTTTCCTTTTTCATATGCTCTGAGATGCAAAGTTATTTTAAACTTCAACAATGATTTATCGACAACAAATGAATATTCCACTCAACCAAAAGTCTACGTAAGCTTCACAACGTGATGTGCCTTTCATCACGTTTCAAAGCTTCCGCCGGATGTACGAAGTGTGGGTTTCAGCTGCTGATTCTCTTTGTTGTGCCAGCAAGGACCACGGCCCCGATTGTGCCGTCTCTGGTGTGGGTGGGTTTTTCTCTCGCTCTTACGAAGTCGCCGCCACCGTGCTCACCCCGGCTCGGCCCGTGCGTGGGTCTCCTACGACCCAAAACTCCGTGGGCTCACGTCACCTCTCACTAGGCGACCAAGCCGCTCCTCACGGCGGTTCGCCCCGACGGCGGCAGGATTTTCGACACTTTCTCAGCTAGGTCGAATTCAATCGCTGCCTGGAGGAGAATTCTAGCGGCCGGCTGCTCTGAACGGTAATTTTCCGTGGTTTCTCCGATCAACCCCAGGTGAATGTTGGAGCAGTATCCTAACAAACGGGCCACGGACCGCGCGTCATCATTCCTTCCTCTTCCTATCCTCATCCCTCACATATGCACTAACATGCACTACACTATCACACATGCCGGGAGACCGGTCGGGCACTTTGAACTTGTCCTGGGGCGGTGCTTCCTTGTTAGGAGACACCTGGTTGAGGGAAAACCCTATTAGCAGACGGTAGGTCGGCACCGGATCTGGTCATCCAGCGGAGGAAGACCACCGCCACCTCTCGAGCAAAACACGGATATATGAACATATTATATATATGAATATATATATATATATATATATATATATATATATATATATATAAAAATATTATATGAAAATATTTATTAGAAATATGACTAAAATAAACTACAAAACAAAATTAAGTACCTAAATAATTGTTAGTGAAAAAAATCTGAAATGTTTTTTTGATTTGGAAGTTGACGGTCTAGACTATGGCTAGTGGGGTTTCCCCCTAACCACGACTCTCCCACCAACGGGGTACCGCCCCAGTCGGGACAAGCTCTAAGCTCCCGACCGGTCTCCCGGAATATGTGGTAGTGTTGTGCATGTTAGTGTAAGTGTGTGTGTAAGGGGAGAGGATAGGGTAAGGAAGAGGAAGGACAGATCGCGCGCGGTCCATGGCCCGTTTGGTAGGATACTGCTCCGGCATTCGCCTGGTGTTGATCGGAGAAACCACGGAAAACTACCGATCAGAGCAGCCGGCCGCTAGAATTCTCCTCCCGACAGCAGCTGAATTCGACCTAGCTGAAAAGCTAGTGTCGAAAATCCTGCCGCCGTCAGGACTCGAACCTAGGGCCTCCCGGTTAGAGGCGCTGCAGTGATATCAGTTGATGCACTGAGCTACCGCTACCGGTTCTTAGCTTGGGTATGTGATACACATACGCTACAAGACAACTGACTGCTCAACAATAACATGTCAACTGTCCTACCGGTGATCTTATGTCGGGGTAGGCATGATCTCCAACAGACGGAAGCGGACCAACCTGATCGTTGAATTAATCGAAGGTGAATTAGAAATGTTCTACTGTATGTATTAAAACACAATAAATATATAAAATTGCGTTGTTAGACATGTGACTAAATCAAATCAATGAATAGTAATGAATGTAGGCGAAATGCTAACGTTACACAAATTACTGGGCCCGAATATGCAAGTTTTACTGTTGTCTAGTACCCGAGGACTGGAAATGTCTCCATTAACTCACTCCCAGTATATTCTGTGTTGGTTGGGTTGCTCGAATTTTGCACTATATTGGTGCCTAATACTATCAATTATTTTAGAATCCATATTCGCCACCAGATACAACACTCACAGTCATTTTAACCGTTATCTGCGTCGTTCTCTGGCTGAACGAAAATGGGATGCGCTTAGGATGAGTATTGTCGAAGGATTTACTTTTGCCGGGCATTAACCAGGGTCCTTCGATGTGCTACAAGCGTCAAATGGAACATAGAGGTTTTTACACCCTTCGAAAATTCCGGGTGTCAACACGTGAGCTCAGGTAGGGTCTGCATCGCATCGGAATACGGAACGAAGCGTAAAATTTAGTTGCAGAGTCTGACATCCATTTTGATGTTCTTGATCTAGCGATTCCGATGAGCTTTTCCATTATATCGTTTCACTACTTTCACAACAATGTGCATATATTTTGATTGATTTTTTCAATCTTTGAATTGCATATTGAAACTATTTTCCTTAGGTGTCACTGCATCATGTTTATCGCAAAATCTCCTTTGTGACGTAAATCTCTTTTCAATTTTTCTCTTTTCCCCCAATTCGTTTGAAAGTTTCTCTTCCGTATTTATCCGCATGTAGAAGTGTTCAGAAGATAAACACCTTAAAAAGCTGAAATGAATGCATACTGGGCCTTATACATACGGACTGGATCGTAGAGGTTTGGGGGGATTATAATTTCGGTGAAAGTAGTTCAATTCAAACGTTGACCTTACACGGACACGACACGGCTTGAGGCACGTGCAGTTCAAATTGAAGAGCACCACTTCTACTCACATGTGCTTTCTGTGCGCTACTCTGGTTACCGAAGGGACATGTATGCGCAGAATTGCAAATGTATGTATTTGTCATTTGGGTCGATTGTCCGACTTTGCACGCTAGCTAACAGTGTCTGCACGCCTGGTCCTAGTTTAATATCCACGCTTGGAGTAAGAGAGACATGTGGCGAATACGACGTATTCTCTTCACTGTATGTTGCAAATTCTGTGTACCTGACCTCTTTTTCGTCACAAAGCTACGCAAATTCAGAAGGTTTTAATGGAAAGCTCCTGCTCTATTTTTGTCTCAACCGGGAACGGAACCCTGGATTGCACCACGGAAATCTAGCACACTGTTCATGAGCTGAGGGTCTGGAATTAGAAGTACTGTATTTTTCTCTTACTATGCGGATTGCTCGAAAAACGTGGCTCTCGGCGTGTAGAACGTTCTTTAGAATGTCAATAAACTTTCTACAGAGTATGATAGCAAAGCATATTGACTGCGTGTCGCGTATATCAATCGAGCATATTTAAAACACTGAGTTAGTTTTACAGCACTTGTGCATTAAAAAACAATGAACAACTGAGACAAGTCATTACACGTGCTAAGACACGCGTAAAGAGAAATTACCAATAACTAATAAACACTTATTCGAAAAATAATTTGGAATAGTTTGGAATAAAATGAAACCATTGAGGATATACGCATGTGTTAGAAATAAAAAAACTGAAAATAAATGTAGCACTTACTTTAAAGAATGATCACTCGATGTTCAACAAAATGCAAAAAAATATCAGATTCTGTTGTACACAGACGTTTTTGTTAAAACGCTCGTAGAAAATATTCACAAAATACTCCTTTATTATCCATTTCTCAAACGTGTTATGTCATTTCATTCACCACAAACTCTTGCCGGTCATATTTCATTAACTGTAGCGCGCTTTATTTATGGAAAACTTTTAATGTGATTTTTTACTGACCCGTGAAAGAAATAATTACTTGCTAATAAACCTGCAAGACAATCGTGCGAAGCAATCCTTCACCCAAGCTTCCAATAGAATGCGTAAATCCCACCTATCTATTTGGGCTCATTGGCGTTGACAAACACCAATACGTTGGCCCAAAACAAAGAAGAAACCAAGAGGCTGACGAGACAAAAAGAACAGACTCACCTGGGAAGGTAAAGCCGTTGATAAAATAGAGAGTTTATGGGGAGCTTAAGGTGACACCGTCGCCGTTCTCGCCCCAGTGCGCCGGGGCGTTGCTGCACTGCAGACGCTCCCCCCCCTCTTCCACCCGGTCTCACAGTCAGTCGCGCTGCCGCCTGCCTGCCTTCGGTCCCATCCCCCGCCCATCCCCCGCCCACTTCCCCGCAATCCCCCACTCGATATCTCTCAATCTACTCTTTCAAGTATCCGTCCTCTCGCGTTCACTTCTCAAGACAGCCCCATCACAATCACACCCCTTAACTCCCTCTCACTTCTCCGTTATTTCACATCCCCGCTCTTTCACATCCTCGTCATTAGTGTTCACACCCTTTCGCGACTACCTTTTCCCGATCCTACCCTTTCGCGACCCTACCCTTTCGCGACCCTACCCTTTCGCGACCCTACCCTTTCGCGACCCTAACCTTTCGCGACCCTACCCTTTCGCGACCCATCTTTTTATTTTTCCATCTAAATCATTTATTTAGCCCTCTCCCTGTCTCTCTCCGTCTCTCTCGCCGTCTCTCTCCCTCCCTCCCTCTCTCTCATCCTCCCTCCCTCCTCTCTCTCACCCTCTCCTCCTCCTTCCTCTCCCCTCTCCCACCTCTCCCTCCCTCTCCCCTCTCCCTCCCTCCTCATCCCCTCTCCCCCTTATAATAATAATTATAATAATAATAATTATTATTATTATTATTATTATTATTATATAAAGTAGGGTGTCGAATGTAAGGTAGTCAAGTGGAGAGAAATTAATTGAATCGGAGTAGAAAAATTAAATTCTTTCACAATGCCATTTCATTTTTCGCGTACAAAGTAATAAAAAAATCTGATTTATAAAATAAAGTGTACTCATTACATCATCATCATACTCTGTACATCATCAACGTCTATTTCGTAGATTAACTTGAACATTATTTAATGCATGATTCCTCACATTGATTTCAGAAAATTATTTCGTCACCTGTGCTACTTTTTCTCTTGCAGTGAACAGTGAAAAGTCTATTAATTAAAAAAATTAAATCAGAAGTAATTTCTAAATGATAATTATATAAAAAGCAAGCCGATTTGATAACCTTAAAATTGGCTGTGATGTATCTTCATAATAATGCTTATTGATTTCATTTTAATTCCGGTTAAATTCTGAATTAAATTATCTCAGAATGTGTAAGTGTTACTTACCCTCGTTTCCTTCTGAGTCCCGGTTTCAAATTCAAATTCGGAACATCAAATTCAATTTCGGAACATCAATTTTGATTTCAATCAAATGAACGGTTTAGCCGCTTGCGTTGTCCACGGACGGACCCGGAATCATTAAAATCACAGTTCTGCAAAACATGTGTCACCTTTCTTTTTAGGTCCAATCACTTATTTTTTATATTTAATGTGCAAGGATTGCAGAAATGTGTTCCATTTTTCCGTATCTCACAAGGTTTTAAAAAAATTCATTTAAATAATCTAAATATCATCTAGCTTGAAAATCTGAAAACATTGCGTAATCATCACAAAATTAAGAACTGAAATACTGTTTATCTTATATAATTTTTTTAACAGTTTAGAAAATTAAAATTAAACATATTAACGTAAGCCCATCCTTTACTGCTACCGTTACTGTTACTCTTTACTGTTAAAGTCAGTGTTTTCATGCGTATGAGCACTCAATAGAACCGTTGTCACTTAGACAAAAAGATTCTTGGTCCATTTGTTCTCTTGTGCACTGTAGTAAGATTATCTCACAGTAACCATCAGTAGTCAGCCATCATTGATGTATTCCTTTGCCCTTGGAAGCGCCTTTCGATGTCTTTAATATCTTGGTGAAAGCTCTCACCTTGTTCTTCACTCACTGCTCCCAGGTTTCCTGGAGAGCAGTCTAAATGGGTGTGAAGGAAATGCACTTTCAGACTCATGTTACATCCTAAGGCTTCATATTTTTTCAGCATATTATTTACATAATATTCATAGTTTGGATATTCATAATTTCCTGAGGTCTTATGAACTACTTATGAACTTATGAAATTTTTCGAAGCCAATCCAAGTTTCCCTTTCCTGAAGTGTCATACATGCTTCAAAATGTTCAATTTTAGCTAGTTCTCTGATCTGCGGCCCTACAAAGATACCTTGTTTGACTTTTCCTTCTAAGAATTTGGTAAATTTATTGATTAGGTACTTAAAACAACTTCAATTCTTATCCAGTGCCTTAGTAAATTGCATCATTAATCCCAATTTAATGTGTAACTGAATTTTGTCAGGATATACCAAGCTGTTTTTTATCATGTTCTTGGAACCTGGAATCAGTGTGTTTCTTCCAGGTCATTCTTGTGTTGATTCTATCTATCTCGGCTGTCCCCATTCACAAATGTAATGTGGGTACTTGGTGTAACCCTGTTATTATCCTAACAACATTGCACAAAACCTTTAAATCACCGCAGATCATTCATTTATATTCCTCATAATTTACCTTTTCGAGTAGCAATGTAAGATTGTCACATGTCTTCTTATGTTGGACGGAATGCACGACTGGTACAGATGCTAAAATTGTTAACAATGTAATAACACACTTTTTAAACTTCTTTTGCTTGAATCGATGAAGAGTCTCCATTCATCTGTTTTATATCCTCGTCCTAACTTATTCATGAGGTTTGGAATGTGAGTCAATATATTAAGGAGTTTTCTTGATTAAAAATCCGTTCTAAGTCTTTCTCTCTGTCTGTAAACTGTAACATACGTTCCTCGAGCTACAAGATTGTTTTCTTTCAAACATAAAGCTAAAACTTCAGAAGCATCCTTTGTGAGATTTATACCTCTGATCAAATTCTTCAATTCTGTTTATATTAAAGGTTTGGGTTTGTGTTCGGTCCTTGTTCAATCATATTCTTCAGATGACTTGTCTGGCGTTCAACTTGAACCAAAATGCAGAACTTCGAGGTTTGAAGGAGATTCTGGTATAGAAACGTCAATGCCATGTGGTATAGGCATTCTAGCAGACCCCAAACCAGGATAAACCATTCCATGTCTGTTATTTGCATTGAATCATTTTACTTTGCAAATACAAAAATAACAATCGTCTAGATGGTCCTTTGGCTCGCGTCACATCATAGGAACTCTATAGCTCAGTGCCTTCTTCCCATTCAACCAGTTTCTTACCTCTGTAACACAAACACCGCACACTTCATGAGATACCCACAGCTTATCCTGATCCCCCAGTTTCATTCCAAAATAAGCGTTTTAAACACTTCTAACAAATGATGTCTCTGTTTTGCAATTATAAAACTTTCACAAACAAAACAAAACGTATCTGGTCATTCACACACTTTCTTATATGCATGGTTACAGCACAACAAAAAACACCCTGCTTGAGATGCAGTCGAATATCTTAGTCAACATTGGCTGATATAACTTACGCACAATGTCTGTTATTATAAGTATGGAGTTATGAACACATGTATTCGTAGATCTGTGAATATAACACTGTAACGTGCTAACATCTGACCGTGTTCTGTTACAAAATCATGCAAATGAACTGACATAATCAACTGACTCGCTCTATTTGCGTTTCTATATCATCGAAGACATTGTGTATATTTTTAATATCGTTTTGATGGCAATTACTGAAATTATTAAAATTATGATGTGATAGAGCAAAAGTAAGGGCATTATTGCATTCAGGTGACCAACTTGCCATCTCGTAGTGCAAAGTCGGTCACCTTTCACCAAGGAAATCCGGGTTCGATTCCCGTCGAATCTCATGTGAAACCTGTTCCAACAAAACGAGTTTGGCTGCTTCACAAGGGCTAGTCCAACCTGTGAAGTGTCCTAAACCCCGCCCCTATCCTTATTCCTTCCTAATTCTGGCCGCTGGGTAGTGACGCAGGAGCGCGTGGTGGTAGGCGCGTACGCGGAGATGCTACCTGGCGGTCCTCTTGACAACAGACCGCGACGAGACGTGACGGACAGAAATATCTACAGTAACGGAGGATTACTCCAATAGCGCTCAACACCCAAGAAGGGGTTAGGAGACGCGTTGCGTCGTGAGTTGACGCAACAAATGTAAAACAATAACAAAAAACACGTATGTATAAAACAAGTGTCGAAATCAAAAAAGAAAAATCCATGTGTAATCAATTAATCAATCGCTATCAACGAACTGCAGAGCGAGGTAGATATCAAGTTCGTTCAGATCGATAGGGGAATTTCAATTTTGGTGAAAATGGCCTTAATGGTTTAGGAGCATGGAAATTGCCTTAATGGTTTAGGGCATTGACCACAGATGGAGACAGGCAGATAGACAAATGGACAAACTCAGTTTTGCCGTCAATCGATTTTTCGGTGTGAAAAACCCTCATAATATGTATTCTGACTACATGTGTTAGAAGAAGTAATTTACTATATAAAGAATAAGTTTTATCCCCTTTTTTGTTTCAGTGGCCCAACAACACTAGTTTTTCTGTCGAAAAATCGCCGATTTCCGCCGCAACAGTAAAATACTTTTGTTTACTACGTAGTTACTTAATAAGACGAAGTTAAAAATAAGTCAATAATTACTACTACTACTACTACAAAGTTGAGTGAAACAACTGGTCAAAGCCATAGTCTATCCGTAGATGTTAAGTGAATGTAACAGGATCTGAAGCTTTTTCGTTTCCTCTCTAGCATAATTGGCTCAGTGGCGCTTGCCCTGTTGTTCCGCCTCACGATGCAATTAACCAATCAAGTACGAATCGATGAAAACTCCATTTTCGTATTTCAAGCCCAATCTGTTCGCTTTCGTGGACTGCGTTCTGCGACTCGCCCGCCGTGCAGCTTGCCTTGCCTTCGATCGCCTATGTGCTCAGTGCAGGAGTAAATTGTTGATATTATAAATTGTAGGGCTGTGTTTCGCGCGTTCCTTCCACTCGGCCGTTCGCTTATTTTACACTTCAGTGCCAACTACCATGGGAGACCTTTCAACTTTCGTGTTCTTTTTGTGTCATTTATTTTTTGTACATCGCAGCACGGAAAACTAAAGCAAATCCTAAATCTTTCTCTTGATATTTTGTTCTGTGTGCTATTGCGAATTCTACTCACAGTTAAGAAGGCTTTATATTGCCATCTATTACCAGAAGAATTAAACTAGAGGTGCTACAGAACGGCACAGTCTTTCCGTACTAGTTAGTTTTCTAATTTGTTTGGTCTGGGCTATCTTTTCGGTCTTGCCCCATCCTCTTGCCTTCTGCCATCTATCGCTGCCCAAAGTACTGTGACCGCCCGTTTTCTTAGATTCCGAAAACGTGTCACATACCGCCCTAAGAAAGCGAGGGAAAAGAATATTTTGAACGCGCGCCAACGCGGATGGATATTGGAATGATAATTAGAATTTAAAACAAGAGAGACCGCCACCTTAGACCAAGGGCGAGACCGGAGGTCGGATGAAAGAAAAGTTCTTTCTGAAGGTGCAGCTGAACTGGGCGGACGTATGGAAACGGTACCCCAGGAAGTGACATTGCAGCAGGATTTCAGATTTGCAACTTTTTCTAAGGAAAACTCTTCTAGAAGACCAGAAGAGGTAATTATTCTATTATAAATTGATTTAAACATAATCTTAGAAGAAAGATAATAAGAAACGTTATGAATTTATAATGGAAGAATTAGGGAGTGGAGTTTTGAATAGATGGCAGTAATTAATAGCTTGCATTCATTTCTCTTTCCAGTTTTTTTCTCTCACATGCTTTTCGTATATTTAAATACTCTCTTGAAGTTGGTGCTCATATAAAAGGGGTGATCTCTGGATTCATTTTCACTCTGAATATCCAGTTGGTCATTAACTGTAATCGAAAATAAAGTAAAATTCATATGAAGTATTCAAGCATATAAAACTTGAACGAGAAGAAGAAGGCGATTTCTGAGGAGCAACGGCGTTCTCAACCGAGGACACGACGCTTCAAGGCCAAGCAGCTCGGTGAAAGGGTAGAAGGAAGCGCAGGACTGCTCTACAGCCGAGAACACAGTAAGGTCGTTCCAAATAAACTGTTTTGTAGGGATAGGAGTGATTCAGTTTAATAAGAAAGCTTATTCTGTATCTGTCACGTAGAAAGAAAGGAGGGTAACAGATTTGCCACGCTTAAAAGATAAGAAAAGTAAAAGTACATTTGTTCCCGACTCTAATACGTGAGAACAGAATCAATTTTTTCTTTCAAAAGGATTTCAAGATCAAATATTGTAATATAGTGATTAAGAGTTTGTGTAAGAGTATAATTATAATAATAGTAATTCTCTGGATTTTAGAGAGAAAGAGTTTCTTTTTGTTGTAAAGTAATGTTAGGAAAAGTATTAATTTTTGATTTTCAATGTTGTTTCTTTCACATTTTGTAAAGTAATATTTTAACGATTCTTTCGAATTTCTGAAAGTGTGTTTGTTTAAACAATTGGGGTGTAGATGAAAGTAGGAAATTGTGTATTGTGTTATTAGTGTGTGTTTTTTCAGTCAAGAGTATTTTGTATTTGATTTTTTCTGTGTGCCATTGTATGTATTTGTCAAAGCAGCCAATATTTTTAGAATATATTCTGAATTTAGTGAAAAGTGATTCTCACCCGAGTTATTTGTAATTTTGCACCCAATCCATAAACGATCTTCACGACCCTGCCCCTATTTTTTTATTTATTGTGTCCACACTGGGACGTCTATACTGAGCTAGTCGACCATCTGGTGAATTGTGTTCGCCACCCCCCCAAGACGTCTCAGGTCGGGTGCTGGCCTTACGGCTTGTACCGACACGACTGTGGCTCGCAATTGGCGCCATAAGCGGGCTCGATTATTGGATGCATTTACGACAAACTCGATTTGGGTATAATGAGACCAAAATTTGGTGTAACTAAAATTACTAGTACAATTGAATCACAGTTCACTAAAATTTCTGACAAGGTTGCAGAGTACAAGTGTGTTGAGAAAAAGTGTGTTATTTCAGGAGTGTTTTTTCGAAAGGATATTTATTATATGAGAGTTTTATCAGTTTCAAATTGTGTCTGGTATTTCTGTGAAATATTTGTAGAGAGGTGTATAGTGTCTGGGAAAAGAATTGATTGATTCTAGGCAGTTAATAGATTCAAAATGGCAGATAAGTATAACGTGGCTAGAATTTACCTACCGTGGAAGGAACTTGAGGGAATCAGATAGGATAGGGAAACTGGGGACAAGCACCAGGTACGATGATCGTGGAGGAAACGACAGAGTAGAACTAGGAGCGGCAGGAGAAACTAGTGAGACGTCGCCGACAGAATCACAGCCAACGCCAACACGAGATCAGGATGAGGAAGAACGAAACCTCGAGAGGGCTAATTCAATGATGCAACGGTTAATAGGTCAATTTATGCAACAATTAGATGTGAGGTTAGTCATGCAGGATGAAAAACAGAGAAACCATAAAAAATTAGGGTTACTTTGAAACTAAATTAGAGGAGAATAACTCGGCAATAAATACTTTGAAACCAAATTAGAAGAAAATAACTCGGCAATAAATGCTTGGAAACAAATAGGAGAACAAGGTTATTTTGAAACTAAACTAGAGGAGAACAAGGTTACTTTGGAAACTAAACTAGAGGAGAACAAGGCTACTTTGGAAACCAAATTAGAGGAAAATAACTCGGCAATAAATGCATTGGAAACAAAATTCACGGAATTCGACACGAAATTAGAAAATAATAGAAGTTAGAAGAAAATTTAAAAGCACAGTTTACTGAATTAGCGGAGCAGTGGAAGGTCGAATTTAAGAGCGAGGTTCAACAAGAATTAGCACAGGAACACGAGAACTTAGAGAAAAAATTCACGGAGCTGGGACTTGAATTAGAAGAAAAAGTGGATCAAGTAACGAAAGAATTTGAAAATAGGATCGAAACACAATCGGATCTTATAACCGCCGTATCTGACAGGCAGATAGAGGTAGAACAAGGAGAGAAATTTCCCAGAAATTAGTTACTGAACAAGTTCAGGTTCAAGCTAATAAATTAGATAGTGGAATAAAGGCTCTTTCTGAACAGGATGGCGTTCTACAACATCAAATTAATGCATATAAGAATGAAGTAGTAGAACTGAAAAATCAATTAGAAAATTTACCACCGAGTGGAGGAAGTGTTCAGCCACGTATGTTTCATTGCGTGTACTCCTAATTTCAGTGCAGTGGAGATGAAAATCCATGTGTATTTATGAAAGAAGTAGATAATTTCTTTTCTTTAAATTGTGTTCCGGACAGTAAGAAAACTAGAATCGTTTATCAGATGTTGCAGGGTAATGCACGAATCTGGGCAGATAGTTTAGAGAGTTTCCCAAAACTATGGCCTGAACTCAAAGAAAAATTTTATTCGAGATATTGAATAACGAAACTCAAATCAATTTTAAAGTTAATGTAATGTATGGTACGTGGAAGAAGGATCGATGTCCATGCAGGAATATGCAACGGAGAAATTAGCTTGTTTCAAATTATGTACTCCGACGATACCCGGGTGAAGAAATTGTCTGTTTATTAATACGTCATTTCCTTCCTCGACGCAAATTTGCTTAAGAATCTCTTACCAATGTCCACTGAAAATTAATAACGCAGCTAGATTGTATGATGCCACTTTCGTGTATAATGAAAGGTTACAGAAAGCAAGGGCAAATGCTAATGGTCCGTAAATGGTCAAGATAGCAGACAGCAACAACATAATGTAAGCAAACCAGAAACAGGAGAAACTTACAAACCGAAACATTACCAAGAAAACAAACTTATGCTAGACAAGACAGGACCTCGTCTAGGATAGAAATAGAAAAAAATTTTATTGATAGAGGAGTTTTCCAACCCAGAAATACAGGACCAAGTACATCTCGCGGACATGAGTCGGAAAATTAGAAAGGTTTGTTTCGACACGCCATCCGCCGCAAACCAAATAGAACAATCTAGTGAAGAAGAGGTGGCGATATTATCAATCGAATTAATTTCATTTGATGATGAACTGTGCAACGATAATCTCAATGCATATCAGAAAAAACAGTTAACTGAAGTATTACTTAGGAATCAAAGGTGTTTGCAAAAACAAGAATCCAGTAAAAGATTTTCAATTCGAAATAGAATTAACAGATAAAACACCATTCACGGGTTACCAATATGTCATTCCAGAAAAACATAAGGAAGAGGTGGATAGCTCATTGCTACCATGGTCAAAGATGATATCATCATGAAGTCCAAAACCTCTTATCTAAATCGATAGTGCTCGTAGAAAGAGTAATGGGAAGATAAGGTTGTGTTTAGATGCAAGGCGATTGAATCAATTACTTACCGTACAGAGACAGACCGTTGCGTGTAGAGGATTTAACTAATCAACTTATCCGCCATCAAGTGGTTGAGTTCAACCGACTTCACTGCATCGTATTGGCAAATAGCGATAGCAACTGAATGTAGACAATATACAGGACTTATTCACCGGGAATTTCGTATGTCTTCAAAAGAATGCCATTTGGACTCAAGAACAGTGCATCTGCTCTTGTACAATGTCTAGACAATATCATTGGCAGAGAGATGTCCAGCGATGTTTTTTTCTATATTGATGACGTGCTTGTGTATTCTAAGACATTTGAAGAACACATGACTAAGATAGATATTTTGTTGAAACGTCTGATTGAAAATAATTTAAACTGAATTTGGAAAAGTAATTTCTGCACTAAACAAGTTAAGTTCCTGGGTTATGATGTGACAGTTAACGGAGTCAAATGAATATGGAAAGATGCAAGAGATAGATAAAATTGCACCCAAAAACACGAAACAACTTAAAAGTTTGTTAGGTTGCGTCAATTATTAGCCAGATTTATTCCTAATTTCGCCATGCACATTGAAATATTTCTTCCGTTGCTGCAAAGCACACTAGATGAAAGTGGAAGACAATCGGAAAGTACAATTTCCACAGTTTGCGACCATTTAAAGAATGAAATAAATGGCAAATGATGAAACAAACAGATAAAGTAACGACAAGAATCATGTAGAAGAAAAAACAAGGAGGAGAAGGAAGAGAAGATGAGGAAGAAGAAAGGAGTAGGAGTACAAGAGGGAAGAAAACAAGATTGCTCGACATTCTAGAATCAAGAAAAAGAAGAGCATAAATTTTAGTAGAAAGATTTTAAGGCATATGAAATCAAATTCCATAAAATCTTTTTCGAAAGAAGGTTATTGACCGCCCGTTTTCTTAGATTCCGAAAACGTGTCACATACCGCCTAAGAAAGCGAGGAAAGAATATTTTGAACGCGCCAACGCGGATGGATATTTGGAATGATAATTAGAATTTAAAACAAGAGAGACCGCCACCTTAGACCAAGGGCGAGACCGGAGGTCGGATGAAGAAAAGTTCTTTCTGAAGGTAGCAGCTGAACTGGGCGGACGTATGGAAAACGTACCCCAGGAAGTGACATTGCAGGATTTCAGATTTGCAACTTTTCTAAGGAAACTCTTCTAGAAGACCAGAAGAGGTAATTATTCTATTATAAATTGATTTAAACATAATCTTAGAAGAAAGATAATAAGAAACGTTATGAATTTATAATGGAAGAATTAGGGAGTGGAGTTTTGAATAGATGGCAGTAATTAATAGCTTGCATTCATTTCTCTTTCCAGTTTTTTTTTCTCTCACATGCTTTTCGTATATTTAAATACTCTCTTGAAGTTGGTGCTCATATAAAAAGGGGTGATCTCTGGATTCATTTTCACTCTGAATATCCAGTTGGTCATTAACTGTAATCGAAAATAAAGTAAAATTCATATGAGAGTATTCAAGCATATAAACTTGAACGAGAAGAAGAAGCGATTCTGAGGAGCAACGGCGTTCTCAACCGAGGACACGACGCTTCAAGGCGAAGCAGCTCGTGAAAAGGGGTGAAGGAAGCGCAGCGGACTGCTCTACGCGCCGAGAACACATAGGTCGTTCCAAATAAACTGTTTTGTAGGATAGGAGTGATTCAGTTTAATGAAAGCTTATTCTGTATCTGTCACGTAGAAGAAAGGAGGGTAACAGATTAACAACGCTTAAAAAAAAAGAAAGTAAAAGTACATTTGTTTCCGACTTTTAATACGTGAGAACAGAATCAATCTTTTCTTTCAAAAAGGATTTCAAGATCAAATATTGTAATATAGTGATTAAGAGTTTGTGTAAGAGTATAATTATAATAATAGTAATTCTCTGGATTTTAGAGAGAAAGTTTCTTTTGTTGTAAAAGTAATGTTAAGGAAAGTATTAATTTTGATTTTCAATGTGTGTTTCTTTCACATTTTGTAAAGTAATATTTTAACGATTCTTTCGAATTTCTGAAAGTGTGTTTGTAAACAATTGGTTGTAGATGAAAGTAGGAAATGTGTATTGTGTTATTAGTGTGTTTTTTTCAGTCAAGAGTATTTTGTATTTGATTTTTTCTGTGTGCCATTGTATGTATTTTCAAAGCACCAATATTTTAGAATATATTCTGAATTTAGTGAAAAGTGATTCTCACCTGAGTTATTTGTAATTTTGCATCAATCCATAAACGATCTTCACGACCCTGCCCCTATTTTTTATTTATTGTGTCCACACTGGGACGTCTATACTGAGCTAGTCGACCATCTGGTGAATTGTGTTCGCCACCCCCAAGACGTCTCAGGTCGGTGCTGGCCTTAGCTTGTACCGCACACGACTGTGCTCTGGTACTTTTTAATTGCCTCGATTTTTCGGTGTCCTAATTGTAGTGCCGAAATATTACTTTAAGATAATTATAGAAGAGTAAAACTTCACCCCAAATTGAAATTTTCCTTGAGAAATTTGGAACTGTTTTTAAGAAAATGTATATAAGCGTTACGTAAAGGCAAAATTTGAAGCTCTTTTTTCTCAGGAAACTTTTGAGTTTTTGAAAAACTTCTATGGAAGACATTTGAAATTTCATTCCATAAATACAGTGACGTACACAAATTGCTCTAAATGTCATATTAACGCTGAGAGAGATATTTAAAAAACATTACATTTTCAAAACAAAAGATTACAGAAAAATTAATTTTATTCTCTATATTATTATCCGTACGAAATGACTGAATCAAATATTGAAGGTGTTTTTGAAAAAATAGTGTAGCAGCGTTTCTGAAAATGCGGAATTGTGAGTTCATTTTCACAGAAAAGCTTTGAGATATCGAGAATTTATTAAGACATAATTTAAAGCACTAATAATGCAATACGAGAACAAGTTGCTACTAATATAAATATTAACAACGTGAGAGAAAGTCAAAATTAATATTCGTATTTTAAAAAACACAACAAAAGAATAAAGCAAATCGGAGTTTATGTATCTTATAGAGTCATTAAAACAATTCCATCGAAAGTTCAAAGAAAAACATTGGAGCCATTTTTGAATGTTTTCGTTATTTTTTAATATTGAACATTTTTTACGCAATATTACGCAAAAACTACTAAACTTTTTAAAAAATGTACGTAGCCTTTAAGAAGAAAAATATTTACTGCAAGGAAAAATCTCTATCTTCAAGTTTGTAGTTGAGGATGACGCCGAAAAATTTCAAACTTTATAATTGTCAAAATTCAGAGTTAACCGTGAATATCGGACTTGTGGCATCTTTGTAGATATTTTTCACTAAAGTTAAATTTATTTCAAGAAATTTAAAAAAATTTGGATCCACTTTCGAGAAAATTTTGAAAACGCCACAGGTTCTTCATGTAAAGTACCCCAAAATGAATAAATGTTTTCTAAACCGCATAGCATTGAGTGAGGCCAGATCGACAGGTTTATTCAGTTTGGAAAAACTCCTACGCATAGTTTACGCGCTGGTGTTCTAGACAACAGACGGACGGACAGACATACAGATGGAGGACGACAGATGTTTTGAAAGAAACCACATTTTTCCGATATCGAAACTCCAACGTGTATGCCCGTTTAAATCTCGAAATCGATTTTCGTTGCATTACATACTTTCTATACTATGTATATTACTCAGATATAGTACGTATACGAGAAACTAATTAAACAGTTATTTTCGTTATATAAAAATATTTTAGGTAAATATCTACAGAAAGAATGAATTATTTTGGGAAAGGATCCAAGTTCCTTAAACATGAAAGAGTAGTGGTGTAGGAATTTCACGATGTCATTACTATCCTACAGAAATTATTTCGTATGGAATTTGGCCGAAATGAAATTTTCGCAGTTTCACTCCACATCTGTTTTGTTTCAATTATTTTGTGTTTCGTGCGACACCAGTGTGTCATTTTCCTGCGAGTGTAGTACATGTTAAATTTAGGCGTGGGGTGTTCTTCCTTGCTGGAATGTGAGATCCAGTGATCAATAGGGCACGGTTCCAGCGCACAAGCTCTATTTGCTCCTAACTGGTCTCCTGATGTGTGGTCGTATAGTATGTAAGTGTAAGAATGTGTCTGCAAGGGAGAGGAGGTAAAAGGATAAGAAAGAATGACTTGCGCGCCCTGGCCTGTTCTTAGGTACGATACCCGATACTCATCTGGTACTGAGCGAGAAACCACAAGAAACTGCCAATCAGCGGCTAGAATTCTTCTCGACGGAGCGTTGAAAATGTTATAGATATCTATCTAGTGACGAAAATCGGTACAGAATCGATCAAAAGGCTTCATTGGCAACAGTGTTGTTCTTAGCTATATAAGCCGGTTTTTGGAAAAATACAAAGTTGGCTAGAGCAGTGTTCTGATATTCTGGATTGTCAATCAATAGAACTCCAACACCAATGTGAATTACAGCTTGAAGAAAAGAGAATGAGTTTGGAAATGCCACAACAAATGTGAATGAGCCGACCGAGGGTTACCGGTTGACTATGTTTTCAAGGAAAGACGCTGTCAATAATAAACGACATATCAAACATATTCTAGCTCTAATTTGTTAAATTGTCCATTTATATTTTTTCTTCTCTTCGCCTGAAATGAAATTGTCGGAGCTAAGTGGTTGAATGTCTTCAGTCCAAAGTTAATGATATTTATGCATGTATTTTGCATTTTGGACCGATTGCCCCACTTTGCCAGCTAGCTAACAGTGTAGCCCATGACAGGGCCAGTTCAATTCCCTCACTTGCGGTAAGAGAGACATGTTGCGTACATGACTCATTCCCTTAGGCATAACGAGCAAACTCCATCTGCCTAAGCTTTTCTTCGTCACACAGCTATAGAAACTGACACGATTTTAAAGGGAAAGCTACAACTCCTCTTTTGCCAAGTAAATGATTATTTATTAATGAATAAAATCAATAATTGTTACAGAAATGCAATTGAACGTTAATTTTGCGAAATAAAAATGCCGACTGCATTCAAGAACCCACAAAGCAAGTCCATGAAATTCATAAAGACCCCACTCCGAGGACCCCAAACCTATCGCAAAGTCATGTACACCCTTCCACAAATACTACTTGCCTATTTGAAAGCTGAACCTCCTATTCTACAGTCTGATCCCTCATACGTTCGGATCCAGTTCCTGTTTAAATCAATATTTCTTCTTAATTGTCAATATATTGTGAAATTACTGAATAAATGATTGTCATAAAAAATTGGATACTTTTATTTGCAGTTCCTGTTTAGTTGCAATATATACAAAAATATTTAATTGTAAATTTAAATAAAATTGTATCTTTATGAATTTCAGCCTCCGCTTAAAGCAAAATACGATGCATTGTGTCTTGTATAAGAAAAAGAAAACAATCCGGGAAATTTCATCTGATTTCCATGTTATCTCGGTTCTTCCTTTGGGCGTTTTTGATAACGTACTAAAGTACTACATAATGTTTCTTAAGGAAAAAAGAGCTAATATATCTTATAAAAGATGGAAAATATTGTAACTTGAATTAGACTTTTATATATTCTCTAAAAATATGTATTATTTATATACCCCAGCTACTATTTGCCCTCCATAGGTATTTTAATATAGAAATATATCAATGCAACATATATTACAATTGAAAATACACTGCTGTAGTCAGTGGCGCACACAAAAGCAGGGGGATCAGCCCTCTCCTCAGAATCCAACGATACACGTATTAAAAATATAGAATATACTAATTTTCTATACTGAGTCATTCAATGAATCATTCATTTATGTAATCAATATTCATTATAAATCAACAAATTAAAATATATTTTATACTCAGCAAAAATTAAAAATTCTTTATAAGAAAATATAAGTCAGTTGGACATCATAATACTAGCCGAGGGGAGGTGTTGCCCCGAAAACGTTTTTGGCGCGTCTCTGGCAGTTGCACGTTGTGAAATACGAGTATAATGAATTAATGCATTGTGACGTCCGTGAATGAATAAATTATTGAAAACTGGTGTTGACATTTTTCTCCTCGCGGTACCTTCTCTTGTCATATAAAATCTTCAAACAGCACTTCGGGTCACTGTAAAGATCTCCTGCACGAACACGTCACCTGCAGATGCCTCCAACCTGAGGCACCCCTCCCCAGCAGGCGACTGTCTCGGGCGGTATGAATACGTAGTAACCTCCGAAAAAGACATCCCGCCGAGAATATATTTTTTTCTATTTCTTCTGCGCCGATTCGTTTTGCGAGGAAATCCGTCCGGCGGTCCGAAAATAAACAAAGCATCGGGGGAGCCGTTCTCTGGGCTGCCGTGAAATATGCACGCGGCCGCGGGGGCCGGCGCTGCCGGTCGCGTCCTCGATTGCGCGGGGCCGGGGGGGATGGGGAGCGGAGGGCGTGGTGGTGGACAAGGCAGCGTGGAGAGGCAGGAGTTGGGGGGGTGGGAGGACTCGCCGTCACGCGGTCAATGGGTGGAAGAGGGTGAAGCGAGGGGAGGGGTGCTCAGTGGTTGGTGGTGAAGGAGGAGGAAGGGCGGAAATCGGCAAGTAGGGATAAAATAGAGAGAAGGCAGGCACTCGAGAGAAAAAGAAGTGGCCACGGAGTGGGATGAATTAGGGTTTGTGAGAGGTGGATAAGATGTGTGTACGAATAGAAAGGGGTTGAAAAGGAGATGGGAAAGGGATGAAGTTTCGACAGAGGCCGGACATGGGTGGACTGGGGTAGGACAGTGGGTGGACAGTGGGTGGACAGTGGGCGGACAGTGGGCGGACAGTGGGCGGACAGTGGGCGGACAGTGGGCGGACAGTGGGCGGACAGTGGGCGGACAGTGGGCGGACAGTGGGCGGACAGTGGGCGGACAGTGGGCGGACAGTGGGCGACAGTGGGCGGACAGTGGGCGGACAGTGGGCGGACAGTGGGCGGACTGTGGGCGGACAGTGGAGCGGACAGTGGCGGACAGTGGGCGGACAGTGGGCGGACAGTGGGCGGACAGTGGGCGGACAGTGGGCGGACAGTGGGCGGACAGTGGGCGGACAGTGGGCGGACAGTGGGCGGACAGTGGGCGGACAGGGGGCGGACAGTGGGCGGACAGTGGGCGGACAGTGGCGGACAGTGGGCGGACAGGGGCGGACAGGGGACAGGGGGACAGGGCGGACAGTGGGCGGACAGTGGGCGGACAGGGGCGGACAGGGGCGGACAGGGGCGGACAGGGGCGACAGGGGCGGACAGGGGCGGACAGGGGCGGACAGGGGCGGACAGGGGCGGACAGGCGGACAAAGAGTGGACAGAGTGGACATAGGACGGACAGAAAGTTGACAGGTGTGGGAGAAAGAGTGATTTCGTGATGGATAAGCAGTGGAAAGCGTCTGGGCAGAGAGTGACAAACGGGTGGACGAGAAGTCAGTAAAGGATGATGGACAAAGATAGGATGACAAAGGTGCAAGTGAATGAAGCTCAGAAGGATGGGGATAAGAGTAGAGAGAGTTAGCGGGTGAAGAAGAGCCCATGGAGACAGACGGGCATGCAGTGGACGGGCGTTGGCTGCGTGGAGAAAATCCCACTGTCGGAAGATGGTCGGGGAGGAATCGGGATGGATGAGTGATGGACAGCAGGGGGAGGGGTGGGGAGGCGGAAACCGGTGGGAAGGAGGGTAAACCGCCTGGGTTGGCCGCCTTGGATGACGCGACCGCTTCATATTTAAAAAGCTGGTGTTTACTGTCGGCCGCGCGGAGCGGGAGGGGGCGGTGGGCGGCGGGGTGGGGCGGGAACGGAGGCTGGGCGGGGGGTGGGCGGAGTGGGCGGAGCGGGACTTCGGAACGGCTGGGCACAGCGCACTCCGCCTCGTGACGGAGCTGTCAGGCGGCGGACGGGCCGAGTATTGTGCGCGGGCAGGAGTGAGTGCCAAGTGCCGTGACGGAGGGGTGCGGGCAGTTCGCGGTGACGCTGGGCAAGGGTGGGAGGGGGAGAGAGGTTTACGGGCGCCGGAAAGGCCAAACGTAGTGGCAGCTCGATGGAAAAGGCTGGGAACAGAGCTCGGTAAAGTCTAGAAAGAGAAAAAAACGTACGGCGTTGCATGGTGACGTACGAGAAAGTACGAAAGCTATGTGAAGAAAGTAAATGAGTCGGTGAAGGATTTTTGATATGAAATATGTAGAAAAGCTAAAATGAGAAATTACAGCATAATCTATTATATTCTTTGGCATAATTCTAAATGCAGCTGCGAACGCATGTGAAAATTCTTCTAACGAGGTGGAAGTCGATGAGTTCAATACTGATGATTAATTGAGGGCAGCAAACAAAACTAACAGAACTGGCAGCAGCATTCCATTATCTAGGATGCCGCTCCAGCCTTTGCCAGTGATCGGGGAAGCCATGGAAATCACCGATTGAAGCAGTGGGTCCACCAACTCGGTCATGCCAGAGGCCACAAACGTGCTGTTTAACAACAAGCAAATTCCATTGACTGCCAACGCTCACGCCAAATACCATCCAGTCGCACTCAATCGTGACGTTGCTGCAACGGCCAAAGCTACCTGTGCTGGGGAAATTACTTCTTCTTTAAATTAAATTAAATGTTCTAGCGTTGAACTAAAAATGTTGTATACGAAACAAAACCCCAAAAGATAAATTCTAGATATAAATATTTAAGTTTACCTGACGTTAAACTGCAAGAGACAAAAAAATTATCATTAAAGAGTTGAGTTATAGAGTAAATCGTATATAAAACACATTGTTATGGAAATATTTCAGATTTTGAAATTTACAGACATTAAATTATTTGTATAATGAGATCTTTTAAAGAATTTTAGAGACCTTTTAAAAAATGTACAAATTATTGAAAACGTTTTAATGTTATTAACTATTACTAAAGTTGTATGGTTGGGTAATGTTAAAACTAGTGTTTATTGAATTAAAGATAAAAAATGCGCTCATTTGCATTCATATAGTAGTACTGTTTTGTCTTGTAATTGTGTTGATTTTAAGACTCTACATTACTACAAAATGTATTATAAACCAGTCTTTATGGTTTCTAATGCTTTATAAATATGTTATTTTGTTCAACTATTTGTATTCATGTTGCATGCATGCATGTTTGCATGTTGGTACGTTTTTTATCTCTTGTAGGTTGCATTTACTAGTCAGTACTTCATGTATCTCTATATTGTACGATAAATGTAGTACGATATTAGCGGTAAATAAATTAAAACCCAAAACTCAGTGCTCGTATACTGGAGTACAAGGTGCAGCTTTGTTCACCACACTGTACCGAGTTGTCGTTGTACGAGGGAGGCGAAGTATCCACTGCAAATTGATTGATTATTTTGTCCCGAGCGCGTCAACCGCTATGGTTATTGTCTCCCACCGGTTTGCGAGGTTTTTTTGGGGGTTGGGTTCTTCCCCGCTGGATGGTGAAATCCGGCGCCGACCTTCACGTCGGTTTGCGAGGTTTTCTCATGCAGGTGTCTCCCACCAGCGCGTCACTGCTCCAGCCGGGACAAGCTCCCGACTGGTCTCCCGGCATGTGTAGAGCATGTCAGTGTAGTGTGTATAAGGAGTGAATATAGGTCAAGGACGAGGAAGGAAAGACCGCACGCGGCCCGTGGTCCGTCCGCTGAAGAGTCTCACAGATTTTAGAGGGTAGGTCACCTGCAGCAGAGCTTGTGAAGAGATATTGAAGGTGGGACGGTGAAAATGGAGGTGAAACTCTCGCCAGAACGAATGGGAGTGAGGGCGGGAGCGGCAAATGTGTCTACTTTGAGGAGGGGTAAGTGCGCGCAGAGTTATGTGCAGGAACATGGCGTCCGGGCTGGAGAGCGTCGATAGAGAAAATGGTATGGTAGAAAGGGAAGTGGAGAAGTGGACGAATAAGAACCGAGCTGTACACTCACATCTTCCAAAAAAGTCCAAACAGACTCGAAAAATCAATACATTTTGTGTAAAATTATATTCGATTTTTCAAACAATAACAAGAGATAATGCAACCCTAAAGTTATGTTTGAATGAAGTTCAGAATTCAAACTCTAAAAGCGGTTTTCACATAAACTCCCAGAGGTAGCTCACGGCATCAACTGATGTCACTGCAATGCTTCTGATCCCCAGATTCTTGATGAGTCTGGACGGTAGCAGGATTTGAACATTAACAACATAGCTAGGTTGAGTTCAAATGCTGTGAGAAGCAGAATTCTAGCGCCTGGCTGTTCTGATGCGTAGTTTTCCGTGGTTTCTCTGATGAACAGTAGGCGAACACGTGAGACTACCTTAGCAAAGGGGTCACGGTCCGCGCGCGACCTTTCCTTCCTCTTCCATGTCCTATCCTCTCGCCTTCCTTACAGGCACATTTCCATGCATTACACACGTCGGAAAATCAGCAGCGAGTCGACCTGCAGATTGGAACCGGATCTCACCATCCAGCGGGGCAAAAACGCCACCATTTTCCGAGATAAAAATGCATTACACTTGCGGGACCATAGCAGTTTACTCGCCCGGAAACCCTAAATAATCACTCAATCAAACCAAAAGTTCCCTTCCTTTTCTAGAAAGTCATCTACACGTATTTATATACATCTTCAAGATTTAAGCCAAAACCACGTACCCAAAAACACTCCTAAAATTGTATACGGTATTATTTAAAGACCTTACTTTGAAGAATGATTACATTAACAAACTAGTAGTGCACCATCAACACACACGATTCGATCCTGTATCTGTTTCCGACCCAACCCCATCATTCCCTTTCCTTCCCCCCCCCCCTTTTCCGTCTCGTTTCCATTCCCGATCAGACCCGCCCCACTTTAGTTTACAACCCAACCGACGCCGCGCCGTTTCCAACGCGACCCCGTCTCTATCTCCGTCTCCGACCCGACCCGGCCCGACCCGGCCCGATCTGTCCCCGTCTCCGTCTTTCCGACAAGACCTGACCCCTCCGATCACACACCGCCCCGACCAGACTCCTTTTGCGACCTCGATCCCTTCTCCATCCGACCTCTCCTCCACCTCAATCTCTCTCCCCACCTTCGCTTCCTTTACCATCACCACCGCTCAGCTTCCGCCGCTACCCACGTTCTCCGTACTCCGTCGTCACCATTACGAAATGGCGGTCGGCGGCTGCGTGATTTGTCAGGCTCCACAGGAGACAAGCGGAAAGCACTCTGCTCATTTCAGGGCAGCGTGCAGTTATTTTCAGCGGACCACGACACCGACGCCGCTTTCTTCCCTTCCGCCCCGTCAGTCTTTTTCGTCCCCATCCACTTCCCCCTTCTCGGCCCGCCACCGCCGAGGTGTACTCCACTTCGGCTGCGCGGCCGAGGTGAAGCGCTGGAGAAGGAGCTTGAAAAGAAAATGGTTGTTTCCAATTGCCACTATCGGTGGCGGCGATGTTGTTTTCTTGAATTTAGTTCTAACCTATTAGAACGGTCGTTCCCAAATTACAGCGTTCACTGAGCAAGACAGAAGCAAGTGGAAACAGCTATTTATTCGCAGAACCCGCTTACTTTTTACGTTGTATATAGGTTGCGTTGGGAAACTGTGTGTTACTTTTATTTTGTGAGATGACTTATCGCACTGAATAGAAAGCTTTATTACTATCAGAGGATTATTGAATTTCTTGGAAAAATTCTTATACTACAAGTTTATTTTTTGAACGTAATAAAAATACCTAGTTTACGCTAATAAAAATGAAGTTTTTGGATGTATTTTATCAGAAAAAGCTGTTTTAGGAGAACATGTTAAAACGCGTATTTTTCTTACAGAAAAAAATATTCCTTTCCTATTCCTTTCCAAGATCGAACCCTGTGGGGCCTCACGCTCAATTGGCAAAAGCTAGGAAAGATGCGTAAATAATATTCTTTCGTGCCAGTGCAGTATTTCTATTCTTTGCGATCGATGTTTACGATACAAGTATATTCAATGTAGGGCAATCCCACAAATTTCATATGAAGATGTTTTTTAGAGTACAGTGTTTCTGTCAATGAAGTCAAAAGCTTACTTAATATCTAACAACGTTTAGGTGCTTCGTTTTGAACTATTTTTGTCACAACGTGCTTAAGAAAAGGAAAATGCCAGTTTCCGAAGATTTTGATTTTCTAAATAAAGTTTTCTAGTTTTTATTTTAGATTTCTTTTCAACTACTTAGTCATTAGCGATCACAGTTAAATTAAACAAAAAATTAGATCGTATGTAACCTTCTTTTACGGAAACAACGATTATTAATAACATCATAATAAAAATTTTCAATTAGACATATTATCAATATTATACTTATTTTGCCCTTACATCAATAAAATTTTAAATCATATTACATCAATCACATGTTTTTTTAGGCCGGCAAGGATTGATAATAAAATAATGACAAAAAAATTGAATTAAATATTCGGACAGTATTAATAATGTAATAGGTTTAATCCTATTACAGTATTAAACTAATTTACCCTTACATCAAGAAAAGAGCGATTTAAACATTTCAACATATGTTTTTAGGCAAATTATCAAATCTTTCAGTTAAACGTATATTACAATTACATCAGCAAATATTGATTTGAGAATATTTTGACACAAAATAAATTTTTCGAGTACTAAATCCTGTAATAGCTGAATGTAACGTGGTTGAAGTGGTAATTTATGTAAAAAAACACTTCTTGCTAATATAGTAACTTGCTATGACAGGGTTGATTCTGTTGCAGAATGATGAGCGTATCCCTTTAGATTTGCAGAGCGTTTGTTTCTTGTAGGCAAAGAATTTTAGGGTTGTATTCATTAACGATGGTTTTTACGATGACTTTCGTGAGAAGAAATTATTGAATTTCCACCGAATAATATCCATTAATAGAACGAAACTACTATTTGGAAAAGAGTTTTTTTATTTTTTTAATAAATGTGAACATTGATTCTTAACACGTTTGGCAGGGAGTGTAGGACGAATTTCTCTTAACATTCAGACTAGGTCAGGCAGATCTGTAGTAAATGTTTTCACGACATCAGTTGCTGTTAACCCTTTTAGTTTTGTACAGTTTTTCCTCACCAGGTGACGATATTTATACTTGTCCAAGGAATGGACTAGGTTCCATACGGCAGTTCTTGGATCAGTGTCCATATTGTTTGCAGTGAAAACAAATAATAATGTCTGAAGTTATGTACGCATATCTTATGTGGTACTTCTTCTATTGTGAATTGAAAGGGTTCTAGAAGCTTTTTTTCGTCTTCCTGTAGCGATGAAGGGCTATCGGCTAAAACTCGGCTCTGAGAAAAGACATTAGTGCCATTGTTTTGATGCCTAAACTGAATAATTTATTTTCTAATACACTGTGAAGTATACTAGGGCACACATTCGACCAAATAATTCTCTTCTTCGAAATATTAATGGTCTGATGGAGAATTCCTGATCCGACCATTAACCAGTTAGTAGTTCATCTGCTATCACTCCACTTGTAGGCCAAGTGCACAATCTTTAATTTGATATTTTGGACGCAAATTTGATTTGTGATGGATCCATTATTTTAGTCGATGCTTGAATGAAATGAACAATTGGAGAAGAATTCGCTGAATCGATAACTACAGCAGTATACATTTTAGGGAACATAGTACATTGAGATGCTTACGTGTAGCTCATTCTGGTTGGTGGCAAACTCATAGCACTTGTAGATGGTTGATCTCATGAGGTATAATCCATATTGGTTCTTCTTTTGGTCTATCAGGTACAGCAGTTTAACCCTCGAGCTGTCGCGTAGGTTGACTGAGTCAACCACTCGCCGTTTTTTGTTCCAAGAATCTAATCGCTCATTGTTGGGAAACTGAAACTTTGAGTATCTTTTAACTGCATTGTTAACATTCTCCAGTAGACTTTTCAAGAGAGCAGAAGCGTTGTATTTGTAAATAAGTAAAATTATTTTCATTGCTCCGTACGTTGGTTGACGGAGTTCACGCGACCGGTAATGTAAGTATAATTAACGTTCTGTCAAATGGTTAGTTGTTTAAAAAATACACATACACATACTTGTATAACAATATTTATAAAGACCAAATTTTACTAAGAATTACATCACTCAAGTGGTTGATAAAGCTATTTAACATGTTTTTTAGGGACAAAATTTAAATAATATATTGGTGAGAAGGAAATCGAAGGTCTCATTGGGGGTTCCAGCGATGACGCTGATGCAGATGAATTCAATTGGACAGATGGCAAGGAGGAAAAAATACAAGTGATCACAATACGGATTCGGAGCTGCAATACGAATCTTCGGAGTGGAATAACAGTGAAAGTGAAGGTGATGAATGTGATCTGTTTATAGGAAAAGATGTAATAACATGAATGTAAGTGGTAAGTGGTAGAATGTAAGTGGTAAGTGAATTTCTTTTCTGGGCCCAAGCAATCTACTAGGGACATTACACAAGAAGTAGAAGCTTTCAATCAAATTATAAGTGGGGATATGGTAGATGATATTATCAAATACACCAACTTACATATTCAAAATTTGACATTTCAAAACATATTCGAGAAACATGTTACAGAAACGTGTAAGATGGAGATGTATGCTGTCATCGGAATTCTTTTCGTAATGGGTTTGAAAGATGGTAAGAAACTATTTTAACTCTGGAGTAAAGACGTCACAGGTATGCTGATTTTCAGAGCATGCATGTCATACCAAAGATTTTTATTTTTGCTAAGAAGCGTGATGACAGGCACTCTAGATCACTCAGGCGCAAAACAGACAAATTAGCTGCAATCTGATCACTCCTTGAGAAATTTGTTATGAATAGCAACACAAGTTATAATTTGGTCACTTTTGTGACAATTGATGAAATGTTAACACCATTAAGAGGACGGCGTACATTTATTCAATATATACCTAAAAAACCAGCCGAGTATGGCCATCTGTGATTCACCGGTAGCGGTAGCTCAGTGCATCTACTGATGTCTCTGACCGGGAGGTCCTAGGTTCGAGTCCTGACGGCGGCAGGATTTTCGACACTAGCTTTTCAGCTAGGTCGAATTCAGTCGCTGTCTGGAGGAGAATTCTAGTGGCGGCTGCTCTGATCGGTAGTTTTCCGTGGTTTCTCCGATCAACACCAGGCGAATGCCAGAGCAGTACCCTACTAAACAGGCCACGGACCGCGCGCGATCTTTCCTTCCACTTCCTTGTCCCATCATCTCCCCTTACACACACACACACTTATACTAACATGCACTACACTACCACATATTCCGGGAGACCGGTCGGGAGCTTAGAGCTTGTCCTGGCTGGGGCGGTGCCCCGCTGGTGGGAGAGTCCTGGTTAGGGGAAACCCCACTAGCCGACGGTAGGTCGGTGCTGGACCTCGCCATCGAGTGAGGGGAAAATCACCGCCATCTCCGGAGAAAAACATGCACTACACTAACGGGACTAATGACCAAAGCAGTTGGCGCGCCCGGAAACACGAAAAAATCAATCAATCAATCAAGCCCTCTGTGATTCAAAGACGTTCTACACGACGTCTTTTGATCTCTACTGCGGGACGCAGCCAGCAAGGCTATATATTGTCTCGAATGAACCTGCCGACATTGTACACAGATTGGCAGAACCCTATCATGGGATAATATCGGAATATATCTTTCGATTTCTGGTATACCAGCTATCCATTGGTACTTTCTCTTTTTTACAAAAGAGACCGATATGCATGGAGACTTTAAAGAAAAACAAGACACAAATACTCAAGAATTCCTTCCAAAGAAAGCGAGGGTACCTCATTCATCCCTACTTGGCTTTCAGAAATAAGTTCATGAAGATGAAAAATAAAATTCCAATCAGAAAAAACTTCTTGTTGACGAGATTCAAACTCGTTCTTCGAGGCAACATGTAAAGCGTGTCACCGCTGCACCACCAGTCTAATGCTAAACAACTTTTCCGACGATTAAAAGGTATTGATTGCTGGCATTATTTCTAACTTACGGAATTTCCACAAGTTCAGAGACTTCAACGAAAATTAGACCTAAGCCATATTTTAAGCGATGTTTATGCTACACGAGGTCAAATTTAAATCAAGCAATTTGGAACCATTGTTGAAAATATTTTGAAAATTTTAAGGTTTAGTGTAAAGTACACCCAGAAATCGATTAGAAACGTTTTAAGTCTCTCAATTCTCTAAAATCTCAAATGGAACATCCATTTAAATGAATTCAACACAAAATTAAGTTCATTATGCTACGCGATCAAATGACTTCAAATTCAAATTCAGTCAGTCCTTATACTTTTCGTTGTGTATATTCCGCGAATGTTCATTTCCGCCTGAGATATGGCATAATATTCTGGAGAAATACATCTTATATCTTCCAAACGTTTAGATTACATAACAGAATTGTACAATTTATAACCAAATCCCACCCACGTGATTTTTGTAAGACTCTCTCTATTAATAAAAGAATTTTACCATTACCTTGTCTGTTGATTTACGAATCAGTGGCTTTTGTTAAAAATGAATTGCTTAAGAGTGGCAATATCTTTTCAGAAAAGGCTGATGTCCAAAACTGTAACACTCGACATAGTAAGCATATACATCAGAATACAGTATCAACAGCACATTATAAAAAATTCACATACGAAACTAGATTATTTCACAACACTTTAACAGTTACCATTAAACGATGAAATTCGATTGAAAAAGTTTAAATCCTAAGGAAAATCGTTTCTGCTGCATAACTGTTTCTATACAATTAGAGACTATACTGAGTAAAGGAAAGTAAAAATTAATTTTAACAGTGATATTTGATGTATTATTTTCCATTTGGACTGAATAATTCTAAACAACTTGTAACAAGTTGTACCGCCGATTCTGGGTCAATGACCTCCATCTCGATCAGGTTTCTTGTCCAGTTTCACTGATCGTTTGAGCAAATGCTGAGATGGCCCCTTGTTTTGCTTCAGGACATCAATATAACTTCATTATCTGAGCACGTCTTCTAGAATTTAGTGGGAAATGTAGTTATTCAAATTATCGTTCTCCATGTTGTCGCCGCAGGAAGCATTTCTTGACGAAGGACATGATGATGGATAAGAGCCTAAATTAAATGCTGATGTACCCTTGAAAGTAGATTTTATTACATTGGAGTGAATATTTTGTTAGAGAATCCTTGCAAAATACATTTTCCTTCTGTATTCAATATTCAAGTAGTATATAGTTTAGGGTAAAGATTAGTTTTTAAAACGTTGACAGAATTAACTTCTTCTCATAGCACGTCACACAATTTTTAATGATTTATTTAATAAAATTATATTAAATTAAATAAATACTGGTTTAAAACTAGCAGGACCCCGAGTTCATTCAGATCCATCAGGTAATAGCAATTATAAAGAAAATCGTCTCACCGGTTTAGGCATTAGTGTTGATCACGGAAGTACAGACGGACAGATGTTTTGCCGTCAATCGGTTTCTCGATATCAGGTACACACAAAACATGTATTCGGACAACACGTGTTAGAGGGAGTAATTTACTACATACAGAAAGAAAATTTATCCGCTTCTCAGCACCAAACCCGGAAATACGAGTTTTTATCGGCGTCAATTTCCACCGCTGTACTACAATATTTTCTCTTTTTCGTAAATGTAGTGTAGCGTCATAGACTTGGCTCTCTGCTCTAGAGAGACGAGTTGCAAGGTATGGGGATGAGGAAGCCAAATACAGGCTTCCGAACAAAGGCCACCCTTCAGGAAAATTTCAGAGGGTAGGGGGCTTGTAGGTGACGGGCACAATAATGCAGCGTCAGTGACGCTCGCCTCAAGACGAGTGTGTGGGCGACAGATGACGTAGGAGGTCATGTGACTCGGGCCTATATTAAGTTGCGTCGAAGAACCCTTGATCAGGTAACGTTTTTTTGGTTTCCTCGCGGCAAGACCGCAAAACTTGTCCGGCCATGTCTGGCGCGGAAGTGCTGTAGGCACGAGCAGGTGTTGGAGGTTCGGACACGGTGAAGTATGCTCTATACTTCAGGGCAGATCTTCTGCCGAGGCACACTAGGTGCCGAGTAGCGAGTCGGCCGAGTTGGCTAATCGCAGGTGCGGCCGCAAGGCGCGTGTTGGGAGAGGGGTCTGCCGCGGGTAGCTCCGACAAACGCCTTAGAGTGAGGTCTGTGTTCCTTTGTGGCGTAGATCCCTACCCACGACGTTACAGTAGAAAAACGGCAAAGTAATAAACAGTGACTATTAATACATCGGAAGGGTTAAAAATCAAATTGCTTAGGTATGGGGATCACTTACTGTTTTCTGTGAAAAGGCATATTAAAGACTAATTACACCTTCGTTTTTTCACAAGAGAAGACAGATATTTCCCTTTATATTTAAAAACAAATAGAAAAAAATAGTTGAGGTCTCTGTGAAAATGGCGTACATTGTTTTTTCATGTTTTAGGACCATAGATTTCAAAGTTTTTCATGCCTATATCTTTTGTAGGATTAAAACATAAGAATGACATAAGAATGTAAGATGAAAATATAAGAACGACGCTCCGCGGTCGCCCAGTACGCCTTGGGAAATGGGGCACGACTTCATATTTGAAGACACAAGGGTGCTTGCCAGAGAAGAGCGATAGTGGCCCAGACGTCTTAAGGAGGCCATGGAGATCGCCAGACACCCCCAAAACATGAACGGCGACGCGGGATTGCGCCCCACGATGACTGGCGCTCATTGCTACGGGCTCCCACACAGTCACCCGACGGACCGGACCGCTACATACCGTCCGACTTCGGACCACACCAAGCCGTCCGACCCTGGGTCGGCCGATGCCGCCGACCGTGGACTGCTCCTTCCCGCCCGATGCCCAACCTTTCCGGCCTGCCCCAATGACGCACCGCGCCGCCCGACTCGACCCCCTCCCGCGGTTGACGGGCAGCCCTCCAGCTACGATTGGCCGACTGCTTCAGTCAATCGTACTTGGCCCCCACCTGAATATAAACCCAAGCGCAGACCACAAGACAAGAGGAAGATCACGATAAGATGATCGAAACGTCGGCAACACAGCCTTCAACGCGGCGTCACTCGGACAGCCAAGATCATTTTCATGACTCTGGCTGCGGAAGCCTACGACTTCACTTCGTAGGAGGTTCGTCCGACAGGCTCTGACTGAGCGAAATTTGCCGCTTGTGGACCTTCAGCGCGCAGAACAACCCACAATGAGACATCCCATGTCCCGCTGCACTATTGCCTGACATGGACGTCTCCATGACGTGGGATTACGCTCACGTCAGCCGTTCAGACGACTCCCCTTAACGGTTCGCCAACGGCAGCAAACTTTTGCAAGATGTCGCATCCGGTAGGCTTGGACGGACGCAGACTGGCAGCGCGTGGTGCTTAGCGATGAATCTCGCTTCTGCCTGGGCGGTAATGAGCAGAGAATCAACGTGTGAAGGCACCCCAGTGAACGTGAAATCCCACGGTTTATTTTCGAATGGCAAACGGCTCGAAGACCTGGTGTCAGGCTGTGGGCTGCAGTTGCGTATAACGCCAAGCCACCTCTGGTGTTTATCGAAGTCGCTTTAAAAATACGCTGCTACATGCAGGAATTCCTGCAGCAAGTTGCTCAACCGTTCTTAAATTCACTCCCTGAGACAATACTGCAGTAGAACAACACCCGACCGCACACAGATCCCACCGCAGCATCCCCAGATCTCTTCCCTATCGAGAACAGTTGGGATGAAATGGGACGCTTCCTACAGAACACTCCTTGTCCGCGCAATATTCGGGAACTCTGTGTGTTCATTCAAGAGGCCTTGTACGGGATATCGCAGAATGCCATCCTACATCTCTACAAGTCACTGCCGCGAAGCTTGGCTCATTGTATGCAAAATAGAAGCACGTCCTATTGAGAATTGCATTTGCCAATTCATTGTGCAATAAATATTCTGCACTGTGAGCTGAAACTGTAATAATTTCACACCCTCGATACCCTCTTCCAATTGCACTCCATTTGCGCACGTCCTGGGTCCAACTCCTTTTTTGTCTAGGAGTGTATATAAAAAGTTTCAGGATTTCAAACCCTGGACATTTAATTAATAAATAAGAGACTCCTTCCTTTCAATTTTATCATCAGTTTATTACTCGTTCGTCTATTGGTATATACAAAAGCGTCACTAACGGCCTACACAGACGCTGCGCCTGCAAACAGTTGAGTTTCAAATTTCGTAGCGAGCACATGTGTCTCGCGAGCTCACACTCACGTTCTAATATCTTCACATCGCAATGTCTAAGTATACGCATGTGTAAGATTGCTTTAACATGTTACGCTAACACTTCAATGTATTCTACGATGAAGTAATTATAATTGCATTAATTGCCCGGGCTTGAAACATTTACATCTCACGTAAATATTTGTGTACGTGCTATAGAACTATTGATTTATTTACGCAGTGACATAGTTATTGCTATTATTGCACTGTATTGCATTTAATGTTTATGCTTAAACAGTCACTGAGCGGGCAATCAATTTCTTAGGCATGAACTCTTATCATAACAGCCATTTGCTTTTGCTAGCGTGGCAATTGAACAGTGCATCACTGATGTGGTAAATGTTTTCAACTATATTGCAAACCTGCAAGCCTCAAGGCAAGTAGTATAACCATGCATTCCGGCGGGTTCCACCGTCGTTGCTGTGTTCGTCACAGCCTCAGGGTCACAGAGCTGACCACTGCATCACTGACACCGAGCGTCGGCGCGCCCAGCGCTTTGTCGCGCTGTGAAACTCGGCGCCGCTTCTCGGACATCGAACGTAACATCCACGTAATGGTTTCTTACAGCATTAAGTGCTAATTCTACTGTGACATTTTTCATAGTTGTTAAATTTTTGTCTATGCCATCTTCATAACCTAACAATCTCAAGCATTTCATAATTATAGCATATTATGCTTAATCTTAGCTACACCGTCTGTGTAATCTTTCAATTCCACGATTTATGCCTTCACAAGGTATCACGAATTTACCAACCCAATTTTCTTTGTAATGTTTTCCTAGTTTAATTATATGAATCAAATCTAAGTGTGTTTACTGATTCTTCTAAGTAATGGCAACAATCATGAAATCACCCAATTTACGAAAAAAAATTATAACTTTATTAATTACAACCAGAAATAACGTGAAAACTACTCGTTTTCTCAAGAAATTGAACGTGGTTTTCTTTAAAGAGCTGATTTTTTCGAACAGATTTAAAGACAAAAATCTGTATTTTATATCCACATTAATCCATAGTTTTAACTTCCTTTTTTTGTTGTTATTTAAGGTCGCATCAACATCTAGGTCATTAGCGACCACTATTGGAGTTAACGGTATGGTAACATTGAAGATGAAACGATATCGTGATGGTAAGTGGTGAAAGGAAGAACACAAGTACAACCATGTCCGAGGCGGGACTCGAACCCGCGACCCTTCGGTCCGAGATCACTACGGCACGACTGCCTTTAACTTCCTTTTGTACATACGAGGAGAAAAATTAAAGAAAAAGCTGTGATCCTTTTTTGAGAATAAAAATGTTTAAAGTTTCAAAATTGCTTTTATTCCACACAAAATTACGTAGAAACTACTCATATTTGCAAAAATTGTATACGACCTTATTTCAAGATTTGTCATTAAGAGACTCCGAAAGACCCTATCCCTCCCATGTTAATTTGACGTACTTGGTTTTTCCTTTTCTCAGAAACTCTTCATAATAACTGGATTTAAAAATTGAGCCTATGATCGCGTTTTTATTTCACAAAAATTGGACCTATGATGACATTTTAACACAGAGGTTTTCGAAAATAATTTTTGTTTTTTTAAGTAATAATTGCTCGTATTTTAACACATTTTTGTATGTATTTCCTTTCATAAATTGTCACCTACACAATTTATTGCAAAATCACTCTGTTAAAATATGCAGAAGTGTACATTCGAAGATCTGTAAAAATTTCATTAAATTTTGTCCAGTAGATTTGGAGAAAAAGAAAGAATATCATTTGAAAAATAAACTGACGGAAAACAAACCTTCTAGTGCATGCTACCACCGTAACTCTGTCATCAGGGTATTCTTCTTATGTTTCTTCAATCTTCCTTCCTACGTTTATTCTTTGTTCATATGCCTTTGTTACAATTTATTTCATAGCTTTATTTGAAGCTTTATCAACCGTTTCTTTCTAGAACTACAGTCGACTTCGGTTATAGTAACCCCTAAGTTATAGAGAACTTACATCACTGGTCCTGTTTCACTTACAATACAAATAAGCATTCGAATATTCGGTTATAGTGAACCTGAACCTCGGCTATAGTGAACGTAGGAAATGAGTCGCTGGAAATTATGTGGATCTCGTATGTTATTAGGGGAGTTGAAGAGCTTTAGGAGAGTGGGACGATGTTACCACAGGGCAAGAGGCATTGAAAGGTGTCAATATCGCATTTCGATTCTACGAGACAGAGGACAAAGCAGAATCTAGTATGGAGAGACCTCGAACTCTGGACAAGGATCTAGAGAAGTGACTAATGAAAAATGTAAGAAGCAAACAATTGAATATAATTGATTTTTTAAGGACAAATAAAGATAATTAAATTTTCAATTCGTGCTTCTAATGAATTTTGCTGTTTCTATCTATTAATAAAATAATTCCTTGTGGAGAAATTCTATTTTCATATCATCAGATATAGTGAACCAAACCTGTTAGTCCCCAGAAGTTCACTATAACCGCAGTCGACGGTAGTAACCTTCCTGAAATTTCCTTCGCTTCTTGGTGAACATGGAGTTGTAGCTAACAATTGATTTTTGAGTTTGCCCACGTTCTTCCTTGTCTTACAATCACATAAAACGCTTTTAATCACATTGTAAAGGGAGATAGATCACTAAACGTAATTAAATCACACTTTTAGCGATGATTTAAATACACTTTTTACTTTAAAAGAGAAACAAATGCTCACTAAGCGCAAAAGAACACAATATAAACAAATAGTCACAGAAGCATTGATTACATGTGGCCACATTACACACAAATTAAGATAATAAAAATCTTACCACCTTCAGAATTTGACATTCGGAACCGCGGTAATTCAAAGTAAACAAAACAAATCACTTCTTTTGAAAAGTAATTTTGAACACTTTACAAGAAGCAAAGGTTCAGAAATTATTTATCAACTTAAAGCGGAGATTTTATATATTAATATGCAACTAAAAACGAAAAATTCATAGTCTTTTGCCCTTCCGGAGCCCATTAAAGAACATATTTCATTCAAAAAATATATTTATATTTTTTATATTTTTATGTTTTTAACTTTATATTTAATGTTGTAGTTATAGGAAGACTCCAAAAAAATGTAACTTTCGAAAAAATCTAAAAATCAGAGATTTCAACGAAAATGAAATTGGCATCATTGTTTTAAAAGAACTTTACGTTATCCAAGGACAAATTTTAATGAAAACATTTAATGCCATTTTCAGAAAATTTTGAAAAAGCTTTTGAGCCTACATGTAAATTACACCCAAAAGTCAAAATATCGACATCAAACTCAGAGAGCCTCGAGTTAGATTTAAACGAGTTTTGGCGAAAATCGTCTGAACAGTTTAGGCGCTAGTACGATAACACAGAAGTATACAAAGACACACAGAAAAAGACAGGGACAGAGAGGCGGGGCAGAGAGAGAGAGAGAGAGAGAGAGAGAGAGAGAGAGAGAGAGAGAGACGGGGAAATGTCGGTGACCCTCTCCTGTTGTTGGATTGGAATGCGTCTGTTAACGAAGGCTTGTTTTAACTTTAGATTTCACAGCTTCCATATTAGTCCTTTAATCATTATCATCCATTATCATCATCATTATCATCAATAATCATCACCATAGACTTGAAGACGCCAAACGGGTCGTTTTCTTGCGTCATTTGTTTCACGAGAAATTGTTGTTTTTTTACTCTGCATTATGGAGTATAGAGATAGGTAATATTGAAGGGAAAAGTGCTTATTTTTTTAAAAAAAAGTGTTTTGCGGCTTCGTGATTGCAAAACTATATTTCTCTTGCCCTCTATGTAGTAAATAATATTCTTAACTACTTTAAAGTTGTCAGAATCATTTCATATACATGTATTTGTTTTACATTATTACTCCCACAACTGTCTTAGTTTGACAATCTACAGCCCATTCGATGATTTTCTACTGCTTTTTGAACAAATGTTGATTGTAAGTTTAAAATATACTATTTTTCGACTTTACATTATTATTAATGCTTCTGTTTTCCACGTTGTAGCACTAAATAATAACGATTTATTAAATATTAATTTTGAGAAAAAAATTGTAAAATTTCGTCATTTAATTGACTCCTAAGTCACAATTATAAATTTAAATAAATATATAATATTAATAATAATAATAATAATAATAATAATAATAATAATAATAATAATAATAATAATAATAATAATAATAATAATAGGACTTATTGCCATCTAATGTGCATTGTAGTTTCTTGGAATTACTAACCATCGATAACCAGTGGTGAGGTTAGCAATACTGGATTTATAATTTGTTGCCTGTCAACTTCTACGTAGTATTTTTTGTGTGTGGCGTGTTTTTTAATAATATTCTTTTTTATTTACAATCCAACTTTTTGTGAACACACAAAAATAAAAACATAACCTTAAATCATAAAATAAGTGAAAATTTACCGGGTGTTTGTCTTTATCTTGGATTTGAAAATATTCAAAGAATTATTTTTCAATGGTATCAGTAACTGATTATATATTTGAGGCCCAATAAAGACCAAGGTTCTTGATATTAGAGATTTATGAATTTTGTTTTTTTTAATTAGATTAGCCGCTTTGCTGCGTGCGCTGTAATTGTGAAATATTCTATCATTTAAATTATTTCCGCTTTTGACATAGAACATTTGTAGTACTTTATATACAAAGAGATGTTGAAATGATAAAATGTTTAACTGTTTATGAAGAGAAAGTGAAGAATCAATCATTATTTTTTTTATAGATAATACGGATAAATTGGTTTTGAGTTATTCTTAGTTTCTTAATAGATGTCATAAATATGCCTCCTATTTGGATTTCATATTGGAGTTTTGAATTTGTAGTGCGTAATATAGAATTCTATGTGTATGGATATCGCAAAAATTTCATAGATAATAGATTTTTTACATTACCCTTTAAATATTTTTGTATATTCGTATGATTTTTCCTAGTCATTTTATTATTATTTATTATTGCTATGTATTTTAAATAGTTGACTTTCTCGATTGTTTCACGATTGCATGTCAGTTTTTGAACACAATTAAGATCATGGAACTTAATATTATATTTAAAATTAAAATCAGCAAATCCCATATTCATGTGTTTACTTTTTATTACATTAACACTCATTTTGTTATTGCTGCTACGTTTTCTTATAATCATAAGATTGTCTTCAATATAATTTCAAAGTTGTTCGTCATTGCGAGAAAAAGTAAAAGCAATGTCATCAGCGAAATCTTATTTCTTCCTGGGAACTGAATTTTTGGAAATGTTTTCTTGCAGTCACCTGTACATATTATTTTCTCTCTATTTGTGGACACTATCTCATTGCACGTACCACACAATATAACCATGCTTACAAGTTCACTTTAATTGACTAGTTCAAGTGACGAAACCTGGCAAAAGCACACTGTACGCACCTGACAACAGTAACTCAAGAGCGATAGCGACACACGTCCTAACAGCTTCAGCGACTGAAGTAGACTGTATAGCTATTATAATTGCAGTCACTTTAGACCATGGAGGATGACCTTGCACCATGCACCACTTTAATAAATGTTTGTTAAATTAAATTTTCGCGTTTGCATTTTCAGTTGCATTAACCATTACTTGATTGAGACTAATCGACTAACGGTTAATGTAACTGAAAACACAAACGCCAACATTTAATGTAACACACATTTATTAAAGTGGTACATGGTACAAAGCCACTCCCAAGGTGTAAAGTCATCCCAAGTGCCTGTACAAGTATCGGTACCAAATAATACAAGAATGCATGTGCTCCTGGAACACCAATGTTAATTACGCTCGAAATAATTAAGCCAAACCAACACGAAAATTCTCGGTTTTTGAGGAGGTCGGCAGCCCGGCCGCGTTGGTTTAAAGGAGTTTCTACCCTTTTTTTTTTCAGGGACAACTCATTCGCTATTATGATTTCCCTGCTTTGCTGGCATATAGGTCTGACTGCTGGCAACTACTTCTATAGAAAGAAAATCAATGGGATCTTTGACTCTAAAGATGGCTGTTACTTCCTGCAATCCCACGCGAAGTCATTAACGTCTTTGTTCCACACGGACAACATTGATGTTAAGGTAATAGGCACGCAAGAATACACTTTGCAATTCAAGTCGTCTTTGCTACTTTCCCTCTTCGCGTATCAATGAATTCCTGTTATTACGATATTCAAATAATGTTTTCTCGTAAATATTAATGTGGTCTTGAATTGTGTGCTACGTTCATTACATATACTTCTTTGCCTTCGGCAGCATTTTGTAGATCTAAAGAGAAGGAACATGTCCGGATTTAGAAGGGGAGAGACGATCGATAAAGTGAAAGCTACAAAGCTACAGATTCATTCCACTTTCAACTTCTACCAGGTCCTCGGTACTTTCCCTCTCTCTCTCGCCCGCGACAAAGTCGTTTTTCAAACAGCAGTATTCCCAGAAGGCGAAAGATCGAAATCGCCTGCCAAGGAGGTAAGTGGGAAAAATTAGGAAATAAACGAGTTCCCCGAAAGTTGTATCTCCGCAGGCTACGTAAGCATGTAATCCAAGCTCAATAGATATCAGTATTTTTCTTTCAATACAGCTATTATTCACTGCTTCAATAATAAAAACAGATGGTAGGCTATTTTTAATGAAACCTCATTGGTCGGTATAATACTACGCGAAGTGAACCATGTTATGAACTATTTTATAAATAAGGTGAAAATCTAATAACGTAACTGCAAATACACGTAATGAATAATTAATTTTGTTGATTTACTTTACAATAAATCTATGTTAATCAATTGAAATTAAATAAACTTTCAGCCCATGCTAAGTTCAATCAACAGTTTATTTCATTTTATTTTCTAGCTTCTTCACAGTTCTACACCTCATTTCATTATTAGTTTAGTAAAATTGAATTATTGATTGGGACTCCAGAACTCACTGAGAGAAAATGGGTACATCGTATTTCGTTATTGCTTAGGCTCATAAATATCTTTCTTCAATTCGTCTGTATTAATTCACCTTAAAAACACATGTAACTAAGTACATGATACTCAGAAATGATTCCAATGCATGATAAGTAACATATTGTCTTAGACAATTTAATTCTGTTCCCTCTGTGTTCTGTCTTCTGTGTTCCCTCCTGTTCCACTATTATGACATAGTTGACTAGTTTTTAAGACACTGTGTAAAGCAAATAAAATTAAATACTCGTAACAAACACTAACAAACATTTTGAGCAACATTAGTTCCACATTCTATTTTTATTCTAATAGTTATTTTACTTTTAAGTAATTAAAGTTCTTTTCCAAGTGCACTCTTCGCGTACTGTCTAATAACACGGATGTTAAGAGAAGTCGCTTTGGGACATAGATACAGCCAAAATGCAGTGGCCAATTCTCAATCAATAATAGAGAAAACTCTTCTATTTAAGGCCATACAGGAGCGTATATTACTACTAGACAAATGTCTTTACCGGAATTTTTCTTCGTTAATTCGTTCTGTTGTCTTCCCATTTCGTTCACTCCGCCTGTTTCTTTCGTTTCTTTGCCAATTTCTTCCGTTCCATTCCGTTCCATCCGCCAGTTGATTGTTCCATTTTCGTCCCTTTGCCTTTCTCCTGCGTTCATTTTTTCTTTCCGTTCAGTTCCTGATTTATTCCTTTTCTTTCTACCTTGTCTACCCTAATACAAGGTTCTAGAAGGAAATGGAACAAACGTATAATCTGGCATGTCTAAAGAAAGAATTCTGAATACAGCAAGGAATAACATTTCGGGAGAAAGAAGACCTACTAGGCCGATGAAGATATTGTAATAACAGTACTGTAATAGTCTGTAATAACAGTCTAGAAAACATAAGGGAAATACAGTTAAAGCTCGTTAGCACGAACTCTATTAACACGAATTTCGCCGTAACACGAACAGACCTTTAGGCCCGGTAAGGTATTACAGTAATACGGACATTTATCATACTCGGATAACAGAACTTTTAATAACAGAACTCGGATAATTCGGTATCTTGGAATTCGTGTTAATGAGGGTTTACTGGACATTGTGTAGCGTTCTTTTTAATTGTTTAAATATTAAAACACAAATACATGAAATATTTATAGATTTTCTACCTGTTGCTTTTTTAGCTAGTTTAGCTTTTTTGCTAGTTTAAAAACTAGTTTCTCCCAATATTTTAGCAAACAGATTATTTTTACAGACGATGTAGAGAAATTTACTTAGAACTTCTCTTTGGTGAAAGCCAACCACTTTACCAAGTAGTAAGGAATAAAATAAAATATCATTTTCAGTGAGTAAATAAAATGTATTTAAGGAGTGGATATACACTTAAACTAATAGAGAAAAGTACCCAAACCCGGGCCTTCATTTTTTTAAAATATTTTTAAATCCAATTTTCTACACAATTAAATCAAAATATTTGCAATGCATACCTTAGTCAAAAAAATGTTATATTCTGCTTCAAATTATTGGCCAAGAAGTTTAGAGAAAACATTATTTTTTCGAAAACATTACATTTTGTGGACTTCTTAACACGGTTTCTTAATGTGAGCCCCCCTTAAATGGTTAAATATAAATGAAAAAAACTGAAAATATAGTGAACTCAGTAGAATTTTACAAATATACTAGTGTAACATCTCATAATATATATTCTCTTGTAGGTCTTCCACCTAGCCTATATAATCAACTGCGACAAAAGTGACATAAAAAGGCGTTGTTTTTCTCCCCAGCACGTTCTACAAGAGCCCAGAGTGTACATATTAGGCACATCGCCCATAGTTCTCCTATGGCCTCCGGAAACTTTTACACTGCAAAACATCCACTCTATCTTCACATGGGAGGAAAGATATCCCCGGAAGAACTTCTAATTCAAAAGAGACAGTGGACGTGTTTTTCAATTCCTCACCGGATGAGGAATCTTCCTTTTGTTTTTTGTTTAACTTCAGAATTTTCTTATATCCCTCAATTTTTGACTTCTGTGGAATTTTATTTTGAAATTGTCTCATAACCTCCTTCTTCTTCTTCTTCTTCTTCTTCTTCTGCCATATCGAAGTGATAGGACTGCGAGTAGGCTCTTGTTTTTATTAGACTCCTAAGATATAAGGAATACCAAATACGTTCACTGTTATTTTACTAGGCGAAAATGTGAGGGCCCACATTAGGAACATTTGGGGGCCTTGGATTAGGCACCAGCGTGTTTGTATTTCACATGCTAATAACATTTTTACAAGGCAAGTAAAATAAATTACAATACCCTACATCAATAGCATGTAACGTCCTCTTCAAAATAATATAATGGGAAGAAGACTTACCGATGAAGTAGCGAAATCAGGCAACTGAGAGTAAGCACTCGAAAAAACTTCCTTTTCACTGTTCGCACTAATGAAGACTGTTCGGCAACAAGTGAAGATGAAGACCTCCGCATGACTAGGATGCAGTCTTGCAAGGAACTACTATTTTAGTACGTTTCCAATAGGCAACAACACTCTACAGAGCTGCAAATCAAGGGGCTCGCATTAGGAACCGGGCCCGGATTTGGCACTTTTCTCTATATATACGAGAGTACAGGTACTTCGTCCTGTACTTTGTACCGGGAGCGATAGCTCAGTGCATCAACTGATGTCACTGCAGCGCCTCTGACCGGAAAGCCCTAGGTTCGAGTCCTGACGGCGGCAGGGTTTTCGACACTAGCTTTTCAGCTAGGTCGAATTCGGTCGCTGTCTGGAGGAGAGTTCTAGCGGCCGGCTGCTCTTATCGGTAGTTTTCCGTGCTTTCTCCGATCAACACTAGGCGAATGCAAGAGCAGTACCCTAACAAACGGGCCACGGACCGCGCGCGATCTGTCCTTCCTATTCCTTGTCCTCTCCTCTCCTCTTACACACACACACTTACACTAACATTCACTACACTACCACATACTCCGGGAGACCGGTCGGGAGCCTAGAGTTTGTCCTGGCTGGGGCGGTGCCCCGCTGGTGGGAGAGTCCTTGTTAGGGGGAAACCCCACTAGCCGACGGTAGGTCGGCGCGGGATCTCGCCAACCAGTGGAGGAAGATCACCGCCATCTGCTGAGAATAAACATGCACTACACTAACGGGGCTAAGCAGTTGACGCGACCGGAAACACGAAAAAATCAAATCAAATCAATCCTGTACTTTGTCTTCTTATTATACATGAATACATGAATTTTACTATAATTCAGTCTCTTAAAAATTCTCTTCGCAAAACGAAGCACGAAAGATTTGAAAATTAGGTAAGATAACCCAGTAACAACACCCTTTGCCGCTACAGTGTCAATAACTGGGAGGTCATAGAGTTCGAATACCGCCGGTTTCTACTGTGTGGAAGAGATTCTAGCGGATGGGTTCTCTGATCGGTATGTTCGTTTTTTTCGATCAATACAATCGAATGCAGGAACAGTACTTTAAAAGACCAGCTCTCTACCATGCGTGATCTTCCCTTCCACATTCTTGTTACCACCTCCTTTCTTCCTTACAAACACACTTCTATTTGGCGAAGAAAATTATTGGAGCCCTTCCCGAGAACATTTTGAAAATGCTATTAGAGCATTATTTTCAGCACTCCAAAAAAGGAAATTAATATTTCAAATTACGCAGGGCCGCATGTTCAGCCAGATCGATCAAGGAATATCAATTTTGAGGAAAATCATCTGAAAGGATTAGGCGCTGATGTTGTCGGTATGAAGGACTCATAAAACTTGGATGCTGACCACCTAATGGATTAGAGGAATTTTACTACATATAGCTGCAAAACTACCCAATTTTTCGCAATCTGAAACTCGCAATTAATTTCCTGTCGAAAAATCGCCACTTCCCCTGTACAATATTAAAGCGAAGTATGCGGGAAAGTAAAAATGAAGTAACAAGATAAATGATTTAAACTTTCTGTCTCAATGGATACGTAAGTATTGAAAGCTTAATAATTGACGAGTTAAGAAGTAAGCATTACTGCCATTAATTTTTTTGCAGAATTATGTGTATAATAACTATCGTAAATGTTATAAGAAAAGAATTGCAACGTTTTTTGTATGATCAAATCTTTATTCAGTTTTCGTGTTTGAAGAGCATTTCAAACTTATTTGTACACATAGTTTAGCTTCTCCATCTATTCAAGTGAATTAAAAAATGCATTTAAGGCATTTAATGAAAACGCTTGCGCAATAAAGAGTGTCGAGAAATCTAATGACGCCTCACTCATTCGTTATCCATCGTTGCCGTACGTTCACAGACGCGAAAGACTACATGGGAGTTTTTTTTCCCTTTCAAAATTCAAAATTTAAGTAGTATATGACTTAGTGTAGTTATCACAGAATTTTGAAAATGTGCACACAATTCACTTTTCCCCATAGCACGCCATACGCAGTTTTAACTGTTTTTTTGACGTTAAATACATAAAAAATAAATAAAAAATAAAAATAAATAATAAACAAATGATAAATAAATATATAAATAAATAAATACATAAATACATAATAAATACATAAATAAATACATAAATAAATACATAAATAAATACATAAAAAACATAAAAAAACATAAATAACATAATAAATAAAAAATAAATAAATAAATAAATAAATAAATAAATAAATAAATAAATAAATAAATAAATAAATAAATAAATAAATAAATAAATAAATAAATAAATAAATAAATAAATAAATAAATAAATAAATAAATAAATAAATTAATTAATTAAAAAATCCGTGTTCAGTAATTTGCAATAAGCTACTCAATGCTACCAAACGTCTCAGTGTGGTTATCAAAGATTTTTTTAAACTGTTTTTACCGTGACTCGAAAAACAAACCAACTCTTTCTGGAATTATCAAAATGTTAGGTTTGTTATGTAATAATGTTGCTAGTTCGAATCACAATATTAAGTAATAGCAGAGAATGCAGTTTTATTTTTCAAACTGTAGTTCATCAAACGGCCAGAGTAGCGCTGTTGCCGGCGCTTCTCATTATTCCAGCCTGTAGAAAGAGAATTGAAAGTTGTCCTATGGAATAAGGCACACTGGGGCGTTTGATGTCGTTCAGTGGCTTACTTGGACACCATTTTCCATTTTTCGATTCGATATATAACTGCCAAGAAAAAACGCATATTTTAGAAACCATTTTTGGTTATTTTGTAATGATTACTGCATCATTTATCACGTAATAGGAAAAAACGTTAAATACAAAAGTTAAGTATTTTTTCGGAAATTCCAAATCTGCAATAAAAAGGGGGATTCCCATTTAACATTTTTATCCCCCCTGTGGGTAGGTGTGGAAATCGAGTAGGATACTTTTGGATGTCGATACGAACAACATTCATTATACCCAGTGTTCTTCATCAAATTTGCACTTTGCGAGATATATCGAAAACAAATTTCAAATGGAAAATCCTACATAGCGGGTCACGTTCCGAGGCACAGAAATTTCGAGTTCCAACCATACATCAATGCCTGAAGAGTTGCCTACCTATCAGGGGCAACCTTAAGTGTACTTTCATTACATCAAATATCTCACACCGGGAGCGGTAGCTCAGTACTTCAACTGATGTCACTGCAGCGCCTCTGTCCGGCAGGTCCTAATTTCGAGTCCTGACAGCGGCATGATTTTCGACACTAGGTTTTCAGCTAGGTCGAATTCAGTCGCTGTCTGGAGGAGAATTCTAGCGGCCGGCTGCTCTGATCGGTAGTTTTCCGTGGTTTCTCCGATCAACACCAGGCGAATGCCGGAGCAGTACCTTACCAAACGGGACACGGACCGCGCGCGATCTGTCCTTCCCCTTCCTTGTCCTATCCTCTCCCCTTACACACACACTTACACTAACATGCACTACACTACCACATATTCCGGGAGACCGGTCGAGAACTTAGAGCTTGTCCCGGCTGGGGCGGTGCCTCGCTGGTGGGAGAGTCCTGGTTAGGTTACCACACTAGCCGACGGTAGGTCGGCGCCGGATCTCGCCATCCAGTGAGGGAAGATCGCCGCCATCTCCGGAGAAAAAAACATGCACTTCACTAACGGGACTAATGACCAAAGCAGTTGACGTGCCCGGAAACACGATAAAATCAATCAATCAATCAATCAAATATCTCACCATATGTTCAATTGGAGACATTGGTGAACATTCTAGACCCTCTGAATGCATTCGAAGTGTGTAACATTTATTGGCATTGTCTTCCCCAGTGAGGCATCGCCCCACTTTCGACAAGCTTTGCGGACCTAACTGGTCTCCAGACAGGTGTGGAATTAGATTGCAAGAAAATGTGTGTGTGTGTTTGGAAAGAGGAAGGGAGAGGAGTGTATAAGGATGAGGAAGGAAAGAACTCATGGTCGGTCCCTGGTCTGTTTGTTAGGGTGCTGCTCCTGCATTCACATGGTGTTGATGAAAACCACGAGAACATAGTGATCAGAGAAATTGATCGCTGCAATTCCCCTCCATAGAGTACACACCGAGAAGACTCGAACCCCAGATCTCCCGGTCAGCGACGCTCAGCGGCAATAGATATTTTCACTGAGCTAATTTTCACTGAGCTATCCTACCCGTTTTTCTAATAGCCTGTGCTTCGTTTCTCGAAGGGATATTTTCAAGAGATTGAAATATTAGTAAAATTAATGTTGCAATTATACATTATTCCGTACAAATAATAGGTGGAAGTAAACACACGATACAAATTACTGCATAAAGCACGTGTACTGTTGTGGAAATACTAGTTTTAATTTATCCCCACTATTTAAATAAATGATATTTATCATATCAATAGATATAAAATCATATGCTTTAAATGTGGCATTTTATTTTATTCATTAATACTTGTTAAAGAATGTTTGATTTTTTCCAAAGAGAAAATCTTAATAATTTTCTCTACATTGTCTGTAAAAAAATTATATTCCCAAACATATTGGGAAAAATATATTTAAATTGAATTCGAACGGTAGAAATTGGGAAAACATCACTACCGAATTTTCAGATAAATTAAATAGAATCAGTTCAAATATATAATTGTCTGTTTTGTCTAGACTGTAAATTTCGTGTTTCTCGAAACTACGAAGTTCAGATGAAAAATAAAAATTATATCAAAATCACATTGCAGAATCACATTAAAAACAAAAGATACTTTATTTTTTAAATGAACATTATCACTAATCCCTTAAAAATGATTAAGGCAACTGATTATTATTATTATTATTATTATTATTATTATTATTATTATTATTAGTATTATTGCTATTATTATTGCTTTAGTCTGGAAGATTTAACATCCGGTTGTGTGTGTAGGGTTTACTTTGGCAGACCACATACTCAATTACAGTATATGATAAATTTAGCACGGCACCGATTATTGGCCACGTTTCCAGGACGCCTGATTTTTTGTTGATCAGAACACTTGCTGTGGTAACAAATGGTTTATTTCATGTTATTATTATTGTTGTTGTAATTGTGATTATTGTTGTAATTGTTATTATTATTGTTGTTATTGTTATTATTATTGTTGTTATTGTTATTATTATTGTTGTTATTGTTATTATTGTTATTATTGTTATTGTTATTATTGTTATTATTGTTATTATTATTATTATTATTATTATTATTAGGGAATATCGCATCTAAAATACTACGCGTAAAATGAGGGCTGTTCCAAATAAAGCAATGTCTTACGCTTTTCAGTATTTTGAATGACCTGGACGTTTATCCCAGTTCTTACGCAAATTTTGCGGAACAAATCCCTGAGCTTCGATAAATAACAGAGGGACAATAACTATCGACCTGGGCTTTTAATTCCCACATTCGGCTGATCTCGATTTCCAAACTCTTGTATTTAAGACGTGTCTCTGCCAACGGTTTGATCTGGTTACGACGTTTTGATCGCATGGCACAGCCACATCTACACGTATACACATTTTTTTCACCAAATTCCGGATAACAATATCCGTTTTTTTGTCAAAATCGTGCGATCAGTTTAGATTTGTTAGTCGTACAGAATGGTACGTAGCACAACAAACGTCACCGGATTTGGTGAAGGTCGGTACCACTTAGGGCATGTGTGTGGAACTTCGAGGGCAGTACAAATCTACCAGTGGAGCCAACTACTCTGTGTAGTATCTTTTCAAGTATTCGGTCTTTGCTAGAATTGGGAAAGGTGAGACGATGTGATCAATGGTTTCTACTTGCATCTGGCAAATGCGGCATTTTTCATCTTCAGAAATTTTGTTTATTTATTTATTTATTTATTTTACGTCAAAAAAACAGTTAAAAACTGCGTATGACGTGCTATGGGAAAAGTGAATTGTGTGCACATTTTCAAAATACTGTGATCCCTACACTAAGTCATATACTACTTAAATTTTGAATTTTAAAGGGAGAAAAAAACAAAAATCCCATGTAATAAAATCTATTTTCAAGGATAAATAAGCAATAAATTTTGAATTTTGAAAGGGAGAAAAAAACAACAAAAAAACTCTCATGTAATAAAATCTATTTTCAAGGACAAATAAGCAATAAATTTTGGCTCTTATTACTTCCTGCCGCGACAACATGGAATCGATAATTTGAAGAATTGTGTTTCCCACTGAATTCTAGAAGACGTGCACAGAAAATGAAGTTAAATTTATGTCCAGAAGCAAAACAAAGGGTCATCTCAGCATTTGCTCAAGGGATCAGGGAAACTGGACGAAAAACCTGATCGAGATGGGGGTCATTGACCCGGAAGCTGTAGGACAATAGTTGTTACAGGTTGTTTATACTCATTTATACAGTCCAAATGGTAAATAATGCATTATGTATTATTGGTAAAATTAATGTTACTTTTCTTGTGATGCTCAGTATAGTCTCTAATTGTATAGAAACAGTTATGCAGCAGAAACGATTTCACTTGGAATTTAAACTTTTCTATTGAAGTTAATCGTTTAATGTCATCTGGCAAAGTGTTGTAAAATAATGTACATGTATTGTTTGTGAATTTTTTGTAATGAGCTGTTGATACTGTCACCCGGTGAATATGATTTCTACGTCGAGTGTTATAGTAATAGACTTCGGCATTTTCTGAAAATATATTTCCGCCCTTGGGCAAGTCATTTTTTTACAAAAACCACTGATTCGTAAATAAAAAGACACGGTAATGGTAGAATTCCTAGATTAATGAAGAGAGGCTTACATGAATCACGTGGGTGGGATTTGCTTATTATTCGTACAATTCGTTTTTGTAATCTAAAAGTCTGGGAGCTATCAGATGTATTTCCCCAGAATTTTATGCCATATCTCAGGCGGGAATGAACATTCGCGAAGTATACACAACGAGCAATATGAAGGCTGACTGAATTTGCAAGAATTCTGAACGCGTAGCATAATGAACTTAATTTTGTGTTCAATTCATTTAAATGGACGTTCCATTTAAGGTTTGACTGAATTGAGACACCTAACAATTTTGTTGCCTGAACATCAGTCAATGGTACACCGGTCATTTTCAATGGAGCACAGAATTGTTTATTTGAAATGGAAAACTGCATTAAAACCGTTTTCTTTTCGTTTACTATTAATTTGTTATTTCGGAACCAATTTGAAACATCTGATATAGTACTATTTACGGTTTCTGTATTGCAAAGGATGTTCGTATCATCCGCAAAGAGAACCGTTCTATCGTTTCGAATCGTCGAGGACATATCGTTTACGTAAAGTAGGAACAGAATAGGGCCTAAAATCGATTCTTGAGGAACTCCATATGCAACGGGCAGAGAGTCGGAAAGGTGCGTACGAAATGTTCCATCATTCCAGTAAGGTATTTCAACTCTCAGAGATCGTTGTTTAAGGTACGAACATAACCAATCTAGAGCAATACCACGAATTCGTTATGAAAGTAATTTGGAAAGTAAAATGTCATGATCAATGACGTCAAAAGCTTTTGAGAGATCTAAAAATAATCCAATAGGTGCCTCGTTTTGATCCAATGATGAGGCGACATCTTTAAGAAAAGAAAATATAGCTGTTTCCGTTGATTTTGATTTTCTAAATCCATGTTGGCAATCTGAAAGCGCGTTGTGTTTACTGAGAAAGGTTTCCATTCGTACGTAAAAAGTCTCTAATATTTTGAAAAACTGTTAGAAGAGAAATGGGCCGATAATTTTGAATTTCATTTTGTTGCCTTTTTGAAAAGCGGCTTAATTTAGCTGTTTTGAAAATATCTGAAACGTTCAGTGCATAAAGATGCATTAAATATGTGAGTTAACGGGTGTATAATGGCATACGCACAAGTCTTTAACAAAGAATCCGGGAATTCATCTAAACCGGACGAATATTTATTTTTTAGTTTACCGATTATTTTGAGAATTTCAAAGGAAGAAGTTTCGGAAACGAACATTGTGTCTAAAATTTTGGGTGAACTGTCTGTTTTTGAATTTTGTGCCTGAAGACCCTTAATGAGATCGGCAGCAATTCTCGAAAAGTATTGGTTAAAGAGATTACCCACTGTTGCCCGATCGTTCACATTTATATCGTTATATTTTAAAACAACGTTCTCTACGGGTTTTCTAGTTGATTTGGTAGTATGTTTTATTATATTCCACATTGCTTTTGTTTTATTATTTGAGTTCAAAATATCCTGATCGTTTTTCATGATTTTGGCCTGCCTTATGACTTTTCGTAACAATGTTTTGTATTTTTTAAAGTAGATAAGGAAATCTTGAGATACGTCGTGACGTTTAGAAATGAAAGAAAGAATTCGCTTCTTTTTACAAGATGTCCTAATCCCTTGTGTTATCCAAGAATTGCTTTTTGCCGTGAAATATTTAATTTTCGTTTTTGAAGAGTTAAAAGGGTTGAGCAAGTGTTAAAATGAAATGAAAGGGTTGAAAAAAAAGAATTATATTTGTCGTTTGTATCAGCAGTATTATAAACCGTTTCCCATGACTCCTGCATCAAGTAATCAATGAATAATTTAATTTTACTTTTAGTAAACAATCTAGTCATACGTGTATTATTTATTGTGTCAGTGATCGCATTTCTTATAATGGTAAGAATTTGTGCATCGTGGTCACTGTATCCTAAATCTTTTGTTTCAACTTCATATCGAGTAGTAGTTTTGTTAATTATAATTTGATCAATTGCCTTCATCGAATGTTGTGTGATCCGTGTAGGTACTTTAATTGTAATGTCTAAATTAAAGGAATTAATTAAATTGAGAAACTTTTCTTTCTCGCAAGATTCGACCAGAAAATCAATGTTAAAATCTCCGGATACAACAATGGATTCAAAAGAGTGATTTCTGACTTAACAAAGTCAGGAAATTTTGAGAACCGTTTTACCATAATGCGTTCTCTACGCCTGATCTTGGGCACCTATTAGAACGGCTTCCAATACTGGATCGATTCTTTCACTTTTAGGCCACATAAATTATTGATTTTTATTGATCTGCCCATTCTCAATTTTTTTTAGATTTTTTCTATGAAGTGGTTTCCCTCTCCACAATTTCTTTGATATTTTTTGTGGCTCCAATTAATTTCATATTAAATAGAATCAGAAGAATATAATAATAATAATAATAATAATAATAATAATAATAATAATAATAATAATTATTATTATTATTATTATTAGAACCCGAAGTTTGGCAAAATGCTTTTTTTATTGTTACTATTTTATGACGTTTCACAGTAGGAAACATTTAACTGTACATGCGGTACATGCATTAGTATTATTGTTGTCGTTGCAAAACAATTCATAGGAGGAATTTTTATTAGAATTATTAAATTATAATATATAATTTACATACGAATTATATTTAAGTAAAATATAAGTAAAACTGTGCCGCAAAGTCTTGTATATTCACACTTCTCCTTCATAGTTGCAATACTTCTAATATTGAAAACAATTCTGTCTACGAATATATTTCGTCTTCCTGTTACACAACTTAGTATGGTCTATAGAATTCCTGTATTCGCCATGAAAATATCAAATATCCCTCTTCAATAAAGTAGAAGACATCTCCTTTAGTAATTTTAGTAACATTTTCTCTATTTTTTAATATTATGCGTACGGGCAGAGCAAAGGTTTTTGACTCGTTAGAGACCGGTAAAATATATTTGTGAAATAGATTAACACATGTCGCAAAAGCATCAAACAATTGCATCAATAGGTGTTTGAAACCATTTAGGTAAAAAATGATTTTAATTAAAGAATTTAAATATTTTTTATCATAATTCTCTTTCCCTTATTGACCATCTAAAAACTTATGTACTTCATTAACGGAATATTTTAAGAATGTACTCATGCATTTACTACACTAAAGAACTCGGGAAAATAGTTTCAGACAATGGTTCTATGTTGCTTTTTTAAAACTTCACACTGCTATATAACCGTCAAAAGTTATATGGATAGGTTTGTTGAATAATAATAAAGTATTCTCAATTCTGAAGTGTGTTGTGTGACTAATTCTACGTATACGGGTGTGTTCACTGACAGTGAGTAATATGTGTAAGCTCATAAGTTACAATATTCAAATAATAATGAAACGTGTCTGGAAAATCAAATATTTTCAACTAATTATTAGGTATTAGCTTCATTTATTTGCACTTATTTTTCTTCGTTGGAAATTTCCTGTATATGAGGCAAATACTAATTTACTATGTACACTTTGTATTTGGAAAATTCACCTTATTGAGAGAGCGACAAGTCAATATTGGGAAATTGTGCAAATGCGTGGAACGACCTATCGACTCACACTCACGCTTCCTCAGTAATGTGCCTGCCTTTAAAATTTTACACACTCCAGCAATTATTAAAGCAGCTAATAGGCTTTTCTGTCAGCTAAATCAGTAGACAGACAGGTTTCAGAAAAAACAAAGTTATCAGTCGTATTTTTAAATTGTTTGTACATTATTTATTAACATAATTACACTTGTAAACAACTCTTAATAATATTTACAGATAAACCTTTTTTGCCATTGCAATTACTGACAAGTCTAGCTCTTCTGATGGACGGTTAATTTTTCATTCCGTTAGATAGGCTCACAGCTCTTTATAGAATGAGTACATTCTTCCATATCCATAATGTGCAGTTTCTCTTACAGTTCTACTAATTTTAGTTTTATATACTGGACAGAATCATACCTCAACAAGTGGCCAATCTGGCCATGAAACGTTGTAAATAATGTTTTAATAATTTTATTTTGTATAATATTAATTGATTTTAATTGCATGAGAACAATTTATTGCAGTATAAAATGTATATACAATCATAACAGGTGCCCGGTTTCCCTATTCTATTAGTCAATTTCGCACAGAAACTTCCTTGCTTAGGAAGTGAAATGAAACACGATCAATGTATTTTGAACTAAAATAACAAAACAAATTCAATGTGGTATATAATAAAAAATATCAACCAAATCAACTAAAAACATTGTAGAGAATGTTGTTTTAAAATATAACAGAAAATGTGAAAGAAAAATGAAAAAATGTGACCGACCCGGCAATAGTGGCTTGTCTCTTTTAACCAATACATTTAGGGAATTGCTGTCGATATCACTAAGGGCCTTCAGTCACAAAATTTAATATCAAACATTTCCCCAACAATTTTAGATACGATGTTCGTTTCCGAAACTAATTCCTAGGAAATTCTCAAAATAATCGGTAAACTAAAAAATAAATATTCGGTCGGTTTAGCTGAATTTCCGTATTGTTTGTTAAAGACCCGTGCGCCTGCCATTATACACCCGTTAACTCACATAGTAAACGCATCCATATGCACCGGAACTTTTTCAGATATTTTTAAATCAGCTGAGATTAATCTGCTTTTCAAAAAAGGCAACAAAAATGAAATTCAAATTTATCGGCCTATTTTTCTTCTGTCAGATTTTTCACAAATATTAGAGAGACTTTTTTTACGTACGAATGGAAACCTTTCGCAGTAAACACAACACGCTTTCACATTGCCAACATATATTTAGAACATCAAAGTCTACGCAAACAGCCATATTCTCTTTTCTTAAAGATGTCGCCTCATCATTGGATCAAAACGAAGCACCTACTAGATTAGTTTTAGATCTTTCTAAAGCTTTTGACGTCATTTTTTTTTTTTTTTTTTTTTGTTTATTATAGTCGCATCAACCAAAGGTTCTTAGCGACTTTTCAGTATTTTACATATTGCACTTACATTACATTATATTTCGTTACATTTCATTACATTACATTGCTTACAATACATTACACTTATATTTTATTGAATACATTAATCTTCTGGCAGAATCTTATTATTTCCTGTTGATATGACTTAGAATATATAACTGCTTCTAATTGTTGCTCCGGTGATAGGCCATCTCGTTCTTCCTGGAACTTAGGGCAAACGTTCAAAATATGAGATACCGTTAGTTCAACTTTACAAGAGAGTCACAGAGGGCGAGGGTAGTTTGTGAAACAGGTGTGCGTGTGTTAAATTAGTATGTCCGGAGCGAAGTCTGGATAGCACTACTTGTTCTCGCCTAGTCATCTGTTTATTTATATACACTGAGAAGAAATCTGATTGCGTTTTATGGAGGTGGCTGGCTTTGTATTTGGTCCATTCTTGATTCCAGTTAGACAACATTTTTTTGTTCATAAATTTAAGGATGTCCGTTGGTGTTAACTAGGTTGTGAACTGTATTGTCTTGTTTCAGGTTTACAAGAAAGAAGCGCAGTGCTAAACTCTTGAGTAACGTTGTTTTCCAAGGATGTGGGGATCCAGGCAAATGAGATATCTTTCCCGTTAATGATATCTGATAGTAGAGTTCAGTAATTGTTTGTAAGATTTCGCATTTGCGCTTACTATGATTTAACTGGAGTAGAGTGCTTGATGAGTTAGTTACAATTGAGAAAGAGAGGTGCGTGAGGTCTTTGACCAGTTTTAAAGCCTGCATGATTCCATATAAACCCGTAGTTGTTAGGCTTACGTGGGTTTGAATGTATACAATGTGCTGCGTCAGCGGTATACACATTGACTTCCGGACCATCTGTCTTGAGAATGGGCTTGATACCGATAATAGTGTGTGACTTGTATTTCTAGCAAAATCATTGAGAACAGATTTCGTGTATTCTTCTGAGGATGAACTTTTCAAGTTTCAGTAAAGACAGGTCAATTTTGAATTCTTGTACAGCCAAGGTTGAATTTTGCATGGGCGGTGTTTTCAATCTGAGAGAGTTGAATATTAAGTATTTCAAGAGGTTCCTTGATTTTTAGATAAAAGGGAATGATTGATTTATGTTTCTTGAAGAGATCCCGAAGGTATGGTGCAACATTGTTGGTTATAATTGGATTGATAGACGAGCCAGCTTTAATTGCATACTTCATGCCGAGCAATTGACGTCGGAAGTGTAGAGATGGCTCCTTGGCTTCAGTAAGTAGGCTACCAATAGGCGTGGTGCGGAGGCATCCTGTACATAAGCGGAGGGCTTGATTGTGTAGAGTGTCTAGCTTGCTAAGAACACTTAGGCTAGCGGAGTTGTAAATGATAGATCCATAGTCAATCTTACTTCTGATAATTGTTTTATAAGTAAGCAAGATGTCTATATTCGCTCCCAGTTGTTGTGGTTAAGATATTTGAGAATATTAAGCCGTTTTTACAATTGTCGATCAGCTTCTGAATATGTTGTTTCCAGCTCAATTTGTTATCAAAGTATAGGCCTAGGATTTTAGTACAGCGGACGCAGGTAGGACATTGGACACCAGTAAGAGATGCGGCAAAGTATGGTGCCTATTCCTGAAAATAGGATACATTCAGATTTTTAGTGGAGAATTTAAATCCTGACTTCAGGAAAATTCGGAGAGTTTGTCGAGAGCTTCTTGCATGTACTTTGAGTGTTCAGCAGATTATTGCCTTTACATAGAACAATGATGTCATCCGCGTATTTCCTTATTGTAACAGGTAAGGCAATATCCTTGTCCACGTCGTTGATTGCGATAAGGAAAGTGTTACACTCAAAACTGACCTTGTGGAAGACCATTTTCAAGCATCCTAGGTTGAGATATTTGGTTATTAATTCTGACTTGAAGCTGTCTATTTAGTGTAAAATTGCGGATGAACTCGAACATATTTCCATGAACACCGATGTTGTGAAGAATTCTAAGTACTCTATAGGTCCAGACCATATCATAAGCCTTTTCTATGTCTAAGTTGACTGCAAGTACGTGTTGTTGATTGATGAATGCTTCTTGGATGAATGTGGCAGTATTCAGTAGGTGAGATTGTGTGGAATGTCCTTGACGGAAACCAAACTGGTTGTTAGTCAAAATTTGTTGGGAATCCAGAAACCAACGTAGTCTATTGTTGATGATCCGCTCAAGAATTTTGCACATATTAGATGTTAGAGATATTGGACGGTAGTTATCAGTTATAGCCAGGTCTTTACCGGGCTTAGGGACAGGAATAACAGTGGCCAGTCTCCAGGTGCTTGGGAAGGTCTTTTCTCTCCATATAGAATTGTAGATGCGTAATAGAATAGATTTTCCTTTAGGGGGTAGCTTTTTAAGGAGAATATTTGGAATATTGTCAGGGAGGAGAAGAATTGTTGACGCTTCAATAACTTCATCAAGTTCATGTGGTGAGATATCCACGTTAAGTTGGAATTTATTTGCTAAAATTTCATTCCCTTTAGGAATTAGTTTGGTTTCTTGTTCATTTTATGTGAAAGAAATTCGTGCATGTAGTTGTTGGAACTCGAGTTATTGGAGAATGTCTTGGCAAATTGGTTAGCAATATCAGATGGGGCAGTAAGTATTTTATCGTTGCTTTTAATAAAGTGGATACAAGTTGATTTTTTATTTCCCTGAATAGCTTTGATTGTTCTCCATGTATCATTGATGTTACAGTTACCGTTTAATGATGATAAGTATTTAGACCAAGAATTGGTTTTGCTTTCTTTGATGACTCTTCTGGTGATAGCTCTGGTCCTTTTGTATTCAAGTCTGTTCTCAGTTGATTTATGTTTCTTATAACGGTTAAATGCATGTTTTGAATTCCTTATTGCTTCTTTACAGTCGCTATTCCACCATGGTGTGTTTGCTCTTTAATTTTGAAAATAACTTAGGAATAGCCAAGTTTGCTGCAGTAATAATCAAATTACAGAAGGCTTCGATGGTAGCATCAATATTGTTAAATTTAAAGGGTATATTATCGCCTATTGGGGATGCAGAAATGAAGTTCTGATATTCTTCCCAATTGGCTTTATTGAAGTTCCATCTGTTTACTTGAACTGAAGGAGCAGGTGTAATATTTATGTTGTTAATACCAATAAAATAGGGAAATGATCGCTATCATATGGGTAGTCTGAAACGTTCCAAGAGCATTTGTGTCGAGGGGTGCTGATGATATAGATAAATCTATGGCGCTAAAATTATTGTTGTTGATGTTGACATGTGTAGATTCTCCAGTGTTTAATACAATGCAATCGTGGTATTCAAGATGTCTTCAAGTACAAGACCTCTGTTATCTGTTTTATGAGACCCCCATACAGTGTTATGACTGTTGAAATCCCCTAAAATGAGGAAAGGCTTTTCCAGTTTATTAATTATGTCGATTAATTCTTGTGCGTCAAAATTGTAGCTGTTTGGTAAGTATAAATTACATATAATAATTGAAGTTGGTGAGTACTTGATGGCATTTGTTTCAATATTAGATGGCAAGTTCAGTTCTTCATATGGGATGTGGTCTTTAATATATATTGCAACTCCACCACAGGCATGGTTAGTAGTAGTTCTGTTTCTGGAAAAGCATTTATAACCTTTGATATGGCCATGATGGGAATCTTTAAAATTAGTTTCTTGAATGCAGATAACATCTGGCTGGGTAAGGTCGACAAATGCTGTAAACTTTCTAGTCTAGGATAGAAACCGTTGACATTCCATTGGAGAATATTCATTAGTTGGAGCTGATATCTGCACTGGAGTCTGATTCAGTACATGATTCTTCAGAGGGTGGTAGAACAGACTTCATTTTTTTACAAAGTTTGGTAAATCTTCTTTTTATTGTTGCATTTGGAAGATGTTGGTACAGATTAGACATCATTTCAAGGAGAGCTCATATATCAGGTGAGTAATCTTTGGCAATAAGGATGGGGTCAACAGCATTAAAAGAATTTTCCAGAAAGGATTTAAATTGATGGTAGGTAAGAGGATATTTGCCTTCATTGTCTTCAATAATTGATTTTAGAGGACATATTTGTTCTCTAGAGTTCTACTTTAGTTAATTCAGATTTCTTTGGCTCATTTGTTTGTTCTACTTTTGTTAATTCTACTTTTTCAGTTTCAGGTCTACTTTTAGTAATTATAGATTTCCTAATTCATTTAATTGTTCTTTTTTCTTCTTTTTCCTTTTAGGTTGTTTCAGGGTTTCATCTGTATTTGCTTTTCTGGTGGTACTTGAGGATTCAGGAACATGAGAGGAGTCAGATTGTGGGCCTCTTTGTTTAGTTTATATACACAATTATTGTCATTATCAGATTCCTGTTGATTAATGGAATGTTCAGATTGATTATCAGTTGTAGGTGATTTTTTGGGGATTTCTTCATGGAGATTAGGGTAGTTATGTCATTATTTGGGAGGACAGGAGTGGAAGACTTCTGTTGATTGATAGTGGGGCCAGATTGGTTTTCAATTGTAGGGGAATCAGTTTGGAGGGTTTTTTGGTGAAGGTTAGGAAAATTCTCATTGTCATTAACTGGAGGCCCAGTGATTAAAGACTTCTGTGCATTACTAGTAGGTGCAGATTGATTTCCATATGCAGAGAAATCACTGTTATTGGTTTGATTTTGGTTAGAGGGACAGTGGTTAGCAATGTGGCCTTCCTGCTTGCATAGAAAACATACCACATTGTCAGTGGAAAAGTAAATACGGTATGTTGTGTCTTGATGGCATACCAGTGCAGAATCTGGTAACTTGTTAATATCATCCGGATCTATATAAATCTGCCTTCTAAAGCTCATAATATGAGAGAATCCAGGTTCCGAAATCCCAGCTCTGATAAATGACATCTTAGTGGAGGGTTTGATGTTGTTTCTATCGAAAATGTTCAGGATTACCTCATGAGGTATAACAGGACACACATTAGAGATAATAACCGTACTTGCTTATTGATGAGTGGTCGTATATTCAGTTTTGATTATTAATAGTGATAAATCTGTGTGTATTCACAATATGTTCAGCAATCTTTTGAGTTGAGAGGAAGAAACAGATTCTATTATTAGAAATTCTTGAAACAAAACGAATATCTGAAGGGTTAACGATCGAGGCTATTTTCGATACATAATCCTTGATGCTAATACCTTCTTGGGCATCAATAACAATCGCTTGACTTTGTTAGGTAAATTTCCGATTGCACCGCAAGAGAAAAGGTTTGCTTACTTGTTTATCTGTCGGTTCTGAGGTTATGTTGCCGTTGGTGGAAGTTTCCATCGTGGTAGGATGCCAGCCGCTGGGGCAGCTGACTTTTGAGTAAAAACTGACTCTTCTTGTTGAATGGATGGAGAACACAGCACTTAGAATTACAGGAACTTACTCGTGTAACAATTTCTCACAACCTCGCAGTGTGCACCACAAACACGTCTACCGTTCACGGACGCACCATAGCGAATGATGACGTCATTTTACTTTCAAAATTACCTTGATATGGAATCCGTAGTATTGTCCTAGATTGGTGCCGTTCGTATTTTAAACAACGATCTCAGAGAGTAGAAATACCTTACTGGAATAATGGAACATTATGTACACACCTTTATTTATTTATTTATTTATTTATTTTACGTCAAAAACAGAAAAATGGGGAAAATAAGTTATTTTAAAATTTGAATTTTGAAGGGAGAAAAAAACAAAAACTCCCATTAATAAAATCTATTTTCAAAAATTAATAAGCAATAAATTTTGAATTTTGAAAGGGAGAAAAAAAACAAAAAACTCCCATATAATAAAATCTATTTTCAGGGATAAATAAGCAATAAAATTTTGAATTTTGAAAGGGAGAAAAAAACAACCTTTCTGACACTTTGCCAATTTTACGTGGAGTCCCTCAGGGAACGATTTTATGCATATTCTCTTCCTACTCTACGTAAACGATATGCTCTCGACGATTCCAAACAGAAGAACAGTTCTCTTTGCGGATGATACGAACATTCTTTGCAATAAAGAAACGGTAAATAGTGCAATATGACATGTCCCAAATTGGTTTTGAAATAAATAATTAATAGTAAATGAAAAGAAAACGGTATTAATGAATTTTTTATTTTCAAATAAACCATTCTGTGCTCCATTGAAAATGAACGTTGTACCATTGACTGATGTTAAGGCAACAAAATTTTTAGGTCTCTCAATTCAGTCAAACCTTAAATGGAACGTCCATTTAAATGAATTGAACACAAATTAAGTTCATGATGCTACGCGTTCAGAATTCTTGCAAATTCAGTCAGCCTTCATACTGCTCGTTGTGTATACTTCGCGAATGTTCATTTCCGCCTGAGATATGGCATAATATTCTGGGGAAATACATCTGATAGCTCCCAGACGTTTAGATTACAAAAACGAATTGTACGAATAATAAGCAAATCCCACCCACGTGATTCATGTAAGCCTCTCTTCATTAATCTAGGAATTCTACCATTACCGTGTCTTTTTATTTACGAATCAGTGGTTTTTGTAAAAAATGACTTGCCCAAGGGCGGGAATAAATTTTCAGAGAATGCCGAAGTCTATTACTATAACACTCGACGTAGAAATCATATTCATCAGGTGACAGTATCAACAGCTCATTACAAAAAATTCATATACAATACATGTACATTATTTTACAACACTTTGCCAGATGACATTAAACGATTAACTTCAATAGAAAAGTTTAAATCCCAAGTGAAATCGTTTCTGCTGCATAGCTGTTTCTATACAATTAGAGACTATACTGAGCATCACAAGAAAAGTAACATTTAATTTTAACAATGATACATAATGCATTATTTATCATTTGAACTGTATAAATGTGTATATACAACCTGTAGCAAGTATTGTATTGCAGCCTCCGTGTCAATGACCCCCATCTCGATCAGGTTTTTCGTCTAGTTTCCCTGATCCATTGAGCAAATGTTGAGATGGCCCCTTGTTTTGCTTCTGGACATAAATGCAACTTCATTTTCTGTGCACGTCTTCTAGAACAAAATTATTGCTTTTTATCTTGAAATAGATTTTATTACATGGGATTTTTCTCCCTTTCAAAATTCAAAATTTATTGCCTTTATCCTTGAAAATAATTTTATTACATCGGAGTTTTTTTTTTCTCCCTTTCAAAATTCAAAATGTATTGCTTGTTTATCCTTGAAATAGATTTTATTACATGGGATTTTTTTCTCCCTTTCAAAAATTCAAAATTTACGTAGTATATGACTTAGTGTAGGAATCACAGAATTTTGAAAATGTGACACATTCACTTTTCCCCATAGCACGTCATACGCAGTTTTTAACTTTTTTTACGTAAAATAAATAAATAAATAAATAAATAAGACAAAAACTATTGAACGCAATAATTTGAACGTGGAGACTGAAATGTGGAGACAAGAGTACGGTAGGAACCCTAAATCAACATAGTCTAGCAATATTGACATAAATTACATTCGCGAATTACTCCTTCAATGTTCTTCTAAAATCTGAAAGCCCGTATATTTGCATTAATGTACGTACTATAGAACAAATTTCGTAATAATGTACGCAACTTATACGAGAGTGTGTGGTCACTCCCAGGTGAAAAAAAATAATGGATATCTTATACTGTAATTATATGTATGTCTGTACGTAAGGGTATATTAGCGCTCTTTTCATAGTTGTAGGTACGTTTTATTTCAAGTCAATGCCTAGTCCCCTAATCTTTCGATGCTGGAAACGAGCACATCCCTTGCCTCAGATCGCTATCGCCGGATCTCAGTTCACGCACCTGACTTCACACGTGTGCGGCGGCAGAGTCGGTCCAGAGCGTATGCTGCGCACCTTATCGCAATCGCAACGTGGCGATGCTGGAAGGTTAGTTTCAAACGTTCCAGAAACTATCAAACCAACACTATTGGTCAAGTACATCCCTATCATTACAAGATGAAGCCGAAGTCTCTCCGTCCAGGCGAAGTAAATTCAGTGATAACGTAATTCCCTTCCATAGAATACGGATCGTTGAACGACGTAAAACTTCACGCTTTATTGGCAACCAAAGTCTGTTGTAGGAAATTATGGTGTTGGTTCTTGTCTATGTCATTAAAAGAAGCATTGCATGATTGAAAGTTTGCAGAATTGCATGATTGCACTCTTTTTTTTAAAGTCCAGTGGAACACTGTTGTGTGTGAACGATTTCCTAATACCTAAAGCAAATTTTATTTCATTGTACACTAACGTGCAAATTGTATTTTCAAGTGTGCAGTAACTGCAGGGAATTAAATTGTGATGTTAGTTCAAGTTAAAATTTTACCAGCTACTCGTGGCGTCTTAACGTCTTCCTTAAAGTCTTCCACAGGAACCTTTCGCTTGCCTTGCGCGGGCGCGCTCTACAAGTCAGCGCAGACTGCAGTTTTCTTCAATCTGTAGTTACGTAAATTGTATATCTGTTCACATGTGTTTCACAAGAGTTGGTGGATTCAAAAGTGAATAAATGTTACTTGCTTATCCAATGCGTATGTATAATGTATGAAGAATATCGCAGACCAGATCTCAGCCATTCACCTATTGTGTTAACTGAGGACTCGAGCCTAACACTAATCCAATCTCTATAATACAGTATACTCACAATTCTAACAATTGCAACTCAGAAACAGTGTCTGGCGTATTCATCTGAAAATTCCGGACACCACTCCTATCGTAGCCTCGTCCGGCCACATTTCATTCAAATGTCAAAGAACTATTTGTATTGGTTACGTAAATAACTTTTCGCTTCTTATCAACTTGTTTGAAAACAATTTAAAACGTCTGATACCATTCAATTCACTTTGTCTATTTACATTCTTATCATAAGCGAAGAAAACGGTTCTAATGAGCGAGACCATAACGTTAACGCACAGGAGGTGAAGAACCGGCCTCAAAATAGAACCGTGTGAACCCGTATGCTCGAAAACCATTGACTTTGAAACATGTATATTGTAAAATATTTCATAAAAGTATGTTATTTCTACTCATTCACGTCGATGCTTAAAGTGCATATATATTTAATGAAGGGCAATCCCTCAAATTGCATATGACGGTTATTTTCAAAGTGTAATTTCACGACCAGTGAAATAAAATGCTTTTGAAAGAGCCTACGATGTGATAACGTGCCCAACGTGCATCATGTGGATTCATTGATAAGACATCTTTAAAGAAAGAAAATATCACGATTTCCATAGAATTTGATTATCAAAATTCTATTGACCGTTTGGAAATGTTGCTTTTCTTTCTGAAAAAGTTTTCTTTTCCATTTATAGAAAAAATTTCTGTAATATTTTTACATAAAGGTAACGAAAGTTAAATTGAAAAAAATGAATTACGTTTTGTTGTTTTATTGGAAAATGTTTGATACTCTTTGCTTTAAAAATATCTGGAAATATTTTGGTGAATAAGAAAGCATATATATCATCACAAAGTTTTGAGCAAACAATTTGAAAATTGTTCAACACCGGCCGAATATTTGTTTTCTCGTTCGTAGACTATTGAGATCTTTTAACAATAATTTATAATAAACTATCATCAAAAAATTAGGAGAAAATGACAAATAATGTAATCAGTGCCTTCATACCCTTCATGATATGAACTGCAAACTCGAAACGTTTGCACTCACTAAATTGTTCCTTTTCTCTCTGGCGGAGAGCAGTTTCAAGTTCAAATCACTCGTACAAAGTGATGCAACGTTTCGTTGTTTCTTATGCTTCATCTTGATTTTAAAAATTCTGAGAAGTGGGTATTGAATGGCAGTTACAGTGTAAGCTGTTTGCCACTTGTTACATTTACACATAATTAAACATAATACATTTTCAATTGAACGCACATGGTGTATTATTTTATAAGCACATTCTTGTGAAGCAGTTATTGACAAAGTAGGTTATATTCACGCTTTTCGGAACATTTACTGTCACAAATCCTTTTTGCAAAATTAACTCCGGAAGTAATTTTGCGTAAAATGAAATGCTATGCGATAAAACCACGCTGAAATGCTATTATTAGAGTCAATACTTACGCAAGAGTGATATCGAATTAATTTTGCTTTAGTGAGTTTTGATGTTAGTTTAGATTATTGAAGCGGTAAGAGAGCATGTCTCAATGTAATCATAATTGTTGCATTGTACACATTTCGTATGTTAACTTCTCAAAGGTAAACATTTTTTTCGATACCCTTGTATACGAAATAAATTAAATTTCATTGTTTATAAAACTTACACATATCTAATTCCTTCCTTTTGGTTTGAGGAAAAAATTAAAGACACTTATTATTCTTCATTATAGAATATATTCGTATGTCCCTTCTCTTCAATAGTTGTGTTTTGTAGTCCGCTGATTTAACTGTTGAACCAGGGGCGTCTCCTCATACTGGTCCTAGGGCGTTGGCAATGAAGGAAACTGTTACCCCCACACTTCTCTTTCCGCTTATATATTTAGAGTAAAATTGAATTATGTACACAAAATCCTCATTTATTTTAAATTATAATGTTGGATGAATGAGAGAAAGGTAGTCACAAAATAACAACAATGAGAATATTGTATTTTTTATTCCAAAGATTGGAATAATTAATTTTAAAGTATTTAAAAAGATATGATGAAAACTTTTCCCATTCTTCGGTACTCTTTTTAAAAAATATATTCTGAAATTCTATCAGCTTAGGACACGATCACCAACTACTCAATTACTTGTTTCTTTTCATTAGAAAGAGAAGGAAAGCAATTATTTAAAACTATTGTTTCACTTTTTCACTATCCTTGTCAAAAAATAACACTAATTTCGTGAGTATCGCTAAAGGCTGCAGCGCGCAACGGAGAATATCAGAATCACGGACGTTCCATCTTCAACAGGTCATTAAATCGAGATCCAACATCTTGGCAAGCTTTGTTCTTGAGTGGGGGGACGTCGCGCGCAGGCGCTGCCGCCTCCCGATCCGACCTTAAGACGTTGGAGGCATTCGCCAACGGCCTGAGCTGCGCTCGCCTATTGGCTGCGTTGCATGGACGCGCTGGTGCCTATCTATAACATCAATCGCACGAAAGTCTGAATAAATGAAAAAATCTAAATAAATGCAAAGGAAAAAATATTTTTTATGTCCTTGGATGTTGACACACGACTGCACAGCCAAAGGAAATGCCACTGTGTTGAACTAAAATTTCGATCACGTGTCGACATTTTTTTCTTACACTTTTCTCATTTTGACTCTGAACCGTCCATTTGCACCGTCCATTTCAATTTTGCGCTTTCGTTCCCCTCCGTACAAAAGTGAAATGCACACCTCTGTTCTCTGTGCTCTGGTGTACATTGCTTTACAACCCTTAGTTTACGAAGTTAATTGTAGGGAATACCGACGACAGGGAAGCCATAGTCAGTTCAACAGCTTTTAGCTCGTTAACTGAAGTGTCGTACAATGACCGAGGCCCGTGCGCCTTCGCCCTTTCCTGCCCTTCCGTCTGTGCAACGCAGCTCACAGTTCATGGGGTTAATTTCCTTGCGACGATTCAAAGGCCCGGTAGTTACAGAAATGTAACCACTGTTTGTACACAAATTAGCAGCATAAATTTGCGGATTTAACACAACTATAAATAAATTCCATAACATGTGTGTGAGAGTTGCAATATAACGAGACATATTGTACAGTTGGTCTTCGTGCGCAATTTTTATCTGAAACGTTTGAAGCTGAGTTTAGGGGAAATTAGAGTTAACGTACTAACTATGATAACAATGAAAGTTTTGGCCGAGCAGAGGGTATAAAGCACAATTTGGTGTTGGGATAAACAAATGATTTTTTTAATTTAGGAATGAATATTTAAATATTATAGTTTCATTTGATATTAATATACCAGTATCAGTAGTGTAAACACATGATTTGGGAGTAACCATTCTGACAATATGTCACTGTTGTATCCTATTTATTGTATATCCAGATAAAACTGTAAAGGAAGGTAAATATTACTTCTTCGTCGAAGGCATTTTTTCAACTATTACTATTAACGTTTAGAATATAAGTAGAACAAAGAGATTATCGCAAAATAATCTAAATGTTCTATTGGTGGGAACTCCCTATCATACAATAGTAAAACGAATTTTTTCGAACGAGTGGTAATAGTAGTCAATTTTAATAATTATTTTTATGTTGGTGGTGGTGTGTAAATTGTATCTAATGTTTGGAGGTATTCATTGGACAGTATCAATTAAACCATTTGTTTGATAGTACAATATTCTTTTGTTCTGTTATTTGTGCAGAAAAGAAGCGTTCAAAACTTTAAGTAAGCATTTCAAATGTCATCAAAAGTATTTCAAATAGTGGAAAACCTGTCGACCAAACTTTCCTCAGATTAAGTACATCTTTCGTATTGTTAGATTCATTGTAAATATGTATACCAAACAACAATTGTTCATGCACTATTTGGAAATTATCATAGTAATTCGTTTATCTGGACCCAGGCGTCACACACTTGGCGTCAATAGTCCACACCAGCGTTTATTGTTTTGTTTTTTTTTAATTTTTTTAATTTTTTTTTTTTACAATATAACACGATTCAGCCGACCTGGATGGCCGAGGTTGCTAATAGCGTGTACCGACTCGGGTTTGAGTTTCGCCTTAAGCATGTTTGTTTGTCCCTTGCCTCTCATGTATGTTGTAGCGGAGGGCCTCGCATACAGTTGACCCCGGATCAGAGGTGCCCGCAAATTGGTTGGTGTCTAGGGTATGGTCTCATATATACGTCCTACCTGGACGTAAAGAGTAACCATCTGCCGGCTAGATAAAAGGCATAGAAAAAATATTCAAAAATAACACTATTTGATTTATTTGGTCAAAAGAATTCATATATGGGTGTAACCCCAGATACTGTAAAAGACATTTTCGCATACAGGCGAAAAGCCCAGATACTGTAAAGGATCCTTGCGTATTTGTAAAAACTCAAAATTAATATTCTAATATTAATGGGCGTGCGCAACCTAAAACGTGAGGAGGGTACAATTACAATTTTGGGCCCCTCTGAATCCCTTTGTTCGTTGAACTCCGTCCGTTAAACATTAAATATTTAAAACAATAATCAAGGGCAATGCAATTATAACATGAATTATTCAACCAATACATATTGATTGTGTTGAACCATTTAAATCAAGCACGTCAAACAGCGCCCGCACGAGCTCCTTGCCCGCCTGGGGAGCCCGGCGCTCCTACCGGCACGTGCAAATTCCCCCACTCCGCACTCATTTCCCCTTAAAATGCGAGGTGGTGAAGAGTGGCTTCATATCAAAATATATTTTGCCAGATTTTTTCTATCAAATAATCGAGAATTGTATTATGATTATATTCTTCACTGCTCATTATTATTTGATGTTTATTTTCTTACTAAATTCTCCCTTATAAACATCTTTGTTAAGCGAGAGGAATAGGTTTTAATGGTGAATTCTTTCCTGGTTTTCTTTGTGGGTTGTGTTATTAAATCATCAGTTATTTATTGTATTTAGCAATAAAGTGATGTACGTTAACAACTCTCGATTACGGACGAACAGCGCTTTTAATAGACAAGAATTTCTGTATGTTAAACCTTCTAACCTGAACGTAGAAATTTCACGCTTTTATATCGCTCTTAAATAAACAGCATAAACCATACTATTTTGATTCAATTTCTTAAATTTTGCTCTCAATTGAGAATTTCAAATCGGAATGATGTATTATTTCATTTTAATGGATCATTTGTTTGCCTCAAAGAGAAAATGGGAATTAATTTAGCTAAAGGGTACCCCAAGTTAAAATGGTAAACTTTTGTCTCAGAACAATTTTGAACTTTTTCACATTTTTTAATTGCTGGACCATAGTTTAAAAAATAGACTTTTGTAGTCAAGTACGTAGCCGATAGAAGAGGTCCGATTCGTCCAAGAGGAAGGTCATTGAATGCGTCTCAAACGTTGGTTACTGTGGCTAGGACGCGGAAGGTCGCAGGTACCTAGGACGCGGCGTCTTTTGGATAGTCAAGTAGTTGACTACAAAAGCCAATTTTTTTTAAACTATGGCTCAACAATTTAAAAAATGTGAAAAAATTCACGAGTGTTCTGAGATAAAGATTTTAAATTTTTTGTGCCTGGATGGGTGTTCTAAGACACAGGAAAAGAGAGCTGGCAAATCCGGGTTCAACCTGTTGCCCTTCCATACATATCCCCCACTTATTCTTATTTATGACCGAATATTCTCATAAACTACCAAAAAACATCGTCTTTCCTTAGCGTATGATATACTTATGCAAAGGTTTAGAAACATTTTAAAAAATAATCATTTTTAACTAAATTCCAAAATTAAAATATTACTGGGTGCTTCAACAATGTAAACAAATGTATAATACACACGTAAATGCAAGTAAATGCACAGAACAAGTAAACAAGTAAATCCACAGAACTGTTGCAGTCATTTTCAAAGTATATATAAGTTCAAGGTGAAATAAAGGCGGGAAAATGGTTTTAATTTTTTTAACTGCAGCCCAGTCGTCGAAAAAATCTGAAAAATTTCACAACCAATTCTGTTTTAAGAAGAACGTTTGCGAATCTTTTGAGCCTGTTCAATGGTTTTAAGACACAAAAAAAATTATTTTTGTTAGCTTTTTTCAAAAATTATTTTTGTGTTTGAATTTTGGTCCGAGAAAATAACAAATATTTTTCTGGTAGTATAAATGTTCTTCTTATTTATCATATTGTTTTCAGTCAGATAAAATAGCGTTAAGTTGCCGAAAAAATAATATTACGACACTGCCGACACCCACTGCCGACACACTGCCGACACTCACTGCCGACACTCACTGCCGACACTCACTGCCGACACTCACTGCCGACACTCACTGCCGACACTCACTGCCGACACTCACTGCCGACACTCACTGCCGACACTCACTGCCGACACTCACTGCCGACACTCCTGCCGACACTCACTGCCGACACTCACTGCCGACACTCACTGCCGACACTCACTGCCGACACTCACTGCCGACACTCGGTCGGTCGTCGATAAACGGCGGAATTCAGTCCGGCGAACTGCGGCTCGCAAGACGAGGCCACCATGTCGGAGTAAATACCGGATGCTATGTTCCAGGAAAAGAAAGGAGCATTGACTGATTTTTAAAATAAACTACCAATAACTTCCATTTTACAAAATTTAAATTATAAACAAAATATTACATATATTTTGTACTTAACATTATTTACAACTCCAAAATTCAACTTCTCGACGCAATGGAGAACCTGAAGTTGAACTGCTGACGTTATGTCTGGGGATTAATAGAAACGGTATTCACGTGTTTCAGATAATTTTTGTTCTTTCAAATGACCAGACATCGGATGTTTAGGAAGTTGCCTGGTTTATTCTAGTAAACATTTTTAAAGGCCTTTGGTTACGCCACTATTTTTGACGTCATGCACATCTGTCACGATAGACATGCTGGAGTATCTCAAAACTCGGCGTATACTACTACTAACAAATCTTTGCTTCAGGAAACGACAGATAAAGAAGAATTTATTTCGCCCGCAGCAACAGTTCAAGCGTTTTCACTCTGATCCCCGCCCACATCTTCTCTCTTACAACGAACTTTCTTTTTTAAATCCTTCGCAAGATACTTTAGCAAGATTTCTGATACTGTAGATACTCCGAGGAAAAGTTCAGGAAAAAGATCGTTAGGCGCTTCATTTTCTTCCATAAGTTTTTAAGAAAAGTGAAAAAAACTCACAATAGGATTGGATACAAAATTAATTTCTACTCTTGTCACAGAAATGATTTTACGATTTCCAAAAGACCCTTCCGACCGTTGCAGCTCGACGACCAACTCAACAAGTCTAAAACTTCATAGTATCCTTATCTAACATACACTAATCCCTTTTTTCATATCTCTTAACGAGTTGTGTATATTTATCAGCACTTCCCTTCCAAAGTTTTACTCTATTTTTACATTATTCACATTTTAAGCTATCTTGACAACACTGGATTAAGAATACGTGTTTAAAAGTGAAAACATGTTTCCTTACACGACTACCTGTTTTACATTTTTTGTTTCCATCAGAAAACAGAATTAGTGGAGCCACAACAGCAAATACTTACTCGCATATTTGTAACGTCTACCCCAAGGGTTCCCAAACTGTTTAACACTCCCTGATCTGTCAATAGGAAAACCCCACGCCCCTTTACATATAATTATTTGGTAATGAATAAACATATAGTTTATATTGAAAAACAATACATTTAATTTGTTTACTCTTTACAATATTGCAAGTTGATTGTTTTTTTACCTCTTGTAAAAATTTCATACTTGTTTTAGTTTATAAAAAATGAAAGCGATTTATCTATCGGTTTTATCCTAATTTTAATTTAAATTAAAAAAAGGGAAGAAAAATCGTTTACGAGATTCTCTATTCTCGGTTGAGTATCAGAAAGTGCACAACGTAAATCATTGGCAATGTCAATTTTCTCAAAACGCTTTCTCGCGAAAGTAGGTGCTTGAAAAAGGTAGATATAATCAATAAGCAATGCAATAAGTTCGCATAATACTCGCTGTTGATAGTTTTTCCTTTTTCAAGATAGTCAATGAAAATTATCCCACGCGCATTCCAAAAAACCGACGCCATGACCTTGCCTGCGGATGGAACGGTCTTCGCCGTCTTTGGTGCGCGTTCTCCCTTTTCAGTCCATTGTTTTGATTGTTGTTTTCTCCCTGGGGTGAAGTGGTGGACCCATGTTTCATCCATGGTTATGAAACGGCGCGAAAATTCTGCTTTGTTGCGGTGAAACTTTGCTAAACACTCAATTGAAACATCTTTACGACACTGTTTTTGCTCGAGTGTGAGCAAACGCGGCACCCATCTTGCACACAGCTTTCTCATGTCTAAATTTTCAGATAATATGCAATGTACCGCACGTTTCGAAATGCCTACTATGTCTGCTAACTCGCGCACTTTCAGTCGACGATCACCCAGTACCGCTTTGTGGATTTTCTTTACCATTTCTGGAGTAGTCACCTCATTTGGTCGACCACTGCGATGCTCGTCTTGGCAGCTCGTACGGCCTCGTTTAAACTCTGCTACCCAATATTTTACTGTAGTAAACGAAGGCGCAGACTCACCCAGAGTAGAATATAGTTCAGTTTTTATACTGGTTGGGCTGGGGCCTTTCAAAAGAAAGTATTGGATCATATAAAGATGACCAGTTTTCTCCATTTTTACTAATTCACTCACAACGTTCACTGTTGATTGTTGCTAAACAAATACTAAACAACGTAGCGTCTTCAAACTTGAAACATATGCTTCATATATTGTCTACTTTCTAATACAGTGATATTTTTCGAAAAACTACCGCGATCTCTAGGTCAGGCCGGGTACTTCTGGGACCACCCTCGTACATCTCGAGTCACTTTGCCAATTGTATTAAATTCAGAGGAATTCAGTTTTCCGAATATTTTTTTCCCGCAGGACATGAAAACCGTTTCCACGTTGGAGAGATTCCGTTTTATGCTGTGTAAAATGCTATTCAACTTCACGAGCCGGATAAATTTTTCGGTTATGACAGGTCTCCGGCTAATACAGGTTACGGTTTAGAAAGATGTTACTGTACTACATGCACTTACAAAAGTGTTTCCAATCAATAAAAGTTTCCTCTCCGCTCTGGGAATGGAACTCAGGGTCTTCGAATGAAAACATCAATTTCCCCCAAACAACCAGTGTTCCTACTCCAAAAATGCGTTCCTCCTCGGAGCTCAACGCATTTTTCCCGGAATTTAAAAATACATTTGACATGCGCATTTGCCAATTTCAAAACTCTGAGTTCATTTTAATATCCAGTTTTGAAGAACAGTTTAAAGGAAAAAATCTCTAAAACCAATATTGTAGTTTTGCGAGGTCAATTTTTTGTTTGCATTTTCGAAAATACAGAATGTTCTCCAAAAAGAGGACCCGAGTCATGTTTTAAGCGCCCTTTGCGTTATATCCGAGGAAAATACTTAAGATTAATAGAGAATTCATTTTTTGAGAAAAAAATATAAATTACCTTTACTTCAAGCATAAGGTGGGCAAAACTTCGTTTTTTTAACTGTACTGACCTTATGTAATGATTTTTTGCAGAACAGACTTTATCCAGGAAAAACTATCATCGATATTTTTCTTTTGAATTTGTTTTACAATTTCTCGAAAATTCAGAAAGTTCGCCGAAAACAGGACTTACGCCATTTTTGTCACCGACTTTTGCTCTTCGGAGGGAAAAATTAGAGAAAATAATAAATTGAAATTACCTATATTTCAAGCAAATTTCTCGAAACTACTCGAATATTCGAAAAACTGTATATCTTGTTTAAAGATCTGTCTCTAAAAACAGATTCATTAAGAAAATGTATCTTCAATATTATAGTTATAGGAAGACGCTGAAAAAATTTTCCAATTTTCGAAAACTCATAGATTTCAACGAAAATTAGACCTCTTCCATTTTTTAATGGTTCTATCCGGAAACAAATTTTAACAAGGAAGAACGAGAGATGGACAGTCAGACGCGGGCGGACGTTTTGCCGTTAACAAAATTTTTCGGTACCGATGACCCCCAAAACGTGCTTTCTGTATGTAAAACATGTGAGGAAGTAATTTGTTACATATAGGAACAAGTTTTAGCTACTTTTTGATATCAAGTCCCCACAATATGAGGTATTCAAACAAAAATTGTCTATTTTTTGCAGCTTTACGGAATTTTTCTTTACACGTAGTATGGTGAGAAAGTAAACATATATGTGACTTTAGATATAAATAAAAGCTACATTATCAAAGGCCGGGAAAATCTTTATTTTCTTGGGGTAGACAGAATTGCACGAAGTGAATAAGTAACCTTTAAAAGTCTGAGTTTGTCCACGATTTTGGTAGCTGTTGAAATGCGATAACCGAGCAAACGGGATATTTTCGAGGCTCGCGGGTATTATTTAGGAAATTTGCATTCGAATTATTTAACACACACATGCATGGTATTGTTTTTAACATTGAAAGTTCATATGATCAGTACAGTCCAAGATATTTTAAGGTTAAATCTTAGTGACTAAAGATTTGTTATGAAGCAGTGACATTTTAGCTGGGTCGGCGGAATCCGCTTTCTAGATCAGATATTCTTTTATATATTAGTTGCTCTGATATTCAATGAATAAGGATTTGGTAGTTTGGGGAGAGAAATGCCGAAAAATGAATCGCAGAAAGTGTATTTGATAATGTATTTAGATTGTAACTGCTTTATTTGCAAAGGCTCTTTATCGGCACTGTAGTATATCGTTTACAGATGAATCAAATCAATCATTCTAAAACGGTGTTGCGTTGGTGATTGAACTGAATGAATTATGTAATGCGCTTTAATTTTTTTTTTGGGGGGGGGGGACTATGAACCGCAAATTCGAACCTAAGTTCGAATCAGGAGATTCTAATAAAGAAAAAGAAAGGAAGAGGGGGAAACAAAATTTATCGCGTACACGATATTCTGAGAAATCTATTTTCGCCTGGAATTAATTATCTGAAGTTGAAGGATTGCAAGACTGCCATTATTTAAATTAACTTTAAATATCTATGTCTTGCACAGAATTGCACTTTATTATATACCAAGTCTTATTAATTGAGTATTCTCATAAATAGTTTTAGATATATTTATCGCCAAAAAAGTAAAAATTGTACATGACGTATGAAGGAGAAGTACTTTCTACGCACGTTTCCTTGAGCTCCAGAATCCCCATCACATTTATTTACAATGCTTTATTGAATTGTGAATTAAGTTACCAACAAGCGGATTGACAACTTTTGAAAACGTTAAATTTTTGTTACCGAGTTACTAAAAATTTGCATCACTGATTTAAAAAAACAATAGTTTTTGCTACAAATATCTAACTGGTTGAGTATAATTTTCAAATATTTTATTTTTCAAAATTGACAATGGTTATAAACATTTTCATTCATTATGATCTTTGATAAATCAATGACCATGTAATCTGCGATAGAAACACCCATTGGTAACCGAAGCGCAATAGTGCTGTGCAGAAAAAGACTGCGTTAGTTGGTAATATAATATATGTTGAGTCATATATTGAGATGACATAAGTCATGGGACTCCTCCTAATATCGTGTCGGTCCTCTATTTGCCTTACGAATTGCAGCAACTCGACATACCAAGAACTCAACAAGTCGTTGGAAATCTCGAACAGAAATATTGAACCTTGCTGCCTCTATAGCCGTCCGTAATTGCCAAAGTGTTGGCGGTGAAGGATTTTGTTCACGACCAATTATGTCACACAAGTATGTCCCATAAAAGATTCGATGGGGTTCATGTCGTGCAAAATGGGTGGCCAAATCATTCGCTCCAATTGCCCAAAATGTTTTTCAAATCAATCGAGAACAATTGTGGCAACATGCCGCGTTGTCATCCATACAAATTTCATCATTTCTTGGCAACATGAAGACCATGAATGGTCTCCAAGTAGCTGAACAAAATCATTTCCAATCAATTATCGGTTCGGTTGAACCAGAGGACCGAGTCCATTCTATGTAAAAACAGTCCACACCATTATGGAGCCACGACCAGCTTGCACAGTGGTAGCCATTGATAACTTTGGGTCCATGGCTTCTTAAGGTCTGCGGTACACTAACCCTACCATTAGCTCTTAACAACTGAAATCGAGGCTCATCTGACCATGCTACTGTTTTCCAGTCGTCTACGGTCCAATCGATATGGTCACGAGCCAAGGAGAGGCGCTGCAGACGATGTCGTGGTGTTAGCAAAGGCACTTGAGTCTGTCTCCTGCTGCCACACCCCCTTAAAGCCAAATTTCGCCGCACTGTCCTTGCAGACTTTTGGCAGGAAAATAAGAACTACGCTTACAAGGCATCAACTTCACCACCCTCAATAGTTCAGTTCACAGGCTGTACTTACCTCATGTTAGTGCAGGAAGAAGTCTCCTTGGAGGCACTATGCCGACAGCAAGAAGAAAAGCTGCGTCGGTACCTTAAACTTCGGAGAGCATTGATAAGAAAAACTCAGCTTCAAACTGGGGACCTCTTCTCTGAGACTGGAGGATTCCTTTTATCCATTCAAGATCAAGTTGTCAAAACCGGAACATACAAAAATTCATTATGGGTCAGCAAATTGATAACCGATGTCGCCTACGTAAATCCACCGAGTCAATCCAGCATATTTGCTATGGATGCCCCGCATTAGCTCAATTAGAACACCATAGAGATACAACTTCGTCGCCAAAGTAATCCACCAAACCCGTGTAAAGAGATACGACCTCGTAGACAGTGAGCAACCTTATTATAAGTGCAAACCAGAGCAAGTAATCAGCAATGATCGAGCTCGAATTCTGTTGAATAGTATAATCATCACTGACCAAACAGTGGAAGCAAATAGACCATATATTTTTCTGTTTGATAAAAGTTCTAAAACTTCATGCATGATCGTTTCCATGTTCCAAATTATCGTTTCCATGTTGTCGCGGCAGGAAGTAATAAGAGCCAAAATGTATTGCTTATTTATCTTTGAAAATAGATTTTATTACATGGAGTTTTTTTCTCCCTTTCAAATAAAAATCTTGAAAATAGATTTTATTACATGGGAGTTTTTTTGTTTTTTTTCTCCCTTTCAAAGTTCAAAATTTTTTGCTTGTTTATCCTTGAAAATAGATTTTATTACATGGGAGTTTTTTTCCTCCCTTTCAAAAATTCAAAATTTAAGTAGTATATGACTTAGTGTAGGGATCACAGAATTTTGAAAATGTGCACAAAATTCACTTTTCCCCATAGCGCGTCATACGCAGTTTTTAACTGTTTTTTGACGTAAAATAAATAAATAAATGATCGATGTTGCGGTCCCTACAGATGACAGGTTTGTAACAACTCTTGCTGAGAAAAAGAGGAAATACAAATCCCGGGCTGCTGAATTTGATATGTATGGATTGCGCGCAGTGGAAGTGCTTCCAGTACTGGTGTCAGCGAATGGATTGGTCACCAAGGAATGGCAAGAGACTGCGAAGAAATTAAAACTGGCTGAAAAGCACTTGCATACCATTCAGAAAGCTGCATTATTGGGAACAGCAAATACAGTCCGTTAATACTTAAGTCCGATGTGACGGATCTAAAATCCAAATATATTCTTATTCCACTTTACGTGCAAACCATTGTTGCCTTGCGTGATTTTGAGAACCTCGGCATCAGTGTATATCCATAGAAAATAGGTAACAACAACAACAACGACAACAACAACGACAACAACAACGACAACAACAACGACAACAACAACGACAACAACAACGACAACAACAACGACAACAACAACGACAACAACAACGACGACAACAACGACGACAACAACGACGACAACAACGACGACAACAACGACGACAACAACGACGACAACAACGACGACGACAACGACGACAACAACGACGACGACAACGACGACGACAACGACGACGACAACGACGACGACAACGACGAGACAACGACGACGACAACGCGCGCGCACGGACGACAACGACGACGACGACGACGACGACAACGACGACGACACGACGACGACAACGACGACGACAACGACGACGACGACGACGACGACAACGACGACGACAACGACGACGACAACGACGACGACAACGACAACGCAACGCGACGACACGACGACGACAACGACGACGACAACGACGACGACACGACGACGACGACAACGACGACGACAACGACGACGACAACGACGACGACAACGACGACGACAACGACGGCAACGAGACAACGACGACGACAACGACGACGACAACGACGACGAACAACGACGACGACGAACGACGACGACAACGACGACGACAACGACACGACGACAACGACGACAACGACGAAACGACGACGACAACGACGACGACAACGACGACGAAACGACGACGACAAGACGACGACAACGACGACAACGACGACAACGACGACAACGACGCAGACGACAAGACGACGACGAAGACGACAACGACGACAACGACGACAACGACGACAACGACGACAACACGACAACGACGAACGACATACGACAACGACGACTAACACGACAACGACACAAGACACAACAACGACACAGACAACGACACAAGCAAAACGAACAACAAAACAATAACACAAATACAACATACAAAATAACAACAATACAACAATACACAAAACAGACAATAACACAATAACACAATAACAATAACAATAACAATAACAATAACAACAATAACAACAACAATAACAACAATAACACAATAACAAAATAACAACAATAACAACGAATACAACAATAACAACAATAACAACAATAACAACAATAACAACAATAACAACAATAACAACAATAACAACAATAACAACAATACAACAATAACAACAATAACAACAATAGGAAGTAAAGAACTAAAATAGGAAAAAGAGCGCGGAAAATGGGAGTGATGAAAGTAAAAGGATGAGAGGAACGAAGATAGAACAAGAAAGGTTGGGCAGAATAGTGGCAACGAGAGATATGGCGAACGGTCGGCCAGGCGACCGACCGATCGACCGATCGACCGACCGACCAAGGCGACCGACCGACAAGGCGACCGACCGACAAGGCGACCGACCGACAAGGCGACCGACCGACAAGGCGAACGACCGACAAGGCGAACGACCGACAAGGCGAACGACCGACAAGGCGAACGACCGACAGGCGACGACCGACAAGGCGACCGACCGACAAGGCGACGACCGACAAGGCGACGCCGACAAGGCGACCGACAAGGGACCCCGACAAGGCGACCGACAAGGCGACCGACAAGGCGAACGAACGACAAGGCGAACTCTTAGAAAGATGAACCTATTTGAAGGCTAACGAGTTGGAAGGCAACCGCATCCGAGGGCGGACAAGCTGGAGAGGAGGCTGGAAAGCCCGAATGGAGGGCACACGGTCGGGCGGAAGGGCGATCGAGCGGGTGGGAAGGAGGGCGGGCGAGTCGAAGAGGGTAGGACGAGGAAGGCGGCGCCGTCGTTCCACCTATCTGCAGCGCCCCATGCGCGCACTATTTCATCGAGACAGCGGGTGCCCGCTACAAATTCAGCGCGCTGGAGTCGGCTTACGTGGTAACAAGCAGAGCCCCGCGGGCACTGGGGCCCGCCGCGCCCAACGCGTTGCACCACCGACGCCCAAGCCCGAGCCCCACCCCGCACCACCTCGCGCCGGCTAGCTCCACGCAGAGCCCGCGCACAGCGCACCAAGGAGCCCTTAAAGCGAGCGACTTCTTTCGAAACAGAAGCTGCCTGGGGCTGGCGGGCGCGCTGACGTTGTGATATTCCGATAAGGACGAGCTGGATCCGCTCAGGGCAACACCAGGCGAATACCAGAACAATACCGCAAAATATGAGTCACACTCTTTAACATACACACAAGGTGTGTCAGAACAAGCGTTTCAAACGTCTGGAGAGGACGAAAGTAATCAGTTTTTGCGAATAAACATACAGTGGGGAATTTTATACATCGCAGTTACACATGTGATATTTGTCCCTGAATTGTAGGCCACTCCGTATGCACAGGTGTTGAGATGATGCATGAAATCTCTTACTGCATTAATATGTAACGGGCATGACTCCTGTGAAATGCCTAATAATCCAGTTTAAATGCCAAGTGAAACCCCGTTATGTGAAATTTTCCACAAGTTCATTGGTAGAAACTGATCATTTTTTACCCCTCTACACGCCCTAGACGTCTGTTACATTTATTCTCAGGTACTGTAACTTTACATTCACGGCACTTCCCGCATGTCGGGAGAGCAGTCTGGCGCTTAGAGCTTGTCCCAGCGGGAGCGGTTTCCTGCTGGAGGGAAGTATCTGGTAGGAGAATATCTGCAAGTCGATGTGTAGGTTAGCACCGGATCTCTCGTTCCATCGTGGAAGAAACATTACCAGATTACGGAATATAATATGTAGAACACGTACGGAACTAATGATCCTAGCAATTAACGCGCCCGGAATCACCAAGCAATTGAAACAGGATATTATAATGAACCGAGTTTCTTTACTGCGGGATTGCATGTTCAATAAAACGTATAGAATAAATTTCACAACACATTTAATTAAAAACGAAAATGATAATGAGCATCCGAATGAATGACTTTACAAATTTTTTTACAAGATTTAATTGAGTGCTTGCGGTTTACTATTCTGATTGAAGCTATCACATGCAAAACCAAAAAGAAACAATTTTCCGCTGCAATAGTATGCCGTATTGGTGGCATCTACCCTCGCAGCTTTCTTCGTTATAGTCTTTTCGCAACTCGGCGGGGAAAAGGAACTGACGGTGACCCGTTCATCACAAAATTATGTTGTTGTGGTGTGATGACTTCCTTCCTGGGCGGTTGGGCGCCGGCGGAGCCTGCGGCGCAGCGGGTGGCGGGCCTGCCTCTGCCGTCCCTTCCTCGTTCGTCCAGGCCGGACACAGTACGACAGCACGCGATCATAGGTCCCATCGCTGTGGCGTCGTCGGTGTCACCCTAACGTGGCAATGAACCGAGTTCGATCCCCGAATCAGACGAGAACGCACTCAAAGTGCCGGTTGGAGCACATGCTACGGTGAACTTCGGGGTGGAGTTCCAAGCACAAGTTTAGTGCAGAAATTAAACGATAACAGTGCGCCTTTGAGATGTAAGTGCCCGCACGTGCGAGTTCGAGATGCAAGTCACTGCGAGTGCATCTTCGAAGACCCACTATCGCCAACCCTATTTAACATCTTCATATCAGATATACCATTTCTAATTAATTCTCAAATAGCCCTTTATGCCGACGATACCGCACTTTTTGCCAAACATAATGTCTTACAAACAGCCATCAGGATGATCTAAATCTATTCACAGACTGGACAGATCAGTGGAATATCAAAATCAACCACAGTAAAACACAAGCAAAACTTTTTGTCCTACGACAAATAAAGCCTCACACACAACTAAAAATAAATAATATTCCTATCAAGTGGATGGATAATTCCCAGCCTATTAAATATCTAGGTGTTCTTCTTGATACCAAACTCAAATGGAATAAACTTTTGCAATCTACAATCAACAAAACTAAAGCAAAAATGGTACAACTCTATCCAATAATCAATAAAAAATCTAATCTGCATTTAGATACTGGAAAATTAATTTATACATCGATTATACGACCAACGCTTACTTATGCTTGTCCTATTTGGAGAAATACCGTCAAAACTAAACCTGAAAAGCTTACAAATTACACAAAGTAAAATCTTACGAAAAATAGTAAAAGCACCATGGTTCATTTCAAACACGCAAATACATGACGAATTGCAATTCCCGAACATAACAGACTTCATAACAAATCAAGCCCAAACATTTTTCGATCTACTTCCAACTGCAATATGTGCCAAAGATTTCAATCTAGGTCAAACCGGAGAACTAGGTCATCGAATAAAATCAAAATTTCCAAGAGACTGGTTTCGTCCCCCATAAATGAATATTGTCTGAATAGATCAAAATTATAATTACATATTTCAAAAATCCCAAATATAATTTTCTATTATCTGTCCTTAAATGTCTATTAAAACTGAATTTCTTAGTTATCCGACGGGAACCCGCAGTTAGGTTATGACAAAATGTTAAGGATCTGATAAAAATGAACTCCTCTGAAAAACATGTATTGTTGAACAGATAGAAATAAACTAAAAACAATCTTCGAAGACCAATGTCTATTCTCAAAGTTCATCGTCAGTCTAAAGTGAAAATTTTGAAGCCACGTTCGAGACAAGTGAAAAGGATGAACTCGGAAATAGAAGTCTCAGTAGAATTTCGAAATGGAAGTGATAAGTGTGAAGTGCGAAGTTCGAAATCGGAGTAATTTTGGAGCCTCACACACAACAAAAACGAAGACTTTGATCCCCTCCTCTGATCCGAATGCCTCGCCCTCATTCCTTAAAACCAGCTATAGGTAGCGGTATCCGGGCGACACTCGAACCAACGGTGCGCTAGCTCATGTAGCAGAAAAAAATTCCGGTGCATTTTCGGTGCGAATGTTAATGGACGGCCCCACGCGGACGGGGTGGCTGTCCCGCGGTTGGTTGGAATTCGATGCAACTGCACCTTTCACCTAACAGCGTTCACTGCTGCTGCGCGGCAATCTTTGAGATTATTCTTTTGGCAAAAGAACCGTTTGGCCGATGCGCATGTGTGCATAACGAATTGCTGCAATTTTATGAGAGAGTCGGACGGTCCCTAGCGGTCACAACCGTTAGCGTTGTTCACAGACGGACGTTTGGCCGTCAATCGATTTTTCGGTATCAAGGACCACAAATCATGTATTCTGGCTACACCACGTGTTAGAGATTTTTTTGTAAATTTAGCAACTGAAGTTATCCACTTCTTCGTTTCCAGGGCCCTGCAATAAGAGTTTTGCTGCCGAAAATTCGCCGTTTTTTCGCGCAGCTTTACATAACTCTCTTTCTACTCCATAGCGAGAAAGTAAAAAGAAACAGTGAAGTAGAAATTCACAAAAGAATGAACCGAGTGTACAGTGTAAACTATCAAACAAATGAATGCTGGATTCTGGAGATGTACGACTATTCATAACAACCCCGGCCCTCATAGTGCTGCTGTATCTGGGAGCAGATGAATCGTGTTTGATCATTCGACATATAGCCGACTTAGCGGCGAGTGATTTTTATCTCTTCCTCGAACTGAATTGGCCAGGGAACTAAATATCCAGATCAATGAGGAGCATCAAAGCAAAATTCAGGCCCATCTCACATCAGTGGCGGCAATGTTCGACGAAGAGAGAATTGAAAAGTTTGTACATAGATAATATATCCGAATCTTCACTACGATTATGTAGGAAAGTAACAGTGTTTGTACATAACTTTTGGTAATAAATTGATTCCGTTCTTTACTCCTGTTTTTTTATTATAGTACATCAGAGGTTGAAAAAATGGCCTTCGTATATCAATACTCAACTTTCTGTTTTTACTATGTTTGGAATGTAAGGATTCATTGCAATTTTGAAATTTTGACAGGCTTTGTTAGCCGTTGCTTTAATACGAGCTTGAACGTTAATTTCTTATATATCAATACACCTTAAAAAGTAATTAACACAATTTTTTTTGGAGTCCAAGGAAATGCGGTATTATTAATTTTTAATCGGGGAGTCAGGGCAAGAGATAAGTTGAGCGCCCCATAGTTTAGTTTCAGCGTAGTTCATTACTTCCTTGTGTTTCAATATATATATGTAGTCAAAATACAGGTTTTCGAGACCCAAACATCAAAATTATTTTTTTTTTTTTTAAAACCCCCCCCGGTCAAAAAAATTAAGGGTTTTCCATAATTCCAGACTTTTATTAAAATGGACATTTGTCAATTATTATACAAAGTTTGCTCTATTTGCGGGGAAATTTTTTGAAGAACAAATTTTCCCGTCAAATAGAGCAAAAAAATTTTGACAATTTATTTTTCCTCAAATATTACAAATAATTGTGGAGAAAAAAATGTTCCCCGCAAATACAGCAAATAATTTTAATAATTTTAAAGAAAGCATTTTTGGAGCCACGTTTTTCCATTTTTTATATCACAAGCACAACTTTAATATCAGTAATAATTGATAATAACATACTACATTTGTTTATTACAGAAATTATGATATTTTACAAAAATTAGAATACAAATTAACATACTTTGGAAAGGATCAATTTATAATAACAATGGGGTTACATTTTAGTAAAAATATTGATAACTTTACAAAATTTGATAATGTTATCATGATCTTTTGATGATTTTAGAATGGCATAATGATTAACCACCAAATAACAGTTTTTGATAGTTAGATATGGGACGTACTTTACAGATGTGATCAAGATCAAGTTTGGTATTGAAAAATCACATACCAAGGAATATAATAAGATTTTTGTAATAATATTAATATAATAATAATATTATAATTAATATATAATAATATTAATATAATAATAATTGGCTAAACTTGGAATGCCCAGACCTTATTCTGAAAAGAGCTTCTTCTTTCGACGGACAATTTTCTTACTGATATTTAATGATTAAAATTTACTTGTTGATCTATGTGGAATGCTCTCTGTAATTTGTCCAGCCAAGATTCCATTTGTTTTGCATTTTCCCTCCAATATACTTCAGAATATCATTCACATTTTTAGTTATTAAAGGATAATCAATTGGATAAGGGATCCACACAAAAACTAAATTTATATATCTGAATATTCCTCTATAATAACCTATTTATTTCAGATTTAGCTCTTCTGTTGCATTGATTTATTGAGGCGAGACTAATTATTTGATTATTTACCATTTTTTTACTTTCAGTTTACATGGAGTCATAAAATGTTTAATAATTGTCATATTTGTCATAACATGTTTATTAATAAAGTTTCTTGTGAAAGAATTGCATTGTTGTTTATCAATCACCTGAACCTGTAACTGAATAAAATACATAAGCAAGTTACTCTATAAGCAAGACAAACACTTTTTGAACTTGAATAAATGTAACACTGAATATATGAGACACCTCTTTAAGCAAGATTAAAATTTTTCTCTCTACAAATTCCACTTAGCTAGGTTCGGCTGCATGTTCATAATATTAATTTCAACATGCCTTTCTCAAGTGAACAAAAAAATATAATCTGATAATTAATAGGCCTTGAATTTTCATATCTAATGAAGGAAGTCATATTTTATTAATACTTATGAATGTTCCTGTTCCTGTTCTTGTTCCTGTTCTTTGGCTCAACATCTTGCTACGGGCTTGGCCAACCAGTGGTGACCCATCCTCTTGGGATAAGGGGTTCATGTGGCTAGCACAAAGACATCCCTTCACCATATATACTGGTCTTCATAAACTTAGAGTGGGCTTTTTGATAGCTACACAGCAATAGATATTGGAACATTTGTAAGGAAAGTGCACAGGTATGATTTGCCTCAGCCTGGAATCAAATCTGAGAGTTGCACCATGGAAAGCAAGCACCCTAACAAATGAGCCACTGAGGGAGGCAATAGGAATAGAAGAAGAAATTCAAAAATTCATCATGCAAAAACATACTGAAAGAAAAGTAAGATTGTTCTTCTTACTAATCAGAAATCTCTATTTTTTGACAGACTTCAAAAATATGATGATAATAAAAAATTAGACATATTCTTTTCATTGAGTCACTTCATTTTTAATTCTTTGCTTTTTGCTTTCAACAATCTATTTCTTAAAATGTTTTTGAACCAAAACTAATGAGGGAGCATTGAAAAAATACATTCACAAAAATGGTCTTTTTTAACCTCTCCCTCCCCTTTGTAACAATTCTCAGCACTTTACAAGTCCCCCTCTGAATGAATATACTATTTTCACTCTCTCACACCCACACAAACATGTTTGCAAATAAAACCTGTTTTACTAAACCATATATTGTAATATATACTTTTATATCTCTCGTTAAACATAAGAAGTATTAATGTACATCTTTAATCATTAATATATCTTATGGTTTAAAAATGCATATTTGAAAATTATATACACTTATTTTATATAACACAATATAATAAACTATCAAAGACTAAAATCATTCTCATTTTCCCATGGTGATGCAAATGTTCTATCAATGCAACTGGAGCTGATTTCTTTTCATAATCAAAATTTGGACACGAACAATCCTCAACAACGACCATATCTTTAAACCATTCAGAGTTTTCATTCTCTATATTAGCAACAATAGCTAATAATTGTCACTGCTGTTGTTCAGGTATACTGATTTGCCAGACTTTACAAATGGGCACTGACACATTGTAGCATTTGTGATGACAATTTAAAAACAATGATCATCCATTATAGATATTGTTTACAATTAAATTGAATGGTTGGGGAAGAATCATTGTAATTGATTGTTGTTTACCATGTTATATTAATTAATAAATTATACTTCAATTATCTGATGGCTGTATAATAAATATGTAGAAGTCAATCTATTATTCTTTTTTTATAAAGTTAGCAATATATCATTTACCTGATACAAACCATTTTTTATTTAATTAGAAAATGATAAATTATATAACTTCAAACCTTAATACAAGAACACAAACTGTTACATGCAAACTTTTGAGTAAATATTTGTTAAAAAATTAAATTCGACATGGAAAGTTTCAACTTCAAGGATTATTTACACATTTTCAAATACCCAAACTTGTCAAGCTTGAACAAGTTTCTCAATGATTCCAACTATATTTCAAATTAGATCAGTAAATACTGACAACTAATTTTAGTAACTAAACTTTGTAATTCTAGGCAAAAGAGAGCACATTATTTAAAAATTTATAAAAAATATTGGGAGATGACATACATAATTCATCCCCTCCCATCCTTCTACCATTCAATTTGTTAAGTATTTCACATCAACCCCTCCCCTAAAAGCAATATTTTTTTAATGATTCCTATAGAACTTGATAGATTAAAATTGAAGACATGGGGGAATAACTATGAAAGTTCAATTTTTATAAATTCTAGATTATGGTGCCATGTTAGATTAATAAATGAAGTTTCTTTTAGTATTGTCAGAATCACAAAAAACATAAAAAATCAAGACATATTCACAATTGAAAATATGTGGGAGAGTCCAAGAATATAGTGTCTGTCAGTTGGCAAACTGATTATTAATTTTCTTTGGGCTCCATTTTTTTTGTAATTAACTGTAAATGGGTAAAGTGGATCTAAAGAGCAGTCCAGAATGAAAAGTCCAGTACAAAGAAGAAATGATCTATTCAGTAACTTCAGAAGACAAAGCTACAAGACAAACAAACTTTCCATTATTCTATTAATTTTCTTTTTGTTGTTTTCTGAGTCTTAAGTTCCAATATTTTTGTTAAGAAATTAGAATCGGATGAACATTCCTCAATACTTCAAATTTTTTGTATTCATTAAAGGTTCATAGTTATTTTTACTCCATTGCTGTAACAAAGAAAATTATAAAATGTAGTGAAAGCATTGTTATAACGCTAATATTGTTTTTCATAGCAATTATTTTTTCATAGTTTATTAAATGTCACAAATAAAGGGATTGTAGCTTTAAAATTGAATATCTCAGAACATGGAAAATATGACATATCATTACTCCCCATAGGTCTTCAATCTGATTCAAACACAAACATGTTTTCCCAAAGAGATTTCAGGAATAAATTTTCTTTTTCTCACATTTATGGTTGATGAAACCTCATCTTTTTCCATTGCACTCCTTAATTGCTATCATATTGTCATTTTGCTAACTATGAATGAAGAGCTTCCAAAAAGAATGAGAGCCAAAATTATGTACATCAAATTTCTAACCATCTTCAGAAGTGGAATTCTAACAATTAAGTATGAAAAATAAACTTTTTTGAGAAACTTAAGAAAACAATTAAGATTATGCCACCAATTGACAGAAACATTATTAAGAGGTAAAAGGTAAAGGTATCCCTGTGCAATTGCACAGGTCAATGAGGCCCAAAAGAGGGATGAAGGTAGGGCTCCACCTATTCGTTGCCATTGGCACAAAGATTGTGTGGCGAGCACAACACTTTGGCTGCCTTTTGCTCCAGGAAAGATCCCAGTGCTCATTTGGAAAGATGGCCTTAGAACCGCCCATAATGGAAATCACCAGATAACAATCCCAACTTATGTAGGGAAGCCAGTGCCCTACCACTTAGCAACTGCAGCTCCTCAGAAACATTATTGCACACAAAAATCTTTGAGACTATGACCAAATCCTCAGAACACTAGTAACAAAGTTAGTAGGTATTAGTTGTTTTTTTTCTAGGGCTTTTATACAGCCAACAATCGGTTACCCTTTACGTCCTGATGGGATGCATATTCAACCATACACTAGACCAACACATGCGGGCTTCTCTGATCTGGGGTCACCAGAATGCGAGGTCCACAACACATACAAAGTCAAGGGACATGCCATGCCCAAGGTGGAACCCGCGACCCTTTGGACCGAAGCGCTGAGTCGGTACTCACTCTTTGTCACCTTGGCCACCCAGGTCGGCCAGGCATTAGTTAGAAAAAAAAATTGTCCTGATTTGAATTATGGCAATGAAACATCTCTTACTTAATATAATGGATTCCAAGAAATGATCATTCTTTATTCATCTAGGAAGGTTAAGAAAGTAATATTCCACCCAAAACAAATTCTTTGAATTTAAAAATTTAATTTAAAAAATACAGTTTGATTAACACTCACATGCATAGTACATAAAACTAATTATGAAATAATTAAAGCATGATTTCTGATGTTGAAGTTGCACTTAAAATATTCATGGGACACGGTGATGACCAATTGTTTACGAGAACAGCCATATTCAAAATTTCAAAGAACATCATACTAAAAGAATTTAAAAACAGTGTTCATTATGGTATGCTGATTTCCTGTAGAACATTGGTTAATAAAAAATTAAAAATGTATTTTATATAACACATGTTTGCAATATTTGTGCAAATACTGAATAATCAAGAGACTATTTTCCCTAGTTAACACATTGCTAATGAATAATGGCATGAAAAGATTAATGTAAATCAGAATTGGATTAAAATTCTTAGGCTTCAAATACCACTAAATAAAACAGTATGATTAAAGACTCTCTCAATGGGGTATCATCTCCATTTTTAAAATTAAAATATACTAATGAAACATTCTAGTTTTTTACTTTAAAGCAATTATTAGAAATTATATTCCTACTAATAAATTTATGTTATTTTGTGTAGCATTATAATTTTATAAAAAAAAAAAAAATACTTCTAGTTGAATTCAAATATAATTTATATTTATTTTTTCTCTTAAGTTTTTACATTGAAATTTTCTTTGGTATGAATTTCTGACAGAGCAGGAATTTTAAACTACTGTTAACTTCTTGCTTGAAAAAATCTAGAATTTTACTGTTGCAATCTTGTTCTCTGATGATCGTGAATCTGGAAAACAGACATACGAACAACATGTAATGGGCAAAAGCACAATTACATACTATATAAAAATACAAAAATTTGTTGTTAAAGCAGTGGTATCAGTTAACAATAGTTTTTTTCTGATTAATAAATATATCTGATATAGGTAAATATATGTGACTGATAGGTGTTAGATGTATTAATATATTTTATTCCATGAAGTATCAGATAGCCTTTTACTGTTTTATGCTGTAAATGAATGTTTATGATCTAGTTCTGGTTAATATAATATTAGATCGTACACTTTCCAGGTTATCTGAGCATTAAATGGTTTGAGAGGAGGTCAATAAATTATGTGATGCAAATTTGGTGTATTTTGGATATACGCTCTCCCCCACCCCACCCCACCCTCTCCCGTAATGCAACAGTAATGTGGGCATGAAAAATAATAGTATATTGTTACAAGTTGAGTAAGAGGTTGTTCCTAAATAATTCAGAAATGATTGCAACACCTCACCCTCATTTACAATATATAAAAATTAATTTTATAACAGTAAGAAATTGTATTAATTTTATTTGTATTAAATACCAATTTATTTGATATATAAAAGAGAAACAGATAAATTATTTTGTACTTGCAGTTAAAACCGGTGTTTTTTGACTTCTTTTTTACCAACTTACAACTTCATTTTTGATAATGACTAAATTTAGTTTTGTTTAACATCATATGAACAAATGAGAGAGAGGATATAGGAAATTCATTCAAGTGCCAAACCAGTTTTACCACTAAAAACAATTCCTTACACATTGACACTGACTCCTGAGAAAATCACAAACTGACACAACCAATGGGTGGGTATACACACACAGTTTACTATGAAATTTTCAGAAGTTATGGTCACCTTTCTTGCCTTTTGCTAGAATCTTTTTAAAAACTCTCTACCAAAAGGATCAAAATTTTTTCTTTCAGAATGCAATAATGTAAAAATTATTGTTAAAAATTGATGCAATTTTTATATAAATACAAAAATATTTCTGTAAAAAAGATCCAGGCCTAGTTAACATCCATTGAAATGTTCGTTGAAAAAGTGAAGTTGTCATTAGTGTTTACTGTGTGGTACAAAATGACATGCACTAGTAAAAGTTAATAACATCTATTTTAAAATATTTTCACATGTAATTATACACAATTAAAACTATACTTTAATTCAATTACACCCACTTAATAAAGCCTATACTCTACCATCTGTCAGAATTAGTTGCCAATCCTGGATGCACTTAACAATAAAGACTGAAGAAAATTTTTGAGGGAGCAAAGGACACCTAGGTGAAAAAAATTCTGCCAACAAGCCAGGCAGAAGTCCAGGAAATCTGTCTTTAGTTATCGCAAAATCTGCCAAACTGACGATGGCACTGATAGGCATCATAGGAAGCTTAGATTACAGACAATGACTGATATTACAATCTTTTTTTGATGAAATCAAATAGATTACTCAGGAATTCTGTAGAGAACATTTGTTGCATCCCATAAATATTATTTGAATCAAGAAACCTTAAAATGATATTAAAATCAATGAATCAGTAAAAAATGCTTGCAGTATCACGAAAAAAGTAAAAAACTGATTAATGAAAATTGACATAAAATGCACAAAAAGTCGTATAAAATGGGTTATTTCTTTTTGTCACAATATCAATTAATGTCTTTACGAAAAAGCATTTTTCTAAAATGAAGAGAAAAAATGACATTTCATTAAAATCTTAATCATAACTAATCATAACTTATTATTTACTATGAATGTTTATTTTGTTGTCTAAGTAAAATTCTGAATAGAAGACATTTCTGTAAATAATAACAATGAAAGAAATATCATTGTTATTGAATAGTAGTGAACCAACACCCCCTATTCTTAAGTAACATTGCCTAAACGTCCTTTCCCTTTTGCATTATATAATTTATGGATGACCACTGACAGCAATCATTTGAAATTGCAAAATTATATTTTCTTCACTATGAAACTTTTTTCTTACTGGTCTTCTGCAACCATGCAACTTTTCTAACTTTCTAACAACCAGTACACATTACAAGGGTCATGTGTCCTTATGAGTTAATCAAGATGTACTTCCCTCATTAATTTCTTAAAATTTTATTTACCATTTTTAGCAGCATTTATGACATTTTATATTTTAAATAATTTCCTACCATTTATGGGTTGTATATGAATAGAGGAGAGAAACGTCTGTATGCAATTTTGAATTTTCTCTCAGTTGTAAATGGTGTTGAAATGCAAATGATGATTATTTTCACTTGAAGCCCTTATTATGAGTAATTACTTCTGTTCTATTAATCATTTTCAGAACACTTGCAAATGGAGCATTTAACATCCTTAAATTTCACAAATTGAGGCCCTTGGAATTATAAAATGGTAAGATAATGATGAGAAATTTACTTTCTTTGTTTCTACTAGAGGTTTGTGAGCCACTGGTGTAGGAATGTAATAGATAAATGTATGCAATGTCCATTAATGCAATAAACATAATTCTTATATTTAACAATTGATTTACACAATTCTTTGAATTCCAGTAAGTCACTTAAGGTAGCTTACTATTCTTTAGTTCAAGTACCTCAGTTCATGAAATACAATTTTTCAAGCAATTCTCTGTTGAAATGAGTGAACACACTATGAAATTGAGTCCCTACACAGTTCGAGTTTTAAAACCTTTTCATTGCTAATATTTTTATTTTTTGGAGAAATTAAAATTGAATTCAAAATCAATGCTTAATTACTTGAAAAATAAAATTAATTGGAATTCACATCATTTTCTTATAGTATTCAATACAATGAAAAAAAAAAACAACTTTTGAGTGATACCTTTTCCAAACTTAGTCTGAGATTTTAAAATTGCCATAGAGCAGACCAAATACTCTTCAATTACTTAAAATAAACTGGAAATATTTTACATTTAGCAACATCACTTATATTAAACAAAGTAGTCATCATGAAGGCCCTAGAGTCTACATAAAATAATTAATAAAATAGATTGAAGAAGAGGTAAAAGTAATAAGCTAGTGGCCTGAAGGTAAAAAATACTCATATATATTCATAATTTCTTTTTTATACCTGACTTTCATTAAAATAAATTTGAGCTCTTCAGAGCAGAAATTCATAAAATTTTTGGTTTGTGTAGCAAGTTGACAATAACACACTTTAATTTAATAAATAATATTTACCTTTGAAGATTCGACCTGGAATTTAATATAGCAGTTACACAATTTTTTTCTCATGTCAAAAAAAAAAATGTTTATACATTGTAGAGAACAAAACTGAAATAAGTAAATATAATTATCAGAAATCATATTGTGTTAACTTTGTATACTTCTTGAGATAAATTTTTATTGCCTTGAAGAGCAATTTTCATAATACATGGTAGTACATAATGTTTACAAGAAAGTGACAAATGTTAACAATTGATTATCAGAAATGGTTTAAAAAATCTGTTTTAATATGGTCAACAGATAAACATGTACTGAAAAGTTAAAATTAATAATAAAAATATGAAAGATATACTTATCAAAAATTATTATGAAATATAATGAGCAAAATTTTTATGAGAAAATTCAACATCTAGGGTTAATATAGTAAAGAATTAATAAAATTAATACATTTATTATAATAATTGTTTGTTATGTTTACTGATTTGAATTGTTTCTGCCTTTCCTTTTTTAGTGTTTTTGTATAGTAATGGCAGAAACATCATATACAATGGATGAGATTGTTCAGTCAAGTGTATGGTGAGAAAAGTGTGGTAACATGAGCTAAGATATGTTATTTTTGTGATGATAAACCCTACTCTTTTGATATTGGTTGGTTTTGACCAATATACAAGGGGTCACAATGTTTGCAGGGAATTTCACGTATGAGGTTGGATCGGCAATGGGATATTTTTGTTTAACTGAAATTGACAATATTGGAGTCTGAAATATGAACTCTGCCCACAGACATGGCAGAGGAAATGCGAAGAGAGTCTTCCAGAATTCTGCAAAAAGGCAAAACCCTCTAAGAGCAACCTCCCAAACACGGAGAGAGCAGCACAAAGATATTTAAACAGCAACAAAAATCACATCATTCTTGCAGCAGATAAAGGCAATGCCACTGTAGTTCTGAACAAAACTGACTAAGAGAACAAGATAAAGGACATCCTGGACCCGAACATCTACCGCAAGTTTCCACGTGACCCTACGTAACGCATTCTCCGCCTCACCAACCAGCTACTCAAAGATTCATGTATTCCAGCCGAAATGCAACGTTCCATCAAGAAATCGGAAGCAGCTGCGCCTACACTATACGGTTTACCAAAATTCACAAACATGAAGGTCCATTGCTGTCCATTGTCAGCGCAATTGGTTCTCCTACGTACTCCGTATCCAAGGACTTGTGCAACTTGCTCCAACCTCACAAAGGCAAGACCGACTCGTACATCAAAGACGCTGCACATTTCGTCGAAAAACTGAAGACGAAAGGCAGACAATCTGCTAGTCAGTTTCGATATCGTATCATTATATCCATGGTACAGGTTACCGAGACAGTGGCTTTGCTGCGGGGATTATTCCCGGAGAACAGCGCAGAAGTCTTCCATCACGTGCTAACCACAAAATATTTTGTAAGGAACGGTACATTTTACGAACAGAAGGATGGAGTAGCTGTGAGAAACCCGTTGAGTCCGGTTGTAACCAATAAATATATATATATATATATATATATATATATATATATATATATATATATATATATATATATAATATCACTGCTCCTCTCAAACCCAGTTGTTGTTTGCGCTGCATCGATGATACTTTCATCATTTGCAGCCACAGGAAGGGAATGCGGAAAGATTTTCGTCGATATCTCAACACATCCACCCCCGCATACAGTTCACAATTGAGAAGGAACACAATGGAAAATTACCCTTTCTGGGTGTGCTTATAAACAAGAAGGAAGACTGAACCCTCTGCCACACAGTTTTCCGAAAACCCACCCACACGGACCGATATCTTGAACTGTCAAACCACCATCCTAACCAGAAGAGGGCAATGGTGACGATACTCGTCTACCGTGCCAGACGGATATGAAACAACATTCACCAAGAACTCGGTCATCTGGAAAATGCTCTTCCAGCTACTGCATCCAAGAGGTGAAGAGAGCACTACAGGCCCAAGTAAGACCGCACGCAGTCCTCCGAAGAAAACACCGCAAGAACACACTAATGACTAGAGACCGGATTTTTGCGTAATTACATTTTTTGTATTTCTACTTATCGTTCTCAAATGTGTAATCTTTTCAAGTCGTCCCCGTCCTAACATAATATTTATATTTTCGTTACATATTCGGTACTATATTACATATTTTACGTATTTTGGTATTTTTCACGAAATGTGTCTCACTGTAGTCGTGGACGAAACGTCTGGCCCTTCAATGCCAACTAGACCACGGCCTACCACCCGGAATATTTATTTAGTTAGTTAATGCCTTATTTTACGTGGCGAGACTTACGCCATGATGCCCGCTCATCCGTCTGACCACGCAAATTTCGCTACGCTCCTTTCACCCTCTTGCGGAGAAAGGAGGTATTATCTTGGGCGTCGGTACAGGTGGACCTCAATTTTGCTCAAAGGCTTCTTTTAGGCTTAAGGATCTTTTACATGCAGTAAATCTACATGGGACAGCCGGCTTTATCTCCCCTTCGTAGGAAGGCGTACGAAGGATTTTTTCGCTTCGATCATGTTTGAACCCGCAAACTCGGGTACAACAACTTTATAAGTGTAGTTTACTCTACTTTTACAAGAAATTTAAAGAAAGAAATTGGAGCCATTTTTGAAAAAAATTCGAAAATCTCGCAATGGCTTTATGTAAAGTACTCCCAAAATTAATTGTTTTCAAAATCGCAGAGTTTGACATAGGCCAGATCGGCGTGGTTTTCTTCAATTTGGGAAAAATCCTACGAATGATTTCGAGCACTAGTGTTGTTCACATACACCAGACGGAAGGACAGACGGACGTTTTGCTGCCAATCGATTTTTCGATAACAATAACCCACAAAACATGGATTCTGGCTACACCACATGTAAGACGATTTTCTCCTAAATTTAGTAACTGTATTTATGCAATTTTTCCTTATCGGTGCTTGGCAATAAGTGTGTTTCTGGTGAAAATTTGCCCTTTTTTGGCGCTGCATTGAAACTATAACCGAATTTTCTGCAAAATGGCTCACGCAAAAGCGACAGGGGTTTCTTCAATTTGGAGAAAATCCTATGCATGGTTTAGGCGCTATGTTTGTTCACGTACACTAGACGGACGGACGGACGGATGCTAAACTGCGTAAGCGGTAGCGAGAAAGTAAAATGATTTTGTGATGGTATAAATTATTTTCTTATTTTTCTTATTTTTCATTCAGATAAAATAGTGTTAAGGTGACGCAAAAATTAAAATAAAAAAAACATCTTTATGGCTGTAGTGGAGTGTGGGTGGTGGGAGGGGGCCAAGAAAACTTTCAAAAATCTTATTTTAATGTTAGAGTTACAGTGTAATTATTCAAATTTCATGTGGTTTAGGGGAACTTTTTATTATTTTCTGCAGGGTGATCCTTTGCTCCAGCCAATAAAAGATCCGAAAACCTGCCTATGCCTATGAGAATTATTATGAAAATCTTTACGCGGTGTTTGAGAAATGTACTAAACGCCGCCAAAATAGAAAAAAACAGTTGAAATACCAGAAGTAGTGTAAGCATTTTTACAGAATTCCTATTGAAACGTTTTTTGAATGTGTTCCATCCCATTCAAATTGAATAAGACGGCACCGTTTTTCTTATACTAACAACGGTCCAAGGAATACACGCTCCTTACAGGATGGTCTCCTCTGCCCGGATGAGATCCCCGCACCTTGGCGAGCCGACACGAGTGCGTTTATTGCCCAGTCGCCTAAGCGCGGCATGCATATTGCAATGCAGCTGCAGATGAGCTCTCACGCCGAGGGGTTGGCAACCGTGTGCTGAGAGACCCCAGACATTCGGGTCGTTTCGCACAGACCTCAGCCTCAGTCTCAGCTCAGACCTCGAAAAGACGGGACTGGGGAGGAGGGACAGCCATTCATGGGGCCGCGTCGAGAAAAGAAAGAGTACA